>OU426983.1:65904200-67215200 GCA_911387785.2 Aelia acuminata | reverse complement strand
ATAGGATTTTAAGAACTTTCTGTTTGTACCTTGTCTTTTCTTATTTCCGTGTCCATTCTTATTATCGTGTCCATTTGTGCATAATTTATTATTTTCAATGATGTTGTATTTCTGGAAAAGTTTCACCGCATCTTCTTCCGTAACTATTTCCCGAAATACTCTTTTCAATGAATAACGTTCCATTTTAACCACAATATTAGATAACAAATTACAGATTAACCTTACAGATTGACCACAATATTAGATAAAAAATTACAGATTAACCTTAGATAACAAAATACAGGTTATTCTATGAACATATGTTACAATAGAAATTGTTCGATAATCGAAGAATCGATTTTTTGGAGTGGCGGTCGTATATTAGACAAGAACCCAATTTTTTTTTGCTTATACTTTTAACATTAATCTAAGTACAATACATTGTAAAAAAAAAAAAATATTTTTTCATATTACTATATCTTTATGTTTGTATCTTATAAGATACGTGGCCCGGTAAATGGCACTTATATATTAAGCACTTAAGGCCTCGGCCACATTGGCGCACCGCCCTCGCTAATCCCCTCACCTAAAATCCCTTAAGATGGACTTCTCCATAGATAGGCGAGCGCAAGCGACGGTGCTGCTTCTTTGAGAAACGGGGATAGAAGCCGGGCCATTACCTGGGATTCATAGGGTTTTTTGGCGTTTTTAATTTAGTTTTCCATAATTAAAACCCGATCGAGCAAAAAATTATTTGAAAAATGTCTAATAGGTATTGCTCGGTCCCTCAGTGTTCAATTAGAAAATCAAAAGACGTGTAATTCCATTTATTACCAAAAAATAAAAAGCTTCTTAAAGGGTGGATTGTAACATTAAGAATAGATAAGCCTGTTTCGAAACATATGACGATATGTAGTCTTCATTTTAAAGAAAGTGACTATATTTATTCAGGTAAATATTAGTATTTAACATTTTATTATTTCAAAATGCTATTTTTATGCAAATAACATTGGGACCATAGTGTCATAGATTTGTTTTTCTTTTTTAATTTTCCCCATTTTTGTATTACATCCGTTGTGCTTAATTGTTCCAAGTTTTCAATGCGATGTCTGAAAGTTTTGACATATAAATAAATAATATGACAAAGAAACTAAGCTGTCATGAAAATGACAGCTGTCATGAAAATGATTGTATGAATAGGTAATTAATGTTATTACTAACCGAAAAACGGAGAGTAAAGTTACAATGATGTGTTTGCATTTACCAGAACTACCAGTTTTACACGAAAATTGCTTAAAATTATTAATAAATTTGATTTCCACTTTTATTTGATGGGGCAGTCCTTTGAGATCGCTTGTTTGAAGGCACAAGGCCTGTAAAATAACTGTGTTTTAACTTCTAGATATTATTCCACATGTAATTATGTGGTTTGCATCAAGGATAAGCCTGCCCTTCAATTAATGGTCTCTTAAAATCACCAATTATCTCTATCATATCAACGACATCTATTCCCGTTCTTTCTGACATTTTGTAAAACTACTAGCGCACCCTATAGTCGATTGCGCCCGCCTATAGTAAAAACATCGTGAAGCGCACGCGGAACATTATCTGACGGAGATATTGGGCTAGATCCAATGTCATCTCATGTTTCGTAAATATTTAATATTATAAAAGATAAACATTAAATTAGTATCATATAAATGTATAATATAATATAATATAAAATAAATGAGTATCAGTTTATACTATTGAAGTCTTTTCAAAAATGAAGGATTGTCTTAAATCATAAAAATCTGAATTAGTTATGAATAATGGGTAAATATTAATATTTACATAAATATCAATTAGCAATATCAGTATGTTATATCCCCTAGTAATTAACCCAATTAATCAACAACCGATTCCTGTCGTCCTAGGGAGTTGGTAAAAAATTATACTAGGAATGGCAGAACCTTATTTTCAATAAACTGCTTATTCTATTTAAATGCATCTCGTTAACTTGACGCTAGATCAGATAGCGGCTGAAAAAAGCAAAATGCAATAATTTTAATATTTTTATAAGATACCTTACTGCTTCCAATTTTTTTTTTTTTTTTACCCAAGTTTTATGGAATAGTAACAGAGAAATGGTTACTATCATGAACATAATATTGTGTTTCAATTTATATTGTAGCTACAAAACCCAATTTTATAGAAAAAAAAAATTAAGATGATGCAAATTAATATTTAAATAATTAGTATGGTTTATTTTATTTAAAGAGGTTTTAAATGTCATTTTAGTAAATAATTATATAATTAATTAAATTATAATTAACAGTATAAAAATGTAAATATAAAACCTTAACCGGTCACAAAAAGCGATTAAATATGTACATTCCATGGTTTTTTGGGTCGCTGAATCGATCTATGTCACTTTCAAAGCTGTAATATTTCATTTTAAGGGTTACATGGTAAAAAAAATACGCATTTTTAAAAGTAAAATTTTGATTTTACTTGGATCGTAATAAATATTATAGGAAACAACAGAATTTGAACTAAAATTGATATATATATATATATTTAAAAAAATAACTACGAAAATAAAATTAATACTCTTTTTCTAACATAAGCAAGACAATTGTAGATGGGTTTCACTTGTTACACCATCTTCAGTACGATATAAGATTAATATTTATATAAATCATTCATTTATATACATATTTATGATATGATATTACTCTTTTAAAATTAAATCTGTCGCATCGACATCCTGTGGTATTTTCTTTTTTTCCAAATTAGGCCTCAAGTTACTGATGTATGGGTCAGATGACACCAACATAAAATTATATACATCTTCGTTCGTTGCTCTTCAAGATTTCCTACTACATTTAGAAAAATCTTTGGTTGGTCTCCCCCCCCACCAAATTTCTAGAACCAGGTTAACGATCGTTCTCGCAACCCATCGGCACAAAGGGCACGGTAAAGTTGTTTTCCAACCATTTACTGTTTTTTCTTAAAAAAACGTCCTCATTGTATGACGCTTTCTTAAAGCATTTATAAAACGTCTTACAAATCTTTTTTAATTTCCGAAATAATTGTAAATAAGGGCTCACCTTCCACCCCTGTAATTAATGCTGCTAACGCCTGCTCTAGCGACGAATTCTTATTCATCAGCATATCACATACATCGCAGTAGGAAAAGACGTATTTATCCACAGTAAATTTTAAACAAATGATTATTATGATGATGATAAATATTTCACTCTCTTCGCTGAAAACTGAGGAACATAAACCATTGTTGACATATTGAAAAATCCATTTTGATCCAGAAGCGTATTCATTTGAACGTATTTAGTTTGATTAAACGCGTATTAGCGATTGAAAACACTGCACCTGGAAGAGTT
Source organism: Aelia acuminata (assembly GCA_911387785.2). Classification (NCBI taxonomy): domain Eukaryota; kingdom Metazoa; phylum Arthropoda; class Insecta; order Hemiptera; family Pentatomidae; genus Aelia; species Aelia acuminata. The sequence goes on along the minus strand of OU426983.1, from coordinate 67,211,838 downwards.
GACACTTATGCAAACGGCCCTCCAGTTCACGCATTCCTAACTATGAAATTATCTCATTCAACGATTCGGACGTCTTCGGATCTGAAATCTTTTAGAATACCTTCAGTGATACCTCTGAATTGATTTAATATCAACTAGAAGACGGAGGTCGACAGAGCTCACATTGAAAAATACCAATAACCATATCACTTGTGACATGTCTCAAGAGATCACCCAATTCTCTTTTCCATCCACCCTAAACTTTTTTTTTTTTTTAAATCTAGGATTAAATACCTTTTTTTCAGGATGTCTAAATAAGATATTTTCTAAAATTATGGCCTCAGAAAAATTTGGGCTTTCCTAAGATCACTTCGATAGGACGTTAACAACAGTTAATTTCTGCATATAAACAAAAACAAAGGTACTTTATAGGAAACAAACAAAAAAGTCCCCCCCCCCCAAAAGCCCCCTCAGAACATTTTAATATTGATAAAGCTTACCTGATATTAAAGAACACCTAATTTTCATTAAACATGACGAATTTGATAAAAATCGTTAAAGCATTTTTGAGATCATCGAAAAAAAGGTAAAAATTGGAAAAAAAATTATAAAATAAAGTGCCCGCTCCGTTTGACTAATTTTGACGAAATGTTTGCTATCACATCTTTGGCATATACATACATCAAATACCCAGTTTGATCAATATCGTTAAAGCCTTTTTTGAGTAAATAAAAAAAACACGTGAAAATGATACAAAATTTATTAAGTAAAGTCCAGCCTCCGGTTGATCAATTTTAATGTAATGTTGGCTATCACATCTTTGGCATATACATACATCAAATACCCAGTTTGATCAAAATCGTTAAGCCTTTTTTGAGTAAATAAAAAAAAACACGTAAAAATGATACAAAATTTATTAAGTAATGTCCCCCCTCCGGTTAATCAATTTTGATGAAATTTTTAAAGTCATATCTCGGGCATATACATAGATCAAATACTCAGTTTAATCAAAATCGTTAGAGCCGTTTTTGAGAAAATCGAAAAAAACCTAAAAAGTTATTAAGTAAATTACCCCCTCCCTTTAAGTAATTTTGATGAAATTTATGCTGTCACATCGCGGGCATATACTTACACTAAATACCCAATTTCAGGATCGCACGGTTTATAGTTTTTGAGCTAGTCTGTTCACTCACTCACTCACTCACACACACACGCACGCACGCACGCACGCACGCACGCACGCACGCACGCACGCACACACACTCACACAAACAGACCATTTCGCGGGACTTTATTTCCGTTGAAAACCGGAAGTCAACATTTTTCACGATCGAAATACTTCCACTTACTATATATTTCATATATAGGTAAGTGAAAATACAAACTGAGATGTCAGTGGATTCTAAAAGCTATTAATTGAAGGGGTCGGGGCAAAATAGTAGCAAGCAACATTTTTAACAAAGTAGCTGCAGTCTGCTGTATATTACGTTGGACTATATGTCTATGATTGAAATGCCACCTAAATATGACTATAGAGGCTCTCAACAGTCATATTTAGGTTACATTTCCATCATAGACATATAGTCCTATGCAATATACAGCAGACTGCAGGTACAGTTTATTTTTGTTAAAAATGTTGCTTGGCACTATTTTGCCCCGACCCCTTCAATTATAATATAATATATTAATGTTCTTTCAACATATCTTATCAGATTGGAGCTAAAAATTTTTTTTCATGTGAATTTTTGCTATACAAAATAGCCCATTGTGTGGCAAAACTGGTTCATAACTCGTAGTGAAGCAAAACTCTTTGTTCCTATAATAACTTCCCACTTTGCACCCATCCCATTCGTTCACTTCAGCAGTTTCTGTTACTCTTTCTAAACAAAAGATCGAAATTTCCTTAAAGCATTTTGGTGACGAGTAGAGGGCCAATGATTCATTGAAGTATTACACACGAGTTCATAATATATCTTCCATAGACGAGGGAAACAACAGGATGAAGACTTAGCCTTAGGATCTAGTCTTTTTGTAGTCAGATGTTTTTTTACTATCACTTATCTATATATAAAATATATAGTAAGGGAAAGTATTGCGATCGTGGAAAATTTTAACTTCCGGTTTTCAACGGAATTACAAGTTTTGGTGTCCCCTGAGTCCAAATAACCAAGTCCCGCGAAATGGTCTGTGTGTGTGTTAACAGACTAGCTCAAAAACTATAAACCGTAAGAACCTGAAATTGGGAATTTAATATATGTATATCGCAGTGATGTGACAGCAAAAATTTCATCAAAATTGTTCAAACGGAGGGAGCCCTTTATTTAATCACTTTTCCCCATTTTTACGATGTTTTTTTCCATTTTCTCAAAAATAGCTTTAACGATTTTGATTTAACTCGTCGTGTTTAATGAGAATCAAGTATTCTTTAATATCAGGTAAGCTTTATCATTATTAAAATGTCCTGAGGGGCTTAAATGGGGAAGGGGTCCTTTTTTGTTTTCTTATAAAGTGCCTTTATTTCTGTTTAGATGGAGAAATCATCTGTCTCTCGTTTCGCCTAAAAATAAGAAATGGCTAGATATGAAATAAGAAAAATATCAAGTAAACATGTACAGGAGAAATATTTTTTTACTATCACTTATCTATATATGAAATATATAGTAAGGGAAAGTATTGCGATCGCGGAAAATTTTAGCTTCCGGTTTTCAACGGAATTACACGTTAAAAAAAAGAAAGAAAAATATTCCGTCAACTCATAAACCACGTTGATTTGATGCGCCTTTACACCTTAAAGGTCCACACCGCAGCACTAATATAGGTTATGTTTATAATATTTTTAATTTTACTTACATATTACCTTTAGTTATGCCTAAAGGTCAGGCCACACATGTCCGCACCGCATCCGCATCCGCGTGTGTGAACGGTTACTATCTATCCTTCGTAAATGAATCAGAGCCGTGCTGCGGGTGCGGATGCGGTGCGGACATGTGTGGCCTGACCTTTAATTACAGAACATTGTTTATAATCAAAGACGTTCTGTTCGTTTAATGAAAATTATTTGTTTCATGGTGTCTACATGAATTTTTAACAACTACCTAGAGAATTATAAAATCAGACGCGATGGAGTATTATGCTTGCATTGCCGAATTATCAGCAGTAAAAACTTTTATTAAATAATAACAAAATTTAGTGTACTTTGGAGAGCAAATGCAAACAAAAATAAATAAAAGAATGTGGAAAAAAGTGAGACTTTTAGGAATGCAATTTTGCTGCAAGTAGGTCTAGTAACGCATTGTTCTGGACAGATTATATAGTTCTCAATGCCAGACCATTCCATTCACGATACAGTCAATATTTTAATGAAAGTTATTCCATTTCGTAGGTAAAAAAAATCACGATTTTCAGCAGAACGGTTGAGAACATGGAGAAACAGTTAACCAAATGTTTAGGTAAATAAGTACATACAGTGGCTGACAGTCAAAATGATGCAAACGAATATTTTTATTTCAAATGCTAATTACTTGTTCTTCGTTAAAATTTAAAAAAAACAATGCACATGAGGACATAATGATTAGTTATCATACATTTAATTTATATAATCAAATCAACTCAACAGTAATTATAGAAATAGAAAAAAAATTCCTCATTGAAACTCGTAGGGATTGGAGGCCACAGTGAAGAAGATGCAATGTTTATTTCCGTTTAGAAATGGTGAAAGTAACAAGTATTCTTCAATTATCGGGTAAATGAGTTTATTAACCATTTAATTCCTTTTCATTCTTTCAATGAAAAAAACAATAAACAATATGAATAAAAGTAATCAGTCTAGTTCGAGCTTTTGCTTAAAATGGGTGCGCATACGATTCATCAACAAGAAATAGTGATTAACAATTTAACAATATAATAATAAAAAATAGAATAATAAGAAAAGCTAGTGTGGATGCAAAACGTTTTTTTTTTGGTAATGATGAACATTGGATTTTGTGCCAAATAACAAATAATCAAAAATTAGGTGCTCCAAAGTTGACCACAATAGTTAAAAAACATTTAAATAAAATGGTATTTGCTAAAACCATTCAAAGGGTCTTAAGGAAAAAGCAATACAACGGTAGAGTTGCATGGCAAAAACAATGGGTCTGTTTGCGAAGACCACATCCAGTTACTTTATGACGCAACATCACATATCACACTACAGATTGTTGAAAGTAACTGTTTACTAAAAGTAACTGGATGTTGCGTCATAAAGTAACAGGAGGTGGTCTTCGCAAACAGACCCGTATTCTGTATTGGGATGAGTCTAAATTTACATATTTTGGGTCTGATGGAAGTGGTTTCGTCAGGAGGAAATCAAATGAAGAGCGCCATGAAAAAAATCTTCGCCCGTCCATCAAACTTGGAGGTGGTCATGTCATGGTTTGGGGGTGTATTGCTGCCTCGGGGGTAGGAAATCTTCATTTTATTGAGAGAACAATAGACAGACATTTATATTGTCACATCCTGTAAGAAAATTTTTAAAGCAAGTGCAACCGAGCTTGGAATAATAATTAATGTTCCTTTGTAAAGTGATAACGATCCCAAGCATTCTTCTTATCTTGCAAGAGAATGGTGTTTATATAATTGCCTCAAAACTATAAAAACTGCTCCCCAATCACCAGGCCTAAACGTCAAAGAGAATTCATGGAGTAAATAAAAAAAAAAAGTAATGAGGAAACGTGAGATATCAAATAGAGAATATATCAAAAAGGTGCTTTAACAAGAATGGGACAAGATAAGCCCAACTTAAACAGAAAAGTTTGTCCATTCCATAACCAATTGTTTGAAAGAGATGATAAAAAATAAAGGCTTACCTAAAAAGTACTAAAGTTTAAAATATTTTTGATTTTTTAGATGTTTTTAATTTTGCATATTTTTCAATGTGACCTTGGGTGGGTATTTAATTCATGAAGTTTTAGTTTAATTTTAGGATTTGATCTCAAATAAACTTTTAAGTATTATCAATTCTAGCCTAATGTTGGTACTTTATATTTGTAAACAAAGATTGTTGAAAATAAATTTTGGCTTGGTATAAAAAGCTTTTTTTTCAAAGTAAATTCCTTGCATCATTTTGACTGTGAGCCACTGCATATAATCAGTAATAAGGGGAGATCGCACTTCCATGTTAAATAAGGTTAAAATATTAACTTTTGCATCAAAGTATATTTAAATAAATCTGTAGCTGAATATGATAAATATTGAATGAAAGAACCACAAAAGCTACAAGAAAATATACAAATATAATGGAATACTGCAAATAATATCCATGTTTCATAAATGAATATGGATACTGAATCGTACTGTAGCAACCCAGTGTATTTAGGCTGCTTGGTTTGTTGTTAACGATAAAGTATTTCTAGGACCGAAATTTTGCACTAATTAGGCTCAACTCCTTTATTCTTCTATGGATATGCACGTCGGGAAGATGGTTAAAACTCAAAAAACTGTTTTGGATAGTCACATATTAACTTTCAATTTTACAATGTACCTAAAAACAGACTTGGGACAGTAATCTTAGATCACAAACAGATTTAATTTACTTAAAAGGAAACCTCTACCAGTGTTAACACTATCATCCCCTCCATAAAAGAATGTGGCAAATTGCACGGACATACACAAATGTGATTACATTCTGGCATTGCAAGTTTTGTCATTATGAATCCAACGGCATGCATAACCTAAAATTGATATATTTTGAGTTTTAACCATCTTCTTGTCGACATGCGATATACATATACTATGGACATTGGTGGATCCAGGGGGGGGGGACTGCAGCCCCTCCCTTTGGAAAATTTTTCGTCATTTAAAGATAGAGTTTGATTTTCCTTAACGTAAGGACGCAAGTTAAAGAACAAATAAATTTTTTTTTGGGCCGGGGATAGCCGAGCGTGTTGGAGCGCGGCCCGCTTTAACACGCTCCAGCCGAACGGTGGCGGTTCGAATCCGCCCTGGAATGGTTGACTTTTATTTCGTGGAGGCCCCACGGAATAAATCTCGACCTACCCACCATGGTTAGGATAGGTTGGTTACACCTGTAGAGTAACCCCCCGTATGCCACACAGGGCCAGGTAGGGGTACCGAACAAAAAAAAAAAAAAAAAAAGTGCAGAATAAGTAGAATTTTAGTTGTGGGAAAGGAACAAAAAGGTTAAAAAAGCTGATTAGCAGATCCAAATGAAGGGCTAAAGGGTTGCAGCCCCCCCTTTATGATCGGCTGGATCCGCCCATGACTATGGATGGAGGAATATATCCTCCATATATTCAGTACAGATTATCGGCTAAATGATATTTTAAAACCCTAAAGTTTTCTGGAATTTAAACCTTTTCAGCTTCTAAGATATGTAGTATTTGGTCATCAACCTTTTTGATGACTCATTTTTGAGAGAAGGGCAAGTAGGGGTAAATGTACCGAAGAGCGGCTGATGGGCGTGGCCTGTTTCGAGAGGTTATGTGACAGTGAGGTTATCGAACTCCCATCGCCTTCTTTTCAGCTAAAAAGTGCCTTGATTGGCTTTAATAGATTCTAGCTTTGGACTCCCGCTCGCTCTTCAGAGATAAATAAACCCTCCAAAGGGTCCTTTTCAGTGGAGATCTGACCTTACTTTGAATGGCACCTTAGTGAACAGCGCATAAGCCGCACTTCAGTACTTTTACCCAAGTAGGAACTGGATCCAGTAAGGTCTCCAGAGATGAAATAATACTAATGTTCTTCCATCAGTTCTTACCAATAGATTTTTATTTTTAGATACTAATATAAAACCTCAAATATTGATTAATGACAGAATTAAATAAAATATTCCATAATATAAAAGGCTCAGTGAACAAATGTTAAGCATTTTGAATATTTCTCTCAAATATCATTTCCTTCTCTTAATTTGATTAATAAGATTCATTCTTTGAAATGACCCAAAATGAAGCTCAAGCTCTAATCAGATTCATTTGCATTGGACTGCCAGCTTGCTAATTCAACATTTGATGAAGGCATGATGATAAATAAAAACTTAATTAAAAAATAATAATAATAAAAACTCAAAACACTACAAAAAATTTATTTATAGTAAATAATAATAATAATGCATACATATAAAATAAAATTCATTTCACAAGTATTCCAATGATGGAAGAGTAGTAGTAACTGATTAATGCTATAACACTAACACAGTTATGCTAAGAATCTACAACCCAAAATGATAAATAAGTTTTCAAGACACTCACTAAACTTCCTGGAGCATTCCATTTAGTCTCATTGATAAATTGATCCTGCCATTCTGGCCATGGAGGCTCAAATTCACTTTCCATATTTGAATAAGAACTTTGAATTATTTAAAAACAATAAATCAAATATTTCAATAATTTCAAATACACACAAATAAAGTAAATAGCTTACCATATGTTCTTTTCTATAAAGTTAAAAAAAATAGTAGAAAAAAGTATATTATACTTTAATTATCTCCCGAAACATGTTATGTATCATTAGGTATATTATTTAATTTAGAAATCAATGCATTAGCAAACGAAGTGGTGTAAGATTCACTTATATTTGAAAGCAGAGAGTATGGTGTGTCATACCATATTTCATCAGATACATCATTGGTATCATGCGCATTGCCAGCAATTCTAAACCCACTTGGTGAGAGTTCAATACAATGACAGCGATTTTCTAATGTCACAATATTCAAATAAATTTTATGCTCATCAGACTTAAGTTTGGATGAAATACTAATTGATTTAACCAGGTCCTCGACATCACGAATAACAGCTTTAGCTTCATCCTGCCAACTCAGAGGTGAATCCATTCACTAGATTAAAAAAAAAAATGTATTAATCCATTTGATCAGCTGTGGTAGAATAAATCCTTTATATCTGTTCCTTAGTGCAAGAACAATCAATATAAAAATTTGAGATTTTTTTATTTAGCAGGGTAACCTCTACTTTATGCTATAACAAACAATGTTTTAATTAATCCAATCTTAAATTGTGGCTCACCACCATTTTTAAATTATTTTTAAATATATATAAATAATACCATAATGGTGGTGAGCCACAATTTAAGATTGGATTAATTAAAATAATTTAAAAAATTGACGTAAGTCAATAAAATATCATAAATTGGACAAAAATTGTCCACCTCCCGCTACTACTCACAAAACTTGTGAGATAGGGGGAGTAGGTATCAGTGAAGAGGAAGGATTTGCTCTGCCTTGAGCCGAGCTCTGTGGTGTAGCGGTTAGCATCCTCGCATGTAACGCAGGAGACCCGGGTTCGACTCCCGGCGGAGCCAAATCTTTTCTCTTCAAAAAATAAATTATTTAAAAACAATGTTTTAATATATAGCACCTTAGCAGTGGAGTGAAAATAAAGACACTCATGAAGATCTTGGAGCGAACCAAGAACCTGAATCAAACAAAGCAATTCTCTTAAACATTGCATTTTTGCAAAAAGGTTGAAGATTTAAGGCAAATAAAATAAAGCCGTCCGTACGTACAAATTGAACGCTGCATAATATTAAAGTAGGTATAGATGATGGTTATGCAAATATCAATTACTTCACCCTGTTTAATATTTATGCGTATGTGATGATATTATATATAGCAATTATATCAGACTTCTTTTATACATGTAAAGAATGATTCTATTGGTATATATACTTATATGCCTATAATTCGACTTCAGGAACTAATAAGATTGAAATTTTCTTAAAGGCTAAGAGTTTAAAATAAAATAAGTGGTTTTTGCTAAGATCTTTTTTCTTAAAGTAGTCAGATTAATATATCCACGCCGGCGTTTACCACCGGTGGCTCACACTAGACTGCCGCATCAGACACTTTAGTCAATCACAAAAAACTTTCCACGATGTACAACGAGGTAGGATTGTATTGTTTATTTTATTAATGTTGGATTGTCAATACTGCATTATGCCCTTGAATAACTCCCATCTGATAGAGCAAAAATCATTAAGGTAAGCCACCAATGGGCGAGGAGCATGAATTACAGCCCTGGCGTGAACGTGTTAAAGAAAGGAGTTAATCAATAAGGCTTGAGATATACATTATGCAGTATGATTAACCTAACCTCAAAGTGGGTAATCTTTGTAATTGAGGATTGGTCTGGATTTTAAGTTTCAAGGATAAAGTATATAAAAATAGCTGTATAAAATAGAACATGAAAAAAACAAATATTCTAGAGGTAATAAAAGATAATACATCAGCTACCAAACCATTTTTCAGGATTTTCATCATAGAAACACTGTAATCTTGTAAGTTAGGTAAACAGGTTAAGATGGTATCCATCAAAATGTGAAAAATTGAACCTAAAGTGATTAATCACTTTCATTAGCAGTAGATTTGTAGGAAGTTTATTTACTCATGAATTAATACTTTCATCATTTTGGCAGTAATAAAATAACTATAGTAACAGTTGTCAAACAGAAGTTAATAAATGAATGGGAATTCTTCATGAAGACCTGTCTTTTTTCTGTTATCCTTAATATCTAACTTCACCAACCAAAACTATCACTACCAAAGGCATATGAAATTAGGAAAAAAATTCATCTATGAGACACAGATAATCGGTGAGTTAACTGTAGTTGTAATATGTTGATTAGAGCCAATTTCAAATCATAATTTGGAAAAACTATATCTAATTCTAAATCCATGCAAATTAAATTTTAAACAATATATAAAAACTAATAAAACGATATTCACCATTAACGGTCTTAAAATTATCTGTTTTAATTAATCCTTTTTGATTTAGGTCAATGAAAACACAACATGAAATTACTACCTTTGCCTTTGACATCGGCACAACATTTAACAGTAACCTTTACCTTATTGTCAACAAAGATTTCAGAGCCATCTGTCGAGGGGTTGAAAAACTATAATTGAGGCACAAAAGGTATGACTAAGGCAAATATCTATTTAATTAGTTTTGAAAATTAAATAAACATTTTTTAGTAAACAAGTTTGTAGGAAGAGACTATTTTATTATAGATATAGAATGTTAGGCCTGAAAGTCTAGTATTATTTCAATAATTCACTTAATCTGTTTCTATTTTGCTTGCAGAACCCTTAGAGCCCTGAAGATGCCTGAATAGGCGAAACTTTGGCATGTATTCTGCATGATTCGGTGAATTATTGATATAATACGAGACTTTCAGGCCTAACATTCTATATCTATAAAAAAATTTTACTTTTACTTACCTACATAAGAAATATATGTAGTAAGGGAAAGTATTGCGATCGTGGAAAATTTTAACTTCCGTCTTCAACGTAAGTACCACCTGAGTCCACAAAATCAAGTCCCGCAAAATGTTCTGTGTGTGTGTGTGTGCGTGTGTGTGTGTGTGTGTGTGTGTGTGTGTGTGTGTGTGTGTGAGTGTGTGAGTAGGGACATACGATACCAACAAAGTATCGATACCAATACTCATTTGAGTACTTTGATCAAATATTCGATACCACCAAAGTATCGAAAGGAAAGTATCGATACTTGTGTATCGATACTCATATAAAGTACTAACAATATTAAAAATAAAAATATATTTTATAAAAAAAATATATAAAATATAGCACTAGCTACATTATACATACCATTAATTAAATATCGTGTTTTTATAAGTTGTTAATTATAAGATCGGTACCCATGGAAGCTAAAATAATTAGAATGAGTATATTGTTTGGATAGGGACTTTCCCTCCAAGAGCTTCTCTGACGTCATGCCAATTACTAACGCCTCGAAATCTAACTAAATTTTTTCCACCAATGAATTTTAATTTCCTAACATTCAATCTTACTTTTCAATAAGTTGAGGCCTTATGTAGGAGTTTCAAAAGTTTGTGATGTTTAAGTATGGTTTCATTTTGGCACTTAGTGGCAGTAAACTGGGTACTAGTTCTGAACAGTGGCTCCTTTGCCGTTCAGTAAGGGGCCCTTCAGAGTAAGGCAGGATCCTCTAAAAAGGACCATTTTGAGGGTGTACTTATCTCTGACGAGGCCACGCCCAAGAGTCACTCTTCAGAACTTGTACCAAACTGGGTACTAGTTCTGATTACAACTCTTCCCGTAAACTGATGTCTTATATCCTAATCCGACTATTCCTACATCTTCTGACTTTGATGAAAATACTTTTAGCCACTTAATATCCTTTCTTAATATTCCTTTCCTGGTATCGATACTGACTTTCAGTATCGATACCAGTACTCATACTTGAATCCTTGGTATCGATACCACAATACCCGGTATCGAAATGAAAGTATCGATACTTTCCTCATATCGATCGGTATCGTACGTCCCTATGTGTGAGTCCATGTGTGAACAGACTAGCGCAAAACTATGTACTAAACTGAAATTTGTTATTTGAAGTAGGTATATACCTGGGACGTGACACCAAAAATTTCATAAAAATTGGGTAACGGAGCGGTGACATTATTTCAAAAATTTTGTCTCATATTTAGTTTTTTTTTCTCGATTTTCTCAAAAAACCGCTCTAACAATTTTGATCAAACTTGTGATGTTTAATGAGAATCAAGTATTCTTTAATATCAAGTAAGTTTTATTATTTTATCATATAACGGCGAAGGAATCTTTTTCGTTTTCCTATAATTTATATTTTTTTTCTCTTGGTTTTTCACCTGAAATCCACATTACCCGGATCTAGGTCCAGGTTAACACTAAAGAAATTTTATCATTAATGTTTAAAAAATTCCTAATAATGCTCGCAGTTTCAAGCAGCACTGCCTTCTGCATCTGTTCCAGTTAGGAGGAAGATCTAATTCGGTAGTGGATTTCACCGTTGTCTCCAGGATAAGACCGTTTGTTGAAACAATCCACGGGCATCACCAAATTATAGGAGGGACGAATAAATATTCTCATAGGTAAGTAAAAATTCAAGAGGCTAAAAGTTGAAATAACAACGCCTAAAAACAACTGTTGGGACATTTAATTCCTCCTCCAATGATGTATTTTAGGGTAACTATACCAATAGTTGACATTTTAAGAAAAAAAATGATATTATTGACACTGTTTACCTATATATTAATTTTAGGATAATCGTTGTTATGAATTTAGTTAGGTCAACCTCTCTAGCAAACTAGGAATACAATATGCTATGGTCTACATTAACGGTTTTTATAAAAAATGATTTCTTAAAAACTTCTAAAATGAACGTGAATGTGAAGTTGAATGTGTCAACTTCTAGAATGAAGTTGACACATCAAAATGCGAAGGTTTGGAAAGTTGACATTCATGGTTTTAAACTTGAAACATGCATTAACTTTTAATTTCCTGTGATTTTTATAGGTAACTAGCAGTATATACCGGTCTCACCCGGAGAATTTCATTTTTTAAATCTATAAAATTTATAAAGTGAGACTTTTATCGACTCCAACGATCAATTTCGTAAAAACCAATGTAAAGTTAACCAATTTAAGTTATGCAATTTTAATATGGACAGGTGTTCGCACCTGGTATCAAAGAACCGCTCAGTGGCGGATCCAGATATTTTCTGAGGGGGGCGCACTTTTTTTTTTTTTACATGTCATGAGTAATGAAGGCCCTAATTTAAAATACATATTAGTACATAATGGCGTTGTAAATTACTGTAAATTTTTAAATACAATTCATTTTCAATTAATGAACTTGAAAAATGACTAAATATAGCTTGATATAGAAATAGTAATACTTTATGAGTGTCCTAACCTCTCAGGGGGCGTGCGCCACCCGTGCCCCTCCCCTGGATCCGCTACTGGAACCGCTGAGCGAAATTTGGAGAATTTAGGACAAACAGTAGGGATTTTCATATAGAATAAACAGAATTTCATCTTTGTTTCCCGGTTTCACCCGGGGAATTTCATTTCTCTAATGCAAAAAACCAATGTAAAGCGAGATCATTACGATTTTTATATTAACAAAGAATATCAGCTGAAGATCGGCTGAAGTTATGCAATTTTAGAATGGACAGGTGTTCGCACCTGGTATCAAAGAACCACTGAGCGAAATTTGGAGAATTCAGGACAAACGGTATGGATTTCTATAAAGGACAAACAAACAAAAAGAATTTCATCTTTATTTATATAGATTAAGACTACAATCAAAGTTAATATTTTTTTTATTTATAAACTAGTAAATTCACAATGGAAACAGAATAAAATTTCCACAATTTAATTATTTTATACATAAAAAGCTTAAATGAGCACCTTTTCCCGGAATAGTTTGCCAAGAAATGAAACTCAAGAACATTTGTTTAGGTTTTTTAAAGATTATTTTGTATTTAAGGAGACTAAAGCCACTAGGAAACACCGATGACAGTAAAACATCCTGAATGTAGTTCTAATCAACGGATAGACACCATAATCATAAGACCACAAAATTCATAGAATTCCAAGAAAGGGTAAATATTAATAACTCTTATTAAAACAGAATTTTAAGGCTTCTTCAGGTTCCTGGAGGATCGTTTTAATTTAAAATCGTAGCCATTATTGTTTTAAATTATATTTTGATTTCCGACTTCCACTCGCTATGCACATTAAAAAGAAAAGCTTATTTTTAGTTGAGGGGTCTTAACAAAGGATTCAGGCACTTCTGTCTTCTTCCGGATACACTCGGTCACTGTGGGATATTACTAAACAACATAATCATGAAATCTTGAGCCGATTCTCCATTCTGGAGTGGAACTTTTGTTATGCTGTCCGGATTGCTATTATTATAAATGAAAATAGCTGTAAGTGTCAAATTATTGATTTTGAGTTTAGCTTTTCGAACTCATAGGTTTGAATTCGATATAGGTTCAAATTCAATTTTCTTAAGTTTTCAAAAGAATAGGTACTCAAGCGATCATAATTCAAAAATTACGGTCCAATTTATTATAGGCCATATATTCGTCTTCATTTATCCCCTATTCACGATGTATTTTCAAAATACAGCCAAAATCTCGACAGAGTGCCGTACCTACATCATCTTGGAGTGGCCGGATTTATGTGACAGCGGAGCTAACTCGATACCTCCACTCCGCACAACAGAATGACAAGTACTGACGACGAAATTCCGCAAAGGAAATTATTGTCATTGTGGAAAAAAAGTTTTATGGGTCTTCCCAATGGAACATTGGTTTTCAAAAAAAGTTCATTTTTTGTCACAGTAGGCAGGGTGTTGAAAGGTATGTGATGCACGCACCGCACTCGATTTTTCACATTTCTGCTGTATTCATAAAATTGAAAAGGTGACTCATAATATAATATAATACTCTTAATTCTAGTACCAAGGCCCGGGAAAGACGAACGTGGTACAGTGCTACCTGGGCGGGTTACTTTTATTTCGCGACAGACCCACGAAATAAATCTCGTCCTTCCCACCATGAATAGAACAACAATCAACAATGATTTATTAAAAAATGGTTTAGATATGATCTAAATGATATGCTTCATATAAATTATCTCTCGCCACTATAAAGTATGAAATAAAAAACATTTTATAAAAAAAAAAAATAAAAAAAAAATATATATAAATTAAACCGACTTCGAAAACTAGGAACCAGTAAAAATAGATGCACTAAAAAGTATGAAATACTTACCTTCTGATTTTAATGAATACACAGCAAAATTCAAAATAGTATAAAATGGAATAAAACGGTTACTTTTATTTTGATTTGTACGAATACACACTAACTGTTCATAAAAATTATTAAATTAATATATTAAATACCATGTTTAATACATCACAATATTTTCGGAGGCGGCGCAAAATAGAAAATCGATAGGAGATTTTAAAAATTTCTAGTTTTAACAGCTTAAAATTTTGCGCAGTCCTTCGAAAAGATTGTGATGTATTGAGCATGGTATTTAATATTTTAATTTAATGATTTTTATGAACAGTTAGTGTGTATTCCTACAAATCAAAATAAAAGTAACCATTTTATTACATTTTTCCGCTTTTATACTATTTTGAATTTTGCTGTGTATTCATTAAAATCAGAAGGTAAGTATTTCATACTTTTTAGTGCATTTATTTTTACTGGTTCCTAGTTTTCGAAGTCGGTTTAACTTTTTTTTTATAAAATATTTTTTTATTTAACTATTTTTCTATAACAATAATACATAATACATTCTAACCGTAGAAAAAATAATAATTATTATACCTCTAAACACAGAAAAGTGACCTCATTCACAGTTATAATGAATATTTCTAATAATTAAAGATATTAATCTTAAAAACCTATTCCTTCAATTTTGAAAACTACTTCAATGACAAAATCCTAGAAATGGTACATAATAAGCAATAGTAAGGTAATAGGAGTTTGTTGCATTAACTCCCTTAATTTGTTAGTTTAAAAAATTGTTTTGTAGGGACAATATTATTTTATAAATAAAAATTATTTAGTAAATTTCTGCAGAGAATGAGAAAAATGATGGAGAAAATTGGGGATTACTGGAGGTGAAAATTTTAATAATTTTTTTTTTCCCACAGGATCATAGAATATTTACTTAAATAATATTCAGTAAGGAAAACTATACATATATACTATATATATAAAACTCAGTTAGGACAAATATATATATATATATATATATATATATATATATATATATATATATATATATATATATATATATATATATATACATATATACATATACATATACATATACATATACATATACATATACATATACATATACATATACATATACGCTTTTTTAAGATTCATTGCTGGACAGTTTGATGCATTTAATCAACACATTTTATTTTGTATGTAATATAAAAAAAAATTCAAAGTATAATTAAGTATCATTGTAAAAATTAAAAAAAAAAAAAAAAAGCTTTTGTGAATAGAATATTCATCATATTAGTAAAAAATCTCTAAATATATTTTATAACAATACCTATATAAAATCCTAATTTCCAATTGAAATCTTTTCAATGAAGTGAAGATACAATAACTAGCCAGTATTAATCATTGATAGCTTTTAAAAAGATAAGATAATAGCTAGGGTCAAGTATGAAAATAATTGAACAGAATAAACAGTTTAATGTAAGTTGCCAACACTTTTTGTTACTTCTGTTGATGTGATTTTCATAAACATGAATTTAGGATTCATTGGTGCTGGCAAAATGGCACAAGCCCTAGCTAAAGGCTTTATTGCAGCAGGTGATATAAGTTTTCATTAAAGATTAACATTACAAACTTGTGAATCATTGAAGTATTGTATGTTTCATGGTTTTACTTTATAAAAAATCTATGATGAAATTTTGGGTCAGATTGCAACTGATTTTTATAAAGATTATCCTTCAAAGGATTCCTTAACTTTTCTGATATATTCTTTGATTTAACACAATTCAAGTAAGTGGAATTTCAGGTTTGACAAAAGGTAATCAATTGACAGTGAGTTGTGCACCTGAAGATATTCTGTCTGCAGAAGCATTTCAGGTAAGGATAATAATAGTTAAAATCTTTAAGAGCACATGTATTAAAAATACATAGAAAGGTATTAAATGGTATTTCTATAAACGAAGACACATACACATATTTAACATGCAAGTAAAAATTATCATATCCCTTGAACCTTTGAAATATTTTCTTTAGAGGGCCATTTATTTATTTTTTAATATAATAGAACAAGAAAGTATTTTTCCTACAAAGGATATAACATTGTTCTTTAAATGAAAATCTAGAAGACATTGATAGAAGGGCTCAAATTAATTAAATCAGATCAAACAGGCAATAATCTCAGTCAGATTAACTAAACATAGAAAATTATTTTTTATGGTTTTATTCCTAGCTGGGATTCCATGAATAATATTAATAAAAATATAAATAAATAAAACAAATGCGTGCATCACGAGTTAACAGAATATGTTGGCTAGCATAAGTATAGTATTGCACATTGATACTAAGGGTACTACAAAAGTTTTGCAATGTAACTTAACAGAAAGACCCAGGAGGCGGCAAGTTACTGCGCGTTCAGACCTATCCATGCCTGCATACTAGCCGCCAGTATCACATCTCAGGGCTCAGTTGTTCATTAGCAGTGACAGATTAAAGTGCATTTTATGGCATCGTGGTCACGCAGTGAGTAAGGGCAGTTTTGCGATATAATTTTGTGCGTGGTTTAAGCATAGATCAATACTTAGAATAAATGAAGATTGCATTGAATAATGATTATCCACATCGTATGACTATATTTAGATGGAACAGAGAATTCGAAAGGGGCAATTTCACTCTGGAGGACACTGAGAGAGAAGGAAGGCCACGAACGTCTCTAACAGAGGAAAACATTTCTGCTGCGAGGAAAATGCTTGATGAGGACTGTCGAGTGACATATCAACAGATAGAGGAGACATTGTGCCTTCATGCTCCAGCAATTCATTCAATTCTAAGAGACCATTTAAAGAACAAAAAAACTTTGTTGCCTTTGGGTGCCCCATAGTCTAACGGAAGAGCAAATAACTCATCGTGTGACTTAGTGCCGAAAGATGCTGAAACTATTTGATAAGGGACATTCTACATATGTGAACAGCATTGTGACTGGTGACGAAACCTGGCTATACTATTATGATGAGCCAACCAACAAGGCTCAAAACAAAGTTTGGGTATTTGAAGATGAGGGTACACCGGTAACTGTTAGAAAATCTCGATCTGTAAAAAAAAAATGATCGCTGTATTTTCCAGATCAAGCGGAATTGTAGAGCGTGTTGTTTTGGAGACACGGAATTCATAGACTCTAAAGTCATAGAGTCTATGAAAAACCTGATACCAAAGTCAAGAATGGACACATGGTACCTCCACCATGACAACGCACCAGCTCACCCTGCCAGAGCCTGTACCGAGTATTTGGCCACTAATGGGCTGAAACTTGTTGAGCATCCTCCTTACAGACCAGACCTTGCTCCCTGTGACTGCACTGTTCCCACATGTGAAAATGAAGCTGAAAGGAAAACGTTTTTCAAGCAACGAGGACCTTCTGAGGGCTTAGTACAACGAATGTGCCTCAATCCCAGATGAAACTTGGCGGAGCTGGTTTAATGACTGGTTTCAACGTATGGAGAAGTGTATTAAATGTGGTGGAAATTACTTTGAGAAAATTAAATAATTAAAGCTGTATTGCAAAACTTTTGTATTACCCTTTGAATAATTATTTTATGAATGAGTCAAGTCATTAGAAAACCAAACATAAAATAGTTGACTTTCTCAGTATGGAACTGTATTACAGCAAACTATTAATTTTTAGAATTCGCATTATGTAATCGCAATGTCATTCTTGTTTAATACAATACAGTTCTTGTATACTATTTTTTAATGAAAATTCTCTATTGTATTGAACATGACTTGCATTTATTGAAATTGATATTTATGTAATTGAATCCCCAATAATGAAGATAGAGAAGATTCATACCTTTATTTTTTACAAAATAAAATAATTGATGCTATAATAAACCCCTTTGAGAATAAAAAGTCTCTAATTTTATACAAAATTCTAAAACTAATAATTTTAGGAATTTAAGGAAAAGTTGACTATTTTTTCTTTAGACCTACAATAATTCTTTCAACTACAAAAACATTAACCAATATTTGCCTATTTGAGCAGAACCAGCTGAATTTGAACTGTCAATATCTCCTATATCCATGGACTGGAATGGGATGTAAATGGAACTTTACAGGACCGAAAATATATATTTTTTTTTTTTGTTTAATAATAGAATGCTTCTTAAAGGTATTATGCTATGATTAGTTATGAATGCATAATTTTCATTTTTGGCAGACTAGATGAATAGACAAATATAGAAATGATAAAATACCGGATAGAATCAACATTTCATTGATATATTTATCATTAATAATTAACATTTTAAAATCAAAATAGATATTGAGGAGCCTTTCAGTCTGATGCATAAGAGAATCAACTGAATGCTCTTTTATAATTGATTCATTTGTTTATTTAAATACTATATGTTTTATATTACATGATGAATCCTTTGTTTCATAAAATGCTTATTAAATATAGCGAATAGGAGCAACTGTTAATCATGATAATAAAGAAATAATAAAAAAAAGTGAAATAACCATCATAGCAGTGAAGCCAAATGTGATACCTCAAGTTCTAACAGATATAAAAGAAGTTGTTACGAAAAAAAACCTGCTATTGTCAGTCGCTATGGGTGTGACAATAAAACAGCTGGAAGAGGTATTAAGTTTATATGTGTATGTATCTGTTATTTATAATTAAATGAAAATTATTATAATTAAAAAAAAAAAAAATAGGGCCTTCCAGGTAACAGCAGGGTAATAAGAGTCATGCCTAATACGCCTGCATTGATTAGAGAAGGAGCGACAGTTTATGTGAGTGGTAGACATGCAACAGAGCAAGATTGCAATTTAACTAAACAACTCTTCGGTTCAGTAGGTATTTGTGAAAGAGTCAGTGAATATATTCTGGATCCAGTAACAGCATTGAGTGGATCTGGACCAGCATTTGTAAGTAAATATGTTTAAAAACCACAATATGTTTGTTTAAATATATTTCTTAAAAATATATTATCCTAGATTTATACAGTGATCGAAGCTTTGTCAGACGGTGCTGTAAGGATGGGTATGGCAAGGGACTTAGCTTACAAATTGGCTGCTCAGACAGTAGTGGGTGCTGGCAAGATGGTACTCAATACTCAACAGCACCCTGGTATCCTTAAGGACAATGTGACTTCTCCTGCAGGTTGTTTTTCATTTACTAATTATTATGTTGCTTTACTTTGAACTTTGTAATGTTAATAGGTTTGGATTTATCTGAATAATATGTAATATATATATATATTACATATAATTATTTGACACGGAACAACTCACAATTTTGAAATATTAGTCATAATTAGGAACCAGTATTTTAGTTGATGAAAAACAAAAACATGTACAACTTTTTTCATTTTTTGTAAAAAAAAACAGGGATCAGGAAAAATACTTAAAAAATCATTAATTCACACTGAAGCAAAGTTTTATGATTGGAAATTAAAATAAAACTTTAAATTGAAAGGGTCAATTTCATTGGTTATTAAAAACATTCCAAATAAAATGCATACTAAATTATTTACAGGATTATTCATTTACAGTATGATTACTAATATCCACTTTTAATTGTTTTTTATCGTTAGTTTATTTAACTCGAGTTTTATGATATACTAGTTGTGGTTCCCGGCTTCGCTCAGGAAGTTGTGGGATAGGTGGAATGAAAGAATAACTTAAAATATAATAGTACAGAAAAATAGACCAAAATTGATCATGATTAGATCAAAAGGTGTACCCTTTGTACTGAAACCTCAGTTTCAGTATTAGTAGTAAGTTTCGAAACCTCAGAGTCCGCCCATGTATGGTTTGGATATAAGAGACACTATTAATGCGGTTCTCTTAATGCGTTTTCTTCCTTTTTTTGGATTAAGAAAAATTATTTTGGCAGCAAATATGTCCTGGTTCCATGACTGAGACCATTCTCATGACGATGCAGTTAAAAGATAAAAAGTTAAACATTTTGAAATAATAGCATTTTAAAAAATTATTACCATGTTCGATTCAACAACGTAAAAAGTGCTGAAAACTGTTTAACAACTGTTTTTTTACCTCACATTATCTACGAATTCCTCGGGACCTTTTCTGTTAAATGTATTAGTTGAGTGTTATCAATGGCTTCTCTTTAGCTAGTTCATGATATATTCTTTTCTTATTATTATCACTTTTACTAAATGTATTTGCTGTAAATACAGTTGTAAATTTTAATAAATTATATTAAAAAATAATAATTATTATTTTTGTAGCAAGGCTATCGTACAGCTGCAACATATGGTTTTTCAAATTTTACTTTCTTCATTTTGTTATTCGGGGTATATTTGTAACAAAAATATTCGATTTTTGTTTGAATAATGTATTGTATAACATGAGCCTTTGGGTTGACAGAATGACTTCTATTTCAATATTCTGCAGGAAAGCCATTTATATATCCATATATATATATATATATATATATATATATACACACACATATGAGCCCTTAAAGCACAAGTGGTGTAACTCCAATTTTCGTTTTGTTTTTTTTGTTAGGCATTGTACTGTGTAGGGAAAACTGTGTTATGTTTAATGCACTCACAGTGTAACTCCTAGTTTCCTATGTTTGTGCATTCATTTGTGGTCAGGTGATACAAATAGTACCAAAACTTCTTAACATAACAAACCCTTTAATATCTCAAAAGATAAAAATTGGAGTTACACTACTTGTGCTTTAAGGGGCTCATATATGTAATTCTGTTTATTCTTCTTAAGTAGTAGTAGGAATAAATTGTGTTCCACTGTAAGCAATGAATTTATTAAAATATTGTATTACAAAGAAATAAGTATTTAACTTTACCGATTAGCTCACCTGTAAGCAATGAAAACGATTTTAAAGTCATTATATAATTTATTTTATATGAATTTATATATGAACACTTTATTTTCAATATATATTCCATTAGGTTATCTATTTTATTCTGTGTTAGTTTTTAATCGCTCACTACACTAATAAGCAATTTTTCTTTTGTTGTAAATTTACTCTTATCTTATTATTGATTAAAGGCAATGTTTCCTTCGATTCTTTCCTCTTATGTGAAACTTAGTTTGCTTAGGAATCCAGTTGGTTTTGTTTATTTTTATTTTATTAATTCATTGCAGAGATGTAATGACCTTATTTGAAAATAAAAAGGAAAAAATAATTATTTAAACATAATCTCGTGCAATTTAAAGAGAACATCTGAAGGGTCATTCCATGTCAAATCAACACAATTTTGGGAAATTTTCAGACTTGATGTATCAGATTTTCATGATTTTTGGTATGCAGCAACATATCATAGACTTATGAAAAAACACCAAATTTCAGTTATGTAGCACAATTATTTTTGAAGTTATTAATTTTTAAAGATTTAAATTTATATGAAAAAATTTCAGGTTTTGGCACCTTCAGATGCCTATAGGCTGGCAACCAGTAATAAGATAATCCTAGGAGTGGTCTCATTTTAGAGCTGATGAATATGATATGCCACAAGATTGGGGTTACAATTTTAAAAAATTAAAAATTTAAATCAAATTTTGAAATTTAAATTTCTCAAAAAGTGGCAATTTTAAAATTTTCAAAAAATTACCAAAGATGGTTTGTAATGTCTTAATACATATAGCAAAATTATCTAATGGGATCAGGAGATAGAGGGCTTCAGAAATACACATGTTTTGGAAATAATGTACCAATTAGTAAAAAAAAATTTTTAATTACCTATTTTGCTATGCAGTGTGTAGGACACTATTAAATTAATAAAATACAATGATTACTTAATAAACTAAATAGCAAAAAAACCAGAGCACCCTTTACTTTTTCAATAAATATGTATTTACAGTACGATCGTAGCGTATTGTTTGTTTTGTTCTGGTTAGATAACGGCTAGAAAGACTTTCATAAAAATAATCCCGAACAAAGTGCTCTATTGCCCTAGAAATAATAATGATTTCCACATTAGTTCACCTACAGTTATTGTGTAGTTACGTTTCATTTTTATATTCACGTTCATGTTCGCACCTTTGTTTTTTTTAAAGCCATTTTTTTTTCTTCTTGTTATCCTGTTTGCTGTTAAGAATAGTTTTACCTACCGAAACGGTCGCTAAGATTGTCGCGTTGGTAAGCCAGCGTTATGTCCTTAAGGCTAACAGAAACCAACGTTCGCAGGGAAGCCCTGAGTTACAGGGAGACTATTAACTTAACCAGTTGGCCAGGTTCAGGTCGGCCCAGAGCGACAGTTCCCGCTGAAGATAGATTTATTGTGATGCAGACGTTAAGAAATCACTTCAGACAGCCGTGGAGACCAATCAAAGGTTTCGAATTGCCCGAAATGTGAATATCAGTGTGGATACGGTACGGAGGCGGCTTCATGAAGTTCCCCTTCAATCAAGAGCCCCAGCTTTGGGAGTTCAGCTCACCTCAGCACATCGGGCATCTCGTCTTATGTTTGCTTGGGAACACTCAGCGTGGACAGTAAACAACTGGGCTCGAGTACTGTTTTCATATGAATCGAGATTCTCACTATTTGCTTCATATAATTGGGTTAGAGTGTGGAGAAGGCCAGGACAGCGATTTGCACCTTGCAATATCTGCCTTACCTTGGTGGGTCTGTGACGGTTAGGGGTGGGATCACTTTAGTGGCAAAGACTGATCGATGTGTGTTCCAGAGAGGCAATCTACCTGCTCACAGGTACATATTCGAAATTTTGGAAGAGTATGTAGTGCCATTCGCCACATTTATAGGTGATGATTTCATCTTAATCCATGACAACGCACGGTCATATGCTGCAAAGGTTGTTACCGACTATCTTAATGAAGTCGGTATACGCACCCCACAGTGGCCAGCCCGAAGCCCCGAACTTAATCCCATAGAACACTTAAGGGATGATATCTAGGGAGCATATCTAACATAGGCTTTGTGTTTATGTATTATATATACATTAAAGCTGAAGAACAACTGGCCAACTGGTACAATACAGCAGTAACTATAACAGGCACCCAGAAATTTCATGCCTTCATACCTCTCAACTGTGGAACCACGTGAATTTATTTAAATTCCAAAGTAAATGTGAAATTATTTTCTTCTACAGTTGTTTCAAGTGTATTTCCAGTTGTAAAGGCTCTGGCTGCTATTCTGAAGTGGTCAAGAAATGGGTTGTGTTCTAAAGATACAATATCACAGGAAACGCCAAATGAACTTCCTACAAGCAACTCAGATGCTATGCTACACTGGCTATAAATGTACAATGTACCTTTAACCTAAATGTAAAAGGGGTACTACTACTACTAGTCCAATCAGCTTCAGTTTTCTTTTAAAGAGGGGTTTCTAAACCTGCTACTATAAAGTAATCATTGTATTTTATTAATTTCATAGTGTCCTACACACTGCATAGCAAAATAGGTAATAAAAAAATTTTTTTTTACTAATTTGGTACATTATTCCCAAAAAATGTGTATTTCTGAAGCCCTCTATCTTTTGATCCCATAATATAATTTTGCTATATGTATTAAGACATTATTAAAAACCATTTTTGTTAATTTTTTGAAAATTTTAAAATTGCCACTTTTTGAGAAACTTAAATTTCTAAATTTGATTTGAATTTTTTTAAATTGTAACTCCTATCTTGTGGCATATCATATGAAAGCCCCATTCATCAGCTCTAAAATGAGACCACTCCTAGGTTTATAACATTACTGGTTGCCAGCCTATAGGCATCTAAAGGTGCCAAAACCTAAATTTTTTTCATATAAATTTAAATCTTTAAAAATTAATAACTTCAAAAATAATTGTGCTACATAACTGAAATTTGGTGTTTTTTCATAAGTCTGTGACTTTTTGCTGCATACCAAAAGTCATGAAAATCTGAGACATCACGTCTGAATCAGTGTGTTGATTTGACATGGAATGACCCTGAAATTAAAACGATAACAAACCAAACTAATGAACGATAATCTAATGAATGGAGCTTAGCTGGCGCTACTGGCTTCCAAATGTCTAACTAAATTTTTTCATTCATTAACTCGCCTGGGCAGATTAGATGGGCTTATTACATGTAGCAAGAGGCTTAAAATTACAGCCCTTGTCCCTTCAAAATTACAAACTTAAGATAAAAACTGAAACCTTCTTCATTGTTAGGGGCTATAGGGCTATATTAGGACATAACATTCTTGATTGTATGTGGAGTCGTTTTTGAGCCTTTTCAGCACGCACATTGTAAACTTTATGATATATATTGAATATAAGAATTAAGATAAAATATTGCCCCATTCATACTAGGCTACAATGGGGGAGATAATAAACATTGATCATTTTAAAAAAATATATAAAATAATGACATTAAAATTCTATAGTTCCTATTTTTAAATACAGGTTCGACGTGTGAAGGGCTACACCATCTTGAAGAAAATGCTGTTCGATCGGCATTTATTAAAGCGATTGAAGGAGCAACCAAAAAATGTAGAGAAACCTCAAGCAAAAATTGAGTAATTTTGAAAAAGCTAATACTAAATTATCAATCAATATTTTATTTAGCGAACTTATATGTATAAGAATGAATTTATATATATATATATAATAATACTCCCTTCTTATAGGGCTACTATAAGAAGGAAATAAAAAAAAAATAAAAAATATATATATACACACAAGCTTTATATATTCATTTTTAAGAACATTTCACAAGTACTAAATAAAACAAAAAAATTTGGAATATCACTTCTTAATTTCATAATCTTATCGTAAAACCAGTCTTTTTCAAACTTGTTTTCCAATAGCACTCTTTTCTTTGCTAGTTTCTAGGCATCCTGGCGCTAAGGGATACATATTTTTTATCACAAGTATATTTATTAAATACTTACTTAATAAAATTTATTTATTTATTAAATATTATATACCATTAAAATACGCTGCAATGGAATTTCTGAATTTATATGTGTAATACCCAATATTTTAAAATTATTAGTCTGTTAAAAATTTCTAGACCTCAGTCCAGTAGGTCTTCAATAGGATATTGTTCTAAATGAATGGAACTTTAATATAACTGTTAAGGATTTTTTTTTCTTTTATCTAATAATATTTATATAAATAAATATAGGTGGTTTATTTTATAAGTTTTTTCTATATGTTTTCTTTTTATTCAGGTGTTTTGTACTATCATGTTATTTTTTAACAATAAAAAGGAAAATGATATAAATATAACATTTTATTTCTCCTATTTGATAAATTACACAACAAAATCATCTGTAACATGTTTATTACTTACTTAAGAATAGTGATTATACTGTAAGTATTTAAAACAAAAAATACAATAATTTATTTCAGCTTTAAACTGAAATTTTAACGGCACATTCTACCAATTGTAAACAGATACAATAGAAAATAAAATAAATACAAAAGTGGTATTAATAGATATTTGAATAGTTCAAATATGGGACGGACATCCATACACATACATACACTCTCTCATTCATGCATTCATCCACATATTTCCAGTTCCTACTTAAACAATAATTACCAAACAAAAATTAGGAAACAAAACATTATTTCATCATTAGTCTTTAAATTTTATATTTTTTATAAATGATACCTTCAATGAATATAAATAATTTGTAAAAAATCACAAGATAGATAGAATTTTTTTTTTTGAAAATGCTTTAAAATCAATCACTAGCATGTAGGAAACTTGACAAAGGATATCTAATGCTAATGTTACAAATTTCATAACTATCTTCCTCGACGACTAAATAGTCTGACAGGCGTAACTTATTATCACAATAAAAAATTCCATCCCAGTTTATCGCAGGGGCATTGTCTTATTCATTAATTATTTCCCCCAAAATGCTTTACCTATCTCAAAAGTAGTATTATTTTTCATAACTACTTATATCTACAGAAAATTGACTAATGAAAAGCGCACAGTCATAAAGTATTCTACAATAATTATCACAATTTTCAAAACTACATAATTAAATAGGGTTTAACACACAGAGCTTTATTAAGGGTATATTATCATCAGACTTTTACTAAATGAGTTGCAACTCATTAGGCCCAAATAGAAATAAGTCGCTTAAATTTAAAAAAAATTAAAATTTGTCAATTAAAAATATAAAGTTCTAATATAATAAAATATAAAAGTATAAATTATAAAAGATTGCACAAATATTTAAATAAGTTCCAAGACCAAAAAAGTTATTTTACAACTCAAGGGAGATGTCAAGCAAATCCAAGTTTCTAAGACATGTAACTATCGCTATTTCTTACAGTAAACAATACTTATTGCTAGATAGAAGAACTTTCCAATTATAAAATATTTTGCTTTGCTTTGTTTTTTAAATATATATTTCATCATGTTATTCTTTTACTTGATTTATTTATTTTTATCACATGCACAATAAGCATATAAATCCCTTTTTTTACTTATGAATATTTTTGTTTTTTGAAGGTGAAATCATTGAATTGGTGAAAACTTTGAGCCGTAGTGATAAACTTACTAAATTAGTAAAAGAATGAATAAAGATACATTATATCTTAAATATGAAAGAATAATTAATTTTTATTGAAGAAAAACAAAATTAAATAAATATTCAATAAACTAGGACAAGAAATAAACTGGCCACCAGTTCCCGAAACCTTGAAAACGAAAAAGACAAGGTCTTTTGGAAAAAGACAAGAAATAACTTCCACTTCTTTCTAATTTTATTTTACATTGAAATGAGCCAACATTTTTTAAAAATATCGATCGCCTAATATAACCTGACGGCCTAGACCCAAAAAGTCCTAAAGTTACGAAATTTTAATGATAATATAGCTGTAATGTTAGAAGATTGTAATCAAAACTTGGTTAGACCCTTATCTTTATTAAATTATGTAACAATACTATTAATTTTTTTGGCAATTGAAAAATTTCATTTTTGCATGGGACTTAAAGACAGATTGATTTAAATAATTGAAAACACGGTGTGCAAAATATACCTTTACATATATAAATATATTTATATTACATTAATACTTAATTGTCGTCTTAATTTAAATAGCTCTCTTTACTTTTGATAAGGTTTTCTTAAAATATCAGGATATATCAATTTTTATAAAATTAATAAATAATGTAAAAAAAATAAAAATAAAAATAAATAACTTAAAAACATAATACAATAAGAGAAATAATTTTAAAAATAAAAAAATTAAGACTTACAAATTTTAAAAACAATTTGGTATCCAGAAATTAATTTTAAAAATAATGTGGAATGTAATCTTTCAAAAAATAAGAGAAAAAAATTCATTTTGTATGATTAATATATATATATATATAAAATATGACAGAGAATTAATGTGATATGATTATTAAATTTAAACCTTTGTGAATAATCATAACACACAAAGGAAGTAAATTCGTTCAATATTATCGAAGCTATAACCAAGTGGTCAATTTATCTACTACTATCATAGCTATGTACAGATTTACAACAATCGTAATCAAGGCTCAACAAATAACAATTAAAATTGCCTAGGCAGAACAAAATTGAATTAAAAGAAATAAAAAAAAAAAAATGCAACTTGCACGCACACTCATTCATACCGGATATTTTTAAGGACAAGCCAAAGGTACATAGCAGTTAAATTTTTTTTCAATTACATCATGTAATAAGATTTTAAACAAGCATACATCAAATGAATTAGTGCTAGAAATAGTATCACATAAATTGGGCCAGATGCATACATTATGCTTCAGCATCCAGACAGCACAATAGTTAGTATGTATATGAATATGTGTATATAGGAATGTATATATATGCATATATTTAAAATATATGATATATATACATGTGTATATTGCACAGGTCAAAGGGCACTTGAGCGAGGAAGAG
The DNA here is from genome assembly GCA_911387785.2 of Aelia acuminata. NCBI lineage: Eukaryota > Metazoa > Arthropoda > Insecta > Hemiptera > Pentatomidae > Aelia > Aelia acuminata. The sequence goes on along the minus strand of OU426983.1, from coordinate 67,183,413 downwards.
AGAGCCTCCTTTTGAGATCAACAGAAAATCAAGCTGAATGCTTATCCTCAAGACTGCATTTATATTCATCCTATAATGAGAAAATTTTAAGTATAAATAAAATAAGGAAATATTTTTATCACAAAATTAACATGTTATCGTTTAGCATGATTATTTTGACCTTAGGCTGTATAAAAACTTACTTATTCGCCCTAAAGAGCATGCAGAACATCCTATACTTTGGGCGCTAATAACCTGAGATGTTTTGCTCCCAAAATATTAAAACAACCAACCGGCTTCCAAAAGGGGTGGAGGCGAATGACCAAGCTCCGAATAAGCAATGATCCACAAAGCAGAGTCTGATACAAACTATACTGAGAATAAGTTGGCCTTATTTCTTTGGCGTCACAAGGAAAGGTGGATAGCCTAACATAGTAATCAATAGTGACCCAAACGTATTTTGGCCTTCAAAAATACATGGCCTGGTACAAACATCAAAATTATACTACAAATTCTATACATTTGAATTAACACAAAGGGCACAGCTTTTTCTTGCACTGAACCTATTTTTCTTCATACGTTTCTGCATACAATGTTCTCAGTTCAGTCTCGTTTTCTCAATCTTGAGAATGTTTTTTTTATTTTCGGCTGTTTATAGGGTCTTTACTACATTGTTTTTCTGTTTTATTTTTACTTTCACTTACCTATATATGAAATATATAGTAAGGAAAGTATTGCGATCGTGAAAAATTTCGACTTCCGGTTCTCAACAGAAAAACACGTTTTGGGGTCCCCTGAGTTCAAATTACCAAGTCCCTGGAAATGGTCTGTGTGCGCGCGTGCGTGTGTGTGTGTGTGTGTGCGCGCGCGTGTGTATGTGAACAGACTAACTCAAAAACTATAGGCCGTACAAAACTGAAATTGGGTATTTGGTGTATGTATATGCCCACAATGTGGCAGCAAAAATTTCATCAAAATTGGTCAAACGGAGGGGGTACTTTATTTAAAGAATTTTGTTTATTTTATACGTTTTTCTCGATATTCTCAAAAACGGCTTTAACGATTTTGATTAAACTCTATATTTGATGTATGTATATGGCCGCGATGCAACAGTCAAAATTTTATCAAAATTGATTAATTGGAGGGGGTACTTTACCTTAATAAATGTTGTCCAATTTTAACCTGTTTTTTTTTATTTACTCAAAAGCAGCTGTTTTTGATCAAACTTGGTATTTGATGTATGTATATGACCGCGATGGGACCGCCGAAATTTCATCAAAATTGGTTAAACAGAGGGGGCACTTTACTTAATAAATGTTGTCTCATTATTACTTGTTTTATTTTTTTATTTACTCAAAAACGGCTTTAACGATTTTGATCAAACTTGGTATTTGATGTATGTATATGTGACAGCCAAAATTTTATTGACCGTATTATGAAAATAAAAACTGTTATATATTAAAAAAAAATTACTTAAGAGAGTAAATACGTGATGCCCAAATTTTTTAAGCATCGCAGGTGTGTAAAATATGGTATAAGATAATAGACTATAATTAATATAAATATATTTTGGTCTAGAAACTTTTGTTCCATAACAAATTTTTGAAAACAATATAAAGCGATTTTAGAGGAACAGTAATCGTTCTTGATTTCCAGAAAGGCATAAGAGACATAAATACACCTATCGTTTCACCTTTATGATGTATTTGCAAAAAGCAACTCTTATTAAAAAACAAGCAAGCAGTAAAAAAAACTCGACTGTTGATGAAATTAGTCCCTTCATAAATATTCATGAAAAGTGCTGAGAACTACCAAATTTTGCTATACAGATATTCTATAACTTATGAAGATATACAAATATAAGTATATACTTAAATGTGGAAAAATCTGTGAAGTTGAGGAATGGCGTTTACATAATATCGAAACATTTCTAATCTAAGTAAGTTCGTAAGTGAAAGTTGTGTGTTGCGCGCATCGCACCAGATTTTTTTTTTTTTATTGCCTCTCTTCTGTTTCTCCTCTAATTTTCTTTCATATGGTGATGATTTAACAATTTCTCTCTCTTGGATTTTTCCTGACAGCATCAACAAGCAGTTTTTTCATAAATCAGAAAAGGTGAGAGCTGCTTTGGCATAAACAGAACAGGCATTCATGACCAACTTACTCCATTCCCACGCTGCAATTGTGCAGCATTTTTTTTTTACTGTAAAGGATGCATATTTACAATAAAACACATTTTGTTCTTAGGAAATTTAAAAGTCCAAGGTCACCTGCCACCCCTGTCTACCTGACTTTCCTTATGTTTTTCGTAGTATGGGATTTATTCTGACCTTGATTGCTGAAATGATAGGTAGCTGATGGACTAACATTAGCACTAAAACTTATAATAGCACCAACATAACTATTCACGTTAATTAGAAAAATTAAAATCTTATAAAACAAGAGTGTATAAAGAATAAAATTAATTTCTGCTAACCCAATAAAATACGAAAAATACGAACAAATGCAATATTTTCTATATTGAGATCCTAGTTGTGTTATTATATTTTTATACAAAGACAGATATTTATCAACTTACCTTGGGAAAATATTCTGAACCGGGATGTTAATTGGGTCGATAGTTCTGTTAATTCATGCCACTGCTTCATGACTATTACAAATGCAACTACCAGAATTGCAGTTGTAAGTATATGTAACCTATGATACAAGAAGCATAATTCATATCAAACTGAGAGGTAAATAGAATATATAAGAAATTAATATTAAACAGAAAGCATAGATAATGAGTATTCCTGATGAATATTGAGTCCCCTCACATGACGAGACTACTTGCAAGAAGAAGAACTACCTGCAATCTGAAACCTTTAAACTCTGTTTAAAGCAATGGTAAACACGTCCCTGTGCAACATGCTTGGCAACTGTATTGTTGGATAACTGATTATTCAGATTAGGAAATTGATAACTGCTTAGTATCTAAACTACAAGGTAAGATCACTCTCAATAACAAACTCAAGTCCTTGGTAGGTAAAACGGTACTTAAGGATAGGAATAGCGGATAATACTGTTATTCTGACATCACGAAGACATGCTAGTTTTACATATTAATGAAAACTGAAATACATTACACTATCTAATACTTTTTTTTTTTTTTTTGTTCGGTACCCCTACCTGGCCATGTGTGGCATACGGGGGGTTACTCTACAGGTGTAACCAACCTATCCTAACCATGGTGGGTAGGTCGAGATTTATTCAGTGGGGCCTCCACGAAATAAAAGTCAACCATCCCAGGGCGGATTCGAACCGCCACCGTTCGGCTCGAGCGTGTTAAAGCGGGCCACGCTCCAACACGCTTGGCTATCCCCGGCCCAAAACTAATACTTAAACTATCTAATACTTAAACCTTTAAATAACTTAGGTGAATACTAATTTTCAATTACCTTACATTCATAGAAACTTGACCATTTAGTGGGGCCCCGATTTCAAATAAAAAGGACCCCCAAGGGGTCTCTTCATATCTTTTGTGTAAGAGGAGTGAACGATATCAAAATTATCTTAATATAGCTAATTATAGCCAGTCATAAAGCAAGATGGTTCTGATATCAACTGATTTAAGGAAAAGTTATAATCCACCATTCCCATCTGTAAGTACCCGTTAAACATACTTGGGCAAAAACAATCAAAAGAGAGTGCATTACTATTTTTTTCATTCTACACATAAGATCAAATTTTGACAATATAAAGATTGTGATATAATAAAATACCTAGTTCGTAAAAATGGCATTATAATTCCTGCTGCTGTAGCAACCACTAACAATATAACCTGGAGTACTGTAAGAACAACATTGATTAATTTCACTAAAAATGCCCTGGCGTAGGAATTGTCTATTCCCTCAAGTGTAAGGTACTGCTGATGCTGAGCTTGCTGGTGTTCCATTTTGGAAATCTAGAAGAAATTAACATAAATAAAATTCAAGAAAAACATATAAATAAAACAAATATATATCAAAGCTGAATCTAACTATTATTAAAGATATTAAATTTAAAAACCAATGAGACCATTGAAAGGGATGGTACTACTTTTGAACAGGGGCTATTTCATTTTTCTGAAACGGTCGATTTCGTAAGAAACCATTGTAAAGCGAGATTATTACGATTTGCAATTTTAATATGGACAGGTGTTCGCACCTAGTATCAAAGAACCACTGAACGAAATTTGGAGAATTTAGGACAAACGGTATAGATTTCTATAAAGAACAAACAAACAGAATTTCATCTTTATTTACATAGATTGAAAAAAAAAATTAATTTGATATTTTTTTTTAATTTCAAAATTTATTTTTTTTAATTTTATATTTCTAATATAATTTGATATTAATTTCAAAATTTATTTGCTGCCCTGAAGGATCTAAGTGTCTACCATCTGATATATATCGGATTAATCTCACACCTAGTAAAAAAATTTACAACTCGTGCACAATTTAAGGTACAATATTATCATAAATAGTAATGGCGCCTCTCGGGCACGGTTGGAGTTGCAGTAATGAATAGGATGGCGCCTGAGAGGCACCGTTCGAGTGCAAAGGGTTAAACTCCTGCTACTCCACCAAGGCAGTTATTTTTTATATACTTTATAGATAAAATATATATATATATATATATATATATATATATATATATATATATATGTAGTACAATTTTATATACTCTTTTAAGCCAAAATATTTTTAATGCATTTAGAAAAAAAAGATGAAATTATATTTGTTATAAATAATCTTTATCCTTAAAAATAAATTTTAATCATTTGGTGATACAACAATGATTCTATTTTATTTAACTAAGAAGTAAACAATTGAGTTATAAATTTATTATTAAAATGATAATTTTATTGGCTTAAATTGAAGATAACCGAGTTGATTATGCCAAAACTACGTAGTGAATTTACCTAGGAGAGACTAAATTTTTTTTATTAAAGGGGGTTTGTTTTAATGTGACTGGAAAGTTTCCCATATTCGTCCAGAGTCAAGGAAGCAGTGACCTTTGATGACAGTGACTAAAGGATCTGTGACTTGTAAAGTTTAGTCACAGTGATAACTGATGGTCGGTAAGTCCCTGTGACAGAGTCCTACGCACGCTAGTCAATCCCGACCCTACACACAGACTATTTCTTCTATTAAGGGGCTTGGTTATTTAGACTCAGGAGTTATTGATTATTTGAAACCAAAACCTACATTTTCCTTGAAAACTGGAAGTCGAAATTTTTCATGATTGTAATACTTTACCTTACAGTATATTTCATATATATGTAGGTAAGTAAAAGTAAAAAATATTTTAGAAAATGCTATGTGTTTCATTCATTCACAAAGTTTTTCATTTAACAATCAGCAATGTTTTTTTTTTAACGAAATTCAAATTAATAGTCAAGTCCTACTTAAAAATACATATTTAAAAAAATAAATATATAGAAAAGGCAGAACTTCAACTTTCAATTTTACTTTATTTTTAGGAACTTAAAGGAAATTTTAAGTGAGACCCAAAAAGAATACAACACTATCAATATACTAATTTTAAAACCTCTATACTAGCTAAAATCTGGGAAGGGCGAGATTTAAAACGCACCTCAACATATGAGAGCAAAGGTCCAAAATTTTAGGGAACATTAAAAAAATAACATTGAAACCTAAGAAAGAAAATTTTTACCTTTGTCTGGCAAGATTCTAGCATGTCATGGATATCTCTTAACCTCTCCTCACTCTGGTATTGGACTTTTTCCTCCATATCGGAAATAGCTGTCTTCAAGTTTTCAACTTCATTCTGATGCAGCTCCGTCAGATCATTGACTTGTTCTTCAAGCCTTTCACACCTGAATCTTTCCTCAGTCAATGCTTGGTTAAGGTCATTAACTTCTTTTTCCATCATTTTCTATTAAAAATATTTTTTTAAAGCACAATTTAACGTTTAAAAAAAAAAGTAAGTATCTATCACTCAATACAATGAATAAATTATGTTTTCATTAATTTAAATAACAAACCTTCATCGATTCAAGCTGTTCTCTCAGCCTTTCAGATTCATGTTTCCTGACACGTAGTTCAGCATATAACATTTCGACATTAGGAGTGTTTGCAATATTCTGAGGATGAGTGGTAGAAGATGGTGGGGATGTGGTTTGGGCACCTCCTGGCATACTTTCACTCGTAACAGAACTGCACTCAGAACCTTCCTGCAGTATTCAAGAATTCATTTAATCCAAAATAATCTTATTATATTATATATGTAATAGGAACTATAAAAATTCAAAAGGAGAATTTTATTATAAGGAGAATTGCTCGAAATGAGTTGTAACAAGCATTTAATTGGAAAATATTAGTTTCAGCATTTTAGGTAAATTGTGTAATCAGAAATGCAAACTAAAAATGTTATCTTAAAAATTACTTTTTCATCTTCTTAGGATGTCCTGGAAGTTGAACATTTAATCTGTTTAATCAAAGAACTTTATTAAATCTAGCATTTTTTGTTCTTTTGAATTTCATTACAATATCTACAATTACAATATAGTTATACAGAACCTCTTCCCGGCTTCCAGGAGCAATGGATTTTGATGAATTAGGCATCAAAAGGGAATTTCAGAGAAAGATGAGGGATAGTAATTTGGATTCTTGAATTCTCGCAAGTGCTTAAATAAGCACTATACAATTCACTTATTGAATTAGGAACATTTTTAGAATGAATTGAAGAATGATTCTATAGTTACTTGTTAACTAGTGACCACAGGGTGCCTTCACTCAGTGGAGAAGGCATTAGTTCCAAAAAAAAATTATTAAAAAAAGAATGAATAACCTCTTAACCCTTTAATGCCTGTAGACTGACATATCAGTTAGAGCGCTGCAGTCCATGGGGCCTGTAGACTGATATATCAGCTCGAGTATTGCAGTCCCTGTGGCCTGCAGACTGATATATCAGTTCCGCCCGCTTCAGCTTTAGAAGACTGAAACTGTGTTTATTTTAATTGATTTCTTAACTCTTTCCATTTTACTATTGCACTTGGATAAAAACCTCAGTAATCAGCACCTTAAGAGATGTTTTTGGGGCTTCTTTTTAAACAAAAATTGAATTTTCACTCTTTGCTTTCAGATTTATCGTATTATTATTTAGGAATGCAAAATTCATAAATTGTAGGTAACAACTCGTAAAAAAAATAGTATATAATTTAAAAAGTTATAAAATAAACAGATATATAAAACATTTAATATAACAGTTCTAAAAATTTTATATTTAAGTATGTCTACTTAGGTATGTTCCTACACGTATTTTTTTAATTTCATGAATATTAGAGGAGCATGGGGAGCAGACAAAATAGTCATAATTTTCTTATTCATATTTAGGACGAGTGCAGGACATACGAAAATTATTTTTACATAATTGGCATTTGCGTCTCTCCAACCCTGTTTCCAGCCCGTCCGGTACTTTCCAGTGATGAGGTTTATGGTTTCATCAAAAATTTCTGAGGGTTGTAATCTAATTGACATGGGGTTCTTTTCGGGTTTTTCCAAATTAAGTTTACCTGCACCTAATGTTTCGGCATATATCATACGGTAAACAACTTTTAGATTTCTTAAAATATAGCAATAATTAGTAGTATTACTTAAAAAAAATTAACAATTTTAAAGCCACCAATGCCAGTTTAAAGTCCGGATGAAAAAGGATGATGGAAAACTTTAGAAGAAAAATATGAATAAGGAGAGAAAGAAGAGTGAATGTGGCAAAAAGTATTCAGGCCACCGGGCACGGCAGCCGGCCTAAGGTCTCAAGCCCCACAGGGCCACAATACACTCGCGTCTTTCACAAGTTTTTTTTTTTTTTGTAAAATCTGTACAGTAAAAAAAAATGTACATAATACTAGACTTGTAAGAGCCATAGGAAGCAGTACAGAATAGAACAAAAGAATGGCACAGGAAAGTTAACTATGAAGAAGATTCATTCGCTTTTGATGCTCCTTCAGAAAAAGCAAAAGTAAAGAGAACAAGCAAATACTTTGGATTTTACTTTTACTTGAAGCTAATTCAAATTATTCTTCATCTGTATTTTCCTTATTAGCTTCTTTCTACTTTCTTCTTATTAAACACAAAAAATTAAGTTAAACAACAGTTGGGAAAAAATTGAACAAAGTTACCTCAGATGTAAATTTCAGACCAGAATTAAGACTGCAACCACCAGGCAGAGTCGCACTTCCGTGATGTGTCTTCTCTTCTTCCAAGGAATCAGACTCACCATTTCCTAAACAAAAATTTTATCAAATAAAAACTGGTAATATTGATTTCAAGGTCTTTCCTATAATTCCATTTTGTTCTAAAACTATTTTTTATTTCATAAATAAACATAAACTTAACCTCCCTTCTAAATGTTGAATGGGTAAAATAAAATTACTCTTACGTGACAAAGAATTAATATTGTCAGCACTTCCAAATTTATTCCGAATCAAATGAGCAAACTCACGTGGTTTTGACATCACTGATCTGTAAAATAAAAAAATATAATAAATTAGTATATTTAACAGATTGGAATATACTTCATACATACAATTAAAAAAAAAAAACTTACTTCACCGGTCGGGAAGAATAGTAGCACAAGACAAAAAAAGAAATTTAGAATAATTAAATCTTTCTTTCATCTATTTCAATGTAGACAAATTTGGCTTGTCACTGTTCCTACCGACTGGTGATATATTTACACAGAGATATTTTATTTTGTATTTAATATATTAACACTATGATTGTAAAACACGTTTTGCCAATCCACTTTTCTCAAGTTAATAAAAAATGGCTAACATTTGGTAAGCATATAAGTGAAAATGGAATTTCTATCCCGAAGATGCGAAAAATTGTGAAAAGTTTAACCTAATGATAACTTATCACATTGGATTCTTTCGTTTTCTGATTAATTTGGTGAGAATCACCATCAACAATGTTTTTAATATTTGAAAAAATGCAGATCAAATCTTATTTGAAAGACATCCTAAATGATTCATGTCATTTATAATTAAAGAAAATTTAAAATTCATCAAATAAACAAATAATAATAAGCACATAAATATAATAAGTGAAAATGAAGATAACATAACAATAGGATTGAAAGGAAAAAAAAATTATAACAGAAAATTCTACCAAAATAAATCATAGAACCTGAGTTAAATACACTACGAACACCATACATCCCTATTTAATTTTTACTTTCACTTAACCCAATATTTGTAATAAAATATAAAATAAAATTTGGAATTGTTAAAAATTTCAAATTCCGGTTCTCAAGGGAAATGAACATTTTGGGGTCCCCTGAGTCCAAATAATCAAGTCCCGTGAAATGGTTTGCATCTATGAACAGGTTAGCCTAGAAAAGATTTGTCTTATGAAACTTAAATTCGGTATTTGAGGTGTATGTCCATGATGATATAAGACAGCAAATTTTTCGTCAAAATTTTACTTACTTTAATGAATAAAATTGATCATAATCACTATTTCCTTAGCTAGTGATATAAATAAATAAATATTAACTATCCCTACCTGATAAGAATAAAATATCATCCTTTTCTGAAAAATACAAGCACTAAAAATTTGAAAATGAATCTATAATCGGCAGTTATAAGGAACCCCTTCTATTAAGTCCTATTTTCGATAAATCATCAAAATACCCAATCGTTCAGTCTAAACCTCGATTTTTATTTCTATAATCCCCTAAGAAGATATATGAAAACATTCTAATGTATCCTCGGAAAGTATGGAGATCCATGAGTAATTGGTTTTAGGTTCAGTAGTTAGGTTATGTTTAAATAATTAGCTTTCCTTTTTATTTTGAAATAAGGTCATTACATACATCTCTGCAATGAACTGAAAATAAAAATAAACAAAACACACTAGATTCCTAGACAAATTAACTTTTACATAAGAAAGAAGAATTGATAGAAAAATTGCCTTTAATCAAATAGTAATAATAATATAAAAGTAAATTTACTGAAAAAGAAAATTTCTTAGTGAAAATTGCTTAGTAATGTAGTGAACGAATAAAAAAAAAAAAAAAAAATAACACTGTATAAAAGGTATAACGTGATGATATATATATTTGGAATGAAGTGTTCTAAAGGGAAAAAATTCAAGGTGAGTGTCATAAGTAATGCAGAAAAAGGTCAAGACAAGTCGGTGGAATGAAGAAGTGCAACCCAAGGTCAAAGAAAAGAAACTGGAAGAAATACCTACAGACAAATAACCCTATTGACATGACCATTTACAAAGAAAAGGATAGAGAGGCAAAGCGGATAGTGAAATTAGCTACAGAAAAAAAAACTGAATCTAATTTGGTGAAGAACTCCAAACTAGTTATTCTGGGGGTAAAAGGGAGTTTTAGGGCACAGTGAAGGGATCAAGCCTTGGGCCAGTAAGAAGTATCAAAGATACTACTGGACATATGGTTACTGAAGAGGTTAATGCATTGGAAGAATGGGCATACATCTTCAGTAAAAAATTGGAAATGGGAATGGAAGAGAAGAAAGGGATAATGAAGAACTGAAAGGACCCCCTGTCGAAGAGGATGTTCTTATCGGAGATTGGGAGGTGGAATTGGCAATGGCAGACGCCAAAAACAACAAGGCAGCAGGGGATGATGGTATAACGACCGAAATGTTGAAACATGGTGGTTGCTAAATATTTTCAATAAAGCATTCCAAAAGAAGGAAATTCCCACTGACTGGGAAAATAATGTCTTAATTCCCATTCACAAGAAAGGTTCCACGATAGATTGCGAAAATTATGGCCTCATGTTTGTAATCAGTATCCCTTAAGTTATTTTCCAGAATACTAGAAAGGAGGCTCGGAAGAAAAGTAGAAAATGAGCTTCAGGAAGAACAAGCAGCTTTCAGACCCGGTTGACAAACCCAAGATTATATTTTCACAATCCGATGAATAATCGAGAAGTTTATTGAAAGGGACAAAAAGATTCACCTCGCCTTCTTAGATATCTCCATGGCATTTGATAATGTACCACGAGTGGAACTCAAACAGGCACCTGGAGACAAAGGAGTTCCCAGTAACATAATTCAGGCAATCCTTAGCCTATACCAGAACACATACGGGATAGTCTTACTTAATGGAAATAAATTATACAGATTTAAAATGGTAAGAGGTGTAAATCAAGGAGATATCTTAACACGTTCAGGCGTGTACCACCTGTGGCTCACACTTGACTGCTTCATTGGGTGGTGTGTACCACTGGTGGCTCACACTAGAATGCTTCCTCGGCCAAAAAATAAGATCTTTAACTCTTTGACTTCCAAAAAAGAATACCTGAGAGCAACGTCTCATTTCGACACAATTTTAATATTTGATTCTCTGACATGAGAACAGTTACTCGATTTCAGGTGACATGGCTTTCAAAGTGTTAAGTAAGTAGAAACGATTTATATATAGCTGAAAATTAAAATAATGAAACTTTAATGTAAATTCATTTAGTTTTATATTTATTAGTATCTATTTATATTTATATAACTTATAAACATTTATTTTTTAATAAAAATTATAATTAATATTGTATTATAAACATATCTAGGAGGATAGAATTTTTTATTGTTTATTTTTAGATTGCAAATACTGGATAATGCCCTGGAATAGCTCACGTTCGATAGAGCAAAAAGCATTAAACTCAGCCACCAATGGGCGAGGAGCGTGAGTTACAGTTCCGGCGTGAACGTGTTAAGCCCATTGCTTTTCATGATATACATGGACAGAATAATGTGGGAAGCTGAACAGAGGAGCCCCAAATTCAAAGTAGGAAACTGGAGAATGCATCCGATGTATATTCAGAATTTGGTATTTGCAGATGAGGTTCTCTTAATTGTAGAGAGCAGAGTAGCCTTACAAGAAGCACTACAAGTGTGGGAAGAAGCACTGAGCAGAAAAGGGATGACTATTAACCTCAATAAACCAAAGTTTAAGTATATGGTTGTATCCAAAAGTGGTTCTATGGAACAAGGAACTGTGGCTTGTGGAGGTTTGGATTTGGAACAAGTTTATGTCCATCAATATCTAGGCGTCAAAATTAGTAATGATTTTAGGCTTTATCACAAAATAAATCAACCCATATGGAAAACGACAAACGTCTGTTACCAACTCCACAATGTCATATTTGGAAAAAGGGAAGTAGAGATGAAAACCAAAATGACAGATTATAAACAAGTTCATTCATCACTACACAGACCTAAGGAGCTGAAAGCTGGCCTAGCATCAAGAAGTTTGAAAGCCATATACAAGCCACACAAATGAAATTCCTGAAAAAAGCTCTCGGTAATACAAGATTGAACCGATTGTGAAACCAAAGGATAAGAGAAGATATAAGAGACGGGAAAAGAACTACTGGTGGACCATATTCACAGGAGAGAATTGAAGTGGTTTGGCCATGTATTAAGAATGCCAATCTATAGGTAGCCAAATAAAGTATGTGAATCAAAAGCAATGGGAAAACGGCAAAGAAATAAATGGGAGGACCTCATACCTGGGGAGGAAGAAGGGACTCACGATGAGTGAGATTAGGGGGTTGGCTGCGGATAGAGAGGTGTACAGAAAATGGTTGCAGGCTGCCCCAACACAGGAAGGTATAAGGGTTAGATAAAGAAGAAGAAGAATAATGTGTTCTTATAATACTTATTATTAGAAAATTCGCAACTTTTTAACCGATTTTGAATAAGAAGGGTTACTCAATTCAATACGCATGTGTCTTTTTTATTTATTGTGTAATAAAAAGAAATAGTGTATGAGTATGACAGAAATATTAAAACATAACTGTTCACTGAATTATACATACAAAATAAAAATGTGCGAATTGCAGAAGAGTGCAGAAGAGAAATCTGCAAAATGTTAAAATTGGAGTCATTCTGTCAACTTATAGACTCGTGTTATTCATTACTCAAACAAAATTAAATAAATTTTTCATATGTAGCCCTGATAAAATTTACCTTTTATTGTACAGGAATACGGTACAAAATTTGTACTTTCATGAGACTACGGTTTTGGCTTCGCATTAGTAGTAAGATTTGAGATCTGCATAGTCTGCCAAAATTAAGGAGGGCACTGACTCCTTAGGGAGGTTGAAATGGGAGGGAGGTCTGTCAAAAAATTAATATTGCTGCAATTAGGTCAAGTGAAGCTTGGTTTTTTTTTATTCTGAATCTAATGGGGCCATTTCCATGAAAGATTCAACACATATAAAATTTGAAAAACCACATGTTGCTGCTCATAGATATCCCAGCTAAAATAACTATTATTGAAGAACATATATAATCAGAAATAAGTAGAGTTCGGATTTTCATGTTAAATATTATTTCAAAAATCTGTGGCTAAATATGAGTGATATTTCATAAAATAATCACAAAACAATGAGAAAGAAAATTAAGTCAAGAAAGGTAAAAAATATTATGTTTAAGTTATAGCTCACAAGATATGAATTGTTTTACCTAAAATCAGTGGGTAATGAGAGGTAAAAAACACAGTTGATACCAATACAGTTTTGGGCAGTTATTATGTCGTTGAATCGAACACACTGCAGTCTGTACTTTAAATGTTATCACGTTAAATTTTAAATCAATCCCAGATGAAACCTGGCAGACCTGGTTTAATGACTTGTTTCGACATTTGGAGAAGTTTATTAAATATGATGGAAATTACTTTGAGAAAATTAAATAAAGCTGTATTGCAAAACTTTTGTAGTACCCTTAGCACAAGCTATTTTGTACAAAAATTGTATCACTATTTTTTGTAATTTTAAAATTATTTTAATAATTTTAATATACCCAGTTACATAAAACATGTCACTTATGAAAAAACAATCTTTCCATACTATTGAATAGAAAGAGATCACTTGTTCGCTGTGTATTAGCAGTTAAAACAATATTAAATTAATTTAATGAAAATGAAAAAGGGATAACATTGATTGTACCTTCATAAAACAAAATGTATTAACCTGTTAACCGGGCGGGACGTATAAATGTGTTCTTGAAATATATGTTGCACCCTGGAACTGGTGGAACTTATATTTTCGTACAACAGAGGTATTGGTCATAGATCATGTTTTCACGTGAATTTATATGTATATATATATAATAATAAAAACAACATATATTTCAAGGACATATTTATATGCCCCGCCTGGTTAACAGGTTAAAGCTGAACAAAATAAATTAAATTCATAAATAAAAAAACAAATAAAATATAAGGAAATCAGATAAAAAATAAAACAGAACAAAAATTATATAAATCAAATAAGTAAAGCACAATTTTTTTTTTATGACAACAGAGAAACAAATTTATAACTATCAAAAAAGATTTAACTTAACAAAGCTTGATGAAGGATGTTAATCGATTGTTGTTTATGGCTGTTATTGGCAAAACATAGAAAGCTGTGCAGTTTCTATTTTAAATAGAAGTGCAGCACCTAACATAAGTTAGACACAATGACAATACATATGAACAGTTTCAAGAGTACCTGATACAAACTAAAAAAAATCTTAAATATGACAGAAACCTGTACCCAAAGGTTAGAGAAATAGGTAAAATAAAATGTGCCCAATTAAAAGAAGAATAGTGTTACATGAGAAGTCAAAATGTGCAATTATATAAACAAAATAATGAAATTGACATTGCCAGCATCACGTAAATGTGATTTCATTTTTAAGAAACTTGATCAACAATACTTTAAGATTTATATTTTACGGAAATTTTGGATAAAGCTTACAAAACTATTACTATCTTACAAAATATAACAATACTCATGAAAACAGAAACTATAGAACTTGCGAGCCCTTTTAATCAACTTAAAGGTGCTGTTACACTGTTACACCCTCGAACAGTTAAACCCCCAAACCTTGCCTTATTGGCATACCACAAACAGCTATTTACACTAACACATTCAATGCCCTCTAACAATAAGCATACATTTAACGGAGCCCGATGTTTTTTTTATTCATCCTTGTAAATAACATGTTAACAAATCAAATCATTATAACATCGATGCAAGTACCATTCACCATTTTTTTACATACAACCCGCTAGGCGGGTCGTGGGCCGCGTGGTAACAGGCCTCGTATGTACCTTCAGATTTCTATAATAAAATCAGTTTTTAGGGCATAATTTTTGATTAAATGTGAGACATGGCATTTTCTTTAAATAACCCTATTAATGTAAAATTCATGTTATTTTTTTTTTGGGGGGGGGGGGGTCATATATTTTTTTCTTAGTTCTTTTTAAACGGCTTTAATGATTTTGATTAAATTAATCAGTTTTAATCAAAATCAAGTCATCTTTTTTATATTATTTATAGAAATTGCAATTAAAAAAAATTTCAATTTCTAATCAAGTAAGTTGGTAAGTGAAAGTTGTGTGTTGCGCGAATCGCACCAGATTTTTTTTTTACTTTTTCAATCTCCCACAGGGATATATGGACAGATGAAGGGAATAATTAAAGGAGGCTATTGGAAGGTAGGATAAACTATTGAAAAACTATTTTTCAAAAGACGAGGTAAACAATTTAATAAAAAAATAAAATAAATTACATTAATAAATAAAATAAATATATTACATTAGTATTACAATAAAAAAAGTAACATAACTACTGCAATATTGCAGTTACAAAGTATTAAATTATAAAATTCCCTTATTATTATTCCATATAATTCCCCATATTATATTTCCCTATAATTCCCTTGTGAAAGGGACTGGTACTCCAAGAAGCGTATCACTACACAAAACACACTGGCACAGATCAAAAAAAAATTTCTCGAGAAACCAACACATTCAATTCACAGCGACTACTCTCTGAGAAGCCCCAGAGTAAAATGAAGTAGAAACGAGAGACCCCTGCCGATCCAGGTAGGCGGAAGGCAATGGAAAGGAGCACCTGCCCGGCGGATTGTGGGCCTCGGAGGTTAGGTCAGGTGCACCCGCCAGGCGTGTTAAACGTGAAGTCGAGTAAACAATGATGTCTGACTGCACCTATGCACCAGTAATACAATAATATTCACTAAAAAGACGGCTGGCTGACTTGGAACGAGCGGCTTTTCTGACTTTTGCTTTAATTTATTACGGATAAAAGCAATATCAGAAAAATACTAAAAGAATGTCTAGAAGCTTATCTTAACTAACTCAAAAGTGACACTAGTGCTATCCCCAAACACACAGGCGAACAGATAAAGTACCTGTACCTATATAGATTTGCCGAACAGTATTTGGGACTGGCTGTTCGAGGGTGAAGTTCTTACAGTGTAAAGAGAACCTTGAGAAACAAATTGTATTATTCTTCAGGTCATCCTTGTTAATTATCTGAGCTAAATTCTGGCTCAAATGGATAAAACATAGGCCAAGTGATATGAATCACATATATATATATATATATATATAGGGGGAGGTGGGGCACAATGAAACACAAAAGTTTCTTTTACCCATAGCACCTTAAACCCATAGCTAATACTTCCATTTTCAATTTTTTATTTTTTCCATGTTACCTTAGGATCTTAAAAGTAACTTCTAAAACCAAAAAGGTTAATGCTATACCAAGCCCCTAGCCAATCGCTACTTATGTCTAGTGCAAAAATCTTTATTAGGTAAGACTATAGATTAGGGAGGGGGGGATGGTTTTCTCCGACCCCACCAGGAACCATCACTGTTGCCAACTCGTTGCCCTCGCGCTCAAGTTAGCTCTCGCACACATAAATTTTCATTAACTAATTACTATGGGTTTTTTTTTTTCCTAGCTAATTACCCCTCGCAAAGAAAAACAAATCTATGGCACTATGATAGATAAATAAATCTATCTATCATAGAGTCTTAGATTTGTTTTTCTTTTTTAATTTTCCGCATTTTGTCAGCAACTTTTGACAAATAAATAAATAATATGACAAAGAAACTAAGCTGTCATAACAATGACATGTAAACAATGACAATCTATGTAAGAAATGGGTTAAACATTATTTTATGCTTCATGTCCGACCGGGAGCAGCTATTTTCCAAAATTTTGCTTCATAGTGCCTCATGCCCGGGGTACAATGAAACAGCTGAAAAAAACAACACCATAATTAACAAAAAAACTTTATTCGGCTTCCACTTGGTTTTTCATTCTTCTGCTTTAGGATAGCCACGAAATTCTTCAGGAAAGAGGAACGTTTGAAATTGGAAAAAAAATTGTCTTAAATTAACACAATTTTTTATGGATTGTCGTAATCGTTGGATTCATCACTAACGAGATTCAGTCGTTGGTAGCCATGGCAAAGACCCACTTCCCTGACTGCGAAATAATAAGCACCGTAGTACCTGTCTCCATGCACTAAGAACAGAACACTGGATGTGCAATGTGGAGACAAGCAAAAAATATCATCACCAGCAAGAAACTCATATGGGCAGTTAACACACTGGCCCCATACAAATCATCTGGTGTAGACGGAATATTTCCAGCCCTTAAACAAAAGGGACTGCATAAACTCAGACCATACCTCCTGGAATTGCTACAAGAAAGCCTTGCGCAGGGATACCTACCACATGAATGGAAGGTATCCAAGGTCTGCTACATACCAAAACCTGGTAAAGGGACCTACGACAACCCTAAAGCGTTCAGACCCATATGCATGACATCCTTCCTAATGAAAGTACTAGAGAAGATGATGGACAGGCATGTGAGGGAACAATTAGCGGGTACTTACTCAACACATGAAAACCAATTTGCCTACCAAGCAGGAAAATCTTGCGAGGTAGCACTACACAAATTAAGTCTCTAGAGTTGAAAAATTTACGGACCACCAAGAAATCACGATCGGCATATTCATTGACATTGAAGGTGCCTTCGATAGAACACCACACAGGGTAATAGAGAAAACCCTGTTGGAGAGAAAAATTGATGAAATTTCCATTAGATGGATCATGACCATGCTGAGGGAAAGGCAAATAAAGTCTGAATTAGGACTCAGCGAAATACTGATTAAACCAAAAGGTGGATGTCCTCAGGGTGGAGTGATATCCCCGCTACTGTGGTGCTTAGTGGTGGACACTCTGTTGACAAAGCTAAACACCTCAGGCAACTATGCACAGGGATATGCTGATGATATAGTTGTCCTAGTAGGAGGAAAACATCAAAATGTCCTATCGGACCTCCTAAACAGCGCAACCAGAATCATACTGAGCTGGTGCAAGAATAATGGATTGAATATCAATCCACAGAAGATTAGCATTTGCATCTTCAGCATGAAGAGGAAAATAGCCATAAAGTTACCAACAATTGAGGGAGTCTAGTTGAGCCAAAGCAACACATTAAAGCACCTAGGAATCACACTGGACAACAAACTCAATTGGGCCAAACACGTGGAACTCAAGACCAACAAAGCCCTGAAATGTCTATGGGCCTACAAAAGGGCAATAAGCAGAAATTGGGGACGTAAACCTTCTTACAGACAGGAATATATTGAGGTTGTATGGGAGTGCAAAACTAGGCTCAACAGCCTAGCAAATAATAACAGAGTGAATGTAGAATGGGTGCCAGGCCACACTGGCATACCGGGAAACGAAAATGCAGACACTCTTGCTAGAAAAGGATCCGATTTCAAACCTATCACCCCTGAACCGGTGTGTGGCATTAGCAAAAGCTCTGCCAAAAGGAGGATAGAGGAGATATATGGAGCGAAAAGAAAACAATTTTGGAAGATGCAAAACCTAAGACACTCCAAATTGTTCCTGGATAGTCCCTCTGTCAAAAGGAATAGAGAATTACTGAACCTTGACAGGCAGGCACTAAAAAGACTTACGGCAGTATACACCGGACACTGTAAGCTTAGAAGCCACATGTTCAAACTCAAACTTGCAGCATCGCCATTTTGCAGATACTGTGAGAAAGAGAGTGAGACGGCCGATCACATAGTCTGTCTATGCAACAGACTCGCAGCAGTAAGGTTCAGGATGTTTGGCCTGGACCATATCACGGACCCTAAGGCGCATGAGTTAATCAACCCAAGCAGCCTCCTTAAATATACTGAGGTTCTGAAATTAAGCATATGAGACGAAGCACTTGCCACAGTACAAAAAAAATAAATAAATAAGAAAAAACACAATTTTTTTGTGTTCCACTCTCAATTTCCCACCAATCTGTAAGAAAATGAAAAAAAAACTGACTGCTTATTGCACAATGAAAAACACATGCAGCACGATGTGAAACTCGTGGGACTCCATGAAACGTTTCATTAGGCCCCGAACGCCCTTGTTTCAAGGAACCCAATACGAGCCATTTTGATGTCTTTAACTTCCTAAGATGAAGGTGAAGAGGTAGGAAAGCCAAAGTCAGGCAAAATCTTAAGAGATACGTGTATAATGAAAAAGCTGTAAGAGCAGATGGAAGAAAATAATTACTCATATCTAGAGACCAAAATCCGTTCGACGAAAACATTTAGTTTTACCACACAAAACCGCACTTCAGCATGTGGAGTCTGTCACGAAACAAGTTGAAAGGGGACAATATGCTGACTTTGTTCGGAGCCACCCTTACTGCTCGCTGTCTGAATTTGGTTGCTCTAGACCTTTTGGTTTGCTCAGTGCACCGACTGTTTCATTGAGCCCCATGTTTCATTGTGCCCCAATCCTCCCCTACATATATATATATATATATATATATATATATATATATATATAAAATTAGATAATTATGAAGTCATATCTCTTTTTTTTTTTTTTTTTTTTTTTTTTTTTGGGGACTTTAAGGCTTCCACTGAAGCCCTATACTGCCATACTAACACCCATGGCACTGGGTGATACTTCTCCTATGAAAGAAAAGCACCCCCCAGGGCGGGACTCGAACCCGCAGCTCCGGCATGGGAGTACGGCGCTTTACCGCACAGCCACACCAGGCCCCTAAGTCATATCTTAATCAGCTTTTAGTCTTTTAGGCTCGGAAACACAGACACTGACAAATATGCAAACACTAAAACACCCTTGTACAACAATGATCAAATGCAGTACAATGCCTAGAATCCACTTTCCTATGAAATGAAAACAAATCATCAGAACAGGGATTGAAATATAGCATGGGTATAATCAACCAGTTAATATCCATATCTGCACGCAGTAAAAATTAAAAATAATATTTTTAAATTATTTCCTTACCTTTCATGAACATCACAGAAAAATGTATAATTAAAAAATTAAGGGAAATTACATTAAGGGAGCCCTATATGCTCAATTAGGAATGAAAGTATCACAGAAAAGTATATATCCGCTACTATTATCAGTGTTAATTAGTTAAATGGCCAAAATACCAAAGCAAAAAACAATAGTTGTTTAAAAGAAATTGTTATGAATGAAGTGAAAAAAAAACCTTAACAACAAGTGATTATGGTTAGTATCAATTAATTGAAAAGCTTTGATGTTAGAGAAAAGCAGTTTGATAAAAAAAAAAATTTATCTTGAAGAAGCTACTAACATAGTGAAAATTTTCATAACAGCGGTGTTACATTAAAAAAGAGAGAAACAGTATTAGTTTACATTAAAAAAAAAAAAAAATTAATCACCACCATCAAGCTTACAACACTTACCCAGACAAACCAGTTATACCATCTCGAATATTACCACCCACATGTCTGGAGAATTAATAAAACAAGAGTTAGAATAAATAAATTTTAAAAATAAAATAAATAAAACAAATTAATTACAAACTAGACAAAAACAAAAACATAGATACACGGATGATAACTGATATATTAAAAAAAAAATGGACATACTTCAATCCTTGGCCCATGTCCCGCAGGACTTCCCTTGGTTGGCGGTGGTGGTGAGCTTGCACTCCTTTTGTTTCAAGTTCCTTCAATTTTTTATTATAACTTTCCAGCTTCTTTTGAAGTTGTTGAATACATTGAGCTGATTTTTGATTCTTCTTTTCAAAAACTGCTTTAATGCGCTGAACTTGGGTTTTATCTGCATTGGATGCCAGTTTAAGATATTCGTTTACATTGTCTACAAAAGCAACATTCATCTATTATATCGTCTGAACTAATGAAAAAATAACAGCACAAAGCAGGAAATGTTTTAAAATCTTACAGGAAACATTAACAAGGTTTACTCAAGAAATAGTGATTATAATTTAATAGTAAAAAAATATGTGTTAATGACCTCAGGGTATTAAATTATAATCCATTAAATCCCTTTTTCTTGTCTTACAAAACAAATTAAAAATCAATTCATCAAAAGAAAAGGTATAAAAAGGATAATAGAATCATGATCCCTTAGACACCTAAGTTAAATCACCCGCTCAGTCATTTACTTAGGGGATGAAGGCCGAAAAGGACTGCTATTGAGATCCATAAACAAGCTTTTTTCAAGAATTGATAAAAAGTAAACAAATCAAATGACAGCTATAGTTCTTGAGTAAATAATTATCACTTTGGGTTGGAGATACCTTATTACTACCATAAAAATTCAATTTATTTTTGTATAGCATCCTTTCTTTTGGGAAACTATGAAAAATAAACTGATATTGCATACCTGCTGGGCACATACTTCGTTCCTTTTTACTTTCACTTACCTATATATGAAATATATAGTAAGTGGAAGTATTGCGATCGTGAAAAAATTCGACTTCCGGTTTTCAACGGAAATACACGTTTTGGGGTCCCCTGAGTCAAAATAACCAAGTCCCGCGAAATGGTCTGTGTGTGTGTGTGTGTGTGTGTGTGTGTGTGTGTGTGTGTGTGTGTGTGTCTGTGTGTGTGTGTGTGTGAACAGACTAGCTCAAAAACTATAAACCGTGCGATCATGAAATTGGGTATTTAGTGTAGGTATATGTCCGCGATGTGACAGCGTAAATTTCATCAAAATTACTTAAAGGGAGGGGGTACTTTACTTAATAACTTTTTAGGTTTTTTTCGATTTTCCCAAAAACGGCTCTAACGATTTTGATTAAACTGAGTATTTGACGTATTAATATGCCTGAGATATGACTGTAAAAATTTCATCAAAATTGTTTAACCAGAGGGGGGACTTTACTTAATAAATTTTGTAACATTTTCACGTGTTTTTTTTTTATTTACTCTAAATCGGCTTTAACGATTTTGATCAAACTGGGTATTTGATGTATGTATATGCCCGAGATATGACTGTTAAAATTTCATTAAAATTGATTAACCGGAGGGGGGACTTTACTTAATAAATTTTGTAACATTTTCACGTGTTATTTTTATTTACTCAAAAACGGCTTTAACGATTAACAAAAATAAGATATGAATGTAGAAAAATGTGTGACTTTGGGAAATGATATTTAGCAAAACACGTCAATTTCTAATCTAAGTAAGTTGGTAAGCACCAGATTTTTTAAAATTATCATTATTAAATTGTTTGTAAAAATCAAAACATTTTTTGACACTTTTTCAAAAAGTTCATAACACCTTTTGATAAAAAAATAAAAAAACAACTTGGTAGAAGTTTTGGATATTTTATATAAATAAATAAAACAGGTTTTCAATTTAACAGGTATTAAATATTTAAGTTATAAGAGATGGGTAATAACTGATAATTTAGTTTTAAAATAATCTATCATCTTTATTGTTGGTTTTGAGCACTAGCCTTCTGTTCAGCTACTTTGACCTCGCAGAGTATTGTGATGCTTTGTTCTTTTTTTTCCATTCCATTCTTCTTGTTCTTCATACCACTCAATGCATTAAAATATTTACTAATTTGACTTTTTTAAATTAATCTTACCTAATAATGAACAGTGCATATCTTATTAAATAGTTACATATTTGTATTACTGCAAAATAAATTTTTCTAATTTTCTGTTAATTTTTTTTAAAAAAATGACTTTGAAAGTTTAAATTATTTTTTTAGAGTTTTATATTAGATTATTTATATTATTATAATTATTATTATTATAATTATTTATATTAGAGTTTTATAGTAGTGATGGCCAACAGAAACAGACGGAAATACGAGTGACGGTTAATCGAATTTATACTGTAAATACAAAAAAAAAAAAGAACATAATTTTTATGTTTCGTGAACATATTGTAACGTTAAATCGATTATCAAATAAAAAAATCTGGTGCGTGCGCGCAACACACAACTTTCACTTACCAACTTACTTAGATTAGAAATTGACGTGTTTTGCTAAATATCATTTCCCAAAGTCACACATTTTTCTACATTCATATCTTATTTTTGTTAATCGTTAAAGCCGTTTTTGAGTAAATAAAAAACCCCGTGAAAATGATACAAAATTTATTAAGTAAAGTCCCCCCTCCCGTAGATCAATTTTGATGAAATTTTTACAGTCATAATTTGGGCATATAAATACATCAAATACCAAGTTTGATCAAAATCGTTAAAACCGTTTTTGAGTAAATAAAAAAACACGTGAAAATGATACAAAATTTATTAAGTAAAGTCCCCCCTCCGGTTGATCAATTGTGATGAAATGTTGGTTATCACATCTTTGGCATATAAATACATCAAATACCAAGTTTGATCAAAATCGTTAAAACCGTTTTTGAGTAAATAAAAAAAACACGTGAAAATGATACAAAATTTATTAAGTAAAGTCCCCCCTCCGGTTGATCAATTGTGATGAAATGTTGGTTATCACATCTTTGGCATATAAATACATCAAATACCAAGTTTGATCAAAATCGTTAAAACTGTTTTTGAGTAAATAAAAGAAACACGTGAAAATGATACAAAATTTATTAAGTAAAGTCCCCCCTCCGGTTGATCAATTGTGATGAAATGTTGGTTATCACATCTTTGGCATATAAATACATCAAATACCAAGTTTGATCAAAATCGTTAAAACCGTTTTTGAGTAAATAAAAAAAACATGTGAAAATGATACAAAATTTATTAACTAAAGTCCCCCCTCCGGTTGATCAATTTTGATGAAATTTTTACAGTCATATTTCAGGCATATAAATAGATCAAATACTTAGTTTAATCAAAATCGTTAGAGCCGTTTTTGAGAAAATCGAAAAAAACTTAAAAAGTTATTAAATAAAGTACCCCCTCCCTTTGAGCAAATTTCATGAAATTTTTGCTGTCACATCGCGGGCTTATACATACTCTAAATACCCAATTTCAGGTTCGCACGGTTTATAGTTTTTGAGCTAGTCTGTTCACATACACACACACACACACACACACACACACACACACACACACACACACACACACACACACACACACACACAGACCATTTCGCGGGACTTGGTTATTTTGACTCAGGGGACCCCAAAACGTGTATTTCCGTTGAAAACCGGAAGTCGAAAATTTTCACGATCGCAATACTTTCACTTACTATATATTTCATATATAGGTAAGTGAAAGTAAAAAAACATATGGTGTAAAATCCCAAACCGTTTGTTGGAACGACTATTGGTCCGAACAAACCATTGGAGCACGTGGACGGGCCTAGATCTTTTCGACGGAGACCTGGAACCACCCAGGAGGATCTCGAACCATTCATAAGGTTCGTTTTGCGACTATATATAAGGAGCGAGTGACTGGGCCAGTTAGTCTGAGTCGATGTCTTGACTGTGAAGCTCAAGTCATATGATTAGTGTGCTATAACATTATCATTTTTGTAACCTGCTCGAATATTTGGAGTTGTATTAATTTGTTAGCATTGATAATTGTATATTTCAGTTGAATAAATACTTGTTGACCCATCAAAGTGTTACAACTGGTGTCAGGTGTGGGGTTCAAAGAAAAAAAAAAATGCCAGGCAAACGAATTGGAGATATTAAAGTAGCAGAGTTGAGGAGAGAATTAGAAGAGCTTGACTTAGACACTACAGGTATGAAAGCGATCTAGTTGGCTTGATTAAGTGAGTATTACCTGAGTCAAGGCGAGATCCTGAAACAGTAGAGTTAGAGGATAACTCTTTGAAGGCAGAGATGAATGATAAATTTTCAAACTTATCTGACGAAATAAATGGTAAATTGACTAGCCAATCAGCAGAGCTTAATGATAAGTTATCCAGTCTAAATTCTAATTTTTCTTCTGAAATAAATGGGTTAAATGAAAAATTGGTCAGCCAAGCTGGTGATATAAATGACAAATTGACCAATCTTTCAGGTGATGTAAATGGGTTAAATGACAGGCTGACCAGCCAGTCTGTCGAGCTTAATGAGAAAATAATGGGCCTGAATTCCAACATGGCTGAAATGAATGACAAATTTGCCAGGCAGACTGCTGAACTTGAGGAGAAGATAACTACCCTAAAGTCAGGTTTCTCGGCTGAGATAAATGACAAATTGATCACCTTGACTGCCAAGATGAATGATAAGTTGACCAATCTGTCTAGCGAAGTGAATGAAAAGTTTACCCAACAAGAAGCGAGGGCTGCCGCATTTGAAGAGAAGGTCGAAAGACTAAAGAGGATACTAAAAAAAAGGGGCCCAGCCGTTCGCGAAAGACCTGTTCTGCCAACAAACATTACAAGATGGGTAAAAACTTGAACGAATTGCTACGGAAAGCCAAGCCAGGATAAAGCCGCCCACTTATGTTGGTAAGTCGTCCTGGTTAAATTACCTTAAACAGTTTAACGCTGCGGCCAGTGCTAATGGGTGGACTCAGAGAGATAAGGCAGATGCCCTTACGGTGGCTTTTAGAGGCGACGCTCTCAATGTTCATCAAACCCTCAACACCGACGATCCCTACAACTTTCAAACATTAGTAAGCTGACATGATATGAGATTTGGCCACGCCCACCTAGAACAGGTATATCAGTCTCAGCTCAAATATAGGAGGCAGAAGACAGCAGAGACTATCCAGGAATTCGAGAAGGACTTTGCGAGGATGGTAAGGCTGGCTTACCCAACAGCCCCAGAAAGTTTGTTGGAGTGTTTAGCGATCCAAGCATTTGTTGAGGACTATTGGTCGGAACAAACCATTGGAGCATGTGGGCGGGCCTGAATCTTTTCGACGGAGACCTGGAACCACCCAGGAGGATCACAAACCATCCTGAAGGTTCGTTTTGCGACTATATATAAGGAGCGAATGACTGGGCCAGTTAGTCTGAGTCGGTGTCTTGACTGTGAAGCTTAAGTCATAGTCCGGGAGCTAAGGGCCAAAAAGGTGCCTGATTTGAAGGAAATTTTTGATCATATAGGCTGAAAGTACTCATTTCATAGAAAACACATGTGAACGTCTGCCACCTCAGATCGGTTGCCATCAAATTTTATAGAAGAAAAAATTCGACATTTTCGAACATTTTTCAATTTTTCGCCAGTAACTCGAAAACGATGTATCGCAGAGGAAATTGTGTTCTTTCTAAAATAAAAGGGCATTAAATTTCGCGTCGACTGAGGTCCTCACAGTTAACCCTTTCATGGCTCCAGACGAGATATCTCGCGAAACAAAGTCGGTCCCCACACGCTAATGACGAGATAACTCGTCAAAGGCTGCCGTTCCCCACACGCTAATGACGAGAGATCTCGCAATTGGTTTTTCACTTATTTACCATCCTCAGCTTCACAAGAGATAAGTTGTCGTGACTGAGGCACATCCTAGCGGATCCACAGAGACATAATAAATAGATCTAGCGGCCGCTAGGCTGCAGGAGTATCTCTATTGCGGAAATATTTGTGTCGGCCCGGTAGCTGCCTGTCATCTGGGTCGGCCGTTCGGGGAAGCCCAGCTCACCCCTTTTCACCAGCTAATTTTTTTTTTCTGTCCCTTATCCCTCCCTCGGCTACCGTCAAGGGTCTGAAGGACATATTTTGCCATTATTCATTCGAGTTCTAGACGCTCTGAGCGATAGTCCTCTGTGTTTTTTTTGGTGATATTCACTGTTTTATTTCGCTATTATTTCTCCACTTTTCCCAGTCTCCAATTAATTATTAAAAATTTATAAAATTAAAAAAAAATGTATATGAAGTATTAACATTATTATATTATTGTTCATTATTACCTTCTTATACCACGTAATCTCTTATTGCAATCGGTAATCTAGCATTTTAATTTATTGAAATAATGATAAAGGTATTATAGAATCATAAAAAGTAAATAAAACATTAATAAATAGTCGGTGAAGGTTTGAGGAATTGAAGAAGTTAAAGCAGTCAGCGGCGGAGAGTGGCCTGCAGGCCTTAGCGTGGGGAGTGAAATGCCTGCAGAACAGCTCAGCGTCTCAGTGCAACTCTCGTTCTGAGTGCTTCGCAGTTAAAGGGTTAAAATTGGTTAAGTCTTTTTGCCATGAGTGATTGTCAATTTAGCCACTTTAGTGGAAAAATGAATTATGCTCATGTTCCAATTTTTGGTGGGAACCGTGTTCCAACGCCTCTAACTCAAAAACACCTAGTTTAAATGAAAAATGTAGAAAAAAGTTGCTGAGCACCAAATTTAGCAGGAAATAAGCTCTGTACACACAACATTAGCTAAATCCTGGGAGAAATACAAATAAAAACGTGAAATTATTCGAAGTGCTTACTTCCTGCTAAGACATCAGGGGATTTGATAAAATATTCATAAAAATAACTACTTAGAAAGGTAGGTACTAGGCAAAATTTATCTTTTATTTTAACAGATGGAAGATGTTTGTTTAATTAGTTCAAAGTAGTTAATACTTCAAAAGCCTTCACACTTCGAATTGTAACTAAAGGTAAAAAGACAGAATACTGAACAAAATATTACCATCTCTAGCTGTCTGTTCTCCTTTAATGAGATCTTTAGTCCGAGCTATTTTGGTGTACATATGTTCAATGGCTGCCCGTGTTTTACTTCCATCTCCATCATCCCCCAAATCCATGGAACCATTTAAGACGCTCCCATCCTAAACATTAAAAAAATAAAAAATCAAGAAATAATGAATACTTATGCAATATTAAATTTAGACAGGGCATAATAAAATGACATTACAATCAATAAAAGTTAAAGAAACTGACCATGTTAAAACTTCTTTTTCTGTTTAGAGAAGTGTTTAATCATTAATCTTCACATTCGATCAAATTTAAAATAGAATATAATCTAATAAAATTTTTGTAGATGCCGTTTAATAACCAATCATTAAACTTTCTGCATATTTAAACATTTAAAAGAAACTACATATTATGTTAAATGTTGCTTTACTAGGAAAAAATGAATAAAATTAACTTTATTTTATTTACAAAC
Source organism: Aelia acuminata (assembly GCA_911387785.2). NCBI lineage: Eukaryota > Metazoa > Arthropoda > Insecta > Hemiptera > Pentatomidae > Aelia > Aelia acuminata. The sequence continues at coordinate 67,155,283 of OU426983.1, read as the reverse complement.
ATTTTTTTTTAAACTATTCATAAAAATTTAGAGTTACATAAAGAACAAATAAGTCAAAAGGTAACAAAAATTGAACTGAAAAGTAGAACTATAAATGTATGGGAGAATAACACCTAGTTTTATAAAGCATACATAATCTCTAAAACAAATTAATTTCACATAGCAGTTAACTTTTTAAGATTTAAAATATTTTTCCAGGCTTTCAAATACATCTTTGTTATATCATATCCAGGCCAATACCAATTGGTAAAAATTTTAATAGCCCATTATTTTCAAATACAACAAAACTTTAAAAAATAAAAAAAAAAAGCTATTTAAATGAAGTCTTAAAAAACATATTCTAAGCATAAACAAGAGTCATCAGAAAGCGAACATTGATCAATTAAAACAAATACAATATATTCTTAACTAATTTATAACTATTAAAAGATTTATACACAACTGGGCAGATAGGCACTGGAGGGTATAATATTATAAAAACCTCAACCCTTAACAAATTTTAAAATTCATATTTGATTTATTTTTTAATTAAACATACCTGAAATAAAATCATTGTCAACTATTCCAGCATACCAAAATAATTTAATACATCTTAGGTATTACAAAAGAAAAAATCAAATCCAAACAAGTATCCCCAAATAACCTTTTGAAAAACACTTTATCAGAATATTCATCCAAGATTCCTTTCACCTCTCCTTTTTATAGATAAGATAGAATATTTTTTTAAAGCAGGAAATGTTAACAGAAGAAAAGACCTTTTTCTATTTCCCCACATATTAATCTAAATAACATAATACAAAAATACCGAGGGAATGTTGAATCATCCAAAAAAAAAGGTATTTTTTAAAAATAATTAATTATTTAAAAACAAACAAATTATAAAGGGAAGGGTTCTCCTTAAAAAAAAAAAAAAAAAAAAAAAAAAAAAAGATTATATATAAAGTGAATATGACTACATCAAAACCATGGGTAAATAAAAAATGCCATATAAGTCGCAAAGTGATTATAACCAAGTCTAGTCATTAAATAAATAAAAATTATAAAAAATTGCAATATTAATACAAATAGCACAGCATATTAAAAAGATTTTAGACTTTTTGGGTATGAAAGAAATAAAATTTCAAATCCAAATTTGAATTTTGTTTATCTCTTACTAATGTTTTGCAGACAACACATACTTTCCCACCTCAGTCTTCAATTTTTTTTATATCAATATGTTTGGAGAATAAATTAGATTTATAAACCTATAAACCAACAAACACCTGTAAAAGAACTATGGAACAAAGTTAGAAGCATCAGGGGAATTTCGAATAAGACAAAACTACCTGGAATTAAGACAAGCCAAAACATTATAACTGACCCAGATGAAATCTCAGAAACATTGACGCAGCATTTTTGTGAAATCTCCTGTCTGGCATTACGAATTTCTGGGCATACGAAAGCCTTGACAAAATGTAAGAACATACCAAATCACGATATCTACGGTAATGAAGGCAACTACAATAATCCCTTATTATCAAAGGAACTGGAATACGGTCTTCAAAAAACACCAAAGAAATCAACGATTGGTAGCGACTGAATTTCTTATGAAATGTTACGCAATTTATCCATAGAAGGGAAACAGTTTTTACTGGAATTATATAATCGGGTTTGGGATAAAGGTTATCTCCCTCTAATATGGAAGCAATCACTAATTATACCGATACCGAAAAAAGAAAGAAGTTGTCTTATAACAGACTTTCGTCCAGTATCACTCCTTTCATGCGTAAGTAAAATACAAGAAAAAATCTGGTGCGTGTGCGCAACACACAACTTTCACTTACCAACTTACTTAGATTAGAAATTGACGTGTTTTGCTAAATATCATTTCCCAAAGTCACACATTTTTCTACATCCATTTCTTATTTTTGTTAATCGTTAAAGCCGTTTTCGAGTAAATAAAAAAACCCGTGAAAATGATACAAAATTTATTAAGTAAAGTCCCCCCTCCGGTTGATCAATTTTGATAAAATGTTGGCTATTACATCTTTGGCATATACATACATCAAATACCCTGTTTGATCAAAATCGTGAAAGCCGTTTTTGAGTAAATAAAAAAAACATTTGAAAATGATACAAAATTTATTAAGTAAAGTCCCCCCTCCGGTTGATCAATTTTGATGAAATGTTGGCTATCACATATTTGGCATATACATACATCAAATACCTAGTTTGATCAAAATCGTTAAAGCCAATTTAGAGTAAATAAAAAAAAACACGTGAAAATGATACAAAATTTATTAAGTAAAGTCCCCCCTCCGGTTAATCAATTTTGATGAAATTTTTACAGTCATATCTCGGGCATATGAATACATCAAATACTCAGTTTAATCAAAATCGAATAAAACCTAAAAAGTTATTAAGTAAAGTACCCCCTCCCTTTAAGTAATTTTGATGAAATTTTTGCTGTCACATCGCGGGCATATACCTACACTAAATACCCAATTTCAGGATCGCACGGTTTATGGTTTTTGAGCTAGTCTGTTCACACACACAGACACACATACCATTTCGCGGGACTTGGTCATTTCGACTCAGGGGACCCCAAAACGTGTATTTCCGTTGAAAACCGGAAGTCGAAATTTTTCACAATCGCAATACTTCCACTTACTATATATTTCATATATAGGTAAGTGAAAGTAAAAATAGTAAACCAAAGAATTTCCGAAATACTTGAAAAAAGAGGGCTTCTTACTCCGTACCAGTTTGGATTTAGAGAAAATCATAACACAACGGAACCTATTCATATTATACAATGGGAAGCCCAGGAAGCATTTAAGAAAAAACAGCATATGATTGCAATATTCTTAGATATTGAAAAAGCTTACAAAACGATGTGGAAACCAAGAGTCTTAGACGCATTAAAAAGGTGGAATATTGAAGGAAAATTGTGGAAATATATCTCAAACTTCCTCCAACAAAGAACTTTCAGGGTTATGGTCGGATCTTTAAAATCTTCAGTATATACTCTGGATAACGGCACTTCTCAAGGTTTCCCACTCAGCGCAACCTTTTATCAAATAGCAATAAATGATATAGCACAAGTTCCTGTCAGTCCAGCGAAAGTCATTCTATATGCAGATGACATAACACTATATATCCGGAGCAAATCCATCAACTTCCTACAATGGGAGGCTCAAGAAGCCCTGGATAATATAGACCAATGGTAAAAAAAAAGTGGTTTCAAGCTTTCAACTAGCAAAACCAAAGCTATTCATATATGCAGAATGAGAAATTGCTCAGACAATCCTACAATAAAAATTAGTGGAGCAGACATACAATTCGTTAATTGTCAAAGGTACTTTGGGATGATTCTTGACAGATCACTTAGGTGGACACTTCACATACAAACACTTAAAGAAGAGTGCCTAAAACAGATTGGATTGTTGAAATCGTTGTCACATACCACCTGGCGAGCAGATAGAAAAAGCCTATTAACTATATACCGTTCTAAGATTAGAAGCAAATTAGACTACGGATCAAATATCTATAGCGCTGCCTCTAAAACGGCGCTAAAGATGTTGGATGTCGTATATAACAGAGCCCTAAGAATCTGCACTAGAGCATTTCCCACCTCCCCTGCTGAAAGCCTTTATGAAGAAGTAGGCGAGTCCCCACTCGATTTAAGAAGGTCGTTCTTTTCAGTTAAGGATTAAAACTGAAAACCAACCCAAGACACGCATTGAACAAACTGCTATTCAGTAGAGGAGAAAGGGACGGAAGGGAAGAAAACTTAATCAAAGAATTCCTAGAAAAAATCGGGAATCCATCTTTAAAATTAGAAAATATTTCAGAAATGCCAGTTATAGAATTTCCAAAATGGATGCATGCTACACCACCTGTAGAAAAATCTTTGGCTGCTCATAAAAAAGCTACAATAACTCCAGCTGAAGCTCAACAGCTATTTCTGGAAACATTAGAGAAATATCCAGGATACAAAATTATATACACAGACCATCAAAAGCTCAGAATGAAGTGGGCTGCTCTTTTATAATTCGTCCAAATGGCCGAAAATTATATAAATTGCCGAACATATGCTCCATATTCACAGGTGAGGCGTTGGCGATAAAGGAAGCATTCACACATATTAGGTTATGTTGCAAACGGAAAATGGGCTGTGGTAACAGATTCAATGAGTACATTACTAGCCATCGAAAATACAAATTCCAAATCATTTTTAATAGTAGAAATAAGAAACGTTCGGTGGAATCTAATGGAAAAGGGAATAGATGTTATTTTCATATGGACCCCCTCACACTGCGGAATTTCTGGCAATGAACTAGCGGATTAAGCGGCACGACTAGCGAGAATTCCACAAGCCTGCGGGGTGGCAATAATCAATAAAATCCCTTTAGATGACTTTTTAAAAACAATAAAACTTCAAATCCATAAAATATGGCAGACCAAATGGAACCAAGAAGAATCCAAACTAAAGGGCATAAAGAAGAACCCATGTGAATGGTCCACCTCCAATAGAAAATCACGTAAAGAAGAAACTGCCCTTTGTCGACTAAGGATAGGGCACTGTATGTTCTCGCTTGTTTATTTGTTGAAAGGTCTTGAACCTCCTACATGCAGAATATGTAAGGTACAAATAACTGTAGAAAACCTACTACAAAGTTGTAATGTCTATGAAAACCTTAGAAAATTAGATTTAGGATCTTTAGAGAAAAACCTTGAAGACAATGAAACAGCAGTGAAAAAAACAATAGAGTACTTGAAACTAACAAAGTACTATCACAAAGTATGAAATACAGATATTGCCAATGACCCTGCAGGGTAGAGGCAACAAAAAAAACCAAATAAATAAATTAGATTTTTCTTTTTTTATTATAAGTTTATATAAATTTCCATATGCATATAATATTGTTTTAAAATATACATACCATATCATCTTCTTGAGTTGTGTTTAATGTGGTTTCATCTCCAAAGCCATGATTGCCAAAATTTTCAGTTCTTTGAATAGCAGTGTCAATGGAACTACAGCGCTCATGTCTGCTACTCACAGGAGATTTACATCTGCTCATTCTTGGCTCTCGCAATGACCTAGGAGAAAATAATTTATAAGAAATAAGATTTTCAAGTTAAAGTTAGAAATACATACCCACAAAATGATATTAAACATACAGATAAAAAAAAAAAAAAAAGCCTTAGGATTAGTCTTACGACCAAATAAAAAATCATTATTTATTATTATTTTTTTTATTAAAGGATAAATTGAAAACTAATTTAAATCTCACAGCAATTCATGAATACAAAGAACTTTACATATATAATTTAATTGTCTATGTGGCCTTCCAAGTTGGCTGGGTGACTTTTAATATTAAAACATTAAAGATTCGCTTAAATATATTTTTAAGGAGTTAAACCAATTTTAAGAGGAGTGTGGGGATATGAAAAAGTGTTTAATGCAAGAAAAATACAAGTTCTAATAAATTTTAATTCATAAATATTTCATGGTTGTAAATAATTTCAGGGGAATGCAGTCTTATCTTAAAAGTGAAAGCAATGTATATATATATATATTTATTATTTTTTCAAGAATATTACTTACTTTGTAAATAATTTCTTCCACTCATTCAATATAAATAATGGTATGATTGGGAGTTCAACAGGTCATTAAAACGAATCTATTAAAATAGAAGAATTTTCCTAATATAACTAATTAAAGTCTTAATTATATATCCATTAAAAAGAATGAAAAGTACAAAAAAAATTAGGGAGTGGCAAGAATATGATGAATAATTTCAATATGAATATTATCACAATTATATAACAAGAAATATCAGAAAAAATGTCATTCTTAACTTTAGAATTCTAATAAATTAAAAACTTAGGTATAAAAATGTATGTGTATATGTATATATATATATGTATATATATATGTATATATATATATATATATATATATATATATATATATATATATATATATATAATATAAGACACTGAAGTAGTTGAATAAATGTTTTACATTTTAATGTCATATAAAAAAATAGAGATTTATTTAATTTTTGTGATACAGTAATATTCAATTATTCATTCACCAATTTTTAATTAAATTAATAAACGTATAAAAATAAAAAAAAAAGATTAAAAATTAATGTAATTCAAGGTAAAATCATACTTTGTCAAAATTTATTAGTCATAAGAATGTTTCATGAAATTCACCAGATAACAATTAAAAATATTTGACAGTATCACAAGATTTATAAAAATAAAATAATAATTTCATGCATGTCTTTATACTTATGTGTGTCCATATAAACAGAAATACAATTATCAATAACAGGAAATGATTTTTATATCTTCTATCAGATATAACATTCAAATGATTTGAATCATTAAGATAACACAAGAATCTCCACCTCAATAGTTCATAATTGAAAAGTAAACATGACACCATTATAAATATGGCCAAGAAAACAATTGATGATTTCTAATGACTACTGTCCATCCATAGTGAACAGAAAAAAAAGATTATACATAAATAAATACTTTAAAGATAGAAAAATTAAAACTTCAATAATGAAACCAAAATGAAGAAAAAAAAAAAAAACCATGGAAACTATTTGACACAAAAAAAGGCCCTAAGGTAAAGCTTGAGTTAATCCATGAATCACCCGATAACTTGAAAAACTGGGAATAACAAGACCTGTTTCAAAACAAATATTTAAATGATCAATCATTCGCTCCATGAATTTTTTATTATTTACAGATAATTGTACTCATATCATTAAGTAGACGGTATTAAATAATATAAACTATAAATTAACATAGCTCATGAAAATGCAATTTAGAAACAAGCTTATCAAACAATGATTATGTTTTAAAATAAGTTAATATCCAAGTTCATGCGATTTACCTGACTATAAATTGGTTCACACAAAGTTTAAATTAAAAAGCTCCAGAAGAATAATGTAAATATTAAAAATTAGAGTACAATCAAAAGAAAATTAATCCCAATTTGTGTGAATAGACACCTTACTTTCAGTGGCACATTTTGTAAGTACACTTGTGGCAATTTACCAACATCAAGTAAAAGCATTTTTGAGCCCACCAATGTATTAAAACTTTGTTTCCACTATTGCAAAGTAAAAATTTAATTTCTGCAGATTTCATTAGAGAGCCAAAGTTGTGGGACAATAAAAAATTCTGATTGTTTCATCTGGTGTCATGTTTATTAAGTTTAAATTAATAAATTCATCAGAAATATTTAAAGGTAACAATTACATGAAAAAGTCTATCTGAAGGTAGTTGAGTATTTTTAAATACATTAAAAAGTCAATGACAAGTAAATAAATAACTAAGCTTACACAGGAAATTAAGTGGCTAAACTATGCCAAGTATTTTAGGAAGTGCAGCCAAAAGAGTATTTCAAAAACTTACCCTGCATTACCAGATTTAGGGGTGGAACCTGAAAATCTGCTTGGAGAAGGACTTCTGCTCTTAGAATGAATGTTTAAGCTATCCATTGCTTAAAATGGAATATTTCATTATTAAAGTTACAAAAACTCCATTCTTCCATGGCTGAGAAATAACATATAAATTACTTTAACCCTTTGATAAAAAAATGACATGTAAACTATAAATAACTACTACACCACAAAAAAATGTATTACCGGCGTATTTATTCATAAAAAAAATCGTGTGGTACTAACAAATTGCTTCATTAATTAGGAACATATCTACGAAACAAATACCGAATCCATCAAAAATGAAATTAAGAAAAAATAATGAAAACAAAGAAATGTAAACAAATACTTAAGAACATAATTTCAACAATTTCATAGCTAGAAGTGACTGTATTCAAGGTTACAAGAAATCAATTATCATATTGTATCTCATGACATATTCCTAAACATTATCAATTATTTTTAAACGCACGAAACCACATAAACTTGCAATTCACCTAAACAGTCGGCCATTAGCGAACACTGATTCAATCACTAAAAATGTTTCATGAGACACTAACAGTTGTGTATTCTAAATTTTAAAGTATAAATTCTATTCTTAGCTAATTAATTCGGTAATATTGAGAGTTGATACAATCAGTAATATTTAAAAGTGACATTTCACATCAAAAAGCAGTTTATTGTTTTTAAAAAAATTATTAAGATTACTTCAAAGTTAATTTTATTTAATTTCTCGGTATTCCACAATTAAAAATTATTTTGATATATTATAACATATATGTCTGTATTATTCCGATTATTTCAATTAAACAAGCCTTTGAAAAGTAGCGATTTAACGAAGGGGGGGGTCATGGGATAAAATATATGAAAGGCAAATAATTTGTTGTGGTCACCCATTACATGCAATGAGTGTACACAAACAGTTTTGGTGCAAGAATATAGAAAACATCGTTATAAGGTTTAAAATTAGATTAGAGGAGAATGTTAAATTCATTCGCCTAAAAATTTTCGAAGGCCCTTCAAATTTTGCCACCCACTACAGTAAATTAAATGGCATTGTCCCATTAAGAATTTTGATTCATTTCTTTCTATGAACAGGTAAACATATGTATAAAAAAAAAGCTAATTTTGCATACAAATTATTATTTTTGGGTCACAATTTTTTTTCTTTATTATTGTTACACTTCTGTGGGTTAATAATGTTTATTAAACGAAAATATAACAATAGTCAATGCCACACGAATTAATAATCTGGAAGGATCTAGACCTGCGTCGAATCAGGGTCTGGCCACACATGTCCGCACCGGATCCGCACCCCAGCATTAATATAGGTAATGTTCAGAATATTTTTAATTTAACTTCATATTACTTTTAGTTATGCCTAAAGTGGCCTGTGTCTGACATGTATGGCCTGACCTTTAGGCATAACTAAAGGTAATATGTAAGTTAAATTAAAAATATTCTGAACCTAGCCTATATTAATGCTGCGGTGCGGACATGTGTGGCCAGACCTTCATCCAGGCCTTGAATTCGAACAATCTAGTCCCAAAAACGTGCTCTCAGGGTTCGCTCCAATCGCTATTTCGTTACAACAAAAGGTTTCGGTTTTTAAACCACATTTTTTTTTTTGTTTTTTTTATTATTTAAAAATTTAACGTAGGGCCGCGGCCTCACTGAACAGACTCAGAGGCTTGCCATGGATTAGAAGAGGTTGGTTACCCGTAGATAACCCGTTCCAATTAGCCCTCATGGCATAAAGCGGACGTAAAAAAAAATTTAACGTTACACTGCCTCCAACTTAGAGACATCCCTCCTGGATGTCTTCTTCTCCATACGGTTTACTATCTATAACGCAAGGTCTCTCCTTTAATCCGCTGCGCCTGTTCTCTTTCACTGTGGTTACCCGCATATGGCGCCAAGCAATCATTATGGACAATTATGAGCTTTCCTTTGGGATACGTGAAAACCCTTTACACCACATCGTTGATGTGCTTCTTAATCACGTAGGTTCCCCGCCTTCCTCGTGTGTTGTAGAGTCAAACACGTGCTCTGACGGTTCGCTCCAATCGCTAGTTCGTTCCATCAAAAGGTTTAGGTTTTTAAACAATTTTTTTTAATTTTATTATTTAAAGATTTATCGTTACACTGCCTCCTGCATAGAGATATTCCTCGTGGATGCCTTCTTTTCCACACGGGTTTACTCTCTACATTTAACGCAAGGTCTCTCCCGTAATCAGCTGCGCCTGTTCTCTTTCATTGTGGTTACCCGCAAATGGCGCCAAACGATCATTATGGACCATTATGGGCTTTCCTTTGGAATACTTAAAAACCCTATAGACCAAATCGTTGACGTGCTTCTTAATAACGTAGGGTCCCAGCTTTCCTCGTGGGTTGTAGAGCCAAACAAGTTCTCCTTCGTATCCACCCCCTGGATTGCCCTGCTCTCCCGCTTGGTCTCCTCATCCGATCGCTGGCGACGTGTCTCTTATTGACAGCGATAGGGTGATATCGATTTTCATCTCGATTCAATGACGGATCGACGCCTTCCATCACCCTGTCCTGCTTCTTGTATTTCTATTTGTATTGTTCTCGCCCTTCGTAGTCGCCTGCCGAACAAAAGAGGTAATCGGCACCGAAGTCTCAACCTTAGTGCCCTTTCTAACAGTACTTATACCTCAAAGGAAGTTCCACTTTCTTGTCCATGGTGACCCCCAAACCGGCTGGTTTCCGACTGCGGAAGGAAAGCTCCTCTCCACTGATATGGACAATCCTCCGTTTCAGGTTGAGCTGAAAGCCATACGTGTTCGTGAGTCGGCATGGACCGAGGATTATATCTTCTTCAATATCAGCCACAAGGACCGAGTGTGAGACAGAGCTTGAGCCTAACTGTAACTTTACCTAAACGGTTTCGCCTTTGGCTTCTTCTCCGGTTGCAGTCCTCAGCTGCCATCTGGAGGGCGTCAGTATTTTCTTGCCAGCTACACTTGAAGAGACTATAGTCTTCGTAACTCCAGTGTCGGTCAGCATCGTGTGCCTCTTGCCGTTGACGCTGCCATCCACATATGCACTGTCGTCTCGGTTTCCCAAAGAGATTACCATTATTGGGGAAGGACCTTGGTGACTGTCCCTGGAAGCTTTCATCCTCCGGGTATTGCCGTGTCTTATTTTTCCTGGGTCAGGAACCACCTTTCCTTTGCAGGAACTCCTATTGTGTTCGAGTTCTCCGCAGCTCTAGTACCGTAGTGGTCTCCTTTTCCGGGACTCTAGGTTGTTTAAAACAATGTTCTCTAGGTCGTCAGGTATTTCCGGCTCCCCACATTTCCTACATCGGAGTGGTCTCCTTTTCTGCGAGTCTAAAGCCTCCTCAACCCCTCAGATTACACCTTTTAAGTCTCTGTGGTTTACCTTTTCGCGGTCGGTGTTACACGTTATCTGGACACATCCATGGCTACGGGAAGCCTCGGAAGCCAGCTCAAACTTCAATGCTATGGATAGTGCATCCACTAGCAATTTAGGTCGAGCAAGTTGCACCGCTCTCTGGAGTACTAAGTCTCGCGGGTTATCTACAAAAGCTTGGACTGCTAAACACTCCAACAAACTCCTAGGGGTTGTTGGATAAGCCAGTCTTACCATTCTTGCAAACGTCGGCCTCGAACTCTTGAATAGTCTCGGCTGCCTTTTGTTTCCTGCTCTTCAGCTAGGACTGGTATACTTTCTCGACGTGGGCGTTGCCGAATTGCAGGCGAGGTGAATAAAAGGCTCACAAATAAATATAATAATATAAATAAATTCCTAAAAGGTGAAAACATGCCCAAAGAAATGAAGAAAGGATACTAGACACCAATATTTAAAGAATGTATCAGAAAAAAATGTGAAAATTATAGAGGCATCTGCGTGACAAGTACATTCATGAAACTGCTTGGAAAAAAGCACGAGTGGAGAAACAGTATGTTCAAGCTGGTGAGGAATGTGGATTCACACCAGAATGATCCTATATTGATTACATTTTTACTCTAAGACAACTGTTAGAGAAAAAAAAAGGACAAATCAAAAAGATTAGATTTAATTTTTATTGACTTGTAAAAAGCATACGATAGTGTTCCTCACAAACTCCTATGGGAAACGTTAAGGAAGGCTGGAATTGACCAAGGAACTGTGAGCCTACTTAAAGAGATTTATAGGGAAAACTAGTCCCAGATAAAAATAGGCCCATTATAATCAAGGGAATTCCAGAATGGAAAAGGACAACTTCAAGGATGTTGTATGTCCCCCACATTGTTCAAAATACACCTTGACGAATTTCTAAAAGGATGGATATAATAATGTGGCAAATTATTAAAGATAGCCCTTTTTATACAGAATAGTAATATAAGTGGTATCCTCACCTTCCAGGGGGAGGGCGAGCGCCCCTCCCCAGGATCCGTCACTGGATGAGGGTCCACTTGGGAGGAACATTACATTACCTATTTTTACTTTCAATTACCTACATATGAAAGATATAGTAAGGGAAAGTGTTTGATCGTGAAAAAATATGACTTCTGGTTTAACGGTTCCAATTACATCGAGATTTACCATGTAGTGCACTCGCCCCAACTTTTCTGCGATTGTTCCAAATTTACATTCTTCCTTATTTGCCGCATACCATCTAACTTGTACTCTTTTTCCCACTCTTAATTGACGGCAATGAGGATGCTGTTGTATTGCAGTGGCTTGCTTGGGTGGAAAAAGAGCATCTAATTGAATTCTTATTTGTCTCCCTAAGTATACCTGTGATGGAGAATGTTCCGTTTCTAAAGGGGTGGCGCGGTATCTGAAAACAATCTCTTGTAATTGTTCATGAAGCGCATTGTTGCTGGAAGTATTAGATTTTAGTTTCTTTTTTAGAATTTAAACGTGCCGCTCTACAAGACCATTTGTAGCGGGGTGACCAAGAGCCTATATATTTTTGATTATCCGACAACTCCGACAAAAATCCTTGAACAATGCGCTAGTGAAAACCGTCGCATTGTCTGATACAAGTACATATTCTCGGAAATCCATGGAAGCTGAAAATGTCCTTGAGCAAGAAGATATAATTTAAAACATGTGTTCTAATTTTCATTCATTTTTTAAAAATGTTTTATCAAATCTACTAATGTATGTAAAGTTTTTGTTTATTAAAACCTTTAAGTCAGGTCTATAAAATTCTTTATTTTCATTCATAACATTTTAATAAACAAAAACAACTTTAAAAAAAATACTCATAAAGTTACTAGTGTTTGTTAGGTTTATTTCTTATTTCTAACCTCCGGAATAAGATGGATAAATATTTGCGACCAGAGCGCACAGTGGGACGAATCGCCAATCTAGGTGGAAATAATTCTGGAAGCGACTTATTTCATGTTAATGTTTCTAGAAAATTACATTTAAGCATGAATTAATAAATAAAAGTCAAAATAGTGGTTTTTGACATTGGTTTCATTAAAAAAAAAAAAAAAAAAATATATATATATATATATATATATATATATATTTAAAATTATTTAGATAAATTGTAAATAATGGAGCAATTCAATTCATATTTATTTATTTAATTTTCAATTATTCAAAAAGAAAAAAAAAACATATTTACTATAAAATACATTTTTTAAAAATTATATGTTAAATTGTAATATCGAAATGTAAAAAAAAAAATGGTTTTTCATTCCGAATCATCTGAATCTGAAGGATCTGGATTCCAGGTTAGATTCTTCTTCAGAATCCCCCACTAACTTATTTATACCACTACCTAGTTATCGACATCTATAGGTATTAGCAAGGAATGTACAACTCTTGGTAATGCGTTTCTGGATTTTCGTGGTGCATCCCTAAAGGTATTAATTTGAGGATCTGATGTCAACAGTAGCATATTCATGTTACTGTTTGTAGATACCCGTGAGTTCTTACATGTGTGAAACTTCCTAAAGCCTCTTAAATCATACCAATAGGTAGTAGGCAATATTTTATAATTTCAACGCCATGAATTAACAGTTTATGCATTGTCACAGGCATATGATACCATGGATATAAGCGAACGTATAGTCTTGTTTCAGCAATGATATCATTTAAATTTTGCACATCAATATTGTAACCAGATGAAATTGCGGATAAAATTATGTAAATTTTATAAAGAATATTTTCATCTATAACTGTAATGAGGAACTCAAGAAATTTTTTTTAAAGAAACGTCTGGCAGAATTTCCATTGTTTGTAGAACCTAAACCAGGTTTCGGTCTATCGACGATCAAACCCATTTTTTCTTTCGATCTGAATGTCTGCTTTCCTTTTTTTAATTTCAATTTTATCTTCTTCACTTCTTACAGCCCATTTTTTATATTTGGTCTGTAACTAATATTCAAAAAACATTCGAATATTGTGATCCATAGGTGTAAACTTGAAAGACCGAAACGCTAATTATTTTCGTTGCAATTTAGAGATAAAACGCCTGGTAGATCATTCACCGATTTAGGATGAAATGCTCTACTTTATCGCATTTTTACTAACAATAATTAAATAAATAGTAGTTTGAAGTAAGTGGCTTACTAAGTTGACTACTGGAAATAAAGGAGGGTACATCACACTTAAAAGGTCAAATAAATATAAACTTACTTGCTGAATCGTCTTCCATACCGTGGTATAAATTATTTTCCAAAAACTATATGAAATTCGCTGATCTATGTTGCCACTTTATCAATAAGATGTTAAAATTAACTGACTTATTTTGACGAAAGTTCCGTGTTTATTCTTTTTTTATTCCGTTGGTATTTGTTTTAAGGGTTTAATGGTTTGTAATTACCTAAGTTATACTGTTTTTTTCATGCTTTATTTCTTTCTTATTCCTAGAAAGGGAAACATCTTACTATTTGATTTTAATTTTAGTTGTACTTACGGTCAACGAATCTCGTTTTTTCATAGCTTTGAAGATTTCCGTAATGTATTCCTATGAAAATGGTTTACTATATATCTATAAATTTCATTAGCATCTCCTTATTGCCTCAAAATATTAAAAATATAGGCTCTCAACAATGAGAGATTTATACCTTTCAAAAAAGCGTACACCTTTATTAGCAGGTATTAGCAATTCATAATGAATACTTTATCTCTTTATAGTGTGGACTATATTCTGTATTAATATCTCGGTGTAATTTTTAGTAACCCCTCTTTTTGTAAGAAAAAAATATAGCTTACCGACTATTGAAACGAAAGGATGGTACTCTGTACTATATCCACATTTAAAGAACCAAGAACTTATATAAACTTAATTTCTGAATCGTCTTCTATTGCCTAGCATAAATTTTTTTCAAAAAAACACGATCCATTCTATGATTCTATTGATTTTACAATATAATTTTGAAATATCCTGACTAAGCATTATGAGGGAACTAACGTATTCAAACCCCCATTATTCTGTTAATACTTGCTTAAAGTGATTAATAATTTGTAAATGCCTTAGCTAGACTATTTTTTTCAAGATACCGACATGATTTTTTCATTTCGTTGATGTTAACTATTTCCGCCTAGGTTTGCGATTCGGCCCACTGTGGAGCGTTTCGAAATAGAACCAAATACAGTAACGGCCGATAAAAGTTGGATGCATTGGAAAAAAACATTCTACAATTTCGTAAAGAAGATAGAAAAGGTAGATGAAGAAGGTAAGCTACACCTTTTAACTAATTATATTGCACCTAACATTTGTGAATATATTAGTGAAATTGACAATTTTGATGCTGCCATCACGACTCTTGAAGCACTTTATGTCGAACCTCGGAACGAGATAAACGCAAGGCACTGTTTAGCAACCAGAAGCCAACAACCAGAGGAATCAATAGACCAGTATCTGCAATATTTTAAACGATTAAGTGACTGCAATTTCCAAGCCGTTTCAGCTGATGAACATAAGAACTTGTATATAAGAGATGCTGTTATTACTGGTCTAACTAATTCTCGTATTAGGCAAAGATTATTAGAGAATACTAAGCTAAATTTAGATGAGGCTTATGACCAAGCAAGAGCCCTGGAATTGGCCGAAAACAGTCAGTATCTTATTTCATTCACAGTTCTCCAAGTGCTGCTACCGAAACTGAAACCGTCGCTATCTCATCGAGGCTATGTTACTTTTGTGGATCCAACTGGCACCCCAGATCATCCTGCCAAGCCAAGGATGCGGTATGTATGAAATGCGGAATTACTGGTCACTAGAAACGTGCTTCTCAATCGCGGAAACATAATCAGAACAATACAAACGCGCGCAAACACCGTGAACCAAAACCATCAACGGCTTCCAACTTGCTTGCTAACACGACGGCAGCTTCTCCAAACAGTCTAATTCATTCAACGGTTAGTATAACTTTAAGCGGGATAAGGTTAAAAGCGCTAATCGATACTGGGAGTTCTCTGAGTTTCTTAAACTCTGCCCTCGTGGGAGAATGTAATTTAATGGTTTTGCCGTTTAAGGACGAATATAAATGGCAAATTCATCTCTCTATTCGGAAAAAACTGGTCAATGTAAGGCGGACCTTAAACTAGGCGAACACTCTTACAACGATGTATCGTTATTAATAGTGAAAAATCTTTGTTGGGATGCTATAATTGGGCATGATATTCTCAAAAAACATTCCGTAGTAGAAATAGGTTTTAATGGTTCCCTGTCTGCTTTAAAAAATTGTAGCGTAGCACTAGCGCGAGTTGAACCGGTATCTATTTTTGCGAATCTTATGAGAAATTGCACACCCATTGCAATTAAATCTAGAAAATTATCGACTGAAGATAATAAATTTATCAATGACGAAATAAAAAAACTGCTAGAAGAAGGTGTGATAGAACCTAGCTACTCACCTTGGCGCGCGCAAGCATTCGTTATAAGAGATGGAATACGAAAACCTCGCATGGTTGTTGATTACTCTAGAATGATAAACAAGTTTACACAACTTGACACCTACTATCTTCCGAAAATTGGAGAAATCATCTCAAAGTTTTCAGAAAACCAAGTTTTCAGCACCTTAGATCTGAAAAGCGCTTACTACCATATACCCATACTAGAATCGGAGAAGCAGTACACTGCATTCGAAGCCAGCTGAAAATTGTATCAATTTCTTCGGGTTCCTTTCGGGGTTACAAACGGAGTTGCTTTCTTTCAGAGGGTTATCGACCGCATTGTACAAGACGAAAGTCTCGAAGGTACATACCCTTATTTGGACGACGTGACAGTGTGTGGAAAAAATCAAGAAGACCACGACAAAAACTTAAATAATTTTTTTACTTTGACGAAGAAAAATTTCAATTTTCGGTTAAAACAATTCATTTACTGGGTTACGTTATCTCAAACAACACTAAAACACCTGACCCTGAACGCATGAAACCCCTGTTACACCTCCCCCTACCTAAAAACGCTGCCTCACTGCAGAGAGCTCTGGACATGTTCTCATATTATAGTAAATGGATTCCTAGGTTTTCAGAAAAGATACGCCCTTTATTGAAAACAGTATTTCCCATACCTGAAGAGACAATTTCAGTCTTCAATGCCCTGAAGAACGAGATAGCCAGCGCAGCGACAGCTGCTATAGTTGATGACGCCCCATTTCTAGTAGAAACGGATGCATCCCATTTCACTGTAGCTTCTACGTTGAGTCAACTTGGGAGATCAGTCGCTTTTTTTTCTAGAACGCTAAATAAATCAGGCTAAAGGAACAGGCTTATCTATTCTTAATTTTACAATCCACTCTTTAAGAAGCTTTTTATTTTTTGGAAATAAATGGAATGACACGTCTTTTGTTTTTCTAATTGAACATTGAGGGACCGAGCAATACGTATTAGACATTTTTCTAATAATATTTTAGTCTATCGGGTTTTAATTATGGAAAAATAAATTAAAAACGCCAAAAAACCCTGTGAATCCCAGTTACTGGCCCGGCTTCAGTCCCCGTTTCTCTAGTTCCTGTAAAGAAGCAGCACCGTCGCTTGCGCCCGCCTATAGGGATATTACACTTCCCTTATTACCGTAAGTTAAAACTCATCCCGAGGAAACATTCTTGTTTTTTCCCTCCTTCATATGAATCACGAATTTACCTCTCATATTTAGCTATTTCTTATTACAAAGCATAATGAGAGACTCTTAATACACTTGTACAAAATTAGGGGTACGTTATTAGAATTTATCCTACACCTTTTAAGTCTTATCAGATCATTTCTATGACGACGAAACCTACCTGATATTAAAGAATTCGCGGGCGCAAGCGACGGTGCTGCTTCTAGACTGGAACTAGAGAAACGGGGATAGAAGCCTGGCCAGTACCTGGGATTAATATGGTTTTTTAGCGTTTTTAATTTATTTTTCCATAATTAAAACCCGATTGAGCAAAAAAATATTTGAAAAATGACTAATAGATATTGGATCGAACAAGTGAACTAGTGTTCAATTAGAAAATAAAAAGACGTGCCATTCCATTTATTTCCAAAAAAAAAATAAAAAGCTTCTTAAGGAGTGGATTTTAAAATTAAGAATAGATAAGCCTGTTTCGAAACATATGACGATATGTAGTCTTCATTTTAACCTTCCGGCGGGCGCGTGGGCGGCAATTTGGCCGCCTTTTTAAAAAATATTCAATTATGAGTCAATAAGCCAGAGCAGCCTAGCGAGACCCACTGGTATTCATAAATTAACACTTTAGACAAGAGATAGCGAGTCGGTATTAAAATTTTTTCGCGAAATGTCTGTATGAGTCAGTTCCAAAGAAGAGCATGTCTAGTCAGGCGTGTTAAGGCGGCCAGATTGCCGCCGCGCGCCTCTTCGTGAACTATTTTTTCCTGTCATCCAACCACAATTTAAGTATATATCTTTTTCAATTAAATCGCATATTCACTGTAATATTATGAATGGCCATTGTTAATTTCAGATAGTTTTTTGTTTATAAATTTTTTCCACAAAAATTCTAATAAATTACATAAATTGATTTTTGTTTTTTATATTAGTTGTGTGAATACTATTGTATTATTTCCTATGTTTACCTTGTTTTTTTTATACTAGATGTGTGAATAGTATTGTATTCTTCCCTATGTTTACATCCCTGTTATATTATTTATTATGATATGTTATATCACATGTTATATTCTTTCCTATATTTACCTTGTTTATGTACTATATATGATAATAAATAGATTAATAAGACCGATGTAAGTTGGCTGAAATACTGTCTATCGATGATCAAGATTTTTATCCCCTTTAAATTGTATAAATAAATAATTTAAAAATATATTATAATTTAATGATGTCTTCATAGTTTATCTGTTGAAAAAACCGCGACAAACGCACATTTATACACATGAAAAGTGAACGAACTCGGAGGCGGCCAAATAGCCGCCCCGCGCCCTTTCTTGTGAGTATCTGTGGCGATAATTCTAATTAAAACATATGTTTTGTTAAATTAACTATTGTAACCTCTAGTCTACTTTGTGATATAATGTAATGACTTTGTTTACCAATAAAAACCTATTTAGTGGGTTAAACATTCCTTTTCTTTTCATAAAAATTTTATTAGCAAACAGAAATTGATATTTTGTGAATCTGTACGTTCGTAATGGAAAAATAAATCCAATGTCCATCCAGATTCTCCAAACGCTAGCAAGGAATTCACACATTGGATAGCGACTTTTGAAAACTTTATTGCTGCTTCTTCTGAGCCGCTGACAGACGATGACAAACTAAAGGTACTTGCAAACTTTCTTTCATTTAATGTTTATGAGTTGATTACTGATTGTACCACATATGAGGCTGCAGTGAATGCTATTAAAGCCGTTTATGTAAAGCAGAAAAGTGAAATTTATGCTCGACATGTGCTTGCGATTCGAAAACAACAGCCTGGTGAGAGTGTTGATCAATATGTTCAAGCTTTAAAACTCTTAGGCAAAGATTGTAACTTTCAAGCTGTCACTGCAGAGGAACATAAATGTCAGTATATAAGAGATGCTTTCATTAACGGATTGCTTTCTCCACAAATACGCCAACGTTTACTTGAAGAGACAATGAGTTTGGATGGCTCCGTACAGCGTGCTCGAACATGCCTTGGGGGCTACTTTAAGCCAAGATGGTCGCCCAGTTGCATTCTTCTCCTGTTCATTGACTAATTCTGAAATTAGCGGGCACCCACCGATTGAATAAGAGGCTGCAGCAATCGTTGAATCCTTAAGACACTGGAGGTATTTCATTTCCACATTTCCAAATCATCACCGATCAGGAAGCCCTTTCTTTTATTTTCCACCGGAAGCACACGAGTAAGATCAAAAACGAAAAGATAACAAGATGGAGATTAGAATTAGCACCATTTGTATATGACATAATCTACCGTCCAGGCAGTGAGAATACTAAAGCTGACACTCTTTCCAGACTTTGCAACGCTGCCAGTGTTACTGAATTGTTCCAGCTCCATCAATCATTGTGTCACCCTGGTGATGGTAAAATAAGATGGTGATGGTAAAAATTTTCTATATTCGCTTGAAGATGTCAGGAAAATGACTAACAACTGTCAAGTGTGTGCCGAAGTGAAGCCAAGATTTTTGAAAAACTCTGGGATTCTCATTAAGGCTACTTCACCATTTGAACGAATTAATATTGATTTTAAAGGGCCAATCCCATCCAAGAGAAGCAACTTTTATATTCTCACTATCATTGACGAATATTCTCGCTTTCCCTTTGCTTATGCATGTCGTGATGTTTCAGCTGCTACGGTGGTCAAATGTTTAAAGAACCTGTTCTGTTTGCTTGGAACACCGATGTTCGTACACTCGGACCGAGGGGCCTCGTTTATGTCTAAGGAAGTTAGGTCCTTCTTTCATGCAAATGGAGTAGTTACGAGTCGGACTACTCCCTACAACCCGCAAGGTAACGGGCAGATAGAGCGTCTGAACGGTGCATTGTGGAAAACAATTACACTGGCCTTAAAGACCCGTGGTTTGAAAGCCGAATTTTGGAAAGATGTGCTAGAGGAATCACTCCATGCCATCCGATCTTTGTTGTGCACCGCAACGAATTGCACTCTGCACGAAAGGTTTTTCAACCATCAGCGACGAACAGCCAATGGTGCTACTCTTCCATCATGGCTTACACCTGGCCCTGTACTAGCAAAGTGGAATATTAGACACAGCAAATATGAAGATTTGGTTGAAGAAGCCGAATTATTGGAGGTTAATCCTCATTATGCCCTAATACGAAGAAAGGATGGAACCGAATCCACCGTCTCCCTTCGACAATTGGCCCCAAGAGACACTCCAGCTCCCGACGTCATCGAAATTCCGGATAATCGCTGACTTGCCGAACCTGTGCCTGCGTTAGAAGAAAATGAGGCCTCGGACGCTAATACTGTCGAAGAGAAACCTGCAGAATCTCCTGCTCCGGAGATTGAAACTCCGTTCCTACCCGCTGGTGATTCAAATAAAAGACCACAGCGTGAACGGAAGCCTTCCCCATATCTTAAAGACTATGTAACAAAATGACTTACTATAATTAGTGTAATTTGTAATTCGTATTTAATAATCGATTTTTGTATTTATACTTTGTAATTTTGTATTTGGTGTTGGATATTTTGTTTTGAACTAGGGGGTGAATGTAGTGATAATTCTAATTAAAACATATTTTTTGTTAAATTAGCTATTGTAACCTCTAGTCTACTTTGTGATATAAAAACATTTTATAAAAAAAAAAAATTAAACCGACTTCGAAAACTAGAAAACAGTAAAAATAAATGCACTAAAAAGTATGAAATAATTACCTTCTGATTTTTATGAATAAAAAGCGGGAAAATGCAATAAAAAGAAAAAAATTATTTTGATTTGTACGGTTACACACCAACTCTTAGTAAAAAGTATTAAGTTGAAATATTAAATACCATGTTTAATACATCACAATCTTTTCGGAGGCGGCGCAAAATAGAAAATCGATAGATTTTTCATAATATTTAGTGTTAACAACTTTAAATTTTGGGCCGCCTCCGAAAAGATTGTGATGTATTAAACATGGTATTTATTATTTCAACTTAATACTTTTTATTAAGAGTTAGTGTGTAATCGTACAAATCAAAATAATTTTTTTCGTTTTATTGCATTTTCCCGCTTTTTATACCATTTTCGATTTTGCCGTGTATTCATAAAAATCAGAAGGTAATTATTTCATACTTTTTAGTGCATTTATTTTTACTGTTTCCTAGTTTTCGAAGTCGGTTTGATTTTTTTTTTATAAAATGTTTTTATTTTATACTTTTTAGTGGTGGGAGATAATTTATAGAAAGCAATAAGTTAATTTCTAAAAAAAAAATAGAAGTGTTATTTTTTATACGGATTTTAAGTGCATTTTGTACTGGTTTCTGGTTTTTGTAGTCGTTTTTTTTTTTAATGGGTACCCCTCTTCAGACACTACAGGAGAGTTTGGTTCATTGGTTGGTTGTTCTATCTATGGTGGGAAGGACGAGATTTATTCCCTGGGTCCGTCGCAAAATAAAAGTCAACCCAGGTAGCGCTCTGCCACATTCATCTATCCCGGGCCTTTATATTATAATTATATTAAGAGTCACCTTTTCAATTTTATGAATACTCGCGGAAAATCAAGTGCGGGGCGTGCATTACACTCCTTTCAACACCCTGCCTACTTTGATTAGAAATGGACTTTTTTTTTAAAGACCAATGTTTAATTGGGACAACACATAAAACTTAAAACTTTTTTTTCACAATGACAATAATTTCCTTTGCTGAATTTTTACTTTCACTTACCTATATATGAAATATATAGTAAGTGGAAGTATTGCGATCGTGAAAAATTTCGACTTCCGGTTTTCAACGGAAATACACGTTTTGGGGTCCCCTGAGTCCAATTAACCAAGTCCCGCGAAATGGTCTGTGTGTGTGTGTGTGTCTGTGTGTCTGTGTGTGAACAGACTAGCTCAAAAACTATAAACCGTGCGAACCTGAGATTGGGTATTTAGTGTATGTATATGCCCGCGATGTGACAGCAAAAATTTCATCAAAATTGCTTAAAGGGAGGGGGTACTTTATTTAATAACTTTTTAAGTTTTTTTCGATTTTCTCAAAAACGGCTCTAACGATTTTGATTAGACTGAGTATTTGATCTATTTATATGCCCGAGATATGACTGTAAAAAATTCATCGAAATTGATCAACCGGAGGGGGGACTTTACTTAATAAATTTTGTATCATTTTCACATGTTTTTTTTATTTACTCAAAAACGGTTTTAACGATTTTGATCAAACTTGGTATTTGATGTATTTATATGCCAGAGATGTGACAACCAACATTTCATCACAATTGATCAACCGGAGGGGGGGCTTTACTTAATAAATTTTGTATCATTTTCACGTGTTTTTTTTGTTTACTCAAAAACGGTTTTAACGATTTTGATCAAACTTGGTATTTGATGTACTTATATGCCCGAGATATGACTGTAAAAATTTCATCAAAATTGATCTACGGGAGGTGGGACTTTACTTAATAAATTTTGTATCATTTTCACAGGGTTTTTTTATTTACTCAAAAACGGCTTTAACGATTAAAAAAAATAAGATATGAATGTAGAAAAATGTGTGACTTTGGGAAATGATATTTAACAAAACACGTCAATTACTAATCTAAGTAAGTTGGTAAGTGAAAGTTGTGTGTTGCGAGCACGCACCAGATTTTTTTTGTCAGTAATTGTCATTTACATACATACATCTGTGTTCCGAGAGGAGGCATCGAGTTTGCTCTGCTGTCACATAACTCAAAAATGATGTAGGTACGTCGCTGAACAGTCGAGATTTTGGCCGTATTTCGAATATACATGATGATATAATGAAGATGTTTATATGGCCTATAATAAATTGGACCCTATTTTTTGAATTATGATCGCTTGAGTATTCTTTTGAAAACTAATGCGATGATATATACTGCTCCGTTAGGGACCTTTTATATTTCTTTATTTAAATTTATCGTTGGAAAGTAGTAATTAAACTAAATTGCATTTCCAAAAACAACATCATTGGATAGAAGTACTCGTAGCAAATAAGGGGCAGCCATAAAATTGATCGATATCAAAGCAGCCGCTGCCCCCGAGCCGCTAGGATAGAAGCGACAGCGTTTTGGGAGTAATTTTATGGTTAATTTATTATTACGAAGGATATTATTGTTCTCGATATTATACTACTGGTTTAATTCAGTAACATTTCTTGGTCGAGTCACTTATGTTCGTCATCCCTTTCGATGAATTGTTGACTAAACTTGAGAGCGAAGTGGTACGAATAATATCCTTCTTAATAAACAATTATTCAGAAAATGAGTTTACAGAAAACACTGCAGCTTCAATTCTAGCGGAGTAGCCTATTTGGCAGCAATCATTTTTATGGCTGCTATATTTTTGCTGCGTGGACTTTCATACAATGAGGTTGTTTTCTGAGAGATATCAACTTTAATTTGCCGTTAGTTTTATTGATGGATGAACATTGGCGAACATTAAAATTTTAATTTATTTTTTAAATGTCTGTAAAGACGATTTATTTATTATTACACTACTACTGGGAGAATGTTTCCTAGAATTTTTTTCATTTATTGGGGAATATAATACACAACATATACGTTAGTTATTGCTGTATTTGAGTGCATGGCCGCCCTCGAATGTGAAAAACCCATAAACTCATCCAACCCAGACTGTTCTAAGTCCATTATCATTTCTGTTTCAATAAAATGCATTCATTCAACACTAGACTTAGGTCCTGAGAAGCGCACTCATGCTTTCAGGAAACGCAAACACTTAATGACGTTTTGACTTTTGAAAATCTTGGCAACCTTCATAGAATATTGAAATTTCTTTCCATTTAATAAAGATCGGTCAAGACTTCAAAATCCATGAAAAGTGAAAACACAATCTGGCTCTTTAGTAACGATTTTTTCTGCTACATTTCAGTTATTACATAGGAAACGATTGAGACTAACGCATAGGCACACTATATTGGTATAATTCCGCATTTACATTATTATTTGTTTTATATAATTTATATTTAGTTGTAACGATAAGGGAGGTACTGTTGCATTTGTGTAATCAGGTTGGCATGTGCCTCATTGTGATTGTTCATGAGTGTGTGTACTGTACGAGTATGTATCCAAATAAATCTGTGTTCTTTTTCGTTTAACTTGCATTTATACTTTATTTCCCTGCACCTTAAAAGGTTATGGGCCAAGGGTGTTGATTTTGCAAGTTTTGTTTTAACGAAAAAATCGGATTCGTTTTTGTTTGTGCAGTGCGGTGTTCGGTAATCTGTTGGACTCACGTGCGCGGTCAGTTTTGTTTTTGGCTAGTTTAACTATGAACCTTCCTTTCGGTATAAAGCCATTCGATGCCTCAAATTTTGGTAATTGGGATTTCAGGATAAAATTGTTACTTGAGCAAAACGGAGTACTTCGAGTTCTGAACGAGGACCCCCCAACTGAGCAAGCCGAACTCAAAGCAAAACGGAGTACTTCGAGTTCTGAACGAGGACCCCCCAACTGAGCAAGCCGAACATGTTTATTCAAGACGATGTAAAAGCCCGTACCGTTATTGGGCAAGGACTTGCCGATAATATATTACTTACTATCAAGGACAAGAAGACGGCGAAGGGGATAATGGATGCCCTAGTAGCGACTTATGAAAAGCGTGGGATGAAATCGCTTGTCACCGCCCAGAAGGCTTGGAGAAAATTGGAATACAATAATGATCGTCCTCTCCAAGAGTTTTTTCAAACGTTTGAATCAATGGCTTCTGAGGTGAGAGTAGCTGGTGATAATTTAGAAGAGGATGAGGTTGTGAACCAGCTTCTTGTTGCAATGCCGTCCGATTATGATTCTGTGGTATCTGCGATGGACATTTTGTGTAGTAAGGATAAGACGGCCGTTACTTTGGAATAAGTGAAAAACACACTTCTAGCGGAATATGAGAGGAATTTGAAGAAAGAAGATTATCCATCTGCAAATGTTTTTTCAGCTTATACAAATAGAGCTAAAAGCCTTAACAAAAATTTGAAGGTTAGTCAAAACAAAAGTATGTATAACGTTATTTGTTATTGTTGCAAAAATCGAGGTCACTTTAAGAATAATTGTCCTAAACTCAAAAATAAAGGATTTGCCGCCATTTCTAGTGAAAACAGTGAGGAATATCTGTTTACTTCCCAGGATAACAGTAGTGATACCTCAACAGATAAGGCAGTAGTTTGTAAAAAATCGTCTGATGTAGCATGCTTTGTAATGGATTCAGGTGCGACATGCCACCTTTGTGAGAGAGGGGGGGGGGCGCATTTGAGAGTCAGAGAAGAGTCATCACATGTGCAGTGATTAATTCGATTAATCGATTGTGAACATTTACCTCGAATTGACTTTATAAAAAAAAAAAAAAAAAAAAGAGAGTTGAATTTGACTGGTGTGTGTGTGAAGTAATTGTTATTACGTGTATGTTGTGCTTAATTTAAAATAAAGTTGTTAGAGTGTTAATTTGTTCCTAATAAAATTATTAAAAGTGTATCAGACATTTCTTTTTTTTTCTTATATCCTCATTACGATAAGGAAGAAGATGTACTTATGACAGGTATATATAATAAGATAAAATATTTTTACATCAGCCGAGATTTTAAAAGGGAGACCCTTAGTAGTGTCAAAGATTTTGACTATAGCTCCTTACAATTTGGTGTCAGGTGTGGGGTGCATTTTATCGTAACTAAAGGAGCTTTTCTAGGTTATTTAAGGGTCAAAAATGAGTGAGGAGAAGTTAATCAGGGAGATTGAGGAACTAAAAAGGCAAGTTGAGATTGAGAAGCAGCGAGCTGAAATAGCACAACTAAAATTACGGTACCACTACTGAAGTGCGGCTGATGGGGCAACCCTGCTTCAGGGCGTGGCTATCACTCCCTTTCGGAGGGGAAATTCTCGTCAGCTGATGCCCCCACCACCTTATCACTATTTCCCCTCCTTTTTAAAAACAGCGAGTCTTGCTTGAGTGTTCACGTCATTTTTACGTCAGAAGCCATCTTACCAATTCTCCAATTGACACATCGATTTTTCAGTTGCTACTTTTAAGTCGATATACTTCTCCGACTTTTGAAATAACGGCCTTTTAGGAGTCCATATTGTTCTCGGACTTTTGAAATCATCGCCCTCGGCTTTCATACCATTTTTAGAATTATCAGTGATTCCGAAATCGATTGAAAGTTTTTAATAAAATTAAAACTTATTTACTTCATATACTACGGGATTTTCTCTAATTAAAATTCAAAGAGTTACATTTCAACTTACATAAATACAAGCTTCATTACATTATTGATGGAACACGCATTTAACAAATCAATGAATTCTTATTCAAAATAAAATATTAGCCTGTAATTATAATTTTTTCCAACTTATATTATTATAAATTTAAACTATCATTATTTAATTATACTATACAGTAATAAAATAGATTATTAAGCTAAGTCCCCTTTTCTTCCCTATCTTCATAAGTGATTTGGAACACTTCTTGCGTTGAATGGTATCACCAATATACCTACTTTATGTTATTGGCAACATAAATATTTTTTAAGAATATAGTACAGAAATAGAATAAATAATAATTATAACTATGAGACAAATAATGAGATATGAAGTAGTAAATAGAGAAATACAATAAATAGTAATTAAAAAGATGGAAAAAATAAAGAGGTAAAGTGATAAACCATATAATAAAAAAAAGAAAAGTTAATTTGAGCTGTTTTACTTATAATAAGAAATATAACTCTGTAAATGAGCTTAAGATCGGTAAAATGATATTGTGACGCTTAATTCTCAGCAGGAAAGTTTGAAAATATGTAAATTATATAATAAATCGAAAGTATGTATAAAGATATTTAATTTCAAACTTAAGGTATTAGTATCGAAAGTAGCACGGTCGATCTTTATTGTCGATATAGAGAGCTGACGATTACATGACGTCACAGTCGACTACTGAAGAGAAATTGCGGGAAAAATAACTCAGACAGAACAGCGAGCTGGAGCCTTATCAACGAAGGGGGGAAGGTGGTGGGGACGGCAGTTCGGCAAGTCGCCGAGCGATCGCTGCGCCTTAGGCCACGCCCCGAAGCAGGGCTGCCCCATCAGCCGCACTTCAGTAGTGGTACCAAAATTACAAAATGAAGAGTTAAAATTTTCGTTAGAACAGATAGCTCGACCGCCTGGAGTTCGCGAGCGACTATATACCAAAGAGATTCCAGAATGGTCAGGGGATGGCATTAAGCCTGGCGATGCAGAATTGTATTTAGATCGTTTTGAAAGAGTGGCGGTGCGTAGCTGATGGCGTGATGAGGATAGGAAGGAGGTGCTCTTATCAAAGATGAAAGGGACTGCGGAAAGGTTTCTTAGAATAAACGGGGCCGAATTTAGGGCATGCAAAGATTGGACAGATGTAAAGACCCTCTTTAAAAAAAAGGTTCTCCAAGGAAAGAGACCTTCTAGCGGATATGAGGACTTTATTAAAACTGAAAAGAGAAGTGAAGGAAGATTACCGCACCTATGCAGATCGTTGTGAAGAAGCGGGTATTTTGGCATTCCCTATTGACGAATTGCCTTCAGAAGAACAAAGGGAAGGAGCCAGAGCGGTGATGCGCAGAGTTGTGCTGGGAATGTTTCACCTCGGTACGGAAACCCCGGTTCGTCGATTTTTGAAGGGACAAAACCTCGACAACTTAGAGAGTGCAGTCACTATGGCCGAGAGGATGTCGTCCGAGTATGAACAGGGAGTACAGTTTTGCATTAGGCATATTCATGCAGAAGAAGATGATAACGGGTCGATTTGTTGTTTAGGAAAAGGGGATCCGGGTAGCTCCGAACCGTTCAGGGTGTCCAGCTGTGAGAAAAATCCAGCCTGATTTTAGACGCCAAGGCAGTCCCCATTATGATCGAAGGTTAAGAGAAAACATTCCCAGAACACCCTGCCCCAAATGTGGTGAGCGTGGACATTGGATGCGAGATTGTCAGCGGTGGATAGGCGAATTTTGTCGCAGATGTGGAGAGGAAGGCCATTTCCTTGAGAAATGCCCGAAAATCAAATGCTTCAGTTGCGGGGAGTTCGGGCATGTACGGCGCCTGTGCAAAAAAGGCGAAGCAAACGTGTCTGATCCTGTCGAGAAAGCTGTTCCGGAACCGTTAAACCGAAAAGGTCCCGAGTGAAGGCCTCCACCTCGGGGACCGCGAATAATGGAGGTAGGGTTGGTGTGGCATTAGCAAATAAGAAGAAGCACGCTCCTTTAATCATTGAGGTCATGTTCAACGATCAGAGACGAAGAGTCCTTGTCGATACGGGCGCCGATATAACCCTTTTGAATGAACCAATCCCTGGTGTTTCTGTTGACCCTGACGGTGGCAGTACTGTTACAGGAGTAACGGGAGTACAAAGGTCTATTACTGGGAAGCAGAGTTTAATGGTTAGATTGGCACAGTCTTCAGTCAAGCATGAGGTATGGATAGCGCCCCTTAAGTATGGTGCGGATGGCATTCTTGGTATGGATGTTCATAACAAATTAGCTGCAAACATTGACGTTAAGAAGGGAATCGTTCTACCAGAAGTTCCTCGAATTTTAAAGTTGGGAAGGACAAGGAGAGTTCCACCGTCCGGATTAAAGAAACTATTGTTGTCCTTCCAAGTAGCGAGCTTATTGCTCCCGCTAGAATTAAAGGAATGGTCGATGATGAGGAAGTCATCCTCGAGCCAGTCCCTCTCCCTGGAGGAATCGTTAGATCAGCTAGAGTAATAGTGGCTCCGAGAGATCTAAAGATTCAACATTTAATGATCGGGGGAAAAAAATGTTAGAACTATTAGATAATCATGACATGGTTATATTAAATGGTAGAATAAAAAATGACCTAAATGAAGAATACACATTCATTAGCAGCTTAGGGTGCTCAATAATTGATTATTGTTGCGTTTCAAGGGAAATTCTAAATCATATTGATACTTTTATAGTGGACCAACAAATATATTCTGATCACATGGCTCTTTGCGTATTTTACTGCATAGAAGAAGAAATAGATAATGAAAATTTTATACCGATTTTGCCTAAACTTAATTGGTACTCACAAGATAAAAATAAGTATAAACAAAAAATTGAAGAAAATTTAGGTAATCAGCAAAAAACAGGTGAAATTAAAGATATAGATATATTGTGTAATATAATTGTAAACTCTTCTAATAAACCCAATATGCATATTAAAAGAAAAATGGGATTAATAAAACGTGGTTCAATAAAAGGTGTGCCATTGCTAGAAATAACTCTTTTAAAGCTTTGAAGCTATTTAGGAATAATAATACAGTAAATGCTAAAGATAATTATTTACAGATGAATAAATTGTATAAAATAATTTGCAAAGAAGAAAAAAAAGATTATTTTACGCTCAAAATAAATGAAATAAGGAAAAGTAGAGATGTAAAAGAGTTTTGGTCGGCTGTTAGAAGTTTAAGATTAAACAGTAGGGGAACTGCCGGTGGAGGGATTATGATGAAGAACTGGCTAGATTACTTCTGCGATCTTTATAACCCACCTATAAGTGCTTACAGGATACAGTACGCTGAACCAAAGATATGTGATGAATTTCTTGATGCACCCTTCACTTTTGCTGAGCTTAATGTCGTTCTCAATAATGTAAAAAATAATAAAGCTGCTGGCATAGATCGAATCCCCTATGAATTTTTTAAAAATGCGCCAGAATGTTTTATGACTGAATTGCTACATCATTACAATCAGTTTTTTTCTAAAGGTAGAGTTTCTTCTAGTTTTAATAAATTAATTATTTTCCCAATTCATAAAACTGGAGATATTACAAATGTTGCAAATTATAGAGGCATTGTTTTTGAAAATACAATATCTAAAATATTTTCAGGATTAATTTTAAATAGACTGACAGAGTGGGTTGACAATAGAAGTATTTTAAAAGAATTTCAAGCAGGCTTCCGGAAATCATACTCAACAATAGATAATATTTTTAATCTAATGTGTATAATTCATTGTAAACTCAGCAGGGAAGGGCAAAAAGTTTATGCTTTTTTCGTCGATTTATCAGCTGCACTTGATCAGCAGGATCGATAGATATGCCTTGTTTTTCAAATTGAATGAATTAGGGGTATCAACTCAAGTTGTTAAAATAATACGCGCGCTTCACGAAAACACTTATGGTTTTGTCTGGAATAAGGAAGGCTTATCCAACGAATTTGAAATGAAAATGGGACTGAAACAGGGTGGAGTGCTGTCGCCATTATTGTTTTCCTTATTTTTAAATGATATTGAGGATTATCTGGAGGGTGGAATTATAATAAATGACGTAAAAGTGAAATTATTAGCATTTGCGGATGATATAGTTCTGTTATCTTCAGATCCAACAGGGCTTCAACTAATGATTAACCAGCTAGAAAAATATCTCACTATCTGGAACCTAAAAATAAACCTGGCCAAAGCAAGTATATTAGTATTTAGAAGTGGGGGAAGGCTTTCTAAGCTAGAGAAGTGGAAATTCGGAGGAAGTGATATAGAAATTAAGGGAAGTTATAAATATTTGGGAATCACCCTGACCCCAAGACTATCACTGGAGTTGCATTTTAAGCTAAGGCTTGCTGCAGCAAAGGCAGGAATAAACTCACTTTGGTCTAATATTATAAAAAATAATGATGTCCCTCTGACTTCGAAAATAAACATTTTTAATACAGTATGCAGAAGTATACTATGTTATGGCTCTCAGGTTTGGGGTGGCCAAAGGTATGATACTGTTGAGAAACTACAGACATTTTATTTGAAAAAAATATTTAAACTCCCCACAAACACTCCAAATTATTTATTATCAACAGAAACCAAGTTAAGCCCTATTTATATCCATACCCTAAAAGCACACTTCATCAATTCATCAACAAAGTTCATCCTGAAAGTTGTTAATTCACAAAACCGCCTTACAAATATTCTTGCTTTTAAAACAATAGAGAGAAATGTATATTGGTTTAAAAATATAAATTTATTACTGCAGAAATATCAAGTAAATACCCGAATACATTCAAACAATATTAGTATGTGGCCAACCATTTTTCATAATTTAACTAATAGCATTGAAAATGAAATTTTACAAGAACAAATTATGTTAAGTATAGCCTCCGAAGAATCGGTAATTTATAAGGATTTGAACCACGATTTAAGTGATGCGGTTTCTTATGTGAATGATTCGTATTCCACATCTGACATAAGTTGGATAATCAAGCTAAGAGGAGAGCTCTTATATCTTAACCATAGGAGGCAGTATCAGCACGGAGAAGGTATTTGTACGTTGTGCAATATGAAGGAGAGGGAGGATATTGTACATTTTGTAGCAACATGTCCTGTGTTGAGGGAGTTTAGGATAAAATGGTTCTCTAATTCGGTCTTGAGTAGGGACGAGTTAATAGAATACTTAAATGGAAAGTGTTGGCCTAAACTATTAAGATATACTAAAGAGGCTTGGAAATATAGATATGGATTAATTAGGGAATATAATGGGTAAATAGAATATATATGCGTGTTGTATATATGTGTATGTTTGTATATGAGTATTATATATATGGGTTTATTGTTTATTAACTATTGTTGTTGTTTTCGTGTTTTGTTTTTAGCTAATGTATTGTTAGGACCATTTGATTTACTTATTTTTATGATTAATTAATATATTTTGAGTATCAAATTTAAAAAATGAATCATAATATTAAAAGGATTGGAATTAGAATTAGAAGTATTTATTACTGTATTTATTCTGTATTTATTTGTTTGTCTTTTGTTTGCCTCTTTGATTGTTGATATCGTTTGATTATAATGTAAAGAATATTGTACTCGAGTTAATAATTTATATGACACTTTCACTGTTACTGTTATTATATTATCGCTAGGTCTAAATTAGTTAATATATGTGCCGCTTTCTCAACCTCTGATGGTCGTTGACCAAGAGTACATGTCGAGAATGTAATTTGTAATTTGTATGATCAATAAAAAGGCATTGTTATTATTATTATTATTAGTGGCTCCGAGAGGACGAAACGTCCTTGTCAAACTTATAAATGCCTCTAATAGTGAGGTCAAATTGTCCCGAGGTACGGTTGTGGGAGAGGTAGAAGCAATCCATTCCGAAGAGGATCCACATCTCATTAGGGTTATAAGATAGGGTGTAGAAGAAGACTGGAGTAGGCTTCTAGAGGAGAAGTTGCAACATTTGGATGAGTGGAATCGATCAGAACTCCTAAATGTCATAGAAGAGTACAGAAAAGGAAAAACAACGGGTGAGAAGGTAAAGTCAACCTGTACCAACTATGTCGAGCATGTTATCGATACTAGGGATGCTCGTCCAATTGCGGTTAGACCCTACCGAACGCCACATAGCATTCGTCCTATCGTGAAAGAGCAAATTGCGGAGCTTCTTGAGAAAGGAGTGATCCAGCCTTCTACTAGTCCATGGTCAGCTCCGATCGTCATAGTAAAGAAGAAGGTGGCTCCAGGAGAGGAACCAATGTATAGGTTTTGTACAGACTTTAGAGGGCTCAATGCTGTGACGCGAATAGACACCTACCCACTGCCGAATATAAATGAAACCCTTGACAGACTGGGGAGGAGTCATTGGTTTACCACAATAGACTTGAAGAGTGGGTACCATCAATTGCCCATACGACCAGAAGACCGCGAAAAAACAGGATTTAGCACCACTGAGGGACATTATGAATACCTCCGAATGGCTTTCGGGTTAGCAGGAGCACCAGCCACGTTTCAGCGATTCATGGACAGACTACTTAGTGGACTATTAGGTGAGGAGTGCCTAGTTTATCTTGATGATATTATCATATTTGCTGAAACCCCAGAAGAACACCATCAGCGCCTACGAAACGTCCTGAATAGGCTTAGAGAGGCAAACATAGAGGTAAACCTTAAGAAATGTGAATTTATGAAGCCTGAATTGGTCTATCTTGGACATCTCATTTCTAGGGACGGAGTGAAACCTGATCCACAGAAGGTGAAAGCAATAGAGCAATACCCTAGACCCCGTAATGTGAAGGAAACAGGGTCTTTCTAGGGCTGTCTGGGTATTACAGAAGATTCATCCCAAATTATGCTGAAAGGTCTCGACCGTTGACGGAACTTACCAAATTAAACGCTGAGTTTGAATGGACACCAGAACGAACCTCAGTCTTTGAAGATCTTCGTTCCTGTCTCAAAGGAAACTCGGTGTTGAGTTATCCAGATTTTTCGCTTCCTTTCATATTGTCAACAGATGCTTCGGGTGTGGCTCTGGGAGCAGTACTAGCGCAAAAAATAAACGGATATGAAAAACCTGTAGCATATGCGTCTCGGCAACTTAACAGCGCGGAAAGGAATTATTCAGCAACCGAACGAGAGCTTCTCGCCGTTGTTTGGGCAGTATCACAGTTTAGGTGTTACCTTTATGGGCGAAGATTTACAGTAATCACCGATCATGCCCCATTAAGATGGACCCTAGGCCTCAAGGAGCCCAGTTCCCGGCTATTGAGATGGCAGATTAAGTTAGCTGAATACGACTTCGAAGTGGAGTACAAACCTGGGAAGAACCATAGTAACGCTGATGCTCTCAGCAGAGCTGTTCGGGTCATAGAAACCGGCGGGAAGGGACCAGTTACGAGAGAAGAATTTATCCGAGAACAACAGTTAGATCCGGCTTGTAAGAAATTCGCAGAAACCCGAGGGGAAATGTGTCGTTTTGACGAAGATGGGCTTCAGTTTCGAGTAGAAGACAAGCGATGGAGAGTTCTAGTTCCTCGTGAACTGGTACGCCGAGTAATGTATTGGCTCCATGATGAGCCCTGTGGAGGTCATGGAGGCTCTCATCGTACTCTACAAAGGGCTGAGAAGAATTTCTACTGGGATAAAATGAAAACTGATATCGAAGAATATGTAGCAAAATGTGAAGGCTGCGCCCGAAGAAGTCTCCTTCCCAAGGTGCCTATTATGCCTCCTTACCAGGCGACTCGACCCGGGGAACTCATGGCAATGGATATATTGGGCTCTCTCCCGAGGACGGCCCGAGGAAATAAGTATCTCATAACTACTGTAGACCACTTTACTCGTTATGCTGAGGCTATTCCTGTAAAGAACACAAGCACAGAAGAAGTTGCGAGAGTGTTTGTAGAAAATGTAGTTATAAGGCATGGAGCTCCGGAACTCCTTTTGACAGATCGGGGCGCCAACTTCACATCGGACTTGTTGAGGGCAACTTGTCGAATCGTTGGGACAAAGAAAATACAGACTACGGCATACCGACCTTCTTCTAATGGTAGAGTGGAGAGATTTCATCGGACGCTCATGGACAGCGTTTCTCACTATGTCAACAGTAAAGGCAATAACTGGGACCTGTACATACCGTTTGCATTGGCGGCATATAGGAGTTCCACCCATCGTGGTACCGGCTACACACCTAATTTTCTTACTTACGGAAGAGAATTAATACTACCTTTTGATTGTGATTTACAGCCTAAAAGTAATGCCGCACGTCATGACTTTTTGGAAGAGTTGGTAAAACGGCTCCAGGAGGCATACTTTTTTGCACTTAGAACTAGCCAGAGATTGGAAGAACAAAATGCTGAGAGAATCAATAAGAGTAGGAGGTTGAGAGATTTGAAGTCTGGAGATTAGGTATATGTGAAAGGTTCCAATCCGTTAGGGCAATGCCGGAAGTTCTCAATTCCATGGAACGGTCCTTTTCGAGTTGTTGGAAAGCTGAGCCCAATAACTTATGAAATTGAGAAGGCACCAGGTAAACACGACGTGCTGCATATCGACAGATTAAAACTCAGTCCACAGAATTTCGGCTTTGATGACGCAGAAAACTCAACGGATCTGGAAGAGGACCTAGAGTGCGATGATGACCAGCGGAATGAAGACGACGAAAGTGGTGACAGCGACGGCTCATATCTGAACCTTCCAGGAAGAGAAAGACTCGAGGTACATGCTACACGAGATTACGACAGCAGGCTAGTATCACCAACAAGTAAAGCAGAGGAAAATCGTCAAGAGGATGGTCACACACAGAAGGAAGACAGCCCTGACGAGTATCAAGTGGTTGATGAATATTCGGACCTAGAGAGAGCAGAGACGGCAGCTTCAGAAGAATCAGTCGACCGGTTAGAGTCGGAGGAGGGTATTCAAGCTAACGAAGAGATGACACCAATGAGGACAAGAAGTGGTAGGATTAGTGATAGGAAGGCACATATTTATCGAATTGAGTAACCTCCTCTTTCGAAGTCGGTTAGTAATGTAATGACTTTGTTTGCTAATAAAAACCTATTTAGTGGATTAAACATTCCTTTTCTTTTCATAACAGTATCAACCGCGCGCCCGCCGGAAGGTTAAAGAAAGTGACTATA
Organism: Aelia acuminata; assembly: GCA_911387785.2. Classification (NCBI taxonomy): domain Eukaryota; kingdom Metazoa; phylum Arthropoda; class Insecta; order Hemiptera; family Pentatomidae; genus Aelia; species Aelia acuminata. The sequence goes on along the minus strand of OU426983.1, from coordinate 67,119,393 downwards.
TTTATCTAGGTAAATATTAGTACTTGACATTTTATTATTCCAAAGCGCTAGTTTTATGCAAATAACATTGGGACCATAGTGTCATTGATTTTTTTTTCTTTTGTAATTTTCCCCAATTTTGTCTTACATTCGTTGTGCTTAATTGTTCCAAGTTTTCAATGCGATGCCTGAAAGTTTTGACAAATAAATAAATAATATGACAAAGAAACTAAGCAGTAATACTCACAGTTTTTGTACTATTCTGATAACACACACTATTTCGCGATAATTAGTTTTTTTTTTTTTGTTCGGTACCCCTACCTGGCCATGTGTGGCATACGGGGGGTTACTCTAGAGGTGTAACCAATCTATTCTAACCATGGTGGGAGGGTCGAGATTTATTCCGTGGGGCCTCCACGAAATAAAAGTCAACCCTCCCAGGGCGGATTCGAACCGCCGCCGTTCGGCTCGAGCGTGCAACAGCAAGTCGCGCTCCTACATGCTCGGCTATCCCAGCCCCTCGCGATAATTAGTTATTTGGACTCAATTGATTCCAAAAGTATCTCCATTGAAAACCCAACGACGAAATTTTCTAGGTAAACGCCGCACAGTGGGAAATATGCCGGATTTAGGTGGACAAAATTCTGAAATTAGTCCATATTTAGCATTTGGGGTCCCAGATTACGGAAAAAATAATAAAAAAAATTTAGTTAATTTTTGACACATTTGGCGAGCGAACAGTGGTCAAAGATCAAATTTATTTGCTAAAATCTAAGACTTTCCTACATTTAACGCTTGAAGTCCCAGAATACGGGGAAAATAATACAACAAATCCAATTATCGGCTCAGAGTGGAGTAAACCTGCTACTAGACATATATTTAATCATTTAGGAAACTCTTTAAATCATAAATTGTAAAACTTTTTTTATTATTATTTTTTAAATAATCAATGTACATTGAATAGAATTTAAATCAACTACAGAAATAAAATTAGGCTTAATTTATAATTAATTAATAAACTTAACCGGTAGATAAATATAAAACAAAATTATGAATATTAAACAACAAATTATCTTCTTCACTATATGATATGAATGATCCATGATGGCTCTTAAATGTCGTCATTTGGTTTCTCAAGATTTGACTTTTATGAGGATAATTGTTCGTTCGAAGTAGTGCACTGAATCTAACGGTATTTTTTTTTACAGGTTTTCCCAGTGAAGCAACAATAGGGTCCAATGAACCTAATAGCATTTTCAACAAATCACAATTTGTCGCTTCCTAAGCCTCTTCAGTCAATTGTCCGATTGAAACACATTGATTTTTAATAATCTGAATGCTCGAATGCTGAATGGTCGAAGATTTTATGAATCGTGGGAGTCACCCCGTACCAGGAATACAAATCTAAGTAGAGCCGTTTAGTTTCAGACGTGTCTAACTTTTCTAAATCGATTTCGTATCCTGATGAAAGACATTGGAGGATAACCCTGGATCGCTTTATGAGGGCTCCCTCTAAATCAGCTACAGAAGCAGTTATTTCCGAATTTTTGAAAAATCGTCTAGCCATGTTACCATCATTGTTGTTGATGAATCCTTTGTTTTGGTTGGTCTACATTAAGACATAACTGGACTTTTGATTCTTTTCTTTGCCTTATTCAAAGTAAATGCTTGTCGATCTTCCTCGGTTTTCAAAGTTTTTTTCGTTCTTTCAAAGTTAGTCTATATGCAATGTTTAGGAAGATTTCAGAAGTCTGAATCCACCCATGTAAAGTAGCCAAACCAAAACTATAATTTTCTTCTGAGTGTAATGGGAGGGAGCAACTCGGATCTTGAAATAATTCGGGGCTGCTTTGCATTCGACAAAGTGAGCCAAAGCTTCTTCACGGGAAAAACGTCGAATGTTGGTAGAGGTCGAATTTCTTGTAGAAGATGGCTGTTGAGAGGTAGGTGCACCTTTCACGACTTTTGAAGTACTACGCTTATCAGAAACATAAAGCGCGTGTTGTGCAACGAAAGTCAATTTTTCAAAGCCTATCTTCAATAACTCGCTGACTTTTCTTTTTTTTTTTCTCACTAGAATATTCGAAACATTTTTCAGGGCGTCCTGAGCGTTGACAAGCAGGTTGGATAACTGAAATACTAAAATCCAAGTCAAGTGAATCAAGCCAACTGGAGTATTTATTGAAAAAATCTTCCAGTTTTCATTTGTCCGACCTTTCCGAAATTTTGTCGGAAAGACGGGGAAATTATAATTTTCAGAGGCTAATAATCTCTATACTGATTATTAATATGAGCTGAATTAAGAATAAATTTCATCAAGTGGTCTTTGCGTTTTTGTTTTGTAAACTTAACCCACTCTTCAAAAAATTTCTTCCTCGTGATTTATCAGAAAAAAAAAAAAATTTGTGTATCTCCCAAAACGCAAAAATTCTTTGCAACATTTAAAAACTAGAAGGATTAATGTAACAAAAAATTCCTTGGGGTAACTTGGGGGTTATATAGTTTTTCGTTGTTCAATAATGGCATAAATTTAAAAATTGCAAAATTAACTCTACAGATAGATTTGATTGTATATTCAATATCAAATGTAGAAATGTACTGTCTTACCTGTCTCTGCAATGTCCATTGTTAAATAAAAGCTAAAAGACTTTGCTCTGCACACACCTTGAACATAATAAATTACGGTGGAATAAAGATAATCCCACAACCGGTTTTTGGCACTTGTGTAAAAAGTAATGATTCACTCATTCACTATATGTTTGTAAACACGCTATGGCGGTAAATATTAGTACTGAGCGTCTTACCAACTAATGATAAAAAGATCAAACACTCAGAAATTCCAAAATTTGACTTGACTTTTGTCCACCTAAATTGGTGATTTTGCCCACTGTGCGCCGTTTAAACCAGATTCCGAGTTTATTTTATTTTTTATTTTTTTGTATGAACAATTTATGCCTGGAGAACTCCTTGCTCCGAGATGTAAAATCTTAGTAGCAATAAAGAGAAATAAAGTGTTTAACCACGGAACTACTTTAGTAGTTACAATATGTCTGTATATCTGTAGTAGGTACAATACGTTATTGTTGAATTTAATCGGAAAAGATGGAAAAAAAAGAGGTATCTTCATTTCATAATAACTTTTAATATAAACACTGAACACACATTCAATAGAGAAGGATGACTAATAACATCTGTACATTTAATTAACAAAATAACAATTGCTTTAGAAATCTTTCAATGAAACATATGACATATGAAATCATTCATAAATTATTTCATATCTCAACAGCCTCCCTCATTGAAAAGATTTCTATTACTTCAGTCCAACATTTTCTAATAGAGTCTTCAATCGGGGTCCTTGGAGGGGCTTGGTTAGGAAGTCCGATAATTGGTATTGCGTCTCGATCGGCTTGATCTCCATTATTCCATCTTGAACTACTTCACGAATAAAAAAGTGACGTATTCTGATGTGCTTTGTTCGTCGGTGGAATTCTGGATTCTTAGCCAGTTTAATAGCGGCCTCGTCGACATAGAGGGCAGGAACCTCAGATAAATCATCGTTGGGTAGCAATTCATCCAATAAACGTTTTAACCAAACCATTTCTTTGGCAGCTTCACTTGCAGCCATTAGTTCTGCTTCGGTTGTCGATATCGCGACACAAGACTGTCTTTGACTAGTCCAAGATATAGGCCCTCCTGCAAAGATACAAATAATTCCAGTGGTAGATCTACCTGTACTGAGATCACCCCCAAGATCTGCGTCACTGTATCTTCTAACCTTATTTGTACATAATTCCTATGTCGCGGGTTCCTTTCAAGTAACGAAAAATTCTCTTCACCTTAACAACGTCTTGTGCTGAAGGTTTTTCAAGAGATCTAGAAACCACACTAACAGCATAGGCTATATCTGGCCTAGTTGAGATAGCCAGATACATTAAGGCTCCGACAGCCTCCCGGTAAGGAGGCATCTCCTCTTGATTCACTAATTTCTGGAGTATTCAGAATCGGAGTTGAGACAGCCTTACAATCCTGCATGTTGAACCTTTCTAAGACTTTTCTTATGTATCCCTTCTGGTTGATTTTGATACCATCATTTTCTTGACTTATTTCCAAACCAAGATAATATCCTAGTTCCTTACTGTGAACTTTGAATTCAGAAGCCAAATCATTAAGAAATTTCTTCAAACTGTCTTCACTAGTAGATGCAACCAACCCATCATCAACATAGAGAGCAACTATAAGTTGATCACTATTTTAATTTTTCATAAATATACAAGGATCGGCATCACTTTGAACAAATTTCAGACTAATCATAAAATCACGGAATCGCTGAAACCAACATCTGGCTGACTGTTTCAGGCCGTAGAGACCTTATGTGAGTTTGCAAACTTTGCTACTTCCATCACTAAAGCCTTTTGGTTGCTGCATAAAAATAACTTCATTTTGATCCAGTGCACCATAGAGGAACGCAGTCGAAATGTCAAACTGTGCTAAGCTCATTTTTCTGATGGCAGCCACACTTAAGATGGTCCTAATTGAACTCATTCTAGCAACAGGACTGAATGTCTCGGTAAAGTCTAAACCTTTCTCTTGACTAAAACCCTTAACCACTAGCCGGGCTTTGTATTTCTCTATACTTCCATCTGGATGATATTTTATCTTATACACCCACCTACATGGTAGAATTTTTCTATCTCCTGGAGGATCTACTAAAGTCCATGTATTGTTTTCACGGAGTACTTCCATCTCTACTTCCATGGCGTTTCGCCAATTCTGAGAGTCATCAGACCTCATTGCATCTTCATAAGTCTCTGGAACATCTGAAAATTGTGTCATTGCCACTGAAACGAATTCTTCAAACCGTGTCGGTGGTCGAAGAGCCTCCCTATTTCTAAGATCCATCCTCGATGTTTTATTTTCTTCCTGATCTGCATCGCATTCAGCAGGCAACTTATCATCGGCCTGGGGATCTTTTTCTTGATTTTCTATATCATGACCTTTATCGTGATTTTCTTCCTCTTTTTCTTCATTATTTTCATTTGTAGGTAAAATAACCTTAACACTTGATGTTCGTGGGGTCTCATTAAAAATCACATCTCTTGATCTGATGATTGTTTTTCTTTGCGGATTCCAAATGCAGTAACCACCAAAATCATATCCGACTAAAATCCCTTTGATAGATTTCCTATCCATCTTTCTCCTTTTTTGCTTCGGGATATGAACATAACAATCAGATCCTATTATCCTTAAGTGCTTGATTGATGGTTTTTTATTGAACCATAATTCAAACGGAGTTTTATTTTCCACACCTGTTTTAGCTGACCTATTTAAAATATAAACATCACTATTAGTGAGTTCCGCCCATAATGCCTGTGGGAGGTTATCCCTAGAATGTAGCATAGCTCTAGCAGCCTCGACAATGGTTCTATTTTCTCTTTCGATGAACTCATTCATTTCGGGGGAATACGGCATAGTTACAAGATGTGTGATCCCATTTTTATTAAGAATTTTCTTCATCGACCTATTGTCAAATTCGCATCCATTGTCTGACATAAAATTTTGGATTTTGTAACCAACTTTTGAAACGACTTTTAAAAGATCTAAGAATTTCTCAACAACTTCTGATTTTTCTTTTATGAAATATATGAAACGATAACGATAATAATCGTCCTTAAATAATACATAGTATCGATAGCCCGAAAACGACGCTTCGAATGGTCCACATACTTCGGCATGGATAACTTCACCTGGAGCGGAAGCTCTTTTCCTTTTACCAAACTTCAATCTGTGAGCCTTCCCATACATGCAGCCCTCACAAACTTCGGAATCTAATTTAACTTTTATATTAAATTCCCTTTCTATTAAAGCTCTAACATGACTTTTATTTTGATGAGCCAGGCGCTCATGGTATAATTGCAATGTGTCCCGATCAGACAAAACAGAATTGACATTACTGTAGTTATTTACAATATTCAATTTAAATAAACCACCATGACGCTGCCGTTCACCTGTTAGAACAGACTGATTGTTAACCAACAACTTACATTTTTCTGCGGTAGAAATAAATTTGCTACATTCAATTTTATCTTGGGCAGATAAAACAGAAAAAAGATTTTTGTGCATTTGAGGCACATAACAAACATTCGAAAGAGTTATTGGAATTGTTTTATTATTAACGAGTGCTTTAATTTGAATATCTCCAAAACCAACAGCTGGTATACTATCGCCATTAGCAGTAGTTACTAGGTGCGATTCATTGAATGATTGGAGGTTATTAAACAAAGCCTTGTTATTACACACATGATTGGTAGCACCGTTATCAACGAACCAATTCATATAGTCACATTCGGATGAAAATATCTGACTATTAGAAGTAAAAAGAGTCATATTATTTATGTTAGCATTAGCTTCAGATTTAGGAGGTCGTCCGTCTTTTTTCCATTTGATACAATTTCTTATAATGTGACCTTCCTTTTTGCAATAATGACAAATAAAAGTTTTCTTAAATTTAGGTGGATCTTTTCTATTATTAGAAACAGCTAAAGCTTCCTCCTCATTAGACATCGGAACTCTAAGATTTCCATGTAAAGCTCTCTCATGAGCACACAATTGACTAGTGAGGTTATCTATTGTTCTTTCTTGGTTACCCATTAATCGCCAACTGGCTTTAAACGAAAAATAATCGGCTGGAAGAGTATCCATAATTTTACAAATTAAAAGAATATCCGGCAATTTATTAACTTGAATTCCTTCACACATTTTTAAGTTCAAACTTCACCATATATTCTTTAACTTACTAATATGGTTAGCCATATCGTCATTTGAATTATATTTGTACATAAAAAATTGCATACATAGGTCAAATGTTTTATCCTCTAAAGTACCTTCAAACAAACGATTAAGCTCTAACCATATGTCCCTTCATGAATTTTTAGAGTTTTATTTAAGATGAACAAAGAAGACAAACAAGAAATAAACAAATAGCACAAACTAAACAATTTTATTCAAAACACGCTAGGCAACAATACCAGATCGCTAATCCAAAATAAAAGTCCATATACAAATTCCGGGTCAATGACAATCATAATTATAATATACAAGAAATAACACTTTACTAAGCCGAATAACGCACAATTAACAACTGACTTTTTTTAACCAACAACATTATTATTATTATTTTATTATTTAATAAGATTAAATAATAAAATAATAATAATAATATATATAAAACTGTAATCAGTGGTAAATTAATTAAACTGGCCTTTAACATAAACAAAAAGTTGGTCGTTCGCTCACGACCCATTACACCACGTAAGTTGTGCGTTCATTCAGTTGGTCGTTCGCTCACGACCCATTACACCACTTAAGTTGTGCGTTCACTCGCGACCCGTTACATCACTCCCCCCAATGACATCGGCACAGAACTTCACCTTCGGCTTCACTTCTCTGCCGAAGCGGGTGCGGTAGCCAGACTGCGGTTGCGTTGTAGGAGGTTCTGCGTCGAGGTCATTCGATGGACTCCTGTCCAAAGGCGTAGGAGTGGGTCGATCCCTGAAGATGGTGTCCTCTGCGTTGGCCTGCAGGAGATGTGCTGGCTTCAAGCGGTCGATAGAGACGGTCTTCGGACCTGAATGTAGCAGTACGGAGAAAGTCTTCTCATCCCTTAAAACGATCTTGTAAGGGCCAGAATAAGGAACAATCAGTGGTCCACGGACAAAATCATCTCTAATGAAAACGTGGGTGCAGTTTTGTAGATGTGGGTGGACAAAGGTTTTGGCGTTACTACTGCGATGAGGCGCTGGGCAGAGATCCTTCATAGCCTGACGGAGTACTCTGAGCGTCGTCTCGGAGTCTTCTGGGTGTCTAGAGGACTCGAAGAACTCACCAGGCAAGCGTAGTGCTTGCCCAAAAGTCACCTCAGCAGCACTAACACCAATATCCTCTCTGACTGCGGTCCTGAGACCGAGAAGAACTGTTGGCAGCACTGTCGTCCATCCTTCCGTGTTGAGCGCTGCCATGATAGATGCCTTCAGGGTTCGGTGCCATCTCTCAATGCAGTCATTAGATTGAGGATGGTAAGCCGTAGTGCGACATCTCGGGATACCAAGGATGTGAGTGAGGCTCTTGAACAGGTCTGATTCGAATTGGCGCCCTTGGTCCGTAGTGATTCTGGCTGGCGTACCGTATCTCGAAATCCAAGTGCCAACTATAGCTTCTGCAACGGTGTTGCTTGTAATGTCCTCCAGCGGACATGTCTCTGGCCAACGAGTAAACCGGTCAATCATCGTGAGGCAGTATCTCTTGCCGTTTGATGGTGGTAAAGGCCCAATTATATCCACATGGATATGCTCAAAGCGTGAACTGGGAGCAAAACTTCCTGGTGGAGATATGGTATGGCGCACTACCTTAGCACGCTGGCATGGAATGCAGCAACGAGCCCACTTCGAGACGTCGGCGTTCATGTTAGGCCAAAAGAATCGCTGGGCAAGTAAACGTCTCGAGGCTCGAATTCCAGGGTGACTGAATCCATGAAGACGGTTAAAAATTTCTTGACGCATCGATTCGGGGACGTATGGTCGTGCGTGAGGTGTGGAGGTTTCGCAAAAGATGGCCGCAGAAGATCCTGGGAGCTTGAGTCGACGAAGTTGAATGCGAGTATTCCTCTGCAGTTCTGCGATCTTCGGATCTTTCTCTTGTTCCGCTGCAAGACGATGAAAATCCTCTGTGCAGTCGATGTCCTCCACTCTCGACAATGCATCAGCAACCGCGTTTTCATCTCCGGGTACATGACGGATATCAGTAGTGAACTGACTAATGAAGTTCACTAGCCGAATCCTCATGGGCGTTGCGGTTTCCGGCTTTTGCTGAAAGACATGCTCCAGAGGTTTGTGGTCTGTCCAAATGACAAAATGTCTTCCCTCCAGATAGCATCGAAAATGCTTGATGGCTCGGTGGATCGCCAGAAGTTCTCTGTCGTACGTCGAGTAGTTTTGTTGAGCTGGAGAGAGGGATTTAGAAAAAAATCCTAGGGGACGCCAATCTTTGCCCTCCTTCTGCTGCAAGACTGCGCCCATGGCTGTGTTAGAGGAGTCACATACCAAAACGAGCTCTGCGTATGGCTTGGGATGACCAATAACAGCTGCGTTTTGGATTGCTGCCTTACAGTCTTCAAAGGCGTTTATACTCTCCTCTGTCCATTTTATGGGAGTTTTGTCGTTCCTCCGCGCTCCAGCTTGATATCTGTTGAGGGGGGCCTGAAGTTCTGCTGCCCTGGATATGCAACGTCTATAAAAGTTGAACATACCCAAGAAGCGTCGAAGGTCCTTCACTGTAGATGGTCGGGGATAGTTTGCAATAGCGTCCACCTTAGCAGGGCGCGCAGTAATGCCATCTTTGTTGACCTTGTGTCCCAGAAACTCAACTTCGGATTTCGCAAAGACACACTTAGTTAAATTAATAGTAAGACCATGGTTTTCCAATCGTTGGAGGACTTCCTCCAGATGTGTCCGGTGTTCTTCTTCATCTCCCGATGCTATGACGATATCGTCTATGTACCACCATGCGAACTCCAGACCTTGAAGAACTCGGTCGAGAAAGCGTTGAAAGGTCTGAGACGCATTCCTGAGACCAAAACACATCCTTAGGAACTCAAACAGGCCGAAGGGTGTTATTAATGCAGTCTTCTGAACATCTTCTCTCGCTACGGGGACCTGGTAGTATGCACGGTTAAGGTCCAGCTTGGTAAAGATCTTCTTACCATGCATGTTCATGTTAAAGTTGGGTACTGCTTAGCGGTCAGGCGTGGTCTTGGCGTTGAGCTCCCGATAGTCTCCACAGACGCGTATACCACCATCCTTCTCCTCCACTATATGTAGGGGACTGGCCCAAGGACTACTAGACGGCCTGCAGAACCCCTCTTCGACCATCTGCATGAATTCCCGCTTAGCCACGTTGTATCTTTCTGGCGGTAAGCGACGGGCTTTGGCCGTGACAGGTGCATCCTTCGTCTCAATATGGTGCACTACATCATGCTTCGGCTCTTTTACGAAAGAGGTGGGCTGTGTCACTTTAGGATAGCGCCTGAGAAGATCAGTGTACCATTCTCCAGTTGGTACTGAATAAATCGTCGGCTCCTCGACATGGGCATGTCTTCCTTGTGACGTTAGCCCGGTGACACTGTCTACGATCTGGCATCCGGCGATGTCCACCCCAATGCTATAGTGGAACAAAAGGTCTGCGCCTATGATGGGGTAACTGACCCTCGCTTGAATAAAGCGCCATATAAGTCTCCGGCGAAGGCCTAGGTCCAGATCCATGACCACGGTGCCATAAGTAGGGATTGGGGTTCCGTTTGCTGCATCAAGTGTGAAGTCCTCTTCCTGCTTCTTCGTCGTTGACTTCACCGGGAAAACAGATAGGGCGGCTCCAGTATCCACCAGGTATCTGATCCCGGACTTCCGGTCTGTGACGAAAAGTCGGCGGTTAGTAACCCCAGCGACGGTTCCCGCCTCGTCCGTCGCTGAAACTAGTTTCCCGCCGGCTTGGGCGGCGGTGAAGGCTTCCAGTCACATGGAGATCGACATTTAGTTGCCTTTGAGCGGAACCGCTCGTGGTAGAGTCGTCGACCTTTGCTTCTGCTCCGACTGCGAATGGTCTTCTCCATCGTCCTGGTGGAATCTCCTCTTGTCTCCAGGGCCGCTACCCGCTCTGTACGTTTTTCTAAAGCTGTAAGCAGCATGTCTTCACTGTCAGTTGACCTTCCCGGCCTCATTGCCGCTACTTCCGACATTCCGGGCTCGTGCACTTCAGCGATGCGGTCTGCGATAACGCTGAGCTTCGTAAGATCCGTTTGCTCGGTCGCTGCCAAAGCTGATTGCATGCGGATCGGCAGTCCCTTCAACCAAATGGTTCGCAACAGCTCTTCCGTTATCATCGAACCACCCAACTGCTGAAGCGATCGCAAAAAATGAGGACGCCTGTCTCCGAGCCGCTGATCCTCTAGCAGTCTTCTAATTCTTGTATTATCAGATTCTCCAAAACCTTTCATCAACCTGGTCTTTAATATCTCATAGGGAGTCTCATCAGAAGGTTGCGTGTTCAAATCACGTCGGGGTCACCACTTTAGAGTTTTATTTAAGATGAACAAATAGCACAAACAAAACAATTTTATTCAAAACACGCTAGGCAACAATACCAGATCGCTAATCCAAAATAAAAGTCCATATACAAATTCCGGGTCAATGACAATCATAATTATAATATACAAGAAATAACACTTTACTAAGCCGAATAACTCACAATTAACAACTGACTTTTTTTAACCAACAACATTAACACTTCAGTTGTTTGAAAAGACGTATTTACCACTGATCAAAAAATAAAATTCTTTTCGATAAAACATGAATAAAAAAATTAATTACGATTAGATAAAATAATAATAATAATATATATAAAACTGTAATCAGTGGTAAATTAATTAAACTGGCCTTTAACATAAACAAAAAGTTGGTCGTTCGCTCACGACGCATTACACCACTTAAGTTGTGCGTTCATTCTGTTGGTCGTTCGCTCACGACCCATTACACCACTTAAGTTGTGCGTTCACTCGCGACCCGTTACAAATTAAATCTCATAACTTTGGTTAAAGTTTCTTCAGACATATTAGAGGATAAAACTAACATCGCCTTAGTATCTGCAGTTTTAAATAATTCATACTTGGTATTATATTCAGTTACCTCTTCCTTGTTAGCTTCTGTAGCTGGCTTTGTTGGACAGGTTAACTTACCGCTCAGAACGTCCTCTCCTCCTGGAAAACTCCTAAGAAGGATCAGAATCTTGAATTTCCATGTTGCCCAATTGCTTTTTCCTTCTAGGTTTCCAATATTTACTTATATCCATGTTTTCCGAAAATCGTCGATAAAAAAAAAACAGTGAAGAAAAAAAAAGAAATATTTACATTACCTAAGCGCAATTATAAGCTGTCTGGGCCCATAACCTGTTGAATTTAATCGGAAAAGATGGAAAAAAAAGAGGTATCTTCATTTCATAATAACTTTTTAATATTAAACACTGAACACACATACAATAGAGAAGGGTGACTAATAACATCTGTACATTTAATTAACAAAATAACAATTGCTTTAGAAATCTTTCAATGAAACATATGACATATGAAATCATTCATAAATTATTTCAAATCTCAACAGTTATCAGTCCCGTTTCCTTAAACAGTGGTTAGAGAGTGCACTGTAAATTTAACTGGTAATCTTTTAAAATATAAATCAAACAAAATAAACAAGAAATAAAAAGAACTTAATAGGTAACAAAAATGAATAACATTAGCACTTTAAACAACTTGCTCTATGGTTTAATGAATTAGTGAACAGAAATAATGTTAGGTTATATTTAAACACGTGTTTAAACGGCCATTCTTGACCGTTTAACTTTAAACGCTGTTTAGCCCTTATCACCAAATTTAATCAAGTGATTCCACATTGTACACCAGGCATAAACTACATGGTACAAGTATTGAAGTGCGGCTTATGCGCCGTTCATTAAGGCGCCCTTCAAAGTAAGGCCCGATCTCCACTGAAAAGGACCCTTTTGGGGGTTTATTTATCTCTGAAGAGCGAGCGGGAGTCGAAAGCTAGAATCTATTAAAGCCAATCAAGGCACTTTTTAACTGAAAAACTTACTTAAAAATTCTGTGTTTAATCAACTGTTGTAAGTAACCTTGAAAGTCGGTTAAACGGGGAATTGTACACAGGGCCATAAAGTCTTATAAGCCTAACCATTCTCAGCGTGATGTCAGTCTTAGATTTGATAGTTCGCTCACTAGAATTGGCATTAGGAAGGTAATATATCGGGGATTCTATGTGGAAATTCGCTTGTATTTTTGGGCAGATTTCAATGTTTATACAGGTTAAAGAAGTTTTATTACTTTATTATGAATTCTACTTATAGCTTATGTTTTACCTTTAGCCAATAAAATGACAAAAGACAAATGATTTTTTAAGTTAAGCTTTTTTCGCATACTAAAAATAAAAACTTGGGATTTCAAGATAAATATCAAAATGTGTTCGATAGAAGTAATGAAAAGTTTTAGGTTTAATTATTATGAAAAACGATTTCGTTGTCGAATTCCTCTGATCCAACGTAATGAAATAGCGACGTAATGAAACGTCGCTAACAGAGTCCCTTGCGTGGAAGAGGTAAGCTAGCAAAGCTAAGTTGTTAGAACCCAACATTAATGATTGTGGGAAATGTTTATGATACTGACTAGGAAACCGTTTTACAATGCATAATTTTGTTTAAATCTATTGTATTTAGAGAATTGCCTACTGGGTAGATTTCAGTTGACATCATTGCCTTAATTAGCCTTCTTAGGTATAAGCATTGGACATCCGCTTGCTCAAAAGGGGAAAAATGATAATAAAACCCGAAAGGTTTATTAGCGGATCCAGGGCGGAACGCTCTCCTTTACAACCGGCTAGATCTGTCCATCTTGGTTTTCCAAGATTTTGTCACTACTGCTAAGGGTCCACATAATTTGGCATATCTTAAACTCATTAGTTTTGTCTTAAATCAATGACTGTAATTATTAATCTTATATCATCCAGAAGAGGTGTTTACTATAAGTTTATGGTTTGCCACCAGGAGCTTCATGTACCAATAGCCTTTAATTAAAAGTACATCTACTTAATAAATGAACATAAATCAAATTAAACATTATCTGATTCACTTTATTGTGTATTGAAATTTGTTTTGTTGTTTAATAAAGTATTGTTAATTGTCGGACTATTAATATTAGAGTAATACATCCAGAGTTTTATATATTTATTGATACAAATCAATTCTCATTCAATCACCACAAGGTCAAGACACAGGAATAGCAGAATCTTCATAAATAAACTAAAATATATATTGTAACACTTATGTGGGTTAAAGAATATTTATTTAACTGAAATATACAGTTATCACAATGTCAACGAATTATTACAACTTAAACAATTGAGCAGGTTACAAAATTGATAACTTTATCACACACAATCATATGACTTGAGCAACACAGTCAAGACACAGACTTCAACTAACTGATCCAGTCCCTGCCCCTTATATATATCGTAAATAGTGGGGCCTGGAATCTTCTAGAACAATGTCGGCAATTCTCCGTCATTCCGGAATGATCTAGACAAAAACAGTTCGTTCCAACCGGTTATTTTGTTCCAACATGCGGTCCCGGAGGTTACACCATATGTTTTTTTTTTTTATTTGCTTATCGATTTAACGTTACAATATTCTTAGTATGTATGCCCTATATCAGAATTTATCTTTTACTGATTTATAATCTTCAAATTTAGTTTTAAACGTAGTTAGCTATTTTTCAACATCAACTATTGTTTTTAAGGCCATAATAAAGGAAAGAAAATCTGGTGCGTGCGCGCAACACACAACTTTCACTTACCAACTTACTAAGATTAGAAATTGATGTTTTGTTAATTGCCAAGTCTCAAAGTTACTCAGTTTTCCACTTTCATTGAAATTAGAATGGCAAATTAAGAAAGATAGGGTAGGAAATAAAGAAAATCAAGAAAACGTTAAAAGCAATTTTAATGAATAAAATTTAAAAAAAAGAATCAATATTAAAAAATGTCACCCTATAGAGTAAGTATCTTGTAACACCTCCTCTTGCTTTTCTTATTGCTTCCAGTCGTCTTGGCATTGACCGGATGGCTCGGGCAATGTCCTCTTGAGGGATGTTATCCCACTCTTCCAATATTGTGGTTTCAAGTTCATTAATTGTTGTTGGGGGATGAGACCGAGCTCTAATACGCCTCTTCAGCATATCCAACACGTGCTCTATAGGATTAAGATCCGGACTTCTTGCAGGAATAGGTAGAACAATAATTCCAGTAATTAGTTACGACAGCAGCAGTATGCGGTCTCGCATTATCTTGGAGATAAAGAAAATGTTTCCCAACAAATGGTGCAAACGGCATTACGAATTGCTCCAGGATATCTGTCACATACCTTTCTGCAGTCAGTGAATCCCTTCGTATTATGTGTATCTCTGTGCGGGCTTCCAAACTGATGCCAGCCCATACCATTACAGAACCTCCTCCAAACGCAATTCTGGGAGAAATGGTACAGGCAGCAAAGCGTTCTCCTGGGCGTCTTAGCACTCTCATCCGACCATCTGGAGAATGTACAGCAATCCTCTCCTAATCACTGAAAAAAACCGCTCCCTAATCATCGATTGTCCAATTTGCACATTGTTGTGAGAACTGAAGACTGGCTACTCGATGCTGTCTGGTGAGCAATGGGCCAGTGGCAGGGCGTCTGGAGGTTAGATTCGCTTCACTGAGGCGTCTCCTTATTGTTCGAATTGAAATCATTACGTTTCTGGAAGAATGAAGGTCATTAAGAATTTGAAGACTTGTTTGGAATCTCTGCCTTAAGGCCGTGAGCGTTATGAAACGGTCATCTCTATCTGAAGTAACTCTTGGCCGACCTTGTCCAGGTCTCCTACTGTTGCTCCCAGTCTCCCTGAATCGATGGAACATGCGACTAACCGACGATTGGTTTATTCCCAAGCGTAATGCCACTTGCATTTGGGATAAGCCTTCATCCAACAGTGTCAATGCTCTAACTGCAATTTCTTCAGATCTATCCATATTAAAATTTCAAAAAACGTAATAAAAACTTGAAAAGACAATGGAAAATGAAAAGTGATAGTAAGCTAAAACCTCGAAAGACTCGGTCAGAATAAATACTTAGTAATACTATTGAGGTAATTTCTTCTTTTACCTCACAAACATGAAAATAAGGATTAAGTAGGAATAATAACTAACACAAACAACAACTTCAACAAATAATTGTTCATTAGAGCGATTTCATTTAATTCCAAAGGGAAAGTATTGTGATCGTGAAAAATTTCGACTTTCGGTTTTCAACAGAACTACACGTTTTGGGGTCCCCTGAATCCAAATAACCAAGTCCCGCGAAATGGTCTGTGTGTCTGTGAACTAAAAATACTACAAAAACTAAAAACCGTGCGAACGTGAAATTAGGTATTTGGTGTATGTATGTGCCCGCGATGTGACAGTCTAAATTTCATCAAAATTTATCAAACGGAGGGGGCACTTTATTTAATTAATTTTGTCTAATATTTACGTTTTTTTTTTTCTTCTTGATTTTCTCAAAAACGGCTTTAACGATTTTAGTCAAATTTGGTATTTGATGTCTATATATGCCCACGATGTGATCGTCAAAATTAATCAATTAGAGGGGGCACTTTACTTAATAAATTTGGTCTCATTTTTACATTTTATTTTACTTACTCAAAAACGCCTGTAACGCTGTTGATCAAACTGGGTATTAGATGTATGTATATGCCAAAGATGTGACAGCCAAAATATCATATCCGCTATTTAACTTTTATTTAACAATTAAAAAAATGATTTTACTCTAGAGAGTAAATAGGTGATACTCAAATTATTTAAAGCATTTAAGATGTGAAAAAACATGGTATATGATAACCTTAAATTAATTATATTTTAGTTTAGAAAATTTAGTTCCATAATACATTTCTGAAGACTATATAAAGTGATTTTAGAAAATCACTAATCGTTCTCAATATTCAGAAACGCATAAGAGACAAACTTTACTACGAGTCGTAAATACACCTCCTATCGATCCATCTTCAAGATATATTTACAGAAAGCAAATCGCTGTTAAAAATAGCCATGCAGTAAAAAAACTTGACTGTTGATGAAATTCTTAAAAAAAGAAATACAATAATGAATCGAAAAGTACTGAGAATTCTCAAGCTTTGCATTACTGATACATTATAACTTATGGAGATATACAAATTTGGAGAAGCGTGGCGTTTACATATTATCGAAACCCGTCGATTACTAATTTATGTAAATTCGTAAGTGAAAGATGTTTTGCGCGCATTGCACCAGATTTTTTTATTATTAAATGAAAGTTTTTACTTGTGATACTTCAGCAATGCAAGCATAATACTCCAAGTCGTCTGATTTTATTCGCGGGCGCAATCGACTATAGGGTGCGCTAGTAGTTTTGCAAAATGTCGGAAGGAACGGGCATAGATAATTGGTAATTTTAGAAGACCACATAATTATATGTGGAATAATATCTAGAAGTAAAAACGCAGTTACTTTACAAGCCTTGTGCCTTCAAACAAGCGATCTCAAAGGACTGCCCCATCAAATAAAAGAGGAAATCAAATTTATTAATAATTTTAAGCAATTTTCGTGTAAAACTGGTAGTTCTGGTAAATGCAAACACATCATTGTCACTTTACTCTACGTTTTTCGGTTAGTAATAACATTAATTACCTACTCATACATCATTGTTATGGCAGCTCTCATTTTCATGACAGCTTAGTTTCTTTGTCATATTATTTATTTATTTGTCAAAATTTTCAGGAATCGCATTGAAAACTTGGAACAATTAAGAACAAGGGATGTAAGACAAAAATGGGGAAAATTAAAAAAGAAAAACAAATCTATGACACTATGGTCACAATGTTATTTGCATAAAACTAGCATTTTGGAATAATAAAATGTCAAATACTAATATTTACCTGGATAAATATAGTCACTTTCTTTTAAATGAAGACTACATATCGTCATATGTTTCGAAACAGGTTTATCTATTCTTAATTTTACAATCCACTCTTTAAGATTTTTTTTTTTGAAAATAAATGGAATGACACGTGTCTTTTGATTTTCTAATTGACCACTAAGGGACCGAGCAATACCTATTAGACATTTTTCAAATATTTGTTTGCTCAATCGGGTTTTAATTATGGAAAAATAAATTAAAAACGCCAAAAACCCCTATGAATTCCAGGTAATGGCCCGGCTTCCATCCCCGTTTCTCTAGTTCCTGTAAAGAAGCAGCACCATCGCTTGCGCCCGCCTATAATCCTCTATGTAGTTGTTGAAAACTTCATTTAGTTACCAAGAAACAAATAATTTCCATTAAATGAACAGAACGACTTTAATTATGAAAAATGGTCTGTCACTGTTCAAGGCGTAATCCGTGGGCTCAACGAGTTATGAGTTGACGGAATACTTCTCTTTTTTTCTCCTGTATGTGTTTACTTGATTTTTTTCATATTTCACATTTAGGCATTACTTATTTTTAATTACTTTTTTTTTTCCCTTGGTCCTCCCCTTCCTCGCCTGTTAGGCTATACGGGGTTTCCCGGGCCAGGGGAGAGGGTGGGGGATTGATGCCGAGTATTATTAAATTTCCCCGGGCTCCGGGTTTATTACTTACTTACTTATTAATTACTTAATTCTCCATTTAAACAAAAACAAAGGTACCTAATAGGAAAACAAAAAATGCCCTTTCCCCATTTAAGCCCCCTCAGAACATTTTAATAATGATTAAATTATTAACTCTGATTAAGCTTACCTGATAGGGAGCGGGGTAGCCCACTGGTAAGGCAGTGGACTGCTGTGCTTCTTAAGGTCCCGAGTTCGAATCTGACATGGCGTATGATATCTTTATTATTCGCCACAGTTCGTCTCGTGGGTCGAGAGACCCTCCTGGGGCAAACCCAGCCCCTATAAAGTGGGTACCCTTAATTGAAAAATTAACGGGAAAGAACCTGGCGGTTGAGCGTGATCACCTCCTTGCACAACCGCTGACCAAGAAACAGTACTCTTCTTTACATAGTACCGAACCCAAGACCCTTTATGGGTTGTAGTGGTACAGGTTTTTAAAGCTTACCTGATATTAAAGAACACCTAATTTTCATTAAACATGACGAATTTAATAAAAATAATTAAAGCCTCTTTTAAGATAATAGAAAAAAAGTTAAAAATTGGATACAAAGTTATGGCATAAAGTACCCCCTCCGTTAGACCAATTTTTATGAAATGTTGGCTGTTACATCTTTGGCATAAAGGTACATACATCAGATACCCAGTTTGATCAAAATCGTTAAAGCCGTTCATGAGTAAATAAAAAAAAACACGTGAAAATGACACATAATTTATTAAGAAAAATGCACCCTCCGGTTGATCAATTTTGATGAAATTTTAGCAGTCATGTCTGTGGCAAATTGATACATCAAATACCCAGTTAAGTCAAAATCGTTAGAGCCCTTTTTGAGAAAAAAAAAAAAAAAAAAAAAAAACACGTGAAAATGAAACATAATTTATCAAGAAAAGTGCTCCCTCCGTTGATCAATTTTGATGAAATGTTTGCAGTCAGTAAGTCGGTAATTGATGAAATTATTGCAGTCGGGCAAATTAATGCATCAAATGCCCAATTAAGTCAAAATAGTTAGAGCCGTTTTTGAGAAAATCGAAAAAAACGTAAAAAGTTCCGGAAGTCGAATTTTTTCAGGATCGCAATATTTTCACTTACTATATATTCCCTAAATAGGTAAGTGAAAGTAAAAAAAAAATCTGGTGCGTGCGCGCAACACACAACTTTCACTTACCAACTTAGATTAGAAATTAATGTTTTGTTAATTGCTACTTCTCAAAGTTATACATTTTTCCACATTCATTTCTTATTACTTTCACTTACCTATATATGAAATATATAGTAAGTGGAAGTATTGCGATCGTGAAAATTTTCGACTTCCGGTTTTCAACGGAAATACACGTTTTGGGGTCCCCTGAGTCAAAATAACCAAGTCCCGCGAAATGGTCTGTGTGTGTGTGTGTGTGTGAACAGACTAGCTCAAAAACTATAAACCGTGCGAACCTGAAATTGGGTATTTAGAGTATGTATATGCCCGCGATGTGACAGCAAAAATTTCATCAAATTTGCTCAAAGGGAGGGGGTACTTTACTTAATAACTTTTTAAGTTTTTTTCGATTTTCTCAAAAACGGCTCTAACGATTTTGATTAAACTGAGTATTTGATCTATTGATATGCCCGAGATATGACTGTAAAAATTTCATCAAAATTGATCAACCTGAGGGGGGACTTTACTTAATAAATTTTGTATCATTTCCACGTGTTTTTTTTATTTACTCAATAACGGTTTTAACGATTTTGATCAAACTTGGTATTTGATGTATTTATATGCCCGAGATATGACTGTAAAAATTTCATCAAAATTGATCAACAGGAGGGGGGACTTTACTTAATAAAGTTGTCCAATTTTTACCTTTTTGATGGATTATCTCAAAAACGGCTTTAACGATTTTTATCAAATTCGTTATGTTTAATGAAAATTAGTTGTTATTTAATATCAGGTAAGCTTTATCATTATTAAAATGTTCTGAGGGGGCTTAAATGGGGAAGGGGCATTTTATGTTTTTCTATAAAGTACCTTTGTTTTAGTTTATATTGGGAAATTAACTATCTCTCATCACGCTTAAAAATAATAAACGGCTAAATATGATATATGAAGAAAATCAAGTAAACATATACAGGAGAAAAAAAGAAAAATATTCCGTCAACTCATAAAACACCTTGAGCTCACGCATGCGCCGTACGCCTTTAATGACAAACCAATGCGTTATAATTAAACTGTTCTGTTCATTTGATAAGTGGCAATTAACAAAACACATTAATTTCTAATCTAAGTAAGTTGGTAAGTGAAAGTTGTGTGTTGCGCGCACGCACCAGATTTTTTTTGTTTTTATTTGCTAAAAAAAAAAAAACACTAATTTCTTTTATTATTAAATAAAAGTTTTTACTTGTGATAATTCGGCAATGCAAGCATAATACTCCAAGTCGTCTGATTTTATAATTCTCTAGGTACTTGTTGAATATTTCATTTAGTTCCCATGAAACAAATAATTCTCATTAAATGAACAGAATATCTTTAATTATAACGCATTGGTTTGTCATTAAAGGTGTACGGCGCATGCGTGAGCTCAAGGTGTTTTATGAGTTGACGGAATATTTTTCCTTTTTACTCCTGTATTTGTTTACTTGATTTTTTTCATATATCATATTTAGCCATTTCTTATTTTTAGCCGTAATGAGAGATAGTTAATTTCTCAATATAAACTAAAACAAAGGTACTTTATAGGAAAACAAAAAAGGCCCCTTCCTCATTTAAGCTCCCTCCGAAAATTTGAATACTGATAAAACTTACCTGATATTATTGAACACCTAATTTTCATTAAACATGACGAATTTGATCAAAACCATTAAAGCCGTTTTTGAGATAATAAAAAAAAAAGAGTAAAAATTGGAATAAAAGTTATGAAATAAAGTGCCCCCTCCGTTTGACCAATTTTGATGAAATGTTGGCTGTCACATCTTTGGCATATACATACGTCAAATACCCAGTTTGATCAAAATCTTTAAAGCCTTTTTGAGTAAATAAAAAAAAAACACGTGAAAATGATACAAAATTTATTAAGTAAAGTCCCCCCCCCCCTCCGGTTGATCAATTTTGATGAAATTTTTACAGTCATATCTCGGGCATATTAATACATCAAATACTTAGTTTAATCAAAATCGTTAGAGCCGTTTTTGAGAAAATCGAAAAAAATGTAAACATTTATTAAATAAAGTATCCCCACCCTTTGACCAATTTTGATGAAATTCTTGCTGCCACATCGCGGGAATATACATACATTAAATACCCAATTTCAGGTTCGCACGGTTAATAGTTTTTGAGCTAGTCTGTTCACACACACACACTTCGCGGGACTTGTTATTTCGACTCAGGGGACCCCAAAACGTGTATTTCCGTTGAAAACCGGAAGTCGAAATTTTTCACGATCGCAATACTTCCACTTACTATATATTTCATATATAGTTAAGTGAAAGTAAAAAGATTAGGTAAAAACCTAGGAGTTTTGGTGCCTTATACTTGAAAGCTGATTCAAAACAGAATAGGTAAATTTAAATTTGGTTAGGTATTCATCTGAAAAGGAACTTTGTTTTTAATTATTACTTCCCTAAGGTATGAGTTAAAAAAACAACTAAGTACTGGACGACTTCCTGTGAGTTTTAAACCACCTCTTTAGGAAGATTTCCTTTTTGCCTGGTTGTGATAACTTAGTAGAAACTAAAAATGGATCTTGATGTTTCTCACTGGTTGGTGTTCCCAAAGAATCGTTTTTATCTGTTGAGGTGGAGTGGCACAGATAAAACTGTTTTTATATCAAATATTTCCTCTACAGAGAAATGCATTACTTGGCTTAGGTTTCAATATTAATTTTTAAACCTACAAAAATTAATCATTGCAGTCAGCATTATAATTTAACTAGCACCTTGTTATAGTAAAACCATTGACACTATGAAATGTCTCTTAATTGATTTGGAAATTATATTGAAAATAAAGAGAATTCAAAGGAAAAATAAATTGATTTATACGACCAACTTAAAAGTAACTATAGATATTCAATTCCATATTTTATTGTTTAAATTTATTATTGGGACAATAACTATTAAAATAGAGTATATTTATTTAAGGTTAAAGATCTTTTGTCACAGATTGTCTCGGTGGCTGAGAAACCCTCCTCTCTCACAGTCAAATCATCTCCTTGGAAGACCAAAGAATAAGAAACGGTGCTTGCTTCCTTACACAATAGGATGTAGCGATAGTTTTTTTTTTAAATAGCCTTACGTTTTTTACTGCTCAGTAACCATACTGAGCACTATCCTCTTCTCTCATATTTATAACGGTTTACAATTCTTTTGGATTTCATTCAGATTTATGAAAACTGCTACATGGAAGCAAATAATTCCCATCAAATAATATTTAAGTAGAAATTATTGTTCAGTAATATCTAGTAAATTTTTTTAGAAAATAAAACTTTCTTTCATTATATATGCAATATATATATAAAGTGAAAATAACTGAATATACCTTCATCAACTTCTAACAATTTTCATATTATAGAAAATTAAAACCAAGTGGCACCAAGAAGATCAATATGTATTTTTAGCATTAGGCAATACAATAAAAGATCGGTATGTCATAATGAACTAAGCGCCAAACCAATTTAATTAATTTTTTCCTTTAGAATCTAGGCCATGCCAGAAGTGACAACAGTAGTGTTACCTAAAGTAATGTACTCACATCCTAGGCAAGATAAGAATATCATACTAAATGGTACTAGTAGCTTATACTAGATAAGAATAGACTAAATGGTACTAGTTTTCTATGTTACTACATGGCAAAGCTAACATGGCGCCATTTAAAGTGGTCCCAGTCTTCACTGTAAAGGACATATTAGGGGGTTTATCTACTTTGTTAAAATGAAGTGAGTTTATTGATCACTGAGGAGTGAGCAGGAGTCGAAAGCTGGGATTTTCGGAATGAAGGTGGAAATGTTTGAATAATCTGAAAAAAATAAGTGAAATAGATTGTACTTAAAAAGCAATAGAAGAAAACAGTCCTATTTCACGAAATTCAACTTAACTGTGTTTTCTCAAAATATTGTGTTAGGAAGTTCACTTTGGCATTGCATTGACCAATTAAAGTTACATAAGCATCTACCAGTTACCCTGTATAAAACATTCATTCTGTGAGAATAATGATACATGTAAAAATAGGTTTAAATTTTAACCCACAAGATGCAGATGTTTTAGCAATATTTGATTTGACTATCTCCAAATTTATGAAGGAAACTTAAAACATTAAAAGGTATAAAGATAAAAATGGATTTTAAGCTCTTCCATTGTTTTTAATATTTTACAAAATACTTTCAGCCAAAACATTCAAGTAGTTTTCAATTTCATTCTTAGTTCCATACCTCTATTAAAAAGATCAAAATCAATTCATCAATAAAATAAACTTACCAGCTCTTTAGGAATTTAATCTGAATCAGAAAATTCAAAAGGCAAATATTCAATTCAATTTCAATTTATCTTAAAAATATATATAAAAATGAATCAGCCTCTGATAAGAGAATAATATACGTATATAAAATGTCTAATAATTAATATATATGTAAATATATTGTTGAAATAAATAACAGGAATCAAGTGACTCGATGGCCACTAATTATTTTTTTAACAGAAACATTAACTAACATAGTTACTTATGGTTTACAACATGGTAAATAAAATAAAATATTAAAAAAAAATTCATATTAACTTTTCAAATCAGTCTGACACTCAACACCACCAAGTGGCTACTAAGAAAATGTAAATTGATATTTGTTCTCCAATATTAAACAGTTATTATTAATTTATCAGGAATAAAATACAACTTACGAAAAGTTCGAAAATGCAAAAGCTTTAAGAGGAATAAAAACCACAAAAATAGGTAGTAATAATAAAAAAGAAAAGAAAAAATATCTCTACAATAAGTACCTATTGAAACACTGACATTTATAGTTTATTAAAACTTTGGTTTATGGAAGGATGTCTAATATGAAACATTTTAATGCTCAACATCTATTAATTTCTAAGAAATAGTATAGTTATTCCAAATATATACGATTATGACTACCAAGAAAGCATAAAGGAACATAGTTTAAGATTTTACAAACATTCACCTAACTAGGAATGATATACAAAGAAAATGTGTCAATGAGACTCCTCACAATATATATTTTGTAAAAATTTACAATTATGTATTTTATATGCTTTCATGTGTATATATGTAAATTGAAGGAATAAGACTTATTATTGCTAGATAATGGAAAAGGGAAATAAAAGAAAAGAATAATGAAAAAGAATAAATGACAAAAATCAATGAAAATCCCCTTCTGAACACTGCTTTAATTCAAAAACATGTTTAAAAAAAGTAACATTTAATGAGATGAGCAAGACTACCCAATAGTTAAACAAAACAATCTGTATAAAATTAAATTATTATTAGTACCTTAAGATCATAGACAATTAATACATACATATACAATATATGGTATATGTATATACTGTTTTTTAATTAAGCTGAGGACTTCTTGGTTGAGTAATATGTATTCTATACATAAAAATCTTTGATTTAATTGAATGAATGTACTTCCATTCAATAAACCAATACAAAACCAATGTTAAAATATGATAAATACTTAATGCAAATATTAATCTTACTTATTAGATCAAGTGCAAGTATGTAGGTATATGTACGAATGTGTATATAAATATATATATACACACACCAACATCTTGTTCTAACACTGATAGCTGTAACATATAAATTTAATTCATGAGACAAAAAAGAACTTTCAGTATACCCCTTATTTTAAATTCTTGATTATCAAATATTTGGAAGCAAGGAAACTAAAAATATAGGTGTTTGGGTATTATTAACATTTATTCCCCTCTCGGCCTTATGGAGCCTCTCTAGCAAGAGAGATGAAACAAAGAATAAAAATAAAAATAAAAATTGATTTCATAAGTCCAAAGAAAAATGATAATGAGACAAATATAAAGATAGTTCCCACCATAACCCCCCCTTCTGGGGAAATGTCCGATCCACATTTGCTTCTGCCTCCATGCGAGAAACTCTTCTTCCGGTGTCATTATTATTATTTGTCAAGAGCTGTGTTGGTTTTTATGGCAATGACGCATTCTTCACCACATGATTTGAGAACAGTGCACTGTTAACAAAGAAGTATAAATATTGTTATATGCCTTTCTTACTTAAATGTTATAAGTTATACAATATATATACAATTCAATGAATAAGGTTAGATCCAACAAGCAGTCCTGGACTAACTTTCAGGCTCTACCTACATTTTTGATTCCAAGTTGGATTGATTTATTTTTGAACAAAAATCAATCTAATGGAAAAAACAACCGATCTAACTTAAATCAAATGAGTAAGGGCATAACAGTACCTGGACTGCTGTTGGAACAAACCTATAAATAATAATCTACAAATGAGGTTGTTACCTGAATCATTACTACGGCGTCGTAATGTGTGATTACAATTATTATTCGGATTGCTAGAATTTAAATTGCAAGAAGACTGCCATGGTTGAAATATAAACAATAATCGGTTAATACTCTCAAAATTTTGACAAAAGAGCAGAAGCCCACACACAAAGTCAAAGATTTTGTTAAAAAAGATGATAAGATATAATGAGGAATAGGACCTAATTCACAAAACACCTCTGGACCTAATTCCGAAGACGTACTACAGTTACTTTTCTGACCAATATGGCAATTTCATCATTATTTAACATGATTATTACATATTTTTTGTTAAAACACATATTTGATAAAAGTGCAAATTATTTCTGGTATAAAGTGAGCAATCGATGCCAGAAGAAACCTTCCTAACTTCTAGCTTACATTGACTTAAGAGGCAATATCTCATGAAATTGTCTTGCCTATTCAATAGGAAGATATTGCGTTATTTGAAGCATAAATGAAACCCATCTTTTTTTTTTTTTTTTTTTTTTTTAGTATATTTTATGCATCAATTCTATAAATACTCAAACTTTGATAATTAATATCAATTCCTACAATATGTCAATGAATATTAATTAGCAACCTATGTGTCACTTTGAATGCTATTTTGCCATCCAAGTTACTAGGCAAATAAGTAACTGGGGTACGTCTTATGGGCAAGACCCCAGGGTCATAAATCCATGGCTATCCATTTTTTAACCTCACTTTCATAAATAATCATTCAGTTGGTGATATCTTATTAACTCTGACATGCAGTATATATTATGGATCCCTTTAGTTTTTAAAAATTGACTACATAAACAGTTAACAATGAATTAATCAATTAATCTGAATGAAAATGAAAAATGGTACAGAAAACCGAAGTGGAGCCATAAATGGATTCGTTAAAGGTGATAATTAGTCTATTAGGGTCTGGGGGGGAGGGGGGGGGTTAAACGAGCGTTTTTTTTTATTCCAACAATGAAAAATCTGGTACGTGCTCGCAACACACAACTTTCACTTACCAACTTACTTAGATTAGAAATTAATGCGTTTTGTTAATTTTATCATATCTCATTTTTAGCCATTTCTTATTTTTAGGCGTAATGAGAGACAGTTAATTTAGTTAATTTCTCCATACAAAGAAAAACACAGGTAATTTATAGGAAACAAAAAAACAAACAAACAAAAATAGCCCCTACCCCATTTAAGCCCTCTCAGAACATTTTAATAATAAATAAAGCCCTCTTGATATTAAATAACATCTAATTATCATTAAACATGGCGAATTTGATAAAAATCGTTAAAGCCGTTTTTGAGATCATCGAAAAAAAGGTTAAAATTGGAAAACAATTATGAAATAAAGTGCTCCCTCCGTTTGACCAATTTTGATTGAAGCTTTTTTTGAGGAAATAAAAAAAACACGTGAAAATGAAACAAAATTTATTAAGTAAAGTCCCCCCTCAGGTTGATCAATTTTTACAGTCATATCTCAGGCATATTAATACATCAAATACGCAGTTTAATCAAAATCGTTAGAGCCGTTTTTGAGAAAATCGAAAAAAAAACATAAAAAGTTATTAAATAAAGTACCCCCTCCTTTTGAGCAATTTTGATGAAATTTTTGCAGTCATGTCTCGGGCAAATTAATGCATCAAATACCCAGTTAAGTCAAAATCGTTAGAGCCGTTTTTGAGAAAATCGAAAAAAACGTAAAAAGTTCCGGAAGTCGAAATTTTTCAGGATCGCAATACTTTCACTTACTATACATTCCCTAAATAGGTAAGTGAAAGTAAAAATTCACTACAAGCTTTGTACTTCTGATGTAGACGTATGAATTGATATCCATCCACATTACTTATCACAGTTAAATCGCTGCTTACATGATACAAAACGTTTCAAATATAGATTAATGTATAAATATAAAATAAAAATTATTGTTAATTGAGTACTAAATGGTAATTTAGTAAATCCTGATTCTGGGTTTCAACCTTTTATCAAGCATAAAATTGCTTAGGCTTAATGCATTAAATCCTAAGATTTTAATAAATGTATAAAAAATCAGGAAAAATAAAAATATAAAATAATTAAAAAAAAAAAAACATACAAGCAATTCTTTTCCAGCATCAAATTCTGATTTTAACTGAGCTCCTAGGTCACCATCTGGAAGTTTTAAATCTTCACGCAATTCACCATTGTCTGACATCAAGCATAGGTATCCATCATCAGATATGTCAGTAAGCTACAAAAAATAATGGATATAGTGATTATATACATACACATTAATTTCTACTAATACTTAAATAACAAAGAAATAAAATATTGACCTGGTAATCTTCACGTTTAACAAATGGCACATCCATGTTATGAGTAGAAGGACAAATATCTTCATATTTTTTTCCACTGAAAATATCAAGCCCAACAAGATGCACTTTTGCATGCCCGTGCTTTCCAGTTTTGGAAGTTGACATTTCAACAATCTTACAAGGACGAGACTAAAGGATAAAAAAGTAAATGAAATCATCATAAAGCAATATACACATAATTGGATATATAATAGTTTAAATATTAAAAAAAGGAAAACAAACTTTCCTTTAAATGATTTAAAGGATTATTTAATATTTAATTAATTAAACTTAAAGTTGTTTAACTTTAAACATAAGAGCTGAAAAGGTCAGATAGTGGCTTCTGGATAGATCAAATCCCCTTACATAAACGGTTGGAAGCAGATATCACTAATGAATGTATTATACTTAATAACTGAAAACTAATCCGAAATTTCATTTATGGTACTTCTCATTTAAATAGATTAAGCTTGGACTGAGAGAAAAAGAAAACACATCGAGTCCACAAATGCGCAGTCCGCCTTTACCTAATGTACACATTACACAGTACGTCTTTAACTATAGATCATTATTTATAATCAAAGATGTTCTTTTAATTAAATGGAAATTATTTGTTTCATGGTAACTAAATGAAATTTTTAACAATTACAAAAAGAATTATATAATCAGAAGACTTACGAGTATTATGCTTGCATTGCCGAATTATCACAAGTATAAACTTTTATTTAATAATTCAAAAATTTAGTGTACTTTAAAGAGCAAAAGTGAATAAATGAATGTGGAATAATGTGTGACTTTGAGCAATGGAATTAACAAAACATGCCAATTTCTAATCAACATAAGTTTTCAAGTGAAAGTTGTGTGTTTCGCGCACCCACCAGATTTTTTTCCATTTAATGTACATGCTATAAATTTTAAAACTTTCAACATTTTTTATACATTGTTATCTTATGTATAATCTCATCAATTTTGTCTTATTATTGAGTCCAGTTATAACTATTTGTATATTGTAACATCTTTATTGTTAGTTTTTGAAAATTCTTTTTTAATTTTAGTATCAGTTAGTTGTCATTTAGCTTTTTTTTTTTTTTTTTTTTTTTTTTTTGTTCGGTACCCCTACCTGGCCATGTGTGGCATACGGGGGGTTACTCTAGAGGTGTAACCAACCTATTCTAACCATGGTGGGAGGGTCGAGATTTATTCCGTGGGGCCTCCACGAAATAAAAGTCAACCCTCTCAGGGCGGATTCGAACCGCCGCCGTTCGGCTCGAGCGTGCAACAGCGGGTCGCGCTCCTACACGCTCGGCTGTCCCGGCCCCAGTTGTCATTTAGCTTTTCACTTCAAAAGTATTGGGTTTACCCGTAATAAACCTTTGATGTCGACAAACTAACCCCCTACGAACTCTCACCTTCTTTTACCCTCAGAGTAGAAATTACTCTCGACTCAGAAGGTAAATATCAGATTTTATTTTATCTTGCTAACCAGCTACTTATTTAAATATTCATGTATAAATCTTGCCGTCTTTTATATAATTATCAGTTGTATACAGTATTCATCTATAATTTTTACTATCTATTATAACATTATCAGTTTTGTATAATATCTATGTCATGTAAACAGGACAGTTGGATTTGGTTTCAATTATTCTGTTACTTCAAGCTGTTACTAACTATAATTAATAATTACATGATAAACATTTAATTTTCATCTTCTAGCATAGATACATATATATTAGTCTTATTTTAGCCCTGATGAAGATCCACATGTAGGGATCGAAACGATGGCTTTCCAAAAAAAAAATCTGGTGAGTGCGCGCAACACACAACTTTCACATACAGACATACTTAGATTAGAAATTGATGTGTTTTGTTAATTGCCACTTCCTTAAGTCACACATCCATTACTTATTTCTGTTTTTATTTGCTCTGTAAAAAACACTAATGTTTTTATTATTTAATAACAGTGTTTACTTGTGATATTTCGGCAATGCAAACAATTGACTGAACCATTAAATGAACAGAACGGCTTTAATTATAAACAATGGTCAGTCATTAAAGGCGTACTCTGCATGCGTGAGCTAAATGTGTTTTATGAGTTGACGGAATATTTTTCTTTTTTTCTCCTCTATATGTTTACTTGATTTTTTTTCACATTTAGCCATTTCTTATTTTTAGGCGTAACGAGAGACAGTTAACTTCGCCATATAAACAAAAACAAAGGTACTTTATAGGAAAACAAAAAAGGTCCCTTCCCTATTTAAGCCCCCTCAGAACATTTTAATAATGATAAAGTTTACCTGATATTAAAGAACAACTAATTTAACATGACGAATTAGATCAAAATCATTAAAGCCGTTTTTGAGATAATAAAAAATAAGGTAAAAAATGTAAAAAAAAGTTATGAAATAAAGTGCCCCCTCTGTTTGACAAATTTTGATGAAATGATGGCTGTCACATCTTTGGCATATACCTACATCAAATACCCAGTTTGACCAAAATCGTTAAAGCCGTTTTTGAGGAAATAAAAAAAAAAAACACGTGAAAATGAGACAAAATGTATTAAGTAAAGTGCCCCCTCTAATTGATCAATTTTGAATATCACACCGTGGGCATATAAATACATCAAATACCGAGTCTAATCAAAATGTTATGATCCATTCTGAAGAGAATTGAAAAAAAAAAAAAACATAAAAATTCGAAAAAATTCATTAAATAAAGTACCCATTCCGTTAGACCAAGTTTGATAAAATTTTTGCTGTCGCATCGCGGGCAGATACATACATCAGATACCCAGTTTGATCAAAATCGTTAAAGCCGTTTTTGAGTACATAAAAAAAAAACACGTGAAAATGATACATAATTTACTAAGAAAAGTGCCCTCTCTGGTTGATCAATTTTGATGGAATTTTTGCAGTCATATCTCGGGCATATTAATACATCTAATACACAGTTTAATCAATCAGCTTAATCATCAACACATTTTAATCGGGCATATACATACACTAAATACCCAATTTTAGGTTCACACGGTTTATAGTTGTTGAGCTAGTTGGTTCTGTTCACACACACACACGCGCGCACCCACACACACACACACGCGCGCACCCACACACACACACACGCGCGCACCCACACACACACGCGCACGCATCCACACACACACGCGCGCGCACCCACACCCACAAATGCGTGCACACACACACACACACACACGCGCGCGCACACACACACCATTTCGTGGGACCTAGTTATTAGGACTCAGGGGACCCCAGCCGGTTCTCAAATTGACACAAAATTTTCCCCCTTGAGACTGCCTCAAGAGCCTAAGTGATCGCAAATGGACTTTTCTCTTAAGTGGGAACATTAATTAACATTAACATTAATTATATTTTTTAAATTAGAAAGTCATGGCTTTTTACAGTAAAAAACCATTTCACTTTATTGTTTGATTATCTTAGATCTTCAGTGGCTGTGTTGGTTATTTTTTTTACTTTCACTTACGTATATATGGAATATATAGTAAGGAAAGTATTGCGATCGTGAAAAATTTCGACTTCCGGTTTTCAACGGAAATACACGTTTTGGGGTCCCCTGAGTCCAAATAACCAAGTCCCGCGAAATGGTCTGTGTGTGTGTGTGTGAACAGACTAGCTCAAAAACCATAAACCGTGCGAACCTGAAATTGGGTATTTAGTGTATGTATATGCCCACGATGTGACAGCAAAAATTTTATCGAAATTGGTCAAAGGGAGGGGGTACTTTATTTAATAGCTTTTTACGTTTTTTTCGATTATCTCAAAAACGGCTCTAACGATTTTGATTAAACTTAGTATTTGATGTATTAATATGCCTGAGATATGACTGTAAAAATTTCATCAAAATTGATCAACCGGAGGGGGGACTTTAGTTAATAAATTTTGTATCATTTTCATGTGTTTTTTTTTATTTACTCAAAAACGGCTTTAAAGATTTTGATCAAACTGGGTATTTGACGTATGTATATGCCAAAGATGTGACAGCCAACATTTCATCAAAATTGGTCGAACGGAGGGGGCACTTTATTTCATAACTTTTATTCCAATTTTTACTCTTTTTTTTATTATCTCAAAAACGGCTTTAATGATTTTGATCAAATTCGCCATGTTTAATGAAAATTAGGTGTTCTTTAATATCAGGTAAGCTTTATCGTTATTAAAATATTCTGAGGGGGCTTAAATGGGGAAGGAGCCTTTTTTGTATTCCTGTAAAGTACCCTTGTTTTTGTTTATATGGAAAAACTAAATGTCTCTCATTACGCCCACAAATAAGAAAGGGCTAAATATGAAATACGAAAAAAAATTCATTCTGTTCATTTGAGAAGTGGCAATTAACAAAACGCATTAATGTCTAATCTAAGTAAGTTGGTAAGTGAAAGTTGTGTGTTGCGTGCACGCACCAGATTTTTATTATTAAATAAAAGATTTTACTTTCGATAATTTGGCCATGTAAGCATAATACTCCAAGTCATCTGATTTTATAATTCTTAATGTAGTTGTTGAAAACTTCATTTAGTTACCATGGAAACAAATAATTTCGATTAAATGAACAGAACGGCTTTAATTATGAACAATGGTCTGTCATTAAAGGCGTTCTCAGCGCATGCGTGTGCTCTACGTATTTTATGAGTTGACGGAATATTTTTCTTTTTTTCTCCTTTATATGTTCACTTGATTTTTTTCATATTTCATATTTAGCCCTTTCTTATTTTTGGGCGTAATGAGAGACATTTAGTTTTTCCATATAAACAAAAACAAGGGTACTTTACAGGAATACAAAAAAGGCTCCTTCCCCATTTAAGCTCCCTCAGAATATTTTAATAACGATAAAGCTTACCTGATATTAAAGAACACCTTATTTTCATTAAACATGGCGAATTTTATCAAAATCATTAAAGCCGTTTTTGAGATAATAAAAAAAAAAAGAGTAAAAATTGGAATAAAAGTTATGAAATAAAGTGCCCGCTCCGTTCGACCAATTTTGATGAAATGTTGGCTGTCACATCTTTGGCATATACATACGTCAAATACCCAGTTTGATCAAAATTTTTAAAGCCGTTTTTGAGTAAATAAAAAAAAACACATGAAAATGATACAAAATTTATTAACTAAAGTCCCCCCTCCGGTTGATCAATTTTGATGAAATTTTTACAGTCATATCTCAGGCATATTAATACATCAAATACTAAGTTTAATCAAAATCGTTAGAGCCGTTTTTGAGATAATCGAAAAAAACGTAAAAAGCTATTAAATAAAGTACCCCCTCCCTTTGACCAATTTCGATAAAATTTTTGCTGTCACATCGCGGGCATATACATACACTAAATACCCAATTTCAGGTTCGCACGGTTTATGGTTTTTGAGCTAGTCTGTTCACACACACACACACACAGACCATTTCGCGGGACTTGGTTATTTGGACTCAGGGGACCCCAAAACGTGTATTTCCGTTGAAAACCGGAAGTCGAAATTTTTCACGATCGCAATACTTTCTTTACTATATATTCCATATATACGTAAGTGAAAGTAAAAAAAATAACCAACTCAGCCACTGAAGATCTAAGATAATCAAACAATAAAGTGCAATGGTTTTTTACTGTAAAAAGCCATGACTTTCTAATTTAAAAAATATAATTAATGTTAATGTTAATTAATGTTCCCACTTAAGAGAAAAGTCCATTTGCGATCACTTAGGCTCTTGAGACAGTCTCAAGGGGGAAAATTTTATGT
Source organism: Aelia acuminata (assembly GCA_911387785.2). Taxonomy (NCBI): domain Eukaryota; kingdom Metazoa; phylum Arthropoda; class Insecta; order Hemiptera; family Pentatomidae; genus Aelia; species Aelia acuminata. Next base: position 67,085,492 of record OU426983.1, on the reverse strand, counting down.
CAATTTGAGAACCAACTCACAGTGTGATAACAAGTTTTTATTTCCTTTCACTTACATATACGAATTATATAGTTTAGGGAAGTATTGTTTAAAATGAATTCACGCCAAGATCTAGCTTTTCTAATAGCAAAAAAAAAAAAAAAAAAGTAAAACAAAATGGGGTGATGGATCAATAAATGAGAGGATTGATGAAATGAAGCTTGTCCAACATTTGTAAAGTAGTTGCAATGAAAAAAGTAAAAAACAGTCTAGAACTGTTATTCATATCTGCAGTGCAATTCAAACTGCTAAATTTACTAAAACCTAGCATGTTTCAAAATCATGTTAGGCGATTCCTGTTCAGGAAAAATTTAAGGTCAAACTAGAGAGGTTAAGACAGTTCAAACATATGTGACATAGATCCTTCAACTTTTGTTTGGACTGGAAGAATCTGCAGACATTTTTTTTAAAGAAATCTGCCAAGCAAGAAAAGAAAGAGATTCTTGGAAATGTAATGGAATGTTCTGTTTACAACATTCTTACAATACAACAATTCTTCATTAATTGTTTCTGGGCAAGTAGTAATTAAATGCCCGTCTGTTTCAAACTATCAACTCTTGTTCATTTGGTAATAACCTTTTTCTCCCTTATTTTGAAATAAAGAAGAAAACCTGAGTCAATTGAGAAAGTCTCAGTTCTTCAGACAATGAGAGAAGGGTTGATCACACTGTCAAGCCTACTTGTGAAATGTTAAGTTTCTTATTCTAGCTCCTGCTTGTTAAGACCTCACAAGCCCTAATCCATTTATATGTCTCAAGACTTCCCTTTAGTCTTAAGTTGGCAAGGGTTTAATAAACAAAAATTTCTGAAGGATCTCTATCCTTGAATAATTTAAAGCTATAAATGAATAAGACTGATGAGCTATATAAAAATGGCTGAATTTCAAATTTAACTTTTTTCTAAATTTTAAATAAAACATAGGGGGGGGGGGGAGATATGATGATCACAGGTAAGTATTATATTTAATTCAAAATTCGAAAAAAAATCCTAACCATTCTATCCATCAAATCCTACCATGGATAAAGTGAACATAAAACCTAAATCACATTTTAAAAAGTAATAGCATAGTTTTTTAAAGTAATAACATGGGTTTTCTTTTTTATTAACCTGATATCAATAGTAGACAATATTAAATTTTTAACATTGCATTTAAGAAAATAACAATAAGAGATTTATATATGGAATAAGTACTGTCATCCATCTATTCACTCTTAATTACAAGAAATTTTTGTAACTCCATACCTTAACAGTGAAGACATTAAGGGTCCACATAGTGCATTAACAATGTTAAAGTAATAGATGAACTGTAACTTAATAAAGAACTAGATAAAAAGAAAAATAGACTAAATGAATAAAAAAAATAAAAAATAAAAAATACCTAACTTGTAGAATCAACTTGCAAAATTAGATTCATCATACAATTTCTGGTTCAGACCAATGGGGGAAAATGTATATGCATAATATTAGTGATCACAAAATACATTAATTATATTCCAGAAATTGTAAAAAGAAATGGTAGAAATGAAATAGAACTTCAAATAAAAAAATATAACATCACCATAAATAATTCACCCTTTAGAAAGTAGGTCATGAATAACTGATTCCATCAATATACTAGTACTGAGTACATTAATACAATCATAACAAGACAAAATATAAGATAATGACTTAACTAAACAAATATTTATTAGTAACATAGAGAACTACTTATTTTAAATTCATAAAGAGAAAAAATAAACAACAAAAATTGGATATCATACCTCCTAAATCACATTATTAACTAACATAAGAATCCGAAAAGCTCAAATTCATAACAAGTATAATAAAACTTAATATAAATACACAATAAAACATCATACCTTTAACATTACAAAACCATTTTTACGTAATGCAGAGCACTGCATAGGATAGGTAACCGATGCACCTGAGTCACCAGTATCAAAATGAGTATCTTCGATATCAGCCATGATGGAGAGTAAAGTAAAGGGAGCAAACTACAAAATAAAAATGATAAATTAATATCTAAATCAAGATACATGACAACCTCAAAAAGTCAGTGCTAAAAAAAAACTACAACTACGTTCAGTGATAGATAATCTTAAAGAATTTATAAATAATAATAAAATTGAACGCCAAAAACCCCAGCTCAAAGTCCTCGCGGAACTAGAAAAATTTGATAAATAGAAACTGTTTCTAAACTCATCTGTTATGAAAACCTGTTAGCTACTGAATCAGATCTAATACTAGAGAGCTTTCCACAGGAACAGAAAGGGAGGAAAAATGAAAAGAGTGAATGGTATACTGAAACTGATCATAGGCAGGGCCATTTACATTAAACACTCTAAATTATCTCAAATATAACAATCAGTATCAATCAAATATGGTAAAGAATATGGAACCACGTTTCCTAGGCTTTCGGAAGAAGATTCTAACATTTGGATGGGGATGAGATAGAACTCTCAGAGCTAAGCTGACATGTTTAACAAGGGGATCTTCTCCAAAATATGAATGAAATATCGCGCAGATAAATTAAAATCCATTATAATTTATAAAACAACATGGCGCGAATAGGTATGCAGTGTCAATAAACTTAGAACAGCCGGTAGGTTGGTATAAAAAATCAATGGTTTACCGAAAATAATTGTTGGGCGTAGGCGTAAAAAACAAATTAAATGAAAATGAACATAACTACTACAGACATTAACAATTGAACAAGATAAATACCAATTAATATTGGAAACCAAAGTGGTTGAGTACTCACATGTGGCTAAAACGGGCAAGGAACTACGAGGAATTCTGCGCAAGCGTAGACACGTATTGGTGTCCAGAAAGTTAATCGACGATTTTAAAGGCATCGATTAAATGTATTCTGAATTTAAAAATAATAATGATCAAAACGTGTAAAAAATAAAAAAAAAATTAAATTTCTTACTTATTTTTAAGTTTATAGTGTCTATGTACCTACGTAATTATTCAATATGAACCTTAAGAGAATATAACCATTAAACTGCTGTTAGAGTCAAGGTCATGTACACATTTTATGGTTCTGACTAATTTTGATCTACAAGTATTATTTACTTTCGATAAAGGGTTTAAGTTACAATATTTATCCAGTTGTTTCAAAATGGTATTTATTACATTATTATTTCCATACAACTACTTTGGAAATATTAGGAATCATATTATCTTACTTTGATTAGATTTCAGTTTCTTTAGCTATATGTTTAGCTTTTAACTAAAGTAGCAACTATTGTTAACTTCTATTATATTAATTAATGAACCTAGGTTTTTCAAATAAGTCTTAGATCTAGGATTGCCTTATAGGTTAATCCTTAGGATGTTACCAACTTTTTAATGAATAATTTTTTATAGACGGACCAGCAAATGGACTGTGCTCTTGATTTGATGCGAAGATTACCTCCTCAAGAAATTGAAAAAAATTTGAGTGATCTTATTGATTTAGTTCCAAGTCTTTGTGAAGAATTATTATCTTCTGTAGACCAACCCTTAAAAATTGCAATTGATAAAGGGGTTGGTAAAGATTATTTATTATGTGACTACAATCGGGATGGTGATTCATACAGGTAATTTTGTTATAGAAATATAAAATAGTTTGGAAGCTTCTTAAAACCTTTACTGTATAACTTAATTCTATCTCAGTCTAACATTTCCATGAGATCCCTAAATTATTAAATTTAACAGTAATAAACTTTTTTATTTAATTGCTGCTATTAATGTCTCTCAATAGTTCAATGATGGCTTCTTTATTTTTAACTTAGATAATAGTTTGGGAGACAAGCGATTACATCTACCATAGGTTTTTCACTGTAACAAGGTAGTCTGAGGGTAAACTCTACATCAAGTTGATCAATATTAATTTGATAGTGCTACTGCTACGTTACTTGTTAGTTGAAAAGGCTAATAAGCTTTATTAGTTCCTAGCTTTCAACTCCCACCGCTCTTAAGAAATAAATAAACCCCCAAAAGGCTCCTTTTCAGTTGAGATCGGTAGATATCCTATTGGCCACGCCCTATAGTAACTTAGCACTAGTAGTACCATAAATATTTTCCCTAAAGCTTATGTATTATATTGACGATATTTACAATTAAACACACCCCCATTTCAAGAGAACTATACATAAATGTATAGAGATACTGAACTTTTCATGGAATGATAGATAAAAAGAAATAAACAGAATATGAGGCTAAGGTACAGGGTTTAAAAATAGCTTTTAAAAAAAAATTGGCAAATTAAATCTTAATTTAAACTGAAGTTTAATTTTTAAATGACTCACGATCCTAGATGTGCTCCATTTGATTTTTTCTAATTTGTCTGGAAGCCTGTAACTCGAACTAAATTCATTAATCATTAATTCATGAGTCATTTAGAGGTGGGCTAATTACACTTTACGAGAATTAAAAATTTACTGCCATCTCATCTTTAATATCATGCCCTTTGGATGAAAATGGGACATTGTTTTTGAGTTGAAGCGGCACGCCTATTGTACACTGTGTTTTATAAAAATATATGTTGATTTTTTCTTCATCTATGCATTTTTTTATTAGCGCATTGCTTATTTTTTGAAATTAGAAGCACTCATATGGAGCACATTTGGAATAGTAAGTATTTTAAAAATTAAATTTTGCCTATCCAGGCGTGATTGGGATATGGGATATGTTGCTCAGGCTTTAAACCTATATTTTACATAACAGCCGAAGGATGACATAACCAAGAATTTTTTAAATTAATTTTTGACTCTTAAATAAATCTTTCTGGCTACAAACCTGCAACCTTAGGTTTAATAGTTTGTCATGCTAATCGCTTCACCACAGGTGAACTGCCATTAGGTATTTATTATGTTTATTATAATTATTAATTATTATAATTATAATAAAATAATTATAATTATAATAATTAATTGATAAAATTATTATTATTAGTTCATGAAATTGTTTTTCTGCTATTCCTTGATCATTTTTATATTTAAGATTTTTTTTTCTTCCTGTTCTATACACACACACACACACACACACACACATATATATATATATATACATTTTTATTTTTAATCTATAAATAAAGGGATCAAATAGAAACTTCCTAAAGCTTCTCATTATCTATCCTCATAAAGACTCAAGAGGTTTTTTTGGGTAAAAAGTTCAATAGTTTTACAATATGGCAATATTTATTGTTAAAAGTGCCAAATGTAGTTATTGGCATCCTGTGGATTTAATTGAAATTTTTCCTATGGTTAGTTTGTAAAAGTCTTACTTCATAGATGACTTAGAGGACCCTTCAAACATTAGACTGATGTATATCTTGTAATAAAATTAGGACTTGTTTACCTAAGTTAAAGTTGGGGTGCCAATAACTGTATGGCCTTCTCCATATTTGCCTTCCAAGGGCTCCTGTTTCCCATTTTCATGCCCATCTTGGTGAATCCATGTTTCAACCTGGATTCTAGTCTCCCATTGGGTCTCTTGGCAACTATCATGACATTTATTGTTTTATAAAAGCTCCCTACTTGTTTCAAGCTAACATGCACCACCCATTTTAACCTTTTTGCCTTATTCTTTACTATTACATGATTACTCTGATCCTTATTAATCATTCCAGTCATTATAAAGGTCTTTCCAAATATTTTAATAATTCTTAATGGTTAAAATCATAGCCTTATTATCCTTGAACCACATCTGGCAACACAGAAATTTATGCCTTTCAATAAAGATTTCTTCAATAAGCATTTCAGGCCTTAAAAGATATGAAAAAACTCCATTTGTGATTGTTTTTTTGACTTTTATTATTTAATCCGCACCTGTTAAATACAAACATTAACAATCAGCAGATCTGCTGGCATATAAATAAAATAAAACAAAACAAAATGGCTTGATAGGCATGAGGAAAAGCAGTACCCAGCGGCACCCCTTCCGCAGCTTTAATTTACTTACGTACTAGATTCCTTACGTAAGTAGGTCTCTCATCCAGACCCTTTTCAATCGTCTTCTGGTGTTCTCTGGCATGCCATTTATGGCCATTTCTTTTATTAATTTGTTGGTATGTTCCTTAAACTTATCATGAAATCGTTTGTAGTACGTCCGTATGTGTTCAATGACTGTAGGAACTTGTAAATCAGTATGTAAAGTCTTGTTATTTATGTACAATGGGGCTTGGGTAATTAGTCATAGTATCTTGGACTGAAAGGTTTGGATTCTATTCAGGTGTGATTGTTTTGTAATGCCGTATATTTGTATTCCGTAAGTCCAGACAGGTTTTAATAGGTATGTGTAAATATTTAATTTCAGTCTGGCTTTTAATTTGGAATGTCTCTTCTGAAGAGAGTGAGAACAGTAGTTTTAGTCGTATATTTAAGGAAGCACGTTTTTTTTTTTGACATGTAGACCCCATGTTATTCTCCTATCAAATGTGAGCCCAAGGTATTGTACTCTGTCCGTTTGTGGGATCGGTATATTGTTCAAGTAGACAGGTGGACATGTTTCTTTTCGTAGAGTAAATGTGATGTGTTGATACTTTTGATAATTTATTTGAGTCTTCCAACGTTTACACCAATCATGTAATTGTAGTAAGTGATGTTGTAAGTCAAGTGAAGCCTGTGTTGCATTTTCGTGTCTTGTAATGATAGCTGTGTCATCTGCGTAGGCAGCCGTCAGAGTGTTTGAAGTTTGTGGTACGTCGTGGGTATATGTGATGTATACTAGTGGGGCATGTATTGATCCCTGAGGTACACCAGCGAGAATTGGTCGAATAGAGGATAGGCCTGAGCCGTGTCTTACTGAAAAAGATCTGTCTGAAAGAAAAGAATGAAGAATTAGATAGTATGTGGGTGGGAGTACGTTCTTTAGCTTGAAGAGAAGCCCCTGGTGCCAGACTTTGTCGAACGCTTGGGCGACATCCAGAAATACTCCTGTTGCATATAATTTACGCTCTAGTGCTGTCGAAATGTTGTCGGTTACCCTGTGTAGTTGTTGTGATGTTGAGTGTAATTTTCGAAATCCAAATTGGTGGTCAGGGATTATTTGTCTGTCAGTTAGTATTTGTAATAGTCGTGGATACAATAAATTTTCGAATAATTTAGAACATACTGGAAGCAAACTAATTGGTCTATAAGAGGAAGGACAGTTTGAGTCTCTGTCAGGCTTTTTAATCATATTGATGTAAGAGTATTTCCACTGAACAGGGAATTTGGTGGTTCTGAGAATGCAGTTAAAGATTGTGGTAAGAAAAACTAGAGCTTTCCTGGGCATTTGCTGGAGCGCCTCAGCGTTTATCAGGTCATATCCAGGGGCTTTTCTTTTCGGCTACTGTCTAATTTCTGGAGCGACTCGTGATGGTGTAAAAGGAGGTGGTGGTAGTGTGAGCTGTAGAGGTATGTCTAAACTATTGTGTATGAAGGCCTCGTGTTCTGAGTTAGTGGAGTCCGTATGTGGTTCAAAAACAGACGAAAGGTAGTCAGCAAAGAGTTCAGACCTTTCCTCATCCGAAACAGCCCAGGAGCCGTCCTCTCTGCGGAGTGGTGCTGACACCTCACGATGCTTTAAGAGATTCTTGGTGTGCCTCCATAAACTTCCATCGTCTGTCGTTAAGTTGCTTATGTAATTGTCATAGTTTGTGCTTTTGAATTTTTGGATCTGTCTTTTAAGTTATGTCTGTCTGAAGGGAATGTATTCGTCTGCCATACTTTACGAGCTCTCCTCTTTGCTCTGATCAGGTCTCTTATATAAGAAGGGTAATGAGGCAAGTTCTGTGCTTTTTGTGGCCTTGGTGTTGAAGAGGTCCAAGCTGCTTCTTGAATACTTGTCGTGAAAGTTTCGACAGCCTCTTCTAGTTCATATTCGTTTTTGATCGATAGTGGGACAGAGAGTTTTGAGTTCAAATGATCTCTATAAGCGTCCCAGTCCAAGCAACCTTTTATGAGCTTCGGTCTGCTTCGTGTTTGTCGTGACGGTGAATGGTACTGTTCTCAGTCCTTTGGTAATAAAGAAATCTAGTAAGTCGGGTGATTTTCGTCTAGAAGTGGGCCAATAGGTCGGTGAATTCGGAGTTATGGTGTCTAATGAAAGTTCATGAAGGCTATACCATAGATTTCTGCCTCTCGGCGTACACAATCTTGACACCCAGCATGGATGTTTGGCGTTATAGTCACCACCTGCGATGAAGCATCTGCCGAGGCGTTTGAAAAATTCAGAAAACATCGTGGGTGTAAGCTTATACCTAGGGGAACAGTAAACTGAAGCAAATGTTATGTTGTGGTAGGTCGTGTATAATGTAACGCCTGTGGATTGAATGTCAGGAGTAATGGGTAGATGTAGAGGATTGTGTATAAGTGCACTTTTAACGAGTATCGCTGTTCCTCCATGGGCAGTTTTATGTGGGTGGTCGGTTCTATAAGTAGTATAATCTGGAATATAAAGTTTTGAGCGTGGTGTCAGGTGTGTTTCAGTTTTAACCAGATATTTGGTTATTTTAGATAAATAAATAACTATGTCACTCAATAAACCTACTTTATGACTACATACAGATTATGACTAACAAAATAAATACTTATACTTAAGACAATATCAGAAAATAAACATTAAAGACAGAACTTAATATACAAAAATTAATAAAGGAAACAAAAATGAATAACCTAATTTCGTAACTAATAAATTAATAATTAATGAATAATGTCCTACTTACAAACTTAGGTGCACCTTATAGCTAATATTATTAACAAAAACAATATTTATAACAGGCCTGTCACCCTACTGAGTTCAATTTTTTATTTTCACTCATTTATATCCACAATGGTACCTCTTCTACCTTAATTGCTTGATTAGTGACAATCGTCATATGTCTCGTATAATTCATCTGTCTTCAACCCAAAGAGGTCGGGACGAGATTATTTATTTGATAATAATGCACCGCTACAGGTCTCCCCCCAAATAATCTCGTCCATGAAGCGAACGGTTGGTTTTATAAGTCTTCCTGATCGACTCTTGATGACCGGAGGTGGTGCAGAGTTTATCAGTCCGGCTCATGACACGAAAAGGTCCAGTGTATGGTGTTGACAGGGCTTTCTTAACTTTGTCCTCCCTTAAGAAAGCATGAGTGCACTTTTCCATTGCCTGATGAACAAAAATTGATTTACTGCTCTCCCTAAACGGAACTGGACGAATTCGATTAATGGCATCTCTCACCTCTCTCACGATGGATCCTGGGTCGGTTGCTAGTGAAACTGGTTTAAAAAGATCTCCAGGAAGTCGCAGAGACTGACCATAGAGAGCTTCTGCCACGCTATGCTCCGTTTCTTCCTTAATTGTTTCCGTAGACCAAGCAACACTGTAGGCAGGTATTTGGTCCAACGATCGGTGTCAAGGTGAGCCATAAGAGCGCTCTTCAATGACCGGTGCCACCTCTCAACTAAACCATTGGACTGCGGGTGGTAAGACGTGGTTCTAATTCGCTCAGTTCCAAGGTAGCTCATCAGTCGCCTAAATAGGTCACTTTCAAATTGCCTACCCTGGTCTGTGGTTATCTTACTGGCGACACCAAACCGGCTGATCCATCCATTATAAAAAACAGCTGCAACTGTATCAGCGGTTATGTCCTCCACTGGAATGGCTTCTGGCCAACGAGTGTAGCGGTCAATTAGGGTGACGCAATACTTCATTCCCTCGGACGGAGGCAGGGGACCTATGATGTCTAAGTGGACGTGTTCTAGTCGTCCGACCCCTGGGAACTTCCCTGGTGGTGAAACTGTGTGGCGAATAACTTTAGAGCGCTGACATCCAATACAAGAACGTGTCCAGTCGGATATATCTTTGTTCATGGATGGCCAAAAATATCTTTGCGCTACCAATTTCCGGGAGGCGCGTATACCTGGGTGGCTTAATCCATGAATACCGTCGAAAACTGGTTTCCTACACCCTCGTGGAAGATAAATCCGAGCTTGAGATGTCGTCGTCTCACAGAGTATCGGCTGTGTTGCTCCTGGCAGTGTAAGCAGTTTAAGTTTTAAGTTAGGCTGTGACTTCAAAGTCTTAACCTCGTTGTCGGATTTCTGAAGATTGGCAAGCTCATCTAAATTGTTCAAGAAACTGATTTCCTCAATCCTTGAGAGAGCGTCAGCTCCTTGGTTACCAGAGCCTTCTACGTGTCGGATATCCGTGCTGAATTGACTCACATAGTTTAGCCACCTGATTCTGATGGGTGTTGCAGATGTGGCTTTTTGCTGCTTTGCATAAATTAAGGGCTTGTGGTCTGTAAGAATACAGAACTCCCTTCCCTCTAATATTTGCCTAAAATGCTTTACGCTTAAGTATATTGCCAGCAGTTCACGATCATAAGCGGAATACTGCTGCTGGGATTCCGTCAGAGCCTTTGAGAAGAAACCTAGAGGTGCCCATTTTCCATCGTCCCACTGTTGAAGAACAGCCCCTACACAGTGATTCGACGCGTCACAAGCCAGGGACAGTTCAGCTTCATGCTTAGGATGGGATAGTAGGACAGCTTCTTTCAGTGTATTCTTGCATTCTTCAAAAGCTTGTTCGCTGACTTCATTCCACTCGATAACACTTTTATCATTTTTCTTTGCCCCATGTAGGTATCTATTGAGAGGTTTCTGAATTGCTGCAGCTCTCGGTAAACATGGCCTATAAAAGTTAATCATCCCTAAAAATCTCCGAAGAGCTTTCACATCTTTAGGCTTAGGATAATCTATTATAGCTTGAATTTTCTCCTTCTGGGGCGTGATACCTTCCGGAGATATGTGGTATCCCAAAAATCGTATTTCTTGAACGCCGAATTCACACTTATCCTGGTTTAAGGTGAGTCCATTATCCTCTAGTCGTCGAAATACTATGGTGAGATGTTCCATATGTTCTTCATTACTCGAAGCGATTAACATGTCGTCTAAAAGGATCCAGACGAAGTCTAAGTCTCTAAAGATCTCATCCATGAATCTCTGAAAGGTTTGGGCGGCGTTATGCAAACCAAAACACATTCTGCAGAATTCAAAAAACCCGAACGGAGTTATCACGGCTGTCTTCGGTATGTCCTCTTCGCGCACTGGTATTTGGTAGTACGCTCTGACTAGATCTAATCGTGAGAATACAGTTTTCCCATAGAGATTGTTTCTAAAGTCCATGATGTGAGGGACTCCGTAGCGGTCAGGGATCGTTTGTGCATTCAATTGCCTGTAATCCCCACACGGACGTATTCCTCCATCTGACTTTTCAACCACATGCAATGCACTGGCCCACTGACTTTTTGAAGGTCTGCATATACCTTGCTCAACCATCTCCGAGCCTTTGCAAAAACCGGGCGTCCTGTGGTCTCTATTACATGTTCAGTTTTATGCTTCGCAGGCTCCTTCGTCGGCGTCGGTCTGGTTATCCCTGGAAAACGATGAAGGAGATCAGCAAAGGGATGTCCATAGGGAACTGAAGAGATGGATGCCCCTGATTCTTTGAAAACTTTTCCTCTTGAAGAAAGACCCGTTGTCTTGTCGATCAGCTGCTTCCCTTTGAGGTCAACGAGCAAATTAAAATGGTACATAAGGTCTGCTCCGATGATAGGCTTCGGAACATCGGCCAGTATAAATGTCCACGAAATATCTCTCTTAAACCTAGGTTGAGCTTCAAGAACTTCTCTCCATAAGTTTTGATCCTGGTCCCATTGGCCGCGTAGAGATAAAATGCCTGAGGACTACAATTCTTGTTACGACCTGGAGGTAAAACGGAAATGGCAGCCCCGGTATCTATTAGAAACATCTGACCCGTCCGCTTATCTCGGATGAAAAGGCGGCGTTGGGCTTGTGCGGAATCGGCTGCCGCTACTTCCGATCCGCTATTTAGTTTCCCGCTGGCTGGTTTATATTTTCTTTCCAGGCGCAGGTCTCCACACACTTTTTGGCTTTTTCTTTAAACCTATAATGGTAGAAGCACAGCCAATTTGGGTTGCTGGAGTTCCTTCGCTGCCCGCTATTCGACCTACTTCTTCCTCTGTATGGACTTTTACTCCCATATCGGCCGTTGGTGGTTTAAGCTAAGGACGGCGACCTGCAGGGATAACTTTTCAATTTTTTGTTCCAAAATGCTAATTACATTTTCGCTTCCCTCTGCCCTAGTATTTTGGCTCTGAGTGGACACTGAATATATGTCTGGGTTGGGTAACCTCCTGTATTTTATCTGCTATGTCGGCTAATTTTGATACATCCGCCTGTTCCGTACTCATCAAAATAGCCTGCATATTTGGAGGGAGTGCCCGCATCCAGACTGTCTTTAGAATACCCTCTGCTATTGCATTTCCCGCTAACTGCCGCATATGCCTTAAAAGTTGCGAAGGTTTTTGATCGCCTAGCTGCTGACCCTCTAACAATTGTTGAATCCGTTTGGACTCCGAATCCGCATATATATTAACTAGCCTATTCTTAATGTCTTCATAGGGAGAATCGCCTGGACGCTTTACTATGTCAGCTGCTTGTTCTAACACGTCGAAATCAATTTTAGGTATAATTGTATAAAATTTGGTAAGGCTATTTGTGATATTAGCTCTAGCAAATAATGCCTCAATTTGACAAAACCAAAGTTCTGGATCGCGTTTCCAAAACGGGGGTATTTTATCTACAGCTGAAAATGCAGATATCATTTCCGGGCTTGGAAATGGAAAACTATTGTTTAAGGGACACTTATCGCTATTTTCCGTCATTCCTATTTATTTATTAATGATGAAATAATTGGGTATTTTACAATTTCTGAATTTATCAATGAATGAAAAGAATTATAAAATTAAATGTGTTCAATGAGTGACATATGGCGAACGTAAACATATGTTTTATAAAAATTAATATTGACTGGTTATATTAATATTTTAAATAAATACAGAAAAGAACAATCTAATTAATCATCAAAATAAGTTTATGTAAGCTTTAATTACTCTCTGTAATTACTATTAATTTACTATAACATTGATAACTGTCGGGGGTCACCACTTTAACCAGATATTTGGTTATTTTAGATAAATAAATAACTATGTCACTCAATAAACCTACTTTTATTATACAGATTATGACTAACAAAATAAATACTTATACTTAAGACAATATCAGAAAATAAACATTAAAGACAGAACTTAATATACAAAAATTAATAAAGGAAACAAAAATGAATAACCTAATTTCGTAACTAATAAATTAATAATTAATGAATAATGTCCTACTTACAAACTTAGGTGCACCTTATAGCTAATATTATTAACAAAAACAATATTTATAACAGGCCTGTCACCCTACTGAGCTCAATTTTTTATTTTCACTCATTTATATCCACAATGGTACCTCTTCTACCTTAATTGCTTGATTAGTGACAATCGTCATATGTCTCGTATAATTCAACTGTCTTCAACCCAAAGAGGTTGGGACGAGATTATTTATTTGATAATAATGCACCGCTACACAGTAATAAGTGCTATGTCAATCGGTTTTTCATGTAAGTATAAGTCAAGTTCAGTGCTGTGCTGAGCCAATCCGTTAGCATTCCATAGGAGAACTGACAGGGAGCCTACAGTCAGGTGTTCACGGGGCATAAGTAGGGCACCAGACCTGCGTAACCTGTGATAGTTGCTGAAGAAGATTGAAAAGGGGCTGTATTAAATTATTTAAACCGTTAATAATATTAAATAACTGGGTAGATCCATTATCAACCGTGGTTACCGGTCACATATAGGTGTTGCTCACATTGTCACCAGATTTTTTTTTTTATAAATATTGTAATACTGTACAGGACTGTCACCTCCTTCCAGGTTCTAATAGTGCTTATTATAAGTCTTCCTTATTTCTCTACTGTTTTTTCATTTTTTTTAAACCTGTCAAGTAATGAGTGTTAATGGTTTCAAAGAAACTTCCTTCATTTTTGCCACCATAGTTGGCCTGACTATAATGTTACTTAATGCTTAATACATGGTTCACCAAATATAAATGCACTCATAACAGGGTTAATGTAATAGAGGTTTCAAATTTAAAAAGATGGAATGATTAAATAATTTTTCAGATTAACATACTAATTATATAAATTTGGTATGTTAATTACTAATGCTTTTGTAACCAAGAAACAGTACTTCCTTACATAGTACTGAACCCAAAACCCTTAATGGGTTGTAGTGCTAGTATTATTTATTATTTTAAAAAATTAATCTTTTTATGAAATTACTTACTCTTTACCAACTGCTGTTAAATATTTCCAAAGTTGCCTTTTCTTTATATTTGTTCTTATTTTTTTTTATCCAAACAAACAATTTTAAAGAAAAGAAGAATATTTAATTTCTAATGAAAATAATATGTTTCATCTTAGGTCACCTTGGAGCAATACATATGACCCACCCCTTGAAGATGGTTCAATGCCTTCTGAAAGATTAAGGAAACTAGAAGTAGAAGCAAATGCTGCTTTTGATCAATATAGAGAAATGTATTTTGAAGGAGGAGTGTCATCGGTTTATTTGTGGGATCTGGATATGACTGGTTTTGCTGGTAAGTAATTTTTATAAGAAGTTATATGATAGGCTAGGGCAAGAACCTTTGTAGCTCAGTTGGGAAGAGCTCCATTAATGCGGGTGACCATTGTTCTAGTCCCAGCCATGGCTAATCTTTTCTCTTCGTACAACTATTTACAATTAAAAGAACAGTTATATGTTTAAAAAAATGTCTAGTCTGTGGTGACTGAAATTATAATTTCACTTTTCATAATTATAATTTTTTATACTTTTTAATTAAAATTATCATAAATCATTATAATTTATTTTTTATAATTTAAGTTTACTATTAAACTAGCTGTATATCCCGGTTTCACCTGGAGAATTTCATTTTTTAAATCTATAAAATCTATAAACTGAGACTTTTATCGAGTCAAACGGTCGATTTTGTAAAAACCAATGTAAAGAGAGATCAAAACGATTATTAAAACAATAAAGAATATACCCAGAGATCGGCTGAAGTTATGTAATTTTAATATGGACAGGTGTTCGCTCCTGGTCTGAAAGAACCACTGAGCGAAATTTGGAGAATTTAGGACAAACGGTATGGATTTCTAAAAAGAACAAACAGAATTTCTATCAGAATCTTTATGTACATAGATTATAGCTGTATATCCCGTTTTATCACGGGGAATTTCATTTTTCTAAAGAAACAGTCGATTTCGTAAACAAAAAAAAAAAAAAAAAAAAAAAAAACATTGTAAAGCGAGATCATTATGATTTTTATAACAATAAACAATATCAGCTGAAGTTATGCAATTTTAATATGAACAGATGTTCGCACCTGGTCTGGATGAACCACTGAGCGAAATTTGGAGAATAAAGAATATCAGCTGAAGATCGGCTGAAGTTATGCAATTTTGATATGGACAGGTGTTTGCACCTGGTCTGAAAGAACAACTTAGCGAAATTTGGAAAATAAAGAATATCAGCTGAAGATCGGCTGAAGTTATGCAATTTTAATATGGACAGGTGTTCGCACCTGGTATCAAAGAATCACTTAACGAAATTTCGAGAATTTAGGACAAACGGTATGGATTTCTATAAAGAACAAATAAACAAACAAACAGAATTTCAACTTTATTTATATAGATTATAATTATTTATAATTTCCATGGATCATCTATTTCATATTTTTAATTCATTTATTCAAACAGGTGCTATTTTAATAAAGAAGGCTGGAGATGGTTCAAAAAAAATCAAAGGCTGCTGGGATTCCATCCATGTCGTAGAAGTTCAAGAAAAGACAACTGGGCGAAATGCTCATTACAAATTAACTTCAACTGTTATGCTCTGGCTACAAACTAATAAAACGGGCTCAGGAACAATGAACCTTGGGGGTAGTTTAACTAGGCAGGTAAGCATCCGTCCTATTTGACTCAATCGTTTAGGCCTTTTTTAATATCACCTACCACATTTTATCAGTTCATGGTTCCTCATTTGTAGCATTAAAATTCAGGCTAGCTAACACACTCCCTGGCTGGTTAACACGCTTTCTCTGACAGCCTTGATAACCTCCAATTAGTGAGTTCATACCCTGGCACTTACCCTCCACTCACCCTGATAGGTTGTGAGAAAACCTATATCACTGAAAGAGGAGAAAAAAGTCATTTGAAAATATTGTATTTTCAGATCTTGATGAGACTTCAAAATTTACGCTTCAATTTATTTCTTTACATAAAAAGCCATGTTCTGCAGTTTTATTCTTATGATGCTTGTGTTATTTTCATACAAAGGATATTTAAGTGGCCAAGTGCAGCCGATTAACTTTATAATATTCAAAGATAAAAATGCTACAGTGAATAAAAAAGATACAAAACAATTATGATTAGAAAGATGTTTTATTGTAAACATAGTTTTTTGCTAAACTTTTTACTGAGAACTTATGAAACTTCAGAGTAACTAATATTTTTACTCCTATTTGTACTCATATAAACTGGTTTAGTTAAGTCTAATGTTTACAATTTGCAGAATAACTTTATTAAATACTAAAACCGATAACTTTTAGATTTAGGTCTTTCGTGTCCTATAACTTTTGGAGGCTAAAAAAGTTGAACTTTACATGATATGAGTGGCAAATTTCTTCATTGTGAAACATACTTAACATATTGCAAATGCTTCGATGCCAGAGTATAATTTGTGCATCTATATTAAAAAAAAAAAAAAAAAAAAAAAAAAAAAAAAAAAAAAAAACATAAAAAAAGGATTTATTGTTCAAAATAATTATTTCTAAAACAGATAGAAAATGATTTCTAAACTTTTCATTAAATTGTATTAGAATATTTGATCACTGATCATTTTTAGTGACGTATTGATACAATTTATTTATTTTTATCTCAAAACCTGTATTATTGATAGGAAATAAGTATTTATTAAGGGTTTTAAATAAACTAAAAAAATTACCTATTTATAATTTTAATTTAAGGCTTTATGATTAAAATTCATCAGGAATCTTCATGTGAAGACTTAATCCTTTAACTGCTGGTGGCTCCTAAATGACCCAGCCGTGCGCTGGTCGACGTGGTCCACGGCTAGTATATGAGCCACCCTGTTTTTCCACCTCACTGCTCCAGACTTATTTACGAGCCTCTCTAAACTAACTGGGGGTAACTGACGCTCTATTTTGACATTTTTTTAATCTATAATATTTCCTCATATTCAACGCTAGAGGGCATTTGATTGTTCTTTTTCTTACTATATTGCCTTGTTACACGGTTACTTTTCAGCTTTCTATAAATAACATAATGTTTTGCCTGATATCAATTCTTTCTATACCTGCCCATTTACCCTTTGTCTAATTTTAGTTTATTTGCAACTACTGTGGCATAAACTTGTGTTGGTAAAAAATACATATAGTGAGGAAGAGCTTTTTAGTAGGAAGCTTTTAGCGGGTACTCGTGAAGGGGAAGCTTTTTAATTTAAAAAAAAAATTTAACTCCACCAGTGCCAGCCCACAGTCTGGATCAAAAAGTGAGGATGAAGAACTTTGTGTAAGATTAATTAAGCTTGCAAAACATATAAGATGCGAGGGCTTGAATACCGTAAAAGCTCTCGGAAGCGGGACCACTCGGTGTGCCTACTAATCTGCAATGGCGGACCACCTCCGCAGTTAAAGGGTTAAATCATGTTTCATTTTCTATAAACGTAGCATCATTACATTTTTATTGTTAACTTTTTCCTTTAAGTGATATAATCTTAATTAATTTTGGTTCTCTTTATTAATTATGTTATTTATTTATTTATTTATTTACAACAACAAACTGGGCTCTTCAACCACTTGGGTCATTTTAGCCCCCATAAAACAGTTGTAAAGGTAGGAAGAGAAATATCGGAGTAGAAAATAAAATAAACAATAGTAACGTAAAAATTATGGGTGACAGAAAACAATGAAGAAGGTAGTGTCGCTATTAAGAATTTAGATGTTGCTTAGAAATGGAGACTACTGTAAAGGATACTATTATAAATGAATTAAAGTGAAAAAAGAAAGAAAAATGAAAAATAATAAGTAAATAGATTAAAGTTTGTCAAAAAGATTAATTTTCCGTAGAAAGACGAACAACTTTTCGACCATCTTCGAGGTGTTATTGAGTATCTCGCCTAAGTCCGTTCCAAGTCCCACTTCTCTCCGTTCTACTTCGTAGGCATAACACTCTGTGAGGATATGCGACACCGTCAGAGGCACACCGCAGGTGATGCATTGAGGCGGGGACTTCCTTGCCATGAGGTACTCGTGGGTGATCCTTGTGTGCCCTATCCGTAGGCGGCTGAGAAGTACTTCCTCTCTTCGGTTTAGCTGCAGTTCTCTTCGATCTGTGACTACGCTGGGTTCTACCACTCTTAATTTATTGTCCCTCAGTCTGAACCAATCGCCTTGCCATTTCTCTCGCGCCTTTTGCTTTACTAAGGCAATTACTTCTGTGGCGAGTGCATGTGTTACTGGCTCTCCTTCTTTAATCCCTTTTTTTGCCATAGTATCAGCAAGCTCATTTCCTCTGATACCACAGTGACCTGGTAACCACAAAAATTTTACCTTATACCCAACCATTTCCAATGATTTTAAGTGTATTAGGGTATCGGTTACGAGTGTGTTCTTCGAAAAAGGATTTTTAATTGTTTTAAGAGCAGATTCTGAATCGGAACATATGTATACTTTTTTGTTTACCGTATTTAATTTGTTCATTGCACGATTGATTGCTAACAGTTCCGCGTGGTATGATGAGCAAATTGGTGGTAACGAATAAGTGAATATTTCCTTTGAGACAGTGGCCGCGCCTACTCCATCCATGTTATTAAAAATAAAGTTGAATTTCAATTAACATTGATCTTGATTTATAAATATTTTTTATGTCTATTTCTGAATTAACTTTATTGATACATTGCAGATGGAACAAGATGCAGCTGTTTCTGATGCTTCTCCTCACATTGCTAATATTGGCAGAATGGTAGAAGATATGGAAAACAAAATTAGGAACATACTTAATGATATTTATTTTGGAAAAACTAAAGACATAGTCAATGGTTTGAGAAGCACTCAGGCTCTGTCAGAACAGAAAGCACAGGCTGCTCTAAGACAGGATCTTGCTGTAGCTCTTCAGAAACGACAAGCGAAAACTGCGGACAATTGAAATTTTTCGCCTTTCAATCTTGTAATTATCAGTTTTCTATAATTATGGTTTTACATAATTTAACTTTTAATTTATAAAAGGTTGATCAGTGATGAGTCTACTTACACAAAAATTCTAGTTTCCTAACATTCTAGGAATATTTATGTATTAAATATATCAGTTTAATTAAATTTATTTTTGAGATACAAATTATTACTTGATAATACAAACTATAGTATCAACAAGTTATCACTTGTTAAGATACAAATTATTATTTTGATTCTTTATGAATTTTTCATGTTTAACTTTTTAGCATGTATGGTTAATTTTATATGTATTACTCATCTATTCTAGCTAGAAGAGAAATTTTTGGATTTTGTTCCATTGTAAAATCTCGATTTCCTCCTGTCAGATTCAGAAGATTGCTGCTAGACCTGAAAATACTGAAAATTTAATTTTTTTATTTCCTTCCAGAACTACTCCTTGTCAGGACATCCTTTTGCATCTATTACCATTGTTTTAGTTTTTATATTTGTGCATTACTGATGCTTTCTATTTCCTTTCTGCTGAGATAGGCAAGACATTTCCTGCTTCTTCAACTGTTAGCTGATTATTCTTTTGGATAGAGCTATTCTTCCTGAAGTCTAGTTCATTGATTTCTCATTGCCTGACAACATATGATTGGTAACCCGAGATAGCAAGTTCAAAACCCAGAGCCAGGGGAAATTTAATAGTACATACTGGGCTTTAATTAAGGGGGTACTTTATTTTATAACTTTTATGTTTTTTTTCGATTTTCTGAAAAAGGGCTCTAACGATTTTGATAAAACTGAGTATTTGATGTATTTATATGCCTGAGATATGACTGCAAAAATTTCATCAAAATTGATCAACCAGAGGGGGCACTTTATTTCATAACTTTTTTCCCATTTTTACTTTTTTTTTTTTTTAAATAGCTTTAACGATTTTGATTAAACTTGTCATGCTTAATGAGAATCAAGTGTTCTTTAATATCAGGTAAGCTTTATCTTGAATAAAATGTTCTGATGAGGCATTAATGGTTTTTTTTGTTTTCCAATAAAGTCCTTTGTTTTTGTCTATATGAAGATCTGTCTCTTGTTTCGCCTAAAAATAAGAAATGGCTAAATATGAAATATAAAAAAAAAAAACAAGTAAACATATAGAGGAGAAAAAAATTCCATCAACTCATAAAACACCACGTTGAGCCCACGCATGCGCAGTACGCCTTTAATTACAGAACAACGCTTGAACAGGCTTAATTCTCCTCAGCTTCTTTCTAACCCTCATTACTTTTGTCTTTGTAGGGTTTACAACTGTATTGATTTTCATCAATCTTCTTTCAATAAATGATGTTTGAGATTCTTTCATCCTCTGAGATAAGAACCATATGCCATCTGCAAATGCAAGTAGTGAGAAATTTATTGATCTCAGATTAGGATATACTAGGTAGAACTTCCTCATTTTCTGCTTTTCCCTCCGAATAGCTGAGTCCATAACTAAAATGAATAAAAGTGGACTGAGACTACATCCTTGTCGGATTCCTATCATGGTTTCAATTTCTTGAGAGGTGCAGTTGGAAATCTACAACATTTCATCTTTTCTTATAGAGACTTTCTACTGCCTGTATATGACCTTGATAAATTCCTTTTTCTTTTAGGGCCTCTAAGATATCAGTAAAGTCAGCAAAGCACAGTTGCATTTTCTTTTCTTTTTCTATTACTTTTTCAAAGACCTGTTTCATTAATTGGGATTTAAAAAAAAACAAAAATCTCCAGATGGTCTTATGGATTGTGCTGTAACATTAATTTATTCACTGAAATTTAGACATTCAGACTAACAAAAAGAGGTTTAACAAATATAAATAAATAGTTGAGCTTCATAATTAAAGCTGAACATTATTTAATTATTCATTATTATTATTATTATTATTTTTATTTTGCTTTCTGCTGCAGGAATATGAAGATTGAAAGAAGATGAATGACATCGTGCTTTTTAATCTATGAGTGCAATGTTTTATTCAAGTATTCACCTCTGTTAAAACTCTGTTCCTGTGCAGATATGGTGAACACTTTCATGAAATTTACTAAACAAATTAATGTGCTGGCCGATATTGCTTCCGTTAATTGAAATTTATTTTTTCTTGAGTCATTAGTGGTTCAGTATCATTATGTAAATAACAATCCTAACTGTTGGATGAAGTTTTTGATATACTGATATTATGTGTTCTTAAATCATTTTAATGACTAATTGTTTTATATAGTCATCATAGTTAGCTAGGATTTTAGGAAGACTTTTTTTATTTATTTATATTGTTAAAGAAAATATTGCACATCTGATTTTTTTACCAATGAACAATTATTTTCATCCTATCATCTCACTATATAAAGTAAAATATACCATAATGATAATCATTTATGGCACCAAGCCCATAAACATAAAAATGCATATGCTTCTTATATTCTTTGCATTTAAAAGATTCCTATTAAAACATTAAAGTGCAATGATAGAAAATCCTGAACTAAAGGTTGATTGATTTGAGTTAAATCCTATAAAAGTATTTTTATATGTTTGTTGTTTTATTATTTTTTACTATTTTTTTATTATTTTTTCATATAAAAACCAATGTACATTTTATTATTACTTTTATTAATACTAAATTAAATTCTCTTGTTGCTAGTACATATTATATTTACGAAGTTCAAAATTGATTTTAGTACCTAAAATTAATTGAATATTCAATTCTTCCCACTTGTATCAATTGTATAAATTCAATATATGTACAGTGATATTTATAGAATATTAACCTTATATTAATGGTCTTTGTATTATAACAAATATGTAAATTGTCAAAATAGTCAATATATATATATATATATATATATATATATATATATATATATATATATATATATATATATATATAAATATGTTGTTGAATAAATTCAGTTATTTTCGTCTTTGTGTTTTAATTCTTATCAATCTTAGCTTTATATTATTTACTATCAATTAATATCCTGACCCATTCAAGTAGCTTATAATATAAACTTTCCACTTTATTTAACCACAGTTAATTCGATAATGTACCTGGTAGTCAATATCTTACCCTCATTATTCAAAGATGTTTTGATTCTAAATTTTTTATAGCAATTCATTATCATTATAGAACGAAATATTTGTTGAGGAACACAATATATTTTTCAATGTTCTGAAAACTTTTTTAGGTTTATATTTTTCTGATAGTGAAGATTAGTTGACTGTAAAAATAATTATTGTAAAAAGTCTTTGATGACCTCAACCTCAACCATCTTCCTTAAACTTATTTTTGTGCATTGAAGAGTCTTATTATATAGTGCAAGCTGTTTGCTGCCTTTTACAGTTGGTATAGGGCAGAGTTGGGCACTATCCGAGTAAAAAAGTACAAGTTAAAGATATTTTTGTACTCGAATCCCTCCAATATTTACCTATGGATCCGAGTACTTCTCGTATCTGTCAGCTACAGATACCCGAGTATCTGTGAGTACTTTCGGTATTTAGTTAATTTTTACGGATACATTTTTGGATACTTCTACTTCTAGGTAATGATATATGTAATGTATCATGTTTATAATGTAAAATATGGTAATGTTTATAATTCTATTATTAAAATAGTCTATTTAAATTGTAAAATTTTTATTGTTATTTTAATGATGTTATTTAATCAGATTGTTTATTAAACAATTAATTTCTAATTTTTAAACTAATTAATTAGAAGATAAATTATTTTATGAGCCATCAATTGTTTCGAAATAAGGGTCCATTATACAAAGCATGAATTTTGAAAAAATAATAATTTTAAAAAAACGATAGGAATATTCCAATGCGAAAATTATTATGTATTTATTTTTTTATCCTTTCAGATTTTTTAAAATGGTAAACTACTGTAATGATATCAGGGGCTTATAATACTTACCAACTTACTTAGATTAGAAATTGACGTGTTTTGATAAATATGTAAACGCCATTCTCAAATTCATCAAGTATATTCTCAAAAAGCACATATACATGTTAAATAATCAAGTATTTTCTACTTTTAATGGTTCTATGAAGCCAAACAAAACCTAAGCTAAGTTCATTGAATGATGGAAACAGCAGAATAATCTTTGCCAATCCCAATGTCAGTGTACAAATAAGCTAATGACGGGAAAGAATAACTGATTGCTAAATTAAAATTTATTTTGAATTTATCCCCAACTACCTTCTTTGAATATGATATTTCAACAAGCAGTCACAACTTATTATACAATGTTCTCATTTAATTCATCTACAGAAAAAAAAAGGTTATATTAATTATTATTAATCTAAGTGTTAATTTTTATTAAAAATAGCCTGAATATATACTTTTTAGTCATCATCTTAATGTTTTATTTAAACAACCTTAAGAATTTTTTTACTACCAGGCGCCACACTGCGCTGGTTTGAAAATGTTGTCATTTAAAATATTTTTATTGCAAAATTACTATATAATTATTAAAAAAGCAAAACCAAAAAGTATAACTAGTACTCTCTTGAAGCCCTCCTGGTTAGGTATAAACCTAGTTTTAATAACCAAAAAGGTCATTGAACCCCATATTTAATTAATAAATAATAAGAAACACGCGGTTTATTTCCGCTTCAGAAATTGGTACTAAAAAATTTTTTTTGGCCTAAGTATAGGAAAGTAATTTTTTACTGAATGGGGCAAATATTAAAAAAAACAAGAGCCGGACCAGAACACCCGCGGCCCTTCCGTTCCGAACTTAGGCCCGATACAGACGAGCGGCATTTTTCTGCGGCCCGGCCTATGAGCCTATATGCTTGTGGTCAGGGGTACCTGGAGTATAAGGCCCGGTGCACATGAGCTGCAAGGCACGCTTGACGCAAAGAAGCATTTCCAGGAAGGCTTAATCCTTCATAAAAAAGGGTCAGTGCACATGAGGAGATAGGACGACGCGTCACTTCAAAATTACCACTCTGATACCCAGTTTTTTGTTCGTTTTGTCGTTATTTTATTTTATTTTTCTTCATTTTAGCCGTGTCGAAGATCCTCTTGTTTGGATCCAAATGTAGGCTGTCCTTATAATGAAAATTTGACAGATAATACTGATTACCAATCATCCTACAGAAAACAGTTGACCATTACACACGTCTAAATTAATTAAATAAATAAAATGAGTTATAAAATATTAAAGATTAAATCTCAAATTACACATCTTAATAATTGGGGGAAACCCAAAGCTTTTGAAGTCGGCAAACTAATCTCTAACACCTTCAACCTGATAATTTTTCCCTCAGCCTGTGGGTTTATTACTCTCAAATCAACAAGATCAAGATTTTATTTTAGCATGTTAATCAGTAAATTATTCATATATATTTTTAAAATATTTTATATCATTAATAGATTTCATAAGTACCCATAACATGTTAACATACCATCTTTGGGATTTTGTTTCGTTATTTTATTAATTCTTCTTGTTACTATCTGTAATTGACCTCATCTTCTAGCTTAGGCACTTTACATGTTGCTCATATATTTGTCTTCATTTTAGCCGTCGAAGATCCTCATGTTTGGATCCGAATGTAGGCTGTCCAAATAATGAATATTTGACAGAAAATCCTGATTACCAATCATCCTACAGAAAACAGTTGACCATTACACACGTCTAAATTACTTAAATAAATAAAATGAGTTATAACATATTAAAGATTAAATCTCAAATTACATATCTTATTAATTCTACATTGATATTGATACATAATCATCAATCTAATTAATAATAATTTCAAAGATTAATTTTAATTGGTTATCTAATAACATAACATCTAATAACAAGTTAAATTAGTAATACAAATGAAATTAATAATTATATTACTTAAAATTAACCTGTATTAAAGAGGAAGATAGGGAAAAACGCAGCGGCTCATGTGCACTGCCCCATTGAAAACAAGGTACTTGTGGACCGCGAAAGCGTCGAATAGCCGCCCGATACGAGGAGAAACAAGCGTTAGCTCCTGAGCCTATCGGACTAATCCGGCCTTCACTTAACGCCCATGTGCACTGCCCCTATATACCCAGCCTATGTCTGCCTATCAGCGTAACAATATGCCTAGCAGCCAGCGTGCCTTGCAGCTCATGTGCACCGGGCCTAATGGTGTAATCCGGTCGGTCCATTATACTCCAGGTACCCCTGGCCACAAGCCCATAGGCTTATAGGCCGGACCGCAGAAAAATGCCGCTCGTCTGCATCGGGCCTAAATAGAATATAGCTGCCTCTGATCAGCTAGTGTTCTGAAAAAGCTGTATTAACGTGTTGGCCTAACAAGCCACCCTAAATTTTTCAGGTGTTTTCATTAGATTTTGTTAACTAATACTCTTACAACTGACAAGTAAATAAAAATATAACCTTTAATGACAAAAAATTACCAATGAAAAGTACCTAAATAAAAATACAATCCTTCCAAAACTTACAACAAAAACTAAAGTGTGAATCTTAAAATTCATAAGCTTAATAGGTATGCAAAGCAGCATACAGAACCGGATTTTGAGCCATAACTATATAACGGTTTTTATTTGTTCTATTTTGGAGGGAATGACCTTATTGATTTCTAGGGTTGGAGATGTTGCTTTCAATGGCGAATCCAGAAATGATCTGAAGGGGTGAGATTTTTTCTTTCACTTACCTATATATGAAATATATAGTAAGGGAAAGTATTGCGATCGTGAAAAAATTCGACTTCCGGTTTTCAACGGAAATTCACATTTTGGGGTCCCCTGAGACCCCATATAAATATATATATATATATATATATGAAGGGTCATGGGAAAAACCACGGTAGTCAAATCTAGTTCATTCTGAGAAAAATGAAATTTAAAGTTTATGGTCCCCTTGATCCATTTTCCAAAAGTTAAAATTTGTTTCGCAAAAAATATTCATCTAGCCCAGATAATTGTTTACCACTGTAAAAAATTCCCAAACCCAAATAGTAGCTGTTAATGCCCCAGAAATAACAAAACATTACCAAACTGCTCATTTTTGGAGGGAAAAACCACTGTAGTCCATTTCTTTTTGTTTGTGGCCTTTAAATTATTATTACTTTATAGGGAAAAAATTAAACAATAATACTGTAAATAACAAATTTATTTCTATTTGCTAATAGTAGAATCTAGTAGCTAATGTAGAAATCGTTTACAAAAACAGTTTTCACCTGACTTGTGAGATGAAAGTCTGAGTTTTTCATGACATCAGACATTCGTCCGTGTTTTTTATTTTGTTAATTTTGTACACTGGTAATCTTCCATGTGTATAGATAAGACTAAGTTGTACAATATAAGACTAAAGTCACTGTTCATTTTTAAACGTAATAACAATCATAATAAAATCACTTTTACAATGTTAAAAACCGTAATAGATTAGAATATAATGTAAACTGAAGAACCAAAACAACCAATATTGATATTGGTACCAATATTGATAGTGTTGCAGACAAATACTACAGAAATGGACTACTGTTAATCTTCCCCCAACATTAAGGATTTCAGCTGTTTTTCCCCCTTGTATCGATTTTAAACTATTGATTTTATGTGGACTATCGTTTTTTTTCTCGACTGTAACAGTATGAAAATAAAGTACACTTCCTATACTATCAGATGTCACCACTTGTTTCAAATCAACAAAAATTGGACATATATATGTCCATGACATATATATATATATGTACCTAATAAACTAATTAAGCATGGAAAAGGCCTGTAAAATTATTGAATACCAATCCAATATAATTTCAAGCATGTTAATTACATCAGTTTAAAAAAAATATATCCAAAATAACGTAAAATTTTTTATTGGCAATAATTGGTTCTGAGTTTTTTCACTGTGATAGATGATTTAAAGTAATAAAATGCCATAATAGAATTGGATCGATCAAATGCGATCGTTTAGCGATATATCGATTTTAAGATTTAAAGCTTAAAAATTTGATTGGGCCCGAGGCACTAAAACTTTACCGGTCTATTAGGACCGCTAGTGAGGGCAAAGTACGGTTCTTTCAATCCTTACAGATTTAGAAACTTACTGCATACCCAAGAAAAATGAAACGATGGAAGTTTTTAAATTCTTCAGCCGAAAACAAGGACCTGATGAACCTTTTGACCGGTTTTACGCGGATTTAAAAAGTTTAATAGCGTCTTGTGATTTCAAAGAGCAGGAGGACAAAATTTTAAAAGCCCAGTTGATCCTAGGCATAAATTCACCAATATTAAAGGAGAAGTTGTTGCGAGAAGACCCAACCCTTAAAAAGACAGTTGATTTTTGTAAGGCAATGGAGGTGGCGGAAGCCAACATGCAAATGATTGCGGCCCAAGGACCAAAAGAGGATGTTTTTCAGGTAAAAAAATCCAATTCTAAATATAATGAAAAAAATAAAACAAATTCAATTAATTGTACGCGTTGTGGTCGTAGACATTATTCTGGCACATGTCCTGCAATGGGTCAAACATGCAATAAATGTAAAAAACAAAATCATTTCACTAACATGTGTGGAAAAGTAGATTTTAAAAGGAAAAATGTGAACTCTCTAGATGTACAAACGAATAAAAGTGATGGTTTTGAGTCAGATTTTAGCATTTCCACCCTGAAAATAAACAGTATCCAGAAACCACAAGAATGGACTGAAAATTTTACATAAACAATTGTCCTATTATTTTCAAACTTGACACAGGAGCTGAAATTAATGTCATCCCTGAAGTTTTGGTTATCCGGTTGGGCGAGGCAGTAAATATCAAGAAAACCTCGACAATGCTTGAAGCGTTTGGAGGCTTTAAAATTGAACCGCAAGGAATTATTAAACTAAAAATTAATTTTAAGAATCAGCCATGTGAAGCATTGTTTATTGTAGTATCAGGACAAAAGTGTGTTCCTATTTTGGGACTGAAAACTTGTGTGGATTTGAATCTAATTAAAAAAGTTGATATTGTTACAAGTAACAATTTTTCTGACTTCATGTCCAAAAATCGTGATGTATTTGAAGGAGTTGGTTGTTTTCCTGATGTGTGCAGACTTCAATTAAAAGCTGGTTCTGTACCTAAAGCATGTGCAGCTCGCAGGGTTCCATACAAAATCAAGGACAAATTGAAAACAACGTTGGACAACTGGAAAATCAGCGGATTATCGAGAAGGTGGCAAGCCCAGGAGAGTGGGTAAATAATTTAGTCATTGTAGAAAAACCTGATTCCTCGTTGCGCCTTTGCATTGATCCACAGCAATTAAACAAATACCTGATCAGAGATTATTATGAAATTCCTACTTATGAAGAAATTTATATGAAGCTTGCTCGCAAAAGTTGTTTTTGTCTATTTGACCTTAAACATGGATTCCATCAACTACTTTTGGATGAGGAATCAAGTAACCTTTGTGCATTTAGCACACCATTTGGTATTTACAAGTACAAACGAGCACCCTTCGGTCTCTCAGTTTTACCTGAACTGTTTCAGAAACTAACATATAAATATTTTGGCCAAATTCCAGGAGTAATTGTCTATTTTGATGATTTGCTGTGTGCTGCAGAATCAGAAGAAGAACTAAATTCTGTAGTTTCTAAAGTCATGCAAGTTGCTAGAAAATATAATATAAAATTTAATCCTGCTAAAGTACAATACTTTGTATCTGAGGTCAAGTATTTGGGATTTTTATTTAACAAAGATGGACACAAACCTGACCCTGAACGTATAAAATCAATAATGGAATTAAATCCACCCAATAATGTAAAAGAGTTGCAGCAGCTACTTGGCATGGTTAATTTTTTAAGACATCACTTGCCAAACTTGTCTGAAATTGTCTCACCATTAAGAGGATTACTTAAAAAAGGTGCAGACTGGTGTTGGACGACACTTCATGATAAACAATTGGATACACTAAAAGAAATGATTTCGAGAATAACACTATTGGCATCATTCAACCCGGATAACCCTGTTGAGATACAAGCAGATGCAATTAAAGATGCATTAGGGTGTGCTTTAATTCAAAATGGAAAACCTGTTATGTTTGCAAGCCGCTCATTAACAGAATGTGAATGTCAGTATGCACAAATTGAAAAAGAACTCCTGGCCCTGGTATTTGCATTTACAAAATTTCATAATTATGTTTATGGTCATAAGCATGTGACTGCATATACTGATCACAGCCCACTGACTTCCATAATCCAAAAAGAATTTAGTAAAATCAAAAATAATCGGCTTAAAAGACTAAGATTAAAACTTTTGCCTTATCATTTTGACTTGAAATATCTTCCAGGAAAATATATGTTAATCGCTGACTTATTGTCGAGAAATCTTGAACACTCATTAGAACCTGATGATTTAACAATGCGTGATATGGTCCATACAGTATCGGCAAATATAAAATTTTCTGAGAAAGAATTTCGACAAAAAGTGATCCTGTCTTGGCAAAAGTTCTCGAATTCTACCAAACTGGATGGCCTAAATAAGATAAGATGGCTAAATAAGATGGCTTCAATAAGGGCATAAATTGCCCTGAATTGAAGCATGTTTACAAAATCCGCAATGATATAGTGGTGGAAAATGGGTTAGTATATTATAATGAAAGATTAATCATACCGAAAATGCTAAAAAGGAACATAATGAACCTCCTACATGAAACCCACCTGGGCCTTAGCAAAATCAAATCAAAAGTTAAACAGTTTTTCTACTGGCCTGGAATAATCTCAGATATCACTAATTTGGTCACTGCGTGTAATGTTTGCCAACGATTTCAACGAAGCAAGATTCAAGAAGAACTTCTTCCGCACGAGATACCAAACATTCCATTTTATAAAATCGCCCTTGACATTGCCGAGTTTAACAAAGACAATATCCTGATTCTCGTGGACTATTACTCAAGATGGGTTGAAGTCACAAAGATTGCCAACAAATCAACCAAATCCATTATCGAGGCTTTAAAACCAATATTTGCTCGCTTTGGCATCCCCAAAATTATTGTTGCTGATAACAATCCATTTGGATCCTCCGAATTCAAGGAATTTGCCGATGAATGGCATGCAGAAATAATAACAGTCAGTCCACACTATCCAAAAAGTAATGGATTAGCTGAAAAATATGTAGGGATTGTCAAAAACATTAAAAAAAAATGCCAATGCAGTAGAGGCGATCTCAACCTATACTTACTGAATTATAGGAACTCTGCAGGTGCTGGATTACAATCCTCACCAGCACAACTGTTGATGTCGAGAAACTTAAGGACCAAAATACCCATCCCTGAGGATGCCCTTAGGCCCCAAATCATGGAAGAAGATGTAACTAAAAAGAGTGACCAAGCACATTTTTACAACAAAAGAAGTAGGAAAGCGGAAAACTTCGAGACTGGTCAGCGGGTCCTAGTACAAAACAGCTTCTAAGCTATGGGAAAAAGGTATTGTAATCAAAAAGCTTGATTATAGATCATATATAGTAGAAGTAAATGGATCTCGGTATAGGAGAAATTCAAAGTTTCTAAAGAAACATCATTTTAATGTCTATGGTGGAGCGATGGAGAAAATGGAGGATTTGACACCTGATGAAAACATGCTGAATGCGGTGGAGGATCTGACCCCTGAGGTGAGAGAGGAGAACTTGGAACCGGAACCGGATGTGACACCTCATGACGACCTATATGTAACAAAATCGGGAAGAACTATAAGAAGACCAAAAAGATATAATGACTAATCAGTTCATGTTTGTTTATATCAAGTTTTTGTGAATTTAAAATCTTTGCTTAGAAGTATAAGTTTAGCTTCAATTTTGTTAGCTTTTGATTTTTTCATAATTTTGATTTTTAATTATCTTTTATTTAATGTAATCTTAAACTTTAATTATCTTATGAGTTTTGTCAAATTTATTTAAATGAGGGAGATGTTTGGTAACACTGCTGATAATTGGTAACACTGCTTTGTAACCCCTGTTTTACCTTCCTTGTAATATATGAAAGTGCGTGTAGTAAATGTGGAGTTCACAAGCATTCTATTCTTATTTTAATCTTTCTAAACCAAACAATTAGTACGTTGGCCAGACACCCCTACCGTGCACCCCCCCCCCCCACATCTCTATAAATTGCATATCGTTGTGATCCTTGTGATAAAAGATTAAGAAAAAGCAAATGTTCCCAGAAAAAAAAGTGGCCACACTCATCCAAAATGGCGTTCAAACATGTCGGAATGACGATTTTGATTTTAGTTTTTTTATTACTGACATTCATCATTCTGCTTAATTTCGCCATAATTGGTCTTTTATTAAAGCTAGATAGTTCTAGATTCAGAATAAATAAACAAACGTTCGAAAATAATTAGTCTAGACAACATAAAATACCTTAAAAGTCAATTTTTTTTAAATCATTAGCGTATCTTAAACTTTTCTAACTCGCTATAAACGGCCTGGGACACAAAAGTGCCTTCTTACGTGAGAATGACCCAATAATCAATTTTCACGTATTTCCCCCCGATAATTTCTTAAATAAATTAAGGACCCAAAACAAGTTTTAATGTGACCACCTCAGGAAAATACTCTACAAGATGCAAAAGGTTTCATTCCAATTGGTCCATCCATCTCGGAGTAATCGGTGAACATACATAGAAAAAAAAATACAAAAAAAAAAAAAAGGCACATACGGATCGAATTGAGTTACCTCCTCTTTCGAAGTCGGTTAAAAACAGCCAGCCCTACATTACGTAGGGGAAAACGAGTGGTGCAAGTATATGACATCAATTCAAACTACTTTGACTATTACTCTCCTGTCTTATTTTTCAAAATCCTTGGGATTCCGAAAAAATCTTTCCACCATACATCAATGTCATCGTTTAGTCGACTACATACAAAGACGCAGTAGAATCCAAAAATTATTGTCCATGATTTTTTTTCTCGATATTAGTCAAGCTTTTAATAAAATGTGGAATGATAAATTGCTTTCTTGGTTCAAAAATTTGCTCCCTCAAACCTACTTACTACCTAATATTTCTTTCCTGATTGAGAGACTTTAGTTTTGAAACTTTTACATGACGAATTATTCACACCAGACATATAAGAAAGCAACTAAACAAACAATATGGACTATTATAAAGATTACTTAACAGTCGCTCAAAATCATTCTTATCCAACAGACTTACAATATACCAAGTACAGATTAGACCTCTTTGAACATATGGGATAGAACTATATATGTGGCTAATGTCTAAAGAATCCAAACCTGCCAATCAAAAGTATTAAGGAGAAGGGAGGGGATTGATCGGTAGAAAAAAAAACTTATATAAAGCTTTAAAAAAGCTCATTTATGTATTAACAAAAGAATGTGAATATTATTAAATTTATAAACACGAATACTGCTATATATACTAGAATATTAGATGCGTAAATTTATTCCACTGATATGTTTGTTTCAGAATTTAGGGAGGGGAGTATCGACCCTGAGATTTAATGACACCTGTGTAACATCACATATGTCTCCGGCCATCTAGACGAATAAAAAAAAACCATCATCGTAATTAAAAACTATAAAACGAGTAATGAGTGTATTGTTTTCTGCATTTCTTGTATTTAAAAATGTTAACACCATTTTAATTATTATACACCAAGTTGGAGGTTATTTATTGCTAATTTTTATTGAATATTGGAGATCATTATATATCTGTTAATACCACCCACTCTCTGGGTTATATCCATCGTGGTGTACTTTGTAAATATAACCCAGGGCGTCCACTGAATTTCGTTTACGGGGACAGTTAAAATAATTATACCTTGGGGAAGGGTTCGAAGTATTTTGACCTTGTTAGACTCAATTAATTTTTCAAATAAACCTTATTGATAATTAAAAGTTAAAATATTTGTTTATATAATGCTTTAAATTTTTGTTAATGAATACAATTTATTTAATTTTTAATTTCTGTTCCTCAAAATTTCTAGGGGCAACTGCCATTTATTTCTACTGACTCATAGTGACTATTCTCATGACTGTTTTCTTTATCATTTATTACAATATGGTTTTCGGAATTTAGGAATATTTTCCGCATCATCCGTGGTCATCTTAATTACATTAATAATTAGTGATGGAAATAACATTCGGAATTAATATTGCTAAATATTAATATATAAATCTAAATATAAATATGTATTGTTTAGTGCAGCAAATTTTAAAGAATTCAACATTTTTAATAATCTAATTTACTTTCTAAGTATCTAATCTGCTTTCTTTTTTTTTTTTAGCTCGTTGTGTTTTATCATGGTATTTGCTATTTTCATGAATTTTTAAATATTGTATGGCTAGTTGGACTGCAAACTTGGGTTAGCCAATCGGTAAAGTTAAATGAACTCATAGTAAACTGCTTCGTTGAGTTCCTGGTAAAGAATGTTTTAATTTTAAGGATGACTAAGCGTGCTTCTTATCACGTGAATTTATTGCGTAATGTTTTAGTTCTTAGATTCGTGTAATGGAATAATGGGATTCGTCTGAACAAAGCTAACCCAAGCTTTGGTTAGTTTCAACAATTTTAAATTTTATTATCTTTGTTGAGAATTTTTTAAGGGTGAGGGAGCCTAAGACCCCAGACGACGTAAATAAACTTTCATACCTACAATTCGGTTTCATAAATAAATAGTGAAAAATAAATTTAAATAAATCGGTAAAAAATCCATTGAAGCTTACATAGTCAGAATACCTCGGCCCCCTCTCCCGGTCAAAGAATTTTACCAGCCTCCCTCCCCAAAGACGAAAATTTTACCAACCAGCCCCCCTAGACACAATCTTGCGGACGCTGTTATATATGGTAATGGGAATCTACAAGTCCTTAAGATAATGGCGTCCTGGGATCACATGGTTTGCGCCTAAGACTAAAGTTTGTATAATTAATTTACATATATCTGCAGATTTTATGATTGTCATAATTAATAAGTTCCAAAAATTAGCAATAAAAAATAAGGAATAAAAAAGAATAAATCGTAATTTTCCGAGTGGTTATTCCCACTATAAGATTCCGGAAACTATAGAGAAGAATAATCGGCATGAATGGGGAACAGTAAATATAGATTTTTTTTACCAACTGAATTCCATCCTTTAGGTAAGGAGCATATTGAACTGTGCCACGCAGAGCAGAAAAAGGCAAATAGACACAGATCAGTGCAGCACGAAAAAAAAACTGCGTCGCACAGTTTTCCGCGGACATTGGACCGCACGCTTCTTTTCTATTTCACGTTTAACAAAAACTGCTCTGCTCTGCGTCGCGAGTGTCTCAATGTGCGCTCGGCCATAGGTTAGGCGCACATTGAACTGTGCCACGCAGGCGACGCAGAGCAGAAAAGGGCAATTAAACACAGATCAGGGCAGGGCAACACGAAAAGAAAACTGCGTCGCCTGCGTCTCGATGTGCGCTCGGCTGTAGGAAAGGCGGTATTGAACTGTGCCACGCAGGCGACGCAGAGCAGAAAAGGGCAAATAGACAGATCAGGGCAGGGCAGCACGAAAAAAAAAACTACGTCGCCTGCGTCTCAATGTGCGCTCGGCCTTAGAACCGGACACGCGTGTCCCAAGTCCATGATTAATACCTTAAGTTCAAAATTTTGAAGATGCTAGATTTCTTCAATATTAAGATCTTTTATTAGGTATGTTTTTTTATTGAATGAATTTTGTTGGAAAAATACACTTATCTGTCACCTACTTATATCTTTAGTTACCTTTATCTATTGTGTTGAATTTATTTGTGATTGAAGGGTCTAGGTATTCAGACTTTTTAAAATTTAACTTCTTGATATTGATATTTGAAAATTAAAATATTTTATTAATACCTAATAAATATAGTAAGTTAATAAATATTATTTAATTTTTACCTGTTTTTATCATATTTTCTATGGGAAGGCAGCTAGCTGCCTGTGACCAGTAAACTGATATCATGGAATATCAGAGTGGAAGATCCACGATATATCACATCTTCTCCTTTGGCCAATGGGTTGAGAAGACATGAATATAACTCGAATCTTCACCATTTATTTGTGGATTTCCGACAAGCGTATGACAATATAAATAGAGAAAAACTACTTAGGGTACTATGTGACTTTGGATTGCCAAATAAGCTAATCAGGCAAGTAGGGTTTACACTCTAAAAGACTACGTGCAGAGTGAAACTAGAAAACATGCATTTTCTGTTATAACTTGTCTGCGTCAGAGTGACCCTTTGTCGCCGGTACTATTTAACGTGGCCTTGTAATATGCAGCCGGTACTATTTAACTTGGCCTTGATATATGCAGAATGTGCGGAATATACAGAATGACGCAAAATCTTGCCTACGCAGATGATATGGTGCTCTCAGCTCTGGCGCTTGAAATGGCAGGAAACAAATATGACTCGAAGTAATTGATAGGAAATAAAGGACATTAAATTTTCCATCTCTCTCACGACAAGTAAAAGTAATACTTTATAAAAAAATACTTTGTCTTACAATAAGCTTGCATGGGAATATAGCAACAAAGCATGGGTGCTTTCTAAAAAAAATAAACTCCGTAACGTACACTCAGAATATAGGAGAGAAAGGTTTAAAATATAATATAAAATATAAGACAGAACAGAAAATATAAGAGAAATAGGTGACGTATAAAAACAAGTATCGAACTGCAAAGTCTATTCGGAGAGCCCGATCTCGTAGTAACTTATATTAAGAAAGGAAGATAATAATGGATCGGAAAAGTAGAAGGCACGGAAGAGGCCATAATTCCGAAACGTATGCTTGAAGGAAAAGCAGAAGGACAAAGATCGAAAGGAGACCACGACTGAAATGAGTGGAGGATGTAGAGACT
Organism: Aelia acuminata; assembly: GCA_911387785.2. Classification (NCBI taxonomy): domain Eukaryota; kingdom Metazoa; phylum Arthropoda; class Insecta; order Hemiptera; family Pentatomidae; genus Aelia; species Aelia acuminata. The sequence goes on along the minus strand of OU426983.1, from coordinate 67,049,466 downwards.
GGCCTCCGAATGAGTGTTAGAAAGTGGGGGCGAAAAACAGTGGATAGAGAGGAGGGGAAGAAGATTGTTGAGGAGGCCCAGGACCTCACAGGACTGTAGTACCTTATAGTTATTTAGTTTTACATTTTTAATTTAAAAATGCATGTTTAAAAAAAATAACCATAAGCAATTAACAAATAAACAGGGGGTCACCTGTGGTGTAGTGGTTAGCATGGAAACCTACAATACTAAGGTAAGGCGCACATCGAACTGTGCCACGCAGGCGACGCAGAGCAGAGCAGAGCAGGCGGCACGAAAAAAAAACTGCGTCACACAGGTACCCGCGCACATTGAAGAGCAGTTTCTGTGCCGCAGTTTCGGGAAGGCAGGGGCTTTTTTAGTTAAAGTATGTTAGATTTCTTGGATTTAAGATCAGAATCTGATTCGTATATAGAGTTGAACACAAAAAAAATTGCATTATCAAAAATCAAGGTAAAAAAGATTGTGATAAAATGAGGAAATGGAGAAAAGACCAGCTCACGAAAGAATTTGCAAATAGATTATTCTTACTAATCTATTGAAATATTTCCGTCTGAGTCTGGTGAATTAAATAATTACATTGAAGTTACTATTTAGTCTGAGGGATCGATAGCTTAAAACCATTAGTTATCCGTGATGTTATAAAATCAGGTAATGAGAGGTCTGGTTAAGCTCTAAGTTTGTAGAATTATACTAAGCACAAATCTCTTGGATACGATTTTAACAGCATTATATCATTATGGATGTTAAGATATTGATAAGGCATTTAGGTTATAACATTTATACTTATAAGCTATAACAGATGTTTCAATGTATTAATTAATTAATTCATGTTTGTGAACTGTTAAGTTATTAATGTTTTTCGAGTTAATAAAATATGTAATACAGTATCAAATCTTATTACTATAAGCAAAGGTACATAACATGGCGCTGCGGACAGACATTTGAAAAGTTATCGGATTAAAAAGTAAGAATTAATTTAATTTTAAATAATTAAAATGGATTCCTTTATGCAACCCCCGAGGTCAATGATATGGAATGATAATCCAGCTCAGGAATGGACAGACTTCAAGGAAAGAATGGAAATATATATTGAAGCGATTGATGGGACTAAGCTGGAAGATAAACGTAAGTGTGCTATTTTTAAACATATTGCTGGTGAGAGAATCATTAAAATTTTGAATAGTTTGCCTACTAAATCAGAAACACTAAAAGATATATTTAAACAATTGGATGACTATTTTATTCCACAAAAGAATATTATTTATCTTAGATATAAATTTTTCGTATGCTCACAGTTGGAAACAGAAATGTTTGTAGATTATGCTGTTAGGTTAAGAGAAACAGCTAATTCATGTGATTTCGGTGAATTGTTGGATGGGCTTTTGGTGGCCAGATTTATTTCGGGCATTAAAGATAGCTCCTTACGAGAACGACTTCTTAGGGAAAAGGACTTGACAATGGATAAAGTTTTAGAACAGTGCCAAGTAATGGTAGCAACTAGGCAGCAAGGTGAAGAGATGTCAGGCACTACTGCAGTGCATTATACTAAAAATGAAAGTATCAGCGGGCCCAAAGGTGAGTCTCGAGGTAGCAAGGTTAATTGTAGCTATTGTGGTTTTCAGCATGCTTTCGGAAAGTGCCCTGCTTACGGGCAATCTTGTAGAAAATGTGGACGTCTAAATCATTTTGCTTCCAAATGCAAAAAGAGTTCATCTAACCTAAGAAAGGTTAAAGAAATTCAGGAAGAATGTTCAGAGGGTGAGGATTTTTTTGTAGGTATGGTAAAAGTAAATTCTTTTGATAATTCTGATAGAGAATGGAAGGCTCAGTTGCTGCTTTGTGGAAAAGTTGTGTCCTTCAAACTGGATACTGGTGCACAGGTAAATGTGTTGCCAGACAGGGTTGCACGTCGACTTGGAATTCAAGTTGAGCCTTCAATGAAAAAACTCACTACTTATTCAGGTGAACGCCTACCTGTGGTTGGTAAGTGTATGTTACCTTGTTCTTATAAGAATAAAAACTATAATTTAAATTTTGAAGTGGTGAACACACCATATGCATCTCCATTGTTAGGACTGGCGGGATGCGTTGAACTAGAGTTAGTGAGTAGAGTGAATATGATAGATTTGGATAGGTTAAGGATTGACTATGCTGACCTCTTTGAAGGTATTGGAAAATTAAAAGGCAGGGCACATATCGAAATTGATAAAACAGTGGTGCCTGTTGTGCATCCACCTAGAAAAATACCATTTCCTTTAAGGGATCGAGTTAGGGAAACACTACAAAATTTGGAGGATAAAGGAATTGTTACAAAAGTGGAATACGCAACAAGTTGGGTTAACTCTTTGGTGGTGGCCTATAAATCAAATGGTGACATCCGGCTGTGCTTGGATCCGAAGGATTTGAATAAGGCTATAAGGCGGTGTCACTTTCCTCTACCGACTGTTGAAGAAATGGTAAGTCGGTTATCCAAAGCAAAATATTTTAGTAAATTAGATGCGATGTCGGGATTTTGGCAAATAGTGCTGGATAAGGAGAGCTCAGACTTATGCACTTTTAATACACCCTGGGGGCGATACAAGTTTCTGCGTCTTCCTTTTGGAATAAGCTGTGCCCCAGAAATGTTTCACTCCAGGTTCAAGAAAATTTTTGGAGATTTGGACGGATGTGACGTTTTTGTTGATGATATAATTGTGTGGGGTTCTACAAAGGAACAGCACGATGCTAATTTGAAGGCGGTTTTGGAAAGAGCGAGAGAAGAGAACGTTAAATTTCAGAAGAAAAAGTGTGTCTTTGGAGTAAAAGAAGTTGTCTACATGGGTCACCGATTGACAGATAAAGGAATACAGCCAGATAAAGATAAGTTGGTTGCGATAGATGGCATGCCTACCCCTAAGTCCAGAAAAGAACTTGAAAGATTTTTAGGTTTAGTGAACTACCTAGGAAAATTTATAAAAAATTTAGCTGATATTACGGCTCCTTTACGCCTTTTACTTAAAAAAGAAGTGGAATGGCATTGGGAAGAGGACCAGCAATCTGCTTATAATGCTCTGAAGCAGGCTTTAACTACGGAACCTGTCCTTAGATACTACGATCCTAGTTTACCAGTAACAGTGTCGGTGGATGCTTCTCGGGATGGCTTAGGGGCGGTTTTGATGCAGGAGGGTCAACCAATAGCTTATGCTTCAAGAAGTTTATCAGAAACTGAGAAAAGGTATGCAAACATTGAGAAAGAAATGTTGGCTGTTGTTTTTGGTTGTGAGCGTTTCAATAGCTACACATATGGCCGTCATTTCAAGATCGAATCGGATCATAAACCGTTGGGTATGATTCATAAAAAACCTATTCACTTGTGCCCTCCTAGACTGCAGAACATGTTATTGAAATTACAACGATATCAGTTTGAACTAACTTACAAACCAGGAAGCGAAATGTGGGTTGCAGACACGCTATCAAGAGCTAGTTTAGGGGAATCTGGAGTGGAAGATGGAGGAGATATGCATGTCATTGCTTTGATTAAGAACATGCCTATTTCAGACGAAAAAAGTAATATTATCCGCCAAGAGACCGAAACAGATGACGAACTTAAAGCAGTACGTCAATGGATGGAAGAAGGGTGTCCCAAAACTAAGGATCCATTGCTTGGACGTTACGATTCATTTAAGGATGAATTAACATTTTGTGACGGAATTATCTTCAAGGGATGTCAAATGGTTGTGCCTAAGTCATTAAGGAAGGAAATATTGAAAAAAATCCACTATACACATCAAGGAATGGAAAAATGTTATAGAAAAGCTAAAAATTTTCTTTACTGGCCGAATATGAAAAATGATATTATGAATATGGTAAAGAACTGTGGAATATGCCAAAAATATGCAACTTCCCAACGAAAGGAGCCAATGGTATTGCAAGCAATAGCGGAAGGGCCATGGCGTAAGGTAGGAATGGACATCATGTTATTATATGGTTTAAATTATTTGGTTGTGGTAGATTATTATTCAAAATTCTGTGAGGTGGCTAGGTTAGAAAACCTGAGTTCAAACTATGTAGTTGAAGCTACAAAACAAATCTTTGCGAGGCATGGAATTCCGTGTGAAGTGGTTGCGGATCAAGGGTCACAATTTGGTAGTTTTGCATTTATGGATTTTGCTAAGCAATGGGATTTTAAACGAACACTAGTCAGCCCAAAGTACCAACAAGCAAATGGCTTAGCGGAACGTTACATACAAACGGTCATGAAACTGCTAAAGAAGTCAGTTGAAGCTCAGACGGACCCCTTTTTATGCCTACTGGAACTGAATAACTCTCCATTTGCTGATTTGCCGTCTCCAGCTGAACTACTGATGGGAAGGCGTCTAAGAGGAGTTTTACCTTGCTCAAACAATGTTTTACAACCAAAGCAAGTAAACCCAATGGACATCAGGAAGATATTAGATGAGAGACAGAGGCGGAGTAAAAGGTACTATGATGGGGGAACGAAACCTCTTCGGGATTTGGATATAGGAGAAAATGTACGAGTGCAACCATCTCCTTATTCCGAATGGACTCCAGCCAGAGTGGTTGGGAAGATGGATCGCCCGAGATCTTATTGTCTACAAAGGAATGACAGTGGAATAGTTATAGAAAGGAACAGGAAACACATCAAACCTGTTAAGGGGTTCGATGAACAATTACTGAAGGGCGAAGAAGAAGAGCAGAAGGGTGAAGAGACAGAAGAGGAGGATGAGGAGGTCCCTTCGTTTGATGGGTACGTAACAAGATATGGGCGGAAGGTAAGGGCACCGAGAAGGATGGACTGAATCGAAGAAGGGAGATGTTAAGATATTGATAAGGCATTTAGGTTATAACATTTATACTTATAAGCTATAACAGATGTTTCAATGTATTAATTAATTAATTCATGTTTGTGAACTGTTAAGTTATTAATGTTTTTCGAGTTAATAAAATATGTAATACAGTATCAAATCTTATTACTATAAGCAAAGGTACATAACAATGGAATAATTATTTTTCATTGATTTCTTATTTTTTTCCTTGGAAATTTATTTTAATTTATTACCGTTATTATTTATTTGATTAATGAATATATTATTCACTACTTTATATACTTTTATTATTTATAACTATTTATTACGGGTTTTTAATATAAATATTATCTTTAACTATCCACCATTACTTTAATTATTTGACCAGTTGTAGTTCTATTTTTTGTTCCCGTATGTTATTCTTGAGGAACCTTGTCCCAGAACAAAATTTATTTTCTCTTTTTTTCTATTCTGTATGAGGATATAATTAAATTAAGTAGATAATATAATAGAGAAGAGTTATATTTACATCCAATTCTTATTAAAAAATGTCTTATCAACACATGGTCGATTCTCCACTTTTTTCGATTAATTGCGGTTTTCGATAGTACCTTTTTTTACAGAAAGGGCTTAAAAGGGGTGTCTTCTTTCGCCACTTCTGTTCTCACTGTTTATCGATGATATTAAAGAGTATATTGAGGGCGGGACACGTATAGGTGGAATCAATATTCGATGCTTGATGTACGCAGATGACGTTGTTTTTATGGCAGAACATCCCTTAATACTCCAAGAAATGATAAGTAAATAGGTTTAGTGAATACTGTAAAAGTTGGAATCTGACTATCAACCTAAAGAAATCCCAAATTGTTGTTTTTAGAAATGCGGTTAGGTTGGCAAGAAACGAGCGATGGCGACTGGATGGAGAGAGCATATCAGTAGTAAATGAATATAAGTACCTGGGCATAACACTAACCTCAAAATTATCACTTAATAAGCATTTTGACGAAAGGTTGAGTGCCTCCAGTTTCAGCATTTATTCTACTTATAATTTTTTTTAAAAAAATAATAAATTGCCTCTAACATCAAAACTTGTTGTTTACAACGCGGTCAGCCGAGCTATTCTCTGTTATGCTGCCCAGCCCTGGGGTTTTAGGCGGTTTGATAAAGTTGAAAAATTATTTGTTTTCTTTATTGGAAGGTTATTATCACTTCCGCAGAACACACCTCATTATGTAATATACCTACCTAGAGACCGATAGTTATCCCTTGTTTCTATATACTCTACAGTTACATATTGACTATATTCAAAAAGTATTGAGATTGCCTAGCCATAGACTAACCGAGATCTTAGCAGAGGAAACAATTAAAAGAAATATATTTTGGCATGGTGAGTTCCGGTCTCTGTCAGAGATATGATTGGACTGATAGTGATTCTTTAATTAATGGACATAAGCAATGCTTTAATGGATTAATAGAGAAAATAAAAACGGATTTTAAAAATAATTTATTGCTCAAAGTAAATAATTCTACCTATCACAAGCTCTATACGGAATTAACTTATGATTTAGGTGAGAAAAAATATATCTCTGATAGATGGGGCCTGATTCTCATTAAATCAATAATTAAAATAAGGGGGCAACTTCTGTACCTTAATTGTAATGTAAGCCGGGCGATAGAATCCCATTATTGTACATTATGTAATAATAGAGATATAGAGGATATGTACCATTATGTTGGTGTATGTCCAGTGTTGATGGAACGGAGGGTAAGATGGTTAGGCAAGGCAGTATTGTCTACAGAGGAATTCATTGAATATTTGAATAGTCAAGATTGGCAAGCATTGTACAACTATCATATTAGTATAATCATATATTGCAGAATTTAATACTCAATAAAAAGATATAAATAATATTTTTATATATGTAAAATAATTATAAATGATTGTTTTATTGAAAAAAATTGTTTGTTTTTTTGTTATTGATAAGTAAGCGATAAATATTAAGTTTTTGAAGCACTCACTACTCTGCTGATGGACTTAAGTCCATGCACAGTGTGGTTAAAATGTATGTTGTAAAATTATGTATTTTTATTTGGTTATGTAAATAAACACTTTATTATTATTAGTAGTAGCTTTTTTATTTTTTATTCAAATATATTTTTAAAAAAGAAATATACATTATTTGTTTTTTCAATCAACGTTTCCATAAAGCCTATGTTTTTTTCGGTGAAATAATATCAGTCAAATTTTCCTGAGATCATAACTTGTTGAATCGTTTAATTAACTTCTAGTATCTATTAGAGGAAAACTTGTTTTTCTATTTTTTAAACATGTCACAGTAAGACGAATAAAAACTAACGAAAACCGAAATAAGGAACCACAAATAAAATAACAATATTAAAAATATTTAAGCAAAAGTATCTACTTTTAGGTACTACAGAAAGGCCCTCAACTAAATTTTAATGCGAAGGACCTGGGTTCGATTCCCGGCCGTGGTCGAATCTTTTATCTTCTAATAAAATAATTTAATAAATTTTAATATTTTTATATTTTTTTAAAACTAATTTTACAACTACATTTTCATCCTGAAATTGTTTAGTTCTAAAAATTCAAAACACTCGTATTATGTACTTTTGAAATAGCGAGAAATTTCAAAATTATATTATGATTTTGGAATTTAAAATAACAGAACATATATATATATTTTAAATTATTGTATTTTTAAAACCTTTTTTTTTCCTAGTTCTTATCTAGAACACCCTATATATACAGAAGACCTACTTAGTTTCATTAACCTGCTTAAGAGAAAAGTAGAACTTGAAAAACACTAAAATATTAAATTATAATAATAGGAATTAAAATAATGAAATATCGAAAACTGCGTCGCATCGGCACAGTTTTCTGTGGCAGATCCACGAGTGCCACATCGGCCTGCTCTGCTCTGCGTCCCAATGTGCGCGGTTCCTATCTTTTTCACTTACCACAAAAACTGCTCTGCTCTGCTCTGCTCTGCTCTGCGTCGCGAGTGTCTCAATGTGCGCTCGGCCTAAAGGTCGCACGTTCGCGCCTCTTGGTGTCCCCTAGGATTTTTTAATGGGACTAAAAAATCCTTAGCTATGCCGTCCCTCGGATAGGACGTAAAATGGAGGTCCCGAGTCTGTACGATGTTAGGTACTCGTTAAAGATCACTATCCTAATTAGACCTGATCTCCTAAAATAAAATTTAGGACTCCCCCTGTAGCCTCGTCCGATTAGCCTTAGTAGCATAAAAATGGACGTTAATCAAACAAACAAAAAAAACAAAAAATAAACAAATAGTAAATTGGTTGGACACAAAGTTCAATGTGGTTTTATACCGACCGTTTTTAGAATCTTAGGCATCTCCGCCGGGGGAGGGGGCAGGGGGGACGCGTCCCCCCAATATTTTGGAAAGAGGCAACTATTTACAATCTAACTAAGACATAAATTGGCAAGTTTTTTAAAATCCCTTAAAATAGATCGGTGAATGAAGAATCAAACGTCCATAAAGTTGTTTTTAGGCGTTGTTACTTCAACTTTTAGCCTCTCGAATTTTTTCCTATCTATGAGAACATTGATTCGTCCCCCCAAATAATTTGGTTCTGGTGACGCCCATGTTTAAAATAGATTATTTTTTTATTTAAGGCTTATACCTACGTAGTACCTACTCCTGCTGGAGAATTCCTGGACTTCATTACACAAATCATTAACTTTCTATTAGTAATTAGTGATATGATCACTTCTATTATTAATGGTAAAGCTAAAATAAAATATTTGATGATATAAAAAGCGTTTAAAAACACTTTTATGTGTCATTCTGGAGTAACCCCAGCTGGATTTCCTTGAACCATACAAGAATCCTGTTTAGCAAGATGGAGCTAGGTATGCTGGTTTTGCAAGATGTTGGAAGTTGTAAATGTTGTATAGTTGTCTGGCACTTTTTAAAAGATAGGTATTTAGCAAACGGGAAGGCAACGTAAAAATTGTTTTGCGGAGTTTGACTAAACAATAATAAAAAATCTGGTGCGATGCGCGCAACACACAACTTTCACTTACCAACTTTCTTAGATTAGAAATTGACGTGTTATTTCAATTGCCATTTCTCAAAGTCACATATTTTTCCACATTCGTTTCTTATTTATGTTTTTATTTGCTCTCTAAAGTACACTAATTTTTTTTATTATTAAATACAAATTCTTGCGATAATTCGGCAATGCTAGCATAATACTATAATACTGAAAGTCGTCCAATTTTATAATTCTCTATGTAATTGTTGAAAATTTCATTTTGTTACAATGAAACAAATCATTTCCATTAAATGAACAGAACGGCTTTAATTATAAACAATGGTCTGTCATTAGAGGCGTACTCCGCATGAAAGAGCTCTACTTGTTTTATGAGTTGACGGAATATCTTTTTTTCTCCTGTATCAGTTTACTTGATTTCTTTCATATTCGTATTTAGCCTGAAATTTTTGCTGTCACATCGCGGGCATATACATACATCAAATACCCAGTTTGATCAAAATCGTGAAAGCCGTTTTTGAGTAAATAAAAAAAACACGTGAAAATTATACAAAATTTATTAAGGAAAGTCCCCCCTCCGGTTGATCAATTTTAATGAAATGTTGGCTATCACATCTTTGGCATATTCATACATCAAATACCCAGTTTGATCAAAATCGTGAAAGCCGTTTTTAAGTAAATAAAAAAAACAGGTGAAAATGATACAAAATATATTAAGTAGAGTCCCCCCTCTGGTTGATCAATTTTAATGAAATGTTGGCTATCACATCTTTGGCATATACCTACATCAAATACCCAGTTTGATCAAAATCGTGAAAGCCGTTTTTGAGTAAATAAAATAAACAGATGAAAATGATACAAAATTTATTAAGTAAAGTCCCCCCTCCGGTTGATCAATTTTTACGGTCATATCTCAGGCATATCAATATATCAAATACTCAGTTTAATCAAAATCGTTAGAGCCGTTTTTGAGAAAATCGAAAAAAACGTAAAAAGTTATTCAATAAAGTACCCCCTCCCTTTGAGCAATTTAGATGAAATTTTTGCTGTCACATCGCGGGTATATACGTACACTAAATACCTAATTTCAGGTTCGTACGATTTATAGTTTTTGAGCTAGTCAGTTCACACACACACACACACACACACACAGACACAGACACAGACACAGACACAGACACAGACACAGACACAGACACAGACACAGACACAGACACAGACACAGACACAGACACAGACACAGACACAGACACAGACACAGACACAGACACAGACACAGACACAGACACAGACACAGACACAGACACAGACACAGACACAGACACAGACACAGACACAGACACAGACACAGACACAGACACAGACACAGACACAGACACAGACACAGACACAGACACAGACACAGACACAGACACAGACACAGACACAGACACAGACACAGACACAGACACAGACACAGACACAGACACAGACACAGACACAGACACAGACACAGACACAGACACAGACACAGACACAGACACAGACACAGACACAGACACAGACACAGACACAGACACAGACACAGACACAGAAACAGACACAGACACAGACACAGACACAGACACAGACACAGACACAGACACAGACACAGACACAGACACAGACACAGACACAGACACAGACACAGACACAGACACAGACACACACACACACACACAGAGACCATTTCGCGGGACTTGGTCATTTGGACTCAGGGGACCCCAAAACGTGTATTTCCGTTGAAAACCGGAAGTCGAAATTTTTCACGCTATACTCCCCCTTACTATATATTTCATATATAGGTAAGTGAAAGTAAAAATAAACAAAATAATTATTTCGATGCTCTGATTTTTATAATAAAAAGCATTTTATAAAAAAAAAATAAACCGACTTCGAAAACTTGGAAACAGTAAAATAAATGCAACTAAAAAGTATGAAATAATTACCTTCTGATTTTTATGAATACACTGCGAAATCGAAAATGGTATAAAAAGCGGGAAAATGCAATAAACGAAAAATATTATTTTGATTTGTACGATTACACACTAACTCTTAGTAAAAACTATTAAGTTGAAATATTAAATACCATGTTTAATACATCACAATCTTTTCGGAGGCGGCGCAAAATAGAAAATCGATAGATTTTTCATAATATTTAGTGTGAACAATTTTAAATTTTGCGCCGCCTCCGAAAATATTAAATGATATTTGCTTTTAAGGCCTTGAATCATGGCTATTTCTTAATCACCTGAAATAAGGCGTTATATAGGTTGATATTTATCGTAATAAAAAAATGGTTACACTACTGTTATGGCACTTTATGGCGTGGCCTATACTGGCAGGACACGTGACCGTGATGATAGATAATTTCCATCCTGTCCTTCTAGTTAAAAAGGGTCTTCATTACACCTTAATTAGATCACTGCTCTTACTAAAAAAGGATAGAGAAGCACAAAGGGTCCTTTTCAAGCGATATCGGCACTACATTATAAGGTTCCAAATAGGCCATGTCCGACAGAAATAGTTTTACTACAATAATTAATAAAATACAAATTGACATATTAAAAGGCCAGTAGAATATTTGGAAAAAAATATTGCGGGCCGTTCGGCTGTAACAAAATATTTACTCTCGAACCTTTGTCGCAAAAACGCAATAACATTATCTTGTGACAACAATAATGTGATACGGCGTAAACATTTCGAGAACAGTTCAAGGACCCTTATATTTCAACCGTGCACAGCAGTGTTTTTCTATTTTAATATACTTACATATATTTTTTGAAAATTTTCGATTTTTAATTTCAATCAAAATTTAATTTTAGTTCATTCTTACTGTTAGCATTAAGATTAGCTCGGATATCAAGAAAACTTGATTGTTTCTAATATGTTTAAATGCTGCCGTTTTCTGGAAAAGGGGCAAAGATCCGCATGCAAATTGAGTTTCATCTCACTATAGGCCATAAGTTCTAGTAGTAGTAATAATGTTTATTGGGCGAAAAATATAATACAATATATACCTAATTGTAAAAATAACAGAACATTTTACGGCATAGCGAACTGTCTGCCGATTAATTTTATACAATTCATAACTTGTACAGTAAGCGTGAAATAAAAACCAAACAAAAAACGTATTAATATTTACAAATACAAAAGAAAATATACAATCATTTCTATTTAAAAAAATCTGGTGCGTGCGCGCAACACACAACTTTCACTTACCAACTTACTTAGATTAGAAATTGACGTGTTTTGCTAAATATCATTTCCCAAAGTCACACATTTTTCTACATTCATATCTTATTTTTGGTAATCGTTAAAGCCGTTTTTGAGTAAATAAAAAAACCCCGTGAAAATGATACAAAATTTATTAAGTAAAGTCCCCCCTCCCGTAGATCAATTTCGATGAAATTTTTACAGTCATATCTCGGGCATATAAATACATTAAATACCAAGTTTGATCAAAATCGTTAAAACCGTTTTTGAGTAAATAAAAAAAACACGTGAAAATGATACAAAATTTATTAAGTAAATTCCCCCCTCCGGTTGATCAATTGTGATGAAATGTTGGTTATCACATCTTTGGCATATAAATACATCAAATACCAAGTTTGATCAAATTCGTTAAAGCCGTTTTTGAGTAAACAAAAAAAAATACGTAAAAATGATACAAAATTTATTCAGTAAAGTCCCCCCTCCGGTTAATCAGTATTGATGAAATTTTTACAGTCATATCTCGGGCATATAAATAGATCAAATACTCAGTTTAATCAAAATCGTTAGAGCCGTTTTTGAGAAAATCGAAAAAAACTTAAAAAGTTATTAAATAAAGTACCCCCTCCCTTTGAGCAATTTTGATGAATTTTTTGCTGTCACATCGCGGGCATATACATACACTAAATACCCAATTTCAGGTTCCCACGGTTTATAGTTTTTGAGGTAGTAACACACACACACACACACACACAGACAGACACACACACACACACACACACACACACACACACACACACACACACACACACACACACACACCATTTCGCGGGACTTGGTCATTTCGACTCAGGGGGCCCCAAAACGTGTATTTCCGTTAAAAACCGGAAGTCGAAATTTTTCACGATCGCAATACTTCCACTTACTATATATTTCATATATAGGTAAGTGAAAGTAAAAATAAATAAATTTAATTCTTAAAAAAACTTTGTTGAAATAAAACAAGAGGAAAAAAAACAAAACAAAAAAAAAGACAAAAAAAAATTTTTAAGTCATTAGAAATTTTAAGGAAATTGTAAATGTCAAGGAAATCATAAGGATCCTGCCTAGGTTGGATTAAGGAGATTATATCGATGTGTCCACGCACGACGAACAAAATTCACTATCTTACGGCACTCTGTTTTAGAAGGGGCATTCAAAAGTGAAATCAGGAATGTATTTCGCAGAGGGCTAGCACCCAGAAACTCGGAACGGATCTCACTGAGAAAGTGGACAGTTAACATTCGTCCATAAGTTCTTACATATATGTCAACAACAAAATATCACAAAAAAACGAATTTCGATGAAGCAAATAGTGGCGTACCACGCCAGTTGGTGACAAAACGGATTTATTTTCGAGAACCCTTAAAACAATATAAAAATAATAAATCAAAATTACTCAAGAATATCAAATTTTGTAATAATTATGATTCTCAGAAAAACGAACAAAAAGAAGTCATAAATGTGAAAAAGTGTGATTTCTATGAATCGATCGACTGTAAGAAGGTGGAACACACCACGTGAACACGTGAAAGGCTTTTATCTTGGGCACATCACATGTGATTTGTTTTTATCCGACAAAAACCTGATTCATTTTGTTGCTGACTATTTCCATGAGAAATGATGAACTATACTGGGGAAGAAGTTAAAATTGAGTTATGTAACGAAAATATATTTTTAAAAAATTATTCGACATGGATTCAAATCATCTCCGTGGTGGATCCAGGAATTTTCTCAGGAAGGCACACTTTTTGTTAACCAATTTCATCCTTTGGAATCATGAAACGCTTATTAAACGATTAATGATGAAAAAAGTTCTTAGGTTATAGAATGTCTGATTCAATGGATAAAATTACTGTACGGACTGTATAGTGACTAAGAAACATCGTAGAGGCAACGAGTCGAAGGGAATTTGGCTTTTCAATTTTTTAACGAATAATGCAAATAAGTAGTTTCAATGCCCTAAACATAACACTTTTGGTTGTTTAGATCGCAGTCCTGCTTAATACAAGGTAAATATCTCATTAAAAACGGTGCTGTCAGCTACATGATTATGAGACAGGGGAGGGGTCATGACGCATCCTCAAATTTCGTCCTAAATCCGCCCCTGGACGAGTCATGATATTTATTGATTAATGGTACTTACATTTCAAAACCTAAAGATCTCAATTGTTCTACCTCTTCGAAAATAACAATACCACGCAGGGAATGTCGGAAGTGAAGTAGAAATCCAATGAAGATAGTGCATCCATCCAATTTGGCACGACTTAGCTTTAAGACCAAATTATTTTTGCGGGCAGGTTGCCAGCCATCCTGACTACCTACTCGCTATCTTGGCCCTTGTCGCTAACAGTTCCTTCCTCTGAGATTTATTTTTTTCGTTCATATTTCCTCGTTTCTTGGTTCAATGAGCTTATCTAGAATATTCTTCTCATTACGTTTAATTTTTACCTCTGAAATTTTTCGTCTTATTGTCTGCTTCGATGTGACACTGTTCGTTTTATTGCAGATCCTTATTCGAAGTGCTTTTAACTTAAAAAACAATAATGACCTATCACGAGAACACTGCAACTATCGTAATAATTTCCACTATTTTATTTTTAGGCGTAGAAGCCGTGACCTAAGTAATTTTTCAATCGAAAAATAACAATAATTTCCCCCCTTTAACCTAGGCTTAATTTCCTCTTCAATTTCGTTTTTTCTAGTTATTGTAGATCCTAAATTTCTCAACGGCTTCAAACATTCCCTCTTCTACTTCAATGTCGCCAAAATCGTCACCGTTTCTACAGCTAAATTTAAAATGTACATACATACATTTTGCTTTTTCCTTATTTATTTCTCAACCTACATCTTTTACCTGATTTCATCAATATTTTGTATTTGGTTCTATCGTTTCCAGGTCATCGCCAAGCAAAACCAAATCATCGGCATAACCGAGTACGGATATAATTTCCACCTAGATTCAAACCCATTCCGGTACTTATCACTTCCCTAATGACATATTCTGGAGCTAAATTAAATAAAAAAATCTGGTGCGTGCGCGCAACACACAACTTTCACTTACCAACTTACTTAAATTAGAAATTGTAGTGTTTTGTTAATTGCCACTTCTCAAAGACTCATTTTCCAGATTCATTTCTTATTTTTGTTTTTATTTGCTCTATAAAAAACACTAATTTTTTATTATTAAATAAAAGTTTTTACTTGTGGTAATTTAGCAATGCAAGCATAATACTCCAAGTTGTCTGATTTTATAATTCTCTATGTAGTTGTTGAAAACTTCATTTACCATGAAACAAATAATTTCCATTAAATAAACAGAACGGCTTTAATTATGAACAATGGTCTGTCATTAAAGGCGTACTCCGCCGCATGCGTGTGCTCAATGTACTTTATGAGTTGGAATATTTTTCATTTTTTTTCCTCTATATGTTTACTTGATTTTTTTCATATTCGTATTTAGCCTGAAATTTTTGCTGTCACATCGCGGGCATATACATATATCAAATACCCAGTTTAATCAAAATCGTGAAAGCCGTTTTTGAGTAAATAAAAAAAACACGTGAAAATTATACAAAATTTATTAAGTAAAGTCCCCCCTCCGGTTGATCAATTTTGATGAAATGTTGGCTATCACATCTTTGGCATATTCATACATCAAATACCCAGTTTGATCAAAATCGTGAAAGCCGTTTTTGAGTAAATAAAAAAAACAGGTGAAAATGATACAAAATATATTAAGTAGAGTCCCCCCTCCGGTTGATCAATTTTAATGAAATGTTGGCTATCACATCTTTGGCATATACATACATCAAATACCCAGTTTGATCAAAATCGTGAAAGCCGTTTTTGAGTAAATAAAATAAACAGGTGAAAATGATACAAAATTTATTAAGTAAAGTCCCCCCTCCGGTTGATCAATTTTTACGGTCATATCTCAGGCATATCAATATATCAAATACTCAGTTTAATCAAAATCGTTAGAGCCGTTTTTGAGAAAATCGAAAAAAACGTAAAAAGTTATTCAATAAAGTACCCCCTCCCTTTGAGGGGGACTCAACTTACTGAAATTGAGCGGCAAAGAATTATAGACTTAAGAAGAGGTGGGAGGACCCAGGGGCAAATGGCTAGTGTGCTGAACCGCTTCCAGGGTGTAGTAAAAAACTTTTTAAACAGCGGTCCAGACAATTATGGAAAAAACAAAAGAAGTGGAAGACCTTCAAAAATTTCCAAACAAGTGAAACGAGCGGTTTTGAGAGAAATCTCAAAAACAGGAGCATCCTCTGCACAGATTTTGAGGCGATTTAATTTAGGATGTGATGCTAGCTTGGTGAGGAAGTGGATAATTAAATCAAAGTACTTAAATATAGTAAGGCTGTGAGAAAACCACTGCTCAAAAAACATCATTTGCAGCGACGACTGCAGTTTGCTGAACAGCATATTCAAATAGCGAAAAATGGTCAAGAGTTATTTTTAGTGATGAAAAAAAAATTAATATTGATGGTTCAGATGGTTTAAGTTACTACTGGCTAAGAAAATAAAAAAAATCTTGTCACAAAGGTCCCATTGGGGTGGCGGAGTCATGGTATGGGCTGCTTTTAATGAAAAGGGTAAGTCCGAAATCGCATTCATTTCCGGCAAATTGAACGCAAAAGGTTATCAAAATGTTTTAGAAGAGTTTCTTTTGTCGTTCATTACAATAGTGGAAGAGGAAAAAGGTATATTTCAGCAGATTAACGCGCCGATTCATACTGCACGCTCTACAAAACAATGGTTTTCAGATTTCGGGATCAACATTGAAAACTGTCAAGAAACTGAAGGGAACGGGTTATCAGGAAAGCCCGATAGGTGTAAGCACATGGTGCAATTATCTGCAGTCGTTGTATTCCAATAAGTCGTCGACGTGTCCAAGTAATTATTTCATTGATGTTGGCCATCCTTACTTAGATGCAGACATAACAATAGAAGAGCTAAAGTTCTGCATAGCTAAAAGCAAAAATGGGAAAACTCCGGGTCTCGATGGAATCCCTTACGAGGTTTTCAAGAGCCTCACCCCCGAGTGGACTCATTACATTTTAAATTTGATGAACCAAGTTTTGAGAACGGAGAAGGTGCCCTACGAATGGTCCAAGGGAGCCCTGAGTATGCTCTTCAAGAGAGGGGATCGGCTCGATCCCTCCAACTATCGTGGTATTGCTCTCTTTAACACTTGTACAAAGCTATTTACTTCGATCCTGGGAGAGAGAATTAAAGTATGGACCGAGGAGTGTAACCTAATACCCAGGGAACAATCAGGCTTTCGTAAAGGACGATCTTGTACATACAATCTATATACGCTATCATGTATTATTTCATTATATGTCAAAATAAAGAAGCAGGACTTATATGTTATCTTTATCGACTTGCACAAAGCCTTTGACACGATTGATCACGGTCTCTTGTGGGAGAAATTGTATAAATTTGGTTTAAGCGGTAAAATTATAAGGATTTTGAAAAATATTTATCGCTGCGCCGAGTTTTGCCCTAAAATCGACAGGAAAATAATTTTTTTTGACGTCCTTATTCAAACCGGAGTTTTGCAGGGGGAATCATTATCACCATCTTTATTCTCACTTTTTCTGGCGGATATAATTACCGAACTTAAGGCTGAGGGACTCCAAGGTGTTCATATTGACAATGACTATGACATCATGGGCCTTCTTTTCGCAGATGATTTTATTTTGTTCGGCGATTCCAGGACGGATGTTCAGGCTAAGCTAAACGTACTTTCCGCTTACTGCATCAGAAATAAGCTTAAAATTAATTCTGGCAAAACAAAAGCCGTAATTTTTAGATCAAGCCCCAGATGCAAGAAGAGACCTTCACTTCGTCTGGAAAGCGATGAAATTGATTACGTGAATAGCGTCGCCTACCTTGGCGTTCCCTTTAGCTGCACCGGGAAGTTCAGGCAGGCGGCTGATCATTTCGTTAGCCGCGGCACTAAAGCTCTGGGTAAGGTGAAAGAGATTTTGGCTCGAGGAAAGGCGACATCCTGGGGAACTTCGGTCAAGCTGTTCGATGCCATTGTTGCTGCAACAGCTTTATACTCTTCAGAAGTTTGGGCTTTGAATTATCTGGAAAAGGTTGATGTGCTTCAGGTCAAATTCATCAAAGGTATATTTCATCTTCCTCGCACAACTCCGAACCATTTTGTAAGGGTGGAATCTGGGTCTGTCTCTTTAAAGGTTGCAATCTTAAAGAGAACATTGAACTGGTGGATTACTCTTCAATCAATGAAGCCAGACGAACTTCCAAAGAAATGCTACGACGTCATACTCAGGAGAACCAATTTCCAACCAGAGAAGCTTGACGACTCATGGTTTGCACCTCTTCATAGCATCCTGAGTAATCTTGGCTATGTGGATATTTATCGACGCGCGAGCTACAACTGGTTAATTAAAGAGAAAAAAGAAATTCTCGAGAGATGGAGTAACCACCTTCTTTCTGAAGATGTGAATCGCATTTTTAATTCAAATTATAACCCCTTTTACCGTCAGTTGAGTACATTAGGTGTCGGCGAGGAGTACATCATGACTCAAGCACCTATAATTTGGAAGAGAGCCCTCATGCAGCTCAGGTTGTCCAAGGAGAGCGATCTGCGGTTCTACCTTCACGGCATCGCTTACAATATTAACACGCAGCAGACGTGCACTATATGCAACCAGCGAAAGTCAGAGACGCTCGCTCACATCTTCCTGGAATGTCCTATATACAAGCCCTTGCGCTCTCACTACCTCAGTGACATCAGCACTTCTTTCATCTCTTCGAGTTTAGAAGAACAATTAATCAGGATACTAACACCAACAAGTTATGGGGAGATAAAAAATGTTTATTTTTATATCATACAGATGTTGAGGATTAGGTCTTATGTGTCATGGGAATGAAGTATGGCTGTGAGATGGGGTTAGTAAGAAAGGAGATGGAGAATGATTGGATTGGCCAGCTCTTAGTCCGGATCTCATCCGATTGAAAATTTATGGTTGATTATGGCAAGAGAAGTCTACGACCTTCAGAAGCCAGAAATCCAAAATATTGATGAAATCAAAGAAAGAATAACTTAAGCTTGGGAAAACATAAAACCTAAAAGACTGTTAGAGGTGATAAAAAAAAAACATGGAAGAAGTGTTCATTATTGAAATGAATTCACTCATTAAAGAGACAGAAAATGTTTGAGTTTATACTTTTTCGCAGGTCTGTTTTGTTATTTTGACCAAATTTTAGCTAATCTTTGCAATATTATTAAATAGTCTATTAAAATTGTAACTAATCATTTACAGTAAACATTAAATAATATCTTTTGTTAATCAGATTCCAAAATAAATGATTTAAACTAATCAAAATAGGTATTTTTTCCTTGAGTTTATATTTATTCACAGGACTGTAAAAGGGAACCCGATGATTGCCAGTTCAAAACCCGGAGCCAGGGTAAAAGAGAGAGAGTGAGAGAGAGAGAGAAAACAAAGATGAGATAGCATGTTGGGCTCGAAGTAAGGCTAAAAGTTAATGAAGCCAAGAGCCAATATGTCCTTACAAACCGCCAAGAAGACAGTTGAGGCGTTGGCCACGAGATTTTCTGCATTAAACAGTTATATGTTTTAGTTTGTTGAAACAGTTATATAAGTTTGTTTTATGTTTTTTTTTTTTGTTTTTTTTTGTATTTTTTGTGTTTTTTTTAATATCTTGTCATGTCAGCATATTTGCTTATTACGCTAGTAGATAGGAAATTTAATAAAAATGTCAAAAGTTATGCATATCTAATAAATAAAAAAATACAAATTAATCATTTAGGATGCTTATATTTTAGCCTTAGTTTTCGCAATTAAGACTTTCGAAATGATATGCATGATATTACCCAAGAATACATTTTCGCAGCCTTGACCCGATTCGAATGTTCGAATTCTTTTAAAGATCAGTATTGACATTATGTCATGATTTATTTACCTTCAAAAACGAATTAAAATATCTTAGAATATATATATATATATATATATATATATATATATATATATATATATATATATATATATATATATATATATAAGTTATGATTAGGCTGAAGCTAACACTTGAAAAAAGGTGGGTATAGGGGAAATGAGCAGCAAAACATTCAGAATAGAACTAACTTCATTATAATAAGCTCCAGGTATATATATATAGTTACAGAAGTTGTTGATAAACAGAGTTAGTTATCCTATAACAAAACTGAACTTAATACGGAAAATAATACTTCTTATCCAACTACCTCCCACCCTCCAGTTCCTTCGTATGGAGGAACTTCTAATAAATAAAATAAACATCCTTAACAGAGATAACACAAAACTACAAATACACTTAATAGAAATACAATTAATGGAAAAGAAATAAAAATATACACTTAATAGAAATATATTCACTTAACAGAATGAACAGTCCATCTTGAACTTAAACCTAAAAATTGATAATCAATCCTTAAACTAAAAGTATTTTCCGTATTAAGTTCAGTTTTCCTATAACAAAACTGAACTTAATACGGAAAATAATACTTCTTATCCAACTAACTTATATATATATATATATATAGAATATCGATATCTAAAATTATATATATATATCGACATCGATATATTCTATAATGATATATAGAATATATCGAAATTGTATGGTCAATTCCACTATCAGCGTGTGAGTTAACATTAAGGGTCACACATAGAGATAATTTGCAACAGGCTATTTGTTTACTTTTATTTATAAAAGTAGTAAAAGTTGCGTTTTATTTAAAAAAAGTAAGACTTATGGCCATTGTAAAAATGCAAATTTAAAAATTAAATTATTTTTTTCGGAGGGGAGGAGTGCTACAATACCCCTTGTTTGTAGTACGATTCTTATCTGTACCACATTCAAGAACGGCCACGTGATTATGATAGAGGGGGGGGGGTCAAGAACCCTCATATTTCGTGCTGAAACACATTCAGGGGCGGATCCAGGGCACTTTTTTTTTATGTATTCCGCATCTCCTTAAGTTCAGTTAGTTTATTGTCAAGGCGATTATATTCCTTTTTTTTCAGATTTTAACTGCGATCTATGCCAGCGTTTCTGAGCCCTTCGTTTTTCCATGTTTAGCAGCTATCTGATGTATAAAGGTTGTTCTGTTGTTTTGCTGGAAGAGGTGTGGATGCCTCAAATGCTACTTGGTGAACCTGAGTAGAGAAAAAAACGGCTTCTTCTTCAACTTCTGTTGCAGTTTTTAGAGCTAACTGTATATTTAGGCGTTCGTTCAATAGATTTTGAAATCGTTCCCAAACCGTCTGGCCTTCTATTAGTGTGTGATTTTTTATGACTGACTTCTCTAGTACTTCATTTAATGTGAGAAATACCGCGGAGTGATCCTATGTTATTTCGAAATTGGTTTCAATCGTGTATGAACGGGGCTTGAAACCTTTCGCTGCAGAGAAATCTAGAAGGTCCGTAACTTGTTCTGAGACCATGGGCGGATCCAGCCGATCGTAAAGGGGGGCTGCAGTCCTAAAGGGGGGGGGGGGGGCTGCAGCCCCACAGCCCTTCATTTGGATCTGCTAATCAGCTTTTTACTTTCACTTACCTATATATGAAATATATAGTAAGTGGAAGTATTGCGATCGTGAAAAATTTCGACTTCCGGTTTTCAACGGAAATACACGTTTTGGGGCCCCCTGAGTCGAAATGACCAAGTCCCGCGAAATGGTCTGTGTGTGTGTGTGTGTGTGTGTGTGTGTGTGTGTATGTGAACAGACTAGCTCAAAAACTATAAGCCGTGGGAACCTGAAATTGGGTATTTAGTGTAAGTATATGCCCGCGATATGACAGCAAAAATTTCATCAAAATTTCTCAAAGGGAGGGGGTACTTTATTTAATAACTTTTTACGTTTTTTTCGATTTTCTCAAAAACGGCTCTAACGATTTTGATTAAACTGAGTATTTGATCTATTCATATGCCCGAGATATGACTGTAAAAATTTCATCAAAATTGATTAACCGGAGGGGGGACTTTACTGAATAAATTTTGTATCATTTTCACGTATTTTGTTTATTTACTCAAAAACGGCTTTAACGATTTTGATCAAACTTGGTATATGATGTATGTTTATGCCCGAGATACGACTGTGAAAATTTCATCAAAATTGATCAACCCTAGGGGGGACTTTATTTAATAAATTTTGTATCATTTTCACGTGTACATATTTTTTATTTACTCAAAAACGGCTTTAACGATTTTGAAGAAACTGGGTATTTGATGTATGTATATACCAAATATGTAAAAGCCAACATTTCATCAAAATTGGTCCAACTGAGGGGGCACTTTATTTCATGACTTTTTTTCCAATTTTCACCTTTCTTTCGATTATCTCAAAAACGGCTTTAACGATTTTTATCAAATTCGTCATGTTTAATGAAAATTAGGTTTTCTTTAATATCAGGTAAGCTTTATCATTATTAAAATGTTCTGAGGGGGCTTTTTTTTGGGGGGGGGGGGGCTTTTTTGTTTGTTTGTTTCTTTCTTATAAAGTGCCTTTGTTTTTGTTTACATGGAGAAATTAACTGTCTCTCGTTACGCCTAAAAATAAGAAATGGCTAAATATGAGATATGATAAAAATAAAGAAAACATAAAGAGGAGAAAAAAAGAAAAAAATATTCAGTCAACTCATTGAGACCACGCATGCGGAGTACGCCTTTAATGACAGACCATTGTTCATAATTTAAGCCGTTCTGTTCATTTGAGAAGTGGCAATTAACAAAACGCATTAATTTCTAATCTAAGTAAGTTGGTAAGTGAAAGTTGTGAGTTGCGAGCACGCACCAGATTTTTTACCTCTATGTTCATTTCCCATAACTAAAATTCTACTTGTTCTGCACGTTATTTGTTCTTTATCTTGCTTTCTTACATTAAATAAAGTCAAATTCTATCTTTAAATGACGAAAATTTTTCCAAAGGGAGGGGCTGCAGCCCCCACAGCCCCCCCCCCCCCCCTGGATCCGCCAATGTGTGAGACATAGGCCAATACGTTGGGGAATTAGGAGCGAGTGAGTATAGATTGAGGGTGCGAACGGCAGTAAGCAAGATCCTTCCCCTTGGAGTGCAGAGTCTAGAGCTCCACTCTGTATGTTTTGCGTTAAAATCTCCTCCAGCGAAACAGCAGGATTGGAAATGAAGTTTTGGAAAATTTTAATGGTGATCGTAAATCGTGGAGGGCAGTATATGGGGGGTTGTATAAGACATGGTAGCTGATAATGCTTAAGCCTAGAACGTATTATAACTGCTGCTTCGCCATGGCTCTCTGTTCCGCCATCTGGGTTGTCTGTTCGTTTTATTGTGTAATTCGGATGAAAATTCGAGAACGTGTTGTTAGATGAGTCTCACTAATGAGGGCTACATCTATACATCTGTCATGTAGTAGAATGTCTAGTTCGTTTCTATGGCGTAAAAATCCATTAGCATTCCAAAGAAATGTCGAGATGATGTCTGTTGTAAAATTAAAAAATTAATAACCATATTTAGAGTATGTTAGTTAGTATGAGTGTGTTAGTTGTTGAATATGGCTTATCATAGTCATCAGGGGCTGAAATAGGTTTTTAATTCTGAGACGAATAAATAGGTATATCTGTACCGTATGGTACCTGGAGTGGATGCTCCTGTACCGTTATACCTAAATATGTTTCTTCTGGTGATCTGATCTGTGAGGTCTGTTATTCCACCGGACCGAGGAGCTCGTTATGTTGCCGTACGTCCCGGTCCTGGTGACATGGAAGTGCTGGAAAGGCTCGTTGGTCGTCTGGCGCTGGAACAGGAGACATGAGGTTGGCGAGGCCGAGATCTTAAGTTCCTGAGCTCCTGATAAGTCCTGCAACCTTTGCGCACCTAGCTAGAGTATCATGAGTAAAGCTCGGAATTCCGTGCAGTTAAAATTTGAAAACGTGCAATAACAACTTAAAAACGTGCAAAATCGTGCAATAAAAACTTTAAAACATGCAAAACCGTGCAATAAAAACTTTAAAACGCGCAAAAACATATAAAAAAAATGTATTGCTTGAAAATCATGCATTAAATCATTTATGTGAACAATATATAGCTACTTTTGAAACAAATAAGTAGTGGAGAGTAAATTGAAGTAAAAACTTTTATTTTTAAAATATTAGTTTTAATATAGATGTTGGTAAAATAATGATTTTTTTATTAGTAAAGAAAAATTAATGGAGTACATTAGAAACGTAACTACACTTCATTATTTTTTTAATTAAAGTTTATAACTAAATACATTTTTTAAATTTTTTCTCTAAAAAAGTGCCTCCTGTCACTTAAACTTTCTTTCAATTTAGAAAAAGATATCTCAACTTCTACAATCGTTAGAGGACAATATTTATAGCGACTCAGCAACTATGGATCTCCTTCATTTCAATAGTGACTGAATTTCCGTTCAGGCAATCATTACAATTTTTTAATAGTTTGTATCCAGGATTTTTTGAAAAAAGATTTCAAAATTTTTCGTAAATCATAATTCCTTTCTCGCTCTTGATTGTTTCCAATGATTTCCCATCATCCTCAACTATTTTTATTTGGTCACATAGGGAAAGATTTTTCTCCTCTAGTTCTGTAATAGCAGCAGGCAAAGCTGCTAAATTCGATCCTATAAATGCCAAATCAGATTGAATGGTTGGATTCATCAAAATGGCTTTTAATTTGATAATTGATTGCACATTTTCTTCCAATTCTATATTTGAAAATATTTCCGGTAAAAAACCAAACAAAAAATCAGAATATAAAATATTTACTTAAAATAGTAACAAGATGTGGAATAAAGAGTAAAACACTCGCATGTGAGCTGCAGTTATATTGGAAATAGGGAGATCTTATAAACGAAAGAACTACTAAAATTATGGAATCATTAGATGCAATATCCTAGTGCGTAGACTTACTTTTAAATCACTCTGATGACACGCACTACCCCTGGTACCGTTCTATGGTTAAAAAATAATTAGGTAATTAATTACTTGTGCTGCAATGGGCATCAATTTGTGATTTCCTCTCACATCCAATATTTTTATGACAAGATTTGCAAAACACTGCACTACCATCCCTTTTGAGTCAGGATATTTTTCA
The DNA here is from genome assembly GCA_911387785.2 of Aelia acuminata. Taxonomy (NCBI): domain Eukaryota; kingdom Metazoa; phylum Arthropoda; class Insecta; order Hemiptera; family Pentatomidae; genus Aelia; species Aelia acuminata. Next base: position 67,024,178 of record OU426983.1, on the reverse strand, counting down.
ATCCAACCCGCAATTTTCGAAGACACACCTCAAAGTTTTGTCATTTTAAGTAACAATATACTCGACAGAAGCTAGATTGATAGTGACAGAACGATGAGAATTGAGCAACAAAATGTAAACATCCAGGAACTACTGAGCACTTGGAACTACTGAGTTCTTGGAAATTGGAGGTTTGTGTCTGTTTACATCTCCCAAGTTCCCTTTATTTTTTCCCTATGTTTCCTTTCTGTTATTTTTTTATTCCTATTCCTAATTCCCATTTATTTGTTTGATGAGTATGTAAGAAAATTAAAATTTGTAATAATATTTTTTCTTCAAATTATAAAATGGTGCAATTTCTTGCAATAAAACTTCAAAACGTGCAATTTCGTGCAGTAAACCCCAAAACGTGCAATGTCGTGCAGTATAAAACTTCATTAAAACATCCCATTAGGCTTGATTCGGATAAGTATCTCGAATTCGCTTTATTCTGACTTACCAATAAAAATTGCACGGGAATCCGAGCTCTAATCATGAGTTTTGCCACATTCATCTGAAACGTTCCACACCTAAGGATGGCCGCAGTACATATTGGTATGGCCAAGTTCTTGGCAACGAGTGGTCCTTCAACTTCGACCCGGCAGTGAAATATCTTTTTTATGTCGAAAGAAGCCGCTGAGTATGTTGTTTTTTTTTTTTTTTTTTTTTTTTTTTTTTTTTTTTTTTTTTTTTTTCTTTTTTTTATACCTTTCACTAGTTGCCAACTGCATTCTGAATTGCTTACCTCAGTTGCTGGCAAATGATTGTCTACAGTTGAGGAGTACCTTACTTCGGCACATGTGCTCCTGGTCCTCCATGGAAGCCCTCCAGAGTTCACACACACCTTTTCCTTCTTTCAGTTGTCAAATAAATCTATCAAATATTTAATTAAAACCACATAAAAATACAAACTTTTAAGCAAAACACTAAAAAACATAAAGAATTATAAACAATCCTTTTACAATCAAAAACAAAGAAACCTTTATAGAGAGAGGACGAGGGAGAGCAATGTGAGAGAAGGCTGCTCAAAATGTTATCAATCGGAAAACAAACATATAGCGATTCCTAATGAATCAAAGGGATGTGCCAACAAGTATTTAAAACACGATGGCAACTCTCGCATGCGCAGTTTACTGCGTTACTATTTACTAACAGCTCATTATTTACAAGGAACGGCGTACTGAGCAAGCGAAAAGATTCGACAACGTTAAGAGCTTGTTTGAACATACGAAATGTATTGATTTAAATAAAGCACTAATAAATGTCCCTGCCTGAGATTCTCAGGCTGAAAATAATAAAGTATCACCTTCGTTTTCAGATAAATACTAAGGTACTCAAAATAGAAAATTCATTATCGGCAGATGTTATGAATTATTTCTATCGATCCTTATTTACTATATATCGTCGAAAAACATGATCGTTCTGCCTAAAGTTGGATTATTATTTCTATAATCGCCTAAAAAAATATTCATATAAACCAATTCAAACGAACTCCTGAAAAGTACACAAGTTAATAGGGTCAACTTCATTCTTGGTACACCACTGCATGAATTACTCACCCCTCTTTCCCATAAAAAAAAAAAAAAATCATTGAGAAGTAAAGTTTAGTGTTCCCTTTCCGGTATCAAGAAAGAGAAGTGATAAGTGAAAGTTGTGTGATTCGCGAGCTGCACCAGATTTTTCACTATGTCTATATGCAAAGACTTACCATACTAGATATTAATTACCGTACATAGTGGTATGATTATGCCTTTATTCATTTTTTTTTTTGGGGGGGGGGTCTGTAATGCTTATTGAGTCTGCATTTTCGGCCGCAGTGATAATAAAAGTGGTTTGTTTTCTTATCTTGTATTTGTTTAGTTATCACATTGAGAGACGAATTAATGCATCGTCATCATTATCATGTGATATAAGATTAATAAATTTTCTTCAATTATTTCTGAAATCGGTAAACATAAACCATCCTTTTTTTGATATATCACGACTGCATATAAATAAGTAAAGCATAAATTAACTATGGACAAGTGCTACCGATCAGTTTTTAAATATAAACCTGTCGAGAAAACTACATTTTCGAACGCAGATAGGATAGTAGTGAATAGAACGATAAACTATAACCTAGGTGTAATGATGTAAAACTATCGATAGTAGCGATAGTACTATCGATAGCTCAATCGAGACTATCGATAGTTTAAAAACTATCGATAGTACTATTGAAAACATTGTTTTTAACCCTTAACCACTGAGGTGGGGTCCGTTTGGGCAGACAGATGTAGTTTGTTTATATATCTCCGCTGCATGTTGGATCCTGCTCTTGCCCATCCCAATAGCTTCCTGTCTCAGAGCAACTGATTAGCCAGTATATTGTTTGCCTTTCCAGTAATAACCGGAATTTTAATTAATAAGTTCAAACGGACCCCACGTCAGTAGGTGTGTAAAGTCATTTCACCTCAGTGGTTAAGTGTTAAAGGATAAAGTGGTAGCCTCTGCCTCTAAGCACCCATTTGCTATGTAATTCATGGAAATGGAAAATAAACAAAAAGTAACAGTGTAACTTTATTTATGTTTCTAACAAAACATACCTATCTACTATATAAAATAAAATATTTTAAAAAATATAAGACTGAAAAATTGAATTGTTTGCTCATACATGCCTTCCAACTTGATGGAATAATATAGAAACAAAACAACTGATTGCCTGTCAGTCCCTTGACTTGAAAATTACTTGGTTAATGGCATAGAAACAAAATCACAGTTTTTGTAACAAAATATTTTCAACCTCTATAAACATTTTTTTGAAGTGTGCACGTCCCAAGGTATGTCTGGACAAATGTCACAACAATGTCCTTTTTTCTTCAAAAACGTCGACACATTCGAGGTTTGCGTTCCAAATGTTATCATATCAAAACAACTACTTCAACAACTGGGAATCCTGGTTGCATGTTTCCTTGAAGAGGGTTGGTATAGCTTTCTTCTAAATACAGTTTCTTTGATCTTTTGGTAAAGTTTTTATGTTTTTATATGACTAAAAATAATTTTCATAAAAATTATTTCAAGGTATAATGGAACCCATCCTCTATTCAAATGTTCGCAACGAATTACGCTAATTATCAGTAATCAGTACAATGCAACAAGAATAACACCAAATACCGTTAAACGGACCCACATTAATTCAAATGTTATCCATAAATTCTTTTATTTCTTGGTTATAATGTCCACATTTTTTGTGACACAACTTGTTTTCAATATCGGCTAGTTCGATTCTAAGCCGTTCAAAAGCGACCTGAAATTAGATAAAAGTAGTAAAATGGTCCAGTATAATTTTTATTAAATTATATAAACATGGATGGGTTATTTCATAATATTTAATTCCGTATTAAATAAAAAATTAGCGATTAATTCCGAAAAGATTAATTTTTTTTTTCCTTACATAATAATGTTATTTTCAATTCTCCTCTTACTACACAATAGAAGTCGAACATGCAATTTCTAAATTGTATGTTTGACAATAAACAACCTATTGTAACATGTTTGTTCGCTGTTGATTTTTTTTATTTTGTATATTTTCACTGCTTAATTTCAGTGAATAAATTTCAGTGTTTGAGGTGGGAACACTCCGGTGAGAATTAGAGACATAACGATACCAACAAAGTAAAGATACTAATACTGATTTAAGTGTTTGGATCAAATATTCAATACCACCAAGGTATCGAAAGAAAAATATCGATACTTATGCGTACTAGTATAAAGCACTCACAAGCAGAAGGTTCTAATCAAAACTGTAGTTAACGTTAAATACGTTGGCAAACTAATTGAAACTCAAGTTTTTATAGTTAATAACTGTTTTATTTATTTTTATTTATTTATTATTTCGAATGTAGATTTGCACCTAAAGATTAATTAATTTTATAAGCTTCATTGGGTCGATGGAAAAAATCGGGAATTGGTCAGTAAAAAAAAGGAAAACAAGAAAAACATACTTGAAGTGAATACAAAACACTCTTATTTATTTACATGAATAAAAAGGACAAAGTTACTACTATACTAGACATTTTATTGGATTTGTATGCTTAAATAAATTTATTCAACTTGTCATATCTTGCGAAAATTTAGGAGGGGGATTGATCCCCCATACCCCCCCCCGCCCCCCGGGACCGCTCATATTTTTGATCTTATTTGTATTTAGTGAATTGATTTGATGAGCATAATGAATAATTATTTTGAGATGAAGAGCAGCAAGCAAATACATTTTTTAAATTAACATTTTAATTTGAGTTCAAGTCATGCGTAGCTTGCCAATGGGATCCTTCCCTCCTTTGTTTCATTCCAAGCTGTTTATCTTTTTTAGAAAAATAAAATAAAAAAGAAAGTTTATTTGTAATCTGACTTCGGCAGCAGACAAACAAATCTGGCTGCGTAACAAGTGTGACATTTAAGGTTTTTATGAATATATATTTTTAATAGTGATGCAATACGCCCAACCCACAACTTCCACTTACCAACATACCTACTTAGTATGTACTTAGTATACATGTGTAAAGGCCACTGAGCAGCTTCACAGTCAATGTGTAAGGATATCAGTGAAAGAGGCATGGAGCGCTGTGAACGATGAGGAAATATAAAAATAACAAAATACCAAACATTATTTTTTAAAATTTATTAAAATAATTTATTTATTAATTAAAGTAATTTATTCCTTAAAATTATATATATCATTAATTAATTACGACAGTAACACTAACAAACAATATCAATCTCTTAATGCTATGGCGTGAACAATATTTTTAAAATTGCTCTTTCTGCAAGCCACTCATGATTTATCTAATGTGTGAGTATATCAGGAAATATTTGTTGAATGAGAGCATCTTGCGAATCAATGATTGTGCACAATTCGGTCGGTAATTTTACGCATCCAATTTCATCTATAGTAACTTTTCCATCGCCGATATCTAAGAGTTGTTTTGTGAATGTTTCAGCGGATGGAGCTTGAAGCATTTGAACGCGCATATTTACTTTCAGCTGTATTTTTCCAAGATTACGCGACGATGGCGATGATTTTAAGCAAGCGTTGATCTCATCAGATTGTCCTTACATCTTGTCCCTTCCAGAACATTAGCGGATATTGGAGAGTGTCATATGAACGGTGTGTATCAGCAATGAACTGAAGATTATTATTTCTTCTATGAATCAAAATTTCTCGTGCACCTGTACTATCGCCAACCATGATTCCAGCAACTTCGTCAATAGGTGCTCTCCAGCAGGTGTTTTATCAGGATTGATGATAATAGCGTGATTATCGCTTTGTAATTTGTGTACAATTAGTGTGTATTTGTACAAATCAAAATAAAATTATTGGTCTTTTTGCATTTTTCAACTTTTTATACCATTTTCAATTTTGCTGTGTATTCATAAAAATCAGAAGGTAATTATTTCATACTTTTCAGTGAATTTATTTTTACTGGTTCCTAGATTTCGAAGTCGGTTTAATACTTTTTTACTTTCACTCACCTATATATGAAATATATAGTAAGTGGAAGTATTGCGATCGTGAAAAAATTCGACTTCCGGTTTTTAACGGAAATACACGTTTTGGGGTCCCCTGAGTCGAAATGACCAAGTCCCGCGAAATGGTCTGTGTGTGTGTGTGTGTGTGTGTCTGTGTCTGTGTGTGTGTGTGTGTGTGTGTGTGTGTGTATGTGAACAGACTAGCTCAAAATGTGTGCCCGTGCGATCCTGAAATTGGGTATTTAGTGTAGGTATATGCCCGCGATGTGACAGCATAAATTTCATCAAAATTACTTAAAGGGAGGGGGTACTTTACTTAATAACTTTTTAGGTTTTTTTTGATTTTCTCAAAAACGGCTCTAACGATTTTGATTAAACTGAGTATTTCATCTATTTATATGCCCGAGATATGACTGTAAAAATTTCATCAAAATTAATTAACCGGAGGGGGGACTTTACTTGATAAATTTTGTAACATTTTCACGTGTTTTTTTAATTTACTCTAAATCGGCTTTAACGATTTTGATCAAACTGGGTATTTGATGTATTTATATGCCCGAGATATAACTGTAAAAATTTCATCAAAATTGATTAACCGGAGGGGGGACTTTACTTAATAAATTTTGTAACATTTTCACGTGTTTTTTTGATTTTCTCAAAAACGGCTCTAACGATTTTGATTAAACTTAGTATTTGATCTATTTATATGCCCGAGATATGTCTGTAAAAATTTCATCAAAATTGATCAACCGCAGGGGACACTTTACTTAATAAATTTTGTATCATTTTTATGTGCTTTTTTTATTTACTCAAAAACGAATTCACGATTGTGACCAAACTGGGTATTTGATGTATGTATATGCCAAATATGTGATAGCCAACATTTCATCAAAATTGATCAACCGAAGGGGGGACTTAACTTAATAAATTTTGTATCATTTTCACGGGGTTTTTTATTTACTCAAAAACGGCTTTAACGATTAATAAAAATAAGATATGAATGTAGAAAAATGTGTGACTTTGGGAAATGATATTTAACAAAACACGTCAATTTCTTATCTAAGTAAGTTGGTAAGTGAAAGTTGTGTGTTGCGCGCACGCACCAGATTTTTATAAAATGATTTTTATATATTAAATAAATAAGAATAATTTACACTTACAACACAACAGCCGTTGTGACACCTGTTGAGTTCTTTTGAGGTTATGTAAATCACTTAATTAACTAATCGTGCGAACTACACTCAAAATTAATAGGTATTTTCATTAACCTTCGAGCAGGCGCGCTGAGGAATAGAGTCCCCAGCCTCGGTTTTTAGGCTGTCATATCTTTTTAAGTGGCCCAAAGTCCTGGAGATCTCAGGTATTCAACCTCCGAACCCTTCCCCACCTCATACTACCATCCTACCAGTATATAATTAACGACGTACGTATAATGGTAAATCCGGTGGTCCATTGTACTCCAGGTACCCCTGACCGGGCTTATTGTCCGCATCGCAGAAAAGTGTCGTCCGTGTGCACCGGGCCATAAGCGTATACGAATTGTTTACAATTTGTTATGACGGGTGACAGAATGACATTGATAGAATGTTACCATGTAAAAAGTTTCAATTAAATGTTAGGTTCAACTGGTGGGGATAACTTACCAAGTGATAATTGATCAGTTACCGAGCGGAATGAAAAATGATTAAATTACTAAAATGACTATTAAAAAATAGGGATTGGTGATAGAAGGGTGAAAATTTAAGTTGTATGTATTTTTTAAAGCCACATTATAAAAAAATAAATGTACTGCAATTCGTATATGCTTATAACGGAGTTTATTATATACAGGTAGGAAGGAAGTATGAGGTGGGGAAGGGTTCGGAGGTTGAATACCTGAGATCTCCAGGACTTTGTCCAACAAAAAAACGTTAGGGGCGGACAAGCCTTATCACTTAGGGGTATAAAAAATAGATAGTAGCCGATTCTCAAACCTACTGAATATGCATATAACATTTCATAAAAATCGGTCAAGCCGTTTCGGAGGAGTATGGTAACTAACTTTGTGACACGAGAATTTTATATATAAGATTATTTATTTATTATTTTAGGGGTACTGAAAAAATTCTAATTTCATCAATAATGGAGTTCTTTTTGTTACCGATTTTCGTAAATATATCGTAAAGGGAAATCGATAGAAGGGGTAGGGTAAACCGTACAGTTATTGGCACCCTTAAGACTAAATTTCAGTGATGACATTAAAAAAAAAATACTTCTTATGAAGGTATCTAATTGAAACTTCCTATAACTCCTCTTTATCTATCCTTATAAACACTCAAGAGTTTTTTTTTGGGTCAAAAGATCAATAGTTTTACAATATGACAATATTTATTGTTAAAAGTGCCAAATCTAGTTATTGGCACCCTATGGATTAAATTGTGAAATCTTCCCCATGGTTAGTTTGTTAAAGTCCAACTTCATAGATGACTTAGAGGACTTGTTTACCTATTTCTTTAAGTTAAAGTTGGGGTGCCAATAACTGTATGGTTTACCCTATGTACTTAAAAAAAAAAAAATTAAAACATAATTATTAAATTTTTGTCTCTTATGCCTTTCCAGAAAGGAACAACGATTACTGTTCCACTAAAAGCACTTAATACCAGAAACGGGCAAAAAATGCCCCTTCCGTTTACTTAACTTTGATGAATCATGAAACATTTGCTTTCACACCACAGGGGCATATACCTACCTCAAATACCTAATTTCAGTTTCGTACGGCACTCAGACCTTTTCGTGGTACTTGGTTGATCGGACTCAAGGAAACCTAAAACGTGTATTTCCGTTGAAAACCGGAAGTAGAAAATTTTCACGACCGCCAAAATTTGCGATACTATATATTTCATATAGGATTGGTGAAATATAGTAAGTGAAAGTAAAAAAGTCCTTATTTATTATAATGCCACTGCAGTCCTGCAAGAACCCGGGCCTCCTCCAGGCAGCCAACCAATATCCATGATATTGAGCTCTCGCCCTCCATCTTCGAACCCCAGCCACCTCAGATCCTCCTTCACATCATGCAACCACCTGTTCCGAGGGCTTTTTCTTTTTATTTCCCATCCGGTTTCTCTGGCCTCCTTTTGAGATTTCTTTGTTCTTAAATTCTTATCACGTATCCGATACACCTTATTCGTGCTCTGTTTACTGATGCAACAATGTCTGATTCCCCGAATAATTCAATTATCTCTTCATTCTTCCTTTTTTCCGAATCCCATTTTCCAATACTTCGCCCAATATTCTTCGCAAAACCTTTCACTCCCAGGAGTTAGTATGCGTTCCATACTTGAATTTCTTCTGGATTATGGTGCAGGACGTCCAATGTCTCATATTGGTGAACATTTCACACTTACTTTCTGCAACCACAAGCGTTTCGTCACAACTTTGAACATTTGTTTTTGTTCTTCCCTTCCTCGCCTTTTAGGCTATATGGGTTTTCCCGGGCCAGGGGAGAGGGTGGAGGAATGATGCCGAGTATTATTTAAAGTCCTCCGGCTCCGGGTTTGTTATCTTCGGATTCCCAATCATACGTTACTTGGGTCATATCCAGGGCTACGCGTATTTCCAACATCCAACAACTTCGAACATTCGCAGGAAGCATTATCAATGAGGTACGGCTGAGCTTTTTCAACTGTAAGTGGCAATGGAGCAGTTAGATACTGAGTAATCTTCCAAATGCATTGAACTGGGTCTGTATTAATTTTGCTTCAAAAAACTTTGTTTGCATGCAAATATAAAACCGTTTCCAGCTTTCCGAAAATTAAGTAGTCTATAGTAGGTATAGACTAATTAATTCCTGTTTAGGTTTATGTTGCATGGAGTGGGGTCATAAATTATTTTATAAATTACGTATTGTATAAATCATTTTTTGGCTAATATGTGACATGCTATTTATGTAAGTATTATTATGAAACGCTTGTGGTTGCAGAAAGTAAGAGTGGAAATGTTCACCAATATGAAGCAAAATACAATATTAAGAAATAAAGAAATAACCTATTGACAATAAAGAAGAGTGCACCTGTTACAAATGCTTATGACGTGACAACTTAACACAAAACAGCAAGGGCGTACCCAGGATCAAAACTATGGAGGGTGGCAAGCTATGGTCGTTCAGGTTGTAACATCTTACCGCGGAAAAAGTGAATGAAACCAAAATTATGTATAATTATAGCAGTGCTTTATCAACTAAGTTATTACAATTATTTGCTTGAAAAAAATTATTCTATTACTTCTTCCCGCCTTAAGAGCTTAAAAAATTATTGCATCCAGCCTTCCAGAGGGGGGCAGTTGCCCCCCGCTGGGTACGCCCATGCAAAACAGGGTTCCTGACCTCGATAAATGGAATGCGAAAATGGAGAGGTCCTGAATGAATTGGTTTTATCTAGTTGGATACCAAGGAACAATACAGGAAGACATTCATAGGAACAATTATATATATATTATATATAATTATTTGTTATATTATATAATATAAATTATAATTTATAATTTATTGATTGATATGTTTAATTGATCATTTTATTTTATATTATGTAATAAAAATGGAATATGTGTGGGTGAACTGCAGTCGTCGTATTTAAGTGTCCTTAAAATCACAAAATAAAATAAGTTTATAAAATGTAGGTACTTTTCATAACTTTAAAATATGGTATGTAAAATATATATATTTTTTGTTTTAGTACGCCATAACTTTTTTAATTATTAAAATATTATATACGATGATTTAGGTATCATTTCGAAGATTTCCTTCCCTTCTCGTCTGGAAAAATAGTCAGAAATTCACATACCGTATAACAGACCTTATCTAAAATTTTTGATGACGATTTACGACTCACAATTCGTAGTGAACTTAGCCAATCTTCGGTTCGATCTTTGTCATAAGCTCATAAATACGCAGATTCCCATTGGGGCCATCCAAAGTGGTGGCCATTGGTGCTTTTAACGGTAGTGGAATTCATATTGATTGAAATTGCCACGGAAGAAGCCTGGACATTAAAATGGAAACCGCGATCGTTAATATAAAATGTTTTTCGTCCATTGAAATAGAACAAAGAATTATTTTCATTTCATTTTTTGCCAGCAACATGAGAGCTGTTATTTTTACACAGTTGCCAAGGAGACCGACGATCACGTGGTGAAATGCATTGTGGGCTGTAAGACGGGAGTGTAATAAAAGTCGCCATATTGGCCAGTGCCTCAGAGCACCTGGCTTTTGCCATTGTGTTATTGTTTATTATCAGCTGCCGTCATGCAGCTGAATTGTTGGACTTGACGTAGTAATTTCTAAAGGGAGGGGGATTAGTGACGAAGAGGGGCTCAACTGATAAAGATACTATAAAACCTGCCGTTCCGATATCTCCCCACCAATCTGAGAACTCTTCGGCCCGGAGGAGGGAGTTTTCTAAAAGGGCTTTGTGCCAGTTTATGGGTAAGGTTTTTTAAATCGACTAATTGTAATTTCATTAATTTAATACTAACCTGTTTTTGGGAATGTCCAAGTTTTTTCAGTTAAAAGTATTTTATATTTTTTATTATCATTTACTACATTATATTGTTGGAGCGTCTTCAGTTTTTAAAAGACAGCCCCTAAGGCATCATAGTTATAATTTTTTTTTCTAATATCTGAACTGCTTTGTTACGTCATTGAGATGACTAATGTCCAAAGTGTTTCAAATAGCTATTTGATTTCAGGGGATTTAGAGTGTAGTATCAACATTATGTTAACAAATTATTATTAATTTAATTTGCACTAGTAGGAAATGTCTAAAACAGTATCTTTGGAAGGTTAAATAATAATTTTCATTTATGAATTACTTATTATTACCCATATGGCAAGGAACCATTGGGTTAAGTTATTATATAACTCAACCCAATGGTTAGGTTTTAGAAGGGACATATTTAATTTATCAACCCCTAGGTACTTGGAAAAGAATATTTATCTGTACTTTATTTACCAATTATTAAAACATTGATTCATAAAGAGACTATTAATTTTTTTCTTAGGGTCTTATCTAGGTTATTTTATACCATCAACTAATTTAAATTATGCTAATACTATTTAGTATTTTACCAACAAGGAATTATGGTTCTCACATAGCAGGCATTGAGGTTTTGGGAGGGTGAAGAGAAATACATTTTTAACCTTGTGATTATTTTCAATTTGGTAAAAACATCTGGTCATTTAAATTTTTATTTTTTATGAAAGCTATCACACTAGCTCTTTCTGGCACCTATTATAAATGGGTTTTTTTGTTAATTAAAAAAATATTTTAATGGAACACATTAAAAATAATGTAGTTGAAAGTTATGTAATCAGCATGTTTTTAAACACTAATTATTTAATTTTTTTGTTTTCTTATATTGACTTGAGCATTTATAGTAGACTTTAAATTTTCAAGTAAAAATTTGTTTAATGGCTCTCCGAAGTGGTAATAGCATAGTTTCCAGCTGGCACCTTGCCTTCAAATACAATAATTCTTAGCCTTACTCCTTACTGTTTTTGCAGCCATCATTTTAAGTGATTGTTATACATCTGGAAATTAAAGTCGGTAACAGGCGATTATGTTGTTTAATTCAATTGTGTTTTTTTTTCATACAATTAGTGCAGAGCACAGCATACATGGGCAAAAAAATTGCAGTATGAGGTTTTATATTATATAATTTTGGATCGAAGCATGTTGGGAATAAAATTTAATTACATACAGACTACTACTCGATTAAAAAAAATGGGGCTTATTATTCACAGATGGGCTTACTTTGTACTTTTAAAATTAGCTTGAGTGATTAAAATATTGAGCTCCTATTTAAATTTACCTATAGTTTGTACATTCATTTTTATGTTATGTTTTATTTTATATTGCAGTTTATTAGAATTGTCACTTTTTTGACAGGAGTGGTGTAATTAGTATAGTATGAAAAATGTAGTAGGTATAAATAAAAAAAAATAGTATACAAAATACTATTTTTATAGTTATTGAAGTTGGTGTAATGGTATTCATTGTCTTTGATAATGTATTTATTGCTGTTAGAATATTCATTTATTTGTTTATAGAGCCAGAGAACTGTTCCCAAAAGAGTGAAGCCCCTGTAGCGAGCTGCAGGGATGAGGGGAGAGGGTTACCCAAGGTTGGCAGGTGGGGCTCTGAATGGCCAAGTTGACTCGAATCTGAAAGATGGCTAAAACAGGGCGTGATATCGCCCCCGATTTGGTCTACCCCACTCCAGGCTCTCCAGCTTGCTACAGTCGAGGCCTATGAGGACCTTGCGCTCTCATTTGAACTTACTGTTCAGCAGCTCCTCCCAGAACATCATTACAATACTGTTGGAAATTTCATAAGGTATCAGTACAACTTGTAAGAAACAAAGTACCATTTAATATGACATCTTTATGTTATTTCTAAAAGGTTTTTTTTGTCGGTATACCCTAACTTTATTGATACTTGATCATATTTGATGATTGAAGTAAATATTTTGAAGATTTCTTTTCTCTCCTGTCTGTAGAAATAGTCATATCCCCCCAGGAGAAGAACTATGAGGAAAAGAAAACTTATTGTTTGATTTATTTGAGCATAACTCGAAAGCTATAGAACTTTTCACTGTAAATAAAAAAGATATTAGGTCTCTTAGTCCCTAAAAAGAAAAAAAAATATCATGAAAACAAGGCAATTAGTTATGAAGTAACAGCCTTTTGATTCTGGTTTATGTTTTAGTTTATACAGCAAAAAAAATTTTCTCTTCATTGTACCATTGTTTGTACTAGGACTGAAATTAGGCAATATTGTATGTAAATTATTAGCTTATGCCAACTAGTTTCTGAATTGATTTTTTGGGTATTGGGCTCTGAATGAAATTTCTGTACTAGCTCTTAAATTTTCTAACATCCTATTTTCAAGTTTTGGGAAAGAGGTTTGTAAACCACTAACCTCTCCCATTACAAACTAAACATTATTAATACTAATCATGCTAAACCTTGATTATAGTAAGGAGATAGTAAAAGTTTTTTGTTAAAAATCAATTTGTTTTTTTATTTTTCACAATATTAACATTGATTACTTAAAATTTTGTCTTAAAAATTCTACATCTTACTTATATTAAAGACATTACGAGAAGGGAGAAATTAATTAATGATACACAATTCAAAAGTAGAATTTCACTTTTGAAAATGACCAAGGTCATGGATTTCATTGTTTCAATTATTTATTATTATAATAAAGACATTGATTTGAATCACTAGAAATGGAGATTAAGAATGATCTTAACAACCATTATTTGATTTTTAGGTTTTATGGTGATTATCGTAAGGGTCAAGAATGGAACGTGAGACATTTCTATGAGCAGTACATTCCAGCTATAGTAGAAGAAGAGTACACATGTGTTGGCCTTGGATTAGAATTGATCACAAGATTAAGAGAGCTCAACCAAGCTGTAAGTACCTCTATCAGCTTGGTTTCTTGTGAGGAATCGATTGAAGATCCGGCTGGTTACCTAGAGCGTGGCCCCTGTGAGATATCAGACAAGGAACATGTTCTTGTCTGCATGAAAGTTGACATTGATGGGCGGAAAGGTGTTTTGCTGCTAGATCCTGGCTACCATGTTGCTCGTGTTGTTACTGTCATGGAGGACAAAGCTTACCCGCATACAGGTGAATGAATTAATTTAACTAAATCTTATTAGTTAAATAAAATTTTTATAACATCTAAGAATTTTTCCAATATTTTTTAAACACCATGATTTTATTTTTTCACTTAAATATTTCCCGGACAATTATGATTTAGGAGAATGAAATGATAGATGTGCAATTAAGATACTTCCTCGATTTTTTATTATTGAATTTAAATATAACTAGTATTGTATTGTATTTAATAATATCTAGTTGTGATTCCAGTTTTTACTTAATGTCATATGGATTTTAGGTTGGTTCACTCAAACTAATGAATCCTGGGTAAAACGGGAATATAGGTATTTTTTCCCAGAAAATACTACAAATTATGTTATGTGGGAAGTAAGAGAGATAAGAGGAACCAAAGTTAACACATTTCAGAACTTGATTTATGTTGCCCGACCATTTGAAAATGCTGTAGAAGTCACTGAAAAAAGAAATTTAGTTTACAATTTCAAAAGCTGGCTTTCTCGTAACATTAAAGGAGAAGTAGTTGCTGGTGTATATTTTGCAGTACCAAAGAACAACTCAGGAACATTTACCATCCTCTGCACTGACTCTAACTCAAATACACAGAGAGTTAGATTAAGTTTTACAGATTTTCTAGAGCATAAGGTATTGTCATTGATAATTCTTCCAGGAACATTTCAATTTGCGGAATTTCATTGATTAAATATAACATTAATTTATATTTCTTATTTATTAGCAGGAATTTGATGCGACAGAAGTAAATGTAATGGAAATGTGTGGTCAACAATTAGGCCTGTTACCTGCCACTTTTCGAGAGCTGCTTTCCACAGTTGCTGACATCCTTTCAGATACTGAGTTCATTGTACAGTTGTTGGATATCAATACGGAAATTAATGAAATGTGTCCATAAATGTTTATTTTTTCACTTACCTTGATTAAAATTGTATTTTTGACACGGATCCTTACAGATAGTGAGTTATTTTACAGTTGGATACCAATATGGAAATTAATAAGCTGAGTCCCTAAATTTTATTTGTTCATGTACTTTAATTACTATTGTATTTTTTACACTGATCCTTGCAGAAACCAAGTTAATTTCACATGTTTTGGATAACAATATGGAAATTAATGTGTCTATTAATGTTTATTTTTACATTTACCTGATTTAAATTGTATTTTTGACACTGAGGTTCTTGTACTTTATTTTCTTTGAATAAAGTTGAGGACATAGTTATTCCTCTATTTTAATTAACTGAAGTCATAAACATTTATTCCTTTTATGATCCTTAAGCTATTTTATAGTAAAATTATGGCACCTGTATTTTTATTAATATGGTTTTAATCATCTTCAAACATAAGGAAGAGCAATTTATTTCCTAACTTAAATAAAAACAAATATAACTTTAACTGACCTAAAATGTGTACGCATGATACTTATTCAACAGGGAAGATATAAAATACAGAAAAATAGGTTTTTACTTAATATACTCACATGTTATCAAAACATTGTAATATATTTACAAATCCATAAACTTTTAAGATAGGTAACATGGATAGTAAAAATTTGGTTTTAGGTTTACCCATGGTCTGTCATCTTTATATGGAAAAGCTGTAAATGGCTTCTAAATGTAAAACTCATTGAGGTACTTACCACAATTTCAAATTAAATGAATCACTAAAATTGGTTGTTTTCATTAAATATCCATTTTTTTGTCAGAACTGAAAAATGTTTTAAGTTCAATTTACTAAAATATACAAAACCAAACACAAATACCTTTTAACTCGATAATGTAAAAGTTCACTCATATTTTTATTTTTTTTATATTGACTTAATGAGTATAAGCAAAAGAAAAAAAAAAAGAAAATATTTACTTGTAATTTATATAGAACTGCAAAAGATGCCATATCTGAGGACAATAGCCCTCAATATTGTTAAAAGAGTTAACAATATTTCAATGATGGGTTGATTAAGATGGAATCAATGTGTAGATGTGTATATTTGGGGAAAAGAAATGAATATTTCTTAACATTACATTTCAAGACCAATTTTGACAATGAAAAAACCAAATTACTACAAAATATTTTTTCTTCTTCAATAATTGAAAGATCAAGTGAAATAAACATAGTAAAACATAAATTGATTAATTAAAGAACTACATCATAACCTGTTAGCTTATCACAATAATGAATTTATTTGGCTTCAAGTAATACATATATAGTAAAAATGAGGTAATATCTATGACCAGTTTAATGATAATACAATAACATACTTAATACATTTTTTATTAAGATGATTTTTGGATAAATATGTTTTAAGGTTCTAGAAAAAAGATTCTGATAAGTGATAACAGTAAAATTTTGCCAAGTACTATAGTTAACATTGAATGATAAAGTGAGTATTAAAGCAGTTTTTTAATTTTTTATAAATCCATAGTAAATTTTTATAGGGTAATAATACAAAATCTACAATTAAAGTATAGGGAAGGATAAAATAATACTTATTGACTACAACAATATAATATGTATATTGATTGATAAGGCATGTAGCAGAATTAATTAATACAGCTTGGAACCTTTTCAAATATATTTCATTCCTAGAAATTTAACATAAACTGTGATGACCAGATAATTATTAATTTACTATTTGATACAAAAAGTTGTTTTACAATAGTAATTCGACTATTAAAAGTTTTATACTTCAGGAACATTGTTCCCAATAAGTCAATTTTCAAAAACTAAAAACATCTCAATCCTTGGATTTAGCAAAATTTTTAAACAATTGATTTTTTTGTCCTACATTTTATCAACAATAAGCTGACAGACAGAATAAAAAAATAAAGAAAATACCTTTATCCAACCTTTAAAACTAAGAATCTAATAGCATATTACATACATACACACAAAGTTATTTATTAATGTTTGTCACAATATATACAAACAAAGAAAAAGGTACAACAGTTAAAGGATAACACATCACGTACAGAATGAATGCAATGATACAAATTATTACAAGATATTTTATTTCGGTATAGACTTTTCAGAATCTGGAGCTGATGTTTTCGTAGAACATTTAGACTGTTTTTGTTTTGGTTCATTTTTTTCAGGTTTTTCTTCAGAATCCAATTTCCTTTTTTTTGGCGTTTCATCATTAGCATCCTCTTCTGAATCACTGTCAAGGAATAATCAAAATTAATATCATAAATCCTTAATCCTTTAATCTATGCTAAGTAACAATTACATTTGTTAAACACAATTTTACTTTTCCTTAACAAACAACTAAACACAAATGACTATTTAAAGAAGTTAATTAGACTACTGAGTCTAAAATAGCTCTAGGGGCCAAAATAATATTTTAAATGGTCTGAAGTGGCTTTTAGCCTTGAAACAAACTGGTTACTGAAATTGGTATATACAATACAAATTCATAGGAGTCAGCACAACATATACTTTTTAGTTTAAAGATTGAATTATGTATACTACTTGTTTATTAAGAGTCCCTGAAAAAATTAATTATTTGTTTATAAGAAAATTAAACAACAAATAGTAAAAGTAGCCAGATACATACAACGGAGCCATGTTGGTACAGTGTAAAAGTTTGTTTAATCTCGTTTGAAGCAACTTAGCACTCTCCCGTCCGATATGTGAAGATTTCCTAATGCAAGTTCTCATTTCCACCAGTCATTTTTATCAATAAAGTAATATAAAGTCAGCATTAGAATTGGTTGAAGGACTAATGACCTAACCATATTGCACGTGGGCAAGAAAATGGTTACAACCAGGGTTTGAAATTAACTCTTATTTTCTCGGAAAGAGAATAAAAGTCAAATCCGGACTTTTATATTTCTAATAAATAAAAAAAATCACATCATGACTTTTATATTTCGGGCCAGAAAATAAAAGTCCTGATATGATCTTTATCACAATGATAGCTAATATAAGAGTCAAAGCTTGATTTTCATTATTTAAGGATGAATTTATTAGCTTTTTTATGGGATTTCTCCATATTGTTGTTCATTATTGGGTTAACCATTTTTATGTAAATTGGTATAATAAATTACCTTATATCGATCTTAAGATCGATTATTAGATTATCAAGGCTGCTGATAATGAAAAAAAATCGATATAAAACCACAGGCTCGCTCAGGTATAGATTACAAGTTATCTGATATTTATGATATTGGGGTCGATTTCGAAGTTAATTGGGGTGCTGATTATGAAAATGATATCAATTTTTCGATTATGTGCTCAGGTATCGATTTATTTCAGCATACGCGATATAAACAATATTGGGGTCCACTCATAGGTTATTTGAGGTGCTGAATTTAAAAATGATATCGATTTTTGGATTATGTGCTCCAGTATCGATTTAATTTAACTTACGCGATATAAACGAATTTGGGGTCCGCTCATAAGCTATTTGAGGTGCTGAATATGAAAATAATATCGATTTTTGGATTAAGTGCACAGGTATCAATTTAATACTACTTAAGGGATATAAACGATATGAAAGTTGGCATTGGGTTATGGAAGGTGCTGAATTTGGAAATGATAAGAGTTTTTATGATTAGGCGCTAAGGTATCGATAAATTATAACCTGCACGATGATAGCGATATTGTGGTCATAAGTTGCATACATTTTGAATATTTTCATAAAATTAGTCATTTTTAAATAGTTTATTATCTATATCACCTTCCATAACCCTATGCCGACTTTAATATCGTTTATATTCCTTAAGTAGTATTGAATCGATACCTGAGCACGTAATCCAAAAATCGATATCATTTTCAAATTCAGCACCTCGAATATCCAACAAGTGGACCCCAATATCGTTTATATCCCTTAAGTTAAATTAAATCGATACCTGAGCGCGTAATCGAAAAATCGATATCATTTTCATAATCAGCACCCCAATTAACCTAGACATAGACCCCAATATCGTAAATATCCGATAAGTTTGAGGGAGCCTGAGGCTTTATATCGATTTTTTTTCACAATCAGCAGCCTTGATAATCAAATAATCGATCTTAAGATCGATATAAGGTAATTTATTATACCCTAAGATTTCCATAAAAACGGTTAACCCAGTAATGAACAACAATATGGAGAAATCCAATAAAAAAAGCTAATAAATTCATCCTTAAATAATGAAAATCAAGCTTTGACTCTTATATTAGGCATCATTGTGATAAAGATCATATTAGAACTTCTATTTTCTGGCCCGAAATATAAAAGTCATGATGTAATTTTTATTTATTTATCAGAAATATAAAAGTCCGGATTTGACTTTTATTCTCTTTCCGAGAAAATAAGAGTTAATTTCAAACCCTGGTTACAACTAAAAAAACTGTTTTTTTGTGTAATCACATGTGAAGTTTTTACTGCATTATGCACTATGCACCCTCAAGCAGCGATGAGGGAAAAAAGTATTTGATCAACTATGGTTTACGATAGGAGCAGTTAATACCACTATTATTTTGAATTTTGAGCCTTAGGTGAACAGAACTACTAGTACGAGTAGTATTGTGACTATATTCTGAAATTGTAATTCTGATTCCAAAGATATGTATATGTAGTTATGTATAACTCAAATTTCATATATTTTTAGTTTTAACCATCTTGCCGACGTGCAATATCTTCTTACTTATTTGCACGAATTGGGGGCTAAGTCCAGGGCAAGATTCTTTCCACTAACTAAGTAAGGGGAAACTAACCTGCCTTTAGAGAGGAACCTACATTGTAAAACTAAACTGTACCCAAACACTGATGTACTGTGATTTTCCTGGGCTACTGGATGGGTAATCTATCGACATGATATATATAGATCACGGACACCATGACAATGACCATAATCATGTCATAATCCTTTGATTTAAGATGATCTATTAATAGATTCAGACACTAGTGTTGGGAGGTGGGGTAAAGGCTCTAATGTTGTATCTTTCTTTAAATTGTTATCAATCGAAGTCATAACAAATCCAAATATAACTCTAACTTAGGTGTTATGTTTTCTTATAAATTATATTCAAATATTTCTAATTTCAAAAGCGTTTTTCTCATCTTTTAATAAGTCAGAAAGAATGGATTTGGATACCTAAATATTTAATTTCGCATATTATATATGATTATTATAAATGATTTATTATTTTAATGAATTAAATAAAGTTCTAGAAGATAACCCCCGGATGGACCTATTTTTGGGTAAAATCTCAGAATAAATCTATTGTAGTGTAAATTCTAAAAAAGGTGTGATAGAGTGCCATTTATTGAACTGATTATTTCAAAATAAATGTAAATCTCATGAAAAATCTGGTTTCCCTCAGACACACACAAAAAAGGAAAACTCCTTGAAATTAAATCCGAGTCATACTTTTAACTCCATTAAATTTAGAGTATTATTTACAAAAGTTTTTACTGACCATGTAATATTTTTGTTTTACTGCTTGATAAAATATCATTATAAAGTGTTACAATAACCGATTAATTGCACAAGTAGTACAATTAGATGAACAGCTGTTTAATTTATAAAAAAGGGGTTTCTTCACTGTTAGGCAGGTTGGTCCTAAATGCATTTAAAAAATGTAAAGCCCCTGTAGTATTAGGCCATTGGGAAACAACTATAAAAATTAATAACAACACTACTATTAAACAAGTTATCTAACTTAATGAAACAAGCCACAAAGTACATTAAAAATAGATACAATATGCATATTTCAAGTTATATGGACATTGAAAAAAATGAAGAAAATAGGACTTATGTGATGGAAATGGTTGGGGTGCTGTTAAATGAAATATTTTATGTGCAATAGCATATATTTTGTGCCGAAATTTCGACCCAACATTCAGGTCATCATCAGGGCTGTCGAGTCAACTGCTCGAGATCGACTGCCGGCTGACAGAACTGCATCCAAACGCAGTTCTGGTTGAGTCGACAGCCCTGATGACCTGAATGTTGGGTCGAAACGTCGGCACAAAATATATGCTATTGCACATATAGTGTTTCATTTGACCGCACCCCCAACCATTTCCATCACATACACTTCTACGGTCAACTAATTACCTTAATTAAAAATAGGACTTAACTTGATGAGAAACATTTTACTCATTCTTTGATAAAAAGGAACAGAATATGTTAATAAATTGATTATAAATAAATTATATTTGTGAACCAAAAAGCTTTTGTAATATGGCTCTACAAAACCTCATCGACATCAAATTTACATTTTACTAGCATCAATAGTTGACTGACTATTGCATCATTAATCCATATAATTTGACTGAGTAGTTTCCATCAGAAAAAATCTTAATGGTAGATAAAGGTATTGATTGATAGGTTTGAGTAAATGTTAAATATATCTGCACTTAAATCAAATTTTAATTTTATATTTCAAAAATAATTTGGTTTAGCAAAAATGAATATATTTTGATAGCCACAGGATTGCTCATTTCACCTAACACTCCTATTAGTTCGAAAACATTGTCCAAATTGTAATTGATACTACTGTAAATTTAATTGAGATCATGGGTCCAGATTTGTTATCCTGCTAAACAAGATTATACCAAAATGTTCTCTTTATCGTTCCTTAATTCTTTCAATTTAAATAAAAAATAAAAGCGCTTAACTGAAAATACTTTTCCAATAGGACATTTATATCTCTTACTCATAGAATAGAATAAAATAAGGCTTAACGCACCCGAAGGCCCGACGCCGACACCACCAATTGCTCCCTACATATGTCCATCCACCTCCCACCGTCCAATCCCAAATTCACAAGATCTACTTTCACCGAATCATCCCACCTTTGCCTAGGCCTACCCCTCATTCGCTTTCCAGTCGGCAAAGCGTTTATCAATCTTTTGTTCGTTAGGAATTCGTTCCCTACTAAGACTTGCAATTTTGCATGCCCACTTTAACCGACACGCAGTTATAGCCTTGATTACATTTACCGAGTAAAGTTCACACAAATTCCGCATTGTGTAGCCGTTTATATTCTCCTGTTGACTCATCCTTCTTCGGCCCGAATATTCTATGCAGTACTTTATTTTCAAATACCTTAAGGCGTTTCTCATCCCTTACTTTAAGCAGCCATGTCTCACATCCATAAAGAACCATCAGAAGAATTATAGTTTTGTAAATCCTAATTTTTAAATTTCGGGATAAAAGGCGTGAACTAAGTAATTTTGCAACCAAACAAATAACAAGCATTTCCTGCCTTAAACCTAGCCTTAATTTCCTCTTCAATTCTGTTTTATCTCGTTACAGTAGATCCTAAATATCTAAATTTCTCAACGGTTTCAAATATTTCCTCTTCTACTTCAATATCACCAAAATTGTAGCCGTTTCTACAGCTAAGCATATATTTTGTTTTTTCCGTATTTATTCCTAGCCCTACTTCTTTGCCAGCTTTCATCAATGCTTTTGTATTTAGTTCTATCGCCATGTCATCGCCAAGCAAAACCAAATTATCAGCATAGCCGAGTATGGATATATTTCCACCCAGATTAAACCCTTTCCTGTATTTATCACCTCCCTAATGACATATTCCAGAGCTAAATTAAATAAAACAAGAGATAGCGAATCCTCCTGTTTCAAACCAGAGTGAACCTCAAACTTCTCAGAAAAATAACTATCAATTCTTATTTGATTGAACGTTTCGGTCATACACTCTAATAACTCATACTCATAAATATTTTTGAACAAACCATAACCTACCATAAGGCTTCATCTGATGGAATAGACATAATTAAAAAACTAAAATAAATGTTTAAATTAAAAAAACACATGCATCATGCATTTAAAATAAGAACTACATAACAGCAGTGGAAATAAAAAGCCAGATTATGAAAGTAAAAAAAATCATAAGCTTTCACTCTACACCGTTTGATCTGGATTAGTTAATGAAAAAAAGAAATGTTAGACAGTACTGTATATTGAGGCTATTTTGTAAAAATATTACCAAAATCACTTGTTATTCATGATTTGATTTTTTATTCATCGGCAAGAATAAAAGAACATATTTTTAATTAATATCTAATCTTAATTTTTTTTTAAGTGACAACTTATAATTTTTATTGTATTTAAAAAAAAAAAATGTGTTTTTTTTTGTGCTAATATATGTTCAATATTATAAAGATAAAAAATATCATTAAAGCTAACAGAGCAAAATTATGAAGAAATTAATAAATAAATAAGACATAAACGTCAATGAATAAAAAACCAATCCCCCAAACTAAATCAATATAAATAAAAAAAAAAAATTACTTACATTACAGCTCATCAATATTTCCGGCCATACCTGAAACCATATTTAAATCTAACTATATGCCCCAACTTCGCGATATAAGATTTATAAAATGAAAGTTAAAAAATGATAAAATAGTTTTTAAGTTGATTTAAAAATATTCCAGAGCAGTAAGAATAATCAATGGCATGGCTAATCAAAGTTGCAACATGCAAAAAACATAAGGAGATACCATTGCCCAGACATAAGACAAAAAAAAAAAAACATGCATTAGACAACAAAATTATTAAATTTAGCATATATTTTAGATTAAATAATGTCCAAACATTTTGAATTTCATACATTGAAATTAACATAAATCATATTTGAAATTATGTATCAACTTTAAAATTTGGTTTTGCTTGGTGAGGACCCGGAAATTATAGAACAAAATATAAAAACGTTAATGAAAGCCTGGTATGAACTAGGGTTGGAAATAAATACGGATAAGACAAAATATTGGGTTAGCTGTAGAAAAGGTGATGATTTTGTTGATAGAAATGTAGAAGGGAATACTACTTGGAAAAATTTAGGGTAATTGTTGGTAACTAGAAAAAACGAAATCGATGAGGAAATTAAGGCTAGATTAAAACCAGTAATGTACTTTTCAGTAGCAAGATTGCTTAGCTCCTGCCTTCTGTCCTCAAATTTAAAAATTAGATTTTACAAAACTGTAAGTCTTCCCCCAGTCCTATAAGGATGCGAAACGAGGCCGCTGACATTGAGGGATGAGCAACGGCTAAGGATTTTTGAAAATAAATTAATGCATAGAATAGTTTCTATTCACTATTCATATACAATAATTTCTATTCACACTAAACTTTTTGATGAGCTAACCGGAGAATATAAACGCTAACACAATGCCAAACTCAGTGAACTGTACTCGGTAAATATAAATGATGTGATAGCAGCAAGACGAATAAAATTGGCTTGTAAAATTGCGAAACTTAGTAGTGAACCAATTCCAAAAAGATTAATAAGGGCGGAGCCGGATGGGAAACGTCCAAGGGGTAGGATGATCTTTGGAGGTAGAGTCTAGAGGGCGGTCAGTGGGTAAAGGTGTGCAGGGAGTGAGTTGTGGTGTTGGTATCGAACCTTCGGGTTCGTTAAACTCTTTTTACGGACTGCTGAGGAAAATATATGGGCCAGTTTTTGACGGAGGTGAATGGCGAATAAGGAGGAGCATTGAACTGTATGACCTGTACGGAGAATGTAACATTATTAGTTTTATAAAAGCGAGGCGAATAGAATGGTTAAGCCATATAATGAGAATGGCGGAGGAAAGAATGCCTAAGATGTTGTTCACCCCAATGCAAGGTACAAGAGGTAGGGGTCGCCCGAGACGACGATGGTTAGAGGATGTAGAAAGAGATCTGCGTGAGCTTAGAGTAACAAATTGGAAAAGAAAAGCTTTATGCAGACAGCAGTGGTCTGATGTCGTGAGGGAAGCCAAGGTCCACCCCGGGCTGTAGTACTGTCCAGTAAGTGAGTAAGTAATTGTTTTTAATGTTTAGAGTTAACAATCAGTCAATAGATTTTGGACAAAATTTGTTTTAAGTGGCTCAACACCAGGAATTAGGTTCAATGTAATCATAAAGAGTGAGCAAATTCATTTAATTTAATAGTTACTTTGATATTCAATAATGTAAAAGCAGTTGACAGGTCTTGAAACATATTATTAAATGGTTTTTATGATAGTTGGAATGAGAATAAGCCAAGATTTATTTATTTTTGTTTGATCTTTAAGAAGTCTTATAATAGTTTGGATGGAATAACCACAAAGCAAAATGTATAATTGATCTAAGCACAAGATTCATACTGATTTTTTCTACACCAGTAGATTTTTTAGTATCTAGATTTTCAATAATGTAATTTCCCCTTCTTCAATTGGTACGTCATGAGGTGTTGTAGGAGGTATATTACTGGAGGTATATCATTACTATTTGTTCTCATGGTCATGTGTACATGGATGTCATTGTCAAAACTGTCATCCTTTATTAAAACTTGCCTTAGCATATCACCTGTGTCTGAAGAGTATTCTCCTTGGTTATTAATTACTGTCTGAAGTTACGTCACAGTTTTCAATTTATTAGCAGCTGTTTTGTATGGCCGATTCCACGCAGTAGTGTTTGTCAGTAATGTTTTTAAATTTCCAAATTTTGATTTTTTTTTAATAATTACTTTTTAATTAATTATTGCGATCGTGCAAAATTTCTACAACTGGTTTTCAACAGAATTATCCAAATATACAAGTCCCGCGAAATGGTGTGTGTGTGTGTGTGTGTGCGTGTGCGTGTGCGTGTGTGTGTGTACAGACTAACACAAAAACTATAAACCCTACGAAGGTGAAATTGGGTATTTAGTGTATATATACGCCCACGAAGTGACAGTCACAACACACAACTTTCACTTACCAACTTACTTAGATTAGAATTTTTTTTCTCCTCTTTATGTTTTCTTTATTTTTATCATATCTCATATTTAGCCATTTCTTATTTTTAGGCGTAACGAGAGACAGTTAATTTCACGATATAAACAAAAACAAAGATACTTTATAACAAACAAAAAAGGCCCCACCCCCCCCCCCCCCAAAAAGCCCCCTCAGAACATTTTAATAATGATAAAGCTTACCTGAAATTAAAGAATGCCTAATTTTCATTATACATGACGAATTTGATAAAAATCGTTAAAGCCGTCTTTGATATCCTCGAAAAAAAGGTAAAAATTGGAAAAAAAATATGAAATAAAGTGCCCGCTCGGTTTCACCAATTTTGATGAAATGTTGGCTATCACATCTTTGGCATATATATACATCAAATACCCAGTTTGATCAAAATCGTTAAAGCCTTTTTTGAGTAAATAAAAAAAAACACGTGAAAATGATACAAAATTTATTAAGTAAAGTCCCCCCTCCGGTAGATCAATTTCGATGTAATGTTGGCTATCGCATCTTTGGCATATACATACATCAAATACCCAGTTTGATCAAAATCGTTAAAACCGTTTTTGAGTAAATAAAAAAAAACTTGGTTAATTGGACTCAGGGAACCCCAAAACGTGTATTTCCGTTGAAAACCAGAAGTCGAAATTTTTCACGATCGCAATACCCCCACTTACTATATATTTCATATATAGGTAAGTGAAAGTAAAACATTAAATTAAAAACAATTAAGTGATGAAATATGCTTTTTAATAAATCAAAACATGGAGTAGCCATTATTACTAATAAAGAAATGGAAAGTAAAGTCCTCAACTGGAAACCAACAAACTCCCAGATTATGAGTATAGAACTCCAATTGAAGCACAAACTAAATATTATACAAATATATGCACCAACAGATGATGCCAGTGTTGCTGAGAAGGACCAATTTTACGAAGACTTGCAACTCTATCTGCATAAAGTAAGAAATCGGAATGAATATGTGATTGTGCAAGGAGATTGGAATCCAAGAATAGGAAATGACCCAGATTAAGGGAAGGAGCGATTGGAGGAAGGTTGAGTATCTACTCAAGCGACCCAGTACTCAATGATAGTGGGGAGAGGATGGTCAACTTCTGTGATGACAATGGGCTTTATATAGGAAATTCCTTTTTTCCACATATAAGAATCCACTAGATTACTTTTAGGGCCGAGGAAAGGAACCAGGAAAGCACCATAGACTACTTCACATACAGCGAGCCTTTTTTTAGTGAGGTCATGGATCGAAAGATTATATGTGGGGCGGAAGTCAATACCGACCACCGCCTACTAGTCTTAGACTCCAGAATTAAGATTCCAAGAGCCAGGAAGATTAGGGTAAAAGGTATGAGAGGATTGCTACAGAACAGCTGAGATAACAAGAAGAAAGAGATGAATATGAAAATGAGATGGAGCAAACTCTGAGTAAACTGGATAATGAGGAGAATCCACTCGAACATGGGAAAAATTCAAGGTGACTGTCCTAGGTGTTGCAGAAAAAGTGCTTGGAAAGAAAAAGGTCAACACTGCTTTTTAAAAGATTTAGATGGTGGAATGAAGAAGTGCAAGCCAAGGTCAAAGATAAGAAACAAGCCTGGAAGAAGTACCTACAAACAAATAACCCTATTGACATGACCATTTACCAGAATACTAGAAAGGAGACTCAGAAGAATAGTAGAAAATGAGTTTCAGGAAGAACAAGCAGCTTTTAGACCCGGTCGACAAACCCAAGATAATGCTTTCACAATCCGATGATTAATCGAGAAGTTTATTGAAAGGGACGAAAAGACTCACCTCGCTTTCTTAGATCTCTCTGGGGCATTTGATAATGTACCACGAGTGGAACTTAATATGGTCTTAAAACGTAAGGGCTCATTTAAAAAAACATTCAATAACTTTTAAATAAAAAATCTGGTGCGTGCGCACAACACACTTATTTCACTTACCAACTTACTTAGATTGGAAATTAATGCGTTTTATTAATGCCACTTCTCAAAGTTACACATTATTCCACATTCATTTCTTATTTTTTCATTTTCTCTATAAAAACCACTAATTTCTTTTATTATTGAATAAAAGTTTTTACTTATGATAATTTGGCAATGCAAGCATAATACCCCAAGTCGTCTGATTTTATAATTCTCTCTCTTCTCCTCCATATGTTTACTTGGTTTTTATCATATCTCATATTTAGCCAATTCTTATTTTTCTCCATATTAACAAAAACAAAGGTACTTTATAGGAAACAAAAAAAGCCCTCTCAGAACATTTTAATAATTATAGTGCTTACCTGATATTAAAGAACACCTAATTTTCATTAAACATGACGAATTTTATATATTATAAATTATATTTATTTATAACGAATTGTTAAAGCTGTTTTTGAGTTAATCGAAAAAAAAGCTAAAAAATGGAAAAAAAAGTTATGAAATAAAGTTCCCCCTCCAGTTGATCAATTTTGATGAAATGTTGGCTATCACATCTTTAGCATATACATACATCAAATACCCAGTTTGATCACAATTGTTAAAGCCGGTTTTGAGTAAATTTAAAAAAAAACACGTGAAAATGATTCAAAATTTATTAAGCAAAGTGCCCCCTGCGGTTGATCAATTTTGATGAAATTTTTACAGTCATATCACGGGCATATTAATACATCAAATACTAAGTTTAATCAAAATTGTTAGAGCCGTTTTTGAGAAAATAAAAAAAAAGTAAAAAGTTATTAAATAAAGTACCCCTCTCTTTGAGCAGTTTTGATGAAATTTTTGCTGTCACATCGCGGCCATATAAACTCCTGGGCAAAATTAGCGCATCACTTTGTATTTCATATTTATTTGTTTACTTATTCATTGGAATTAAATGAAATCGCTCTAATCAACAATTATTTGTTGCTGTTGTTGTTTGTGTTAGTTATTATCGCTACTTAATCCTTATTTTCATGTTTGTAAGGTAAAAGAAGAAAGTACCTCAATAGTATTACTAAGTATTTATTCTGTCCGAGTCTTTCGAGGTTGTAGCTTACTATCATTTTTCATTTTCCATTGTCTTTTCAAGTTTATATTACTTTTTTTGAAATTTTAATGTGGGTAGATCAGAAGAAATTGCAGTTAGAGCATTGACACTGTTGGATGAAGGCTTATCCCAAAGGCTTGTGGCATTACGCTTGGGAATAAACCAGTCATCGGTTAGTCGCATATTCCATCGATTCAGGGAGACAGGAAGCAACAGTAGGAGACCTGGACATGGTCGGCCAAGGGTTACTTCAGATAGAGATGAACGTTTCATAACGCTCACGGCCTTAAGGAAGAGATTCCAAACAAGTCTTCAAATTCGTAATGACCTTCATTCTTCTAGAAACTTAATGATTTCAAGTCGAACAATAAGGAGACGCCTCAGTGAAGCGAATCTGACCTCCAGACGCCCTGCCACTGGCCCATTGCTCACCAGACAGCATCGAGTAGCCAGACTTCAGTTTTCACAACAATATGGAAATTGGACAATCGATGATTGGAGAGTGGTTTTGTTCAGTGATGAGGCAAGGATTGCTTTACATTCTCCAGATGGTCGGATAAGAGTGCTAAGACGCCCAGGAGAACGCTTTGCTGCCTGTACCAAGATCTCCCAGAATTGCGTTTGGAGGAGGTTCTGTAATGGTATGGGGTGGCATCAGTTTGGAAGCCCGCACAGAGATACACATAATACGAAGGGGTTCACTGACTGCAGAAAGGTATGTGACAGATATCCTGGTGCTATTCGTAATGCCGTTTGCACCATTTGTTGGGGAAAATTTTCTTTATCTCCAAGATAATGCGAGACCGCATACTGCTGCTGTCGTAACTGATTACTTCCAGGAAGTAGGAATTAATATTCTACCTATTCCTGCATGAAGTCCGGATCTTAATCCTATAGAGCACGTGTTGGATATGCTGAAGAGGCGTATTAGAGCTCGGTCTCATCCCCCAACAACAATTAATGAACTTGAAACCACAATATTGGAAGAGTGGGATAACATCCCTCAAGAGGACATTGCCCGAGTCATCCGGTCAATGCCAAGACGACTGGAAGCAATAAGGAAAGCAAGAGGAGGTGTTACAAGTTACTGACTCTATAGGGTGAAATTTTTTAATATTGATTCTTTTTTTGTAAATTTTATTCATTAAAATTTCTTTTAACGTTTTCTTGTTTTTTTTTTATTTCCTACCCTATCTTTCTTAATATGCCGTTCTAATTTCTTTCATATCACCATAAATGGTCTTTATGATAAATTTCTAAAGTCAAATATAGGATAATGTTATATATCTATCACTTAATTTAAAAAAAAAATTGAAAAAAGGAAGTGATGCGCTAATTTTGTCCAGGAGTTTACATACACTAAATACCTAATTTCAGGTTAGCGCGTTTATAGTTTTTAGTATAGTTTTTGAGCTAGTCTGTGTACACACACGCACACACGCACGCACGCACACACACACACACACACACACACACACACACACACACACACACACACACACACACGAGCGCACGCGCACACGCCCGCACACACAATTTCGCGGTACTTGGTTATTTGGACTCAGGGGAACCCAAAACGTGTATTTCCGTTGAATACCAGAAGTCGAAATTTTTCACGATCGCAATACTTCCCCTTACTATATATTTCATATATAGGTAAGTGAATGTAAAAACAACTTTAACTTAGGAGGTAGGGATTTCTTGTTTTTTTGTTTTTTTTATTACATAAAATGATAAACCATAATTAGTGCCAAAATTAATACAAATTTAACAAATATTAGTAATCAAATTGGTTTTGGAATAAATTTATAAATTCAACAAATTACTTAGAATAAATGGATTTAGAATAGCTTATTAATGTTTGTATTAATAAACTACGCATACATGCAGCACACCTTATTAGATATTATTGTTATTTTACAGATGTTCTCTCATTTTCAGGGGTTAGTTCTTTGAAAACGTTAAAGTTCAATACCCCTTACCTGGAAACAAGAACCGAGGTGGGGGTAGAAGAAGGTAAAGCCAATTGACGACTTGGTCTACAGCTACTCCTTGCACTATATCTCGCAGAACTAATTCAAAAAATAAAACTTTAAAGGTAATATATAAAATTATGTTTTGGAAATATTATACATTGACATTTAAGAAGGTAATGTCCAGTCCTAAGTGAGAATATCAGTATTATTTTTTCAGCCTGAAATAGAATCTGTAATGTACATGACTAAATTGGAGCTAAACCATGGCAGTTTATTAATTAAATTTCATTAATTGACAACTATCATAAAAATAGCATTGTATGATTGTTTTTCTGCATCTTTAAAAAATTTAAAAAACACATGAATTTTAGTTCCTTTATGTCTGTCTTGCATTTACTTATTAATAGGGATGGTAAGTTACAAAACTGATTATTGATATATGGTAATGAATGTGCCAGTAGCCCCATCTCATTTTTGAAAATAAATAATTCCAGAAATTTTTTAAAAACTACCTAGATCTATGATGAAATAAGGAAATGGGAATTTCCAGTCAATTGCTAGTTGTTGGTTTTTTTTTAGCAATTACTAATAAATTTCATAAAAGAAGGAAAATCAAACTTTAATTTTAACATCATAATAATTATGATGTAAATTTTTATACTAGAATTATAAAATTAAGCTACATATAAAATAAAAACAATCAGAACTTAATAAAACCCTGATTTATTGTTAATCAATCAATAATTGAATAATATTTATGACATGTGAGTTCTATATTTTTCATAAAGCTTTAACATGAATGCTAGATCCTTTCCCTTTCTTTTTCTTATGTGATCTGAAATAGAGGTTAAGTAAGCTAGATGAATACTAAAATTATCCATCGCAAAATATTACAAAGACAGGCAATTATCAAAATACATACTATAATAAAAATGTTCCCCCTCATTAAATATGCTGAAAATAGAAGCTGCTACCTAATTCCACAGCATTACTTGAAAATAAATTTTATATATATATATATATATATATATATATATATATATATATATATATATATGTATATAGAGTGATTCTGTGGAATTAATGTTAATTTTCAGCAGATTTATATAGGGTATACACATGTAATTCAATTCATCATGCAATCTACACAATTCATAGATCAAACAAATAAATGTGAAGCAATAACACTAAAATAAAAACCAATACCAATGCATGCAGAACCCAACTGTTATTTTTCGAGAAGAAAACAAATCCATTCATTTTCTCCCCTAAGCCATAAAATGGTTAAGATAGAATGAGAAAATACTAAAATAAAATGCTTTCTAAGCTTTAAATTTTGTAGCAATTTATTATTTAAACAGCAATATTTATTTTAGAAATTTCTGATTTAATTAAACCATGTATAATAAGATGTCATTAAATTGTTACTGATTCAAACACAACCATCAAACTATCTAACACTTCTTAATAGTGATTCTTGCATGACAGGTTGGCCAGGACCATATGAACATCTAGTACATGGGATGCCAAAATTATGGAAGTGGGTCTAAAATCAAAACCTACCAGCAACATATTACAGAATGTTTGTTTTTATTTATAAGGATAACCAATATACTAAATACTTATTTATAAGGATAACCAATTACTAAATGCTTAGGAAAGGTTACGTCGAAACCACCTTGTAAAGGAAAGTTAATTAGAATTACTAATGGGGTCACTTGTGGTGTAGTGGTTAGCATAGCACCCTACAATACTAAAGGTCACAGGTTAGGGTCCCGCAGTGGCTCTAGGATTTTTTAAAGGGAATTATAAAATCCTTGACTGTGCCGTCCCTCGGAAAGGACGCAAAATAGTGGTCCCGAGCCTGTATGATGTCAGGTACTCATTAAAGATCCCTATCCTAATTGTACCTGTATAGGTACAACTTAGGACTACCAATGTAGCATTGTCTGATTAGCCTTAGAAACATAAAAGAATGTAAAAAAATAAAAAACAACAAGAATTATTAGTGGCTATTAAAATTATAACTGCTGTAATTTGATCACTCTTCAGGCACACTTCCAATCACCCTAAAGATAAACCAACCACTACTGAGGCATTATAAGTTGAAGTTGAGACCGAACAAGCAATTAGCAGAAATTCCAGTCGATTAAGATCTTTCGATCGATCCTTTTCTCATTAAATATAATGAAGGATCCACCACTACACACAAGAAATCATGCTTGATAAAGTACTGAACTCAATTGAAAATGGTATACTAGCAGCTGGTTTATTTTTTGATGGATTAAAAATCTGAAGTGATGATCTAATTGAAGCATTAGCAACTTTATTAAAATATGATCAGGGTCATTGAATTGATAGCCTTAGTCTCTGGTGTATCTCTTTAAGACAAACATCTACAATGGATCTTGGCTCACCTGCTGCAGGAGGATCACTTGGAAAAAATTTTAACAGTAAATAATTTTGAGATTTTTAAACAGATCAGAGATGCCCGATTGTTCATAGTTGTTAACAACTGATACTCTTTAATACTCTGAATTTAATGTAAATTAATACCAATCAACGAGCAGAAAAGAAATAAAATAAACTTTTTCCATCTATTTTATAATCAAAAACTTAAAATTAAACATACTGGTGGTGGGAGGCCTGAGTAGATGGAAGAGCAAGCTGAGGGGATGATCTGGGTGCTCGGCGTCTACCATTTCTTCCATACTCTATGGCATTTCCTCTCCTCATGTTTCTGGTTTTTGTTTCCCATTCCTTATTAAAATCTTCTGCCTCTTCTAAAAAATCACCATAAAAGCAAAAGGTAAGAAAATAATTTACAAAATAAGAAATAACCATGGAAAGTATATTGTAAAAATTTACTAGTTCACACCTAATGATAATAAATCTTTTTATAGGTTTATTTAAAACTCTTTTTATATGTTTATTTAAAATGAAGAATTTTAGGCTTCAAAATTATTCTGTATTAGCTTATATGACATACTTTCCGAGAAAGGGTCAATCGATGTTCAGAGATGATTCCAACTTCCCATAAATATGTTGTGGGTGCATGTAGTTTAAGAATAATGTATGTACACCACTCCGTTGGGCATATGTCGTTCCAGAAATAGGGGACTCTTCCTTTCACCCGTCATTTAGAATTTCCAATGACATGGTTTCTACCTGAACTCCTTTCTTCCAAGAATGCATCTACTCAGTATCCTTTTAGCTTTAAAACGGTAAACAGTCGACTCCGTTTAATTGGACAAATTTTTTTTGTTCCAATTAGCGGAGGTCCTAATAAAGTGGAAATCATGAATCCACGCGTAAATGCAAAGAAAAAATGCCTAAAAGCGCATAATCAGTGAGCTAAAAGCCTAAAGTATGATAATTGATGCCATTAATTGAACATATTTATGGGAAAACTGAGTTAATATGAGCATTTAGGCGAATATATATCCTCGTCTATTAATTTAATGATGGGGTCAAAAATAATACGATTATTTTAACTTTAAAATTTAATTTTTATTAACTAAGTGTTTTATAATGTGACAAAATATACAAAATGACACAAATAAAAATAATTTTTTGTGAATAATATAAATTAAATTTATATTATTCACAAACAAAAGACAAAATTTTGAAAAATAAATAAATCAGAACATGTTTTTATGTTAATTTTTTTAATAGGAAAGCATGGCGAAGGGATAACTCCTGATTTTTAGAAGAACGACCATGAGTTTTCAGAAAATGCGCCCTTTCAGTAAAAATTACCCATATATAAAAAATTAAACAACAATTTTAGAAATGTAATGGATAGTTAAAAAAAAAAAAAAAAAACTAAGACGAATAATAATCTTAGTACCTCCATCAAACACATAATAGATCTAACGAAATAAAAATGTTTTATAATAAATTAAAGATTTGTTCTAACAAGTCCTATAAACCATCTATGGAATCTCTAAACAACTGTTAAGGCCTGTTTACAATGTTAAAGTTTTGGAAAAAAGCTTGGAACCAAATCCTCCTTTGCTATTATTATTTATTTTTATTTGACTGCAAGAAGTGATTACCATGGTAGCCGTAATTTTCACGGTTGTTTTATTATCAACCTTGGGATGAAAATGTTGTAATTGTAGTAAACTTACTAACCGGTTAATAAGAATAATTCACCAGCCATCACTAATCATCTTAAGATTGATAAAAAAACTCAACTATATAAACAGGACTATTGGGTCCATTGTAATCACCCATTGCAGTCGAAATGCAAAGCAACGTTTGCAAAAATGAAACTGTTCATTCCAAAAATGAAACCGTGTAAACAGACCTTTATAGCATGAGCTCTGAAAATGTTAGGTTTATATATCATAAAATATGACAATATATAAATTAACAGTACAAACTTCTAAATATTTCTCTTATTTATTTGTAACTGACATTTGATAAACAGTAAAAATGTATGAATGACGCCTACCTATTCCAGTTCTAGAACTATTTTGCATGCCCTTCTTTTTTGAAAAAACCTTTTTTATTAAGGATTAACCAATAGATCACTTAAAATATTTTCTAAAATTTATGTCTCTATTATATATAAAGTTTCTCTTGAAAGTTATATATGCAGGATGCCTTACAGTGCTGACTTCTAAAGTTGTATTTACACTGTGTGAACCTCCAACAGCTATTTACACTGAAATGTGAAGTCGAGCGAACAATGATGTCTGACCGCACATATGCACCTTAATACAATAATTTTCATTTTAAGGACGGCTGACTTGGAACTAGTGGCAGTTTTGATATAACTTATTATGGAAAAAAGCAACATCAGAAAAATGCTAAAAACAGGTCCACAAGCTTATCTTAACTGACACAAGAACGACACTAGCGCTATCCCCGAACACACAGGTGAACGGATAAAGTTAGAGTTCATGTCTTAGGTTTGCCGAACAGTGTTCGGGACTGGCTGTTCGAGGGTGAAGTTTGTACAGTGTAAAGGCACCTTAAAATTCCTGTACCCCCTACTTCGAGATTTAAAAAAAAAAAAAGACTTATATAAGAATTGATATAATTAGAGGTAACACAAAATACCAGATAGTGGCAACAATTAAATCCTATGTAGTTACCTAATATTAATTTGTATATTGTAATTATAATGAATTAAGATTTTTCTTTTATTCACAGGCCCCTATTAAATTATTCCAAACTTGCACAATGGATATCAATATTGATATAGAGGATAAAGTCGGAATTTAGTATATATTATTTTTATTTATTTATTGAACGTATTGCAGCTCTGGAAGTATAATGACACTACTACGAATATTGAAATTTTTAGTAAAATCAAAAGACAAATAAAACTGATGTCTGAACAGAGTGGCCCTCAGATCTAGTGCCGATTTTGCAATCATTATGAAAATGTATTTTTGGGCTCAACAACATATTAAGATTAACTTTAAAAAATTTTGAATTAAAAATTCAATTATTGCACTAGTCATTATACTTCCAGCAGTGTTATTTAGTAGATTTTTTATAATTTTGAACACAGTGTTTATTACAAATTTTCCAGAGCCCCTCAAAACACTGTTTTGGTGATTTAGATTATTTATATTTTCAAAATGCCACTGAAAATTCACTAAAAAAAATGAGAACACCTTATTAAGGACATGGCAAGTAAGTGTAGTTCCACATACAAGGTGAATAAAAAGACTTTTTCT
Organism: Aelia acuminata; assembly: GCA_911387785.2. Lineage (NCBI taxonomy): Eukaryota > Metazoa > Arthropoda > Insecta > Hemiptera > Pentatomidae > Aelia > Aelia acuminata. Next base: position 66,987,569 of record OU426983.1, on the reverse strand, counting down.
AACACAAAAAAAAAAATTTTTTTGCTATGGATGCCATCACAGATTTTTTTAAGTATTGCGAAAATTTTGATTTCCGCTTATAATTGGAAATACACGTTTTGAGGTCCTCTGAGTTCAAACAACCAAGTCCTATAAAATGGAGTGAATCAAAACTTACTGAGGACTTTCAAGATATGCAATAATTATCTTACTCTATACCTTATGGAGAATAAAAAACAAAAAGTAAATAAATGTGAAAAAAGCTAATTTCTGTGAATTCCCTGAATTGCGTTAACATGTATCGCACCAGATTTTTACTTTCACTTACCATTATATGACATATATAGTAAGGGAAAGCATTGCGATCATGAAAAATTTTGACTTCCGGTTTTCAACGGAAATACACGTTTTGGGGTCCCCTGGGTCCAAATAACCACGTCCCGCGAAATGTTCTGTGTTTCTGTGAATAGACTAGCTCAAAAACTACGAGGGTGAATCAAATATAAACGAGACTTTTCGCCCTTCAGACACAATAGTGGAGGGAGAACGTTCCCGCTTTGTTTGTTGTTGGGTAGGTTTGTCAGGAGTAGGGGAAGCACGTGTGCTCGCCTCCTCGACCCTCTCAGTGTCCACCGTGACGTTGTCGGAGCAAGAGGTACCTCCGTTAATTGCGCAACGTGTTGTAATCAAGTTTCTTACTGCATAAGGCATAAAACCGGCCAAAATCTTGAGGAGATTGATTGCCCATTTCAGAGAAGAGACACTGTCGCGAGCCAGAGTGTTGGCATGGGATAAACAGTTCGTGGAGGGTCATGATCGTGTTGAAAATAAGAGCTATGACCGCAGACCTCGCACCAGCATTACAGCAAACATCAGCAGTGTTTGACGGCTTATTGAAGATGACAGACGTCGTACCACTTCTGAAATTGCAAGTGAGGTCGGGATAAGTTATGGGAGCACTTACTCCATACTCACAGAGGAGCTAGGGTACTGTAAGGTGTGCACCAAGTGGGTTCCTCGCTTTCTTACATCTGACCAGAAATAGTCTTCAGGTGTGTGGGCGTCTTCTTACACGATTTCAGGAACAAGGAGACCAATTTCTCACTCACATTACCACCTGTGATGAAACATGGGTACCCCACTACACCCCAGAGTCTAAACAAAAAGGTATGGAGTGGAGAAAACAAGGAGAACCTGGACCAGTGAAAGCCAAGTCACGTTTGTCGGCTAGCAAGGTTTTGGCTACCAGTTTTTTTGACCAGCGTGGATTCCTGTATCTCGATTTTTTGCACGAGTGCAGGACAATTAATGTGGCCTACTACTGAGACGTTTTGAGTGAGGTCCGACTTGCATATTGCCGCAAAATACGAGACCTATCGGTCCAGGAAGTGGTTCTTCTCCATGACAATGCTCGCCCCCATACAGCAGCCTTGACTAGGGAAAAATTGGAGCAACTGGGGTGGGAAACATTGGAACACCCTCCTTACAGCCAGACCTGTCACCCTGGGACTTTGATGTGTTTGGCGCTCTCAAGGAAGCTTTGGGAAGCCAAAGATTCGATGGTGGCTTCCCAAAACTTCGATAGTGATGCTGAGGTTGAAGCCTACGTGCTCAATTGGCTGCAGACACGACCTACATCTTTCTATGTGGAAGGAATTGGAAAGCTGCCTATCTACTGGGAAAAATGTGTTCCAAATCAGGAGATTATGTAGAAAAATAAACAATATTCCTTTTTGAGTTTAAAATAAAAATAAATTACAAAAAAAAAAGTCTCGTTTATATTAGATTCACCCTTGTATAAACCGTATTAACCTGAAATTTGGTATTTGGTGTATGTATATGCACGCGATGTGACAGAAAAAATTTCATCAAAATTGGTCAAACAGAGGGGGTACTTTATTTCGTAACTTTTCCCCATTTTTACGATTTTTTTATTTCCTCAAAAACGGCTCTAACGAATTTGATAAAACCTGGTATTTGATGTATTTATATGCCTGAGATATGACTACAAACATTTCATCAAAATTGATCAATCGACGGGGGCACTTTATTTCATAACTTTTTTCCCATGTTTAAGTTTTTTTCGATTTTCTCAAAAATAGCTATAACGATTTTGATTAAACTCGTCATGTTTAATGAGAATCAAGTATTCTTTAATATCAGTTAAGCTTTATCATTATTAAAAAGTTCTGAGGGGGCATAAATGAGGAACGGGCTTTTTTTGTTTTCCTATTAAGTAATTTTAAAGTTGTTTATATGGAGAAATTAACTGTCTCTCGTTACGCCTAAAAATAAGAAATGGCGAAATATGAAAAAAGAAAGTAAAATATACAGGAGAAAAATATTCCCTCAACTCATAAAACATGGTAAGCCCATGTATGCGCAGTGCCCCTTTAATGACAGACCATAGTTTTTAATCAATGACCTTCTGTTCATTTATTGAAAATTATTTGTTTCATGGTAACTAAATGGTAAGAAAATCAGACGCGATGGAGTATTATGCTTGTATTGCCGAATTATCACAAGTAAAAACTTTTATTAAATAATAAAAATTTTTAGTGTACTTTAGGGAGCAAATAGAAACAAAAATAAGTAAAGGAATGTGGAAAAATGTGTGTCTTTGAGGAATGGCATTTAAAAAAAAACAGTCAATTTCTAATATAAGTAAGTGGTAAGTGACAGTTGTGTGTTGCGCACATCGCACCAGATTTTTTTAATTTCCATCCATTTCTTGATCTATTTAGGTTACCAGACAGAATCAACCATTTTGCATAAATTTTATTAGTTTAATTTGAAAATATATTAAGAAAATAGTTGAATTACATTCCCGAATTTACAGATATAAATAAATAATTGTCGCACACCAAAAATACAGATTCACCAATTTCGTACTATATTTTACAGTAGGGTTCTGATTAACCGAGGTCCGGTCAACCGATGTGGCAAGTCTGAGGGGAGGGGGGTATGTGTTTGCATATGAGTTCATTTAAACAAAGCACAATAAAAGATTTCTTTTTAAAAAAATAGTTTCATAATTTCTGTTATTATGCATTATTATTAATAAACATTTATTAGGTTCTTAAGCATATAGGTAGTTTATATTTAAAAATAACTTACATTTTCAGTTGGTATTGGTATGGTTCCGATTAACCGATTATTTCGATTAACTGAGGTAACCTTGGTCCCAATCGACTCGGTTAATCAGAACCATACTGTACTTTCTAACAGGGTTTTAAAAATGAAAGATATGATACAATTTAATTACAGCTTAACTGTACATTTGCTAAGATGAAAATAACCATAAGAAGCATTCCATGAAATTCAGGCAGATATGTCTCAATGCCATTAAATGTTATGTAAATTGCATAGCTGCGAATTAGTGATATCATTCCAAATAAATCATTATTACTATTACACTCTATATACTTGGTCTTGGTAATTTTCTCAAGCATACCTTCATCTAAATTAATGAAGTCTTGTCTTTCTTCTTGTTCCCCAGAGTAAACATTTTGTTCCCGTTCAATAATATGAGCTCTATCATGGATATGATGACCTATTGACATCTTTTTTACACCAGTTCTGGAATCAGCAACAGTCTTTTTGGTTTCACGAACACCTCCAGGTCCTTGTTTAACTGTTTGAGATGCTTGGTAAACCTGATGACAAAAGGTATTTAAATGGCAACCCTCAATATACTAGTAATATAACTAAGAAAAGACCATATCATACATAAGTAGAGTAAATAACACTAATGAAGCTTAGCTCTAGTCCAATGGAAAAAAATTAGCAATCAAGTGACATCAATAAAATAATATGAACCACTAATTGTAAGTCAATGACCATAGCTTTTCCAGGAAGGTTAACAATCCAGATTAGAGAGTTGATGCAACATTGAACACATGAAATTAATATTTGAGTTATAAATTCTGAGTTTAAACTTAATCCTTACTTACAAAACTATAAATAACTGATAACTAACCTGAGGTCTGCCATCAGGTCCTGATGTCATTGTCATTACAGTGCTTGATGAAAAACTATGACAATTAGGGTTATTACTCAAGTCCGAAAACATGTTACGGATATTCGGAAAACCCATAGGCATCAAGCTCATTCCCATTCCAAAATCATCTTGACCATATCTAACTAATTCTCGGCCTCTGGGATCACGACTATTCCCAGCAAATGGCATTAATTCAGATCCCATGCTCCTTCCTAACATATCACCAAAAGGGTCTCTAAAGAAGCTGTTCATCATATTGTTCATTCTTCGCATGTGACCTCTGCAATTAAAACTTTCAATATTAAATACTCATAATATCTTGAGAAATTATATTTGTTTACCTATGCTTCTTAGAGAACTCCATTATGAATTCTGCGTTATATTATTAATAGAAACTAAGGAAAAGGTGTTTTACATGTGATTTGAACACCAAAAACACCTAAGTTCAACTAAGTCATATGTAATGAGAAACCTGATAAAAAGACAGAGATTTATGAAAAATATAACTAACCCTAGGAAGGGATCGTCATCAATATCACCCATCAGTGCTCCGAAAATAGACATTCTGAATTGGTAGTTATTTCACAAAAACTAACAGACAAAATACTCAATATGGATCGCCAAGATATTGACAGTCTCGAACGTACGAAAGTACAGATGTTGCTCAAGCTGGCATATGCTTAGTAACAAATTGATACTGTTTCTCACAAAAACTCTGTTTTTTCGTATGAGAATTAATGTTTAAATATAGTTTTTACTTGAAGTATGTATATTAATTTTTTTAACAATTCGAAAATATACTAAATAAATGAAACGAAAAATATTTAAGGCATTGATTTGACGTCATTCAGAAAATCAGAGGGGTAGGGGTAAGTTAACTGAAGTCGGCTACCGTGATTCGTATCAGCTTTAGGGTAAGGTTAGGGTTCAGGATCCCTAACCTTAGTTATTAAACTACAATATTATCCGAATTCAAATTCCACAGGTATGATCTTCGAGAAGCTAAATTTACAATAAACAAATTTTTTCTTATTAATACTCAGTGATGAATATTTATCCAGGTTTACTACGTTATCCATTTAATGAAGTTAAGGTAACAAAGTTCAGACTTTGCTTAATTAGGACGTTTTGTTCTGAAATTGTACAAAGCTTTCCCAGCATACCAGACATCATTAGTGAAAAGAACAAGAACGAATGTATGAAAAGAATACAGTCAATTAGGATTTCACCTAGAGAATTAACAGAAAACAATAAAAAAAGAGCTGCTGTTCTTATACCATTATGCATCATTGACAAACAACTATCTTTCCTATATACCCTCAGAAGAGAAAACCTAAAAAGACACAGGGGTCAAGTATCTTTCCCTGGTGGTATTGAAGATACAACAGATAATAGTTTGGTTGAAACAGCACTAAGGGAAACTGAAGAGGAACTTGGAATCAGTAAAGAATCAGTGAAAGTTTGGGGATCAGGATCTATTGTAGTAGGAAATGAATTCAGTGTTTTACCTGTTTTGGGTTATTTAGGCCCACTAAACTTAAATCAATTAAAACCAAATCCTGATGAAGTTGAAGTGGCTTTTACCATACCCTTGAAGCACTTTTGTTCTGAAGAGAATTGTAGATATACTCAATTTCGATATAGTGATGCTAAGGGATATGTTTTACCAGTTTACATCAATGGTCGTTGCAGGGTTTGGGGAATCACTGCTTTAATTACTCATATTGTTTTAACTTCCCTTCTCCCCAACCATTATAAACATAAACTGGAATATATTAAACCTCTCATCTTACATCCTCCTGTATTATAATGAAATACTTTTTGTAATTATGATTTGTTAAATAGAAAAATAATTTATGTATATTTGTTTATCATTTCCATATGGAAGTATTGTGTTTTAATAAGCTGACAAATAGTTATTATTTACATAAGATGTTTAATTCTTAATTGCGATTCAAATTATAAAAGTTGTTTAATATTAATTTCTGACTTAATCCAATATAATTCAAAAACAAGAGAAAAAAAAAAGCAACATCCCCCCCAAAGGTATTAACATATTAAGAAAAATTAACATATTTTTATTAATACAAGCATGTTAATATTAGAAAATGGTTTTGGAAAACAATGGCTGTGTTTGTTATGTAAAGTATTTATGTAATAATTATTGTTGATCCTGTATTATGTAAATATTTAGAAATTAAATTATTTCTATGCTGTTTACTTCCTTTTTAATTGACTATTAACTGAACTTTGCTTATTACATCCTCTATATGAAAAGTTTCTATTAAATAAATTTCCTGTGATAAATTCTCTTTCTAGATATTGAAAGAAAGCTATCCATCAAAACCTGATTTTTTTTTTTTTTTTTTTGTTTACTCTGTAATAGCCTTATAAGAGGAATACTTAGGATATCTTCCATTATTAAATTGATTGATTCTTCAATGCAATTGTGTTTATATGCTATTTAAGGCTAAAATGCACATATCCTTCAATATTTTTTGAAATCATAATGAACATTTAGAGAAATCCAGTCCCAAGCAAAATTACAATAAAAAATTAAAGTTTTTTTGTTTTAATTTTGGTGATTTTCAGTGAATTTAAGGAGGTAATTTCATGAACTTTTTTATTTATTGCATGCTGGACTCTCAATAATACCTACCTCATATTATCCCACCCTAATTGGTTTGAAATTCTAATAGTTTTTGTTTAAAGCATATAGGATTTATTTTTGAATAGGAAGCTAACATCCCATAATAGTAAGGTAATTGGAATATTGAAGAAAAATGTTAATTTATACAAACCAGCTGGCAATGTTTATTGAAACTATTTATAAATATCTGAAGAGCTTTTCAGTGCTACACAGCTCTAACCAAAAGTTTATATCAGGAGTAATCATTCTTTAGTTGTTATTTTGAGTTCAGTGCTGCCAATCTAGATGACAAAAATGACCATAGATAATGACCATGAGTAAATATCTCGAAGGTACATGTTTTATTTTTGTTAAGATGTTCACATTTTTCACTTAAATTAAAAAGAAAAAGGCATTGTTTAAAATATAATATTTCTGCCAAAATAATAAGAACTGAGGATAAGATTATGTAAAACCATAGTTGACAATATTACTCATAGCTGACTTCTAAAGACAAGCAGCTAACATAACAATAATTAATTCCTAGCAGTTTATTTTATTTGAAAAAAAGAGTTGTTAAACACTTGAGGAGTGGGGTAGTTCATTGGTAAAGAAATGAGTTGCTGAGCTCAAGGTCCCCTGTTCGAATCTGGCTTGGCAAGGCATCTTTATTATTCTGCCACAGTTCGTCTCGTGGGCCAAAACCCAGCCTCTATAAAGTGGGTAATCTTAATTGAATGATGAAGGGGAAAAAACCTGGCGGATATTTATGTATAATCACGGTTAAATCACCTTGACCTAGAAACAGTACTGCCTTACACAATACTTCACTCCTGACCCTTTATGGGTACAGGTTACACACTTGTTTGGTGATAAAATTGAAATTGCAGGTCAATATATATAATATTTCGAGTATCTTAATGGTTAATGATGTGAGAGTATGCCTCTGAAATGTTTAGGTGTTTAATAGTTGCTTATAGTATAATATGATTAGAAACCACAACTAGAGAAGATTAGAAACTTACTCTAGATATTTGGGTTTGAAAAGTAAAACAACCTAAGGAAGATTTAAAATTGCCATATTTTGTCTTTAGTGTGTCAAGATCTCAATACTCTACCAAAGTTTGGTCTAAGTATTAACTTGCAAATATTTCTTATATTTGCAGCTTAACAAATATGAGAAATAGATTTCCCAAAGGCCTAATTTGGTTGAGTTAGAACCTTGCTGAACGCCAATTTAAAGGAAAGTGGTATGTACCTCTTCCAAGGTGAGGTTCCTGATAGACATCCCTAATTTCTTCATAAGGGATAAAACATTTATTCCACAAGCCCAGTATTATCCCAGAGTTTTTCCACAATTATTCTTAAATAAAGTTTACGCCACACCTTTCAATAATGTTACTTTTTAAAAAACAAGATTAAGCCTCCTATTGATCTTTCTACATTGAACCAGATTACTTCAGATTAGAACAGACTTTTTTACTTTGTTTGAAGAAAAACAAAATATATACCTTTTTGAATTTAAAAAGCCCTATTTGATTTGACATCTTGTAAAAAAAAAATCGAGTTGGATTGGATTGGAAAAATTTGACGATCTTTAAAGGGTGTACAAATATTTCAGCTTCAATTAGAAAACAGTCATTACTGAAAATAGTATATTTTTGATATATAATGTTAAAAGGATTGAATGATATGTGACTCATTGTCTATCTTTTGGGTAAATACCAGCTTGTTTTTGTTCCTGATCATTTATATTAGGCTATCATGAGGTAAAAGATTTTTTTTCTTCAAAAATAGTTGAATCACATGTAACTGAAATGTTTTTTAAATAAATTCTTATACATCATGTTGGTATACATGTTCTTATATTACATAAATGTTCTTATACATCATGTCAGCTGGTAATAGTAGTAATAATGTCATCTAATCTTCTGATTGGCCACTTTTCCAAGATCAAAATTGTAAAAAATGTATATTGGCAAAAATTAAATTCTTTATTTAAGTTTTTTTTTTTTTTTTTTTTTTTCTGTACCACTACAACCCATAAAGGGTCTTGGGTGCAGTACTATGTAAGGAAGAGTACTGTTTCTTGGTCAGCGGTCGTGCAAGGAGGTGATTTGACCGTGATCACGCTCAACCGCCAGGTTTTTTCCCCTTAATTTTTCAATTAAGGGTACCCACTTTATAGAGGCTGGGTTTGCCCCAGGAGGGTCTCTCGGCCCACGAGACGAACTGTGGCGAATAATAAAGATATTATAAGCCATGTCAGATTCGAACTCGGGACCTTAAGCACAGCAGTCTACTGCCTTACCAGTAGGCTACCCCGCTCCCCCTTATTTAAGTAGGAAGGAATAAAGACTGAATCATGAAAATTTGAAAGGTTTTAAAACAAATAAAATGTAGTCTATTTACCAAGTATCTCAAAAACCAGTCTATTTGCCAAGTATCTCAAAAACCAATTTTTATCAGATTTATTAGTTTCCTCTGCACCCGATCATATATGACAAAAACTGTTCATTTGAAAAAATTAAATTTAAAAGTAGTTGAATGAATTATCAGCATGAAATTACCTTGTGGTACACATATATTAATAAAATGTTAACACTTATAACCAATTCTGAATTGCCAAAAAAAAAAAATTAATAACAAACATTGTAAAATATTTTTAAATTTCAGAATGACTATAGGAAGAATTTTTGGAGTATACAAAACACTGTTGAAAACACATACTTATAAGGTACAAGCTGTACAGACAGGATTTCTCCTTGGTATGGGAGATATAATATCCCAATCACTTATTGAACCACCTGGGACCCCAATTGATTATAGAAGAACTCTAAGGTATTTTTCAATTGCTATGCTAGTTACTCGTAGTCATATATACCAATTGTTTATTAGCTATCTGTCAAATTCATGAGCCTGTTTATTTCTTTGTCTTAACAAAAAATTTTATTTTGAAAACTCTCGAATTGAACTCTAGTTATAAACTATCACAAGGTAACTGATGTAATATTCCAACAAATGATGAGTTCTTCCCATAAGTTTAGATGGCTAAGCACACTTCACATCTTTGAACTACAATCCAGGATGGATCTTTTCCTCCCTTAAAACCTCTGCCAGACTTGATGATTAAAACTTTGGTTTTCCAACCCCTGACATTCCTTTTCAGGTAGTCCTCTGCATTCTCAGGTCAGCATTTCCATGGGTGTCCCTTCCTTGTACAGTGAAACCTCTCGTTAAGGACCACTCCCATTAAAGGACACCTCTGTTTATGGGATAACTTTCAATTGCACTGGCGCAGGATATACCGAAACAATGCTTTTGAAACCTCTTTTTAATGGACACTCTAGATAGAGGACACGGACAGAGAAAATTGCCTGAAAATGGGTTTTCAGACTTCTAGTTAAAGGACAGTGTAAAAATTTTTTCAAACATTTTCCGAGAATGCTTAGTCTTTAGTCCAATTCATCTAATACTCAGTAAACAGAGTCACTTCCTGTCCTTCCCCCTTTTCTACAGAACATTGCGTAGGGTGAACATTTATTTTCATTTTGAACCAGTTTATTGAAAATCATTGAACTAACATGTCTCGGACATGTAAAAGGTTTTCATTAAAAAAAAAAAAAAAAAAGGAAATCATTGATGAGTACGAAAAAAGTGGCCGGCCAAGTGCACAGATCCTTTTAGAGTCTAATCATCAAAAAAATGTAAGGCAATTAACTTTGGAAAGTTTTTTAAACCCGCTGGTACTTAGACATTTATTCAGTTTGCTCTCTTTTATGTAATTGTTTTATTGAGACCCAATTCTGTTATGGAAAAACTAAATTGTAATAACCTTCAAATCAAATCTATCAACTTTTGTGAGTAAAATTTCTTTAGTTAGTTTTTGCAGTATGTATATTCAGTTTTTGTTTGCTATAAAACCATTTTTTAATAAAAGCATTGTACGTATTTTAATTTAAACCAATGTACCACTATTACATCTACATACACGAATATGTAGGTACTTACTGTTTTATGTATACGTTTAAATAAACAAAATTTAATAAACCTCTACTTTAAGGACACCTCTCATTAACGGACAATAATTGAGTCACCATGGCTGTCCCCTATTTAGAGGTTTCACTGTATTTTAAAAAATATTAGTATAAATATAATAAAATATTACGTTATTATAAGAAAACCACCAGTTATTTGTCAAAAATGTCCTAATCAACTAATTCTCCTGGCCTTAATAACAATGTCACTCCTAACTAATTACTTATTATAACTTTATAACTAATCCTAATAATATAGGAAAACGAAGATATGGGATTCACAATATTTTTGCTAATTTCAACGTATTATTCAGTACAGTAATGTTGAGGTACTTTAAATAGTTCTTTACATTTTTCGTGGGTGACCACCTTACTTTAATTTTCTATTATTTTTAAATATTTTATTTTTGAAGAGAAAAGATTGGGCTTGGCCAGGAGTTGAACCCGTGTCTCCCCTGTGACCTACACGATATGCTAACCACTGCGCCACCGAGCTCTCTTCCAAGTGGAGCCAATCTCTCCTATAAATAACATATTTTTATTTTAATATTGTTTTAATTAATGCAACCAATAAGTACCTGTAAAATTAAAGCATTCCACTGAGTTTGGAATATCCTTCTGTTTTCTTTTCAACAAATTCGGTCAGATTACGGGGGAAGGAGAATACTTCCTCCTTAATTAGAGGTTATGCTGACGCATGTCCTAACCGCCATGGGTGGGTTGACAGTTAATTTGCGGCAGACCCACAGGATTTATCGGGAACTTCCCACCATGGTTAGAATAGATTGGTTACATCTCTAGGTTGATAACAGCCTATGACCAGTCATGGCTACATGGTAGTATGCCAGCCAATAGGGTTTCTAAACAACAAAAAAGTTAAAACCATCCTAAACCAAATAGGGTTACTGAACAACAACTACTAAAATAGGATTAGTGAACAAACTACTCCATAATAGGGTTACTCATTATACCCATTGACCTCACAAATCTTTACACAATTCTTAAAATTTGAACAATGCCTTTGGTCTTCATTTTCTCATTTAAAAATATACATTGTAATTTATTAGCCTCTTCATAAGGACCTCCTTCTGATCTATCTTGTAAGTACCCAGGATAAAAATAATTCTAAAGTGTTAAGCATTGAATTAAAAGAAAGTGGATTAACATTAAATTGTTAACCCTTTCATCGCTCCAGACGATATATCTCGCAAAAAAAGTCGGTCCCCACAAGCTAACGACAAGATAACTCGTCGCGGGCCACCGGTCCCCAGTAGCTAAATACGATATATCTCGCAATCGGTTTTCACTTATTTAACGTCCTCAGATTCACACGAGACAATTTGTAGTGGCTGAGGCACATCCAAGCGGATCCACGGAGACTTAATAAGTACATCTAGCGGCCACTAGGCTGCAGGGGTGTCACTATTGCGGCAACATTTCTTTCAGGTAGTTGCCTATCATCTGGGTCTTCCATTTGGGTAAGCCCGTCTCACCCCTTTTTTACCTGCTAATTTTTTTTTTCTGTTCCTTATCCCTCCCCCGGCTACCGTCAGAGGTCTTGAAGGACATATGTACTATTATTCATTTCGAGTTCTAAACGCTCTGAGCGATAGTCCTCCGTGTTTTTTGGTGATATTTACTTTTTTGTTCCGCACTCACGTTATCTGCTATTGCAATCGATAATCTAGCATTTGAATTTATTGAAATAATGATAAAGGTATTATAGAATCCTAAAAAATAAATAAAACATTAAGAAATAGTCTGAGAAGGTTATGAGGAGTTGAAGAAGTTGAGGCAGTCAGCGGCAGAGAGTGGCCTGCAAGCCTTAGCTTGTGGACTGTAAAAGCTGACAGACCCGCTTAGCTTCTCAGCGCAACTTTCGTTCCGAGTTCTGAGGTGTTAAAGGGTTGATGGATTGATTTTTTCAGAAAAATAAAGCCAATAGTAATTCTAAAAAAAAAAAATCATTTTAGGCTATTTAGTCATTTGTGGCAGGGGAGAGGGGGATCAAAATATGCCATAATATACTAGAAATAAACCAGGAAGTAGTGATAGCTGGGAAGGTGAACATGATAGAGATATTGCATGCATAGGTATTCAACTCTTGATGGAATTTAAGTTGGGGGCGAGAGATTAATCAAAGATATGTGGATGATAATTATGCTCCAATAAAGCTATTATAGAAGCAATCATAATCATATAAACAAAAGTTAAATAAAATCTAGTCTATGTAACAGATCCAATATTTTAATTTATTATGAGCAATTATGAGAAAAATATTTACATAGAGAACACTTTAATGATTTTGAACCCACAAAATCCATAAACTTAATGTAACAATGATAATTTTAAAAAAAATTGTACCACTACAACCCACCACTAGTCTTTGGTACAGTACTGTGTAGGAAGTACTGTTTCTTGGTCAGTGGTCGTGCAAGGAGGTGATTTGACCGTGATCATCCTCAAATGCCAGATTTTGAATATTTTATTAAATATTTCTCATATTTAGCTACAGAAATTAGAAAATATGCTTAGATACAAAAGTAGATACATGACCCTCTGATTTTCCCTTATCAATGATTATATATTTACTTACAATTTGTTAGCTGTGGTATCATTCTGCGGCACAATGTGGTTTTTTTTACCAATAATCTTAATAATTTTTTAACTATTGGCTGTACCATAATTGGAATGGTCTCATAGGATTCAGAAGAAAATTATCTATCAGCAACAATTTGTCACTAGTACTACTTGCATTAAAACTAATTTACTAATCTCTCTCCCATCCCAACCCCATCAAAAGGGTGGTTAGCCCCTTTAATTTGGGCAGACTCTGCAGATCTCAAATCTTACTCTGAAGACAATGTTATGAACAAAGTTTCATCAAGGTTCGAATTTTCTGCATGGAAGGTACAAATTTAACAACTGTTAATTCTGGAATGAGGAAAGATCTGAATTCCAATATCTCTTTTTTACTTTCACTTACTAATATATGAAATATATAGTGAAGGAATATATTACTATTGTGAAAAATTTTGACTTCCAGTTTTCTACAAAAATACACGTTTTGGGGTCCACTAAGTCCAATTAACCAAATACTGTGAAATGGCCTATGTGAACGGACTAGCTCAGAAAATTTTGGTCAAAATTGAAATCAAGTAGTAGAATTAGGTAAATGCCCGTATGTGGCAGCTTCTTTTTTTTCTCTCTTCACGATATTTCAACAACAGCTCAAATGATTTTAATTAAACTGTGATGTTTAATGAAATCAAGTATTTTTAAGGTATTTAAATGAGGTAGGTTTTATAATCATAGAAATGTTCTGATAGGACTTAAACGGTGAAGGAAAAATGTCTTCTTATGAATTACCTTTTGATTTTATTAGTATGGAGTAATTAACAGTCTCTCAGTATTTCTAGCAATATAAAATGGCTAAATATAAAATATGAAAAAAACTGATGAACACATAACAGGAGAAAAAAAGAAAGAGATTGTTAAACGGAAACTACTGGTTTCCATGGCAACTAGTAGCAACTGCTCTAAAACTTGAAGAATCGGAAACAATCTTCATAGTTTCATTTTAAAATGGTGAACAAAGAAAAATATTTAAAGAGGGAAGTGCATGCTTCTCAAAATGCTTAACGATTGGAAAAAAAGTATGGCCATTCCTAAACTTTATTAAATAAAATTGATTATAATCACTATTTCCATAGCTTTTTATTTAAACAAAGAAATACCAAACTGAGAAGAATACAATATTGCCATAATTTTCTGAAAAATACTCAAGTGCTAAAAATTTTAATATTTAGTTCCAATTTATTATCGAATGGTATTATGAACCACTTCTATGTATTCATATTTACGGTATATTATTGAAAAACTTGATCGTTCAGTCTTGAACTCGATTGCTATTTCTATAATCCCTTAAAAAAATATTTATGTAATTCATTAAATTACTAAATCATTTTTTCCAATCCATTTTAACATCATTATTGCTATATATATAAAGTTATTATAAACATCATTAATGATTTCATATCTAATCATCAAAGTGATATATTGCAGGTTTGTAGTAATTGGTGCAGCGGTAGGTCCTACAATACATAAATGGTACACAGTTATAGATAAAATAGTAGGAAATGAGAAAAACTTTAAGACTATAGCAAAAAAAATAACTTTGGACCAAGTAGGAATGGCACCTGTGATGCTAGGTGCTTTTTTAACTACAGTAACAATATTGGAAGGAGGTAGTGTTGAAGATGTTCGCAGTCGCCTGAAAAGAGATTATTTTGACATATTAAAAAACAATTACAAAGTTTGGCCAGCTGTGCAGATTATAACTTTCAATTTGCCAACCTATTTCAGAGTCCTGTTTGTGCAAATGGTTGCTCTAGGGTGGAATACCTACTTAGCTTGGAGGATCAACCACTTCAAAAGAATAAAGAATAATAATGTTTAAAATGTTTATACTTGATAAATACATATCATTATTCTTTCCATCAAGTATTGTTTAATCAAGAAATGATTTTAATACTTAAGCAGTATTTTTATATTTAACAATAAGTATTAATGCCATTCCTTTATTATATGTTTATTAATAAGAATATTTAATTACATATTTCAGAAATCAGTATTTTCAAAAACAATAAGTATTGATCTTAGTCATTATGCATTATGTATGAACAGTCCAAATGTGTAATTACACATTATTTTTTTAAATTGCCATTGTACAATTTAAACCTTTATAAAAGGTATAGTTTAAGAAAAAATCATATTTAAAATTTTTATTTTATTATTACAATAAAAAAGTTGATTAATTTGTATTATTATTATAAATTTGAAATTCATGTAAATGGTATGAATAAGTGAAAATTTAGACAAAATTTCCTTTTGTTATATTTATTTCCTACAACTTTCTTTATACAGTTTCATACATTGTAAATCTAAGATATTAATAAAATTTGGAGCAGAGTTGTTTCTTAGTCATCCTGATAGCTATAGCTATTATTTTATGTTCAAATTATTTATAAATTACAAACAAGAACTTTATTTCTTAGAAATCAAAATCCTTGAAAACATTTCAATATTGGAAGATCATTAATCATCATAGAAATCAATTAGTTTTAGCCTGCAGTAATGTAACGCAAAATCTTTAATAGCTCTCAGGAAAAACGGTTTTGATTGTTGAGATACCAAATGAAAAGGGATTTCCCCCAGAGGGGGCATATTCTACCATCATATTATTATTTGTCACTTATACTTAAGTGAAATTAAAAAGATAAATAAAAGTTAGTTTAGAAAAATTTAGGGAAGATGCTCTATAGTTCCATAGGAAAATAAAAGACTTTTCTTGTTGGTTTGCTTGATAGATTTGAATAGATAACAGCTGGATAGATTTGGCAATTTCCTTTTTTTTAATGGTTGTAATAGTATTTATTAAAGACTAATTCTTAAAAAAAAAATATTTGTTTTTTTAAAGTTAACTTTTTGCTTCCCGAAAACTTTTTATATTTTAAAGAGATAGTATATTTCCCCTCTACAATAATCTTTTAGGTTACAATTTTTATAAGCTATAAAAGAAAACATTTCTAAACATGTATAAAATCATTTATATTATAATTAAAGTGTCATGGAAAATATGGGAGGTTAAAAAATTGTGAGTGATCACATAGGCTAATCTGGACTAACAAGGGACAATAATGGTTTTATATATTTTCATATGAAGATAATGAGAGATCTGCCATAGCTGTAAAAGTTTTCCATTTTTACCCCTGATTAACTGTTTACTTTAGTTGTTAACCTATTTACTTATCATGTAAACCGTTCTTTTCTTCAGAAATGCATAATATAATTAAATTTTAAGTGTCATTTAAGGAAGTGGAAAGTTCAATATTGCAGGCTATTCCTTTTTTTTTATGCAATGCAAAATTTCTCTATTTACAACACATGTACAGCTATTTGACTGTTGTTAGAAGACGAAAAAAGGTTGATCTCTAGGTAGTATTCTATTTTCACAAATGCTTAAATCGATAAACATTGCCAAATTTAATACTTTTTGAGAAGACATCAGAATGTGAAAAAATTTTGCCAAATGTAAAATATAAGATAGGATATAAAATGGAGGTCCCCAACCTGTAAGATGTCAGATACTTGTTAACCCGGCGTTGGTCGCGTTGTGAGCATTTTGCTCACACTTTCTTTTGCTGATTTCTTTTTCTTTAATTCTGATATTTTTTCTATTTGTCATTTATACATTAACTCACTTTAGGAAGTTGTTTTTGAAAAAAAAAATTGCCGCGCTAAGCCCCGATAAAACGTTTTGTTCGAAAAAACGGGAGCGTGAGCAAAATGCTCACAGCGCGACCATCCGTGACACAGAACTGAGCCACCGTGCGTGCACGGACTTGCCCATCTCCGCCGTAATGCCCAAATCTTGTCAGTGCACGTTTGTATTTCTTTGATAAAATATTGTAACTGTTCTGTTTGTTAGTTTAGTTCGGAAAATGAGTGGAACAAGACCTGCTGCGAAGATATTACGGCTTTTGGAAAATCGTCCGGAAGAAAAAAATGACTCTAAGTTTTTATATTTTTGAGTAAAATGGGGTATTTCGTTTTTAGATTGTTATTTGTTATTGTTTACATTATATTCTTCCTCTTCCACGGTACCAACTTTATGCGTTTTTTTTATATTTTTATAATTTTTTTGTCAACTTAAAATTATCTATTTTTAATTTTGGTTAATGTATGCTACTGCACTTTTCTTACAATAACTACTTCTTTTTTTAACTAAAAATCGTCTTAATAAAGCATTTTATTCTTGTTTACTTTCTTCTATTCATTCCCCTCCAATAAATAAATTATAATAAATGCATTAAACTGATGAAAACACCTTAACTAGATTAATAATTTAATGATAAACATATTCTAAATTAAAAGAAACAAAAATATGGCGAAGAATGCTGCTGAAAAATAATAGAATAGCCAAAAACTGAGGTGTGAGCAATTTGCTCACGCGTGACCAACGGTTTCTAACGGAGGGGCGCGACCAGCGCCGGGTTACAGATCCCTATCCTAATTATACCTGGATAGGCAAAATTTGTATGATAAATTCAATGAAGCAGAAAGATTTTCCGCTTTAAAAGGTCACCTCTTCGTAGTTCTAGACACTCCCAGAAGCTTAATATTCTTGAAAAACTAGAAGGGGGGATGTCGACAGTAGGGTTTACCCTACTATTTTCTCAACTATTCCTTCTTAATTTATGATGTATGAGCATAAAACTTATTTCCCCCCCCCCCCCCAGAGGTATCACCACAAATTTAATTCATTATAATCTAAGTTTATAACAACATAGATCAGCAGGGGACTTTTTTCTGAGTATTGAGCATTCTGAAAGGAAAAAAATCAGGATTTGAATGTGAAAGGGCAATAAATATCTAAATATACATATGCCTTGAAAAGTAAGGTAAAAGTTTAATGATGTTTTAAGATTGAAAAAAAAAATCAAAAGAAATAAGGATTATTTAATACTTAAAGCATTAAAGCGGATAGTTTATTAAACAACAGAGCATAAAATTGGTCTATCAGTTTTAATAAAAGTTACATTACCATAAAGCAATTAAATAAATAATAATACTTCATACGACATCAATCTCAATCTCTTCTGATACAATGTTGGGGGCGTTTTGCACTGCTCCTTCGATTTGTGTGATTGGAGCTGGGGATGGAGTGTAAGGATTTGAAACACAGTGCTCTTTAAGATATTCATATCCTTTTTCCATGAAATCTTCTTTTAAAATTGAAGATGATTTTAACCAAGATAAATTTCTGGCCATATCTCTTGCTTTGTGCCAAGCACTAAGGGATGGATTGCTCGCTACTTGCACCCCTATCTGAGATCTGTAAGATGAAAGGAGAAAAAAAAATTAAATAACATTGTTTCAGAGGTGAGAGATATTGCTAATCTATGATGCTAACTTAATTTAACCTAGTTAAAATTAACACCTTAACTTTGTAAAATAACCTTTAACTCACTATAAATCACTGAGTAATCATATTTAACAGACTCCCACTATTCTCTGTTTGTTATATTTATGTTAAGGATTTTCTCTATTAATTTCATTAATAATTTAACAATCATTTATTTGCAAGTTAGCAACATTCCTGCCCTTGATGTATTTAAAAAGTTGATGATATTAACATGAATAGGGTGTATAATATTGGTATTGTTTTCAAAGTTTTTTGTCATATAGATAGAATCCAATGTTTATTCTTTTATTTTTTCCACTAGGCATTATTATTATTTTTTTTTTTTATTGTATCAACCTTTTGAGGTGACCATTTGTAATATTAACATTTTAAAGTGACTGAGTACTGTGACCATAATGTGGACCGGGCCTAAGAGCCCTATGGCATGAATACTTTATAGCTATATTCATAAAGTTCTCTTTTCTCTTCCTCTTTTTTCTTTTCTTGCATACATATTTTTTTTACTTTCACTTACCTATATATGAAATATATAGTAAGTGGAAGTATTGCGATCGTGAAAAATTTCGACTTCCGGTTTTCAACGGAAATACACGTTTTGGGGTCCCCTGAGTCCAAATAACCAAGTCCCGCGAAATGGTCTGTGTGTTTGTGTTTGCGTTTGCGTGTGCGTGTGCGTGTGCGTGTGCGCGTGTGCGTGTGCGTGTGCGTGTGTGTGTGTGTGTGTGTGAGTGTGTGAACAGACTAGCTCAAAAACTATAGGCCGTACAAAACTAAAATGGGGTATTTGGAGTATGTATATGCCCGCGATGTGACAGCAAAAATTTCATCATAATTGCTCAAAGGGAGGGGGTGCTTTATTTAATAACTTTTTAAGTTTTTTTCGAGGAGTGGCATTCTCTTTTATTATTTTATTTTATTTTATTTGCGAATAATTGTTCACCGTGAGTAATAAAAGTTGTCACCTGATGACAACTTTGGGAGTGAGCAATCCAAAACCTGCTTAGGCTGCTGGGCCATATATGCTTGTCCTCTTGAGAATTAATGTGCCTTGAGGCCTCGATGTTGAAACTGGTTCAAAACAATCTCCTCGGACAACATTCACGGACAACACTCACACCGCCTGTGTGTAATTTTAATTTAATAATTCTTTTGTTTTTCAATTTAAACATATGATTGAACGAGAGGAACCGAGGGCTGCCGAAGCGGCCCGAAGTCTTCCGAAGTGACCCGAAGCCTTCGTAGTGCTTCCGAAGCTGACTTCGCACCATACTCGAATTCAATGTCACTTAACTTAGTATGACTAGTTAATACAAATTAAAAACAATTAAAGTTAATTGAGATAAATTAAAAAAAATAATTTAAAGTGTGTTGGCCACAACAGCCTACAAATCAATAATTGCAGTAATTCAAATAAATACTTCATACTTAACTTCAAAAAATTAAAAATCAAGAGTGTATAAACATCAAAAACAAGATAAAATAAAAAAAAGGCACCTGAAAGGTCTAATTTGTGTAAGCTCAGAAAAGATACGGTCTTTCAATCCAGGAAGATTGGCCAAACCACCAGTAATAAAAACTTCCTTGCTTAGTTGGTTCGCCATATCTTCATCATAACCATTTAATACATATTCAATCACCTCAGCTAAGCCTGCTTGATGGCAGCCAAACATGGCAGGTTGGAAAAGAAGTTCAGGAGCCCTAAACCTTTCAACTCCAACATGCAATCTACAAGCCAAGTAAAATTATGTTTTGTTTTTAAACAAAAGAAAATGATATACTAAAAATCATTTATAAAAATAGTAGAGGTGAGAGACAGACAACTGTTATTCTTCAATTAACCTATTTATAAAAATAATTTTTGTCAATTTTTTTATTTAAATAATTTTTTAATAAAATTAATCTACACATTATTGGTTTATTACACATAATCTTTAGCTATACCAATCATATACAGGGTATTTCAGAAAGGTAAAGATGAAAAATAAACTAAATATAACTAGGCAGAATTTGGAGTGAAGGGACAGATAAAAAAACCAACAGACACGAAGAAAAGGTGCGTTTTATAAATAACATTTTTAAAATATTTTCAGCATTACCAAATTTTAAACACGGAATTTGATTTTTAAAACACTTATTATTCCAAATGTACGCCCATACAAATGTCTTGAATTTCTATAATAAAAAAATTTTAGAAAAAAAAATTTACTGGTGGAATTAGAAAATTAACTTGTGAATATATTAAAATTTATTATAGGCGTTTAAGATAAAATAAAAAAAAGCATTTTATAAAAATAAATTAAACCGAAAAAAAAATAGGACCCAGTAAAAATAAATGCACTGCAAAGTATGCAAAGTATGCAAAGTATGAAATAATATCTTCTGATTTTTATGAATACACAGCAAAATTGAAAATGGTATAAAAAGCGAAAAAATGCAAGAAACCGAATAATGTTATTTATATTTGTACGAACACACTAACTGTTAATAAAAATAATTAAATTAAAATATTAAATACCCTTTCAACACAACAAAATCTTTTTGGAGGGAGCACAAAATAGAAATGACATGTTATTGATACAATTTCATTAGAAAGGGGTAGACATTGAAATCAACAGAAGGGAAGAGAAGGGGAGACCACTATGAGATCGGAATATGACCTCAAGTGATAGTGACTTGCAGCTTATCCTTTTTTTTTCAAATCTTTTCTTTTAATTCCATATCTATTAAATTGGATTTCCAAGTAACCTGTGTGTTTCACCAGGAGCTTCTATCCCTTCAGTCCAAAAACTTGGATCATGTGCTTTAAGAACTTGTTCCAGTTCCAGTAGCTTTTCTGTTTCACCTTCACTATCTGTGTCCCCACCTTCCTACATCAAAACAAAAAAGAAGTGAATTAAAATTAGTAAGTAAAAAATTTGACTATATTCTTTCCAGGACATAACTCAACTCATTTAAAATAATTATTAGACACTATTACCTTATTGATAGCTTTGTATACATCCCAATCTTCATCCCTTAAGCCAAAGTCATCATCTCTTTTTTCATTTCGTGCCAGCTGGCTTATCAGTCTCATTCTCTCAAATGAAGCAGCTGTCTTTCTTTTAGCCATGTCTGATCTCCTTTGTCTTCTAATGGCTCTCTTCTCTAAAATTTCTTCCCTAATAAAATATATATATTTTTAAAATATGGACACGCAAGTTTATCAGTAAAAATATGATTTTCATTTAATATACTGAACAATAACCTTTTCCTTCTAACTCCTTCCACCCAACTTTTAAAATCTTCTTCTCCTTTGGGAGTCTGAAATTTCATGATTTTCTGTTTTGGTTCCTACAAATTATGTCATGCTTTAATTAAAAAAACATTGAGAATGGAATTAAATTAGTTTAACTGAGTTTTCTGTAGACCCGACAATACATACTGCCACGATACTGTACCCCATTCAGTTTGTATAACTTTATTGATCAATACTATAACTAAACAAAAACATTTGATATTAGACAAAATTATCATTTGCTTGTAAAAAAAATAAAAAAAAAAAAAAACATTTATATATATATATATATATATATATATACGCATACACAAACACATACATATACATACTTCTGTAATAGGATCTTCAGAGGTATTTGCTGCAACAATCTTTTGTCTAGTCTTTTCAATTCTGGCTTGTATTTGTCCAATCATTTTTGGTAGATCTTCACTGCTATTCAGACCAAAGTCAGATACAGCTTTCTGGAAATAAAATTCATATAATCAAATAAAATATTAATACTACATGTTATAACATGATTTGATATACCAACAGAAAAAAAAGGCACATACGTATCGAATTGAGTAACCTCCTCTTTCGTTCGAAGTTGGTTAAAAAAATTACATCAAATTTACATTCAATTCCCAACCAAAAAGTTCCTTTAAAGACATGGTTTATCACCCTTTTGTTTTTTCACTTACAAATATTTTTTACTTCAACTTACCAATATATTAATACATCTATGGACAACTATATTCCACCATCTTGGAAATAAATCTGGTGAAATATATTTTAAAATGCTGGTATTGCACAGGTCTCCTAGCTTTATGCAGAATAAAGTTCTGTAATCAATATATATTACAAAGCAAAGTGTACAATGTACGTGCCTCAAAAATACTCCACGTACGATCAAGAAATTATATCGCTTAGTAGCCCTACAGCCCCTAACCATGAAGAAGGTTTCTATTTTAATCTTAAGGGTGTAAAATTCAAAGGAAAAGGCCTGAAAATTTAAGCCTCTCACTATATGTTATTAGCCTATATGTGCATGACAGTTTCGAATGTAAAATTTAGTTTGAGCTCCAGACTACCAGGAAGTTCTAGGATGCTGTTGACGGTTCATTGTTCATTCATTCAGTTTGTAATGATTATTTTTTTTCAGCCCTTCTTTTTAAATTACTCAAAATTAAGCTCAAATAATTAGTTCCTCTTTTGTTTTTCAAAATAAAATAATTATTTTACATCTCTGCAATAAATTAGAAAACCAACTGAATTCCTTAACAAATTAATTTTCATATAAGAAGGCTGATTGATCAACACATTACATTGAATCAATATACAGGGTGACATACTACTCGTAACAATATATAAAAGACGCTTAAAACTAAGGTTGATTTGTAAGATATAAGTGATAGAATTTTTAAAGTGGCATTCAATTTATATAAATAAACTTTAACTTAGTTTATCTCAAACTATAATTAATGGCATTCTACTTTAGTTCTAAATGACTTAAATATATTGAAATGGGAAATTGTTATTATTTATTAGTAAAAAATATAATCTATATTTTTTAAACCTGAAACTCAGTTTCTTCCCCTTCTTCTTGTAAGTCCTGTATAGCCAACAACTGATTGAGTTGTTCTTCATCTTCAGCAAGCTATAATACAAAAACATTGAAATTTATTTATACTAGGAATTTATTTTTTATACTGTAATATAAAGATTTGTTTTTTTAACCCTCCAAAGTCAATAAATATTTTTTCAAAATTTATAAACTTTTTTTTACATTTTCCTATTTAAAGTGTGAATTAAAACATGAGGAAATAATTTTTTTTTAAAATACAGATCAATGTAACTTCGGGAGGATTTGTGAAGTACACGTTACACTTGGCTCTGGGGATACTATTATGGATTTTCAGTATAAACAGTGAATATACCCATGAATTTTATGTCTATATATATTTAATTTTAAAGATTTTCATCAGGATTGTAATAATCACCAAGAAAACTTTTAATAATAACTTCATTAATACAAACCATAATTTTTTTTTAAATATATAAATTATATTTACTTGATTTACTTATAAAAAAAGTTTCACGCACAATTCAACCTTACATTTGTTACAAGTTGTATTTATAGTACCAGTAAATAATTCACTTGCACTTGGATGGCTGATTATTTTGCAGAATCATTTATATATCCCCACCCATTTTCTGAGAATTGTTTATTTTAGATTTGTACAGTTTTATAAAATAATTCTCTAAATCCTTTCATAATATAAACAAACAGTTATCTATTATTTTAACGATGAAAAATAGATTTCTTTACATTAAAAGAAAAATAAATTTCTTACGTAGACGAGTGCGTCACACTAAGTTTAAACCTAAATTATAAACATTTTATTAGGGATACCCTCTATTACTATCTCCTTGCATTTACTATTACTATTGCATACTACTATACCCTCTATTACTATTGTATTTTCTAAGAAAATTGGCATAATATAATATTAAAAAGAAATAACTAAACAAATATAGAAAATACTAACCTTTTCTTCTCTCTTTCTAGCATTTATTTCAATTAGCCTTCTAGCTAACTCTCGGCGACGCTCTTTTTGCTGTTCAGGAGTTAAGCTGGACTGCGATGTGTATGGGAGCTGAAAACATTTTATATTTTGATCATAATAGTCCCCATCAGACCACTTTCGCAATTCTTCCAAGTAATCAACAGCAACATGACAGTGTTCATGTAATAGTTCCTGAAAATATATTAAACTTTTTATTCATGCTCAAGCAAATAAAATATTTATCTTTTGCTCCTCTCCCTCACACAAATATTATATTATTCTAATTTGGATGATGCTAGGACCTTCTGTAATGAGGATTAAGTTATTTCTATAACTTCATAAGATAATCAAACTTTGGCTCTTCTGTTATAATGGTAATAGTAAATCTAATTAATATAATAGGCAAGCCAGGGATGGAGTATGGGAGATACTTGTAAAAAAGAAGGATGGAATGAATCATTTTTGTGTTCAATACTAGATGTTTAACAATGTGACAAAGAAGCACGGCTAACCTTTGCCGAGAATTGATGACGCACTTGACAATCGCTTGACAAAGCTGGTCAGTGGAAATCGATCCTGCCAACAAGAAGAAGACTCCTACTACCACTGGGTTGGGACTCTGGCATTTCACGGTTTTACTGTTTGGCATCTTTAACGCTACGGCAATCTTTGAATTCTTGATGGAGGACATCCTAAGAGGCATAACTGGAGGACCTGTCTTGTGTATCTAAATGACATCCTAGTTGTTTGTAAGATGTTTGAGGAACACATGTCCAATCTTGATAAGTTCTTCAAGAGATAAAAAGCAGCTTATATGATGCCAACAATGGCCTACAAATGCCAATAAACAGCAGCTTAGAAGCTTCCTAGGCCTTTGGTCCTACTACTAATGATAAAGTCTAATGACCTGGTTTAGGAATGCAGCAAGTATGTACTAACGGTGGTAGGAGGCGTAGAGCTACTTAAACTCAGCAATTGACAGGGTAATATGCGTATATCTTGAGATCCTGATGACGAAACGTATAGAGCAATTCACTAGGCATTTAAGTTTGTCCTCGAGTTCTTCCACCAGTCTGCCATATACCATACAACCAAAGTCAAAGTGGGGAAAGTTAAGAGAGGAGAATAGAAGTTAAGGGGTTTTCAGTGGAAGGATATTGCTTAAAAGGCTGAACTGTCTAAGGGTAGGGATAGTACGGCGTGAAATTTGGGAGATGTGCACTTTCCAAGAAAGGGTTTGATCAAAGATTACACCAAGATCTTTAACAGAAGTATGGAAAGAGATGGAAGAGTTGTTTAGGAGTAGATTTGGAGTAAGAGGAAAGGATCTGAGGAGAGAGGGAGATCCAATCCAATGATTTTCATCTTTTCAGGGTGAGCTCACTGAGGTTTCCCATGCATATATTCCGTCGATATCTTCCAGAAATTTTATGATGGCATCAGAGAAATCAGCGGGATGCTCGGTGTGCATCGGTGGAGATTTGTCTATGGAATTCCTTGCGACTAAGCAGCCCCTTAGGGGCGATGCCCTTGCTTGCCTCCTTTTCAATATTGCCCTAGAGAAGGCTGTGAGAGATTCTGGTGTGCAGGTTTGATGGACGATCTTTAACCGGAACGTATTACTCTTAGCATACGCGGATGATGTAGATATCATTGGTCGCTCTCTACGAGCTGTTAGGGGGGCGTTCTTGGCACTGGTGGGTCCTGCGAAGAGACTGGGGCTCAGTGTGAACCTGGCAAAGACAAAGTACTTAGTGACTGAAGAGACACCCAGACGGGGTGAGATGGTGGCCTTTGGGGAATACATGTTTGAACAGGTCTCCGATTTCGTATCTTTAGGCTCAACAGTAACCCAGTGTAACCAAGTAGATGTTGAAGTTAGAAGAAGAATTGTCTCTGCCAATCTGAGCTACTTCGGTTTGAAGAAACAGCTTGGTGGCCGCATACTCTATCGGCAAACAAAGTTACACCTATACAAGACCATCATTCGTCCTGTCCTGAAGTACGGCTCGGAAACCTGGACAACAATCAAGGCATGCGAACAAGACCTTTTTTTTCGAATAGAAAATCCTTCGCAGGATATTCGAAGGAGTCGAAACAAATTATGGAAACTGGGGGAGACGCAAGAACCAAGAGATATATGACGCATTCAGAGAGCTAAATTTTGTCCAGGCCATCAAAGTGGGCTGATTGCGGTGGACAGGACATGTGGCTCCCATGAGTGAGGAAGATTCGCCCAGGAAGTTGCTGACAGAGCCTCTATATGGGACAAGAAGACGAGGAAGGCCCAGGCTAAGGTGGAGTGATGGAGTCGCACCTGATGCAGGAAACATCCTTGATGTGCGCAACTGGATGGCAGCTCAAAACCGCGACGATTGGCGGAATCTGCTGGAGGAGGCTAAGACTCAGCACTGTGTTGTTGGGCCGAATTAGTAGTAGTAGTAGTCATTCTAAAATGCCATGAGTGGCATCATTAGAGTCAGAAAATTGACCAAAAATTAATAAAATCGATTTACAGATGGAATTTTCGTAAATTGACAGATCAAAAAGGGAGAAATTGCATTTTAATGGTTTTGATGAAGGCATCAAAAAGTAGGAAGTGTAATTTCCAAGGACTATGTTATATACTTAGAGATGGTTTGATATTAACAAATTTAAATTTACAAATAGTATCAGGCAAAGGAGGGGAGCAGGCTGGTAAAATTTTCTTCTGAGGGGGGAGGGGAGGGCTGATCAAATTCTAATTATCAGTGGAGGGGATTGAGGTATTCTGTATATGTAATGCTCAATTAATGCTTAACTTAAAGCTTAATTGATATTTAAAAAAATATATTTTCTTATTTTTTTTTTTTTTTTTTTTTTGTGACTTCAAGGCTTCCACTGAAGCCCTATACTGCCCATACTAACACCCATGGCACTGGGTGATACTTCTCCTAAGAAAGAAAAGCACCACCCAGGGCGGGACTCGAACCCGCAGCTCCGGCATGGGAGTACGGCGCTTTACCGCACAGCCACACCGGGCCCCAATATAATATTTTGTTATGTAAAACTTAATAAATGAAGTATTGAATTTATTTAATTTGTACATTTTGTTTTTCATATTTTTTTTTTTTTTGGGGGGGGGGGGCTGTGGACTCCCATGGTGCCCAGAAGATTACGGGAAAATGTATTGAGGAGAAGAATGCCAGAAAATAAGGTATTTTGTCAAGTTTAAAACAATGGTGTCAAATATAAATTTCCTGTAAAGCAGGGGGTGTAAAGGGAACAAAAAAAAAGTTTATTTTATAGTTGTATTGAACCAAGAAGTAGAAATCAGTGTTAAAATCTGATACAAATAAATGAAACATTTCGCACGGGTCAACTAATAATAATGTTAACAATATATATATATCCATACCTCTGTCCTACTTAACGTGATTGCAGCAAAATGCACTGGGTATTTGAGTTGTAGCAATCGATGTAAATATGAGGTAATATGATAACCTCCAATGTCAAGCCTTCGAGAATGTTTGGCATCAATAACACCCTCAATAATAGGTATGACATGAGTTGAATAATACCCACATGATACTATTAAGCCAGTATTTCCATTTTTACTTTCATTTCTGTAACTTAGAAGTGAATCTACAGCATAACATACACTTGGAACTCCATAACATTCAAAAAGAAGTTCTGACATACCTAAAACAAATTTATATAAAAATTCAATCTATGTGATAAAAAACTAATCAGCTCCACATTAACATACAAGAACGAGAATAATTTGGATTCATAAAAGCTTCTGTCATAATGATAGGATGGTTGATAGTTTCGGTATTTATGCCAAGATGTGAAAACATGTAATTAAAAATATGTTCTTGAATTTCACAATGGGTAATGATATTTCGATCAAACTGAGTCTTCAACTGAAATCTCACTGCTTCAATGTTTACGATATCATTTCCCACTTGCATTTCACCATCCTGTAATTACATATATTATTACTATCTCATATACCCAAAATAATAATAATATCTAGAAAAAATCAAATTACCTTCTTTCCTCTTTCTCTACGTGGTTTGGCAAGACAATTTTTAAAAACCATAAGAGGCTTTTCTATGGTAGCCCAACCAACTCTACAATTATAAGATCCTAAAAATAAAACATACAACTTACTATTAGTAGTAATTGGTAAAAGTTGAGTAACAAGTTCCAAACAATTCCAAGTTTCAGTGAATTCAAGAATATATACTAATATATATAATACTAATATAAACTGAACTACTTAGTCAGAGCTGATGGGCATTATTTAGAAAGAACTGTATCCCAGACTCCTTATATTTGTTTATGATGACTTCTGGCAAATGGGAAATTCAATATCAGATGTTTTGTGAACTGGGATAAATTCCTCTCACACTTCGCTGTTGTAAATGCATTTTTATTGTACTGACTTCCCATACTCTACACTTCCTACTTCTTTCAGGTATAAAAGTCAACCCATTTATTATGATTGTATTATCCAGTTAATACAATGTAATGTTAGAGCCAATGGTTTTACCTCTTTCTCAAGCCTAAAACTTTTCAGCCATACACTGATATATCAGTGAGTTTATTCTAAAGTAAGAAAATGCTACAGTTATTTTAGTTCTGGTACTGTCCCTAGTGGTCTCCAGGACAAGTCCTCTATGACATGATTTCTACAAAAATTAATTCTCATTTGAGCAAATTTTCTATTTAGCCTCATCTCCATGAAAGAGTCTCGCACTCTTTTTCCAGGGGGTGAACACTAAATCTGTAAAAAAATTTAAATATATTGTGAAACATACACTCTTCTGCTTGCTTACATCCTTCTTTCACACAATTTATAAAATCCATTATTTTCATATGGCTCATCATGAGGCTTTCAGCATTTCTACCTTGTTTTCCAAACTTAAACTAAACCTTTCATGGACTAGGGCAATTTCTCAGGTTTTCTGGGTCTATTAGGACCAACATACCAAAACCCATTCAAATTCATTGATAGCCATTCAGTTGCTAGAATGGCACTTAGTATTTTTAAAAAAGTATAGTGAAAATGAGGAAGGTGGTAACTAACAAATTTTCTTGAAAATAAAAATAAATTTGTTTTGGTAGCTATCAGTTAAGTTAGCTTAAAGAATAAATTATATGAGGGTTATGTTTTAAACTATCCCTCCTATGAATGCAATCCTATGATATAATAAGCCTCATAAATCGTGCATACCATTCTCAATCACAATAGGTGTGCTTGAATTTTTTAATGAATCTAAATAAGAAAAAAACTGGTCTGGTGAGACTTTAATGTCCTTAAACTCCAAGATATCCATGGTCCACTCAATGGGGAATTTCAAATTATCAACATTTCTTTGATCATTAAACACTATCGATCATCAACGCACCTTTCAGATCGCTCTTGTCTAGCATAGTTGTTGATTAAATGTGTTGTAAGTTTTCAATCCTTTCATAAGTTTTCCTCATTTGACATACATCAGTAACACTTACGATAATTATCACCCTGTAAACAATTTTTGTTTTAGGAATTAACCAAGATCTCATTAAATCTAAAACATAAAATAAGTGCTTTATAAAGAGAATCCCTCAGTATCCATGATTAAGGCAGACTCCATATTATTTAATATCCAAGTTTTTTTACTATGTACAAAATCTCCATAAGGACCACAGCCCTCCCCTTGGATCCGCCTATGCGCTGATCACACATTCAATATTGCTCATCGTCAGCTTTAGAAGACTGATAAATTTAATAGGGATGTGTCGATAGTTATTCGCCGAATACAGATGCTCAGGTTAGATACTATCATAGCAGTCCTAAAATCAATGGTAATGTGTTTGGATCTGTTTATCATTTGTTTTATTTAGTTTTTTTATCTCACCCTCCCCTGCCTACTAGACAATACGGGTATTTGCAACAGTGGTATGTTACTCATGACTGCGCAACAGTACACTACTGCAAGTTAAACATAATATTTTTTCCGACATTTGCATGTTTCTTGCACAGGAGGGTGAGTTCCGTTTTCCGACTTCCTCGCCCTGGTACTCTTCATCGCGCTCCGAAATTGAAGTGGGTTGGACCAACCGCTTTCTTCCTAGCTTAATAAATTTTATGAACCACGGGAAGTTTTCTTTATTCACTAGACAAGGAAGCTCTTCCTCATTGAGGATGTATATTCCTGCGGTTCTCAGTATGTTCGCTCTTTATCCCTAAAATGCAATGGAGACCGAGACCACATGCCCAACAGTCTTAGAAACATAAAAATTCGGGGTATTTGGTGGGGATCTATTCAAGTCTTTACAAACGGGCTCGAAAAACCCCATGCCCCGTTAGGAACTGTGAAACTCAAATGTTTCAAGGAGATGATCCATTTCCCATCCATTGCAGATAGCTAAGATTGAACGATGTGGAAGTATTATGTGATAGCAATCCCGTACCGGGTCGTTGCCTACGATTGGCTTCACTTCTCAATCGGATCCTCCCTGATTATCTTTTTCCGTTCTTTTGGGTTAAAAAGATTCTCTATTATTTATCATCCAACTTTATTTTATTAGATGAGCACAGTTTAACACATTCCTATGTACGATACCAAAATAATGAAGCATAATTAAGAATGATTTCAATAAGATGGAGTGATGTGGAAAAATAAAAGTAATAAGAATACTATAAAAAAAAAAAAAATAAAATAAAAAAAAAAAAAATAAATAAATAAAAAGCATCAGAAAAAGAAGAATAATATATAGAAAAAGCACCAGTGTGAAATGCTATTAGACCCTTCATGCGCTATTCGTGGGCGCAATCGACGGTACTTGTTAATAATGGTGGAGCCAGCTATTTTCTCGTAATATATTAAAATAATCAAAATAAAATAAATCACATGTTAATTGATTTGTTATTGCAAATAATCATATTTAGTTAAGGTCTGGCCACACATGTCCGCACCGGATCCGCACCGTAGCAATAATACAGGTTATGTTCAGAATATTTTTAATTTTACTTACATATTACCTTTAGTTATGCCTAAAGTTCAAGCCACACATGTCAGACACAGGCCACTTTAGGCATAACTAAAGGTAATATGTAAGTTAAATTAAAAATATTCTGAACATAACCTGTATTATTGCTACGGTGCGGATCCGGTGCGGACATGTGTGGCCAGACCCTTATACTTACAAGGTTAAAATTGTACACGATCAAACAGATTTTTCGAGAAGTTCACGATGAATATACAGCAGTGAAGTTCCTACAAGAAAATGAACACTTGCCAAGGATTAAGGTATTTCACAGAACCATGAAATGGTTTTATATTTTGATAATCGCATTTACTGGAAGTGCAACAAAAGAAGTTGTAGAAGGACTATTTGCCCTTCGTTAAGGACAGATAGTTGGTTCGATGGGTCTAAATTACAATTCGAAAATGCTGTGCTTTTTATTTATTCATGGCGTGAGGAATTAACTAGTATAAAATATTGTTCTAAGCATTTAGGCATGTCTCAACCAACAACAGTTGATTGGAACAATTATTTAAGAGAAGTTTGTGTTTGGAAGATGGAGAAAACTCAAGTATGCATTGGTGGGGATAACAAATTTGTAGAAATTAGTGTCCGACCGAAACCAAAATTTTAGCCGAAACCGAAACCGAAACCGAATTTCGGCCATAGACCTAGTTTCGGGCCGAAACCGAAACTTATTTGGGACGTTCTTTTACAAACCGAACACCTTTTTGACCGACACATTTTAGATTTAACTGAAACTTTTTTTACGGGTTCTATATCGAAAAAAAAAGATACGTGTAAGAGGATTTTTTTTAATTTTCGATATTTTGAAAAATAAACAATATCGAAAATTCGTGGATTTGATGATTTATCGGTAATAGCCTATTTTTCAAAAATTCATACCTCCGGTTCTATTTAAGCTAAAAAATCTATTTTTTTTTTTTATTTTGAAGGTAAAAAGACAAGCTTTAAGAAAAAATTGCTTTCAAAACAAATTGTCGAAAAATTCAAATTGTTATTAACAACACCACCCATGAATCAACTTTTTACTATTTTTATCGTATTTTGCGACAAATTTTCTATCGAAAACCCTTATAAACGATGGAGAAATTATTTTAACTGTAAGAAAAAAATTAATTAATTTAGCACGGTACATCACATCGACACGTGGGTCACATTTTACGGCGCATATTCTTGTTTTACACCGTTTATCTCTTTAATACAAATAATTGTTTAATTTTTTTAATTAAAAAACATATTTTATTAGCCAAGAAGATGGGAAAAATAGAAAAAATACATAAATAAAAATAAATAAAAAACATCGTTGAAAATTAAATTTTTACTTTCACTTACCTATATATGTAATATATAGTAAGTGGAAGTATTGCGATCGTGAAAAATTTCGACTTCCGGTTTTCAACGGAAATACACGTTTTGGGGTCCCCTGAGTCGAAATGACCAAGTCCCGCGAAATGGTCTGTGTGTGTGTGTGTGTGTGTGTGTGTGTGTGTGTGTGTGTGTGTGTGTGTGTGTGAGTGTGTGTGTGCGTGTGCGTGTGCGTGTGCGTGTGCGTGTGCGTGCGCGTGCGCGTGCGTGTGCGCGTGCGCGTGCGCGTGCGCGTGCGCGTGCGTGTGCGTGTGCGTGTGCGTGTGCGTGTGCGTGTGCGTGTGCGTGTGCGTGTGCGTGTGCGTGTGCGTGTGCGTGTGCGTGTGCGTGTGCGTGTGCGTGTGCGTGTGCGTGTGCGTGTGCGTGTGCGTGTGCGTGTGCGTGTGCGTGTGCGTGTGCGTGTGCGTGTGCGTGTGCGTGTGCGTGTGCGTGTGCGTGTGCGTGTGCGTGTGCGTGTGCGTGTGCGTGTGCGTGTGCGTGTGCGTGTGCGTGTGCGTGTGTGTGTGTGTGTGTGTGTGTGTGTGTGTGTGTGTGTGTGTGTGTGTGTGTGTGTGTATGTGAACAGACTAGCTCAAGAACTATAAACCGTGCGAACCTGAAATTGGGTATTTAGTGTAGGTGTATGCCCGCGATGTGACAGCAAAAATTTCATCAAAATTGCTCAAAGGGAGGGGGTACTTTACTTAATAACTTTTTAGGTTTTTTTCGATTTTCTCAAAAACGGCTCTAACGATTTTGATTAAACTGAGTATTTGATCTACTTATATGCCCGAGATATGTCTGTAAAAATTTCATCAAAATTTATGAACCGGAGGGGGGACTTTACTTAATAAATTTTGTATCATTTTTACGTGCTTTTTTTATTTACTCAAAAACGGCTTTCACGATTGTGACCAAACTGGGTATTTGATGTATGTATATGCCAAATATGTGATAGCCAACATTTCATCAAAATTGATCAACCGAAGGGGGGACTTTACTTAATATATTTTGTATCATTTTCACGGGTTTTTTTATTTACTCAAAAACGGCTTTAACGATTAATAAAAATAAGATATGAATGTAGAAAAATGTGTGATTTTGGGAAATGATATCTAACAAAACACGTCAATTTCTTATCTAAGTAAGTTGGTAAGTGAAAGTTGTGTGTTGCGCGCACGCATCAGATTTTTTTATTAAGATTTCGATAATGCATTAGTTAATAAGAACAATATTTGGAATATAATAATAAATACAATATTTAAAAATAAGACAATGTTTACATTTTCTATTTAAAAATTTTTACAATATCCTTTTTTTCGCAAGATGAAAACCGTTTTGCTTCCAATTGCTGTAAAGAAATCGGATTAATACAATGATATTTTAAAGTTCTTTTTATTGTTAAAGCTTTTTTTAAACGTTCGGACAATTGTTTTTCTTCTAATTTGTATTCATTAACTGTCGAATAACAACACGTTATATTCGGCTCTCGTTAGTTCTCGTGAATTAAAATAATATTACTATTTAGTCTACTGCTTCCCATCTTCTTGGCTAATAAAATATGTTTTTTAATTAAAAAAATGAAACAATTATTTGTATTTAAGAGATAAACGGTGTAAAACAAGAATATAAGCCGTAAAATGTGACCCACGTGTTGATGTGACGTACCGCGCTAAATTAATTAATTTTTTTCTTACAGTAAAAATAACTTCTCCATCGTTTTCAAAAGTGTTTTCGATAGAAAATTTGATGCAGAATACGATAAAAATAGTAAAAAGTTGATTCATGGGTGGCGCCACTTTTAAAAACCGATTTAAACATTGAAATTGTTAATAACAATTTGAATTTTTCGACAATTTGTTTTGAAAGTATTTTTTCTTAAACCTTCAAAATAAAAAAAAAAATAGATTTTTTAGCTTAAATAGAACCGGAGTTATGAATTTTTGAAAAATAGGCTATTACCGATAAATCATCAAATTCACGAATTTTCGATCTTGTTTATTTTTCAAAATATCGAAAATTAAAAAAAATCCTCTTACATGTATCTCTTTTTTTTCGATATAGAACCCGTAAAAAAAGTTTCAGTTAAATCTAAAATGTGTCGGTCAATTTTTGTCCAAATCTGTTCGGTTTGTAAAAGAATGTCCCATTTACGTGTCTATATACTCGTATAATACATATAAGTGTTTAATACGTCTAGTTTAGCAATAACATCAATGAAAGCATATAAAATAACAGTAATTTAACTCAATTACTCATTTAATAAGTGAGCTGGTATACGAGAGTGGTAAAACAGGTGTACTAGTTAAATTGTAGGATCCAATCCCGGCCCCCCCCTTCCTAGTACGGCTCCGTACGTCTAAGGGTCTGGCCACACATGTCCGCACCGGATCCGCACCGCAGCAATAATATAGGTTATGTTCAGAATATTTTTAATTTAACCTACATATTACCTTTAGTTATGCCTAAAGTTCAGGCCACACATGTCAGACACAGGCCACTTTAGGCATTACTAAAGGTAATATGTAAGTTAAATTAAAAATATTCTGAACATAACCTATATTATTGCTACGGTGCGGATCCGGTGCGGACATGTGTGGCCAGACCTTAACACGTATGGTCTAACATCCGTGGGATGTTAGGCCATACCCCCTTGACTAGTACAGCCCTAAAAGTTAAAATAATCTTGAAATAACAGGCTGATATTAATAAAAATTCATATTATTATGTATAAATAATAAATAATATAGTAAATCTTTCCATTATAAAGTCGATAGAATACAAAATTACGGCATATTGAATACGTAAAGCTGTATGTCAGAAGCTATTTAATCTACTGAGTCAGTTTTGGTCTCAAATGTTAGTGGATTTAATCTAGTTTGAAAATTTATAGAATAGTTTTTGGGCAAAACGTGCTTCTTCATGGTAAAAATTGAGACAAATTTTTGGGATGTTATTGGTGAACCGCTGGGGGAAAGGGGGCTGCCAAGGTTGAAAAATTGGTTTTTCATCTGATTCCCATTCCATACATGAACAAAGACCAAAACCTACTACCACCATTTGATGCAGCTTTTAATGAAAAATTTACTGACTAAAATATTTTTTTCAATTTGAATTGAATCCGTGGACATGTCGACTAATTAAAGTTTAAGTATTTAGAATATATATTCTTATTTATGTTAATATTTATTTTTTTTTTTAAACAAATTTCATTATTAATGAGGAGATGATTAAAAGCAAAAAAAGGTTCTTAACGCTCAAGGTAAAGAATAAATACTATTCTTTACACCTAACGTAAAGAATCCTGAATGAAAAGCATGCTTTCATTACATGTTAAGACTTTATGTGATTTACGAGGACATTTCTGTTTGTCACTCTCAAATTATTGTCTGCACACCCAGCTTAAGGTTTTCGATCAAGTAAAGATACCAAAAGAATGAGAAAAATCTGTGTTCTAACGAAATGCAATACAAGTGTAATTAACTAAAATAACAGATACTTCCCACTATTAAATTCAAGGGTGTTAAATGTCATGAAAGAGATCGAGCTTACAAGCTGAAATCGTGTAGTCCTATTTCCTTCTTGGAGATATCAGACACAGGAGCTAGTTTCGGCCTGGCCGAAGATTCGGCCAATTTTTGGCCGAAACCGAAACTGCGGCCGAAACCAGGTTTTTCGGCCGAAACCGAAACTTCGGTCGGTCACTAGTGGAAATAGATGAAAGTTTATTTACAAAAAGAAAATATAATGTAGGACGTGTTCTTCCAAAACAATGGGTTTTTGGAGGGATTTGTCGAGAAACAAATGAATGCTTTTAGGAATTAGTTAAAGATAGATCGGAATCTACTTTATTGGAAGTAATAAAAAGGAGGATCCATCCTGGGAGTACAGTGGTATCCGATTGCTGGAAAGGATACAAAAACCTATATAAATTGGTTTACAAACACCAAACTGTAAACCATGGATATAATTTCGTAGACCCAAAAACATTGTCAAATACACAACGGATAGAAAGATTATGGGGTTCTGCCAAATGGGGAAACAAACGAAGAAGAGGAACTGATCGAAATTTTCTAACTTCGTATTTGGCCGAGTTTATGTGGCGCACTCAAATAAAAGAAAAAGACGCATTTTCCCAAATTTTGGTAGATATTAAAGAGTTTTGGTTAGAAATTAATAATAAATAGATTTGTTTATATACAAACATTTGTTTTTTTATTATGATTATTTTAATATATTACTAGAAAATAGCTGGCTCCACCATTATTAACAAGTACCCAATCGACTATAGGGTGCGCTAGTTGTTTTGCAAAATGTCGGAAGGAACGTGAATAGAGATAATTAGTAATTTTAAAAGACCATTAATTGAAGGGCAGGCTATCCTTGATACAAACCACATAATTACATGTGGAATAATATCAAGAAGTAAAAAAAAAGTTATTTTACAAGCCTTGTGCTTTCAAACAAGCGATCTTAAAGGACTGCCCCATCAAATAAAACTGGAAATCAAAATTATTAATAATAATAAGCAATTTTCTGGTAATTGTACGTGTAAAGCTGGTAGTTCTGGTAAATGCAAATACATCATTGTAACTTTACTCTACGTTTTTCGTTTAGTAATAACATTAATTACCTATTCATACAATCATTGTTATGACAGCTGTCATTTTCATGACAGCTTAGTTTCTTTTTCATATTATTTATTTATTTGGGAAACTTTCAGGCATCGCATTGAAAATTTGGAACAATTAAGCATAACGGATGTAAGACAAAACTGGGGAAAATTTAAAAAGAAAAACAAATCTATGACACTATGGTCCCAATGTTATTTGCATAAAACTAGCATTTTGGAATAATAAAATGTCAAATACTAATATTTACCTCGATAAATATAGTCACTGTCTTTAAAATGAAGACTACATATCGTCATATGTTTTGAAACAGGCTTATCTATTCTTAATTTTACAATCCATTCTTTAAGAAGCTTTTTATTTTTTTGGAAATAAATGGAATGACACGTCTTTTGATTTTCTAATTGAACACTGAGGGACCGAGCAATACCTATTAGACATTTTTCAAATAATGTTTCGCTCAATCGGGTTCTTATTATTGAAAAATAAATTAAAAACGCCAAAAAACCCTATGAATCCCAGGTACTGGCCCGGCTTCTATCCCCATTTCTCTAGTTCCAGTCAAGAAGCAGCACCGTCGCTTGCGCCCGCGAATGGAGTTGATTCATTTTTCTACAAGTCTGGAAAAACAAGTAGTGCAATGACGGATCCTATGTTTTCTTAACCTTCACTCTTAAGTAACCTCCAATGCAACCTTGTCTGGTTATTCACAGAATTCTGAACTTGTTTTTGAAAAATTAAGTATTACTTGAAAGAAAAGGACATATGTAATCTTATAGAATGATGCTGTAAGAAATTGCTCCGGTTTAATTTTATTATTACCAGTACTGATATTTTATAATGGCTGGGGGTTCCAAAAGATACAAGAAAGATAGTAATTATGGTTGGTTTAGCTCTTAACATTTATTAACTGTTTATATTTCTTCATGTAACATTTCTTTATGAATTGCAGCTGAGAGAAAAGGTAAAAGAAAAAAGAAGGAAGATGAAGAAGAAGTATTCGATGAAGATGCTCTAACTGATGTAAATGTTGAAGGTAAATAAATATTTAAATCTACAGAATGATTAAATTAAAAAATCTGATGCGATGCCTGCAACACACAACTTTCATTTACCAACTTACTTTGAATTGACATGTTTTGTTAAATGCCATTTCTCAAAGTCACACATTTTTTCACATTCATTTCTTATTTTTGTTTTTATTTGCTCTATAAAAAATACTATTTTTTTTTTATATATGATTTTTTAATGAAAGAGTCTCTTCCGCGTTTGAAGTTTATTTGTTTCCCAACATTTCGAGCTATTGGCTCATCCTCTGGGGTTATCTTATCCTAAGTAACTTCTTTTTTCACTTTAGCCATTTGTCATCTTATATATTTTTTATGACATATTTCACAGTTTATAGTCTTTTTATTTCACTTTCACATTTTTACTGGTGCTAATATGTGCACCAATGCAATCAATCAATGCAAGTACCAAAGTCCTCATATTAGCGCCAGTAAAAATGTGACAATGAAATAAAAAGACTATAAACTGTGAAATATGCCATAAAATGTAATAAGTAATAAGCATAGACATAAGTATTTATATACTGTTAAAACAAAATATAAGATGACAAATGGCTAATGTGAAAAAAGAAGTTACTTAGGATAATATAACCCCAGAGGATGAGCCAATAGCTCGAAATGTTGGGAAACAAATAAACTTCAAACGCGGAAGAGACTCCTTCATTAAAAAATTGTATATATTAAAGCACTCTTCCTCACTAAGTGAAGAAAAAGAACCTAGCAGTATTTTTTTTTTTTTATTATCGAATAAAAGTTTTTACTTGTGATAATTCAATGCAAGCATAATACTCAAAGTTGTCTGATTTTATAATTCTCTATGTAGTTGTTGAAAATTTCATATAGTTACCATAAAACAAATAATTTCTATTAAATGAACAGAACGTCATTGATTATAAACAATGGTCCGTTATTAAAGGCGTACTGCGCATGTATGGGCTCAACGTGTTTTATGAGTGGATGGAATATTTTTCTTTTTTTTCTCTTGTTTACTTGATTTTTTTTGTATTTCATATTTAGCCATTTCTTATTTTTAGGCGAAGCGTGAGACAGATAATTTTTCTATGTAAACAAAAACAAAGGTACAAGATGGGCCCCTTCCCTGCTTAAGCTCCCTCAGAACATTTAATATTGATAAAGCTTACATAATATTGTAATGCTTCCGTGGTTTAAAGAATATTTATTTAACAGAAATATACAATTATCAATTCCAACGAATTAATACAACTCAAATATTCGAGCAGATTACAAATTTATAACTTTATAGCACACTAATGATATGACTTGAGCTTCACAGTCGACATAGGCTCAGACTAACTGGCCCGGTCACACGCTCCTTATATATGAACCTTCTGGAAGGTTCCAGGTCTTTGTGGAAGCTGGTAGAATGCCGTAGATGAATATCGAACAATCTAGAACTAAACAGTTTGTTCCAACAAATGGTCTGGGATATTAAACCACATGTTTTAATATTTGACGATTTAGCGTTACAATATTAAATAATACTTGATTCTCATTAAACATGATGAGTTTAATCAAAATCGTTAAAGCTATTTTTGAGAAAATCATAAAAATGGGAAAATAAGTTATAAAATAAAGTGCCCCCTCTGTTTGATCAATTTCGATGAAATTTTTACTGTCATATCGCGGGTATATTATTATTATTATTATTAATGGCCCCCAACCAATCAACCCATTTAGTGAGTCAAGGCCTCCTTAAGAAGATTCCCCCATCGCTCCCTATCCTGCGCAGCCGCAATCCAATTTCGAGCACCTAGAAGATGTCTTGAATCCTTTGCAACTCCATCTGTCTACCGAAGTTTCGGTCTTCCGATACCTCTCGACCCATAGATTTTGTCGGACATCATTCTTTTTGGAATGCTCTGTTCTGTCATTCTGGCAATGTGACCAGCCCATCTAAGCCTTCCAATGCTTACTTAATCGCGGGCATATACATACATCAAATACCCAATTTTATCAAAATCATTAGAGCCGTTTTTAAGAGAAAAAAAAAAATGTAATAAGTTAAGAAATAAAGGACCCCCTCTGTTTGACAAATTTAGATGAAATTATTGCTGCCAAATCGTGGGCATATATGTACAGCAAATACAGAATTTCAGATTTGTACTGTTTATAGTTTTTGAGCTAGTTTGTTCACACACACACAGACCATTTTGCAGGACTTGGTTATTTAGACTCAGGGGACCCCAAAACATGTATTTCCGTTGAAAACCGGAAGTCGAAATTGTTCACGATCGCAATACTCTCCCTAACTATGTGTTTCATGTATAGGTAAGTGAAAGTAAAAAAAGTTTACTATTTTCACTAAAGGATTGGAATATTTTCTACATCCAATTAAGTTTTTCTAAGCTGAAAAAAGTGATTTAATTGTTGGATAATTGACATTGTGTTATTATTTGTTCCAACTTAGTGTGTGTAAATTTGAATGATTTTACTGTTGTATAATATATGAATGTTAAAATTAATTATTTTATAAAAGGGGAAAATTTGGGGGTTGAACACATTCTATGTCAATCACCTCTCTGCAAGAAGAAAATGTAAGAAATGAACCCATAATGCTCTATGCATTACAGTGGTACAGGCTTACTTTCAAATGTTACGGTGTTATGAATAGGATTGGTAGCTAAGTTGGTTGATATGATATCTGGAAGCAAGTATGCTGATGCCTAACTATTCCTTAATGGTGTTTATGACAATTCAGTGGTATTGGATTTAGTTGTGTATTTATTTGGATGTACAATTTCATTATTAGTTTATAGATTTGCAGTAAGATGATTTGACTGAGAACATGCTTACCAACCAAGTTTACCTGGTATCAATTATTAACCCTTTAACCGGGCGGGACGTATATAGGCGTCCAACCTAAACAATAGCTTCAACGGGCAGGACATTTAAATATGTCCTTGAAATATATGTTGTGCCCTGGAAAGGTTGGGACTTATATTTTCGTACTACAGAGGTATTAGTCATCGATGCGTGTATCAATGTGAATTTATATATACATATATATATATATATATATATATATATATATATATATATATATATATATATATGTAATTTATAATATTTATAATAATAATATATTTAATTTATATTCATATATATATTTTTTGTACTCTTTATAACTGGTGAAGACTGTAAAATTTATAATTTCTTAATTCGATACTTCTATATTTTTGTTGGTATTCTTTTCTTTTTGTTTGTCATTTTGTGTTTTCCTTTGTGCTTTATATATAAATAAACGAAAACGAATATATTTCATAGCCTTTCAATTTATTTTAAGCATAAATAAAAAAAATAATAATATGAAGTTACATTGCACCGGGCTGACGGATATACACGTCCTAGAGTAAGAGCTCGCGCCCGTTTTAGGCTATGTAATTTAAAATGGAACTCCCCGGTTTAAGGGTTAAATTAAGATTATCCACTTGGAGGCTATATCTGCCCGAGGTGAATTTCCTGATTAAAGGTTCACTCCACAGCTGTAACAGAATACTTAATTATTATCTGCAGTTTGATTCTATTATCCGAAGTATAGAGCCCAGTGGAAATGGAAAAATAATTCTTGTTTGATATTAGTGTTAGCCTTAGTGTAAATATATATAAACTGCTAGTATAAAATATAATGGAACAGCTATAACAATGTTAATTTTTCAATTATTTTGGATAAAATATGAGGTTTATAGATAAATTAAGGAGGATAATTATTAGTCTATAAACTATATTTTAATTCCTCACACCTTATAATAAACAATCAAATATTACTGAAGTATTGTTAAATTATTGAAGTTAATAATTAAGTAAATAAATCAATGAGACCAAAGTATTGGATTAGTCATTAAAGTCCCATGTTAAAGATATTTTTTTTTTCCCCCAATTTGATTGATTTAGACCAGCTAAATTTTGTATTTACTTGCTGTGTTTTGGGATCAATATCCTTAATAAAGACAAAGTTTACTTTAATATTAATTTTTTCAACTGTGGGTGATAGGCATTCTTGATGTATTTGAGTTTCTTCATTCCATTAGCTCTCTACCCTAGGCTACTCACCAAATATAATTGAAGAGTCTAACTGCTTTAACCATGGGCGTATCCAGCGGGGGGCAGGGGGGGGCAGCTGCCCCCCCCCCCTGGAAGGCTGGATGCAATAATTTTTTAAGCTTTTAAGGCGGGAAGCA
This sequence comes from Aelia acuminata, assembly GCA_911387785.2. Classification (NCBI taxonomy): domain Eukaryota; kingdom Metazoa; phylum Arthropoda; class Insecta; order Hemiptera; family Pentatomidae; genus Aelia; species Aelia acuminata. The sequence goes on along the minus strand of OU426983.1, from coordinate 66,944,850 downwards.
GTAATAGAATAATTTTTTCAAGCAAATAATTGTAATAACTTAGTTGATAAAGCACTGCTATAATTATACATAATTTTGGTTTCATTCACCTTTTCCGCACTAAGATGTTAGAACCTGAACGACCATAGCTTGCCCTCCCCTAGTTTTGATCCTGGGTAAGCCCTTGGCTTTAACATAAAGCACCCAATTTAGTGCTATGATGTATTTGCTGTTTATTTCACATTTTGGCAGCCTCCTTGACAACAAAATGTACTATTTACTCATGTCTATGAATTTAAGATTCTTCTAAAAGTCTAATGGGCAGATTAATGTGCTTATGTCATCTTTTTAACAAACGAGTGAGATTTGTTTATGTTAGTTTCATCAATATCTATTTCATTTCTGAGATAATTGATTCTTTCTCTTTTTTACTTTTACTCACCTATATATAAAATATATATTAAGGGAAAGAATTGCAATAAAGGAGGGGGCACTTTATTTAATAACTCTTCACGTTTTTTACGATTTTCTCAAAAACAGCTCTAACGATTTTGATTAAACTGAGTATTTGATGTATTAATATTCCCGAGATATGACTGTAAAAATTTCATCAAAATTGATCCACCTGGGGGAGGACTTTACTTAATAAATGTTTTCCTATTTTCACATGTTTTTTTTATTTACTCAAAAACTGCTTTAACGATTTTGATTAAACTCAGTATTTGGTGTATTTATATGCCCACGATGTGACAGTCAAAATTTCATCAAAATTGATCAATTGGAGGGGGCACTTAGCACTCCCTGATAGAAAGCCAAGCCACTTGATAGTGAGATTGGTGATTTCGGTTTTCCTATTCATAGTGATTAGAGGTTGAAACTGGAGTTTGTATGTATATATTTTGTGTTCGTATTGTATTCTAGTTCTTTAGTTGTTCTTGTTACTTTGTTATGTTTTCAAGTAGTTTTATTTAAAGATTTCCTTGTAAATACATTAATAAATTAAGTGTGAGGTTAGGTGAACCTAGAAGTAGTTTCCCTTAGGCCCGGTGCACATGAGCTGCAAGGCACGCTTGAAGCTAAGAAGCTTTTCCAGGAAGGCTTAATCCTTCATAAAAAAGGGTCAGTGCACATGAGGAGATAGGATGACGCATCACTTCAAAATTACCACTCCGATACCCATTTTTTTTGTTCGTTTTGTCTTTATTTTATTTTATTTGTCTTCGTTTTAGCCCTGTCGAAGATCCTCATGTTTGAATCGAAAATTGGAACGTAGGCTGTTCAAATACAGAATATTTGACAGAAAATCCTGATTATCAATCATCCTACAGATAACAGTTGACCATTACACACGTGTAAATTAATTAAATAAATAAAATGAGTTATAAAATATTAAAGATTAAATCTCAAATTACATATCTTATTAATTGGGGGAAACCCAGAGCTTTTGAAGTCGGCAAACTAACCCCTAACACCTTCTACCTCATAATTTTTCCCTCAGCCTGTGGGTTTATTACTCTCAACTCATCAAGATCAAGATTTTATTGTAGCATGTTAATCAGTAAATTATTCATATATATTTTTAACATCTTTTATATCATTAATAGATTTCATAAGTACCCATAACATGTTGACAAACCATCTTTGGGATTTTGTTTCGTTATTTTATTACTTTTTCTTGTTACTATCTGTAATTGACCTCATCTTCTAGCATAGGCACTTTACATGTTGCTCATATATTTGTCTTCATTTTAGTCGTGTCGAAGATCCTCATGTTCCAGATCCTCATGGATCCAAATGTAGGCTGTCCAAATAATGAATATTTGACAGGAAATCCTGATTACCAATCATCCTACAGAAAACAGTTGACCATTACACACGTCTAAATTACTTAAGTAAAAAAAATCAGTTATAAAATATTAAAGATTAAATCTCAAATTACATATCTTAATAATTCCACATTGATATTGATACAAAATCATCAATCTAATTAATAATAATTTCAAAGATTAATTTTAATTAGTTATCTAATAACATAACATCTAATAACAAGTTAAATAAGTAATACAAATGAAATTAATAATTATATTACTTAATATTAACCTGTATTAAAGAGGAAGATAGGAAAGAATGCAGCGGCTGATGTGCACTGCCCCTATATGAACAACGTACTTGTGAAACACAAAAGCATCAAATAGTCACCCAATAGGAGGAGAAACAAGCGTTAGCTCCTGAGCCTATCGGACTAATCCGGAACATCCGGCCATCACTTACCATCCATGTGCACTGCCCCTAAATACCTAACGTATGTCTGCCTATCAGCGTAACATTACGCCTAGCGGCGAGCGTGCCTTGCAGCTCGTATGTACCGGGCTTAAGGAAGGGACTTTAAATACCCCTTTTAGTGAAAAAAAAATAAAAATGTTTTAACAAACAGATATAAACACACACAAAAAACATAATAAAGAAATCTAAAATTTATGATTAGATCACATTCAAAATAAATGTTATTTTTGTATAAACTGTCCTAGATAACATTATATTAGACCCTGATGTAAAAAAAATTCCGAAAAGGTATTCATTATCAATATTAGTGGTAAGGTATTCATTAGCCACTTTTTTTTTTTTTTTTTCCTGTACCACTACAACCCATGAAGGGTCTTGGGTTCAGTACTATGTAAGGAAGAGCACTGTTTCTTGATCCGTGATCACGCTCAACCGCCAGGTTTTTTCCTCTTAATTTTTCAATTAAGGGTACCCACTTTATAGAGGCTGGGTTTACCCCAGGAGGGTCTCTCGGCCTACGAGACGAACTGTGGCAGAATAATAAAGATATCCTGAGCCATGTCAGATTCGAACTCGGGAACTTTAGCACAACAATCCACTGCCTTACCAGTGAGCTACCCCGCTCCCATTCATTAGCCACTAAACTACAAAATGAATATTTTAAAAAAAAAAAAACTCCCCCGTTAACATATTGTTGGATTTCCAGGTGAAAGAAATAGGAAAATCCAACTATTTTTTAATGTGTCTCCCCCTTCTCCACCAATAAAATAGAAAATGAATATATTTTTCAAAAACAACATTCCCAATAACATAAAGTGGGACCTTCCTGTGAAAGAAATCTGAAAATGTTACAATTTTCAATATTACAGCGCCCCCCCCCCCCTTACCCAAACTTTAAAATAAATATTAATGTTAATGGATACCTGGTCATGATATAATATGCTTAGGTAAGGGGGTAGACTGGGCGAACATGAAGGAATGGTTGAGTTTGACTTGGAAAAGGTTGAAATTGAAATGAAAATAGTTGCTCCATTCAACTACTGAACTTGTAGAGTTAAAAATGTAGTTAACTACGAGAATTAGTTAACTACTGCCCAAGTCTGGTTTCTGGAAAGCTATTAAAGACAAAAACTACGTTCCAATTTTCCTTGAAACCCTAAATATCCCTTGTATCGATTCATGATATACTTACTTACAAAAAATAGTAAAAAAAAATTATGTTTTTGTGACTGAAGCCCTTTTTGCAGGGATCCGTTCAAATTTTGTTTTCACAATTATCAAAACATGTCAGTTTCTACTCCAATTAGGTTGGTAAGTGAAATTTGTGTGTTGCGCACTTCGCACCAGATGTTTTCTCTCTATGTCACTAATGACATTACTGGTGTTCTCCAAATACTCAGGTGCAAGTTTCAGGGCAATCAATTCCAGATTTGCTTTCACTTTTCCTCAAATAGCTCTTTCTATATTACATGTTATGAACCTATGATATAATATTCAGAGGCTTTCAATATATGATGAGAGACATTATTGCAGGTTATGCTGATTTTTCGTAAAGCTTTACATACGTTATGGAGCAATTAAAATTGTTTGTATTTCAATCTAAATTTTACGAGCATCTGGTTAAATGGCAATGGAGTATATTATATGGTTTTTATGCTTTTAGATGGGGTGCCTGATGCAGCTAAGAAAAATGTAGAAGCTAGCGATGTAGGCCTTGAAGATGAGTTTGGGGCTAAAGATTACAGAAAGCAACTGACCCTTAAAAGTGATTACGCAAATAGGCCACTATATGTGGTATGAATTATTTTATTTATTTAATTTCCAATTCCTAATATTTTAGTAAAAAACTTTAGAACATTTTATAATATCACAAAGTCAGCTGATAGTAAGGCTACATAGATCTAAAGTTATTATTTTTTTTAATTATTCCTTAGTTCATTGTATTGGTTACCCTTTTTTTAATTGTAAAAATTGAATTTTTAAAATTTTTATACTCTTATGTTTAATGTGGTCTGAAATTTAATTTATGCTATTTTTTTGGATTAAGAGTTTTTAAAGTAATCATAATAAATAGCAATATACAAATAACAAATAACACTACCTCGATTTATTGTTGGAGCTTTTATACGGATTTGTGAATGTATAATTTATTTTTATTTCGAGTTTTTAAATTAATCATATTTTAAAATAACAATTTCTCAATTTATTGTTAGAGCTTTTATAATTATTTTTTGAGGTTTATTTTATTAATTTTTTTTATTTTTTTATATTTATATCTTTAATATTTTATATATACATATATATTATTATTATTATTATTATTTTAAAGTAATATTTAAAATCTTTAAAAATAATGCTATTACAATTTTTTATTTAAACTTTTGTTTTTAATTTTGAGTGTACAAAATAATCTATTTTCTGCTATGACCATATTATCTCTATTGCAACAGTGAAAAATTTGGTGGTTCCATATATTTGTAGCATATATTATTTTGTCTAATATAGTTTAATAGACCCCCTTAACCGACTCTCCAGATTAAATGGTGGTAGGGGTGAAAGAAAAAAAAACTTTTTAATATCCTTAAAAGCAATTATAACATTGTAAGATTCTTAACCACTGGAAATATTTTTAATTTTTGTTGTGTTGCTGTTTGATAGATTTTAAATAGATTGAAATGTAGACAATAAGGTTTTTCTTAATGAGTATTTAAAATTGAACAGTAGTCGATAAACAAACTTATTCAGAGTAACATTGATTCTTGAAACAAATTCCTTATCCTTCATTTATTTCATAGAAAAAGGAAAGAATACAAGTTAAGTGTATATATAACTGTTGTTAGATGAGATTTATAACAAAACAATAATTTCATTTAAAAAAAAATCTGATGAAGGTAATTAGTTGACCGTAGAAGAATATGTGATGGAAATGGTTGGGGGTGCGGTCAAATAAAATATATATATATAAATATATATATATAAATATATATATATATATATATATATAAATATATATAAATATATATATATTATATAAATATAAATATATATAAATATATATATATATATAAAATATATATAATAAAATATTAAATATATATATATATATATATATATATATATATATATATATATATATATATATACATATCCTTATATATATAAAAATCTCGTGTCCCGATGTTTGTCTCTCTATTTCTCAGAAACTACTCAACCGATTTTAATGAAATTTGGCTCAATGTATATAGTTTTGGCCAACTTAACGGACCGGGTAGTTCTTAACTTGATTAGTGATCAAAATAATTCTTATATACCGAATTATTGCAAATACAGTAGGTCGTGTTTCGATTTATTAACATGGCGTCATATGTCGATTTCATAATGTTTTGTTTATAAGTATGCTATTGTAATACAGGTTATCATTATTATAATTTTGTATTGCGTTATGTGAGTGCAGTTATTTGTTCCTATATTATTATTTTCCACAGACAAATAGTAATACAAATTTGTATTTATTGTTAATTTTCATTAAAGAATAAATAAATCAAGAAAAGGTTACAATAAATTCTCAAATGTGTAGGTACTTTTTCTTCCTTTTCCTTTTTTATTTGTATTTAAATTAAATTACTAGCTAAGAGCTGAAACGCTTTGGTGTGGCCCACCCTGATATCAACTTTTAGTAAAGTAAATACATTTTAATAATTTAAATTAGGCTATTATTTGAAATAATACTCTATAAATGTTGTAACAGCACCTACTGTCATAGGTGTAACCTAATAGAAACCTGACTTGGGGAGTCAGTGTTGCCAAAAATTAGTGAAAATTAGTAAGCTGGCTACATTGCGGGTAACCAGTCGTAAAAACTCCCTCACAAAAAGAGTGTGTTTTGATTAGGTGTTGTGGGATACTTTGTGATTTGCTAAAGAACTGCATAATTAAAACTTTAATATTATATTTTCAGTTGATTTATTTAACAGAAGTTTCTTTATTTTCATTATTCGTTTTGTTATTATTATTTAAATACAGTGTTTTTTTATTTTACCAAACCTTTTTATCATTTTTATCCCGAGATCTAAAATGTTAAATTTAAAAAATGTCAGTGAAGATTTGTAATTCCTCCTTTATCAACAATAATTTAAAGTTGAGAAAATTTAATCCCAATCGAATAGAGGATGTTACTTCCTGTTTAGCAGAGTTGTAATTATCTTTAAATGTAAAATTTAAGAAATGTTAGCGAAGATTTTAATCCTTTCATTAATTTAAAGTAGGCTATTATTGGGAATGATATTTCGTTGTTAATTTTACCAGAATACAATTTTTTACTTATCTTTAAATGATTGTTGATTAAGAAAGGATTACAAATTGCGGCATTTTTTAAATTTTACATTTAATGATTATTACACCTCTACTGAACAGGAATAATTGTTATTTGGGTAACTTCAAGTTTCAGATTTATCCGCCATAAATATGAGAATACTACTGCAAAATAATCCATCGGCAGATATATTTTTTAAACAATTGCTCTATATTGGAAACGGTGAAATAGAGCTGCATCGAAATTCAAAATTTATCAAATTACCAGAAAATTTCTGAACTGTTGTAGAGACGAAAAATGAACTGTCTACGAAATATAAAGTGTCTTTCATGATATTTTGAACAATTATTTGGACTATAATTGGCTGGGTAGTCGTGCTATTTTGGCAGCAAAAAATGTTGATTTCGATGAAATAAACTTCCAAAATCAATTGCCAATGTTCGGGATGTAAACGAAGCCGTAAATTTCCCATCTGAATTTTTTAATTCCCTGGATATACACCTAAACAATCTCCAGTTGAAGATTGGCTCACCGATCATTCTTCTTCGTAACTTAAATCCACCTCAATTGTGCAACGGTACACGTTTGGTCATTAAAAGGATCACAGGAAATGTTATTGAAGGAAAAATGTTGCCTGGAAGGTTTACAGGAGATATCGTCCTGTTGCCACCTATTCCCCTGGAACCGACAGAATTTTCAATAAAATTTAAAAGGCTTCAATATCCTATTCGTTTGGCTTTTGCCATGACCATAAACAAATCCCAAGGGCAAACAATGTCCACTTGGACTTTAAAAATCCGTGTTTTTCCCTTGGGCAATGGCATAACTCACTTGGGAAATGGGTATCGCCTGCTCACGTGTGTGGAAACCATCAAATCTTTGGTTTGTGTTAAAAAAAAAAAAATAGGTTAACCCAAAACATTTGAACAAATTAGTACTTGAATAAATAAACATTCTTAATTGTATTATGTAAAAACCTCTTTAAGAAGAGATTTATTATCACTCAAATATATTGCTAAATCAAAAGCTTCAACACACCACCCTCCTACCGAACACGTATTAGCCGAAGGGTTGGGAAATCGAGGTCTCAAAGAAATTGAGAAAAACGCCTATCAAAAGGACATATATGACGCGTTAACCAAGATTGGCATGACCCCGAGCAAAATTAAACCCGTTGTTAAACTAACAATACCAAGTTGAAGTAGTGTTAGGCCAATAATCAATAGATCAATGGCTGAGGTTACCAAACCTTACTTCAGTCATCCTTTTTAAAATTAGTGGAAAAATATAGCCATTTCGAGTTACACCGATCCATAAAAAAAGGGCGATTGTGTTGGCAGCTCTGTGAGTCGTAAACACAATAAGCTCCTTTTTAATCAAACTACATTGAAATATGAGATGTAAAAAATAAAAACTTTAACTTTCCTATATTCTTTACCAAATACTTTTAAATGGTGTAATGCTCTATTCTCAATCACGTTGGATTTTGATTAGCTGAAAGGTTTTCATCTTTATCAATGAATATTGGTATTACTGTATTAGTTTAAAAATATTAGGATATAACTACTAAGTCACAGCAACGCGTGGCCGGGTCTGCTAGTATATATATATATGTATGTATTTATATTTATATTATTCAATTAATTATTTTATTTATTTTTTTCTTCATATAATTTATTGGTTGCTATCTTGTTTTATATTTAGCTCTGATGATGTCCTGAATGTCGGGTCGAAACGTCGGCACAATATATATGTTATTGCACATACAGTGTTTTATCTGACCGCACCCCCAACCATTTCCATCACAAAAAAAAAAATCTGATTTTGTGAATAACTGATAAGAAGATGGTTAGTAGACATTTTTGTGAATCATTAAATTGAATTGGTCATGAAATGTTAATTTTATACATATTAATTCTTAAATTAACATGTATACAATCTTTATAGCTGAAGTTGTTGTCCACAGTATATAAGCTAAAATAATATTGGAGTTTTTTCATATTTTATACCCTCTGTATTAACTGGCTCTCCCAGTCGCACCCATTGGTCCAATCAACTCATAAAACACGTCGAGCCCACATATGTGCAGTAAGCCTTTAATGACAGACCATTGTTTATAATCAATGATGTTCTGTCCATTTCATGGAAATTATTTGTTTCATGGTAACTAAATGAAGTTTTCAACAACTACACAGAGAATTATGAAATCAGACAACTTGGAGTATTATGCTTGCCGACTTATCACAAGTTAAAACTGTTATTTCATAATAAAAAAATTTAGTATACTTTATAGAGCAAATACAAACAAAAATAAGTAAATAAATGTGGACAAATGTGTGACTTTGAGGAATGGCATTTAACAATACACGTCAATTTCTAATTTAAGAAAGTTGGTCTAAAGTGAAAGTTGTGTGTTGCGCGCATTGCACCAGATTTTTTTTATATAGGAAATGGTCATCCTATATTCACTAAAGTAATAGATACTTTTTTGATTCCTGATGGTATTCTGTAGATTTCTTGATTTCATCTGTTACATGCATTTCATTAATGTTTCTTAAAGTTTGTAACCGTGCATTTTTTGTGTGAATATCTCTGACATTCTTCTTTAGGAGATCTAAAATATTTGAGAAAATTCTCTCACTTTTAGTATTGTATGTTATTTTGATTAGAAACAATGAAAAATTGTTGAAATTTTCAAATGAAAGAATTTCTTGCCAAGTCCTCATCACTCTAAGTACTGTTAAAATGTTCATGATGATTCAGGCTATGAAATGTGTAAAGAATCTTGGAGGTTTTATTTTCATATTATATATATTTTATATTGAAATAGTAACTGTAAATATTAAATACTTTAAATCAAACAACCAGTTACGCAATTTTACATCACGATTTATACATTAACAGGTCAAGATACAGACTCGTAAGGTTTACCACAGCATACAATAGGCTCTAAGTGTAAGATTTAACCAAAAAAGCAACTTTCACAAATTGACTTTACCAGTGTCCTTTATTTCTGATGTTCTGTAAAGAGGTGTCATACCTAATTAAAAAATGTTAATGAAGTTAATATTGTTTATTGATTTTTGGATTTATTTACAGGGACCTAATGGACATATTTTTCTTGAATCATTTTCTCCAGTTTATAAACACGCTCATGATTTCTTGATTGCAATAGCTGAACCAGTATGTCGTCCTGAGCATATTCACGAGGTTATTATCTTATTTTTCATTTAATATTTCCTGATAGACAGCATTGCTTTACGATTGGTCATTTTGTTTCAGTATAAACTGACTGCTTACTCATTATATGCAGCTGTTAGTGTAGGTTTAGAAACCAATGATATCATTGAATATTTGAAAAGATTGAGTAAAACAACTATTCCAAACGGAATTGAAGAATTTATCAAACTGTGTACACTTTCTTATGGAAAGGTTTGTTTTTATAATTATTTTTGTAATTATAGTTATTTTTATAATTACCTTTTGTATTAGCAAATTCTTGCATTGATTAGCATTGTTTCTTAGGTAAAATTAGTGCTGAAACATAACAAATATTTTATCGAGTCGCCGTTTCCGGATGTCCTTCAAAAGTTGTTGAAGGATCCTGTTATACAAGAGTGTAGACTGCGGCGAGATGCTGAACTGATAACCCAAATAGATGAAAAGAAAACAGCTCCCACTGTAAATATATATAATTCATATTTCTGAGTCATGTCATCATCATGATTGGCCTATTCAGAGGTCATATATATATATATATATATATATATATATATATATATATATATATATATATTTTTTTTTTTTTTTTTTTTTTTTCCATACCTTGTATTAAACAGGTGATAGAATAGCTAATAAGAATGTAATGCTGACCACATTATATTTTACAATAACATAAAGTAGCTTTATCTAGCCCTTGCTCCCTAAGTCCAAAATTGGTTAATGCAGGAATGATTTATTTTATTTTTATTGTACAAATGAAAATATAAAATTTAATTTTGTATATAACACAAAAAAACCTTTTTATCATCGAAAATTTGCAAATATTATAGTGTGTAAACATTAACACGTTCAGTGCGGCACTATCTCCCAGTACGGGTGGGTTTCTAAGTAAACTGTCAAAAAAACACTTTGACTGTTTTTGCTTTATACTTTTAAATATAATTGATAAAAGTATGTTTATGCATTTCAAAGCCAATAAAAACGTCGTATATCGTTGAAAATTGCATGGGGCTTTATGACCCCGTGCCGGCCTAGAGAGTGATATTTGGGCTGCAGTCTGGCAGGAAGTCATAAAGCCCCGTATTATTCCCCGTTTTTTATCTGTGAATCACATATTCCCAACCTCTGTAAATAACAAAACACCTTTTCAGTTTACTTTTTGCTGTAGGTTCTAATTTGGTTTTCTCATTTTCCTGTTCAATAAATTTTGATTGTTATGTGTCGTAATTTAATGATAATTCATACTCACCCATCTTTATTTATACTTGAAAAAATTCAAATTCTTCGCTGACCATCAAAATTATCGCACAAAGCAGAAAAAGTTTCTAATAAGGTAAAAAGTATAAGTTAAATATTCAAATCTACATCATGTATCAAAATATGGTATAATAATCCTGATATTTATCGCCCTAAAACCCCTATCCTATCCTATCCTATCAAAATATGGATGAAAACATGGCCTGCGGCTGTCATATTTTGTTGATGTCCAAAGAGTAGGAAAATATTCAATTATACCAATTTAGTTCATTTTCCGAGAGGTTTTAGCGTTTTAAAGGGAGACATAAGTAGGGGGTCAATTAGCACCGTGCTGCATTTGTGGATAGTTGCACTACGGGGTCGATTGACTCCGTGCCGCTCTTGTGGATGGGCCACCTTCTTGCCGTCCGCACTGAACTTGTTATATTTAGGTTAAACCATATTGTACACTTATCCATTGTAAAATATCTGTTATTTTAGTTTGGTGTTAAGTCCACTAATGCTCCCGAACAAACTGATATAGCTACTGCAGATGCAGTTCCAGAAGACATATCTGATTTTTACTCAAAAATGGATAAAGCTGATGAAGAAGATGATGAAGATGCCCAAACAAGTACTGTTTCATTTGAAGTTAATCAGGTAAAACCTAATTTAGTTATCTTTTGTTTCATGTACATATTATAAATATATATTATAATACATTTTCAAATTATTTATAATTTGCTGCTCAAGTGATGTGAAAATATGTGGTCTTACTTCGAATAAGCCCATTTGGTAACACTGATTTTTTTTTATATCTAATATATGCCTCAATTATAATATAATAAACACGATATAACTTTTATTTAAAAAAAATAACAACAACTTAGATAAATAATGAAATGTTTATAAGGTCTTTGGAGGCTTGTTTATTGCATGGGCTTATTCTGAACAAGACCTAAAATATGTTCCGTTTTGCTTACCATAGCTATTATTGATCAGATATATAGTGACTAGTCACAGTAGCTTGGTATCGTTTTGGTATGTTGTTTCATTGGTTTTGTTACTTTCTATCACTTTCTTATTTATCATTATATTCCTTATTTAGCTCAGTATCAATAATTAACTATTACTTTAAGCAAAAACCACTCACATAAAAAAAAAAATTAATACCTTTCAATATGACTACTTGAACTATACTTTCTATCACTTTCTTATTTATCATAAATGTTCCTTATTTAGTTCAGTATCAATAATTAACCATTACTTTAAGCGAAAACCACTCACACAAAAAAAAAATCTGGTGCGTGTGCGCAACACACAACTTTCACTTACAAACTTACTTAGGTTAGAAATTAATGCGTTTTGTTAATTGCCACTTCTCAAATGAACAGAACGGCTTTAATTATAAACAATGGTCTGTCATTAAAGGCGTACTCCGCTTGTGCTCAACAAGTTTTATGAGTTGACTGAATATTTTTCTCCTCTATATGTTTCCTTGATTTTCATCATATCTCATATTTAGCCATTTCTTATTTTTAGGCAAACCGAGAGACAGATAATTTCTCCATATAAACAAATACAAAGGTAATTTATAGGAAAACAAAAAAGGCCCCTATCCCATTTAAGCCCCCTCAGAACATTTTAATTATGATAAAGCTTACCTGATATTAAAGAACACCTAATTTTCATTAAACACCACGAATTTGATGAAAATCGTTAAAGCCGTTTTCGAGATAATCGAAAAAAAGGTAAAAATTGGTTAAAAAGTTATGAAATAAAGTGCCCCCTCCGTTAAACCAATTTTGATGAAACGTTGGCTATCACATCTTTGGCATACACATACATCAAATACCCAGTTTGATCAAAATCATTAAAACCGTTTTTGAGTAACTAAAAAAAAACACGTGAAAATTATACAAAATTTATTAAGTAAAGTCCCCCCTCCGGTTGATCAATTTTGATGAAATTTATACAGTCATATCTCGGGCATATAAATAGATTAAATACTAAGTTAAATCAAAATCGTTAGAGCCGTTTTTGAGAAAATCAAAAAAACACGTGGAAATGTTACAAAATTTAATAAGTAAAGTCCCCCATCCGGTTAATCAATTTTGATGAAATTTTTACAGTCATATCTCGGGCATATAAATAGATCAAATACTCAGTTTAATCAAAATCGTTAGAGCCGTTTTTGAGAAAATTGAAAAAAACGTGAAAAGTTATTAAATAAAGTACCCCCTCCCTTGGAGCAATTTTGATGAAATTTTTGCTGTCACATCATGGGCATATACATACACTAAATACCCAATTTCAGATTCGCACGGCTTATAGTTTTTGAGATAGTCTGTTCACACACATACACACACAGACACACACACACACACAGACCATTTCGCGGGACTTGGTCATTTGGACTCAGGGGACCCCAAAACGTGTATTTCCGTTGAAAACCGGAAGTCGAAATTTTTCACGATCGCAATACTTCCACTTACTATATATTTCATATATAGTTAAGTGAAAGTAAAAATTAATACCTTTCAATATGAGTAAAATTTAACCATTCTTAATATCTAAAACCTACTTTATTTGGTCAATATTATTGATGGTATAGATGGTAACAAAAGTGGTTGTAATAATACAATGATTGTAAAAAATATTGCTTCAATATTCCCCCTTAGGCGGTCAATATTATCTTAATAACGATAATGCTTTAATAATATTGACCATGTAAGGTAAGTTTAATGGATTTTCTCTAAATTACTCATTTTTTTTTTTTGTATCTATTATAATATATAATATACTTGTACAGAAGCTTTAGAATTAAAACTAATCCAATGTTGCAGGAAAAAATAGAAGTAATACAAAAGAGGTGTATTGAACTTGAGTACCCCCTCCTTGCTGAGTATGATTTCCGAAATGACACAGTCAATCAAGATATAAAGTAAGTAATATTGCTTTCTATTATGCATAAATAATTTAAAAAAAAGTAATTATGAATATTATATGTATTATTAATAGTATTTAATTCCGTTGAGTTAAAGTATTATTAATGTTTCTGTATTTATCTTCTATTCATAGTATAGATTTGAAACCTTCAGCTGTTTTAAGACCTTATCAAGAAAAGAGCTTGAGGAAAATGTTTGGAAATGGGCGAGCTAGATCTGGAGTTATTGTTTTACCATGCGGTGAGAATGAAGTTACAAAATTATTTACAAAGGTTATTTGAGAATAAGGAAAAACTATTTATTGGATTGTTCATAGTTGCTGGTTGCCTTCTTTCTTGATTAGTTATTTTTTTAAAAAGTATAGCAGATTCCTTATAATGTTTGTAACTAAGATCATTAATTTTCTTTGCTAATTTGCCTGATTGAGTATCTAATCTATTTAGTCAGAGAAGTAATGCTAATGTTATTTATTTTATTAAGTAACCTATCATTTACATTTATTTTTCAACTTTTTATTAGGTGCTGGAAAAAGTTTAGTTGGTGTCACTGCTTGTTGTACTGTTAGAAAAAGAGCTCTTGTCCTTTGTAACTCAGGAGTATCAGTAGAGCAATGGAAACAACAGTTCAAAATGTGGTCTACAGGTTAGTTTTTTTTATTATTTTTTATTTATTTATTATTTATTCTATTTTATATTATATCGAATTTTAATTGATTTTTAGCTGATGATAGTATGATTTGTCGCTTTACTTCTGAAGCTAAGGATAAACCAATGGGATGTGGTATACTCATCACTACATATTCTATGATAACTCATACTCAAAAAAGATCTTGGGAGGCAGAGCAAACAATGAAATGGCTTCAAACACAGGAATGGGGGATAATGGTCTTAGATGGTATGCTTTGGAATTGATTTTTTTTTTTTTTTTAATACAAATTAATTATTTCTCCAGTTTCTGTTATCATTAACATCATATCTCAATTTTTAAACATTTATTCACTTTGTTTTGTAAAATTATGAGTTTACTGATTTTCTTTTGGGTCATTCTGTATCTAATAAACCAGTTTAAAAGCAATATTGAACCTAAGGGTTTCAGACTTTAATAATTTTTGGGTTATTTGTTCCATAAATCAATGCAAAGGAAAATAAGAATTTTTAGAGGAGAATAATGTGACAATGAAGTAGATCTTAGTAGAACTAGAACCACTAAAAAGGATCAATCAATGACGTATGTTTATAGCATAAAAAGTATTGAGAAAGTAGATAGTTGTAAAATATTCTATAATGTAACCCCAAATAATCCCTTGAAAATGGGTCAGAAGTCTGAAACATTGGGGAAAATAAATGATTTGAACAAAAAAAAAATCTGGTGCGTGCACGCAACACACAACTTTCACTTACCAACTTACTTAAATATATAGGAATTGATGTGTTTTGTTAATTACCACTTCTCAAAGACACATTTTTCCACATTCATTTCTTATTTTTGTTTTTATTTGCTCTATACAAAACACTAATTTTTTTATTATTAAATAAAAGTTTTTACTTTTGGTAATTCGGCAATGCAAGCATAATACTCCAAGTCGTCTGATTTTATAATTCTCTATGTAGTTGTTTGAAAACTTCATTTACCATGAAACAAATAATTTCCATTAAATGAACAGAATGCCTTTAATTATAAACAATGGTCTGTCATTAAAGGAGTACTCCGCCGCAAGCGTGTGCTCAACGTATTTTATGAGTTGATGGAATATTTTTCTTTTTTTCTCCTCTATATGTTTACTTGATTTTTTCATATTTAGCCATTTTTTATTTTTAGGCGTAATGAGAGACAGTTATTTTTTCCATATAAACAAAAACAAGGGTACTTTACAGGAAAGTTTTTGAGATAATCGAAAAAAAGGTATAAATTGGAAAAAAAGTTATGAAATAAAGTGCCCCCTCTGTTTGACCAATTTTGATGAAATGTTGCCTGTCACATCTTTGGCATATGCATACATCAAATACCCAGTTTTATCACAATCGTTAAAGCTGTTTTTGAGTAAATAAAAAAAACACGTGAAAATGATACAAAATTTATTAAGTAAAGTGCCCCCTGCAGTTGATAAAGAAAAAGGTGTACATTCCTCTTCATATCGACCTATGACAGTGAATCCCGGACTTAGATCTCAAAGAATAAGAACCAACTTCAGGCAATGGAAATGAGGTTTATGGGGGAATAGAAGGAAAAACTCGGAGGGACAAACTTAAAAATACCGCTATAAGAAGCAGTGTGGAAGTAAAATCAGCCGAAAATATAATAACAAAAGAAAATAGGTTATGCTGGTATGGCCAGGTCAAGAGAATCCAAGAGAAAAGAATAGCTAAAATTTTTGTAGACAAAAGTGGGAGTAAGACGACCAAGAGGAAAGCCCAGAAAGACATTGGAAAATGCTGGTCTATATTTAAGAATATTTTATAATAGTTTATTATTTTGATGTGATGTGGAATAACCCCTTATTGTTTTTGATATTAATAGACAAGTTATATCACTGGTGATTTGGCAAAAGGACTTAAGTCATCGAATGTGAAGCTTAAATAATTTGACAAGCTTTTAAAAATCATTATAAATTCTGTCCGATTGTATTCCTTTATAATAAATGAAATTATATTATTTCTGCTGACTTTTTTTTACCCTTACCTTCCTCGCCGGTTAGGCTATACAGGGTTTCCCGGAGCCAAGGGAGAGGATGGGGGATTCAGCCGAGTATTATTTAATGTCCCCCTGGCTCCGGGTTTTGAACTTGCTATCTGGGTTCCCAATCATACATTGCCATGTGCTACACCTATTTTCTAATGCGTTTGCCAAATTGGCCATCCCACCACCCATTTCTACAGAGACTGTTCTTCATAGTAAATTATGAATTTTAAGAAGACGAACCAAAAAAACTTTTTATGACTTCAGACCTTTGGCCCACACACGAATGATAGGTTGCTTTAGCCAATCAGCAGGAGATATAGTTGCTAAGCACTAGTTGATTTTGGATTCTCTTAGATTGTTTCTTCTTTTTTTTACATGCACTGTTTGACTTTTGAAAATAGTTTAAAAAGGTTTATTTACAGAACATTTATTCATTTATAGTTTTTCAAAAAGTATTTTATACTAGAATAAATCCATTATTCGTAAGACAGATAGTTTTTGTGAAGTTGGGCATAGTTTTCTTGATTGGTTGATGAGTTTAGTTTTTTCACTATTCCTAGCTTCTTATTAGGCTTTAAGTTTGGGAATTTATCAGAAGGCTGCGATAATTTTGTCTGTTCGAGTTGACCGCATGTGGAATTACTTGCCGCTTACCAAGGCGAGGGAAAGAGAGTTAAGGAATTAGGTTAGGTTAGAGAGTTAAGGAATTAGGTTAGAGAGTTAAGGAAAAAGGTAAGGTTGACTGCTTACACAGTGGGGGTAGGAGTCTGCATCCTTACGACGTCGGGTCTAGTTAACCCACTAAGCACAGTGGGGAGATAAGCAAAAAAGAAAAAGTAGAGAATTAAAAGAAAAGAGATGTTATTTATGAAATAAATAAATACAGGTGCTGCAGGAGAGTCGAGCGAGTAGAGGTAGGGAGGAGAAGTCCAGCCCAGAGGCTATGCAGGGAGAAAACTCCAACGATATATTTTTTTTTCTCCCTCTCCTAATCTATATTTATTTGGTAAACAATATATTTACAGAAGATAAATATATACATGTTTTTCTTAGGCTCTTTCATTGCCCTAAGGCATTCTAAGGTCGAAAGGATGGGTATGCTGACTGCAGGACGTTTTGCTGTGGATTAAATTTATGAAAATGTTTACTTCTGACACTTTAGAACCCCAACATATTTTACATTGCCTCTTATTTTATTCAAATAATAAGTAGTATGATTAAGTAATTTTTTTAAATTTATTAAAATATTTAGCGCCTAAGTTCACTTTGGTATTATACCGACCATTTATGAAAATATTTTTACAAGATAGCAAATACATGTTATATCTCTTTATATTAATGATTATATGCAGGTTCAAAATTTATTTATGTTTTAGAGGTACATACCATACCTGCAAAAATGTTCAGAAGAGTATTGACCATTGTTCAATCACATTGTAAACTTGGTCTTACTGCCACTCTCCTTAGAGAAGATGACAAAATAGCAGATTTAAATTTCTTGATTGGTCCTAAGTTATTTGAAGCAAATTGGTTAGAACTGCAATCCCGTGGCTACATAGCCAGAGTTCAGTGTGCCGAAGTTTGGTGTCCTATGACCCCAGAATTTTATAAAGAGTACTTACAGTGTAGGACTTCAAAGAAACTGGTATGTCACATGAAATATTTTTATTACATAAAAAGAGATATTTTGAAAAAATATATTATTTTTTTATCTTTGCCATCATAGTTTTTATTTGGGTTAAAATTATACTGTTTAGGTTATTCAAATTAAAAATCTTTTATCTTTTTCCCATACCTGTTCTACTCTTTTATGCTATCATTTATTAATGAAAAACACTATGTTTCCATTATCTTAGTTGCTGTATGTTATGAACCCAAACAAGTTCCGAGCTGCTCAGTTTTTGATTCGATACCATGAGAAAAGAGGTGATAAAACCATTGTCTTCTCAGATAATGTTTTTGCCCTTAAACATTATGCTATAAAAATGAATAAACCTTACATTTATGGCCCTACATCTCAGGTAAGATTCTATACTCATTTCAATCTTATTTAGATTTATGAAATAATGCAGTGTATGAAACATTTATTGTATTTACTGAATTATTTGTCAAATACTTTTTCGATTATGTTCTTCTCTAAAATAAGTGTTATTCTAGTAATGGTAAACTAAAATTCATGATTTACTTACCTCTGGGCCCAGTTTATTAAAATTTATGTGCTATGGGACACAATAGACATAACATATTGATAATTCAGTAAGTTATTGATCACTCATCTACTTTTAATAACAAATTTTGAGGATTTTAAATTTTATAAAAGTAGCAGAATTGGTATATATATGTATATTACAAATTTTATGTAAAAAGGAGTTGAGAACTAAAACAATTTCTGAACTGAAAACAATCTGTTGGGAGTTAGTTTTGAGTGAGGGAAGTGAGTAGAAGTCGAAAGCTGCGCTCTAGTAAAGCTAATCAAGGTCCTTTTTGACTTAAAAGGACGCATTGGAAGTTCATTTCATCATGGTCACTTGACCTTTCAAAATATTCCGCAACCAGAAGTGACATAGCAGTAGCATTACCAAACATTCAGTTTGCATATTTGAAACCAACAATTTCAAATTTAGATTATTTTAAATACTTCCAGCATATGGAAATGGATCAATTTAAAACTTATTTTTGTTCAGCTAATAGCTACTGAATTTTTTTATTTAAAAATTTGAAGGAGAACAGCTGTTGATGTTAATGAAGAGAAAAGGTTAGTTTGTTTTAGTTGTGTGAAAAATCGTTAATTTAGTGTTAAAACCTTTCAAATTCACCGAAAAAGTGTTTTCTCAAGAAAATTACAACATCGAGGACAAAACACAAAACAAAATTGAGGTGATTTCACCGTCTACGATGGTGGAACCATCTCAACATGAGGTAGCCCGCATGGACACTAACAATTGTGACGAAAATAATGCCGTAGGTTCCTGGGAGCTTCTAATTAGCCGTAAAAGACCAATGTCAGATGCCAGCAACCCAAGAGAACAAAAAAGGCCATCAGAAAATGTCATTCCAACCTATAACCGTTTTGCCACCCTAACCCAACCTAGCAGTTCTCAAACTCAGGAACCAGAAAGAACCCCACAAAATGATAAAATTCCACCAATTTTTATTAATGGCGTTGAAAACTACCAAGCACTCATCTCTTTTCTCGAAAATGAATCCGGTCCAAACTCATTTATAACCAAAACTACCATTAAAGGTGTTACTGTATACCCTAAATCTCCTGAAACCTATCGAAAACTTAATTCAAGCCTGTGAAATAAAGGCGCAGACTTTCATACCTACCAGTTACCACAAGATAGATGCCCAAGGATTGTTCTAAAACATGCTACACCTATAAACATTATTAAAGATGTATTCAGAAAACTAGGTTATGAAGTCACAAACATAGTTAATGTCATCTCACGATTCAAGCAACCTCTTCCGATGTTCTTTGTGGACATAACTAAAGAAACATTCCGAGATGACATATTTAAATTAGAATTCCTATATTATTCACGTATAAAAATCGAGGAACCGAGAAAAAAAAAAAATATTCCTCAATGTGTGCGGTGCCAGCAATATGGGCACACTAGAACATACTGCAATCATCGACCACGTTGCTTGAAATGCGGGGAGTTTCATGAAAGTAGCTCATTTCTAAAAACTAGAAACACGCTCGCAAAGTGTGCTAACTGTGCCGGTGAGCACCCAGCAAATTACCTAGGCTGCCAGACATTGAAATTGCTCAGAGCTCAACGTAGGGCAAGAAACCATCTCCATCAGCATCCTCCTGCGGCAGAGCCAGCTCAGGGACCTCCAGGCATGCATGAGTTCCCCCCGATCAGACAGCGCCACAACCAAACTACACCACACATCATTCCCGAGCCACAGCAGCAACACAGCCCATCAGTTCCCAAAGCAGGACCCGAGATCCAGCAATCATGTTCAGGTATGAGGAGAGGCATTGCCCAGCCGGTACCCACGGTTGATAATGGCTCTACCCAGTTATTTAATATTATAAATGGTTTAAATAATTTAATCCAGCCCCTTTTCAATCTTCTTCAGCAACTATCACAGGTTACGCAGGTCTGGTGCCCTACTTATGCCCCGTGAACACTTGACTGTAGGCTCCCTGTCAGTTCTCCTATGGAATGCTAACGGATTGGCTCAGCACAGCACTGAACTTGACATATACCTACACGAAAAACGGATTGACATAGCACTTATTACTGAAACACACCTGACACCACGCTCAAAACTTTATATTTCAGATTATACTATTTATAGAACCGACCACCCAGATAAAACTGCCCATGGAGGAACAGCGATACTCGTTAAAAGTTCACTTAAACACAATCCTATACATCAACCCATTACTCCTCACATTCAATCCACAGGTATTACATTATACACGACCTACCACAACATAACATTTGCTTCAGTTTACTGTCCCCCTAGGTACAAGCTTACACCCACGATGTTTTCTGAATTTTTCAAACGCCTCGGCAGATGCTTCATCGCAGGTGGTGACTATAATGCCAAACATCAATGCTGGGGGTCGAGATTGTGTACGCCAAGAGGCAGAAATCTATGGTCTACCCTTCATGAACTTTCATTAGACACCATAACTCCGAATTCACCGACCTATTGGCCCACTTCCAGACGAAAATCACCCGACTTACTAGATTTCTTCATTACCAAAGGACTGAGAACAGTACCATTTACCGTCAGTACAAGCTCTGATCTTTGCTCTGATCACTCCTCAGTGCACATGGTCCTCTTCGACGAGCCCTCTAAAACACGAAGCAGACCGAAGCTCATAAAAGGTTGCTTGGACTGGGATGCTTATAGAGATCATTTGAACTCAAAACTCTCTGTCCCACTATCGATCAAAAACGAATATGAACTAGAAGAGGCTGTCGAAACTTTCTCGACAAGTATTCAAGAAGCAGCTTGGACCTCTTCAACACCAAGGCCACAAAAAGCACAGAACCTGCCTCATTACCCTTCTTATATAGGAGACCTGATCAGAGCAAAGAGGAGATCTCGTAAAGTATGGCAGACAAATAGACTTCCTTCAGACAGACAGATTTTCAATAAACTAAATAACGAACTTAAAAGACAGATCCAAAAATTCAAAAGCACAAACTATGAAAATTACATTAGCAACCTAACGACAGACTATGAAGGTTTATGGAGGCACACCAAGAATCTCTTAAAGCATCGTGAGGTGTCAGTACCACTCCGCATAGAGGATGGCTCCTGGGCTGTTTTGGACGAGGAAAGGTCTGAACTGTTTGCTGACTACCTTTCGTCTGTTTTTAAACCACATACGGACTCCACTAACTCAGAACACGAGGCCTTCATACACAATACATACCACTACAGCTCACACTACCACCACCTCCTTTTACACTATCACAAGTCGCTCAAGAAATTAGACAGTTGCTGAAAAGAAAAGCCCCTGGATATGACCTGATAAACGCTGAGGCGCTCCAGCAAATGCCCAGGAAAGCTCTAGTTTTTCTTACCACAATCTTTAACTGCATTCTCAGAACCACCAAATTCCCTGTTCAATGGAAATACTCTTACATCAATATGATTAAAAAGCCTGACAAAGACTCGAACTGTCCTTCCTCTTATAGACCAATTAGTTTGCTTCCAGTATGTTCTAAATTATTCGAAAATTTATTGTATCCACGACTATTACAAATAGTAACTGACAGACAAATAATCCCTGACCACCAATTTGGATTTCGAAAATTACACTCAACATCACAACAACTACACAGGGTAACCAACTACATTTCGACAGCACTAGAGCGTAAATTATATGCAACTGGAGTATTTCTGGATGTCGCCCAAGCGTTCGACAAAGTCTGGCACCAGGGGCTTCTCTTCAAGCTAAAGAACGTACTCCCACCCACATACTATCTAATTCTTCATTCTTTTCTTTCAGACAGATCTTTTTCAGTAAGACACGGCTCAGGCCTTTCCTCTATTCGACCAATTCTCGCTGGTGTACCTCAGGGATCAATACTTGCCCCACTACTATACATCACATACACCCATGACATACCACAAACTTCAAACACTCTTACGGCTACCTACACAGATGACACAGCTATCATTACAAGACACGAAAATGCAACACAGGCTTCACTTGACTTACAACATCACTTACTACAATTACATGATTGGTGTAAACGTTGGAAGACTCAAATAAATTATCAAAAGTCTCAACAAATCACATTTACTCTACGAAAAGAAACATGTCCACCTGTCTACTTAAACAATATACCAATCCCACAAACGGACAGAGTACAATACCTTGGATTCACATTTGATAGGAGAATGACATGGGGTCCACATGTCCAAAAAAAACGTGCTTCGTTAAATATACGACTAAAACTACTGTACTCACTCTTCAGATGACATTCCAAATTAAAAGCCAGACAGAAATTAAATATTTACACATACCTATTAAAAACTGTCTGGACTTACGGAATACAAATATATGGCATTGCAAAACAATCACACCTGAATAGAATCCAAACCTTTCAGTCCAAGATACTACGACTAATTACCCAAGCTCCATTGTACATAAATAACAAGACTTTACATACTGATTTACAAATTCCTACAGTCATTGAACATATACGGACATACTACAAACGATTTCATGATAAGTTTAAGGAACATACCAACAAATTAATAAAAGAAATGGCCACAACTGGCATGCCAGAGAACACCAGAAGACGATTGAAAAGGGTCTAGATGAGAGACCTACTTACGTAAGGAATCAAGCACGTAATTAAATTAAAGCCACGGAAGGGGTGCCGCTGGGTACTGCTTTTCCTCATGCCTATCAAGCCATTTTGTTTTGTTTTATTTTATATGCCAGCACATCTGCTGATTGTTAATGTTTGTACTTAACAGGTACGGATTAAATAATAAAAGTGAAAAAAAAAAATTTGAAATCTCAATTTTAGAATTTCAGTTTAGGTTCCTGTGTTGTGCTGTGACAGCTGAGTGTGCTAGAGCATTGACCCGATTAGCATTCTCTGAATCATGAACTTTAAAATAAAATTTGTATATCACCTTTATCCAGTACTGAAGTCAAGATCATTAATGATAATTTCAGACTATCATTGAATCCTAAAAAAATTTCAAGTAAAAAATAACTCATAGTTTCTGTTTTAGAGTGAAAGAATTCAGATACTTCAGAATTTTAAGTTTAATCCAAAAGTAAACACAATATTTGTAAGCAAAGTTGCTGATACTTCTTTTGATTTACCTGAAGCTAATGTATTGATTCAAATTTCTTCCCATGGAGGGTCAAGAAGACAAGAAGCACAACGTTTAGGAAGAATTCTCAGAGCAAAAAAAGGTAAGTATTGATATCTTAAACTTTTTATTTTTTCTCTATATTTTTAATTTGTAATTTCTAATAGTTTTTCTAAATATATTCCATAATTTACCTAATTAAAATGCATAAGGAAGATTAAAATTACATTTTTGTGTATCGGATAAATTTTCTTCATTAAGGCATTTATATTTTAAGGGTATTTTAAAACAACTTTATTGTTTAAATTGTTGAATTATCGGTAAAAAGTATTCTTTTATGTTCCAGATATGCTTTACATATAGTTTTAATTTTTATTAGGCATATCATCAGCTTAAACTTTACACCTCACTGGTGAAACTTTCCTTTTTTTGGTTTCATGTGTCACATATGGGCGGGGGGCAGGGGGGGGGGATACTCTACAGGTGTAACCCACCTTTTCTAACCATGGTGGATAGGTCAAGATTTATTTTGTGGGGTCTCCACGAAATAAAAATCAACCCTCCCAGGCCGGATTCGGCTCGAGCATGCTAAAGCGGGTCGCACTCCTACATGCTCGGCTGTCCCAGTCCCTCACTTACCTATATAAGAATAATATATTAAGGGAAAGTATTGTGATCATGAAAAATTTTTATTTCCGATTTTCAATGGAAATACGTGTTTTGGGGTCCCCTAAGTCCAAATAACAGAGTCCTGTGAAGTGATCTGTATGGATTTCATTAAAGTTCAGTAACCGAAGGGGGCACTTCATTTCACAAATTTGATCACATTTTTCTCAAAAATAATTTTGAATTACTCATCACATTTAATGAAAACCAAGTATTCTTTAACGTCAGGTAGGTTTTATCATAATATAAATGTTCTGATGGGGGGAGGGGAGGGTATGAATGGCGAAGAAACATTTTTTTCCTATTAAGTACCTTTGATTTTGTTTATATCAAGAAATTAGCTGTCTCTCATTATCCCTACTAATAAGAAATCACTAAATAGGAAAGAATGAAGGATAAAACAAACATGAAACATTGCATTAATGATTTCAGTAATATATTTAATATATCATTGGAAACCTCTTTGTTTTTATAAAACTATTTGCTAACTATCTCTTCAACAATAACAAACAAAAATAGAAAAGCATAAACATATTATATGAAGTGATATACATGTTCCTACTGGATAAATGTATAATTTTTAAAAATGTTGCTTTGAGGTTTCATATTCACACCAACGATGTAGTCCCCTAGTGGTATGGTTCTGACTTATATTGAAACAAAGTCATTTTTAGGATAATGGATTAATTTGATAATTTAATTTAACAGGAGCCATTGCTGAAGAGTACAATGCTTTCTTCTACACATTAGTTTCCCAAGATACTATAGAGATGGGGTATTCTAGGAAACGACAAAGATTTCTTGTTAATCAGGGTTATTCCTACAAAGTCATCACTAGACTTGCAGGCATGGATGAGGTATAGTAAATATATATATGCATAGATATAAATATCTATCCCCTCCTCCATATAATTCTTATATTCTTACAAATATTAATGAAAACATGAAACATAAATTATACAATAAAAAGATGTTTTATAAGATATTTTATTTATGATATCCACCTTTATCATTAGGATCAAGATTTACTATACAAGACGCGAGATGAACAAGGATTACTTCTCCAGCAAGTTCTGGCGGCTTCCGATATAGATGCTGATGAAGAACGAGTTCCAGGTGACCCATCTTCCCATGGTCCTCGCTTTGGAGGAGCAAGGAGGGCTCATGGTTCCATGGCATCCATGTCTGGAGCTGATGATGCTGTTTATATGGAGTACAAGAGGCCTGCCAGCAAACATCCTCTTTTTAAGAAATTCAGAGGATAGTGAAAATTATCATTTTCTGTAAATTCTTTGTAAATTTAATGTAAATATTCCATGGTTGTAAAGGAGAATCATTTATAAATTTAAAGATTTTTTAGATTATTAAACAATTTATGTTTAAAAGTTGTGGATTTTTTAGATTAATTGATTAAATATGTTTCTGAATTTTATTATCATAAGTTTTTTTTTTTTTTTTTATTATGTTAGTAAGCTTGTACGATTCTATGAATAAATTATTATGTACATATTTATATTTTTATCACAACCTGTATTATATTTTTAAATAAATCAGAAATAAAGATAAAATGGTTCACAACATAAAATTAGATGTAATAAAATCCGTTTAGTCTTTAAGCAGAATAACTTCTAACTGCCGTGTATTATGAAAACTGTCTTCTCAGCAGATTTTAGTTTTTTAGTTAAGATCAGATTGCAGAGGGTTACTTAAAGAGGGTTGGTATCACCTTCCTCTAAATCAATTTTCCTTGACTTTTTGATACTTTTGAATTTTTTTTTTGGACTTTATATTAACAAAAATTACCTCTGGCTAAAATGGAATCCATCCTCCATTTACAAACATGTTTATCTTATTCCCTAATTAAAAGAAAAGAAAGAAGTACAGTAAAAAAAGGCATTATAGCCCTATCCTTCCAAATCCAACTATTCTACACCCCCCCCCCCCTCCCCCCCGTTCAGTATCATATTCTATTGATAATATTATGTCCGATATTATCGAAACTATCGAAAGGAAGACTAACTAACTATAAGGAAGACTATTGATAGTTTTACATCTGTATAAATTAAGCTTACGTCTCAGTACCTCCAACTGGAATAAGCTACTCCAAACTAACAATGTATCAGATGAAAGTTTAAGGGCCTATTCACACTATCGGTTTCGCGCCCGCTCCACTCTCGCTCCGCTCCCGGTCCACTCTCGCTCTACCCCATTCACACTAGCGCTCCGCTCCCGCTCCACTCCCGGTCCGCTCTCCTAATGTCTTACCATATTCACACTATATAATTTTACACCGTTCAATTTTGAAAGGTTTAAGCTATTAAAGCCATTAATAATCGAAGTTGTGTGTATTCGGATTTTAATTAATGATTAACTTTCAGTTATTTAAGTATTCATTTATTCTTCAATTTTACGGCCAAAAAAAAAAACAATTTTTCGTTTGTAGAAAGAGCTGGTAAGTGTACTTTTCTTGATGAAGAAGATAATATTATCAAAAAATATAATAAGAAGAATATATTGCAACACAATGGTAATTATTAATAATAATTATAAATTAATTTAATTAATGGTGAAGAAATAATTTAAATTTTTTACTTTCACTTACCTATATATGAAATATATAGTAAGTGGAAGTATTGCGATCGTGAAAATTTTCGACTTCCGGTTTTCAACGGAAATACACGTTTTGGGGTCCCCTGAGTCAAAATAACCAAGTCCCGCGAAATGGTCTGTGTGTGTGTGTCTGTTTGTGTGTGTGTGTGTGTGTGTGTGAACAGACTAGCTCAAAAACTATAAACCGTGCGAACCTGAAATTGGGTATTGAGAGTAGACGTGCACGCCGCCGCGCCGCGCCGCCGCCGCCGGATGATTTTAACTGCGCCGAGCCGCCGCCGATGAAGGTGGCGCGCCGCATGTGCAACACTAGCAGAGCAGGGTGTTTTTGTGCTTGGCGTTGATATTATTGGCAACAGAGTTTTTCTTTAAGGCCTATTTGCAGACCTTCATAAAGCTACGAGAAAAGTGATCAGCGGATATGAAATATTGTTAGGACATGTCACGTCATACCTCAACCGCCGCATCGCAACAGCAAGAATTGGTTGCAACATGTTGTTTCTATTTTTCT
This sequence comes from Aelia acuminata, assembly GCA_911387785.2. Classification (NCBI taxonomy): domain Eukaryota; kingdom Metazoa; phylum Arthropoda; class Insecta; order Hemiptera; family Pentatomidae; genus Aelia; species Aelia acuminata. Next base: position 66,917,090 of record OU426983.1, on the reverse strand, counting down.
GCGGTGTAATTACCCTAATCGGATTATTATCTGTTCTCGTTATTGTTTAAATGACTGATAAGGAATTCCTAATTTCTTTTATTTACACTCATTTTCCCCTTCAAAAAAAAAGTAAAACATTGATTTTATTTATTATTAATTTTTTAACGACTACTACCACTTATGCTTTTTACTTAAACAATCATCAGTGCTATATATATCTATTTTATCAGTGCTGTTGTATTCCATCTCAGTGATCCAGTATGTTTCAGATGAATCCTATAATACTCCACCATTTAACCCCTTCCTCCGTCATATCTCCATCTCCTTTCCCATATGAATAATGTTCTTCTAACCTGTCATGTTAACGCCCAGTCCCTTCTAACCCGTATTGATGCATTCCAAGATTTTTTCCCCACAACTTTTACCGTATAATTGCTATCCCCGAAACTTGGTTGAAACACACCATCCTACCCAAGTTAGCCTCCCTAACTACACCCTGCTCCGCTATGATAGAGTGTATAAGACTAGTGGTGGAGTAGGTCTCTTTGTCCACGATAGCCTTAAATGAAAAATTCCCCTTCTTTTCCCCACTCCCCTTTCCCCGCATATTGAATATCTGTTTGCTGAAATATCCACCTCCCCACCTCCGTACTCTTTGGTTTCATCTACCTGCCTCCGAAAGTTACCTTTGATGAAACATTCGAGGCCATCCTTTACAACATGGTCTCTTGATATTCCAAAATTTTTCTCTCCGGAGACCTCAACACCAATCTCCAGATACCTTCTCCTAACCAGCCTATCTTTCAAATATCCTCTATTCCCTTAATTTATTTATAGTCCCTTACGACCCGACTCTTAACACCCAGCACTCCATCACTTGGCTTGTCGTTTATGATCTCGATTCCCTAAAAAACTCCTCGCCTTAACACATTCGGTTCCTTTACAGTCTTCCCACGACCTCATACAATTATCCTATAACCTTCCCATCCTGCTGTTTTCCTCCACAACTGAATCCTTTCGAAACCTTGATTTCCTATCACCTGCAATCCTAGCGCCTGATCTTGAGATGATCCAATAGGACCCCATTTACATCTCAAACGCCATTGACTCCAGGACGGAAACCCTTACCACTTAAATTCATACCATCCTAGAAGAGACGCAGCTAGAAGAAGATTTTAGGGCACCTGACTTTCTGAAGATTATACTACCACAAGCTCCTCCGAAATAGCTATCAATCCTTAATATACCACGCCAAATCTTTCAGCAATCCTTATCCAGTACCCCCGACTCCAAAGCAAAATGGGTAATTCTCCGCAAACTGTCCTTAGGTAACCAATCTGTCCACTCAAAACCAACCGTCCACTCAAAACCAATCAATTCCATTTTCAGCCGATGCACTCAATTCTCACTTTGTCTCCAACACCTCCCACCTAAAGGTGTACCTCAGAGTTCCTCTTTGTCCCCCACGCTTTTTTCTATCTGTATCAATGAACTTCCATCCTCCACCCATCGCTGTCAATACCATCTATATGCCGATGATGCCCAGCTTTATCTCTCCTTTGCCCCGCTGATTCCTACGACGATATCCTAAAAATACAGGAAGATATCGACAGAATATGTGCTTGGGCAAACCTCAACGAATTCACTCTGAACGCGAAGCAGACGGAAGCCACCATGATTGGATCATCCCTTTCTCCTCAAATCAACTTCTGTCGCTCCAAATCTAGTCCTGAACAATTCATCAATCTCATTCCACAATTCTGTCAAAAACCTTGGCGTTACCTTCGATCAATCCCTCTCTTGGAAACCACATATCTCACAAATTTCCCGTCGCACTATCTCTACCCGGAAACAGTTCAACCGTCCTCTCTCATCTTTCCCCACTTTGACTACGGCTGTATGGTGTACAGCGGACTGTCTGGGGCCCTCGAAGCCAAACTTAAACACCTAATGAATTATGCAATACGTTTTGTCTTTAGGATCCCAAGAGATACGCATATAACCCAGTACTATGCCGAGATAAAGTGGCTCTACCAGTCCTAACGCTGTCGGTATCTACTGGTTTTCTGTATCAATGAACTTCCATCCTCCACCCATCGCTGTCAATACCATCTATATGCCGATGATGCCCAGCTTTATCTCTCCTTTGCCCCGCTGATTCCTACGACGATATCCTAAAAATACAGGAAGATATCGACAGAATATGTGCTTGGGCAAACCTCAACGAATTCACTCTGAACGCGAAGCAGACGGAAGCCACCATGATTGGATCATCCCTTTCTCCTCAAATCAACTTCTGTCGCTCCAAATCTAGTCCTGAACAATTCATCAATCTCATTCCACAATTCTGTCAAAAACCTTGGCGTTACCTTCGATCAATCCCTCTCTTGGAAACCACATATCTCACAAATTTCCCGTCGCACTATCTCTACCCGGAAACAGTTCAACCGTCCTCTCTCATCTTTCCCCACTTTGACTACGGCTGTATGGTGTACAGCGGACTGTCTGGGGCCCTCGAAGCCAAACTTAAACACCTAATGAATTATGCAATACGTTTTGTCTTTAGGATCCCAAGAGATACGCATATAACCCAGTACTATGCCGAGATAAAGTGGCTCTACCAGTCCTAACGCTGTCGGTATCTACTGGTTTTCTTCCTATACCAGGCCATCAGAACTTTATGACCCTACTATATCCTACATAGCCTCTAATTTAAATCCTCCAACCAATCCCGCCAAACTAGATCCCATACGTCCGATATATATCCTCCATCCCATCGAACTTATACATACAAATCCTTCATAATGCAAGCAACATCCCTCTGGAACTCGATCCCCTCCGTTATCCGACACGCTCCATTAACTTCCAGTTTCAAATCGCTCCTCTTCGTGATCCTATTCAACTTCCAATTCAACTGATCACTGAAGGAACACGATGGATCTTTAGAAGTAGGAGGGGGGTAAAGAAAGTTCTAAGCCTGATATACATACTTATACAAATATATTTTCAACTTACATATTTTTATTTTTCAATATAGTCCCCTACAACATTTTTTAGAAACCTTCCAAAACGACTTTGAGAGCTGAGATCACCTCATCGTCTGACGAAAACACTCTCCCACACAAATGTTTTTTTCATATTAGGGAAGAGGTAGAAGTCTGAGGGGGCCTGGTCTGGCGAGTAGGGTGGGTGCGGGAGCAGCTTGGCCGTCTCCGTGGTAACTCTTGATTTGTGGACGGCAGTTTTGTCCTGCAGTAGCAGCACACCTTTGGTGATCTTTCCTCGGTGTTTCTCTTTGATGGTCTCTCGCAGTTTCACGAGAAGGTCTGCATAGTATTGCCCTGTTTATTGTCATGCCATGCTGCAGAAAATGCCAGCAAAACTCCTTCCGAGATTAACGTCGCCCAGATCGGTCATCATCTTCGAGGTTTCCTCGGCCTGCTTTGAAGAGTGTGGCCCACTTTTTGACAGTGGCATACGATGGGGCAGAGTTCCTCAATGTTGCATATGTCTTCAAAATTTTCCCTCGGCCCCATCCCATTTTTTACAAAATATTTTATTACTGCACGGTGCTCAAAATTAGACATTTTTAAAGCGACCTGTAACTCAGAACAGTCTGAAAGAAACTGACCTGAATTGAAAGGTGGAATTAGAGAGATAAGAACTTATTATAAGCAAACAATGACCTTTAACCCCATTCAGCTAATCTGTTTTCATTTCATTTCAAAAACTAGTTATTTATGTCACAAGACTGTAAAGTATGTTTTTTACAAGTGAAACTCCTTAAATGTATGGCCTTAGCATTAAAAATTCAATTCAACAAATAAAATAATAAATGAGATCTCCCAGGTGCGTCCGCAGGATTTCCTCTAGGGGGGGCAGGCTGATAAAATTTTCGAAAAGTTCGAGGTATTCTGACCTTGTAAGGCTCAATTAATTATCAAAATAAAACTTACTGATATTTAAATGTTATAATAAGTGTTTATATAATGCTTTATAAATATAGTAAATGAATAGGAATTTATTTATTGGTAGTTTTTGTTTCTCAAAATTTGTAGAGGGGGGCAGCTGCCTTCGCCTGCGTACGCCCATGATACAAAAATCTCGCGATCATCGGCGCGCCGGTATGCGCCGCCGCCGCCGGTAAAAAATCATCAGCGGCCCGCCGCCGAAGATTTTTCTGTGGCGCGCATGTCTAATTGAGAGTATGTATATGCCCGCGATGTGACAGCAAAAATTTCATCAAATTTGCTCAAAGGGAGGGGGTACTTTATTTAATAACTTTTTACGTTTTTTTCGATTTTCTCAAAAACGGCTCTAACGATTTTGATTAAACTGAGTATTTGATCTATTGATATGCCCGAGATATGACTGTAAAAATTGATCAACCGGAGGGGGGACTTTACTTAATAAATTTTGTATCATTTTCACGTGTTTTTTTTATTTACTCAATAACGGTTTTAACGATTTTGATCAAACTTGGTATTTGATGTATCTATATGCCCGAGATATGACTGTAAAAATTTCATCAAAATTGATCTACAGGAGGGGGGACTTTACTTAATAAATTTTGTCAAATTTTTACCTTTTTGATCGATTATCTCAAAAACGGCTTTAACAATTTTTATCAAATTCGTTATGTTTAATGAAAATTAGTTGTTATTTAATATCAGGTAAGCTTTATCATTATTAAAATGTTCTGAGGGGGCTTAAATGGGGAAGGGGCTTTTTTTGTTTTTCTATAAAGTACCTTTGTTTTAGTTTATATTGGGAAATTATCTGTCTCTCATCACGCTTAAAAATAAGAAATGGCTAAATATGATATATGAAGAAAATCAAGTAAACATATACAGGAGAAAAAAAGAAAAATATTCCGTCAACTCATAAAACACCTTGAACTCACGCATGCGCCGTACGCCTTTAATGACAAACCAATGCGTTATTATTAAAGCGGTTCTGTTCATTTGAGAAGTGGCAATTAACAAAACGCATTAATTTCTAATCTAAGTAAGTTGGTAAGTGAAAGTTGTGTGTTGCGCGCACGCACCAGATTTTTTCGGAATGTATTCGAATACGCTTGAAAATTTCAAGTTGGAATCGGTAAATGCTACAAATTTACCGATTGTGTTCTCTTCTTTTCCTGATTAATATTTTAATTATTTTTTGCTTTAATATATTTTTACTTTCACTTACCTATATATGAAATATATAGTAAGTGGAAGTATTGCGATCGTGTAAAATTTCGACTTCCGGTTTTCAACGGAAATACACGTTTTGGGGTCCCCTGAGTCCAATTAACCAAGTCCCGCGAAATGGTCTGTGTGTGTATGTGTGTGTGTGTGTGTGTGTGTGTGCGCGTGCGTGCGTGCGTGCGTGCGTTCGTGCGTGTGTGTGAACAGACTAGCTCAAAAACTATAAACCGTGCAAACCTGAGATTGGGTATTGAGTGTATGTATATGCCCGCGATGTGACAGCAAAAATTTCATCAAAATTGCTCAAAGGGAGGGGGTACTTTATTTAAGAACTTTTTACATTTTTTTCGATTTTCTCAAAAACGGCTCTAACGATTTTGATTAAACTGAGTATTTGATCTATTTATATGCCCGAGATATGACTGTAAACATTTCATCAAAATTGATCAACCGGAGGGGGGACTTTACTTAATAAATTTTGTATCATTTTCACGTGTTTTTTTTTTATTTACTCAAAAACGGCTTTCACGATTTTGATAAAACTGGATATTTGATGTATGTATATGCTAAAGATGTGATAGCCAACATTTCATCAAAATTGATCAACCGGAGGGGGGACTTTACTTAATAAATTTTGTATCATTTTCACGTGTTTTTTTTATTTACTCAAAAACGGCTTTCACGATTTTGATCAAACTGGATATTTGATGTATGTATATGCCAAACATGTGATAGCCAACATTTCATCAAAATTGATCAACCGGAGGGGGGACTTTACTTAATAAATTTTGTATCAATTTCACGTGTTTTTTTTATTTACTCAAAAACGGCTTTCACGAATTTGATCAAACTGGGTATGTATGTATGTATATGCCAAAGATGTGATAGCCAACATTTCATCAAAATTGATCAACCGGAGGGGGGACTTTACTTAATAAATTTTGTATCATTTTCACGTGTTTTTACTTTCACTTACCTATATATGAAATATATAGTAAGTGGAAGTATTGCGATCGTGAAAAATTTCGACTTCCGGTTTTCAACGGAAATACACGTTTTGGGGTCGCCTGAGTCCAATTAACCAAGTCCCGCGAAATGGTCTGTGTGTGTGTGTGTCTGTGTGTGTGTGTGTGGGAACAGACTAGCTCAAAAACTATAAACCGTGCGATCCTGAAATTGGGTATTTAGTGTAGGTATATGCCTGCGATGTGAGAGCATAAATTTCATCAAAATTACTTAAAGGGAGGGGGTACTTTACTTAATAACTTTTTAGGTTTTTTTCGATTTTCTCAAAAACGGCTCTAACGATTTTGATTAAACTGAGTATTTCATCTATTTATATGCCCGAGATATGACTGTAAAAATTTCATCAAAATTGATTAACCGGATGGGGGACTTTACTTATTAAATTTTGTAACATTTCCACGTGTTTTTTTGATTTTCTCAAAAACGGCTCTAACAATTTTGATTTAACTTAGTATTTGATCTATTTATATGCCCGAGATATGTCTCTAAAAATTTCATCGAAATTGATCAACCGCAAGGCGCACTTTACTTAATAAATTTTGTATCATTTTTACGTGTTTTTTTTATTTACTCAAAAACGGCTTTCACGATTGTGACCAAACTGGGTATTTGATGTATGTATATGCCAAAGATGTGATAGCCAACATTTCATCAAAATTGATCAACCGAAGGGCTTTATCATTATTAAAATGTTCTGAGGGGGCTTAAATTGGGAAGGGGCCTTTTTTGTTTTCCTATAAAGTACCTTTGTTTTAGTTTATATTGAGAAATTAACTGTCTCTCATCACGCCTAAAAATAAGAAATGGCTAAATATGATATATGAAGAAAATCAAGTAAACATATACAGGAGCAAAAAAGATGAATATTTCGTCAACTCATAAAACACCTTGAGCTCACGCATGCGCCGAACGCCTTTAATGACAGACCATTGTTCATAATTAAAGCCGTTCTGTTCATTTGAGAAGTGGCAATTAACAAAACGCATTAATTTCTAATCTAATTAAGTATGTTAGTAAGTGAAAGTTGTGTGTTGCGCGCACGCACCAGATTTTTTTATTTACTCAAAAACGGCTTTCTCGATTTTGATCAAACTGGATATTTGATGTATGTATATGCCAAAGATGTGATAGCCAACATTTCATCAAAATTTATCAACCGGAGGGGGGACTTTACTTAATAAATTTTGTATCAATTTCACGTGTTTTTTTTATTTACTCAAAAACGGCTTTCACGAATTTGATCAAACTGGGTATGTATGTATGTATATGCCAAAGATGTGATAGCCAACATTTCATCAAAATTGATCAACCGGAGGGGGGACTTTATTTCATAACTTTTTTTCTAATTTTTAGATTATCTCAAAAACGGCTTTAACGATTTTCTTCATATTCGTCATGTTTAATGAAAATTGAGTGTTATTTAATATCAGTTAAGCGTTTATTAAAATGTTCTGAGGGGTTTATAGAGCAAATGAAAACAAAAATAAGAAATGAATGTGGAAAATGTGTAACTTTGAGAAGTGGCATTAACTAAACGCATTAATTTCTTATCTAAGTAAGTTGGTAAGTGAAAGTTGTGTGTTGCGCGCACGCACCAGATTTTTTTGTTAATTATCTGACATTTTTCATAATATACTGCATTTTTATTCGTTTCAAATTAAACGTTATTACTTTCACTTACCTATATATGAAATATATAGTAAGTGGAAGTATTGCGATCGTGAAAATTTTCGACTTCCGGTTTTCAACGGAAATACACGTTTTGGGACCCCCTGAGTCGAAATAACCAAGTCCCGCGAAATGGTCTGTGTGAGTGTCTGTGTGTGTGTGTGTGTGTGTGTATGTGAACGGACTAGCTCAAAAACTATAAACCGTGCGAACCTGAAATTGGGTATTTAGAGTATGTATAAGCCCACGATGTGACAGCAAAAATTTCATCAAATTTGCTCAAAGGGAGGGGGTACTTTATTTAGTAACTTTTTAAGTTTTTTTCGATTTTCTCAAAAACGGCTCTAACGATTTTGATTAAACTGAGTATTTGATCTATTTATATGCCTCAAATATGACTGTAAAAATTTCATCAAAATTGATCAACCGGAGGGGGGACTTTACTTAATAAATTTTGTATCATTTTCACATGTTTTTTTTATTTACTCAAAAACGGTTTTAACGATTTTGATCAAACTTGGTATTTGATGTATTTATATGCCAGAGATGTGATAACCAACATTTCATCACAATTGATCAACCGGAGGGGGGACTTTACTTAATAAATTTTGTATCATTTTCACGTGTTTTTTTTATTTACTCAAAAACGGTTTTAACGATTTTGATTTAACTTAGTATTTGATCTATTTATATGCCCGAGATATGTCTCTAAAAATTTCATCGAAATTGATCAACCGCAAGGCGCACTTTACTTAATAAATTTTGTATCATTTTTACGTGTTTTTTTTATTTACTCAAAAACGGCTTTCACGATTGTGACCAAACTGGGTATTTGATGTATGTATATGCCAAAGATGTGATAGCCAACATTTCATCAAAATTGATCAACCGAAGGGCTTTATCATTATTAAAATGTTCTGAGGGGGCTTAAATTGGGAAGGGGCCTTTTTTGTTTTCCTATAAAGTACCTTTGTTTTAGTTTATATTGAGAAATTAACTGTCTCTCATCACGCCTAAAAATAAGAAATGGCTAAATATGATATATGAAGAAAATCAAGTAAACATATACAGGAGCAAAAAAGATGAATATTTCGTCAACTCATAAAACACCTTGAGCTCACGCATGCGCCGAACGCCTTTAATGACAGACCATTGTTCATAATTAAAGCCGTTCTGTTCATTTGAGAAGTGGCAATTAACAAAACGCATTAATTTCTAATCTAATTAAGTATGTTAGTAAGTGAAAGTTGTGTGTTGCGCGCACGCACCAGATTTTTTTATTTACTCAAAAACGGCTTTCTCGATTTTGATCAAACTGGATATTTGATGTATGTATATGCCAAAGATGTGATAGCCAACATTTCATCAAAATTTATCAACCGGAGGGGGGACTTTACTTAATAAATTTTGTATCAATTTCACGTGTTTTTTTTATTTACTCAAAAACGGCTTTCACGAATTTGATCAAACTGGGTATGTATGTATGTATATGCCAAAGATGTGATAGCCAACATTTCATCAAAATTGATCAACCGGAGGGGGGACTTTATTTCATAACTTTTTTTCTAATTTTTAGATTATCTCAAAAACGGCTTTAACGATTTTCTTCATATTCGTCATGTTTAATGAAAATTGAGTGTTATTTAATATCAGTTAAGCGTTTATTAAAATGTTCTGAGGGGTTTATAGAGCAAATGAAAACAAAAATAAGAAATGAATGTGGAAAATGTGTAACTTTGAGAAGTGGCATTAACTAAACGCATTAATTTCTTATCTAAGTAAGTTGGTAAGTGAAAGTTGTGTGTTGCGCGCACGCACCAGATTTTTTTGTTAATTATCTGACATTTTTCATAATATACTGCATTTTTATTCGTTTCAAATTAAACGTTATTACTTTCACTTACCTATATATGAAATATATAGTAAGTGGAAGTATTGCGATCGTGAAAATTTTCGACTTCCGGTTTTCAACGGAAATACACGTTTTGGGACCCCCTGAGTCGAAATAACCAAGTCCCGCGAAATGGTCTGTGTGAGTGTCTGTGTGTGTGTGTGTGTGTGTGTGTATGTGAACGGACTAGCTCAAAAACTATAAACCGTGCGAACCTGAAATTGGGTATTTAGAGTATGTATAAGCCCACGATGTGACAGCGAAAATTTCATCAAATTTGCTCAAAGGGAGGGGGTACTTTATTTAGTAACTTTTTAAGTTTTTTTCGATTTTCTCAAAAACGGCTCTAACGATTTTGATTAAACTGAGTATTTGATCTATTTATATGCCTCAAATATGACTGTAAAAATTTCATCAAAATTGATCAACCGGAGGGGGGACTTTACTTAATAAATTTTGTATCATTTTCACATGTTTTTTTTATTTACTCAAAAACGGTTTTAACGATTTTGATCAAACTTGGTATTTGATGTATTTATATGCCAGAGATGTGATAACCAACATTTCATCACAATTGATCAACCGGAGGGGGGACTTTACTTAATAAATTTTGTATCATTTTCACGTGTTTTTTTTATTTACTCAAAAACGGTTTTAACGATTTTGATCAAACTTGGTATTTGATGTATTTATATGCCCAAGATATGACTGTAAAAATTTCATCAAAATTGATCTACTGGAGGGGGACTTTACTTAATAAATTTTGTATCATTTTCACGTGTTTTATTTATTTACTCAAAAACGGTTTTAACGATTTTGATCAAACTTGGTATTTGATGTACTTATATGCCCGAGATATGACTGTAAAAATTTCATCAAAATTGATCTACGGGAGGGGGGACTTTACTTAATAAATTTTGTATCATTTTCACGGGTTTTTTTTATTTACTCAAAAACGGCTTTAACGATTAACAAAAATAAGATATGAATGTAGAAAAATGTGTGACTTTGGGAAATGATATTTAGCAAAACACGTCAATTACTAATCTAGTAAGTTGGTAAGTGAAAGTTGTGTGTTGCGCGCACGCACCAGATTTTTTTACTTTCACTTACCTATATATGAAATATATAGTAAGTGGAAGTATTGCGATCGTGAAAAATTTCGACTTCCGGTTTTCAACGGAAATACACGTTTTGGGGTCCCCTGAGTCGAAATGACCAAGTCCCGCGAAATGGTCTGTGTGTGTGTGTGTGTGTGTGTCTGTGTGTGTGTGTGTGAACAGACTAGCTCAAAAACTATAAACCGTGCGATCATGAAATTGGGTATTTAGCGTAGGTATATGCCCGCGATGTGACAGCATAAATTTCATCAAAATTACTTAAAGGGAGGGGGTACTTTACTTAATAACTTTTTAGGTTTTTTTCGATTTTCTCAAAAACGGCTCTAACGATTTTGATTAAACTGAGTATTTGATGTACTAATATGCCCGGGATATGACTGTAAAAATTTCATCAAAATTGATTAACCGGAGGGGGGACTTTACTTAATAAATTTTGTAACATTTTCACGTGTTTTTTTTATTTTCTCAAAAACGGCTCAAACGATTTTGATAAAACTGAGTATTTGATGTACTAATATGCCCGAGATATGACTGTAAAAATTTCATCAAAATTGATTAACCGGAGGGGGGACTTTACTTAATAAATTTTGTAACATTTTCACGTGTTTTTTTTATTTACTCTAAATCGGCTTTAACGATTTTGATCAAACTGGGTGTTTGATGTATGTACATGCCCGAGATATGACTGTTAAAATTTCATCAAAATTGATTAACCGGAGGGGGGACTTTACTTAATAAATTTTGTAACATTTTCACGTGTTTTTTTTATTTACTCTAAATCGGCTTTAACGATTTTGATCAAACTGGGTGTTTGATGTATGTACATGCCCGAGATATGACTGTTAAAATTTCATCAAAATTGATTAACCGGAGGGGGGACTTTACTTAATAAATTTCGTATCATTTTCACGTGTTTTCTTTATTTACTCAAAAACTACTTTAACGATTTTGATCAAACTGGGTATTTTATGTATGTATATGCCGGAGATATGACTGTTAAAATTTCATCAAAATTGATTAACCGGAGGGGGGACTTTACTTAATAAATTTTGTATCATTTTCACGTGTTTTTTTTATTTACTCAAAAACTACTTTAACGATTTTGATCAAACTGGGTATTTTATGTATGTATATGCCGGAGATATGACTGTTAAAATTTCATCATAATTGATTAACCGGAGGGGGGACTTTACTTAATAAATTTTGTATCATTTTCACGTGTTTTTTTTATTTACTCAAAAACGGCTTTAACGATTAACAAAAATAAGATATGAATGTAGAAAAATTTGGGAAATGATATTTAGCAAAACACGTCAATTTCTAATCTAAGTAAGTTGGTAAGTGAAAGTTGTGTGTTGCGCGCACGCACCAGATTTTTATAATAGCAATGAGTGTGTAGTCAATAAATAAATCGGTGACCATTTTTTACGAGTACATTAATTCATAGCAAAATATATCTCAAACATAACATGAATTTTTCACGTCGAAAAACCGCGCATATTGTTGGTGATTTTTTTTTTTTACTTTCACTTACCTATATATGAAATATATAGTAAGTGGAAGTATTGCGATCGTGAAAATTTTCGACTTCCGGTTTTCAACGGAAATACACGTTTTGGGGTCCCCTGAGTCAAAATAACCAAGTCCCGCGAAATGGTCTGTGTGTGTGTGTGTGTCTGTGTGTCTGTGTGTGTGTGTGTGAACAGACTAGCTCAAAAACTATAAACCGTGCGAACCTGAAATTGGGTATTTAGAGTATGTATAAGCCCGCGATGTGACAGCAAAAATTTCATCAAATTTGCTCAAAGGGAGGGGGTACTTTATTTAGTAACTTTTTAAGTTTTTTTTTATTTTCTCAAAAACGGCTCTAACGATTTTGATTAAACTGAGTATTTGATCTATTTATATGCCTGAAATATGACTGTAAAAATTTCATCAAAATTGATCAACCGGGGGGGGGGGGACTTTACTTAATAAATTTTGTATCATTTTCACATGTTTTTTTTATTTACTCAAAAACGGTTTTAACGATTTTGATCAAACTTGGTATTTGATGTATTTATATGCCAAAGATGTGATAACCAACATTTCATCACAATTGATCAACCGGAGGGGGGACTTTACTGAATAAATTTTGTATCATTTTCACGTGTTTTTTTTATTTTTTATTTTATTTTTTACTCAAAAACGGTTTTAACGATTTTGATCAAACTTGGTATTTAATGTATTTATATGCCCGAGATACGACTGTAAAATTTTCATCAAAATTGATTTACGGGAGGGTAGACTTTACTTAATAAATTTTGTATCATTTTCACGTGTTTTTTTTTTATTTACTCAAAAACGGTTTTATCGATCTTGATCTATTTATATGCCTGAAATATGACTGGCGGGTAGCGAGTAGTGACTTCCTCACAACCCCAGTGAGGAATAGATCTACTTCAGGGAAGTAGCGACCCTGCCCACGCGAGCTCTTGATTCCTCCACTCCTCTCCTGGAAGGAATCGAGTCCTCACCCTAATCCCTTCAATCCGATCAACATCCTTACCTATCCTAGTTATCCAACCATTACCCCTGGGTATATGGGGGTCCAGTTGTCCCGAGGTGACGGGGCCTTCAACACTGGGCCAATCACCCGTTTGAAGTATAAGCGATTCATAGTTCAAACACTAGCCTCGGAATCGGACAGTCAAGACGGCAACAACACGGCAAGGATAAGGATATACGATTAGCAACATGGAACATAAAGACGCTCACTGGAAAAGAGGTAGAACTGGTCAAGGAAATGCAAAGATACAACGTGGACATAATCGGATTAAGTGAGGTGAAAAGAAAAGGAAGTGGTACCAGGGACTTACCATCTGGATTCACAATGATGTACTCAGGGGTGAATGAGGGAAGAGCAAGGGAAGGAGTTGCCTTGATCTTTAGAAATGAGTTGGCAGACCGGGTTGAAAACTGGGAAGCAGTAACATCCAGGATCATGTATGCCGATATCACTCTTACCATGGGTAAAGTGTCAATTATCCAAGTATATGCACCTACAGAGGACAGCTCAGTCAGAGATAAGGAGCAATTCTATGATGACCTCCAAAGCGTAGTGGACTCTGCATGTAATCGGAACCGGAAGATAATTATTTGCGGAGATCTGAATGCTAGAACTGGCAACGATTATGATAATGCACATGGTTCAATGGGTATTTGGGGAGGTGAACCCACGAAAAATGATAATGGACAAAGACTCATTGAATTCTGTGTAGAGAATGACTTGCTCATTGGCAATTCCTTTTTTAATCATAAGGGCATCCATAAAATAACCTATGAGGCCTATGGTGGAAGAGGAGGAAGCAGTGTTATAGACTACTTCATATATACCAAAGACATAAGACGATTCTTCACCGACATAAAAGCAATCAGGGGCGCTGAATTGAATACGGACCATCGCTTAGTGGTTGCTGACACCAAAAATCTGGCACAAGTGGGCAAGAAAAATCAGAAGAGATACGAAAGACTCGCTGTGGAAATGCTCCAGATGAACGATAAGAGAGAGCTATACGAAGAGATATTAAGAAAGGAACTTGAGGAAATTAATATAGACCAAGATCTTAATAAGATATGGATCTGCATTAAAAACAGTATTCTGGATGCAGGTGAGAAAGTATGCGGAAAGAAAAAGATTATCCAAACTACCAAGAAAACCAGATGGTGGAATGCGGAGGTTGCTAGGATAGTGAAGGAGAAAAAGATTGCTTGGAAGGAATATATGAAGAGGAAGGATGCCGAAGCCTGGAATGAATATGTGAGAAAAAGGAACGAGTCCAGTAGGATTGTGAAGGAGGCTAAAATTAGATCTTGGGAAGATTTTGGAGCCGAGATCCAAAAGAATTTTGAACAGAATATTAGGAAATTCTGGAATACTGTCAAAAGCATTAGAGGTAAGAAAGGCAAGCAGGTGCGATCCATAAAGAGTATCGACGGTCAGCTGATAAGCAACAACAAAGAAGTGTTGGAGGTTTGGAGAAAGCATTACCAGTCCAAGTTCTCTTGCGAGGAACCAGAAGACATTGCTGATGATGGCAGGAGGCCTAGAGCTGAGGATACGGTGCCACCAAACATGGAAGATGCTATCTCTGAGGAGGAGGTCGAAATGGCTATCGAAAGAATTAAGTTAGGGAAGGCTGCTGGAATTGATGGAATTCCACCTGAACTGATCAAGTATGGAGGAATGGAACTAATTAAGGCCCTGCAGAACCTTTTTCAGTTGGTGTGGAATGAGAAGAAGATCCCGGCCGAGTGGGAAGAAAACATAATAATTCCTATTTACAAGAAGGGACCACAGACCTCCTGCGAGAACTATCGGCCGATATGCCTCTCTTCCGTAGTGTATAAGGTATACACAAGGATACTCGAACAACGTTTAAGAACCTATGTTGATAAGGATTTAGAGGAAGAACAGGCGGCTTTTCAACCAGGTAGACAAACGCAAGACCACATATTCTCCCTAAGAATGGTTGTAGAGAAAACGTGGGATCGGGGTCGCAACGTGTATCTCGGATTTTTAGATCTGAAAGCAGCATTTGATACAATTCCCCGCAAGGAAATATGGAGGGCGCTTAAGCAAAAGCGGGTACCTCAAAACTTAATAAATGCCATCAAAGCTGTATATGAGGATCCTAAAGGAATAGTGCGCCTGAATGGAATGAAATCTTCTCCCTTTAAAATGCGCAGGGGTGTCAAGCAGGGGGATAGCCTGAGCCCACTACTTTTCAATATAGTTATGGATGAGGTATGGAAGATCTGTAAAAGGAGAACTCCACGGACTACAGTGGGGTATTGGAATCTCATCCCTGTTCTCGTCCAGAGCTTCATTTATGCGGATGATATTGTGATAGTAGCTGATAGCCCTGATCGACTGCAAACAGCTGTAGAGGAGTGGTATGAGGAGCTGAGAAGGAAAGGTCTACAGATCAACCCAGCTAAGAGCAAGGTAATGCACATTGGAAGAGATGCACAAGAACTAAATATATTATGCTGTGGTGAAAATCTGGAGACAGTGGAAAGCTACGAATACCTAGGGACTGTCATTAGCAATAATGGGAGAATCGACCAGGAGGTGCTGAACAGGATAAGGAAAGCCAATGGTGTATTCTACCAGATATCCAACACTCTAATAGGGAAGCAAGAGTTGAGCCGAAAAGCCAAAATGAGGCTCTTCAAGACAGTGTTCCTCCCAGTTTTACTTTACGGGTCAGAAAGTTGGACAGCTCTTGAAAGGCATGTTGGTAAGATCACGGGGGCAGAAATGAGGTTCCTGAGAAGAGCTGCTGGTAAAACCAAACGAGACCGAGTGAGAAACGAAACTATCCGGGAAAACTTGGGAGTGAGACCCCTAAGAGATGTCCTCATTGAGCGTCAACTCAAGTGGTTCGGCCATGTTTGCAGAATGGGTGATGACCGGAGAGCGAGGTGGCTATTGGAAGCAAGACCACGAGGGCAGCGACCAGTTGGCAGACCGAGGCTTACATATAATGGATATGTAGAGAGACTTGGGAGTGAGAGGGGCTGCTCAATGGTGGAAATGAGGAGAATGGTCCAGGACAGGGGAAGATATAAGAAGTGGTGTGAGGAGGCTACTCCACGCCTTAGGGCACAAAGGAGATAGATAAAGAAAAAAAAAAAAAAAAAAAAAAAATATGACTAAAAATTTCATCAAAATTGATCAACCGGGGGGGGGGGGGGACTTTACTTAATAAATTTTGTATCATTTTCACATGTTTTTTTTATTTACTCAAAAACGGTTTTAACGATTTTGATCAAACTTGGTATTTGATGTATTTATATGCCAAAGATGTGATAACCAACATTTCATCACAATTGATCAACCGGAGGGGGGACTTTACTGAATAAATTTTGTATCATTTTCACGTGTTTTTTTTATTTACTCAAAAACGGTTTTAACGATTTTGATCAAACTTGGTATTTAATGTATTTATATGCCCGAGATACGACTGTAAAAATTTCATCAAAATTGATTTACGGGAGGGTAGACTTTACTTAATAAATTTTGTATCATTTTCACGTGTTTTTTTTTTATTTACTCAAAAACGGTTTTATCGATCTTGATCAAACTTGGTATTTGATGTATTTATATGCCCGAGATATGACTGTAAAAATTTCATCAAAATTGATCTACAAGAGGGGGGACTTTACTTGATAAATTTTGTATCATTTTCACGTGTTTTATTTATTTACTCAAAAACGGTTTTAACGATTTTGATCAAACTTGGTATTTGATGTACTTATATGCCCGAGATATGACTGTAAAAATTTCATCAAAATTGATCTACGGGAGGGGGGACTTTACTTAATAAATTTTGTATCATTTTCACGTGTTTTTTTTTTATTTACTCAAAAACGGTTTTATCGATCTTGATCAAACTTGGTATTTGATGTATTTATATGCCCGAGATATGACTGTAAAAATTTCATCAAAATTGATCTACAAGAGGGGGGACTTTACTTGATAAATTTTGTATCATTTTCACGCGTTTTTTTTATTTACTCAAAAACGGCTTTAACGATTAACAAAAATAAGATATGAATGTAGAAAAATGTGTGACTTTGGGAAATGATATTTAGCAAAACACGTCAATTTCTAATCTAAGTAAGTTGGTAAGTGAAAGTTGTGTGTTGCGCGCAGGCACCAGATTTTTTTTTTTTTTTTATCATTTCAAGCGTATTCGAATACATTCGGAAAAAAAATTTAAATTATTTCTTCACCATTGATTAAATTAATTTATAATTATATATATATATATATACACATATATATATATATATATATATATATATATATATATATATATATATATATATATATATATATATTTTAAAGTTGAACTTTTTTGGCCGTAAAATTGATGAATAAATAAATACTTTAATAACTGAAAGTTAATTATTAATTAAAATCCAAATACAGACGGTTTCGATTATTAATGGCTTCAATCGTGAACGGTGTAAAATTATATAATGTGAATATGAAAAGACTTTAGGAGAGTGGAGCGAGAGTGGAGCGGGAGCGGAGCGAGGCCGGAACTGGGCCAATATTGTGATTAACCTCTCTCTATTCCTCTTTAGAATATTTTGCCAGTGAGACCGGACCTGGAGCGGAGCGGGAGCGGAGCGCTAGTGTGAATGGGGTAGAGCGAGAGCGGACCGGGAGTGGAGCGAGACCGGAGCGGTACCGATAGTGGAATTCTCTGTCTATTTCTCTTTAGAATATTTGAGCGGACCGGGAGTGGAGCGGGAGCGGAGCGATAGTGTGAATCCGCCCTAAAGTACCTAATTTTGCATATAAGAAGATCCTAATTATAAACTTATCTTACCTCTGTATTAATATACAAATAAAAGGAGACAATGTTTGCAGAGCTTACTTCCCACTGGTTTTTTTTAATATAATTACTTTTTTAACTGCAAACCCACCTCCTTCCATTTTTTTATATTTAACATCCTAACCTATCCTAGTATGTATCCTCAGGGTTACTTCTTGACCTTTTCTTGCAAGAAGAGAATACAAAATATGTTTTTAAGAAATATGTCCAAGGAAGGATTGCAGAAGATAGTACTAAATGGAGGAAAATAATACTGGAAGACATCATTAAGAAACGTTATAGAATGGTTATATGTAGGCAGTGGGTATCATGCCAAAAAGGTCCAACCTCAAGCAAATACTTCCCCACTCTATATTCATAATTGGAAGCCCCAAAAGGGTCCTCCTGATGATCGAACATCACAATTTCTTATAGGACATGGGGTTGGGGGAGGCGATATTCCGCAATAAACTCCATTCCGTAAAGAAGTGTTCTTGCTGTGGTGTTTCGGAAACCGCTAAGCACGTCCCTCAGTCTGACCTGCACCGCTTTCGAGACAAGGGCTAAAGTACCGAGAGAAACCGGACTCTATCCTATCACAGAGGGCTATTTCCCACAGCTAGTAATTTGAAATAATAACCCACACTTCGTTTCTTTTTTACATGAATGGGAAGAAGTAGTTGGTCAAAACCATTTTAGTTTACTATAATAAGTGTTCTAGTTCTGAAATAGTAAGTGATAAAGAAGAGAACAAGCTGTAGAAGTGGCAAGCATTGCTACATTTTCCGTATTGGCTTAACGGCAAGGAAAGTGGCAAATAAGAAAATAAATCGATGTTATTACCTAATGATAATTTAAGCGATGTTTCTTTCCGACTTTATCAACAATTTTAAGAAACTTGCCTAGTATGACAATTAAATGGAAGTTTGGATTTGGGCACCATTGATACCTGATACAACACAGGTTATCTAGTCAGGTTACTCGATTAGGTTTGTTTACAACTTGGTAGAGGCTCTGCCGCAGACTATGCCCGTTTACTGTTTTCAGATTGTTTAATTGAAACAAAAGGTGAGAATTGTTTGGTTTTTTATAATGACTGAAAACGTGTTTTCTTTAAGTACTATTTCTGTTAGTCTGAAAAGTATAAAAATCATGAACATCTCAATTTCAGACTGAATATGAGCTATCATAGGGGTGGGGATGGTCAACCTAAGGGTTTTGGTTTTGGTGGTTTCCATTTAATGAGTAAAGCAGAAAGGCAGGCTGCTGTCCCTCCTCCTCCCACAGCAGCACTTAGCAAACAGGGTTACTCTACTATGAGCTCCATAACTGAGAATGCATTATCCGCAACTTGGGGTATTCCGAAGAAGCGGTCCAAAACTGAAGAAGAGTAAGCACTTCTGTTTTTTGTTGAAAGACTGTCATCGACAGTATCAAATATAGCTTAAATATATTGCATGCAAGATTTGTGTGTCAACAACTAATAGTTATAATTAGGTATTTTGAAGAAGAAGATGAAACGCCAAAATTGGACTACATTCCTGCTCCTGGAAGTCCTACTGCATTTACGGGTACTGAACAATCTTTGGGTTCTGATGAAGAGGACCCCCTTGATGCTTACATGGCTGACATAGAAAATCAGGTTTTTAGTGTTAACACTATTTGTAGGCTAATTAACAAATACAATACTATGGTAAGTGAATTATTTATTTTGAAATTGTATGGATCCTAACTCCCTCTTCCAGTTGAAAAATATTGATGTCATAAGAAATTTATCCTTAACTTATATGATAATAAGTTCTATATGTACGAAATAAATGAAATAGTTGGTTAGACCCAAAATAGTAGCTTATCTAGTTACGAATTCGAAGATATTATTAGTGCATTGGCAGGATAGTAAAATATTAGTCTAAGGGAAAACTAAAGGATAGATTAAATTGAAAAGGTGTTGAAACACGAATATTGTGTTACACTATGGAAGGAATAAAAATTATTTGAATTCATAATTGACTCCTGAAATGTTTATGAGAGTCGAAATGTTGGAAAGTAGAGTAATCTAAAATTTACTCCTTAGTTTTAATAATTAATCCACTTATGAGGACCCTTTTTGATGTTGATCTTCAATCAACATCTTCGAACAGTTTTCTATTTCATCAATCATTATACCATGTTTTTTTGACTCAAGTTATTATCGATATGGTTTTGTTATAAAAACTTCTAATTAATTTATTTGACACAGACTTGAAGTCCATAATACAAGCATGATACAAGTAAGTATTAAAATTGGAAAGTATTAATGCAAAAGATTGGACGCTTTCAGAATGCCGAATTATATTCGTCTCTGTTTGAATATAATACTGAACCATTTATTTGAATAGTTCAGATTATCAAAGGTTAAATTTAAAGTGATGGGACTAATGACTGATGGATGGCTCGGTGTTGTAGTCACATTCAGTCAGTTTAGTTACTATTTGAAGAATTTAGGCGTTTTCCAAGTTCTCTGGGCATATTACTTATTTTGAGCCATCAAACCAATTATTATTTTTTTTTTTGTTCGGTACCCCTACCTGGCCTTGTTACTCTATAGGTGTAACCAACCTATTCTAACCATGGTTGGAAGGTCGAGATTTATTCTGTGGGGCCTCCACAAAATATAAGTCAACCCATCCAGGGCGGATCGAACCGCCGCCGTTCGGCTCGAGTTTGTCATAGCATGTTGTGCTCCAACATGCTCGGCTATCCCAGCCCCCATCAAGGCAATTAGTAATTTCTTCCCTAGAAAAGCGATTTCATTAAATAGATCTCTATAAGGAATGTTATTGGGCATCTTTAGTCAGTTAATTTTTTCCTTGGGTACGTTATTGAATTTCCTGGCATCTGGTTACCATTCACCATGCAATTTTACTGTGACAAAAACTTTAATTTAGTTTCTATGCCATTTTGAAATCAAGGAACTGACAGGTAATCAGTTTTTTTTTTTTTTTTATATTTTATTTCATTAAGTTGAAAGACATATATGAGCAAACCATTCAGTTTTTTGTATATTTAGGCAACGAGAATTCACATGTCTTTAATCTCCCAATTTATTCTCTTTCACAATTTTTAATTATTTAATTCTAAGTCCCAAAGCACGGGCAACCTTTGAAATTCAGTCGGTATTGTGTAAGGATGACTTAAGTCAGTTAATTTGAGTTGATATTTTTTCAATTAAAATCAATATTTTTTTAAAGAGTAGATTAGCATTTTTGCTTGACAAATGAAATTACGGTGTAAAATTTTGTTTACTTTTCATTAAAATTAATTATATAGCTTATTGATGTTAAGATGCTAATACTTGTCGCCTTTAAAAAAAGCGTTTTCGATAGTACTATCGATAGTTTTGCATCACTAGGAAGTGAGAAGATTGGGAAATGAACTTTTTATATTCTTGTTCGTTGTTCAGATTTCTGGGAGTTCAGATTATCGAATCCTGTACTTCTAGAGAGATATCTTTAAATATTTTTCTTCTAAAATCAAGTATTAATTTATTTTTTACTGAAGTGTATCCCAAATATTTTCCTCTCTACCTATTCTTCCTCATTTTTACCATATTTGGTTTACCACGTTTTATACATTTCACTATTTATTGAGTACGTACCATATGATCTCAGTATTTCGAGCTAATTGTTTCAGGAGGATGTTAAGATTACTGAAAAGTTCGGATTACAGAATGTATAAGGAAAAATGCTGTAAAAAAAGTAACAATAGTAATGTACATAACAACCATATTTTTATTTATCAATGTTTTTCTTTACATATTTTGATTAAATGAACAGAAGAATGTATTTCATAGACAAATTTATTGAAATTTTAAAAATTTGCACAGCTGTGTGTTTAATAAAATAAGAAATGTCGCTGGGGTCACTATACCCACCTCCCATCAGTTCTAATTACTTGAGTACTCAGACTGCTGAAGTTCGTATTACCGAGATTACTCTGTGTACTCATTCCTATGTTCTTTCAAATATTCTCAATTTATGGCTATTATCTTGGGACCAATATCAAGATTCTCTCTTTTCGGAAGTCTTATAAGATGATTAACTTTATTCCCAATTTTTAGAATTACAATGTTTGTATAAAATTTGTCAGACTAGCCAATTGAGCTGTTACAGTAGCCATGATACTGAAGTAATATAAATAGAGTTAGCTATACCATCAAATTTGAAAATTTATATTTCAATTTTTAGCTAATTTAGCCGAATAAAAATTTTGTTTGCCCAGGTAAAGAAAGAATCGGTCCCAAGACCAGGAAAGAAAAATAATGCTAAAGATTCTAGTAAAGGAATTCGTGATGACATTGAGTCTGAAGATGTTGAAGAATCATATTATAGGTATGATGGTTTAGTTTTATATATTTTACGTTTTCAATGTCATTTGTGCTTGTTTACTAAATCATGTCTACATTTGTTTATTAACTCATTGATCTGAAACTAAATTTCCATTATTGTCTATTTATTCATGGAGGGGATGGCTGGAATTGCAATTAATAAAAAATCATTAAGTAACTTGTTGATGCATGTTATTTTCCTGATATTATTTAAATAAGTTATTTTTAAAGAGAAAAAGAGAGTCTTCCGCGTTTCATGCGCGGTATGCTAACTCCAAACTGCTCGCTTCCAAACGGTGCCAAATCCTTCCTCTTCACTGACACCTCTCCCACGATCTCGCAAGTTTTGCGAGTATTTACGGTAGATGGACAATTTTTGTCCAATTATGGGCATATCTTGACGTTCGTCAATTTTGAAATTATTTTTTAATAATTTAATCATTATTGTGGGTAACCACCTCGTTTTTTCAAATTATTTATTTTTGAAGAGAAAAGATTTGGCTCCGCCGGGAAGCGAACCCGGGTCTTCCACGTGACATGCGCGGTATGCTAACCATTGCACCACGGAGCTCGCTTCCAAACGGTGCCAAATCCTTCCTCTTCACTGACACCTTTCCTCTGAATGTGCGAGCTTCAAAAATAAATTATTTAAATAATTTAAAAAAACAATGTGGTTACCCACAATAATGATTAAATTAATATTTTCCTGATAGCTTTCCAACTGAGTCGATGGGAATGGATTAATCTATTTGAGTTACTTTTACACAACATAAAGTTCAACTTCTTAGTTCTTGGTCTTCAAAAAGAATAAAGTTAGTAATCAGGCGCGGTTCCAGAAAAAAATTTTGGGGGGGGATTGGACGGTATGAAAAAAAAACAGCGTAAAAACAGCACACTTTATTTGCTTATGCTTATACATTAAGTTCATATACAAAATTCTGTATAAAAAATTCTAGTCAAAATTAAACTAAACTTCCCTAGAAAACTCGTAAAAATTAGATGCGTAATTATTTTTTTTTTTTCATCCCACTAATTTTTTTCGTCGAAATTTGGGGGGGGGGGGGATTAATCCCCAATATCCCCCCCCCTGGGACCGCCACTGTTAGTAATGTTTTATAATTTTTTAGCTGTGGGATAAACTCCAAGCCTACAAGTCTTAAATTATATATTTAAAGTATTTTGTAGAATCTGTCTTATTAATGAATCATAAAAAGAATAAGTTGTTATTAAATTGGAATGTTGTGGATTATGCCATTCCCATACTTTAGATAGGTGTTTGTAAGAACCCCCATCCTCACTGAGATAAGTGAATCCTTAAAACTATGATGGAACCAGACCTGTCTCCATTTATTTGCAGAGTAAAAAGATCTATTTAAAAATCTAATCTTTCTTTTGGACATTTTTTCATGTTTATCATACCACTTCTTTCTGCTGTTATTAAATAAACCAGTAGAAAAAAAAAAAAAAAAGGTTTTCAACTTTTACCATTACACTTCTTTGTTTATAAACTACCATTATTGCTGCACAAAGAAGCCTTGTCTCTTTTAAAACATATTAGAGATTAAGTTAACTAATCGTATAATCTTATTTTATGAATTGAAGTAATTTTTCTTTTCATAAAAAATGTATTGCCTTTTTGATTTTTTTTAAACTTATCTGAAAACAAGATAAAATATATATAGGCTACTTGATGTATTTTCTGATGGGATTTCAGATATATAGAAGAGAATCCACGTGCTGGCATGCTGGATGAAGAATCAGATGTTGAAATTGAATATGATGAAGATGGAAATCCTATTGCTCCAAAGAAAAATAAAGTAACTACCTCCATTTTTCAAAAAAAGTGTTTCTGATTATTTTGTAAATTGATTAGAGCTTTATCTCTATTTTACAATAATTTGTTCTAAATTATTACCATGTTTATCAAGTTTATAACAATTTATTAATAATCTAGATCATCGACCCGCTTCCACCAATTGATCATTCAACAATTGAATATGAAGACTTCGAAAAAAATTTCTATATTGAACACGAGGAAATCTCATCTTTAAGCCCTGAGAAAGTGCAAGAGCTTCGTAACACATTGGGTATTAGAGTTTCTGGGCCTAACCCTCCTAACCCTGTCACCAGCTTTGCACATTTTGGGTAAGCTACAAATTTTTTTTTTTACTTATTCACTTTATAACTTTATTTCTTCACATATTCACTGCAGTGGACTCCATTTGATTCATTTTAATAATAATTTGATAACATGATCTGATAATTTTAAGTCTTGGCCTCCTGCACCAGCCTCCACCAGTTGTTCCTATCCTCTGCAGCCATTATCCAGCTCCTCTCTCTCAACATAGACCTGGCATCTCCAGCCACACAGTTGCACCACCGTAGCCGAGGTCTTCCTCTACTCCTTGCTCTGTGTACTATTTCAGTAATAATTTTCTTCGGAATGTCATTCTCAGCCATTTGAATTTGAGCAAAGTCAATCTATTAAGTTCCATGGAATGAACCACATCTGGTTCTTTAAATAAATCTTAAAGCTCCTGGTTTGTCCAGCATCTCCATACCTGATCAACGTTAACAGCTCTAAAGATTTCATGCAAAATCTTCCTCTCAAAAACCATTAGATTCCGCTCGTTAGTCTTGGAGATAGTCCATGTTTCTACGCCATAAAGGAGTATTAGCCGGATAATTGTTTTATATAATAATATTTTTTATTAATTCAATCTTTATTCGTGGGTAACCACCTTTTTTTTTAAGTTAATTTTAAATATTTTATTTTTGAAGAGAAAAGATTGGGCTCCGCCAGGAATCAAACCCGGGTCTCCCGCGTGATATGCGCGGTATGTTAATTACTAGACCACAGAGCTAGCTTCCAAGTGGAGCCAATCTAATATAAAATATTTAAATTTATTTAATATTCTCATCAATTTATTTTTATTTGAATTTATATTTCAGATTTGATGAAGCTCTCATGAAAGTTATAAGGAAGTGTGAATACACCCAACCGACTCCTATCCAAGCACAAGCTGTTCCCGCAGGGCTTTCTGGGAGGGATATTATTGGTAATTTAACATTTAATTGAAATATACTGAAATAATTTTGTAACAATATCAACTAAAAAATAATTTATATTGTGATAACTATTCTGAAAAAAGTTTGCTGATACTTTTGTTTTATCAACCAATTGCATTCAACTTAATTATTATAAAAACTCACTAATCACCTCCATTCTCAAAAACAGCACTGATAAATATAACCTTTTTTTGGTTTAATAAATAAAAAATCTTGACTGGTAACCAAATACTCAAACAATCAAGCCGAAAAATTAGTTGTTATAAAGACCACTGATTACATTTCACAATATTCAAACCTCCTCTCTCCTTCAATTCTTTTAATAAATATCAAATGACAACAAAATTTTAGTATAAGAAGGTAACATAAGAAACCCCTCATATTCAAACCCATATTCAATTCCCTCATATTAAAACCTAGGTTTCCATCATAGAATGCTTAAAAAAGTAGAATCGGCTGGTACAGGATGAAGGGATGAAATGAACTAATAATCTTAAGTAGTACAGAATTATGTAAAATAATATATACATATACATATATATATATATATACATATATATATATATATATATAATTTTTTTATTTAATATTATATATTTTTGTATATTTTGTAATAAATTATATTAATTTTCATGGTTATGATTTAATGCTATAAACTATTCAAAAAAAATGTTTGTCAGTAGCCCCATTTGAGATTACTCTTATTTCATAATTAGTTTTTAATAATAATAAAAATTTTAGGCCTTAATTTGTATATAAATTTGTTTTGTTTGAAGTGTTAGTAGGCTGAAAACTGGTTACTAGCAAAAATTCTTGTAAAGAAAATTAGATTGAATAGAACAGTTCGTTATTAACCCTTTGCGGTCCCACTCTTGATTTCATGAATGGCCATACGGTCCTAAGCCAGTCCAATACCATTGGTCCATGTCCGTTTGTTTGCATCGCAACAGGTTTTAACAGACCTGCATCCTTTTTAATATAAATTTCTGATTCTGCGTATTTATTAGTTTCAAAAACAATTTGTTGAAGAAACTCATGAGCAAAAAATCTTTTTCAGTAGTAGGGGCAAGATGAGGTCGTTGATATCCCTCCTGACCAAAAAACGTAAAGTTTGGGAAGGAATGGACACCAAGGAAGGAATCCAAACATGCCTATCTTCCCACCCTCGTCCAATTCATGCAAAAATTTTAAAATTTCTTGGTCCTCCATTACAAGACACACTTATTAAATATTTAAAACTAAGAAGCCTTAGAGAGCTGTAGTTCATAGAACATTTAGAGAGCATCTATTGGGTGTTGCGAGTACTATTTGGTACCAAAATGATCAGCTGATCGTCTAGAATAGCGCTTTGTATTCAAAAAGTCCAAGTAGGACTCGGCAAAAGACTAGAGGGACAGAAAATCAATGCCAGTGAAAAGCCGGCCAAGGACCTCTAGTGTTAAATATAATTATAAAGTAAATTTATTATTTCCTCACTTTTTACAAAACATACTTTGATATATGGAGTTTGGACTATATTGAAAAATATGACAATTTCTTTTATTACTATAATTGTGTTTAATATGAAGTAATTTATAGGTATCGCCAAAACTGGGAGTGGTAAAACTGCTGCTTTTATCTGGCCACTCCTTGTCCACATCATGGATCAAAAGGAATTAGCTGTTGGTGATGGGCCGATAGGTTTGATTCTAGCTCCCACGAGGGAGCTTTCTCAACAGGTAACTTATTAAGGGTGTTGTAAATACTCAGTACTTATTGTTATAATAATATTACTCATTTATTTAATTCATTATTGTGCTAAAACATATAACTGGAGTAATGGAGTAGATTATTTTCCATCAGGTCGTGAATTCTTTTCTCCTTGGTATATTTTTTATTTAGACCAATATACTTAAATCACAGAATTTCGACCCATCAGGATTAATACTATAAAATAACACATAATTCTACATTTATTTACGTATAAATAATTTATGATTATTTTACCATAGTCACCTATTACTTTTTTCAGTCTTTGTTAGTTCTTTCTCCCTTCATCAAGAACATTAGAAGCATTAAGTTATCTTTTTCCCATCTATATTATTTCTATATATTGGCATCTGAAGAAAATAAGTTTTTATTTTATTTTTTCCTGATAATTTTACCTAAAGACCTGCCTCAGTTGGGAATGAGGAATGTTTGTTTATCCTCTCATGCAGTTTAAAAAGTGATAGATGGTAATTGATATGAAAATCATTATTTCTGCTTTAATATTTATAATGGAAATCAAATAATTTGTTTCCATTGTAACCAAATGAAATTGTCATCAATATATATTATAAAGCAAAGTGTACAATGTGCGTGCCGAAAAGGCTCAAAAACGACTCCACGTGGGATTAAGGAAGTTATGTCAGCGGGTTGCTGTATGTCCCCTAATGGAGAAGAAGGTTTCCGTTTTTCTCTTTAGGGTGTGAAATTGAAGAGAAAAGGGCTGGAATTTTAAGGCTCTCGCACCATTTAATTAGCATCTCTGAGATTGAGATACGAGTTTATGAATGAAAAATTTAGTTCGAGCTCCAGGCTACCAGGAAGCGCTAGGGTGCGTTTCACTAGATGTTTATTGTTCATTCATTCCGTTAAAGTTGTAAAGGTTATGTATTTGTTCAGCTGTTCTTTTTAAATTACTAAAAAATCAAGCGAAAATAATTAGTTTCACCTTTTCTTTCAAAATAAAATAATGATTTTATATATCTGCAATAAATTAGAAAACCGACTGGATACCTTACAAAATAAATTTTCTCATAAGAAGGTTAATTGATTAACACATTATATTTAATCAATATATAATATATACCTACTTAAGTAAATTTAATGCAATATGAGTGAACATTTTTGAGTAGTACAGTGAGCGGATAAAAACAGACATAAAACAAAAAAGGAGAGCTGAATTGACTGATTATAAATCGAAAATAAAATGTTTGAAGTGTTCTTATTGTATGTAATTATGAAAAATTGTTTTATTACTATGTATGATGAGCATTCCAGCTGACAAAATGACTAAATCCAATTACAGCATTTTTTCAATAAGATTTTATCACCCCTCATAGTTCAGGATAAAAAGAAATATGATGAAAAAATTGTGCCCTCATGATATTTTGGTTTTCACTTTGTAATAGTAGGTGCAGTGTCCTGCCAATTAACGGGGGGGGGGGGGGATATCTTATGGGAGATTGAACTGGAAGGAAGGTCTTAAAAAAAAAGTTTCTATGAATCTTCGGTAGTTTCTAAACTTCTGGATCTAATAGGACCATCACAGTAGTCGGCGCTTAAGTTGTAATCGAAATATATAGTTTTTTAACTAATATATTTTTCAACCATAATCTAATAACTTATTATCTGCTGACTGCTTGGATGGGCTTATAGAATTCAGAATCACAGAAACCATCAAAAGCGAGGCATGACTCGACAAAGTTGTAGCAAAATTAATTGTTCATTCACCATTTTCAACCTTCTTTAAAGTATATAGGGTTTCTTATTTGGGCGGACTCTGTAGCTATCGAATCCTAATATTGATACCATGTTAAAAGTTTCAAGAAAGTGCTAATTTTGTTCTATATTTCCTCTAATTTTAAAATTTTTCTGTTATTAAAACTACCGGAGCGAAGCCGGGCACCCTAGCTAGTAACAGATAAATGGATATTTTAAATTAAAACTTTTAAATTATATAATTGGAGACTTTTAAACTTGCAAGGTAGGGAGTATAATGTTTTGAAATTTTCTTGCATCACTGTTATAAAAAACATTATTACAATTTTTTTTTTTTTTAGAACTATATTCTTTTATTATTGTATTTTAATTTCTTAAATATGCCTAGAGTGTGTCTAAACTAAGTGAAAAAGATAGTGAACTTCGAAAAATCAAATGGGCTTTGTTGAAATGTGATGAAAAGAAAGTTGCTCAGGCAAGTGCAGTTTCCAGGAGATCAGTGCTGTAGTAGCTAGGAGAAAGATGGATGAGGAAGAGCAGATATTTGCATCCCCTGGGAAGAAATTTTTTTTTTTAACATTCATTAAAAACAGATTTAGACAACACTAACAAAGGCAAATCATCATTAACATCCACATGAATGATAATAATATGTCTAGAGTCTTCATGAACTTAAAGTTGAAGATCCTTTATAGTCAATTGAGCATGCGATAGACCAGGCCTCGGACAGTGTAGTTAGCTATATGACTTAATTAGTAATAGTAGTTAGTAATTCTTTGACTGAATATGAGTATCAATTTTTTGATACATAGCCAAAATGAAGATGTAGTTGAAGAGATATCAAAAATAAATCCACTATTCTAAACTTTATTTTATATTCCTTTCTTAGAGGTAGCTCAATAGTAAAGCATTAAACTTCTATGTTCAAGGTCCCCA
The DNA here is from genome assembly GCA_911387785.2 of Aelia acuminata. Lineage (NCBI taxonomy): Eukaryota > Metazoa > Arthropoda > Insecta > Hemiptera > Pentatomidae > Aelia > Aelia acuminata. Next base: position 66,887,004 of record OU426983.1, on the reverse strand, counting down.
GGTTAAATCTATTGTAGGATATCTTTAATATTCTATTACTCGGGCTGAGAGACCCTCCTGAAGCATACCCTGCCTCTATAAAGTGGGTACTCTCAATTAAAAAAATAAGGGGAAAAGCCTCGTGGTTGAGCATGATCACGTTCAAATCACCACCTTGCATGACTGTTGACCAAAAACAGAAATTCCTTACACAGTACTAAACCCAAGGCCATTCATAGGTTATAATGGTAGAGATTTTTTTCTTAATTAATACTTCTTCTGAGGTGAGAAGAAGTGTCATTAATAAATCCACTATTCTAATGTTTATATTATAATTAATTCTATATTTAAATAAAATAATTACCACGATAAATGCTTATTCATAGTTGTACTACAAACTAAGAGTGTTAGTGCTGTATTATTTGAAGGAAAAAAAATTCAAGTTAAAAATTCCAAGAGATTAAAAATATTTTTAGGCCATGTATGAAAACGTAATAGAAATAAGATAAAAGTAAGAAATTGTTTTGGGTGAATTCTTGTTTTTATCAGGTTAAGATTTATAAATAAAACATTTATAAATGAAGTAATGAAAAAAATTGTAAACAACATAATAGAAATACGAGGGGTGATCAAAAAGTTCCAGGACTGTTGAGATTGCGCGGCAATGGAGTGTCATAGAGCAGTGCGGTTGGCAGCATTGTTTAGCGTGACTCTTCCTGAGCTCAGCTGTTTATTCAGTTTGTTGATAACCTTCTTCATTGCAAAGTTACTGCTGTTTTCGTAAAAAAAAGTTTTTTGTGTTCGACGATTCTTTCCCTTCATGGGTCTCTTAAGTTTTGGAAACAAGAAAAAGTCTGCAGGGGCAAGGTCAGGTGAATATGGAGGCTGGGGAATGACCGTCATTCCATTTTTGGTGCAGTAGTCGCGAATGAGCAGTGCGGAATGAACAGGCGCATTGTCATGATGCAGCACCCACTCACCGCTCCGCCACAACTCTGGTCTCTTCCTCCTTATTGCCTTGCGCAAATTTCTCAGGGTTTGAAGATAACGAAAGCGGTTAATGGTCTCATAACATTTTACCCAACTTCACACAAAACTTTACGCAAACGCGTTGCTCTTCCTTTACATTCATTTCACAAAATCGCCGAACACAAAAAACTTTTTTTTACGAAAACAGCAGTAACTTTGCAATGAAGAAGGTTATCAACAAACTGAATAAACAGCTGAGCTCAGGAAGAGTCACGCTAAACAATGCTGCCAACCGCACTGCTCTATGACACTCCATTGCCGCGCAATCTCAACAGTCCTGGAACTTTTTGATCACCCCTCGTAAGGTATAAGTAAGAATATTAATCTTCAAAATGAGAAGACTAAAAAAGAAAAAAAAAATTTTGTGAGTTAAGAAAAAAATTCTTGTTTTTCTCGGGTTTAGATTTATAACTATTCTTTAACATCTAATTTTTTCCCTATCTTCATAAATAAACATATAAAATTTCTCTTCAGCTAACATTTCAAAAACAAATGTTATATGACAATTGTAAGAAATTCCATTTATTCTTGAAACTGTACTTTCCGATTTCGATTCAATTATTTTTTTTTAGGGGATCATACAAATAACAATAAAGTTTTTCAGCAATAAATCATAAATAGGAAGATACAAGGGGTTCATAATAAGAGTCAAAATAAATTGAAACTTAATTGCCAATTTTTGAGCGCTTGACTATTTTTCAGAAAAAAAATACAGCAATATTGTACTATTCTCAGGTAGAGTTAACTGTCTCTATATTTCTTTATTTAAATCAATAATTCACAAAATAGTTATTAAAGTAAATGCTATTCATCAAATTTTATGATTTTCCATATGTTTTTATCCGACAGATAAACAGTTTGATCAGCACGCACTTTGCCTTCTTTCTCATCAATGCTCTCGACACTTATTTAGTCCAAATAAATAAAATTAAATGTAAGCTATAGGGAAATTTCTTGGTCATTGAAGCTCTATTAATCTATGATGACTAAACCTACCTTACTTCTTAAAGTTTCTTTAAGAATTATTCAATCAATTTCTGAATTATTTTAATAACTTTAGTCAAGTTTTTATATTTTTCAGATTTACAACGAAGCGCGAAAGTTTGGCAAAGTTTATAACATTAATGTAGTTTGCGCCTATGGTGGTGGCTCTAAGTGGGAGCAATCGAAAGCACTTGAAGAAGGGGCAGAAATAGTCGTCGCTACCCCAGGTCGTATGATTGACCTTATCAAAGTGAAAGCTACCAACCTTCAAAGGGTTACGTTTCTAGTTTTGGACGAAGCAGATAGGATGTTTGACATGGGCTTTGGTAAGAAGTAATTAATATTCATTTACACATACACACACATTAATCTGTAATGTCTGCCTTAGGACTCTCTATTCTTCAGTACATTTTTATATTTATCTTGCTCAGATTTTATCACCCTATGTATTTTATTTACTTTCAGTAGACTCCCTCTTATTCTTCTTATTTAGATATATGAGATGCGATAATAGATATACTCGTTTAATCTTTGTAAAGTGAATTTATAGAAAAAATAGTTGAAAAAGTTTCTTTCAAAAATTATGGGGAAAAGGTTTTTATTAAATTTTTTTCTTATATATGTATTTTATTTTTTACTTCTAACATGTAATCCTGTTTGAATAAAAAATATGATCATGGATATTTGCCTACTCTTATTTTACATGTCTCAAATAAACTGCTGCAAAAACTTAAAATGCAAATTTTTTTTTTCCAATTAAAGCTTTTATTTTTATTTGAATAGTAGAATATTTCATTGAAAGGACAATAATTTTTCCTCAGAAACAGTGTGCTGGTGTGCAGCTGCCGTTTTTTCCAGCAGTTTAACCAGCCTTACTGTAAACTGTGTTATCTGGACTTAATCTTTGGTACAAGTCTCTTTCTCTTTGAGAATTGATCAGGCTAGTGCATCCTATTTCTTGAATGAACTAAACCTTAAGGGTACATCAAGAAGTTCAAGAATAGCTGTAATGATGAAAATTGTAAGAAATTATCTTCTAGATCCTTGTGATTTTATTACATATAGATATATATATATATATTTTCTTTTCGATCTTTTACAGTGATGATTCCTTCTTCTAAATTTTTAGTGGGTTCAATATATTACTAAAGAAATGATTGCTCAATCATAACTTCAAGATTGGTACATGGTGGGTTATTTTATGCAAATCTGAATGGAATTAAGTTTATTTAATTTAGACTTGTTAAAGGGAACTAAAAAAAATGACAGCTAGCCAAAATAGTTGGTGAATTCGAATTTAATTTCTTGGTTATAGTCAACACTGCTTCCTCTGCTTTTCAGTCTCCTCCATATTTTATTTTAGCTTAATTGTCTTCATTTCTCTCATAAGTCAAGCTCAATGAGAGGGCTTAAATCTCTGCATTTTAAAAAAATTCATCTTCACTATATATTTTTCTAAACATATTTTAATGGTGTTGAAGCAAAAGGTATCAGTACTTTAGTGTAGAAGTGAAATTTTGGTGATAAGGTTTGATAAGTAATAGTTCTTTCATATCAGCATCTGTTTGAAAAGAAAATAATTGATAAATTAAAAATATATTTTGATTTAACATACCTTGCGTAGTTTCATTATCCATCAGTATTTTCATGGCCTGATTTATGAAGGCTTTGTGATCCAGCATATTCAGGGACAACAGGTTTTTTTTTTTCTCCAATGATCGTTCATAAATTTGACCTACGAATACTAAGTTTGTCAGTATTTTTTAACCTTTTTATTAGGAGCTCCTGAGAATTATTAAGTAAATCTTAAGGTTAACTAAAAAGTACTGGTTAATGTTGTCTCAAAGAATTGTGCTAACTCTGGATACCTTCAATAAAATGCCAGAATACGCATTTTATCTTAACCATTAAGGAGGGATCATTGTTGTTAGTAATGAGTTTGATGGATTGGTTTCAATTCATCATGTTACCTCCTTTAAAATTATTTCTAACCAATAAAATTAATATTTATGCCATGGCTTATTAATTACTGGTTTTTCACTCCTCAATCATTTTTATTTTAAAGCTTCAAACAAAAATAAATAAAAGATTTATGGAATATTATGTAAATAATTTATTGTTTCATTATACTTTTATTGTAATTATCAGACAAACTGGAAGTAAGGGGAAACTTAAGAGGGAGCCTACTGTACATGGACTGTTTTAAGCAGTTGGATCTGTATTTGTCAAGCATTTTGGGCAAGAATAATTTAAAGTAATTTTTGATTGTTATCAAAGGTAATGACTGATGACTTCTTATTGTTTCTTTGCAAGTATTATGAAAAAAACATTTTATCGATGAAAAACACAAGTAATTGCTATCTGTTGCAATCTAATTATTAAGAATAATATTTACTTATTTTCTTTTATCTAATGGTTTCCTGCAATGATTATCTGAAATACTATTTAATATTCAAACTTGTTTCCGAGAATTTCTTTTTTTTTTTCTTTTCCCAGAACCTCAGGTAAGATCAATTTGTAATCATGTCCGCCCTGATCGACAGACCCTTTTATTTTCTGCCACGTTCAAGAAAAAAGTGAAGCGCCTGGCTCAAGACGTATTAATAGATCCGGTGAGGATTGTTCATGGTGAAGAAGGTGGAGAAGCAAATGAGGATATTACTCAAGTTGTTATTGTCCTTCAGCAGAGCAACAAACTTCCATGGCTGTTAGCTCATTTAGTCTCTTTTCAATCAAATGGCTCTGTACTAATATTTGTTACAAAAAAAGTAAGTTGAGAGCTAGAATAGTTGATTTACATGAAATTATCCAAGTAGCATAATTTTTATTTTAAACTATGTGTGGTTATATTACTAATCACTCAGAAAAACAAAAACAAAAAAATTTTTTACCTAAAGCTTAAATCAACTTTTAAATTATTTTAGATGCTTAAAATATAAACATCAATTTAATACCCATAGAAACTTAATAAATTTCATGGGACATGTGCTGTACCATTTGACTGTAAAAAGTTATAGGTACCTTGACCATGCTATAGCGTATGTCTCTTCTGTACTACTTGAAAATTTTCCTTTATCCTATTTAAAATTAAAACTTCCTTGCAAACAAATAAAAAATGATTCATTGTTTAACTTTTAGATTAATGCAGAAGAATTAGCAGAACAGCTGAAACTTCAGCAAATCGAGTCATTGCTGTTCCATGGTGACATGGACCAAGTCGAAAGGAACAGGGTTATAACTGCTTTCCGTAAAAAGGAAGTTGATATAATGGTTGCAACAGATGTAGCAGGTATATATATGATAAAAAATATTTCATGCAAATTAAAAAAGTATGAAAAACAAAAGAAACCACTTGCAATGTTATCATTTGAAGCAACTAAAATACTTTGTTTTAAATAATTAATAATGTTTTTGCAATACTTTTGGTACTACTTCTGAAATGTGGTTCCTGGGTGTGGCCTATTTTGAAAGTTTAGGTTTATCTGATATTATCAAACTCCCATCGCGTCTTTTTTAAGTTAAAAATGGCCTTGATTGAAGATTTATTTATCCTAGCTTTAAACTCAGAAAGGAATAAACCCTCCAAAGTGTTCTTTTTAGTTGAGATCAGATCTTACTGAATGTTACCAGAGCCGTTGTTCAGAAGTAGAACCATAATTTTCTAATAGTGCATTGAATTCTTTTCTTTATTCCTTTCAGCCAGAGGTTTGGATATACCTCACATTAGAACTGTAATAAATTATGACATGGCAAAAGATATTGACACACACACTCACAGAATAGGGCGAACCGGTAAGTCTTCTCTTTTACGCTCTCCTTATTTCCTTAATCTATTAATTTTTTTTATTAATTATTGCAATGTATTGACTTAAGATTAATTACTTTGTCCAAACAACACAGGTAGGGCCGGAGAGAAGGGTACAGCATACTCATTAGTTACATCTGCTGATAAAGAATTCGCAGGCTGTCTTGTACGGAATTTAGAAGGTGCTGGGCAAGAAGTCCCAGCTCCATTACTTGAGCTTGCCATGCAGGTATTAATCTACTATTTCTTACTTATAATCAATTTTGTTATACGGTGATTGGCTTAGTTTTAAACTAAAATCTGTGGTTAAAAAATATTTGTTAAGAATCACTATACAGAAATTAAAGTAAATGGTTTGGCAAAGCCAAATAAAAATTATGGATATAATAAAAAATTAAGACAGTTATAGTCCCTCATTCTATTTTTCAACAATAGATTTATATGTGCAGTCAAGGTATTTATTATATATCGTTACCGATATGCTCTTCAACGGCCAAAGGCTTGAGTCAGGATGTCAGAGCTGCTTAAGGTCTTCCTTGTTTGGGTACTCATTTCCATACAAAATTAATTTAATTCTTTAATTCAGAAACAAGAAATCAATTTATGACAGAGGGATTGCGTATACTCTTGCTTATGTCTAATCTTATCCTATATCTTGCTGAGCTGCTGAACGAGATTGAACTCAGTAAAACAAGTTAAATTACTTTTATTTATAAAAATTAATTAGATTTTGATTTGAATTAAACCTGTTAGTTAAAATTTGTAATAATTGGTTTACAATAGTACAAAATAATTATAATTGTGTCAATTTTGAATTATTGTTAAATCGGACTTGAAAATAGATGCAATAGTTCAAAAAATTAATCTGTTGAATAATAATAAAAGATTTATAAGGAAATGAAAAGGCTTTATTCATCCTTAAAACTGATTTAAATGTTTGTTTAATGTAATTATTTTTTTTTCAAAGAAACAATAGTAAATGAATGACAATGAAATGGTCCACAACCATGAAAAATTGTTATAAATGTTGGTTATCGTGAATTAAGGAAATCATGTATGTATTTTTATATAAAACAATTCCAGAAGATGGGCCAAAAGCCCATAATAAAATAATAAAAAAGGGAGAATAAAATAAACAATAGCCCATGGAAGAGATTCTTTCATTCAGATGAAAAAAAAAAACACCAAAAAAAATCTTATACAAACAAACTCTTCCTCACAAAAGTGAAAAGTACAAGTGGAAAATCAATTTTTTTCATATAATATATTACTTCTTATTAATGACCTTTTCTTGGTGGAAAATAAACATCTTGTTCAGAATACGAAATTATTTATTATCTTCCAAATGGACAAAATATACATTGTAATGGTGCCTGAATGAAAGCGGATTTCAGCTGCTGTCCTGGTTTCAGGCCAAAACTTATAGCGTACTTGCGTGCGTGTGAATGAATAAATATCTTACAGTTTATTTACTTCCATCAGATCATCTTGAAAGTTTGACTCGGCTATGTCTTCCGGATCTATTTGTATTATTTGTTTCATGAAACTTCTTATCTAACAGTCCTGATGATGACCTAAAACTTTGATCAAAATTTGACCCACAGATATAATATGTAATCTTCCACCAATACAAAAAGTTATATAGGTATTGTTATTAAGACTGGTGGTATATTTGTTATGTATGCATTACTATAATTTAAAATGAATGTTGCAGAGTGCTTGGTTCAGGAAAACAAGATTCAAATCTGGAAAAGGGAAGAGTATAGGGGATAAAGCTGGCCTTGGTTTCAGGGAGCGGCCAGGTTTAGGGAGCAGTGCGAGTGGTTTACCTTCTGTTGTGAGTATATATCCATGTATACTTTCTTGTAGATTTTTTATTTCAATTTTTTATTTATTATGATCTTTTCAGTGTGGTGACAATGTTTTATGTCATCTCTCCCAGGCTTTTCTTAATTTTATTGATTTTTATCATTTTAAATTTAACCTTAATTAGGTAGGTGGTTAAAATTAAATGAATTATTTATTGGAGCTGGTGAGGTCTTTACATTGGGGTCAGTAAATAAATAAAAAATTTATGGTAACATTATCGGTTTAAGTTACATAATTCATATATTGAATTTGAAATTAAATTTGCCCACAGCCTTCAAATGTTCGACCATCGATGAGTATATCTGAATTAATGCCAAAAACTAGCCGAGGTCCTGCGATGGACAGGTTGCAAGCAATGAAAGCTGCTTTTAGAGCTCAGTATCAAGCACAGGTTTGTTTTTTAAATTTAGTTCATAGGTTATCATCAGTATTGAAGGAGTGAATTTTTTTTTATTTACTCTTTGAAAATAAAGTTAAATGTACCATATTATATAAAAAACTTAAATATCATTTATTATTATTTTTGTTATAGTTCACAGCCTCCGAAGACCATACATGGGAACAGACACTTGACAACCCTGATGGAGCACCAAGAGTAAAGAAAGGACCCCTTCCTGAGAAGAAGGTTAAGAAAAGCAGATGGGACAATCCATAGTAGCAAAATATTTTATGGTGTGTTCCACAAATCACTTATAACTGTACAAAAAAGCAGTTAACTCATAATTGTTATATAATATTAAATGTATTCATAATTTTACTATATCATTGCCATGTATATAATAAATATTACATGTTTATTTTTTTTTTTTAATTACATTCAAGTTTCATCAAATAAGCTGTAATATAAAAGTACAAACCCTACAGTTGTTTTTATATTGTAACTAGTGATTGTAAAGAAAATAACATTTAACAAAACCACGGCTTTTTATCATTCCTGCTTTTTATTTTAAATTTATTTTTCAATTTATTAATTACCACTATCTTTGAAGGACAGCATGCAGGATCGGTTGCAGTATATATATATATATATATATATATATATATATATATATATATATATATATATATATATATATATATATAAAACGGGCCGGGTGGACAAAGACGCTCGCAATAGGTTATCAAAGTTAAGCAGCTTCCAGTGTGTTTAGTACTTGGAAGGGTGACTGCTCCATTCAGGTGACCACCCGCCAATGAACGCCGTGCAGTCCCTGAGCTACCATAATCCTAGACCAGTTTGTCACTGTCCTTGAACCCGAGAGAGCTGACGCCATCGGTGGGAAAGACACTTCCAAATCGGCCCCAATGGGATTGGTTATGGAGCTAAGGGCAGTCTGCCACTGCACCATGGTGACCATGGCCTGCAGCAATGTGAGGTTTGGGCTACCCCCTCCAGGCTGTGTGTGCTCCCGCAAGCAACACAAATGTCTGTAAAAAGACCACACCGCGCGGCCAAAGGTCTCATTAGACCTACTGGACCAACTGAAAAGAAAAAAAAAGTATATATATAACATAAGCATGTGGGAAATCAATAGCTAAAATTGAGATAAATAAAAATTTAAAATATACCCGTGTGAAAACAAGAAATGAAAAATAAAATTATATATATATTAAATGTAGTTACCTCTAAAGATATTTATAATCTTGGTCATTGATGATCCCTAATAAACTAAAAGTGAACTGTAATTAATTTCTAAATTAAAAGTTAGTTGAAAATTACTTTCTCAACTTAAATTAATTTAAGTTTTTTTCTACGTACCCTGATTAAAGTATTTACTAATGAACTGGTATTATAAGATAAGATTAAAACTAATTTGTCTTTAAACAAGGAAAGTGTGATTCATTAAAAATGATATAGCTGTTAGATTTTGTTGTTTTTAATATATTATTTTTTCTACAATAACATACTAATGTGTTATTTCGCAATGAAATATATTTGTGCTTAATTTAATAATAAAGATGTAAAAATAATCAAGGATTTTTCCCGCTGAAGGGACCTTATAGGTATTGCTCAAAATAATAATTACTGATCTGAGATTTATTAAACCTTTTAGAGCTACAAAACCTTATTACAATAGCACCAAATTTTTACTTACCCTTACATATATATGAAATATATGGTAAGGGAAAGTATTTTGATCGTGAAAAATTTCTACTTCTGGTTTTCAACACAAAAACACGTTTTAGGGTCCCCTGAGTCCAAATAAGAAAGTCCCACAAAATCATCTTTGTGTGTGTGTGTGTGAATAGACTAGCTCAAAAACTATAACTGTACGAGCCTGAAATTTGGTATCTGTGTATGACCATGATGTGACAGCAAAAATAACCTTCACTTTTTTTTTCGATTTTGATAAAACTGGGTAGGTATTTGATGTACAGTGGCTCACAGTCAAAATGATGCAAACGAATATTTATATTTCAAATGATATTCACTTCCTCTTTGTTAATATTTAAAAACCATGCACATGAGGCCATAATGATTCATTGTCATACATTAAATTTATATAATCAAATCAACTCAACAGCAATTTTAGAAAGAGAAAACCAATTCTTTATTAAAACTCGTAGGGATTGACGGTCACAGTGGAAAAGATGCAATGTTTAGGTACTTCCGTTTATAAAAATTGAAAGTAACAAGTATTCTTCAATTATCGGGTAAATGAGTTTATTAACCTTTTATTTCCTTTTCATTCTTTCAATGAAAACAAAAATAAACAATATGAATACAAGTAATCAGTCTAGTTGAGGCATTTCCTTAAAATGGGTGAGCAAACAACTATTCGTGAACCAGAAATAGTGATTAACAATTTAAAAATGGGCAAAATACAACGAAAAATCACCTCTACTACCAATAGGAGTTATGCCACCGTTCAAAATATTATTAAAAGTTTAAAAAACGAAAATAGAATAATAAGAAAAGCTAGAGTGAGTGAAAAATTTTTTTTACTGGTAATGATGAACGTTGGATTTTGCGCCAAATAACAAATAATGCAAAATTAAGTGCTCCAAAGTTGACCACATTTAAATATAATGGTATGTGCTGAAACCATTCCAAGGGTCTTAAGAAAATATCAATACAACGATAGAGTTCCATGGCAAAAACCTTATACATATCAGTGACAAAAATAAAAAGCTTCGAATCAATTTTGCTAAGGATTATATAACAAAATATATGGACTTCTGGAAAAGTGTTCTGTATTCAAGTCAAAATTTAATTTATTTAGCTCAGATGGAAGCATGGGCGGATCCAGCTGATCGTAAAGGAGGAAGGAGGCTGCAGTCCTAAAGGGTGGGGGGGCTGCAGCCATTTGGATCTGCTAATCAGGTTTTTTACCTTTATGTTCCTTTCCCACAAATAACAAATTCTACTTGTTCTGCACATTATTTGTTCTTTAACTTGCTTCCTTACATAGAGGAAAGTCAAATTCTATCTTTAAATGACGAAAATTTTTCCAAAGAGAGGGGCTGCAGCCCCCACAGCCCCCCCCCCCCCCTGGAACCGCCAGTGGATGGAAGAGGTTTCGTCTGGAGAAAGGCATTTGAAGAGCGCCATGAAATGAATAGAATTAAATTATCTTGAATCTTCGCCCGACCATCAAAGTTGAAGGTAGTCATGTCATGGTTTGGGGGTGTATTGCTGCCTCGGGGGTAGGAAATCTTCATTCTATTGAGGGAATAATTGATAAACATTTATATTGTCACACCCTGAAAAAAAATTTAAAGCAAGTGCAACCGAGCTTGGAATAATAAATGATTTTGCTTTTTATAGTGGTAACGATCCCAAGCATTCTTCTTATCTTGCAAGAGAATGGTGTTTATATAATTATCCCAAAACTATATAAACACCTCCCCAATCACCAGACCTAAACGTCATAGTGAGTTCACGGAGTAAATTAGAAACAGAAGTGAGGTAAGGTAACATGAGATATCAAACAGAGAAGATCTCAAAAAGGCGCTTCAAGAAGAATGGGACAAGATTAGCCCACCTTACACAGAAAAGCTTATCCAACCTATGCCCAATCGTTTGAAAGAGGTAATAAAATATAAAGGCTTACCTAAAAATTACTAAAATTAAAAATTTTTTGATTTTTTGAATGTATTTAATATTGCATCCTTTTCACTGTGACCTTAGAAGTGTATATTTATTCATGAAGTTTTAATTTAATTTTAGGATTTGCTTTCAAATACACTTTTAACTATTGTCAATGCTAGCATAATTTTTGTACTTCATTTTTGTAAACAAAGATTGTTGAAAATAAATTTTGGCTTGGTATAAAAGAGATAAGTGAATTCGTTGCATCATTTTGACTCTGAGCCACTGTATGAATATGCCCACGATATTGTAGCAAAACTTTTATAACTTTTTTTTCCCATTTTTTCGATTTTCTCAATAATACCTTAAGCAATTTTGATTAAACTCGTCATGTTTAATGAGAATCAAGTATTTTTTAATATCAGGTAAACTTTATCATTATTAAAATGTTCTGAAGGGCCTTTTTTGTTTTCCTATAAATTACCTTTGTTTTTGTTTATATAGAGAAATTATCTCTCTCGTTTCGCATAAAATTAGGAAATGGCGAAATTTGAAAATAAGAAAAATATTCTGCCAATTCATTTCTATTCAATCAACTTCTTCGCATGCGCATTACACCTTTACGGACTGCTCATTGTTAACAAGAGAAGGCGTACCTACTGAGCATGCGAAAAGACTAACGTGTTTTAAGAGATTGTTGTCACATAAGTAATCTATTGACTTTATTAAAGCATTAATACGTGTTACAGCCTTAGAAGGATAAAGTATCGCCGTCTTTTTTTAAATAATGTTGAGGTGCTAAAAATTGAAAATTTAGTTGATTAATATCGGCCGTTGTGATGAACTGTTTCTATCGTTTCTATTCGTTTACGATTTATCATCGAAAAACATGATTTTTCAGTCTGAAGCTCGATTATTATTTCTGTAATCTCCTAAAAATATATTTATATATAAAAATAATTCAAACGAATGTCTGGAAAGTACGAAGTTCTAGAGTAAATGGGCCCAACTTCATTCTTGGTATACCACTGTATGAATTACTGACCGCACTTTCCAATAATAAAGAAAAACTTTTCATTGCGAAAGAAAGTTTAATGTTCCGTCTCAGTCAGCACTTAAGTATGCCATCTTAAAAAACAATTGTCTATTTTAGTCAAAAAAGAAGGGTGTTAAGTGAAAGTTGTGTGATGCGCGCACGCACCAGATTTTTTAACTACACGATGGGAGTTCAAAATAATATCACGTTCACATAGGTTTTAGAAGTAGACTACTAAGTTTACTTCGAAATCGACTTATTATTACTAAACTTATTTAATGAATCGATAAAATCACCTACATCATTTTTCTTTACTGTTGCTCCGTTCCACTTTAGAAGCCATTGGCGGATTCAGCTGGTTGTAAAGGGGGGCTACACCCCTTCCCCTGGATCTGCTAATCAGCAGATTAATTCTATTTTTACTTTGTGCTCCTTTCCCACATCTATTTTAATCATCCCACATTAAAGCATATTATTTTTGTTTATATGGAGAAATTAACTGTCTTTCGTTACGCCTAAAAATAATAAATGGCTAAATATGAAATATGAAAAAAAAATCAAGTAAACATATAGTGGAGGAAAAAAGAAAAATATTCCGTCTTATAAAACACCTATAACTCTCTATAATATAACTCATAAAACACGTTGAGCCCACGCATGCGGAGTACGCCTTTAATGACAGACCATTGTTCATAATAAAAGCCGTTCTGTTCCTTTAATGGAAATTTTTTGTTTCATGGTAAGTAAATGAAGTTTTCAAAAACTACATAGAGAATTATAAAATCTGACGACTTTGAGTATTATGCTTGCATTGAATTATCACAAGTAAAAACTTGTATTCAATAATAAAAAAAATTAGTATTTTTTGTAGAGCAAATAAAAACAAAAATAAGAAATGAATGTGAAAAAATGTGTGACTTTGAGAATTGGCAATTAACAAAACACATCAATTTCTAATCTAAGTAAGTTGGTAAGTGAAAGTTGTGTATTGCGCGTACGCACCAGATTTTTCTTTATACAATTGTATCCTGTATGTATTACATGGATATTGAATTTCCACTTAAGAAAAAGAAATAGCAAGAAAGGATGCCCAGCATCTTCTTTGAGACTCGTGTCTGGGATGGATATCCCTCGGAACATCCACATTTCCTCGATACATGAAAATTCATCCTATTACAAGGGATAGGAAAATATTATAGTCACTATACTACTATACTTTAAAAAAGCTCTTTATTTTTCAAAAATAATTATCTTTTATACTATTTGCGACACTTAATACTTGTTTTGATAGTTTAGATCACGTCAACGAAACATTCTATGTATGATGAAGATAATGACTAACCTGCCCTTCTATCTTTTATCAACAAGTGTTAAAAAATTGATAAAGGTAGGATTTATTGGTAATGTTTGCACTGCGAAATCTTTAATACCTCTACTTTAATGGCTTAATATGCCAACGATTTTAGCTTGCATTCATATAAGAAGCCCTCGCACTGTTGGAAGACATATTACTTTGGTTATACTAAGGTTGTTTTTTAATTTGAATGCTATTTTCTTATTTTGTTTCTCCCGCTCACAGAGGTAGTTGCAGATATTTTATGAAAATGTCGAATGTTGATATTGGTGGTAAGTTGCAATGATGTAGTTATTTTTTGTTTAATTTAGATATGTTATGTAATTCATTGGTATTATGCTATAGATATGAGGATAAGCTATAAAGCAAAGAATGAAGCCTTCACTGAAGAACAATTAGTTAGTAAGGAGCCAATTGGGCAATTTTCTGCTTGGTTTGAGGAAGTTAAAAAATGCAAAGATATTTTGGAGCCCAATGCTGTATGTTTAGCTACTGCAAACAAGTAATCAAAATCATGTTAAATAATTTTGGTTATAATAAAGTTTCTGAATTACACCATACTCTAATTTTACTTACATCACACTGTTTGAAATGTTTCTTAAGAAATATATGCTGACATATGATGGTATTTATTCAAATGTTGTTATATTATGGCCAGGAACGGAATATTTATTAAAGCAAAATTTCAAGTACAATTACAATTTCATTAACATTTAAAAGCTAAATTCTCTTTCTGTATTGAAAAATATTCATTTAATTTATTTTTTATTACATCATATTTTATTTGCTTCTCAGGTGGTAAGCCTCTTTTTCCCCAAAATAATAAACTAATACATTTACTTTTTAGGTCTTAATTTTTTCAGAAAATCCGTATGCAAAACAATACAGCTTAAACATCTTTATTCAATGCCCCCAATATTTTGAGTTTCTGATATTAAAATGCTCTGGATCTATTACCTTGAGTAATGAGGTCGAATCACCTCAGCTTATCTTGATCGTGTCCAACAGGGCTTGCGATAACTCTTTCATCTTTCGAAATATCGCTGTCACCGTGTAAAGAGTTTCAGTGCAACAACAAAAATCTTTATTTGAACAGCTTTTGATATTCAACGTATACACAGTCCTATTTTCAAACATTAACAAAACCAAATCCAACATGTATTTTGATATAAATTGATATTTTCTTTGAGGTTATTCTAAAGTATTGTTTTTAATTCATATACACTACATTTTCCTATACTACATTCCCTCTGCCTTCATCTTACTCCAATACTCTCTCATCCTCCTCGTCTCTCCTTCTCACCCAGGAGAGCCCCAACTCCTTTCAGTTTTTTCCTAAAAAGCTTTCTATCTAAACAATGTTTATTTGTGATTTTTAGCCTGACCAGTTCCTCTTTTATTTGTTTAACATACTCCCCCCCCCCCATACTTTTATAGCTGTAGCCTTTGTAAAAAATATCTTGTTCTGTCTTTTACCATTCATCCTGATCATGTGCCCGCATAACTTCAGTCTTCTGGTCCTGACAACTGTTTCCTTTACCCCTCTTGCGTTATCTTGGGTCCGTCAATCCTCCTTAGAATTTTCCTCTTGATCTTCAGAAATTTCTCAAGGCTCGGAAGGCTGACTGTTTCTATACCATAAGTATTGCAAGACTTACTACTGTACAGTAATGCTTTATTTTTGCATTGAGGACAAATTTTTCTTGTTATAGACATTTCTGATGGCAAAGTTTAGTCTTTCCAGTTTGGTTATCCTTTCTTCATGGATGGATGATGGCTATCCTTTCTTCATGGCCCTATCCGTTCTGTTACTACATATTTTTTTTTTTTTTTATTACTGTTTTTATTTAATTTCATTCACATACCAGGTTATCAACTACTAAGTAAATAAAAACATTCCCAGAAATGTGGTCTATTAGACCGTCAGTCCGGAGCTGGCCTTATACATTTTAATACATAACCAAGATATATCTACATAACTAATATTACAAGCAAAAGGAAACAACCCAAAAAAAAAAAAAAAAAAAAAGACAATTAATTAAAATAAACATATATAAACAACATAATTTAATGTACCGCCCTGACACTTCTTATTTATGACTAATAATATTTCTTAAAAACAAAAAGTACAACAATAACAATTTTTTGTTTTTGTTTTAATTATAATTAAATTCTTTGATAAGGTTGTATCTATATTGCCATGCCCTTTTACAATATTTATATAGCGTCAGCCAATCTTTACCATTTAGATAGTATATAACATCTTCGCTATTTAAATAATTCCTACCAAAACATCTGATTTCCGCTAAAATAGGACATATTGCTAGGAAGTACAAGGTGTTTTCAGTTTCTTTTTTATTACATAATGAGCATATTATATTACTGTTTTGATAATATCTGTTATAATTTAAATATAATAACTCACATCTAACTTTGAATATCCATTTAACGATACTGAAATTAATTTTAGGGTCATGTGTTACTACATTTTATCTCGCCTAGGTATTTAAACTTTTTTGTCACTTTTAGTTTCTTATATTTTGTGTCCAATATTTACTTGTTAAAGTTGGTATCCATTGTCATAATTTCTGTCTTCATAAGCGATCTGTAATCCCGTTTTCTCTGATATTTCTTTCAGAGTGTTTACCTGTTTTATGGCTTCCTCTTCTGTTCCTGATAGTAGGGACAGACGTACCTATCGGAAAGGCCAGGCACAGACACTTTACTTTCACATTGTCCCTCTTTGTTCCTATTACTGCACCTGCCTCATATTTCATTTATTAATTGAGATTTTATTTTTTTTTTTTTTGTGAATAATATGTGAAACTAAAAAAATATGATAAAAGTTATATTGTCTGTTTTATATGTAATTGATTCATATTTTAGATATATAAAAAAAAAAAATCAGTGTTACCCTGTCGGCTTATTCAAAACAAAAGCCACATATGTTGATATGTTATACATAATAATATATTTATAGGACCATAATGGCAAAGGAAATGAAAAATATAATCATATTCTTTTTTAAAATGTTGGTAATCGTCCAGAATACCTGCAGCTACTACTATTTGAATTTTTGCATCTAAATTTAGTAACTATGTATACACTTACCTAGTCTAGATGCCGACATTAATTAAATAATTTTTTATTACAGTCTTGCTCGAGAAAAAAGTCATGATTTGTTGAACTGACAGCAATTGTGGTAATGTATTTTTATGGTAATAATCCCTATTATCTCATGAAAAAGTAAAGAGGAGATCTAGTCATAGAAATACATTTTAACGAATGTTGAAGCTTCTGAGTTTTAAATTATTCTTATTAATATGTTGCGCATCAGCAGTATTCTGAACAATTATCTATTTTTTTTTAAGGACCAGAACTAAGCTAAGAACTAAGAAATAACTAAGAAGAGTTATAAACAATTATTATTACTTAAATAAGTGTCTTCCTTTTCTTCTAATATATAATTGTCAGTCAGTTCATTTGTAAATTTGATATTTGAATTAAATAATTAGATTTATGGTTTTATTCTGGAGTAAAAAAAAAAAAAAAGTGAATGACTTATTCTTTTTTAATATAGATAAATTATAAAAATTTAATGGGGGGTATAAAAAAAAAAATGACTATTTTATCAAATTCCGGAGTTCAATAGTGTGTAAATATTTTAATGCTGTGTATTATTTACCAATACTTAATAACCCCTTAGAGAACCCCAATGATCCCAAAAACTTAGAGAATCCCCTTAGGATTTTCTAAGCTTATACTGGATACAAGATCTTAAAAAAAAAAAGCCTCAGTTTAGTTATTTATTTCAAAGAAGAAAGATTACAGTGTCTATGAAATTCTCGTAATTTTAAGACATTCTGGAAAAAAAATTTCACAGCCGCTGAAGCAATTCGTGAAATTATTAAATATCATGGGGAAGGTATCCTTGACCAGCGCACTGCACAGTGTTAGTTTGAAAAATTGGTGTGGAAGAAAAGTGGAGAGACGACGTTGCAAAGGAAGAAGGGCTACGGGCAATCATTAATAGATATTTATGAGGTTCTGAAGAAAGCTGTTGAATCAAATCCATCCACAAGTACTCACGAACTTGCCAGGGAGTGTGGTATGTTGAAAAATACTGTTAGTTGCCTTCTTCTCTTCATGGGGGAAGGTGAAAAAGACCAGTAGACTGGTCCCTCACTAACTTACTCCTCAAATTTCAGCTAAGAGGCTAGAAATTTGTGAAAATTTTACTATAAAACCCTTGTGATATGAAATTTTATCGGAAGATTGTTACCTGTGATGAAAAGTGGGTTTACTGGCGAAATCCGAATACCCATAAGCGATAGCTAGATCGCGGTCAAACCGCTTTACCGTTTGCTCCAAAAGGGCAATTTGAAAAAAAATCCATGCTTTGCTTATTTTGGGATTTTGAAGGTGTTATTCATCACGAATTTGTTCCTGATGGATGCTCTATGAATTCTGAACTCTACTGCGAACAACTGGAAATGTACACTAAGTCATCAGAGCGTTATCCTGCTCTTATCAACCGAAAATGGGTTTTATTCCAACAAGATAATGCCCGTCCATACACTTCCCGTCGAACCAAAGAAAAGTATACTATAGTAGTAAGTATAGAACTACATGGGTTTGAACTGCCTCATCCACCATATATTCCAGATCTTGCACCATGAGATTACTACTTGTTTCGATCCATGGCCCATTCTCTTCAAGGGAAAAAATTTGATAATTTTGCAGAAGTTGAAAATGCGCTCCAAGAGTTCTTTGATAGCATCCCAAGGAATGGTATCAGCTTGGCATCGAGCAATTGGCTAACAGATGGCTAATGACGGTAGATAACAATGGACTATACTTTAAGTATTAATTGTATTTAATATCAAAGAAATAATAATACAAATATTTGGTTAAAAAATGGTCTTTTTTTTATACACCCCATTAATTTTAATTTTTGCCCTAATACTATATAATAAAAAATTAGGCATAATTTGTTTATATTTGTTCAATATATTTTTACTTATTTTGAAATTTTTTAATTATAATTTTAAGGAACGGGGTACCATCAGCAAGGATTGTATTACTTAAGGGTTATGGGCCAGATGGGTTTAAATTTTTTACTAACTATGAAAGTCGTAAAGGAAAAGATCTGGTTAGTACTTCTTACTTATTTATTTTTGTTATATCTCAATGCTTTTGATCAGGTTCATTTTTTTATGTAATGTTGCTAAGATAAACCCTCCTGTTCATATAAAATATTTTTTGTGCTGCAACCACTCTGGCAAATCTTTGTTTCCCATAAAGCTACATTAAAAGAGTAGCACTGGTATTTATTTTAAAGTTTTTTTTGTTTTTTTTCAGGAAGAAAATCCACAAGCAGCTTTAACTTTTTATTGGCCTCCATTTAATAGACAAGTATTATCATCTTGTTCTTAACTTTCTTTCTTTGTGTATTTTTCTTTCAATGTGTGATATTGGATTGTGTGAATATGTATTAATTTTCAGGTGCGTATTGAAGGAAAAGTGAAGAAAGTTTCAGAACAAGAGTCTCATGAGTATTTTAATCGAAGGCCATTTGAAAGTAGAATTAGTGCCATAATAAGTCCTCAAAGTTGTACTGTCCCTAGTAGGGAATTTTTGGTTCAAGCATGCAAAGAACAACTTGCCAAGTAAGTATACATAATGATAATCCCCAATATTGTATTAATGTTTATATTATTGATTAAAAATAAACAGCTTTCTTCACATAAGGCTATGACTTAAATCATGGGCTGCAGGTGGCTCTAATTTTTTTATCAGTATATTTAGGGAATTATAGCACTTTTGTCTTTAGCAAAGTTTATTCACTGATGTTTGGTTAAAAGGGGTTAAGTCATCGAATGTGAAGCTTAAGCAATGATTTAACAAGCTATTGAAAATGATTATAAATTCTTTCTGATTGCATTTCTTTATTCCAGAATAATAAATGAAACTATATTCTTTCAACAGAGACTGTACTAAATTATGAATTACGAATAAATTATAGCCAATTATGAATTTTAAGAAGACGAGACAAATTTTTTTTTTTTTTATGACAATCGCCCTTTTGCCCAAACATGAATGTATTATTATAAGGTTCCAACTTAATTGACGTAAATGAGGCATAATGTAACCACTTGAGTTTAATTTCTTAAGTTTTACTTGGTTAATTTTTTTCTGATTACCTGTGATCGGCAGTTCGGATTTGGTTTTCATTTAAATCTAATTGATTGATTTTATTATTTAATCATGATTGTTTATTAATCAATTAATTAGTTTAATAATTGATCTTGTCACAATTGAATTGATATATTGATTCTTCTTAATTATATTTTCCTTGATTTTACGTTTACAGCCTTGAGATCTTTTAATCCCACTAAGACCTGTAATCAAAAAATAAAAATCTTATAATTTCAAATGGACTTTTTAACAGTTGATCATTTTTGAATGTGTAATTTTAATTAAAGAAGGAAACAATTATATGTATTTGTGTATGTGTACTTTTTTATTTCTAAAATTATTTATTTTATTTCAGAGGTGATGTTACAAAACCTGCACCATGGGGAGGATATGTGTTATTTCATGAACTTGTAGAATTTTGGCAGGGCCAAACTGATAGGTTACATGACCGGATAGTCTTCTCAAGAGAAAACAATGGGGATTGGAAAATATTCAGATTAGCTCCATGAGCATTTTAAGCTAACACATTAGACTTTAGGTATTGCAGGGAAACGGGGCAAATTATATTTTAAAATGCTGGTATATTGTTGATGCACTTTTTTGTTTTAAATGTTTTTATTAATAAATAAAAATTTTATTGGAAAGTTAATATTTTTTATGTATTTATGTGATTGTAACTTCTGATTCTATGGAGAAAAAAAATCTGGTGCAATGCATGCTACACACAAATTTCACTTACGAACTTACTAAGATTAAATATTAGATTAGATAATATGTAAACGCTATTCCTCAACTTCACACATTTTTCCACATTTATATGCTTATATTTGTCTAGCTCCATAAGTTATGGAGTATTTGTATTGCAAAACTAGAAAGTTCTCTATACTTTTCTATTCATTATTGCTTATTTCTTTTTTTAAGGAACCAAATTCATCAGTGATAAGACGGGATATGAAATTATGGTTGTCACATTGCCGGCATATACATACCTCAAATATCCAGTTGATCAAAATAGTTACAGCCGTTTTTGGGAAATTAAAAAAAACATGCGAAAATGAGACAAAATTTATTAAGTAAAGTGTCCCATCAGTTTCACCAATTTTGATGAAATTTTGGCTGTCACATCACTGCAGAGTTGGGCGTAATTAATTACTTAGTAATTGAATTGCGTAATTAATTACAATGTAATTCATTACATTGTAATTAATTTCAATGTAATTTCACAATTACTTCTCTACTTTTAATTCATTACAATATAATTCATTACAATGTAATTCACTATAATGTAATTCATTACAATGTAATTAATTAAATTATAATAATTGCAATTAGATTATTTTCTTCCTATATACAGTGGCTCACAGTCAAAATGCTGAAAACGAATATTTATATTTCAAATGCTAATTACTTCCCCTTTGCAATGGCAGATACAAAAATTTTTTATATTTGTTGAGTAATGAAGGCCCTAATTTAAAATACATATTAGTACATAATGACGTTATAAATTACTGTAAATGTTTAAATACAATTCATTTTCAATTAGTGGACTTGAAAAATGACTAAATATTTCATATAGTAATAGTAATATTTTATGAGTGACCTAACCTCTCAGGCCCCCCCCCCCCCCCCCCCCGCGCCCCTCACCTGGATCAGCTACTGCCCCTTTGTTAAAATTTAAAAACCAATGCACATGAGGCCATAATGATTCATTGTCATACATTAAATTTATATTATCAAATCAACTCAACAGCAATTATAGAAAGAGAAAAAAAATTATTAAAACTCGTTGGGATTTAAGGTAACAATGAAAAAGATGCAATGTTTACTTCCGTTTAGAAAAAAGTCAAAGTAACAAGTATTCTTCAATTATTGGGTAAATGAGTTTATTAACCTTTCAATTCCTTCAATGAAAACAAAAAAAAAAATCTGGTGCGTGCGCGCAACACACAACTTTCACTTACGAACTTACTTAGATTAGAAATTAATGCGTTGTTGTGGTCCCCTTCGTTAGACCAATTTTGATGAAATGTTGGCTATCACATCTTTGGCATATAAATACATCAAATACCCAGTTTGATCAAAATAGTTAAAGCCGTTTTTGAATAAAAAAAAAAAAAAACACGTGAAAATGATACAAAATTTATTAAGTAAAGTCCCCTCTCCGGTTGGTCAATTTTGGTGAAATGTTGGCTATCACATCTTTGGCTTACGCATACATCAAATAACCAGTTTGATCAAAATCGTGAAAGCCTTCTTTGAATAAATAAAAAGAACACGTGAAAATGATACAAAATTTATTAAGTAAGGTCCCCCCTCCGGTTAATCAATTTTGATGAAATTTTTACAGTCATATCTCGGGCATATAAATAGATCAAATACTCAGTTTAATCAAAATCGTTAGAGCCGTTTTTGAGAAAATCGAAAAAAACCTAAAAAGTTATTAAGTAAAGTACCCCCTCCCTTTAAGTAATTTTGATGAAATTTATGCTGTCACATCGCGGGCATATACTTACACTAAATACCCAATTTCAGGATCGCACGGTTTATAGTTTTTGAGCTAGTCTGTTCACACACACACACACTCACACAGACACACACACAGACCATTTCGCGGGACTTGGTCATTTCGACTCAGGGGACCCCAAAACGTGTATTTCCGTTGAAACCGGAAGTCGAAATTTTTCACGATCGCAATACTTCCACTTACTATATATTTCATATATAGGTAAGTGAAAGTAAAAACTATATGAATACAAGGAATCAGTCTAGTTCGGGCATTTGCTTAAAACGGTTGAGCACAAAACTATTCGTGAACCAGAAATAGTGATTAACAATTTTAAAATGGGCAAAACACAACGAAAAATCGCCTCCATTATCAATAGGAGTTATGCCACCATTCAAAATATTATTGAAAGTTTTAAAAACGAAAATAGAATAATAAGAAAAGCTAGAGTGAGTGCAATAATTTTTTTTACTGGTAATGATGAACGAAATAATAATTGGAAATAATCAAAAATTGAGTTCTCCAAAGTTGGCCACATTAGTCAAAAAACATTTAAATACAATGGTATGTGCTGAAAACATTTGAAGGGTCTTGAGAAAATATCAATACAACAGTGAATTTGCAAGGTAAAAAACTTATATCTGTGACAGAAATAAAAAGCTTCGAATCAATTTTGCTAAGGATTATATAACAAAATACATGGACTTCTTGAAAAGTGTTCTGTATTCGATTGGGTCAAAATTTAATTTCTTTGGCTCTAATGTTAGAGGTTTCATCTGGAGAAAGGCATATGAAGAGCCATGAAAAAAAATCTTCGCCCGACCATCAAACTTGGAGGTGGTCATGTGATGGTTTGAGGGTGTATTACTGACTTGGGGTTAGGAAATCTTCATTATATTGAGGGAAAAATTGATAAGCATTTAAATTGTCACACCCTGAAAAAAAAAATTTAAACCAAGTGTAACCGAGCTTGGGGTAATAATTATTTATATAGCTATTTATAGTGGTAGCGATACCAAGCATTCTTCTTATCTTGCAAGAGAATGGTGTTCATATAATTGCCCCAAAATAAACGTGTTCATATAATTGCCCAACTATATAAACAACGCCCAGATCACCAGACCTAAACTTCATAGAGAATTCATGATGTAAATTAGAAACAGAAGTGAGGAAACATGAGATATCAAACAGAGAAGATCTCAAAAAGGCGCTTCAAGAAGAATGGGACAAGATAAGCCCACCTTACACAAAAAAGCTTGTCCAATCCATGCCCAATCGTTTGTAAGAGGCAATACAATATAAAGGCTTACCTAAAAAGTACTAAAGTTTAAAATATTTTTGATTTTTTGGATATTTACCTCTTGCAGAATGCTTTTTGGTACCAGTTACCAAAAGATTTGAGCCATATTTTTCTTTTTCTACCCGTGTATCTGAAAATGCAGCTATCTCTGCATTCTCACATCCGTTTCTTTAAAAACAGATGGATGGTACGTGTTGAAGATGCAAAATTCAACCATCTTCTCATGGAACTTAAAAGAGTTGTCGCTTCGGAAACTAAAGAAATAAAATCATCGGTAAAGCAACGATGTGAACTCCCAAATAGTTCGTTCTTTGATTTTGGTACACCACAAAAAATTAAAAGCGTTGATTCTGCTTACATTGATGCCGAGCTCATGACCCTATAGTTTTTCAAAGAAGACCAGAGTTTACAACTACTTGAGAAATATCCTGAAATAAAAAACATTTCCGTCATCAGCTCCTGTAGAAAGACTATTTTCTTACGCAACAATGACGAACCTCCCAAAATGCAATATACTGGCGGACAAAACTTTTGAAAAACGAGTGATTTTAAAATCAAATATTAATATCATAGAGAAAAATCAGAAGTTAAAGTGAGAAGACTATATATGTTATAAAATTTTGTTTAAAAGTGATAGTTTAATTTAAATTTAGAAAGTTCTAAATTTTTAATTTTACACACTTGTTTCAAATACATTTGAATTTATCTTCTTCATAACCAACAATTTTTGTTTAAATATATTAATACCAGATTTTTTTACAGTTAAAGCTTAATAAGCTTATTGATTTTAATTGTATTTGTTTTAGTCTCAAGGTTGGCCCACAACTGTCATTAGTTTTAGATATTTTTGCGTTGAAATTGCCCCCATTTGAGCAAAAGACAGACAAGCCAAATTCCACCAGTCTCAAAAGTAGCACTACTGACATTCGTCAATTGCCTTGAAATTTCAACATAATTACTAATTAAAAAGTACAATTACATTACCAATACAACTTAATTATAAGCTACATTCAAATTGAAAACTTAGATTTCAGTTCAATTACAAATCAATTTCAATGTAATTTCCAATTACGAATTAAAATTAGATTACAATATAATTAGTAATTAAGAATTACAATTAAATTAAAATTACAAATTATAATGATAATTAACAGTTTAATTACGAATTATAATTTAATTTTAATTCATATAATTACAATTACAATGTAATTGTAATTGGCAATGTAATTAATTGTAATTTTGCCCAACTCTGCATCACTGGCACATACAAACATCAAAAACCAAGTTTGATCAAAATAGTAACAGCCATTTTTGAGAAAATAAAAAAATAACAAACATAAAAATGAGGCAAAATTTATTAAATAAAGAACCCCCTCCAATTGATCAATTTTGATGAAATTTTTGCTGTCACATTTGTGGCATATACATACACCAAATACCCAATTTCAGGTTCGTAAGGTTTCTAGTTTTGAAGTAGTCTGTTCACACACTCACACACACACACAGCATTTCACGAAACTTGGTTATTTGGATTCAGGGGACCCCAAAACGTATATTTCCGTTGAAAATCATTAAATTTATAAAGCAACTGAGGCAATATAAGCATTGTCAAGGATGAGGATATCTATATAAAAAACAGAGGGATCAAAATTTCTGAAAACTATCGATATTGCTTTGTGCCTTTTGATTTTCCAAGAATTTTTTTACTTTCACTTACCTATATATGAAATATACAGTAAGGAAAGTATAGCGAAAATATAAGTTCCATCATTTCCAGGATACATTTACTTCAAGGATGCAGTTATACGTCCCACCCGGTTAACAGGTTAAAATTATATATCAAAGATATGAAATTTAATAATTCTTCTAGTCAGTATGAGATGAATTAAGGGAGATAAACTACTTTCTTTGGCTAACTACTTAAAATTTTTGGTACTACTTCCCCTATTCCCCTGCTTGCTTTGACAGCTGATAAGCACCCAACGTAATTGGGCGCAGTGAGCTTGTCAGATCAAGATGGCTATTTCACAACTCTCCGATGACTGGTGACAAACTGACTGAGGGTATTAGATTGACTACAGGCCGTGGCGTGCTCTCCTCGGCCCGTTGAAGAGAGCAACACCAGGAAAGCCAAAGCCTGTGCCTGTCAGATCAGCCGCGCCCTACCCAGGGTTAAAAACCACTTATAAGTGAAAAATAGAGGAGAGGAAAAATAGCAATGGTTACTTCCTTGTGAAAATTCTTATATTATGTATTTATAATATAGTTATACTTTCCGGCAAAATGGTTTATAATATAGAAACAAGTTTTGGTTAATAAAGGTTCTATTTTTTGAAGAGGAATAGGATATGATATAATTGATGGATTTAGATATATTAACATTTGAAAGAAATTATAAGCTGACATCCTTTTTATTTCTTCTTTCAAATGTAAACATTAAGCCGCGTTTACACCGAAGTTTCAAACAAAATGTTGCAAACTTTTATTGCAAACAGTAGTTTCAAATAAAAGTTTGCAATTTTTATTTCATGGTTTTATTTCCATGTTTCATGAAAATGTTTGAAACACTTTCGACCTTGATTATGACTCGCCTATGTTCTGGTTCCTGGGATCAGTCCTTCCCAGGATGTCAAGTGTCGAGGATGTCATTTTAGCCGCGGCGGCGTGTGTCGAGATGTCAAAGCAATGTAAGCCGAGACGATACTGGGTGAGGCCGTCTCTGCATTCCAGAGCTACGTACAGTGGAAACGACCTGTTGAGCGATTTAAATAGAGATGATGTTGACCCTCTATCAGCTGAACTGAGAACGGACGGAAGTTTTAAAAACTTTGTAAGAATGACCAGTGAGGATTTTGAATATCTAACTTTAATGATTGGTCACAAAATTTCGAAAATGGATACGAATTACCGAAAGGCTATTTCTGTAACGGAAAAACTAGCCGTAACTTTGCGCTTTTTAGCTACCGGAGATTCATACACAAGCTTGAGTTACCTGTTCAAGATATCAAAATCAACCATATCTTTGTTTGTACCTGAGGTGTGCGAGGCTTTGATAGATCTTCTGAAGGATAACATACAGGTAAGACGTTATAAGTAGACTACACATAGCCTATATTTGTTATTTTGACAGCAGAAATGACACTTGAGTCGAGACAGGGTGGTGCGAGTGATCACGTGAGTGAGAGTGGAGGTGGCAGCGTAAGGGATGGCGGGGAAATGTTTCTGTTTTGTGTTTCAACGGTACATAGTGACCGAAACCAGTGTTGCAAACAAAAGTTTGCAACTCCATTTGATCTTTACCGACTTCAGGTGGAAACAAAAATTTCTGTTGCCAACACTGAAAAACTGTTTGCAACAGCGAAATGTTTCGTCTCAAAATGTGCGTTTTTAGAGATGTTTGCAATTTCTGTTTGCAACTCGTGTTTCAAACTCCGGTGTAAACGCGGCTTTACCCACAAAATAGGTGGTTTCATATTGTGAAAAATAACAGTGGAATTAGATAAGCATCTTCAATGAAATAAATCCTATCGATGTAGAATGCAAGGCCTCAAAGTCTCGTATAATTTCAATAATTCACTTAATCTGCATGATTAAGTGAATTATTGAAATTATACGAGACTTTGAGGCCTTGCATTCTATATCTATAATCCAATAGTCTCTTCCTTAAAACTTGTTTAATAAATCCTATCTCTTAATTTTTTTTTTGTAACGTATGTAAATGTCAATTCTTCAAAAAAGTATAGGCATAATGAAAAGATGATAGGTTATAGGAAAACAAAGAAGTGGGTAAATTGTTAATAAAAAAGTGGATTGGTAAGGAACTTATAAGCATAACGAATAGTTACGTAATTACTTGTATACGGAACGGTATAGGTTCAATTTTAATATTTTTCAGGGACTCTAAAATACTAATACTTCGAAAAATGATAACATTTCGATGAAGAGTAATATTCTATAGACGCGGTATTTTCAAAATTAATCATATGGACAGAAAGTACGATTAAAGGTCTGACCACACATGTCCGCACCGTAGCATTAATACAGGTTATGTTCAGAATATTTTTAATTTAACTTACATATTACCTTTAGTTATGCCTAAAGTGGCCTGTGTCTGACATGTGTGGCCTGACCTTTAGGCATAACTAAAGGTAATATGTAAGTTAAATTAAAAATATTCTGAACATAACCTGTATTAATGCTACGGTGCGGATCCGGTGCGGACATGTGTGGCCAGACCCTAATCGATGTTTATTTGCCAGGAAGAGGTGAAGTTGTTTAGAGTTGAGATGACGTCACGGTCCCATACTGGTAAAAAAAGGCGCGTAATATAATTCTAACTTAGCCATAAATTCGGCCTTTAACGGCTAAGAAGAGAGGTGGTGGGGATGGTAGTTCGCATGGTGACCAACAGATAGCAGTGTGCTTATCAGCTGTCAAAGCCAGCAGGGGAATAGGGGAAGTAGTACCAAATTTTTTCCACACCTTGGCCCTTGCCATTGGGACTGTGTTATGTGATTACCAGAGCCCGGATTTTTATGCGATTGCATATTTTGTTTGCATGCTCCTTTAAAATAGCTAACCAGATATGATTACAAATTAGAGTAGGCAGATCTAATTGGCAAAGTTTTATTTTGCATATTTGGTGCAATATTTTTAATTCATTGCATATATTTGCATATCTTGACAATCTATTAGAGTAATACATAGTAGTACAATACATTTAGAAATATAAAAGAAATATCCAGGGATAACGAGGGAGCTTCCCAATTTCAATCGTATTCTCCATAAATAAGTTCTTCTTTGAATCAATGATTACTGAGATTCCCGACTTTCCGCCTACTTTTTTAGTAAATAAAAATGAAATCGCATGCCAGGCCATGTTGAAGAAGCTGTGAAAGAAAAAATAGAAGACGCTTTTATGAAAAATTCAGGGCTTAATATCCTGGAAAATATAAATAAAATTTTAAGCGGGGATAACAACAACCCAATAATTTTAGGCGCTTACGAATTTGTTCCAATACATCAGTTGATGTCAAAAGATCATTTTCAAATCATAAAAATATTTTAAATGATAGAAGTTTAGGATCCACTGAAATAAATTTAGAAATGAATAATTAATTTTAATCCAGAGAATTTTATTGATAATTCACTTGTTCTATATTTTTTTATCGATTGTTAATTTAGTTATCTTTATTATTTGTATTAACTAGTAAGTTTGAATTATGTTTGTATTCTAGTTTTCTATATGTTTGTTTAAGATTCAACAAAATTTAATAGTCTCTTCCACTTTCTTTCCTGTGAAATATTTTATACACATTACTTAGTATCTTTGAATATATTAGATTTTATACTGCTTATTTAGCTACATATTTCATAGTTTTTTACTGCATATTATATGGCATATTTTGACTCTTTACTGCATAAAAAGCTGGGCTCTGGTGATTACTTACCTTGAAAAATTGTTTTATACCTGTCCCCTTGTGATTTCTTTATTTTGATTCTTTTATCATATTTTATCAAGGTTTGGTGAATTAATACATTTAGATTAATAAAAAAGGCCAATTTCACCAAAAGACAGAAATAATTTTTTTTATTTTTTATTCTGGCAACGTTTCGGCTTCTAGAGCCATTTTCAAGCCATGCATCATACTTTGGAATTTTTCTTATGGTGATTTAGAATAAAAATATTTTTAAGGTTGTAAATAAAAAACTTGTTGCTGGAGGCGTCATTTTTAAATCCATCTGTCATACATTGTTATATCTGCCACCACTAACTCCGAGCAACTCAATTAAATTCTTTAAAAGCAAAAAAAAATTCTTTATTTTGTCTCAATGGAGTTCTGTTTCTCTTCTTCTGTGAACCATTTATGTTCAATGGAGAACTGCCTTACTGATAATTGTAAAAAATACCAGGGGAATAAAATTGTCACAACAATTTATTGGATCAAAATTGACAAACAGTATCAATGCTCCGAACTAAAAAAAAAAAGCTTAACAATATAATGTGTTGACCTAATGATTTTTAAAACAGAATATATTTTTGGTTTTGGTCCTATAAAGGTTGCAATAATAAAATAAAGTTATTTATATATGTCTGACATAATAAGTTCTGAGCTAATTCTTAGATAATGAGGGCTGACTACAGAGGTCTGAAGTGCCATTATATAAATAACTTTATACATCTATTCCTACCTTTATTTGACTAAAACCTGGACTATCTTCTGTTTGAATTAACAACAAAATCAGAAGTAAGATCAATAGCCCA
Source organism: Aelia acuminata (assembly GCA_911387785.2). Lineage (NCBI taxonomy): Eukaryota > Metazoa > Arthropoda > Insecta > Hemiptera > Pentatomidae > Aelia > Aelia acuminata. The sequence continues at coordinate 66,856,649 of OU426983.1, read as the reverse complement.
GGCAAATTATACTTTTCCTGAGCAGTAAATATGTTTAAGCAGTATATGTTTTTATCAATGTTAGGTATAGTCAAGTAGAATAGAACCAAAAATGAAAAAAAATAGGCAATAATTGTTGAAAATGTTTTATTGTTTTGATGGCCTCATTTGTATAGTTCCAAGTTTTATTTTCAAGTATTTGAAAGAATATTACCTACCAAAGGTGAATTTTTTAATTGCCTGTAGTAAAATTAAACTTTTTCATAAATTTGTTAACATTTTCTTACGTTAATGAGCTCAAAAATGGAAAGGGGTGATCCAAAAAATATTTCGAGAAGAAATCTCGACGTTCCCACATTGGTAAAAATAGGGTGGTTGCACCTCTAAAGTAACCATCCATATGCTATACAATCTCAGGAACAGGCCGATTAAAAAAAAAAGAAGAAACTGAAAACATTGAAATAAAATTTTTTTTATGATGCATGACTGATCTGAGAGCTGCATCAATGAAATGCAATTAATAAAAGTGAGGGGTTTCTTTCAATTAATTATATAGAAATAATTAAGCATTGACACTAGTGTGCATAGGAAACTTCCACAATAAGGTCTTTTTTGTTTCTAAATAAGTGAGATTTTTGGTGGTTATTTGGTATGTATAACTCAAAAACAATACATCTCAGAGCTACTTTTGTTCTCTTTAAATTAAATAGGGGTGATCCGCCATGGACTGGGCAGGTGGGTGAAGTCATAACACTTCTCTTTCTTTTCACAAAGCTTGTAGTATGTCATTCAATGCATAATTCCATTCCAATCTAAAGGGGTGATATAAATAAATAAATATAAATAATAGTTTAGGGGGGCGTGAGCCCCCCCCCCTAAATTTCTTGCTGAATCCGCCCTTGAATTTTACTATTTTTTAAAATATTTGTATTTATTACCTCCGGGATAACTCTTACACTCTCTACCTATTTATCACCATAAAATGTCAAGATGGGGTCACCTGTGGTATAGCGGTTAGCATGGCAACCTACAATACAAAAGGTCATAGGTTCTCATCCCGCGGTGGCACTAGGATTTTTTAAAGGGATTAAAAAATCCTTGGCTATGCCCTCCCTGGGATAGGACGTAAAATGGAGGTCCCGAGCCTGTATGATGTCAGGTAGACGTTAAAGACCCCTATCCTAATTATAGGCAAAATTTATGACTCCCACTGTAGCATTGTTCGATTAGCCTTAGTAGCATAAAGGGATGTTAAGAAAACAAACCCTCCTGCCTTCGCCCATCAGCTTGAACATGATAAAATACTGTTATATATACTTTTATATCTGGTATCCAAGGGACAGATTAAAACCATTATCAGGTTTCCAACACCGAAAGGTCTGGTCACACATAACCGCTCCGTAGCAGGGGCATGTATTATTATAAGGAAATTGGTTTAATTATTCCAGCTCATCAGTGGCGGTCCCAGGGGGGGGATATTGGGGATCAATCCCCCCCCCCCGAAATTTCGAGCCAGGGGAAATTTAATAATACTAGGAATTAATCCCCCACCCTCTCCCCTGGCCTAAACGGGGGGGGGAAGGGGAGGACCAACAAAAAAATGGAATATGAAGAATAAGGGCAATTCTGAAAACTTAAACCAGAATATATAAAAATCCTGTACCACTACAATCCATGAAGGGTCTTGGGTTCAGTACTATGTAAGGAAGAGCACTGTTTCTTGGTCAGAGGTCGTTCAAGAAGGTGATTTGACTGTAATCACTCTCAACCGCCCGATTTTTCCCCCTTAATTTTTCAATTAAGGGTACTCACTTTATATGTTATGTTATGTTATTTGTTGTTTAGGGGCAAAGAAACATCTTGGGTTATTTATGCCCGGTTGTACTGTACATTTTTATTTTCATTGAAGTTTTGTTTATTTTACTTGCCAATTTCGCTCTTTACAATTTATTGTTACTGTAACAATGTTGGATAGTGTGTGGTTACATTTTTGATAGTATAATTTGTTAATTATGTGTAAATAACATATATTTACAGCCACGAGGAACAGTGGCAGATTGTTATTAAGATATCATTCTAGGCTTATAAAGTATCAATAAATATTGATCTTAGTAAACAAATTAAAAACTTTTATTTGATCACATAACCAATGAGAATAACAATAATAATAATTTAAACATATGTCCATATAGATACTACATTTCTCCCCCCTTAAGGAGTTATAGTTCCCGGGTATTCTTCGATGGCTCCTTCCCTTATCCGCAGCTGATCAGCATGCTTCCGTTTCTCCTGTCCACCTGCCAGGACCACGTAAGATAGCTCACCAGTCCTCTTCATAACCGTTCCGGGTTCCCAACCTCCTTTTCCCCCTTCCTTCCAGATCCAGACATCGTCACCACTCTCGAATTGACGTGGTTTTACCTTCCTATCGTGATATTCTTTTCCTTTCCAGATCCTCCCTTCAAGGGTTGACTTGAAGTCCGGCTTCACACGATCCAGAAGAGTTGGGATCCGACGTCCCAGAAATAACTCAGCTGGAGCACGTCGTGTAGTCTTTTGAGGCGTATTACGATAACTTAAAAGAAATCTTTGAAGAGCTAGCACTCGGTCGGATGACTCTTTTTTGCAAGCTTTGTACCGGCTCTTAAAGGTTTTTATCAATCTTTCTACTTGCCCGTTTGACTTAGGATGGTAGGGGGTAATTTTAATGTGCCTAATCCCGTTATTTAGACAAAAAAATTCAAACTCTTGGGACCTGAATTGCGGTCCATTATCCGTGACGATATTCTTCGGAATCCCATATCTAGAAAACCACGATCTCAACCGTCTGATGACTATTTCGGATGTCGTTTTCTGTAGCATTTCTATTTCTGGCCACTTTGAATATGCGTCGACACCAACTAGCCACTGTTGTCCATCAAACGGTCCGGCCAGATCTAAGTGTACTCTCTCCCAGGGTGCGTCGGGTACATTCCAGGGATAAAGAGGAACTTCCGGTTCGTCATCACGACCTTCTTGGCATGGATGACATTTCTTAACATATTTTTCCACCTCCTCATCTATACCAGGCCACCAGGTATAGTACCTCGCCAACGACTTCATTCCTTCTATGCCCGGATGCCCTGAATGTAATATTTTTAAAACTCTTCCCCTTAACGCTTCCGGTGACACAAAACGATTTAACCACATAATAATACCTTCTTCCACAGAAAGCTCATCTCTCTTTCTCCAATACGACTTAAATTCTTCCTGCACAACCCTTGGCCATCCGTGCAAAACAAAGTTCCTAACTTTTTTTAGGATTCTATCCGCTGATGTTTCTCTGGCAATGTCATCCATCTTCACCAAAGTCGCAATTTTATCAGATTGAATAGATCTGACGAACCTATCTTCTTTCATCATATCAACCGAAATCGTGTCTTGAGTACTAATAGGCAGTCTTGAAAGCGCATCAGCCACAATATTCGACGACCCCTTACAATATTCCACATCGAAATCGTAAGCCAAAAGAAAAATCGCCCATCGAACTAACCTGTTGTTCTGAACTTTGGGTAAGTCCCGATCTGGCCCGAATATTCTTGTCAACGGCTGATGGTCAGTTGATAATGTGAATTTTCGCCCAAATAAAAACTGATGGAATTTTTTCACCCCATAAACAATAGCTAACGCTTCCTTGTCTATCGACGCATAGTGTGCTTCTGCTGAAGATAGGGTTCTTGACGCGTACGCCACTGGTCTTTCGCTACCGTCAGACATTTTGTGGAGAAGTACCGCTCCTAGCCCCGTCTCAGATGCATCACAACGTACTATCACCGGCTTACTAATGTCATACGGCAAAATAGTTTGGTCAGTCGATAATAAATTTTTGACTTTATCAAATGCCTTCTGCTCACGATCTGTCCACTGCCACTTGACTTTCGTTCCCGTCAGTCTGTGCAAATCAGCGCAATGACCATGTAGGTGTGGAATAAACTTCTCATGGAAGTTTACCATACCAAGAAACAATCTTAGTTCCTTTACGTTACGTGGAGTCGGACAATTTTTTATAGCCCTAACCTTATCTTCAAGCGGATGGACTCCATTCTTATCTATTCGATACCCTAAATACTTGACGGATTCTTTCTGAAATTGGCATTTCTCCAATTTAACCCTGACTCCTGCCGTTTGAAGTCGTCGAAATACCTCTTTTAAGCGCCGTAGATGAACTTCCGGACTTCGACCACCTACCAGTATATCATCCAAGAGAACTGACACATCAGGTATTCCGTCTAATAATTTCTCCATGTATGTTTGGAATTTAGCTGGTGCGGTTTTTAAACCAAAGCATAGCCTCCGGTACCTAAAATAACCAATATGAGTGGCTATAGTCAGATAATCTCTGTCTCCTTCCTCTACTTCCATCTGAAGATATGCATCCCTCAAGTCAATAACCGTGAATTGAGTTGCCGATGCATGTTTCGATACTAAATCATCAAAAGTCGGTAAAATACAATGCTCATCTAACAGAACCGGGTTCAATGTTACCGCAAAGTCTCCACAGATCCTCACAGCCCCACTGCCTTTATCAATGTTGACCGTTGGTGTTGCCCACCTAATAGGACTCAAGGCTGGATCTACTCTTTCTATAATTCCGTGGTTTTCGAGACGTTTTAATTCCTGCTCCACGGGCTTCCTCAGAGGAAATGGAACTCTACGAGCCTTGTATGCCACCGGACTGCTCCCTTCTTTCAAAATAATTTTAGCTTTGACCCCTCGCAACCGGCCTAGCTCATTTTTAAAGATAGCAGAATATTCACTACATAATTTCTCAATATCTTCCGACCTAACTTCTTTAGCTCCTGTCTTTAGCTCATCTTTTTGTTTAAGCTTCCGAATAGTAACAGGCTCCGGTAATCTCATGTTAAAAGCAATTGACCAAGGTAGACCGAACAATGGTACATCATCGTCCTCCATCACCACAACAGGCAAGCATCTGACTTCTGATCCTACTTCAACCTCGACCTCGGTAGTCCCCACCGTCTTCAACTTTTTTTTCCATATCCCGAAAGCAAACCTCTATAAGGCCTCAATTCGGGGAATCCCAATTTTTTCCACCAATCCTTATTGAGAGTCGATACTCTAGCTCCTGAGTCGTATTCCATTCTGCAGTAATGACCGTTTATTTTAACATCTATCGTGGCCCTAGGAGCCTTACTACTAACTGATTGAATGGCTACCGGCTGCTCTACTTCGCTACCGCTGTCATCGTCCTCGACAGTTCTGATCTGGCGAGGTAATTTTGACTTACAACAACGGGCATAATGACCTCGTACCGAACACTTTCTGCAAACCGAGTTAATTGCTGGACAAGTCCGGCCTATATGCTGATTGAAACCACAGCTTTTACATTTACCCTTCGGCTTGACCCGCTGCCCAATCTTCTCTATTGCCACACTACTGGGCTCAACTTCTGCCTCCGCTTTCTCTAGGATTAGCCCTAGCTCCAGAACAGTCTGAAAGGAAACTACTTTTTGTACATTACCAACGACATGGATCCCATCAGGCCAACGCTAACGAACTTCCGTTTCGAGTTTCCCATGTCCGACTCCCGCAATGAACCGGTCACGTAACCGCTCATCTACACTCGTACCGTATTTACAGTTCATACAAAGTTCCTTTAATCGATTGGCATAAACAATAAAAGTTTCTCCAGCCATCCTGTTTGCTTGCTCGAACTCTATACGACTCGCGAAAAGTGTTTTTGTAGGCATAAAAATATCCCTAAACCCCTTCAAAACTTCCTCATAATCTACCGAGTCTACATCTTTAGGAAAGAAATAGTTTTGAATTGCCGCCAAAGCAGAGGTTCCTACGAATGCCAGAAGAAGGTCTTTCCTCACGGCAGACAACGCTTCACCTTCGAAACCCTTTAACCTGCAAACCCTCTCGAAATGACTGAGGTAATTTGCCCACCTTACTTGTGTACTATCGAAGGGATGAAAAGAGAACTTACTGACCTTCTCCTCTATTGCGCTTATCTCCTTCCGACGGCGCTCCTCTTCCACTTCACGTCGTGTGGTCTTTGACATCATCGTCGCCAATAAAGTATTAATAAATATTGATCTTAGTAAACAAATTAAAAACTTTTATTTGATCACATAACCAATGAGAATAACAATAATAATAATTTAAACATATGTCCATATAGATACTACAGCTTATAAGTCATAAATTTACTTATTTAGATTGTATCTTTTTTTTTTTTTTTTTTTTTTCCCCTTTATTTAAATTTTATCTTTTGTAGCAACCGTTACATTTTTTTTATTTTTTTATTTTAGTCATGTTTATAATTTTTTTTTTTTTTTTTCTAATTTGTCTTTTCTAGTATTTTTTATAATTTTTTTTTTCGAAATTTCTTTTTTTTTATATAATTTTTTTTAATAAATTTTTTTTAATTATTTTTTTTCTTTTTATTATTATTTTTTTTTCTTTTTTATTTATTTATTACCCACTTTATAGAGGCTGGGTTTGCCACAGGAGGGTCTCTCGACCCACGAGACGAACTAATAACTAACTAACAGAATATATACCATTAATATATACTTAGTATATATATTTTTAAAAAAAAAAATAACGTAAACTTACTATTTAGATGGGAAGTAACTTGTCCCAATTGAACAGTTATAGGAAGGTTGGTGATTTATTATTCTCAGGTCAGTACTCTATGATTACTTCCAGGATTTTGCTTTTATCCCTAAAGTGGAGCTGCTACATCTATAAAATCTATGAGCTCATTTTATTCAGAATACCTCCAACATGAAAAAAAAAAAAAAAAAATGTGTAGAAATAAGAAAAGGAAGGAAGAGAATCAATTTCAAACTATACTCGAGGATTATAAAAATAGGATAGTAGAAAATTTGACGAAATAATAAAAAGAATAAAGATGAGTTGCAACCACGCACAAACTTTTATTGAAATTAGCTCGGACAAATGTTGCGAGACACGGTAGAAATAATGGAAAGGTGGATGAATTATTTCATGAAACTCTTTAATTAACCATCCCAGAAACATGGAATTCAGAGATGCAAGAGATAAGATACCGCTTGAACCCCGAGATCAAGAAGAGATGGAAGAAATAATTTTTCAATTGACAACAAAGTGGGGTCACCTGTGGTGTTGTGGTTAGCATGGCAACCTGCAATACTAAAGATCGCGGGTTCAATTCCAGCGATGGCCCTAGGATTTTTTAATGGGAGTAAAAAATCCTTAGCTATGCCGTCCCTCGGATAGGACGTAAAATGGAGGTCCCGAGCCTGTACGATGTCAGGTACTCGTTAAAGATCCCTATCCTAATTATACCTGGATAGGCAAAATTTAGGACTCCCACTGTAGCATCGTCCGATTAGCCTAAGCAGCATAAAAATGGACGTTAAACAAACAAACAAATTGACAACAAAGCACCGGAGATTGATGGCTTAGTTACAGAGCAGGTCAAATATGAACAAACTCTGCACGGAGAAATATATGATTTAATATTTAAATTAAAGAAGAAATGATAGCTCTAATACACAAAAATCAGGTAATTTGAATTGCCAAAACTTCACGGGTATTATTCTTTTTAGTGTTGTTCGTAAAATATTTTCAATTCTATTATCCAAAAGAATAATATCCAAAGGAGAAGCGGCGCTTGGGAATATCAATGTGGTTTCGTGATCAACAGTCGTTCATATCTTTTTACTATACCACCTTTTCATTGACTATAAATAAATTTACGATTGCATAGGTAGATTGAAACTATGAAAATTTTCGAACTCTAGGTTTTCCTTAGAAGTTGTAAAGATTAATAAGTTGTAAAGAAGATTAATTACTATATAATGTAATGGGCGCGGTCAGAATGCTAGGAAGTATCTCAAAGACGTTCGCCATTTGGAAAGGAGTAAACAAGAATATCCTCTTTCCATGGTACTCACTAAAACATGGTAGAATGCGTAATAAGGACAATACTCGCAGGCCCAGGTGATTAAATAACAGGCTTACTCTAAGCCTAGCGTTTGCTGATGTAATACAGGCTCATTCAGCCCCTTGCATTTACAGATGTGTTGGTTAAAGTCAGATCAATATACATTCTTCTCAGATCATTTGAATAAAATGAAGACGTGGTTTGAAGGTGAAAGATGAAGAACTAAAAGCAGATACATGACCTAGAAAAGGAGGGATAAAAATGATTGCCTAAATGTAGCAGGATACTTTTTGAAACAAGTGGCTATGTTTAAATATATGTGATTAACCATTACAGAGACCAATGAAATAGAAGAGGAAATCAAAGTACACATAGTTGTTGGTGAAACCTATTAAGAGCCTTGAAGTTACAAGCTTGTAAAACTTTGATAAACCTGTAGTACGTTATGTTAGCGAAACCGTACTCTAAAACGAAGGTTGTTGAACACTTAGGAAAGAATAATGCTAAAAAAGATTTATGGCTCTATTCGAGAAGGAGGTCAATGGACAATAAAAAGAAATAAGAACTAATGGAATGATATAACTGTCCAGATATTGTCTCCACCATGAAGTAAGGAAGGATTCGATGGTTGGGTCATGTACACAGAATGGAAGAGAATAGAATCGCCACAAGAAGAGATAGTTAATTTTGAAGCTTAACGTTATAAATTTAGTTTAAAAATGTAAACATGGTGTATAGCAGGTGTATATAAAGCTTATTACTAAAATTAACATCTATTCATTTTTTTTAAATTATATGAAATCACCCTTTAATTTTATTAGAAAGGAATTAAAAAAAATTCTTTAAATCTCTTTTCTAATTTTGTAACAATGAAAACTCCCTTAACTATTGTTGAAATTAAGATTCTGAGCTGTTTTACAAAACACATCCAAAGATTATTGCTTGTGTGGTGATATTGCAATTTCCTATCCTTTAGATGTTTATTTATAGCTCTTTCGGTTGTTCATGTTTTAGAATTTTCTTCCATATGACTTTTTCCGAAATTATACAATTTAATTCGATTTCGAAATTTGCATAGATAAAAATAATTCATGAAATTGACTTTTATTGAATATTTTTATAGCTTTATCAGTAATAATCGATTTAGTACCGCGGCGCTACTCGATTCTGCGCAAAAGCATTCTATTACCGATAGCTAGTGCTTTTTCCAATCCAAAACACGATAATTATAAAATGCTTGTTTTTGAATGAATGAACACACGAAATCAGATTATAGTTTTCGTCAAAGTTACTGATATCATAGAGTTTTCTTAAGTAGTTTATTTTTTATTTCTTTTAAGAATGGATCCATCAACGAATAAGTTTAAAATAGCTGAAGGAGATTGGATTTGCAGTGACTTGAACTGTGGAAACATCAATTTTATGAGGAGAAACAAATGTAATAGATGTGGGAAAGATAGAGCTGAAGGTTCCATGAAAAAGAAATTAGGACAAGAAGTAGGTAAGATATTTGCTGATAAAAGCCGTGGTTTATTTAGTGCTGATGATTGGCAGTGCCTCAAATGTGGAAACGTTAATTGGGCTAGAAGACAGCAGTGTAATGTGTGTAATGCACCAAAGTTTGGTGAAGTTGAAGAGAGGACAGGTTATGGAGGTGGTTACAATGATAGAGGTGTTGTGGAGTACATACAGAGGGAAGATTCTGACAGTGAGTATGATGAATTTGGTAGGAGGAAAAAAAAGAAGAAAGATAAAAAGTCTTCTGATGAGGATGACAGCAATAATGTTGAGGAAGTGGCACATAAATTAGTAAATGATGATGAAGAAGAAGAAGAGGAGGATGATGATGATGATGATTTATCTAAATATGATTTAAGTGATTGGGGAACTAATGATGATGAACCAAAAGAAGATAAGAATGATCTGTCATCAAAAAAAAACTCTGCTAAAGAGAGTCGATCGAGATCAAGATCTCCTGCTTGGAAACGCACATGAAGTTTTTCACTCAAGTGTATTACAGCTAATGGAAATTGTTTAAAGACTGGTGTAATTTATGTAAATTGAATATGAACTTTATAAGTACTATGATACTGTTATAATTTTAGTGTTTTGCAGGATATTGGAGAAATTATAGTTTGAAAAACTAATGTTGCCTAAACCTTTCATTCAATTAATCCAAAATGATAAACTATAGTCAGTAATGTATCTTGGAATATGTAGCCCTCTACACCATCACACTATTTTAATATATTAGTGTTCAAAATAATTCATGTTTCATGTTGTCGAAGTAAGATTTTTTTTTTACATTTTAGCTATATGTTTGTATATAGTCCCAAATAAAAATTTTGATTTTTTCATGATGATTTTTTACCAAAATTTAAACAATCTGTTTAAATTGATGAAATTTTCCATAGCCATGATTTATTTAAGGATTTTGAGGTTGAATTTCACACAAAAATGAGTTTCAATGAAGATGATGATGACAGCATTGCTGAAAATTAATTATTCATCCTTGTGATAGGTTTAAAAATATTATTAGCAATACAATATTTTGGGTTTCCTGGTTTAACATTCAACATTCTAATTTCCTATATTAACCTTGATAAGAACATAAATATATTTAGTGATAATATTTATTGAATGCTTATTTGTGTAATTGATTTATAATTGTGATGTACTTCAAGAAATCTATTACCATGCAGCTGTTTTTTTTGTTGTTTTTTTTTATTTGTTTCCATTAAATGTATGTTTAAATATTAAAGTTATTTGGCTGTTCCTTTTGAGGTTTACCCCCTCCAAAAATAAAGTAGTGATTTTTAATCAATTGTGTTTTTATGGGGGCCCTTCTCTAATATTTTCTCAATAGTTGTTTTTCAGTAATTACTATAAAGCTTGGTATTATTAAAATCTGAAGATGCATTTGTTACAATTATTTAAGAAAAAAATTATGTACAGTTAATTAATCAAAAACAAACCCTAGAAGCTTTGATTTGCACAAATTCAAAGTTCTAATATTTGATATCTTTTAAAAAAATATTAGCATTGAGTGTTTTCCTCTTTTGTTGTTTTTTCTTATTTAGCCCTGATGAAGGCTTAAAATTCAGGTCAAAATGACACAATATATGTATTTCATAAATTGAGTTGTTTTGATTCTGACTACATCCTACCATTTTCATTACAATTTTACAGACATCCATCTTACATCATTTTAACATTGAGATGTTTCAGCTTCTTTAGTAAATGAATCATTCTCATTCAGTTATTTTATCATTCAATTCATTAGGTTCAGTGTTTTTCTGCAGCATGCATTTATGAAGCTCATACTTCTTTTAATTCAAATGACTCAATTTTTTTGACTAGTTATTGTATTTTTGTGAACATTCAACAAAGCTTATAATATATTGAAATTATATTACCTAAAAAAATTACTATTTATTTAGTTTACAAAACTTACTGATATTTACTTTTTTTTTTTTTCTTCAAAGTGTATTATATTTTTGGTTGAAATAAGATATTTTCCTTCTTGATAAATTTGTAACCCAATGATTGAAATATTAACTTATTTTTGCTGGTGTGATTGTTTTAATGAAATTTAATTGCAAATAGTTTTATTAAATAATATTTATAATTTAATTATTATAGGAAATTTCCTTATTATTGACAAAGAAATTAATAACTAGTTATTGAAATGTCTTTCCCCCCCCACAGTATTGTCAGCTTTTCAAAGCATAATGGGGGTTTCCAATAAAAAAAAAAATTGAGCAATAGTTCCTTAATTAGGAATTTATTATTGGATTTGTTGAAAATTAGTCGTTTGTTATTTTCAAACAATTAGCATATAATTTTTAAATGATTAATTACAAGAGAAAAGGTTGTCCATGGCTGGGAATCGAACCTGGGTCACCTGCATCTCTGTGGACAATTTTTCTCTTCTATTAAAATGATATTGATTAGTATTTGTGAGAAGTCTGAGCTTCAATCCGTTTATTTCAGCTCCATTTTTAAACCAAATGTGATTAATTATGAATTGGAACCTTTTAAAAAAATTGTATATATGTGTGTGTGAGAGGGAGTGTTATTGTAGGGTTCTTGAGGTTCATTAATATTAAATAACAATGTTATTGTTAAGTTTTGAGACTATATTCTAAAATGAAAAATAAATAATATTTCAATTTTTGTAACAAATTTATCAAAACAGAAAATATGTTATCGTAGATATAATAAACTGGGAAAGGGTAAAAATGCTGATCAACTGATCCAAAGAAAGGGCTGTAGGGGTGCAGCCTCCCTTTCCAACCTGCTTGATCTGCCCAACGACTCAAAGAGCTAGAAGACACAAACCAAGATGGCTGGATGGAGTGTGATGCGCCACTTTTAGTTTAAATCTGATTTTGGTTATTGGCAGTACAAGTTGAGCTTACTCCCGAAGGCTAGTCAAGATATTTACGGCCATATACTCAAGATGAAAAAAAAGTTCTCAAATGAAGGATGAATTTTAAATGTTATCAAATTTAAAGCTGTTTTATCAAATATTCGTAGCCCCCAATACAGAGTTATTTTTAGATAAAGTTTTGCTAATCTTTATTTTAACAATTAAAAAACTTAATCAGTGAATCAAATGTTAAAAATCCAAATTGGGTGGCGAATACATCGGCATATACATTTTAATTATCCTATTTTTTATTTTTCTAGAATAACTCCCGTAGCTGGTTCTCTTTGTTTTTTAACAGCCGATTGAATGGTAACCATGTACATATATGCCAAATATTTGATTCCAAGACGTTTTGAGCTTCAAATAGACTATAAATTTTACGGCTAAAGTCATTATAAACGTCAATATACACTTTGTTTACATCTTTTGTAATGCTGTAATAATTGAGTTAGATGTTACATGACTACCTATAACAACTTTCTTTTTTAGGCCACTGAGTCAAATAAAAACTTAATTTGTGTTGATAGCAAAAGGTTTATTAGTTCCTTGGTATCTTAGGTGTGATTTGGTTGTTCAATAGAAACTGACATCTTAATGGTTCTTGGTTATGAGATTGTAAGGTTATAAGTTTACAACTATCTGTTACAAGATAAGTATGTCTTACAAAAATGGTAGAAGTGAGAACTTCTTTTCTAAAACCAATAGAGTCGATAGATATAAACAGATGACAAAGCAGCAGCAGTTGATTGAAGAGAAGAAACGTCAGATACAAGAAAAGCAAGAACAATTAAAAAGGAAAGAAGCAGAAGATGCTTTAAAGAAAATACAATCTAATGAAGCTAGTAGTGATAAAAAGAAACCTTTAGTTTTTTCAAATGATGGTACTTTTCTGGATCAATTTCGAAAATTATCAGGTTTACAAGGTACTGTCTTGTGTGGTAACTTTAATTGGAACATTGCATTGCTTTTGGTGTTTAACTTCATACTCTGATTCGATCTGTACAGGTCAAGATTCTGAATGCAAAGAAAAAGAGAACTCAAATACCACAGAGAATATTAAACAAAGTGATAAAGATGAAAGAAACTCTGTCAAAAACACTATCACTGAAGGTATTTTAAAAATTAATTTATCATCTAATTTATATGATTTTATTATTTGGGAAAAAGTAATGATCTATGTAAATATCAAAATTACTTATATGATCCTCAAGAGTATCATATATGTATAGTTATACATTTATACATATATTTTCACTTAATTATAAGATTTCTTGTACATTATACATTAGTTTTTGAAGAGTTTAGATTAGGTAAAGTCATTAAAAAAGCAACAACAAAAAATGGTCTATTTATTGTACAGTATATTGATGTCTAGTTATTTGTAGAACCTAGGAATTTGCTGGAACCATTGAGGTTTGGTTCAGTTCCAGAAGTGTACTGGAATAGTTACCTATCTTTAGCTTACTCATATGCTAGGTCTAATTAGCCTGTTAGACTTTCTTGCCTGGGATGGTTTACATTGTGTTATTCTAAATGAATACATTGAATCTCTGCCTTTTCTCAAATACTAATTAATTTAATTCACATAAATATTTCCTTTTATATGTTCTGCTCTTGTTATCAAGAGCATCTTAGAAGGCACTTATGTAATTTTTTTTTATGTTTTGTAGTAGTATTTAACTGCATCTATGTATTCAAATAATGTGAGGGCTGTAGCCTCTTCATCTTTTAGTACCTTTTTTATAATTTTTACGTGTATCATTATGTCAGGGACTATCTATTAAGAGATGTTAAACACTTCTTTGTATCGTATTCTATACTGTGTATGTTTATCGTGAGTTTTATTGTTGCACTTTTTAGAGGTAGGCAGTTTGATAGCTTTGATTAGGTATCTAAGTGTTAATTTCATTTTAAACAACTAATACATTTAACATATATAATAGCAGAAATAAAATTCACCATTAAAAATTCATTATAAAGAGCTTAATAATGATTGGTTTAGATACAGATAGTAATCAAGGAAACCAAGCTCAATGATAAATATTTATCAATATTAATATTTTAGATTTGCTTGAAGGTAACTGAGATTGATGGATTGTGAGCATCTCTCAAGTTTTAGATTTTTTTTCAAGATATCAAGTATGCATTACTATTGCTTCTCTGTGGAACTCATATAAGTGCTTTCGTGGAACAATGCCTAATAGTTCCACAGGTGGAGTCAGTTTCTCTAGAATTATTTGGAAAGATGTGTTTATAACAACTCCATATCAGAAAAGGTGAGGACATCTTGGAGTCAGATTACCTTAAGATGGCCTCTCCAATCTAAGTTTGATTTTAGCTGATAAAGCAGTGTAAATATTTTATATCCCATTGCTCGCTTTAAATCCTGATTTTGGTAGTGAGTAATCTGACGACTTACCTGCTGGTCTCCATCTGTTTACATGTATTTTTCTCCTTTCGAGGTAGATGGAGAACATTTGTTTATATAAAGGTTATATTATCGATTTTGTTAGAATAATAATCTCAAAGAGTTCCTTTTTCATCCTGTTTATGCAATGATAGGATTAGCTTACATAATACTCACATAATTGTTATCAAACACTTCAGAAATGTATGTAATTTCAAATCCTAAATACCCAGCGAAAATTTCATATATGAAAGAATGACTATCTATGAAACTTTTTTATTTATTTTTAATATAAATTAGAAATAGTTAAAATATTTATCTTTTTATTTTAGTTGAAGAAGTTGATTTAAAAGGGGAAGATGAGATGATTTCAAATGATTTACAAGAAGAAAAAAAGCATATATCCCAGTTTCCTCCTCCTCTCCCTCCTCTGGATCCTCTGGCACTCTCCTCATCTACAACTCAGCAAGCAACATTAACGCCTCATCCACCAATTATATCGCAGCCTCCTACTGTGCTGCAGTCACCTCCTCTGTTGTCACAATTTCAACAACAACCTCCCCAAAACTATCACATCCCTTACAATGTTCCGCCACCCTTGCCACAAGTAATGCCACCTCCTATGATGCCTCAGAATATTCCACCTCCGATCACCCCTCAGTCTATACCTCCCCCTAGGCCGATGAATGTTCAGAATATACCTCCCCCACCGTTGAATATTCCACCACCTCCACTGCCGCCTCGTTATCCACCTCCTCCACAATTCCCTGTTAATCAGCTGCCTCCTCCCATACCAAATCTCTGTCTACCGCCGCCTATCTTCAATTCTAACCAAGGTAACATATATTATTCTATATTTTGTGGATATTTTAAATTTAAATATAAAGAATCAGTTCATTTGCAGTTTTGTTATGTTTATTTTATCATTAAAAATAATTTAACTCTTCGTTATGGTATAGAAAGATACAAATTCTGCTATTTTTATCTGAATGAAAATATTGGTAGTCAGAAGAAAAAATGTTTATTAGAGCATCAACTATTCAGAATAATTACTTTTCAAAAAATTCAATCATTGTCAGAAGGGCTTAAATAAAATAATTTAATTATTTGTTGTCTTTTTGTAATTTTTTGCTGAAGTGATGTTTTATTATCTGATCCCTCTTTCTCTGTGTATTAAATTTTTAACTTAGATCTGCTGTTGTTATATTTTAACATTAGTGAACATCCTTCTCTTATAAACATAACCCAATTCTTTCCAAACTCTGCGCTCCTTCTTTGCATCTTTAGTTAAATATTTGTAACCCTTATTGTTGTATAATTATACAAAAGTCCATTGTAATTAGTGGTCCATATATATAAAAAATTAAATATTATTTAACAAAAACAGAGTTGGCAATAAACCTTTTCATTATATCTTAAATATGTTATATAACTTGCATGCAGACTTGAACTAATAAACCAAAGTTTTACTAGTCATGGATGGAGTTGGCAGACTGACTGAGGTTTTTTTGCAGCTAAGTGTTGCCTCAACACCCGAGTAGAAGCGACTAGTCTTTCTAAATTTTGAAGAAATGGGCAGGGTTATCAAACTTTTTATTGAGTAGGTGAAATAGATATCCAGTCTTGAGAGGGAAATGTTACATTTCTTGGCTGACAACGATTAAACTATAAAATTGATATTTTAAATATTTTATAAGTGTAGAGATTGTCCTTTTTAAGATTCTAACTACCTTGTGATAGAATTTCTCTATTTATGCTGATCTTCCTCATCTCTTTACTATTCTGATTACCTCTACTCCTTACTACTCTGATCATTTATCTCTTTACTACCTTTTTAGCCATTTTTAATTTCACTTATATAATTATATAGTTATAAAAATTATAGCGCTCCGAAAATTTCAACTTCCGGTTTTCAACAGAAATTCACGTTTTGGGGTCCCCTGAGTCCAAATAACCAAGTCCCAAGAAATATTTTGTGTGTGAAGAAACTAGCTCTAAAATGATAGAATGCACAAAACTACAATTTGGTATTTGAGGTAGGTATATGCCCGTGATGTGACAGCAAAAATTTCGTCAAAATTGGGTATACTGATATGGTACATTTGGATTTCATAAATTTTATAACATTTTTACATTTTTTGTGATTTTCTTAAAAGTGGTTCGAATAATTTGATTAAACTAGTAATTTTTCATGAGATTAAGTTTTATTTAATATCATGTAGGTTTCATCATCATAGAAATGTTTTTAGGGGGCTTGAATGGCAAAGGAAAATTTTCTTCCTATAAAATACCTTTAGTTTGTCTACATGGAGAAATTGAAACTGTCTCTCATTATGTTTAGTAATAAGAAATGGTTAAAGATGTAATATGAAAAACATATACAGGAAAAATAAAGAAAAATGTTTCACCAAGATTAAAATTTCAATTTCCGTTAATGAGTGTAGTAATTTATATTTATAATATATCGTTGGAAAGCTGATAATCTAAGAATGAATAATATTTAGTTTATAAGTCGTAAAATGTATATTTGCTGAAAATTTTTGGCATAAATACATTTTATACATGGACTCCCAGTCAAAAGTATCGCAACACCTACATATTCTTAATTTAATTGAAACATTTGGTTTCTAGGGATTTGGGCCAATTATAAAAACAAAATAGAAGAAGAAATCAAGGTTTATTAACCCTTTAACCGGGCGGGACGTATATATGGGTCCTTGAAATATTTGTTATTTTTATTATTATTTATATTTATATATATATTCACGTAGATACATGTATCTATGACTAATACCTCTGTTGAACGAAAATATAAGTCCCACCAGTTCCAGGGTACAACATATATTTCAAGGACGCATTTATATGTCCCGCCCGGCTAAAGGGTTAATTAAATTGGGCCAATAAAAAAGTATTTTTCACAAAAAAATAAGCAAAACCTAAATATCCACTTAAATCAAATTAGAACTATTGAAGTAAATAAACCTTGAATTGTATGCAGAATGTTCTTAATATGCCGTGTTTCCTTCTCTAGCTCCAATTACATGCTTATAATGAGGTCTTGAATGGTTCCTGTGGAATTTGCTCCCATTCCTCCAGAGCTGCTGTTTCCAGTCCTGCCAAAGTCGTGGGTGCATGATTTCGGGCTTTAACCATACTCTACTAGTGTGTCCCACAGATCCTCTATACAATTTTAATCAGTGGTCATCGCAGGCCATTCAAGTCTTTCGATTTCATCGTAATCGAGGTAGCCTGTGACACAGCTCTCAGTGTGGGGCATTGCAATGTCGTGGATAAACAGTGTGTCTGGGCCAATGAAATGCATGAAAGCCATGACATGTTCTTAAAAGATTTCCTCCACATACCTGGGGCCAGTCAGAGCCCCACAAAGCACCACGACAAGCTCTGTATGAGCTCCCCAAGAGATGCTTCCCCAGAACATTATAGAGCCTCCTAAATAAGGCATGCCATGCCGGGATGGATACAGCATTGGCTGAACCGTTCCTGAGGCCTTCTCCAGACTCTGCCATGGCCATCTGGACTGTGGAGAGAGACTCTCGTTTTGTCAGTTAAGAGTACGCGTTTCCTTCACATGTTTTCTTGCAAATGCAAGCTTCGCTTTACGATGTTGCCTGGTGAGCCACGGGCCTTCTCGAGGTAAGCAGAACTTCATTAAGCCTTCTCCCGACAGTTCACCTTGACATGCGTAAGTTACGCACCTGAAGGAGTAGATTTTGGGGCTCTGGATTCGTTGATTCCCGTCTCCGAAGTGCTCGAACCTTCAGAAAGTGGTCGTCGATGGCGCTGGTAGCCATTGGTCTTCCTCCAGCTTACCTTCTTGAATGCCTTCCAGTATCCCTATGCTATTTGATGCATATGAGGACTGTAGAATAACAGAAATTTATATACAACACGATCTGACATACAGAAAGGCCTTCCTCTGCTTAAGTGACAATACGAATGGATTCATGTGGACTGAGATGCAAAGTTCTGTTCATTTTAATGTCTGGATGCTGTCACTAGGCCAAAATTATTCGCAATATGACCATACTCACTGTCGAAACAATGAAATGCATGAAAGCACTAAATGAACTGGGTGAATTATCACTGAAAAAAGACCTTCTTAGGTCCCTAATCCTTTCGTAAGATTCCTAGATAATCCTAATGCTTATCATACTTCACCCTCTAATGGAATTAGGAGAGACCCTCTCCATTTTATTTTAAATATCAGAAATTCTTAGGTGTTGCGATACTTTTGACCGGGAATGTATATAAATATTAGGATTAGATTCGATTAAGATTTTAATTGGAGTGTAAGAAATTTTAGGAATGTTCCAATAAGCACTTAAAACACATTGACAATTCATTCGTTTGCGCAGTACTCTACTAACAGCATATTGTTAACAAGTAAGGCTCAATGCGAATGCAAAAGAGTTGTTGAAGTGTTTTAAATGCTTGTTAGAATATACTCATTTAACAGAAATTATTTGTTTCCATACTAACTAAATTAAGTTTTCATAACAAATAAATAGAGACGTGTAATTAAACACCATGATGTATTATGTTTTGCATTATCAATGATTAAAATAACAACTATTTTATTAGTTCTTTAGTGTCAAAGATAAAAATAAAAACTATAGCTTTTTAGTGAATGTATGTATAAAAAGCACGTCATACTCAAAATTGTTAAAGCTGTTTTTTTCTAAACATATGGTACAATATAATCCTTAATAATTATATTTTAGTTTAAAACTTTAGTTCCATAATACATTTTTGAATGAAATGTAAGGTAGTTTTTGCTGAAACAATCATTTTTGTCTGTTCCTGGAATGGTATTAGCGACTAAAATTCGAAAACTAAGTTCTATTTTTCTATAAACTGTAAATATCTATTCTATCAATTACCATTCAAAAAGTGGTTTAAAAAAATAACAATTGATGCAATTAGGATTTTTTCCCCTTTAAAAAAATTAATAAATCAAAAATTACCAAAGACTTTTAAGTTTTGCTGTTATTGTAATACTCTTTACCTAATGGAGAATAACAAACAAAAATAATTAAATAAATGTGGATCAAGTTATTTTCTAAATTGTGTTTACAAAATTGTAAAACGCATCGGTTTCTACCCCATGTAGGTTGGTATGATGAAAGTTGTTTGGTATGAGCATTGCACCAGATTTTTGAAATAATTGTCCTGAACTAAATGACACGCATACACACATGCACGCACACACTCACAGCCGCAAGCACACACACATCTCATTAATTAGAATGTTACAATTGTTTCTTTTATTCTCTCAAGATCCAATATATGTTATTTGAATTTATAATGTTTACCAACCATTTGTTCATTTATGGAAGTTAAGATCTTTATTATATTAATGAGATCTAGAGTAATTTTAGAACCATATATTATGTAGACTTTACGAGAATGTATTGACCATATAAAAAGTTTTTCCATATATCTCCTTGCAAACTAATTGATATGAATCTCTGACTACTAGTAATCACATCAAATGAGAAATGTTATGCAATCATCCAAGCTTGACAATATTTTCATTTTATGTCAGCCTTACTAGACTCAATCTGCTAAATTGGTTTCTTGTAGAATTTTCCTCCTTTGGATGCGATTCTTTAATATTATTATGAATACTTGATGCTCATAACTTTCTGTGCAATTTTAGTTTTATTAAAGCATAAAATTATTGCATTGATAATTTTAAAATATATTTTCTTTTCTTTTTTTTGCTTTGACTAAGGTGTTTTACATATATAGTTATGTATATGAAAAAAAAAAATCTTGTAGTAATTTAATCTATTGGCTTAGTTAATATTAAAGTTGTTGTGGAAATTTTAATTGCTTTATAATATTTGTTATAAATTTTGAAGATGATTAAGTTTTTCGATTATCTTGCTACTAATCAAAAAAGTCAAATGAAAAAAAATATATAGAAAAATTGGCTAAAAACCGGGTAACAGTGTTTAGAATGGTTTGATAAATATGAAATAGA
This sequence comes from Aelia acuminata, assembly GCA_911387785.2. Classification (NCBI taxonomy): domain Eukaryota; kingdom Metazoa; phylum Arthropoda; class Insecta; order Hemiptera; family Pentatomidae; genus Aelia; species Aelia acuminata. The sequence continues at coordinate 66,835,885 of OU426983.1, read as the reverse complement.
TGGATTGACTCGAGTTTCCTAGTTCCTGCAGAGAAAATCCAGGGAAATACACAGAGCGAAGGTTACACCCCTCCTCTGGAAATCAAACAGGAGCCAGACTCCAAGGATTGGTAAGTGTTAAAAGTAACTTATAATCATTATTTTATTAGGACCTTGAATATGTTATTGCTGTTTTATAATAGAAGTAATGCCATTTTATGGCAACACAGTTTCCAGTTTTGTCAGTAAACATGGACTTCGGTATAAACAGCATTGTTTTAAAAATTTCTAGTTTTGTGCCAAGTAAACTGTATTTGTGGGTAATTTTATTGCTCTGTTTTATTTTGTGATCAGGAGACTTTATTGAATTATTTTGTGTTGTACAACATTTATATACTGGTCTGGATGCTTCAAAAATAATGATTATGTTAATCTTGGAGCCAAAGAACGCTCTTGTGAAAAAAAAAGTTTGAAGAGGAATGACTTAATAAAGACCGATGTCAGATAGTTGCTGAATTTGGAAAATCATTACTAGTAGATGGCACAACGGTTTGAACAAATTAGTAAGCCTTCGTTCATCAGTGACTGTAACAGGTGTCCAACAGACGATTCGTCCAGAATGTCCAAGTTGATTTCTGATATGTTTAATAGCTCCGACTGGTGCAATTCCTCATTGGATAATGGATTTTTATCTAGGAATAAAAACTTATTAGGTTCTGTCATTCATTTATTCCCATTCCTCGTATGGCTATCCGCCGGGGTATACCCCCATCTCAGCGCTGTTAATGCTGAAAGTTCCGTCCAGGAACCGGAATATATCCTTCCTTCACTAGAAAATTCTCAACCCGCTTTCCAGCATTCCTGGGTCCTACTACTCTCGCCTCGGACCACCTATGCTCCGACACATAGGCACCAATACGTGTGCTTGCCAAGCAGGGTGCTCCACGACGCATGATAGATGGAATCCACAGCCTTACCATCCCCATTCACAGGCTTGTTTTGTCCTGTTTTTGCTGTGGTACACAGTGTGTTATAAGTTCAGACATGCCAGATTGTGTTGTGAAGTGGTTAAGCTTCACATTATATTTGAACATTCCTAAGAAGTTCTCCATGTGGCTCTTAGTTGAGCCACCTAGAAGAACCCTGCCTCTGTCGCTAGTGAGTCGTTAAAAACCTCCCCAGGGGGTACCACGAGAAGGTAACAGCAGGCATTGATGGGGATTGGGTCAGCAGAGACCACTAAACAGGGAATAGGGCACTATGGTTTAGTGCTCTCTTAACGCTTTAGCTTCCCCTTTACCCTACCCATTTGCTTCCCTTCGCTCTAATTTTCACAAAAATACAGCTAGAATTTGTTCAAGGAACTAATATTAATTTTTCTTCTACATCTAGTGATTTTCCATTATCTGCATGATAATTTATAATATTACATTATTATATTTTCTGTGAATGTTAAATAATGACACACTTGTTGAAAGCTTTATAATTTACTTTATCAGTAAGTAATTTATATACTCTATCAATAGTAAAAAAATAGATTGATCTCATACTTTTTAATGTATTATAATTTTCAACATTGGTTTGTATCTCCAGGAATATTGATTGCTAACTAAGTAGATAAAATTTAATGGATTTATTATTATTATTATTTTTATTTTATTTTTTACATTTAATTCTTGAGGCAAAATGGCTTAGCCCAAGATGTTCCAGCCATCATCAGATAACTGTAATACTGAACATAATTAAAAAAAAAAAATCCTCATGTCTTAGGTTGCTACACATTTGCAGATATTTTCTTTTTTACTTTTAAATCATTTAAAATATTGCCTTTATAAGTGAATCTTTTTATGGTATTTCATTGTGCTCAGGTTTTCTGCTGTTAAAGAAAATCCCCAAGATAGTGGTTTAAGTGAATCTGTGTCTATCAAAGAAGAACGAGTAGCTGAGGTAAAACAGGAGCCACCTGAAAATGAACAGAAACCCTTGAAATCAGGTTTGGTTTTATTTCCATTAAAAGATCTCATTATTTATTTTCCTATTGTGACCTATTCAAAAGAAACAACTCTAATTTATTTGTGAGTATGTATTTTGGATAAAAGGATCAGCTTACTTTCTATGAATATTTATTATATAAATATAATAATAGGCAAATATAATTTGCAAAACTCTTATTTAGATGCATTTAATAATAAAATACTGTTATAAGATCATTCTGTTTTGTACAGGGGAAAGAAAACGGAAAAGTCGTTGGAGCGATGAAAAGGATTTGAACATCTCAACTGCTTTGAATTTAACTTCAATAGCTCCAAAAATAAATGTTACTGGTATTATTTTTATTTCCTTTGTTAAAATTCATTAAAATTAGTACACTAACAATTTCATTTATATCATATTTCTTTATTAATCACAAGTTATAAAAAAAATAACTATTGCCTATTTAGGTATGTCTGGTCACATGATAAGCAAGGTGACGAGGACAGATCCTGGTTTGCTGCAGTATGCTTTAACTGCTTATGGTTCAACCAATTTATCTGATGAAGATTGGAAGAAAGCAGAAGAAAATTACAAAGTAGGTTTATTATACAGTTAAGGGATACTAAATACAAAGTTTTGATGATTATTTATGTACAATATCTGTTGTTTTTATCCTAAAACTAAATTAAGGATGTAGAAGAAGAGTGTTTTTTATTATTTTTTTATTTGTGTTACATTTTATCCCTTTAATGGCTTTGGATGAAATATCTTAGAAAAAAAAAGAGGGTCCCCACAAGTGGACGATAAGATTACTTGTGGCAGGCTTGTGGCCCCAGTAGCGGAAGACAGTATATCTCACAACTGGTTTCTCACTTATTTAACTTCCCCAGCTTCACATGAGGCTAGGCTGCAGGAGTACCTCTTTTGGGGAAATATTTGTTCCGGCCCTGTAGCTGTGAAATACCTGGTTCCTCCGATCAGGGAAGCCCATCCCACCTCTTTTCTACTTGCTATTCTTTTGTCTGTCCCTTACCCCTCCCCTGGCTACCCTCGGGGTCTTGAAGTAATGTTATATGAAGTAATAGCATTATTATAATCTTTAATCTAATCTTAATTTGTGGGTGACCACCATTTTTAAATGATTTTTAAATAATTTATTTTTTGAAGAAAAAAGATTTGGCTCCGCCGGTAGTCGAACCTGGGTCTCCCGTGTGACTTGCGCGGATGCTAACCACTGCACTACAGAGCTCGGCCCAGTGAAGAGGAAGGATTGGCTCTACTTGGGGCCGAGCTCTGTGGTGCAGTGGTTAACATCCACGCATGTTACGCGGGAGACCCGGGTTCGACTCCAGGCGGAGCCAAATCTTTTCTCTTCAAAAAATAAATTATTTAATTATTATAATCTTGTTCATTATTACCTTCATAAATCGTGTAATCTTTTATTGCAATCGATAATTTAGCATTTTAATTTATTGAAATAATGATAAAGGTATTATAGAATCATAAAAATTAAATAAAACATTTAGAAATGGTCGGAAAAAGTAATGAAGAGTTGAAGAAGTTGAGGCAGTCGGTGGTGGAGAGTGGAGCACACACACACACCTTAGCTTGGGGAGGATAAAAGCCGGCCGACCTGCTTAGCTTCTCAGGCAACTTTCGTCCAGCACCCTTAGCTGCTAAAGGATTAATTCACATTTAGTTGTATACCATATAATAACTTGAACTCCTGTCTTGAACATTAGGCTTTTAATCATTTACCTTTTTAGCTGATTAGAAATTAAACATAAATACACAATGATGCCTACCAATTTATGCACCTAAAGCAGTTTTAATAAACTAGTAACCATTATTTCATGTAAAACTGCCTTAGCTCTGTGCAATGTCTCTGTCATGTTAGTTTCTTAGCATCACTTTAGTTTTTTAACTGACCTCGAAAAGGGAGGTTACTTAATTTGTGCCTTATTTATCTATGAATGCACACTGATGCCGAGATGGATGGGCCAATAATAAAAGAGCCTTATAGAGCATCTTGTAGAGTATGTCCCTGGGGGTGGTCTCATTAAAATAACTTGGATTTGTTATTTGTTTACAGTTTTATTGCAAGAAAATGTAATTATTGCTAATTAGATTTTAGAAAACCCTAATTATTGCCATTTGGAAAAACATATGGCAATATTTTTCTTTTTACTTTCACTTACCTATATATGAAATATATAGTAAGTGGAAGTATTGCGATCGTGAAAAATTTCGAGGTTTTCAACGGAAATACACGTTTTGGGGTCCCCTGAGTCCCGCGAAATGGTCTGTGTGGGTGTGTGAACAGACTAGCTCAAAAACTATAAGCCGTGCGAATCTGAAATTGGGTATTTAGTGTATGTATATGCCCGAGATATGACTGTATAAATTTCATCAAAATTGATCTACCGGAGGGGGGACTTTACTTGATAAATTTTGTATAATTTTCACGTGTTTTTTTTTAGTTACTCAAAAACGGTTATAACGATTTTGATCAAACTGGGTATTTGATGTATGTATATGCCAAAGATTTGATAGGCAACATTTCATCAAAATTGATCAACCGGAGGGGGCACTTTACTTAATAAATTTTTTATCATTTTCACGTGTTTTTTTTATTTACTCAAAAAAGGCTTTAACGATTTTGATTAAACTGGGTATTTGATGTATATATATGCCAAAGATGTGATAGCCAACATTTCATCAAAATTGGTTTAATGGAGGGGGCACTTTATTTCATAACTTTTTAACCAATTTTTACCTTTTTTTGGTTAACTCAAAAACGGCTTTAACGATTTTCATCAAATTCGTGGTGTTTAATAAAAATTAGGTGTTCTTTAATATCAGGTAAGCTTTATCATTATTAAAATTTTCTGAGGGGGCTTAAATGGGGAAGGGGCCTTTTTTGTTTTCCTATAAAGTACCTTTGTATTTGTTTATATAGAGAAGTTATCTGTCTCTCGTTTTGCCTAAAAATAATAAATGGCTAAATATGAGATATGATAAAAATCAAGGAAACATATAGAGGAGAAAAAAAGAAAAATATTCAGTCAACTCATGAAACTCGTTGAGCGCAAGCGGAGTACGCCTTTAATGACAGACCATTGTTCATAATTAAAGCCGTTCTGTTCATTTGAGAAGTGGCAATTAACAAAACGCATTAATTTCTAATCTAAGTAAGTTGGTAAGTGAAAGTTGTGTGTTGCGCGCACACACCAGATTTTTTATTGAATAGAGTTTAGTTTAATCCTTCGTTTCCCAGCATTAGATTTAAATAAAGAAACATTAATTGCCCTACCTAAACAGAATATATCACCATCGTTGTATGAAAAATGAGAAACTTTATTATGGTTTTGACAAATTTAATGTTGCTTCAACCCTGTAACTAGAAAATGTTGCTGAGAAATGTGACTGAAGAACATTTTTTAATTTATTAATATTTAAGATTTTTCTATTTAAGGAGATTAAAGCCCTTATAAAATAATGATTACAGTACCCCATCACAAGTTTCAATCTAATCGAAGGATGAACACAAAATCATAGGACCACTTGCTCCCTCCATATTTCTTATAAGTGACAATCTACCGCTTTCTAAACTCAATATTATTCTGTCTTAAATTCTAAGCTCTCTAACATTATGTATTACTACTATTTTTACCAGAAATTAAATTTTTTTTGAAAAACGTGTTTTTTTAATTTATTCGATTATGAAATTATTTTCATATTTTACGTTTAGCCATTTCTTGTTACTAGGGAAAATAAGAGACTGTAATTTACTCGAAATAAACACTTCATTGCCATTTAAGCCCTATCAGATCATTTCTATGGCGATAAACCTACCTCATATTAAAAAATAATTCATTCTGATTAAACTTAATTTATGAAAATCATTAGAGCCATTTTTGAGAAATTATATGGGGAGAAAAGACTTTGGAATAAAGTGCATACTGCGTTTACTCAATTTTGATTAAAACTTTGATGTCACATAACGGGCACATTGCTACCTATAATATATACTTTCAGTTTTGTATGAAAAACTGTTTCAAGTTGTGATTAAAATAATTTTTGTAATATTATTTGATATAAATAATTCTTGTCTAGGGACAGAGTCAAGTCCCTGACACTAGACGTCTCTTACAGGACAAAGATAGGACACTCCTGTCAGGTTAACACTTTAGCAGGTTGTTATTATTTATTTTTACTTTCACTTACCAATATATGAAATATATAGTAAGGGAAAGTATTGCAATCATGAAAAATTTCGAGTTCCGGTTATCAATGGAAATACACGTTTTGGGGTCTTCTGAGTCCAAATAACCAAGTCCCGCCGAGTGGTCTGTGTGTTTGTGTGTGTGAACAGACTAGCTCAAAAACTATAAACCGTACAAACCTGAAATTGGGTATATGCCCGCGATGCGACAATAAAAATTTCATCTAAATTGGTCAAACGGAGAGGACATTTTGAGAGGAGAGGATTTTGATCAAACTGGGTGTTTGATGCATGTATATGACTGCGTAGTGATAGCCAAAAATTCATCAAAATTTATCGATTGGAGGGGCACTTTATATAATAAATTTTGTCTCATTTTCGTGTTTTGTTTTTTTCCAAAACGGCTGTAACCATTTTAATCAAACTGGGTATCAGATGTATGTATAAGCCAGCTATGTGACAGCCATCATTTAATCAAAATTTGTCAAACGGGGATATTTTATTTAATAAATTTTGCATGCACGTGCAGTGCGCCTTTAATGAAAGACCACTGTTTATAAATAAAGGCGTTATGTTCATGGGAAAGAATTATCAACAAGTTTTGGTTGATACACATTTAATGGTAATTATTTGTTTCCATGGTAACAAAATGAAGTTTTCAACTACTAAATAGAGAATTATAAAATTCAGACACGATAGAGTATTATGCTTGCATTGCTGAATTATCAGAAGAAAAAATTTTTATTTTGCAATAAAAAAATTAGTGAACTTTTGAGAGTGAATAAAAAAAAAAAAAATAAAATAAATAAATGAATGTGGAAAAATGTATGAATTTGAGGAATGGCATTTACATATTTATCAAAACAATTCAATTTATAATCTAACTATGTTGGTTAGTGACAGTTGTGTGTTGCTCGCATCACACCAGATTTTTTTTTATGGTAGCTAAATGATGTTTTCAACAACTACAGAGAGAATTATAAAATTCAGACGGGATAGAGTATTATGCTTGCATTGCCGAATTATCAGAAGAAAAAACTTTTATTTTACAATAAAACAATTAGTGAACTTTAGAGAGTGAATACAAAAAAAAAAAAAAAAAGAATAATAATAAATAAATGTGGAAAAATGTATGAATTTGAGGAATCGTGTCCTAATCTAAGTAAGTGGACAGCCACAAGTGAATGTTGTGTGTTGCGCGCATCGCACCAGATTTTTATTTTTAACAGGTTAGCATTGATGAACCATTCATTCAAAATTTCACTGTCTTTAACTTGATAAGACATTAAACTTTTAACACAAGTTGGATAAATACCTCTGTTACATATTTGTATGAATTGCTTTGTTAAATAATCAGGTAAAAAAGATGGAATGAACTTTCTGATACTTTACAGCTAGATCAAATTAAGCTTTAATTTTTATATTATTTTAAAGGTAATAATTAATGATGAAATTCTTATTTTTTAAAATACTATTTCATACTTTCTAGGTTCATCTCCTATATCAAGATATGATGGCAAAAAGAGCGGAAGTAGAAAAATTAAAAGAAGCTGGTAAAAATAAATATGAATATGATTCAGATGAAGAGATTGATGAAAAAGGTACTTGGGAGCATAAATTGAGAGAAAAGGAAATGATAGCTACACAAGAGTGGGCAGAATCTTTAACAGAAATGGCTAAAGGAAAACATCACATTGGAGATTTTTTACCTCCAGATGAACTTAAAAAGTTTATGGCCAAGGTATGTTAACCTAATTTTTAAAAAAGTTCTGGTATTCTTGTTCATATTAAGTCCCTTTTTATAGTAGCTAGGTTTTTATAAAAGTTAATATCAGTAGAATAACAAGGAGTATAAGGATTTGCTACTTGATAAGAAGTTTCATGATGAACTTGGTCAGCATTCATTCTTAACTACAGTTGCCCTCCAAGGTGTTGAAGCAACAAATATCCATTTTATGGAGGTGTTGTATTTTCCCTTCTTCCACTGAGCTTATCTACATAGTTATTTCAGAAAATAAACCTCTGTACTATCCAAATATCTGTATATTCTGAAGCAATTACTGCCAACAATTGTAAAAATTACCAACCATACGCTGGAAAGCTACACACTATAAAATATTGAAATTAAAATATATTTATCTAAATTTATTAATTGTTAATGTTTGTAGTCAAAAATTTATATCCACTTGAAATCATTGAACTTGTTTGTATTTAAATCAATTATTTTATAGAAATTAATTAGTTTTGTTTGTTTTAAATTTTGGTGGACCTTCCTTCCCACTTCTTTTCTTAGTTACTGAAGGAAATGGATGAGTTGCAGAGACTTATTGTTCTCTGTTATCATCTGAATTCTTTCATTTAAATGAGACCCTGTATCTTTATGCTTTACTGTCATCTATTTTTTCTTGGTGAGAAGAAGGTGAGGTGAACCATGAAAAGAGTGTAAGCATGCTTGCATATGACCTGTGAATATTTCAAGAAATTAGACCAGGCAGATGGGAATCATATGTTCGAAATTTGTCTATGCCTCTTTGTTTTCTTTTGTGAAGAAACTATCTGATTATCAAATTATTCTGAACTATAATTGAAATGTGCATAGTTATTTTATTTTGGTTGAAATTTGATAAAGCATGCCCCCCCCCTCCACCAGCTGAACTACTATCTTGTATTTTGATTTTTCAGGAATATTATTACTTTTTGAATAATAATCTGACAGCATCAATTGAGGCACTGACGTGGAAAAGGTAGTAAGTAAAAAAAAAAAAAAAAAAAGGAAAAAATATTTTGAGATTTTCATAGAAAAAAGTATTGAGACGTCATGCCAATGGTAAGAGTAGTTTCAGTGTTGAAAGTGGTTTAGTTGCTATGAACACCAGAAGGTGCGTTTCTGGGAGAAACTTAATTTCAGCAGTTCAAAATTGTTTAATGCTCCCGCTATAAAAATGGATCTTCTTGACTTACTAACTTATCCATGATAATGCCTCAATTGATGTGATTTATTTATAATATAGAAATAATTAATGTTTTTAGTACCAAGCTGCCAAAGGTGGCGATGAACCCGATCTTTCAGATTACAAGGAATATAAACTTGGTGAGGAAAACAAGGGTTTTCAGATGCTTCAAAAACTTGGCTGGAGCGAAGGCCAAGGTTTAGGATCTGACGGAGCTGGAAGGCTTGATCCTATCAACAAGTAACCAATCATTATTCATATTGTCAATTAATTAGCTATTTAGGATTCAAATATTGAAGATATTTGTTCTGTTTGTCATATTCTTCGAAAAAGGAAATAAAGAAATAATAATATGTATTATTATTTATCTAGTATCATTAATCACTCTGCCGTGATTGCAAATCGTATAATCATAGTTTACTTTTACCATCTCAATAAGCAATTCCCCCTAAATAAAAATTAATGATATTTTCCTTTATGAATATAACAATAAAAAATTTAATTTAGATAATTTACAGCTGTAATCAAATTCATTTTGTTACAATTTTCTTAAACTATTCTTATATTATTCATTCAATTAATTAGATGCATACATTTTAGTAATTATTAAACTAATAAATAAATAAAATATAAATTATTAATATTTATAAAATACATGAAATAGTAATTGGTTACATAAATTTTTTTTTTAAAATCAATCATCTAAAATAATTATCTTTTTCAAAACTCTGCGTATTTTTAGGCATTAAGAGCACTCTATCAGTACATGTTGTGAGGATAGAGTGCTCTACTTCTATTTCTCTTGAGAATATTTTGCCTGACCAAGATCGAACCGAGATCGGTAGAATATTTTGCCTGACCAAGATCGAACCGAGATCGGTTGACAGGAGCGATTCACCTATAGTGTGAATCGGGCCTTGGTCTGTTCCCAAATGTATAAGAAAAGTGTAATATATTTTATTTTATTCTTGAATATGAGGTATTTATTCAAGTCATAACACATTCAATGCCCACTAACAATAAGCATACATCCTCGGGGGCCCAATGGTTTTTTTTAGTCATTCTTGTAAATAAGACTTTAATAAATCAAATCGTCATAAATCAAGTCGTGGGCCGCGAGCACACATGATCCGCCTACCAGGTCGCAGGCTTATATCTTATAGCTTATATCTTCGGATTGCTATAATGAAATCAGCTTTTAGGGCATAATTTTTAATTGAATCTAAGAAATGGCATTTTCTTTCGATGACCCAATTAATCTAAAATGCATGTCAAATTTTTTTGTGGTGGGGGTTCATATATTGTTTTTCTTAGTTCTTTTATTATTAGTTTACTGGGTGGTATGAAAAATTATTTCTAAATTACCTTTTTTTTCTACTTTTCATAAATCCCACAGGGATATATGGACAGATGAAGGGAAGAATTGAAGGAGGCTATTGGAAGGTAGAGGAAAAATATTTAATAAAAAAATAAAATAAATTACATTCATTTTTCTTAAATAAATAAATTTCATCAATATATATATATATATATATAAATTATACACTATTTTTTTTTATTGAAAAACAAATTACAATTCATACAATAAATTACAATCATTATTTGTGAAAATCACGTTACTATTTAAAAAAAGTACATAGAGATAAATATAAATTTACATTCACAAATTTAGAAACAAGTATGAGTCTTCCAAGACATCAAAATTAATAAATAAAAAAAATCAACTTACTTGTAAAAGGGACTGGTACTCCAAGAAACATAGCACTACACAAAACACACTACCATGGATCAAACAAAAAAGTTTTCGAGAAACCAACACTTTCAATACACAGGGACTACTCTGTGAGAGGCCCCACAGTCAAATGAAGTAAAAACGAGAGGCCCCTGCCGATCCAGGTAGCAGGGAAGGCAATGGGTAAGTGCACCCGCCTGGTAGGTCGTGGGCCTCTGAGGTTAGGTCAGGTGCACCCAACAGGCGGGATGTGGGCACTGAACGTGTTAAGTTGTTATGAGAATAGGTATTGTTTAATTCAAATATAAATGAGTGTTTACTTATGTGTCACAATCTATTTCCCAATTATAAATTGATGATGATTCATTAAAAATAAGATTTTTACTATGTCCTGTTTACTATGTCTATTTTTTAAAATGTTATAATTGTAAATACAGTGGTTGCCGCTTAATCCAATAATTGCAATCGGGTCAGGATCAAATTCAACGGATTAAATAAGAAATGAGAAATTTAGGTAAATTTTTAAATGAACGTTCTCTCTAATGTTTTCTAACTTATTTAATTTGTCCTAAGTAGATAACGGGCTAAATACAAAGAAGATAGACATTTATACAAATATTTATTTTAAATATTTGATATCTCTTTAGAAGAAGTAAAGAGAGCCTTAAAGAAGATGAAAATGGTAGATCACCAGGACCTGGTAATCTGCCGATTGAGCTCATCAAAGCTGGACCAGTTGAATTGAGGGAAGGATTAGCAGAGATCTATATAACATGCATGAAAACAGGGAAAATATTGAAGGATTGGTTAATGGGAGACATAATACCTATCCACAAAAAATCTGGTGCGTGCGCGCAACACACAACTTTCACTTACCAACTTACTTAGATAAGAAATTGATGTGTTTTGTTAGATATCATTTCCCAAAATCACACATTTTTCTACATTCATATCTTATTTTTATTAATCGTTAAAGCCGTTTTTGAGTAAATAAAAAACCCCGTGAAAATGATACAAAATTTATTAAGTAAAGTCCCCCCTTAGGTTGATCAATTTTGATGAAATGTTGGCTATCACATATTTGGCATATACATACATCAAATACCCAGTTTGGTCACAATCGTGAAAGCCGTTTTTGAGTAAATAAAAAAAACACGTAAAAATGATACAAAATTTATTAAGTAAAGTGCCCCCTGCGGTTGATCAATTTTGATGAAATTTTTACAGACATATCTCGGGCATATAAGTAGATCAAATACTAAGTTTAATCAAAATCCTTAAAGCCGATTTAGAGTAAATAAAAAAACCACGTGAAAATGTTACAAAATTTATTAAGTAAAGTCCCCCCTCCGGTTAATCAATTTTGATGAAATTTTTACAGTCATATCTCGGGCATATAAATACATCAAATACCCAGTTTGATCAAAATCGTTAAAGCCGATTTAGAGTAAATAAAAAAAACACGTGAAAATGTTACAAAATTTATTAAGTAAAGTCCCCCCTCCGGTTAATCAATTTTGATGAAATTTTTACAGTCATATCTCGGGCATATAAATAGATGAAATACTCAGTTTTATCAAAATCGTTAGAGCCGTTTTTGAGAAAATCAAAAAAAACTTAAAAAGTTATTAAATAAAGTACCCCCTCCCTTTGAGAAATTTTGATGAAATTTTTGCTGTCACATCGCGGGCATATACCTACACTAAATACCCAATTTCAGGTTCGCACGGTTTATAGTTCTTGAGCTAGTCTGTTCACATACACACACACACACACACACACACACACACACACACACACACACACACACACACACACACACACACACACACACACACACACACACACACACACACACACACACAGACCATTTCGCGGGACTTGGTCATTTCGACTCAGGGGACCCCAAAACTTGTATTTCCGTTGAAAACCGGAAGTCGAAATTTTTCACGATCGCAATACTTCCACTTACTATATTACATATATAGGTAAGTGAAAGTAAAACACGTGAAAATGTTACAAAATTTATTAAGTAAAGTGCCCCCTGCGGTTGATCAATTTTTATGAAATCTTTACAGACTTATCTCGGGCATATAAATAGATCAAATACTAAGTTTAATCAAAATCGTTAGACCCGTTTTTGAGAAAATCAAAAAAAACCCTGAAAATGTTACAAAATTTATTATGTAAAGTCCCCCCTGCGGTTAATCAATTTTGATGAAATTTTTACAGCCATATCTCGGGCATATAAATACATCAAATACCCAGTTTGATCAAAATCGTTAAAGCCGTTTTTGAGAAAATCGAAAAAAACCTAAAAAGTTATTAAGTAAAGTACCCCCTCCCTTTAAGTAATTTTGATGAAACTTATGCTGTCACATCGCGGGCATATACCTACACTAAATACCCAATTTCAGGATCGCACGGTTTATAGTTTTTGAGCTAGTCTGTTCACACACACACACACACACACACACACACACACACACACACACACACACACACACACACACACACACACACACACACACACACACACACACACACACACACACACACACACACACACACACACACACACACACACACACACACACACACACACACACACACACACACACACACACACACACACACACACACACACACACACACACACACACACACACACACACACACACACACACACACACACACACACACACACACACACACACACACACACACACACACACACACACACACACACACACACACACACACACACACACACACACACACACACACACACACACACACACACACACACACACACACACACACACACACACACACACACACACACACACACACACACACACACACACACACACACACACACACACACACACACACACACACACACACACACACACACACACACACACACACACACACACACACACACACACACACACACACACACACACACACACACACACACACACACACACACACACACACACACACACACACACACACACACACACACACACACACACACACACACACACACACACACACACACACACACACACACACACACACACACACACACACACACACACACACACACACACACACACACACACACACACACACACACACACACACACACACACACACACACACACACACACACACACACACACACACACACACACACACACACACACACACACACACACACACACACACACACACACACACACACACACACACACACACACACACACACACACACACACACACACACACACACACACACACACACACACACACACACACACACACACACACACACACACACACACACACACACACACACACACACACACACACACACACACACACACACACACACACACACACACACACACACACACACACACACACACACACACACACACACACACACACACACACACACACACACACACACACACACACACACACACACACACACACACACACACACACACACACACACACACACACACACACACACACACACACACACACACACACACACACACACACACACACACACACACACACACACACACACACACACACACACACACACACACACACACACACACACACACACACACACACACACACACACACACACACACACACACACACACACACACACACACACACACACACACACACACACACACACACACACACACACACACACACACACACACACACACACACACACACACACACACACACACACACACACACACACACACACACACACACACACACACACACACACACACACACACACACACACACACACACACACACACACACACACACACACACACACACACACACACACACACACACACACACACACACACACACACACACACACACACACACACACACACACACACACACACACACACACACACACACACACACACACACACACACACACACACACACACACACACACACACACACACACACACACACACACACACACACACACACACACACACACACACACACACACACACACACACACACACACACACACACACACACACACACACACACACACACACACACAGAGACCATTTCGCGGGACATGGTCATTTCGACTCAGGGGACCCCAAAACGTGTATTTCTGTTGAAAACTGGATGTCGAATTTTTTCACGATCGCAATACTTCCACTTACCTATATATTTCATATATAGGTAAGTGAAAGTAAAAATCTGGTGCGTGCGCGCAACACACAACTTTCACTTACCAACTTACTTAGATAAGAAATTGACGTGTTTTGTTAAATATCATTTCCCAAAGTCACCCATTTTTCTACATTCATATCTTATTTTTGTTAATCGTTAATGCCGTTTTTGAGTAAATAAAAAAAACACGTGAAAATGTTACAAAATTTATTAAGTAAAGTCCCCCCTCCGGTTAATCAATTTTAATGAAATTTTAACAGTCATATCTCGGGCATATACATACATCAAATACCCAGTTTGATCAAAATCGTTAAAGCCGATTTAGAGTAAATAAAAAAAACACGTGAAAATGTTACAAAATTTATTAAGTAAAGTCCCCCCTCCGGTTAATCAATTTTGATGAAATTTTTACAGTCATATCTCAGGCATATTAATACATCAAATACTCAGTTTAATCAAAATCGTTAGAGCCGTTTTTGAGAAAATCGAAAAAAACCTAAAAAGTTATTAAGTAAAGTACCCCCTCCCTTTAAGTAATTTTGATGAAATTTACACTGTCACATCGCGGACATATACCTACACTAAATACCAAATTTCATGATCGTACGGTTTATAGTTTTTGAGCTAGCCTGTTCACACACACACACACAGACACACAGACACACACACACACAGACCATTTCGCGGGACTTGGTCATTTCGACTCAGGGGACCCCAAAACGTGTATTTCCGTTAAAAACCGGAAGTCGAATTTTTTCACGATCGCAATACTTCCACTTACTTTATATTTCATATATAGGTAAGTGAAAGTAAAAAGGGAAGAAGAACATGAAGGACTATTGAAATCCAATTCAAGGCGGAGTAAATTGGTAAAATTTGATTCGCTCACTTCATTTTCCTCCCAAAGCACTTATTGCATGTTATACCATCGCTTTCTGGAGCATTGATGACACTTCCCTGTTTGAACCACATGAGCTAAGCATTCCTCACCGGATTGACTTTTACTTTGCTGCATACATTTTCCATTTTTTGTGTCAGCCATCTCCATATTTGATCGAGATTTGAGTAGATCGAAAAGTGTTGAAACTTGGATTCCTAATTTTAATGAAGCATCTTTCTCTGTCATTTTTGATAATTTATCATACTGAGCTAAAAGTTTCCTCTCCTGTGTTACCCACCTATCCTCTTTTTTATGGTAGGACAAGACGAACACAAAGAAAAATGTTCACTGTTTGCAAAGATAAACGACACTAACTTATATGAAGTGAATAATAAACAAGTCCCCTCTCCTACCAATATAATCAAATTCCATGAATCTGACGTTCAAAAATTGAAAAACAGATGGGGTCGCTACAGATGGGGTCATAGAATACGATGAAATGTTCAAACTGGATTCCGTCGTATTAAAAAAAAATTTTCCTCAAACTGCAGATTAACCGGAATAAAATATATATTGTAAATGACCATTTGGTTCTGTCATACAACTTTTCAACGGAATATCCAAAAAAAATGATTAAGCGGCAACCACTGTATTATGTTTGTTCCAAAAAGCAGTCCTGGACTAACAGACATGTAATGATATTTTTACCATGGAGCATGTCCGGTTTTGAGCTAAAAACATCTTCCTCCATTTTTTTTACTATTGTGACTCGACTGGAGTTGAGGATACTGACTTTTGTTTGATGAAATCAACTTGATCAGTTGGGGCACATGATACCTGAAGCTCTGAAGAGGGGTTAATGGTTTTCCCCTTTGAAGAAAGCTTTGTCTCTTGTGAACATGGTTGAATTGCTTGTTGGAACAAACCTATTAAGCTGTATTTTATGTGGAAAACACAGTTAAACCAATTACTAACCAACCTAAGTTTTGATCATATGGTTTGTTATTAATGACCATAAAAAAAAGCAGGTATTATCATTTGCGTATGTACTTTTGATAATTTTAGGGGCAAAGTTCGTGATTCTAATGAAGGTCTCGGGCATACAAGGCCAGATGATATCACTACTGGAGATGATGAATATGATGCTTACAGGAAAAGAATGATGCTGGCTTATAGGTTTAGGCCTAATCCTCTAGTTAGTATCATTTTACAAATTTAATTACTTTATTCACTATTACCTTTCTTTTACAGTATTACTTCTCTTAACAGTGACATTCAGTAGCTTGTACAGTAACTTATAATATATAAACAAAAGATACATAAGGATTTATTATGTCTGTACATATTTCATGTATTTATTTGAAGTAGCTAACATATGTGCTATAAGATTAAATTTCATATAAAAACTGCAAACAAATTGAGTGAATAGAATCCTTAGTTTTAAAAAGTATAGTTGACTTATTGTTTTTTTCCTCAAAAGAGCAAAAATCAATCACTCTTAGCCGTGGCCTTTTTCACCTTTAGCAATTAGATTTAGTCAGTTTCTGTTCAATCTTAACTGTGAAAATACACCTTCAAAACCCTTAAAATTCCTTCTTTTAAATGAAAATGTGGAAGTGATAATAAGAGATAGAGAAAAAGAGAGATTGGTTCGGAGTTGAATGGCTAAATTTAAGATTGGCAAGACACAAGTATCTGAAATAATTAAAAACAAAATATACATGTTGCGTTTGTTTCGCAAAAAATTTTGAACAAGAAACAAGTTCTTCAGGATTCAAAAACAAACCAAAATAATTTATTTTTTTTAATATGAATTTGAATTTGCTCATGTTTATTTATTCAATAATTGTTTTCCTTATGGATTACTGTTCAGAGGAAATTTGAATGAATTTTTGTCAAATATTATAGGTTTCAATATTTTAAAAATCTATATAAATAAAGATCAAATTCTGTTTGTTTATTTGTTCTTTATAGAAATCCATACAGTTTGTCCTCAATTCTCCAAATTTCGCTCAGTGGTTCTTTCATACCAGGTGCGAACATCCGTCCATATTAAAATTGCATAGCTTCAGCCAATCTCTGGGTATATTCTTTATTGTTATAAAATTCGTCAGGATCTCGCTTTACAATGGTTTTTTTTATGAAATCGACCGTTTGAGTCGAAAAAACGGCCTACAAAATCATTTTATAGATTTAAAGAGGCCAACAAGGCCCGGTAACACCGTCACTTGGCAGGCGTCGAGTTCTGGGATTTTCAAACCTTATGTTTTCTTTTTTTTAACATTACAATACGTTTATTTACACGTATGATGAATTTATTTTTTAAAAATGCCTCTAAAGAAGCGAGCTTCAGTAGGAGTAGTGAGCTCAAAAGCTGAAAAACAACGTCAAATACGAGCAGCTGAAACTCTCGACGAACATCAAAATAGGATTGAACAACAGAGGCTTAGACAGGCAGAATCGCGGGAAACTGAGTCTGCCCAGGAATACGAGGCCCGCCTTGCGCTACAGAGGCTTAGGCAAGCCGATTTGCGAGAAGCTGAAACTGCAGGCCAATATTTCTGTTTGTTTGTTTGTTCTTTATAGAAATCCATACCGTTTATCCTAAATTCTCCAAATTTCGCTTAGTGGTTCTTTCATACCAGGTGCGAACACCTGTCCGTATTAAAATTGCATTACTTCAGCCGTTCTTCAGCTGATATTCTTTATCCTAATAAAAATCGTAAAGATCTCGCTTTACAATGGTTTTTTACGAAATCGACCGTTTCATTAGAAAAATTAAATTTCCCGGGTGAAACCAGGACATACAGCTAGTAGTAAATAAAACCATGATTTTAGAAATAAAATTTTGTATTTTTGTTTGTACACTTTACTTTGATTTGTACACAATTATTTATTTTACCGCTTCTAAATGGACACCTCAGTATAACAAATGACATTACCTACCCCACAGCTGTCCCTTATGGAGAGGTTTTTCTATATATCTATATAAATCCTTAATGTATTATGTATTTATTGTTAATGTATTTTACATTTACATTCACAATTTCTTGATTTTTCATTTTTTTCAGAATAATCCAAGGAGACCTTACTACTGATATCAAAATGTGGGTGTCTGATGAGTTTTATGTTAATATGTAATTACAGCTAATTTTTAGTTTTTAAATTATTGTGCTAAGAGAAAGTCTTACATAAAGTAATATTTAACTTTTGATATTCCTTGTACTGTAATAGATAGCTTCAAGAATTTTATTGCTTTCTAAACTATGTAACCTTTTAAGTATTAAATTATATGCATTTCTTTAAATATATGGTTTTATAATATTTCACCGTTTTATTGACATTGATATTTTATTTATATATATTTTAGTTGGTATTAAAAGTAGATAATGCATTTTCATGTATTTTTCAAATGGTTACTCTGTGTTTTCCTTGTAATGTCCTTACATTTATATTGTTGACATATATCAGTTGTTTTTATATGTTGCCAAAATTTAAAAAAATAAATTAAATTTTATATAATTTAAATTTGATCGTTGTCTTTCATTGCATTCCCTTTTCCTTTTTCCACCTATAATTTTTTTTAAAGCTTAAGCACATGAATAATATTGGATATTTTAAAAACGTTTTTAAATTAATAATGAATGGAATTATTTCCTCTCATCCATGTAAAAGAATTGTTTTGATAAAAGAATTGGTAATCTGGCCTGGAAAATGTAATTATGTTGTTGAAGAATTACTTTTGGTGTGCGAACCTCCACCTCATTACACCAACTACACACTGTGAGTTAACCACTAACAAGTTGGCAGGGGGGTCACCTGTGGTGTAGTGGTTAGCATGGCAACCTACAATACTAAAGGTCGCCGTTTCGCATCCCGTGGTGGCCCTAGGATTTTTTAAAGGCAGTAAAAATGTTTAGGTATGCCGTCCCTTGGATATGACGTAATATGGAGGTCCCGAGCCTGTGTGATGTCAGGTACTCGTTAAAGATCCTTATCCTAATTATATATTCATAGGAAAAATTTAGGACTCCCACTGTAGCATCGTCCGATTAGCTTTAGCAGCATAAAGAGACGTTAAACAAAAAAACAATAAGTTGGCAGGTGTTTTATTTTTTATCATGTTTTAAATAGTCAGGCTTTTATTTAATATAAAAAAAAAAACCTTTAATATAATTAATAATATGAAAATAAAATAAATGCTTAATTAATAATATAATAATAAAATAAACACTTTAATATAAGATAAAATCACTAGTCCCGCAGGAAAGTAATGTGAATATACCCTAAAATGTGGTAAAATTCTGCCAGATGGGGTGATAATAGACTAATGTAGAATTTCGCTGTACATTGCTTTATATTGCCATATAGGGTTTAAATTGGAGTTTGTTAGTAGAAATCAAGAAATGGTCTACATACCTGTCTCAGATTTGATTGCCACTAGGCTTGGGAAACTATCTATAGCACTAAATTATAGGATCACAAGTAATGTGACTAGCCGTGCTGCTTTTTAATTTTATGTTCCGACATTCCCTTTTAAATATGCCATCCTTGGGGGCAAGGAAAACATTCTCAAATACCGATCACTTTTAACTTGACGAAAAATAATGGTTAATTTACTTCTTCCAAGGCCTATAGAAATCGGTACTGCAACTTCATGTTTTCTATCAAACGGTTTTAAGGAGTCATTTTAAAGAATAATAAGTTTTTAAGGGAAGATTTACTTTCAGTAAATATATACTGCTCATTGATGATAGTATTTTTCAACTATGGTGTTATTAAGTTACTGATTTGTTTTTCAAATGTTCGCTTTGATGGATGAAATTTTAGATATTGGTCCCCATTTGTATGTACAATCTTTATTACCATCTTTAAAAAGAGTGACTATACTTGTTTTCCAAAGTTATAGGAAAAATAATAGAGTTTTATATTTGAAGAGGTCATGACCCCTCTGACACCCCCTGGATCCGCCATTGATCTGTATGCATATGTGTATATGTATGATATATGATTGATTAAAAACTAAGTTGATATTGTCATGCTTAAACTATATATTGTATCAAATGCTGCTTTCAGATAGGGATGGGTCGGTGGAACTGGATCGGGAACGAGAACCTAATCTCGCTGTGGAACGGTATGGAACTGTTCCAATTGCTGGGATTTACCGATACGGGTGGATCGGTAAGGAGTGGGGAGCGCCCGGATCGGTAAGGAGTGGGGAGTGCCCGGATCGGTAAGGAAAAGTTCCACTGACTGCTCCACGAGCGTTCCAGTGACGGTTCCACGGACTGCTCCACCTCCGGTTCCACTGTCTGCTCCACGAGCGTTCCACTGACGGTTCCACGGACTGCTCCAGCTCCGGTTCCACTGTCTGCTCCACGAGCGTTCCACGGACTGCTCCAGCTCCGGTTCCACTGTCTGCTCCACGAGCGTTCCACTGACGGTTCCATGGACTGCTCCACCGCCGGTTCCACTCACTGCTCCACCGCCGGTTCCATTACCTGCTCCAGGACTGTTCCATTAGCATTCCACTCACGATACTCCCCAATCTTTAGGGAAGATGAGCCCTTTTTTTAGCAAAAGAAATTGTAAAATAAAACATATTATATTGGGATTTAATTAAAATTATTAAAGATCATAATATTGGCTTAGGCATTAATGTTGAAAATACCCCAGTATTGTAAAATAATTGGGTAATATAGTAAAACATGTATTAGAGGAAAGTAAAATTATGCAAAATACATACACAAAATAAATTATTTTGAATATATGACAATAGATGGTATAAGATTGATTTTAAAGCTAGATAAGAATCATTTAGACAAAACAATAAAATATACAGAGGAGGGTCAAAAACAACTTTATTTGCTGTGCAGTTGCTAAGAATTAAAAAATAATTTTCATTTTATAGGGGCCTGTCGCATTTCATTGAAATTAAAAAAAAAAAAATCATGAAGAAATTTTATACATTGAGAATGTAATAGAGAGGAAGTAAAACTTCCCTGCCTTAGTGAAATAATGTAAATTAGCCTGGCACTATAGAAGTAGATTGGTGAAGGAGTTTAACTAAGGAGTTGTTACTACGAAATTCATATAATAGATTTGTAATATTTGTTAATTTATTTACCATCACTTTATGCTACTAAGATTGATCAGGCGATGCTACAAAGCTAAATTTTGCCTTTCCAGGTATAATTATGATAGAGATCTTTAAAAAGTGCCTGACATCGCACAGGCTATCAACTTTCATTTTACTTTACCTTCTAAGGACAGCATGACCAAGGATTTTTTACTCCCTTTAAAAAATCCTAGGGCAACTTGGTGGGATGAGATCCTGTTACTTGCTATTCTAATGAGATCCTGGGATTTGCTATACTAACTATTACACCACCAGTGACAGATGTATTATATATATATAAAATCCATTGATCTCAAAAATCTGTGTTGTGGTGAGATTAATTTATATTCTAATGATTATTAGAAAATGTGGGATTATTTTTATCTTCATATTACCATTTTTGGCACTTTGTACATGGAAGTACAATGTTATGATAAGGATATACATATATCTTTTTCAGGAAATTGTAAACAGTATCTTAAAATTAATAAGGGCAACTGACAGTCCTAATGACCTATGTCTCAGTAATGTTGTTTGGTTATAGATTATATTTGAATGAGAAGAATATAAAATATTACAATTATTATTAAAGCATCATTTTAGAAAGAAGTTTCAACTAAATGATAATTGTATGCTATTAGACAACTAATCTCACCTATATTTTGAAACAAAATTTGCCTAATTCTAATTACAATTCTTATTTCCCAGTCCTTACCAACATTATTCAAAACAATTTCCAAACAAAACACCAATATTGGTCAAAAATGCATATATTCCTAAGTAATGAATGTATAAAAAGTAGAAAGGCTTGATGGAAATAAAATATAACATTTTGAAAAAATTGTACAAAAATAAAAAATTTTATTTATACAATTTTAAGTAATTTAAGTATACATATTAATACTTCAATATATACAAACAAGTTTAAAAGATATATTAATTCATATAGAATTATTGTTTACACATTATAAAATTAATATTTATTTATTAAATATAATAATCTTCATTGTTGTTGATGAACAGCAACATCCTGGCATTTTGTGGAGTCAGTTGGCTTGGTCTCTTTGAAAGAAACATGCCTGCTTTTGAAAAGAGCTGTTAGCATGGAAAAGATTTAGCTGTTATGCAAAGGTGTTCCTCTGCTACTGGTGAGAGCCATGGAAAGTCTTGCCGATTTGTATACCACCATCTTATTGGGTTTTCGTGCAGTAGAATTGAAGGGATGGGAGGAAATTAAGTTTTTGGTAATTTAAAAATTCGAACAATTGCTTACTGTTAATGTTGAGAAAACAATAAAGTACTAAACAAATATTAAAAGTCTATATAAAATTTGCATTTTAAAGTTTTGACCTTGCCGATTTGGGAGTTTTTAACCAGTTCTATGTAGAGTATATATTATATTATTGAAAAACTTGTTCCTAACAAATTTAAATTGTTAAAAGGCCTCCCAATAATTAGCTCTAAACCTAAATTTATGTATGTAGATATATAGCTCATAATAATTACACACAAAATTTTGTAAGCCAAATGAGCTGCTTGAATGTTGTAAACTGTGGCAAAGGTACATTACAAAAATCACCAAGCACACCAAACATTATAAGAAAAGTATTCCTAAGTATAAAAATAAGGCAGCATTAGTGTAACACTGTAAATAGAAAAAATTTTTGTAGATGATAATAATCAGAATCAATAGCTAATGAAAAAATAAAATTAGCTTTCAATTTTAAATTATACAAAAAGGTTTACCTAATCAACCTGGTCCCCCTGATCAAATAGCGCTAAATACCCCCCCCTCCCCCCCCCCATCATCATTTTTGAGTTTTTCTATTTCCATGTGTAAAGCAATGGAACAGTGGAGCTGTATCGGTAATTTGGAACTGTTCCATTCGTGGAACGGAACGGGTTGGAACAGCTCCATCAAGTATCGGGAACGACCCATCCCTACTTTCAGATCTAGAAACCCGAGATACACATTGATGCAACTTGAGCCCCCTTTTTATAACAAGGTTACTGACTAAAATATTTTTTTACTTTCCCTTACCTA
This sequence comes from Aelia acuminata, assembly GCA_911387785.2. Classification (NCBI taxonomy): domain Eukaryota; kingdom Metazoa; phylum Arthropoda; class Insecta; order Hemiptera; family Pentatomidae; genus Aelia; species Aelia acuminata. The sequence goes on along the minus strand of OU426983.1, from coordinate 66,811,731 downwards.
TATAAAAAAAAGTGAAAAATTTCGACTTCCGGTTTTCAACGGATACACGTTTTGGGATACACACCCCTGAGTCCAAATAACCAAGTCCCGCGAAATGGTCTGTGTGTGTGTGTGTGTGCGTGCGTTCGTGCGTGCGTGCGTTCGTGCGTGCGTGCGTGCATGCGTGTGTGTGAACAGATTAGCTCAAAAACTATAAACCGCACAGACCTGAAATTGGGTATTTGGTGTATGTATATGCCCGCGATGTGACAGCTTAAATTTAATCCAAATTGGACAAACGGAGGGGGTACTTTATTTAAAGAATTTTGTCTAATTTTTAGGTTTTTTCGATTTTCTCAAAAACGGCTCTACCGATTTTGATTAAACTCGGTATTTGGTGTATGTATATGCCCACGATGCGACAGTAAAATTTCATCAAAATTGATTAATTGGAGGGGGCACTTTACTTAGTAAATGTTGTCCCATTTTCACGTGTTTTTTTTGTATTTACTCAAAAATGGCTATAAAGATTTTGATCAAACTTGGTATTTGATGCATGTATATGACCGGGATGCGACAGCCGAAATTTCATTAAAATTGGTTAAACGGAGGGGGCACTTTACTTAATAAATGTTGTCTCATTATCACGTGTTTTTTTTTGTTTACTCACAAAACGGCTTTAACGATTTTGACCAAACTCTGTATTTGGTGTACGTATATGCCCGCGATGTGACAGTCTAAATTTCATCAAAATTGATCAATTGGAGGGGGCACTTTGCTTAATAAATTTTGTCCCATTTTCACGTTTTGTTTTTTTTTTTGTTTTTTTTTTACTCAAAAACGGCTTTAACGATTTTGGTCAAACTGGGTATTTGATGCATGAATATGCCCGCAATGCGACAGCCCAAAGATCATCAAAATTGGTCAAACGGAGGAGGCACTTAATAAATTTTTTCCCATTTCCACTAGTTTTATTTTCTTATTTGCTCAAAAACGGCTTTAACGATTTTGATCAAACTTGGTATTTGATGTATGTATATGTAACAGCCAAAATTTTATTAACCGTATTATGAAAAATAGAAATTTTTATTTATTAATAAAAAGATTAATGTTATGTAATTAAGAGAGCAAATACTGAGGCTAAAATTTTTGAAGCATCGCAGGTGTGTAAAAATATGGTATAAGATAATAGTCTATAATTAATATAGGTATATTTTGGTCTAGAAAGTTTTGTTTCATAATAAATTTTTGAAAACAATATAAAGCGATTTTTGTGGAACAGTTGTCGTTCTTGATTTCCGTGATAAGAGACGTAAATACACTTATAGATTCACCTTCACGATGTATTTGCAAAAAGCAACTTGTAGTAAAAAACAAGCAAGCAGAAAAAAAACTCGACTGTTGATGAAAATAGTCCCTTCATAAATAAATTAGCAATAATGAATCGAAAAGTGCTGAGAACTACCAAATTTTGCTATACAGATACTCTATAACTTATGGAGATACACAAATATAAGTATGTAATTAAATATGGAAAAATGTGTGAAGTTGAGGAATGGTGTTCAGATATTATCGAAACACATGATTTCTAATCTAAGTAAGTTCGTAAGTGAAAGTTGTGTGTTGCGCGCATTGCACCAGATTTTTTACTTAAAGATTTGGAATGGAAATTCTTCTTTCTCTCGTCCCTGAGTCTTTATTTTCAGAGATACTGCTTTGAAATTTTTCATAAAAACAGTAGACGTTGGCTACACTAGTAACTAAGAAAAAAAATGGTTTTAATGTTTTTCCTTTCCTATTTATTGGCAAAATGAATATAAAAAATGACGTTTTCGATTTTTAAAAAGTAGCCTGCGAGGAATTTTCGTACTACAGCAGTCTATGAAATTTTAGCATATCCCTTATAAAAATGACAATTCAATTTTAATTTTAAGCTATGTCCGACAATTATGGGACGCATACAGCTGGACTAATTAGTTTTTATATGTGAGCGAACGGTACACCTCATAGGCGGGCGCAAGCGACGGTGCTGCTTCTTTACAAGAACTAGAGAAACGGGGATAGAAGCCGGGCTTTTAACACTACCTGGGATTCATAGGGTTTTTTGGCGTTTTTAATTTATTTTTCCATAATTAAAACCTGATTGAGCAAAAAATTATTTGAAAAATGTCTAATAGGTATTGCTCGGTCCCTCATTGTTGAATTAGAAAATCAAAAGACGTGTCATTCTATTTATTTCCAAACAATAAAAAGCTTCTTAAAGAGTGGATTGTAAAATTAGGAATAGATAAGCCTGTTTCGAAACATATGACGATATGTAGTCTTCATTTTAAAGAAAGTGACTATATTTATGCAGGTAAATATTGGAATTTGACATTTTATTGTTCCAAAATGCTAGTTTTATGCAAATGAAATTGGGACCATAGTGTCATAGATTTGTTTTTCTTTTTTAATTTTCCCCATTTTTGTCTTACATCCGTTGTGCTTAATTCCTCCAAGTTTTCAATGCGATGCCTGAAAGCTTTGACAAATAAATAAATAATATGACAAAGAAACTAAGCTGTCATGAAAATGACAGCTGTCATAACAATGAACAATGCCATAACCGAAAAACTTAGAGTAAAGTTACAATGATGTGTTTGCATTTACCAGAACTACCAGCTTTACGCGAAAATTGCTTATTATTATTAATAAATTTGATTTCCACTTTTATTTGATGGGGCGGTCCTTTAAGATCGCTTGTAAGAATGGCACAAGGCTTGTAAAATAACTGTTTTTTTACTTCTACATATTATTCCACATGTAATTATGTGGTTTGCATCAAGGATAGCCTGCCCTTCAATAAATGGTCTTTTAAAATTACCAATTATCTCTATCACATTAATTATGTCTATCCCCGTTCCTTCCGACATTTTGCAAAACTACTAGCGCACCCTATAGTCGATTGCGCCCGCGAATAGGTGTACCACTGCAGGCGAATAAATAAAGATATCGTGCTTAACATATAATCATTGGCGGATCCAGGGGGGGGGGGGCTCTGGAGGCTGCAGCCCCTCCCTTTGGAAAATTATTCGTCATTTAAAGATAGACTTTGACTTTCCTTAATGTAAGGAAGCAAGTTAAAGCACAAATAATGTGCAGAACAAGTCGAATTTTAGTTGGGGGAAAGACTCATAAAGGTAAAAAAGCTGATTATTAGATTCAAATAAAGGGCTGTGGGGCTGCAGCCCCCCCCCCTTTAGGACTGCAGCCCCCCCCTTTACGATTGGCTGGATCCGCCCATGCATATAATAAGACATCTTCTTTCATCTACTTTCACACACGAGATGGGAGTTTTGTAATAGAATTATTAGTGTATAGAATGATTACAAATGAAAAAATAAAATGAATTAAAAATATTTTATGAACTATGTTCTCAAGAACGAAGTACGTTAATTACAAATAGAATAGTTTTAATAATTCTCGTTTTAATAAATACCAGAGTTTCTTATTACACCTATATTATTACCTTTGCAAAATTATGATTAAATTTATTTTAAAATCAAAACACAAAAAAGTGAAATGCTTCAAACCCATGGGCGGATTCAGCCAATCGTAAAGGGGGGGGTGCAGTCCTAAAGGGGGGGGGCTGCAGCACCACAGCCAATCCAATTATTTGGATCTGTCAATCAGCTTTTTTACCCTTATGTTCCTTTCCCACAACTAAAATTATACTAGTTCTGAGTATTATTTGTTCTTTTACTTGCTACCTTACATTAAGGAAAGTCAAATTCTATCTTTAAATGACGAAAAAATGTCTAAAGGGAGGGGTTGCAGCCCCCACAGCCCCTCCCCCCCCCCTGGATCCGCCAATGTTTATACCTGTAGTCCCCACAGTAAGGGTTGATGCTCTGCCCTGGCTTTGGAAAAGCCTGTTTAAGGTACAATGGATTAGTGATCATTAGGGCCCGGATTTATATGTAGTAAAAAATTCAAAATATGTACATATATATGTAGTTATTTTTTGTAAAATATGTAAGAAAAAATGAAAAATATGTAAAATCCATATCATTGTAAAATGGTTTATTTATTTTTTGAAATTCTTTAAGAAAAATATATACAGGAAGGATAATAAATTTTAGTGTTGGATACAACTTATATTTTAAAATTATTGGATACAACATACATTTTTAAATTATCAAACAAAAAAGAACGCCGTTGAGGTCGTAAAATAGCTTTGTAGCGGCTGAAAGAAGGCTCTACATCAACCGAAGTCAATGGAGCATATTTAAAACTTGCTAAGTCTTATGGTGAAAATGCTTCTAAAAAATCTTCTTTTATTTCCTCACCACTGTGAATTTTTGCCAATAGTGTGATTTCTTTCCATCCTGGGTTTTTTCTTAACACATCTTGCAATTTATTTTTCATTATGGTTCCGATTTCTCCTGACGCTTTTTCTAGCTTCTCAATGGCAAAGTTAACAGTAGCAATGTCTTCGGTTATTGGCATGTTTTGCGTTTCGAGTTTATTTATTAAGTGTATTAAAAAACATGCATTTGAGACTATGTAAGCCAAGTTGTTTTTCAAGTTGGGTTTCTCCATTACGGATTTAGCTTTTTCTATTGCAGCAGCCGGATCTGAATCTAGTTTGGTTAGAACATCTTTAATTTTATCGAAGTTCTTGCAGTAATATTCGGCTGCTTCTAACCAAGTGCCCCATCTTGTAATTACTGGCTGAGGAGGCAAAGATAGGTCAGGAAAAACTCCCTTAAAAATGTTTACTCGTTTTGGGGATTTTAAAAATATTTTTTTAACATTCGATATCAAAATATCAACATCCGAAAAATGAAGTCTGACAATCTCTGCCACTCGATGAAAAGCATGGGCGAGGCAAGTGAGATGGATCATATTTGGATAAAATACCTTCAAAGAAGGTCCCGCTTTCACCATATATGGAGCTGCATCCGATAAAAATAATAAAACTTTTTCATATAGAACACCAGTTGGCCACAGAAGACTCATAGAATCATTAAAAAAACGTGCAATAGTATCATAATTACATTTGTCCAGATATTCACAATTTAAGAGAAACTGTGGTGCAGGCGAGTCCTGGCATAGCCTTCCAATTATTATATTTGCAATATATCTCCCTTCAACATCAGTAGTTTCGTCAATCGAAACCCAAATAGGACCATTTTTTATGTCATCTCGAATTTTAACAAGAGTTTCCATGTAAATATCTTTCAAATAATTTTTCCTTAATGTGCTTTCATCCGGTATCTTTTTATCGGTGTAGCGTTCTATGAAACTCTTGAAATCAGGATTATTAATTTTATGAAAGGGGATGTCAGCTCTAATTAATGCGCGACATAAATCTATATTAAAAGTTGACTCACGTGATGAACCAGCTGAAGAAGCTGCTATGAAGGTCTGTTGCAGCTTTGAGCTTCTTTCTTTGTTCCTTTTATGTTTAGCTGTAGCGATATGCTGGGTAACTTGGAAACATTGTGAAGTTGACAGTGCTGTATCACAACATGAACAATATAATATTGCAGAATCACTTTTAAATGTCTCATCGGGAAACTCGCGAATGTACTTGGCAACTAGGTCCCTAGTTTTTGCAGGTACCTTTGGCATTTTTTAACTTAGTATATGCTCGGCGATTGCGATATTACTGATCGTCAGATTGGCTTAAAACTGGAAGGAGTCTAGGGAACAGAGAGTGAGGGATTCTGAGAAAAGGCAAGTAAACAATTCCAATTTTTTTCAGAGTTCGAAAGTATTCGAATACTAGGAAACAACGACTGCCTCTCTTGGTAATCTAATTTGTACCTTGAAGCTTTATTTTATAAACATCTAACTGCGAAATCGTCGAATGTTACGAAATATGTAATAAAAATGTAACAATATGTAAAAATATGTATTTATCCTGAAATATGTAAATATATGTAAAAAAATCTGGTGCGTGCGCGCAACACACAACTTTCACTTACCAACTTATTTAGATTAGAAATTGATGTGTTTTGTTAATTGCCACTTCACAAAGTCACAAATTTTTCCACATTCATTTCTTATTTTTCCCGTTTATGAGTAAATTAAAAACACACGTGAAAATGATACAAAATTTATTAAGTAAAGTACCCCCTCCATTTGATCCATGTTGATGAAATTTTTAATGTCACATCGCGGGCACATACATACACCAAATAACAAGTTTGATCAAAATCGTTAAAGCCGTTTTTGAGTAAATAAAAGATACACGTGAAAATGAGACAACATTTATTCAGTAAAGTGCCCCCTCCAATTGATCAATTTTGATGAAATTTTTACTGTTACATCGCGGGCACATACATATACCAAGTTTGATCAAAATCGTTCAAGCCGTTTTTGAGTAAATAAAAAAAAAACACGTAAAAGTGGAACACAATTTATTAAGTAAAGTCCCCCCTCCGGTTGATCAATTTTGATTAAATTTTTACAGTCGTATCTCGGGCATATAAATAGATCAAATACTCAGTTTAATCAAAATCGTTAGAGCCGTTTTCGAGAAAATCGATAAAAACGTAAAAAGTTATTAAATAAAGTACCCCCTCTGTTTGACCAATTTTAATGAAATTTTTGCTGTCACATCGCGGACATATAGATACACTAAATATCCAATTTCAGATTCGCACGGCTTATAGTTTTTGAGCTAGTCTGTTCACACACACACACACACACACACACACACACAGACACACACACACACACACACACACACACACAGACCATTTTGCGGGACTTGGTTATTTGGACTCAGGGGACCCCAAAACGTGTATTTCCGTTGAAAACCGGAAGTCGAAATTTTTCACGATCGCAATACTTCCACTTACTATATATTTCATATATAGGTAAGTGAAAGTAATAAAAACGCGTCTAAATAGTTCAAAATATCTTAAAACGTATTTTAAACTGTTGTTAATTATGATATGTAACTCAAATAAAAATATGTAAATACATATGAATCCGGGCCCTAGTGATCATCTTAAGGACCCAACAGATTGATTTCCACTTTTATTTGATGGGGTGGTCCTTTAAGATCGCTTGTATGAAGGCACAAGGCTTGTAAAATAACTGTTTTTTTACTTCTACATGTTATTCCACATGTAATTATGTGGTTTGCATCAAGGATAGCCTGCCCTTCAATAAATGGTCTTTTAAAATTACCAATTATCTCTATCACATTAATTATGTCTATCCCCGTTCCTTCCGACATTTTGCAAAACTACTAGCGCACCCTATAGTCGATTGCGCCCGCGAATAGGTGTACCACTGCAGGCGAATAAATAAAGATATCGTGCTTAACATATAATCATTGGCGGATCCAGGGGGGGGGGGGGCTCTGGAGGCTGCAGCCCCTCCCTTTGGAAAATTAATAGTCATTTAAAGATAGACTTTGACTTTCCTTAATGTAAGGAAGCAAGTTAAAGCACAAATAATGTGCAGAACAAGTCGAATTTTTTAGGATTTCTTTAATGAAGGAGCTCTTCCGTGTTTAATGTTTTTTATTGTTTATTTCCCGACGTTTCGAGCTTGTGGCTCATCCTCTGGGGTTATCTTATCTTTAGTTGCTACATTTCCATACAAAGCCTTTTGTCAACTTCTTTTTTTAACAGTATAACAATACTTTTGTCTGATGCATTTTATGGCCTATTACCTTGTCTTGATTTCATTGTCACATTATGGTTATTAGTTACAATGAAATCAAGACAAGGTAATAGGCCATAAAACGCATCAGACAAAAGTATTGTTATACTGTTAAAAAAAGAAGTTGACAAATGGCTTTGTATGGAAATGTAGCAACTAAAGATAAGATAACCCCAGAGGATGAACCACAAGCTCGAAACGTCGGGAAATAAACAATAAAAAACATTAAACACGGAAGAGCTCCTTATTAAAGAAATCCTACATATTACAGCACTCTTCCCCTCTAAGTGAGGAAAAAGATCCTAGCAGAACTGTTTTTTTACTTCTACATATTATTATTGCCAGGATAATGAAATTAATGTAAAAAATTATGAAAGATGAAAAGACTTTGAAATAAATTAAATCATAATTTTGCATAATGAATAATATAGGTGTAAATAAGATAATGTAAAATTTATTAAAACGAGAATTATTAAAACTATCCTATTTGTAATTAACGTACTTCGTTCTTGAGAACTGGGAAAAATATTTTTAATTCATTTCTAAACACTAATAATTTAATTTAGGTATGATATCTTTATTTAGTCGCCTGCAGTGGTACACCTATGAGGTGTACCGTTCGCTCACATATAAAAATTTATTAGTCCAGCTGTATGCGTCCCACAATTGTCGGACATAGCTTAAAATTAAATTTGAATTGTCATTTTTATAAGGGATATGCTAAAATTTCATAGACTGCTATAGAACGAAAATTCCTCGCAGGCTACTTTTTAAAAATCGAAAATGTTATTTTTTATTTTTATTTTGCCAATAAATAGGAAAGGAACAACATTAAAACCATTTTTTTTGTTACTAGTGTAGCCAACGTCTGCTGTTTTTATGAAAAATTTCTAAGCAGTATCTCTGAAAATAAGGACTCAGGGACGAGAGAAACAAGAATTTCCATTAAAATCTTTAAGTAAAAAAATGACCAAAAATAATTTATTGCGATTGTAGATTTATCTTTTGTGTTTTATTTTTAGGATAGGCTGATAGAAAATCAAATTCTGCTCAATATTGAATTTTTCCCGAAAAGATTGGACGAAGTTGAAATAAGTGGCAACGTCGAACAGAGGGAAAAGGACAGAGTTACTAGAGCGGCCCGTGTTGGAGAGAGACAGAACTCCCCAGGCAAAACACATACTGCCATCTCGACATGGAACGAACTAATCGCGGGCGCAATCGACTATAAGGTGCGCTAGTAGTTTTGCAAAATGTCGGAAGGAACGGGGATTGACATAGTTGATGTGATAGAGATAATTAGTAATTATAATTGAAGGCCATTAATTGAAGTGCAGGATATCCTGAGATGCAAACCATATAATTACATGTGGAATAATATCTAGAAGTAAAAAAAGTTATTTTACAAGCCTTGTGCCATTCTTACAAGCGATCTTAAAGGACCGCCCCATCAAATAAAAGTGGAAATCAAATTTTTGAATAATAATAAGCAATTTTCGCGTAAAGATGGTAGTTCTGGTAAATGCAAACACATCATTGTAACTTTACTCTACGTTTTCCAATTATTAATAACATTAATTACCTATGCATACAATCATTGTTATGACAGCTTAGTTTCTTTGTCATATTATTTATTTATTTGTCAAAGCTTTCAGGCATCGCATTGAAAACTTGGAGCAATTAAGCACAACGGATGTAAGACAAAAATGGGGAAAATTAAAAAAGAAAAACAAATCTATGACACTATGGTCCCAATTTCATTTGCATAAAACTAGCATTTTGGAACAATAAAATGTCAAATACCAATATTTACCTGCATAAATATAGTCACTTTCTTTAAAATGAAGACTACATATCGTCATATGTTTCAAAACAGGCTTATCTATTCTTAATTTTACAATCCACTCTTTAAGAAGCTTTTTATTGTTTGGAAATAAATAGAATGACACGTCTTTTGATTTTCTAATTCAACAATGAGGGACACTTTATCCCTCGCATACAAATAAGATTAGTTAAACCATTGTCAAACTTCTCTAAATTAATGAATTAAAATATTGAATGCTTCAGAAAAACTGGCACTACAAAACTAACTTTGATTAATAACATATATTTATTTATAACTACAAATATACTAATCTTATTTGTTTGCGTAGTGGAATAAAAACATGCAAGTTCTTTTTGTTCTTGTACTCTCCTACACCCACGCCAGATGCATGCAATCATGAAATAGTCACTTAAGTTGTCCGTACTATAAATAATAAAATTTATTGAGACAGCATTGACACCTGAAAGTGAAGCCGTGTATTCCTGTCAGAAGAAAGAATCCAAAACTTAAATAATTTTTTTCTGGTAAAAAATTTAATCTCCTAAAAAAATTTGAACCCTATATTTTTTACTTTTAGCTATTTTTTCCTAAGTGTTGGATTTTTGTGGATTATAATGGAAATGGAAAGATACAAAATACTACAATGTTAATACAATCATTTAAAAAAGACAAGCATACTGTAAAAGATAAAAAATTACTAAAAAATGTGACAAAAACGATGTCAAATCACGATATCCAGAACTAGACAAGTGTAGGAAAGAAATTAGTTTGATAAAATAGGCTACAGTTTGAGAAGCTTAATAGCTAATGGTTTTTTTTCCATTCACAAGCAAAACTCAATTTTTTCAATAATTATTTTAAGCAGGAACCCATTGGTGTCCCATCATAATTTTTATAGCACATATTAATGACAGCCTTTTCAACTCTACTGAATTTTTTCAGATTTAAAAAAAATAGCTTTTTGAGAAATTCAAATTTGAAATTTTGATTCAAATTTTGAAAAGCAAATTTCTCTTAAACCCTATTGAGTTGCATATCATAAGGAAGGTAAAAGATTTAGTTTAAAAATGACATCAATTTCAACTCTCTATCTCGCCTAGAAGAGTTGCAATTTCAATTTCCAGATGACGCGACAGCTCAAAACAGAGCATTTTTCCATGGGTTTACATAGCTATATTTTGAAAACCGATTGAGATATTGAGTTGAAATATGAAATTTTTCTTAGTCTACAGGAAGGTGTCGATAATGAGCTGAAATTTGGTATTTTTCTTAGTCTACAGGAAGGAATCCTATGTACCAAATTTCATTAAAATCTGAGATGGTGAGGGAAAAAAGTGTGTTGATGTGGCATGGAATGACCCATGCAGTAGAGTTTAACTTCATGGAAACGATATGTTAGACGTACTGTAAGTACCTTTAATACTGTAAGTAAACTGTAAAGTACCTTGAACTTTGTTTATTAGAAGTAAAAAAGTGGCCCTTATTATCCCTATTAAGAAGAAATGGCTAAGTAAAAATATAGTTGGAAAGCTTGGAATTCCAGAAATAATACTTAGTTTATAAATTGATAGGTCACTGGAACGAAATATCCAGTTACGAAAGAAAGAATAATTTTTATATTCAGATTATTCAACAGGGCCTGTTTTTTCCATAGCAATTAGTGGAAACGATCTCTAGTCAGTAGCTGATCCAGAAATTTTCTGAGGGAGGGCGCACTTTTTTATTTTTTAAATTTTTGCGTCATAAAGGATCTATTTTAAAATATTAGTGCACATTTAAGTAGTAAATTTCCATTAAATGTTTAAATACAATCCATTTTTCATTTAAGGAGCTTAAAAAATTATTAAAGATAGCCCTTTTAACACATAAATAGTAATAATTGATTGGAGTCCTCACGTCCCGGGGGGGGGGGGGGGGGTGGGCCGCGCCCCTCCCCTGGATCCGCCTCTGTCTCCAGTAACCAAGTCCCAAGTGGTACCAAGTCCCATGAGTAAGTGGCCTTCTCCATTATAGAGACACCGCTGTATTCAGTACTAATGACAGTACCCACTTCCAGTTGCCATTTAAAAAATAATAATAATAATACATTTTTAGTCAAATAAAGGACTGGTGGCAAGTGAAAGTTGTATGATACGCGCATCGCACCTATTTTTCGTTATATGAACAAGAAACCTATAGCAAGATTGGTGAAAGACATCATTATTTACCAGCATTTATAATAGGGAAGCATATCTAACAATAGGGAAATGTTTGAATTGAATGGAAAACACCAGTTGAATTATTTTTTTTTTAATTAATGTTTAAAGAAAATTTCGACTATAAGGTATCCATTGAAATTAATGAATTTAATAACTTTGTTTGATGAACTTCTTCCTACTACAAAAAAATAAATAATGTTTTTTTAGATAAAATTAATTGTTGGTTTAAGCAAAAATAGAAAGATAAACGGTGCGGATTGAAAAATAAAACTAAGGAAAAAGTTATTCACTTTTACTGTATAACTAAGAAAATTATTCACATATTGCCAACTAAAAGTGAAAAGGGCACTACCCCCTATTAGTGTATTTTGACAGGATGTTTGAAAAGTTGTATAGATTATTATGAGTTAAAATGGCTGACAGTGTGATCCTTCTAGCCTAAATTCACAATTTAAAAAGTGAAATTAGATTAGTAACCTTTTCCCTTTATGTAACTATATATTTTAAGTTCTGGAAAACTAATAGTGGAAAAACTCGTTCAAACCTTAGATGGTACAGTTGGAGAGTGGAACCAGTCCTTGACCTAGAGTGGCTAAGATCTTATGCAATACCGGTCGTTTACCTTTCTTCTTTATACACTTCTTTCGTAAAGACGAACTTCTTTGGCATTATAATTGGTCAAGCATTATAAGCGTCACCTTAATTACTTCCTTACCGCCAAATATTTTTTGATCTTATTATGGGAATGTTGTTTTATACTCCTTATGATAAAATCACACCAAGGATTAATTGTGTATGTAATATCTGTATTCAAACATTTGTAATTATCAAAATGTTCTTATGTTTCAAAGTTGTTTGTGATCTCTTTGGAAATTTTAAGATGGAATAACGGGAAGGTTAAGTTCAGGGTTTATTATTGCATTGGTGAAGTTATACTATAGGAACATAAGGTTAATGAATTTTATTTAAAGCAAATAAAAAATATGTTTTAAGTAAATTAAATGAATAATCTTTCGACTTTATTAGTCGTAACCAGGATATATATATTTTGCAATAAACAGGTCTAAAGTAGTTTTAATTTTTCTCTAGTATATCCATTTAGTCACTGTTGAATACAATCTCTTAAAAAAATATCAGTTGTGAATTTCATAGGACATGTTTTTCTGTTATTTTTTTAACTATTTGTAGAAGCAATTTGTGATCAGATCCCTGTGTAATTGATGCAATTTTATTCTATATTTCCTGCCAATTTGGTCGACATTATTTGAAGTTAAATTATAAATTGGTCGTTTTGCAAAAAAAACAAAAAAAAAAACAATATATAAATTCATTATTTAGGAAGAAGACTCGTTGAGTTCCAAACCTTAGTAACTCTGTGTCTGTAGAACCAAGTTACTAAATTACAACTACTACAACAACTACTACTAACAAGCACAACTATGCATGTGTAAATATATACATCTAAGTATATATATTTAGATTACAGTAGTAGTGTTTCAGTCGTTTATGATGATTAAGTGTGTACAATTTTATATCTCGTCAATATTTCCATACTTTTTTTAAGCTAGTGGTATATATTTTATTTAATGATATGTACCTACATAGTTAGAAAGGTCATACTGCCACCGTGACAGAAATCCTTTGTGTAATATAGCCTATAGAAGTTAAAAAAAAGGAAAATAAATACTTTAATGTGGCTTATGTTGGCTACTAATTTTATGGAAAATTATCAGCAATGCAGAAAACTGCAGAGGACCTGGGTAAGATTCCCAGTGGTTGTTGATCTTTGATCTTCTAATAAACATATTTAAAAATTATAAATTCATTACTTAAAAATAATAAATGAGTAAATTCCAACATAAAAAATTTCAATTTGATTTCTCATTAATTGTCTCAATTTTGGTCTCATATAATAAAACTTGTTCTGAAATAACTTATAATTCTGCTTGTTTCTTGTTTTTGAATTTATTTTGTTTAAGCTTTCAATTGTAAATCATATCTCACATTAGTTTGGTGCAGTTTTGAAATTTACTTTGAATGTCAGATTCCTTGTGTGATTCTTTTATGATGCGATTTATTTATTAGTTAAAATTAGTGGATTACTATTTTTATTTTTTAATTCATGCTTTTTTGGTGTATATCTCTATTTTATATGGAATAATGGATTAGCATTTGATTTGACAACCTATTAAACTCTGGTTGGGGATTTTACTTACTAAAATCAACAGTATCAAGCTTCAAATCCAATTAAATGGGTGATGATAATACTTGGTATTTTTCGCCCTTGAGAAATCCAAATGAAACAATAATCTGATAGTAAATTATAAGAAGTAATATAAATATAAAAACTAATATAAACAGTATAAAGTTTAAAATCCAAGTAGATGATTGATTATAATTCTTGAAGTTTTTCGTCCTTAAAAAATCCATATAAAACAAACTGATTGTGAATTATAAAATGTATTGCTCCTTATCTAGAAGCTGCCCTCCAGCGACTGCTATAAGTAACTTTATATTCGCTGATAACATAAAAAGCCATTCTGTGTTATCCAATTTGAACTGAAAAGAATACATGGGGGAGGGGGGGGGGGGTAGTGTTGTTACCCAGTTTGAGCGAGCATAGGAAGTTTAAGTTTAAGTAATTTATTTCCTGGTTCGCCACTAAATGTAAAATAACCTCTCTGGACTAAAGTCAAATTAATGTTGCTTTTGACTTGAATGTTTTCCCACCATGGCCTCTTATCCTTATTTTGCTTGGGGTTATTTCTTAGTAGTTTTACATAATACTTCTATCAGCACAATAGGGATTCAAAGCTGTTTTTGGCTTGCTCAACATCTGCCTATGTTATTCTTCCATTGGTGACAGAGATGAACAGCTGCTGATGATCCTATCATGTTTCATCCTCATATCAACCTATGTGGATGAATACCATCCAGAAAAAAATTGTACATCCACCTTATGAGTCCAAGTCATTTTAGCCTTGGTACTTTGATAATGCATGAGAAGTTCAATTCTTTGTAGAGCTGTAACAGTCCACTGTTTTCCCATTCTTTGCTGACTGCTCTCATATACTTTATAATTTTTCTTCAATTGAATTTCTTTTCTAACCTCTCCAGCTGGTATCAATACTTAGGCGGCTCTAATATAAGGAGCCCTACCAATCACACACGTCAGAGAAGGAACACAAAGATACTAAGAACAGTTTCAGAACAATATTGGGGGTCACCTGTGGTGTAGGGGCTATCATAGCACCCTACAATACTGAAGGTCGCTCTAGGATTTTTTAATGGAAGGAAGGTTCTAGGATTTGTAAAGGAAGATCTGGCCATGTGTGGCATAAGGGGGGTTACACTACAGGTGTAACCAACCTATACTTGTACAGCATAAAATATGATAAAAATATAACTTTCAAATGACTCCCTCATGATGACCAATACCTTAGTACAAAACAATCAGAATTAGCTAGATATGTGTAGTCAGCCTTGTGTAATGACTAATCATTTACTTGCTAGTTGCATTCAATAACTTACCAGTTTTTTTCATAATTAAAACCACTATTCTAGTTTGATAAGTTAGAACCTTATGAAAGGGACTGTTAAGTTGGGATATGCCATTTTAGAAGTATTAATTGCTATGAATCTGATCATTATTAGTTAATTGAGGCTGTGAAGCTATTACATCTTATATTTCATATGGGCCTTTTTAATATGGCCATCACTGCATATGGGCTTACTGGTATATCCAAAATACAATATGGTATTTATGTATTATTATTGCATTATCCTATTTATGGGATTTCTATCTTACAGATTATGTTTTGTTTTTTAGGTTGAAATATGGTGGTCCTACTGATACAAAACAATTAGAGCTTACACAAAAGTAAGTATTTTTAATTTTATTTTAAATAGTAATAAGCAAAAGAGAAAAAATCATCAACTTTTAATTCTTACGGCTTCTTGACAGAGCTTAAAATAATTTCATGTCTTTTCATCAACATAACTTCATTTCAACAACACTAACTTATGTCATTAATCTCAATCAGACTTGGTCCTAAACATGTTTTTTCTCCCTCTGATTTGATATATTTTTTATCAATGAAAAGATATGTTTAGAAAAGGTTGTTGGAATTTATTTTGAATCAGATTAATGTTGGGAAGTTCAAATAATTAAAAGTACTACACATGATTTTAATTTTGTCAAAATAAGAATAGGAATTCGCTTCAATAGCAATTCCACCACAAATCAAAATTAAAAAAAAAAAAGCAAAAAAACTTTAAACATCTGTATCCATTTGTACTAGTATTTTATTTACAAATTTGAAAATGTATCAATGTAGGAGATGGAAGTGAGGAATGGAGTTTAGCTATTAAGGAGGCCCATGTTTTAGTATGGACTCTAGTTAGATAGATATTAAATTTACAAATATAAGGGATTCTAAATCAAGTTATACTTTTAGCATATCTTTAGATTATGGTCAGTTGGGTAACTATAATGCTTAATTCTCTACAGTCACATTTACATTACATGCTTAAGGCACTCAGAAAGTGAAAAGATTGTTATGCTGAGGTTCAATCACCTAAAGAATTGTATCAAGATAGTTTAATGTTGAAAACTTTTTGTCGCTATTTAACTTTATATTATGGTCATATATTTTAGGTGGGGGCAAATTATTCTCTAATCATTAAAATTAGTTTTGGGAATGCTAGAGTAACATTAAAATGTTAACCCTGAATATGTATGTTCATTAAAATAAACTGTTATAATTAAATTTGAAGAAAAAAAAGAAAGAAAAGAAATTTGTCTGAATTACCATAAAGAGCTTGTCGGATGTTGTGTACTTAGATAAAATACATTGTTTAATTTAATTCACTAGATCCTTTTAAAATATGGCAAATGGAAATTTAAACTGAATGTTGAAGAATTTCGCAATGAATATGAGAAACGAATGTTGTGTCAAAGACTTGAACTTTCGGAACTTCAATAGATTTTCTAGTTATTATTTATAATTATCTGACGAGGTTTTGCATATTCTTCTCAATCGATCACTATTTCCTACAATGCTTTCCTATAAAGGCGTAATGAATATTGTCTAGTTCGGACCACCTCTATTCAAAATATCGCGGTATGGAGTATTGTGATGCAGAAAGGTATACCGTCTTCCTGGAAGGGGCCAGGTTTCCCTCAGGTAGTTTTTCCGGTAAAGGTACTGAAGAGCGGCTGATGGGCGTGGCCTGTTTTGAGAAGTTATGTGACCATGATGTTATCGAACTCCCTTCGCCTTTTTTTTGTAAGTTAAAAAGTGCCTTGATTGGCTTTAATAGATTCTAGCTTTCGACTCCCGCTCGCTGCGCTCGCTCTTCAGAGATAAATAAACCCCCAAAAGGGTCCTTATCAGTGGCGATCGGACCTTACTTTGAAGGGCGCCTTAGTGAATGGCGCATAAGCCGCACTTCAGTACATGTACCGTTTTTCCTCAGTCCTTGTACCGTTTTTCCTCAGTCCGGATCAATGGAGAGATTTTGATCTCCGGTTAGTTCTGTTTTCCAACATCACATTGCTAATTATTGTACGAATGGAACCTAATTTTAGGTTCATCTCATCGTTATTTATTTATAATATATATTGATCAGATATATTTCTTATATACTGTATATGTACCTACTCTAAAAACGATTCCTATTCGATTCGATTATTAAAGAAGGGGCCCGGTGTGGCTGTGCGGTAAAGTGCCGTACTCCCATGCCGGAGCTGCGGGTTCGAGTCCCGCCCTGGGTGATGCTTTTCTTTCGTAGAAGTATCACCCAGTGCCATGGGTGTTAGTATGGGCAGTATAGGGCTTCAATGGAAGCCTTAAAGTCCCGAAGAAAAAAAAAAAAAAAAAAAAATTATTAAAGAATAATTAATAACAATAATAATAATTATTAGGTTATAAGAAATGTCTTTAAGTAAGTTTAAGAGATCTAGAGAGAAGTCACGCATTGATGTGAGAGATTGCGTGATGCACAAAATGTTTATCGATAGGAAAAAGACATGACAATTCGTAAACTTTTATCTATATTTTCTTGATTCTTTATTTAAATAAGGCAATATTAACTGCCCCTACTTAAGAAGAATACAGTATCGCCGTCCGTTTTTTATTATCGGTCGTTATTACGAACCCTTTCTATCGATTCCTATTTACGATATATCGCTTGTTATAGGTGCACCAATGTATGAAGTACTAACGGCAGTAAAATTTTTCCAATAGAATAAAAAATAAAAATGTCATTGAAAAAAAAAATTACCTTAAATTAAAGTTACCTTTCCGGTTACATTGAAAAAAAAAAACAACGTATATTTTTAGTCAAGGAAAGGAGTCTGGTAAGTGAAGGTCATGTCATGCGCGCTTCGCACCAGATTTTTTTGTATTTTCGACAGAAATAGTAAGGTTCGTTGTCAAACTTATCTCTACACCTGGCTACTTGGAAGCGTCCCTCAAATTTAGAAAACATTTGGAATTTGTACCTTTATGTTTTTATTTTGATATAACATCCGTCTGCGTTTATAAACTTCTTTATTACAAAATATCTATTTAAGGAATTAGGAATTGTGGGTAAATCGGAATTCACTTAAGATTGGGACATAACCGAGAAGGGCTGGGATACAAATAACTCTTGCCTTATTTGTGGCCCAGAGATTTCCTTTCACCCGCATTATATCTGTTTCTTCGTCTTGCGACAGGAGCGACTATTGTTTCTTAGCTGGCTGAATGTTGAAGGACTGCAATGTATCATTTATTTTATTTGTTATAGTAATGTAATTGTTTATTTTGTTTAGTGGCATAAAGTAAATAAAAATTTATAGTTTAGATATGTAAGTCGCTTATAGGTCTGTACAAAAATCAGTTAAATCCATGAAATTTTTTATCTTTTGTTATTACTGTTGTTACTTTCACTCACCTACATATGGGTTATTTTAAACTACTTTAGAGAAAGTATTTAATATTTAAAAGCACTGTAGTATTAAAGTAAAAGAATGTATTGCGTTCGTGAAAAATTTCGACTTTCGAGGTTATCAGTGTCAATACATGTTTTTTGGTCCCCTGAGTCCGACTAACCAAGTTCCGCGAAATGATCTGTGTGCTGGAGCGGATTTAGCTCAAAATTTTGGGGGGGGGGGTCATGACTCCACCATCGCACACTCACGTGTTGCCTTTCGCCTGACAGCACTTTTGTTTTCAAATTTATTTAATGGATTTCTTTCTTTCAGCAGGAAGAACTGCGATCTATAGTGTTAAGTTTGTGGTTTAGCAGATAGATAATTGTATAATTCCTTTAAAAATACAAAATAAATTATGGTATTTGAGTTATGTATGTGCCAGCAGGTAGGTATGGACGTGACAGCAAAGATTTTATCTAAATCGAGTAAATGTATTGAACACGTTATTCCAACGTCTATTTTTCTATTTACGATTTCTCTAATAGATTATTAACGATTTCGATTAAGCTCTTCATGTTTAATTCTAATGAAGCATTCCCTTTATTAATATGAAGTAGGTTTTATCGTTATCGAATAGGTCTGATAGGGCTTAAATGGCTAAGGAAAAAATATTCTTTAATTTTGTTTATTTCGAGTAAATAACTGTCCTTGTCATCCCTAGTTACAAGAAAGGGCTTAATAAAAATAATGAAAGAATTTAATAATCAAATAAAAGAGAAAAAAATATATGATTTCCCAAACAAAAATTTTAATTTCGGATATAGTATATATATCATTGGAAAGCTAAGGATTTAAGAAATAATAATATGTAGTTTGTAAAATAGAAGAAGGTCGCCGTTTATAAAATATCGTCGTCGTATTCTAAAAAATACTAAGGTGCTAAAAATTGAAAATTTAGTTCCAATTTATTATCGGCAGTTGTTATAACCCTTTCTTTCGATTCAGTCTAAAACTCTATTATTATTTCTATAATCTCCTAAAAAAATATTTAGATAAAAAAAATCAAAACGAATTCCTGGAAATTACGAAGTTCTAGAGTAAATGGGACCAACTTTACTCTTGGTACATCAGTGCATGATTTACTGACCCCACTTTTCGATATTAAAGAAAACAATTTTCAATGCTAAAGAAAGTGTAGTGTTCCCTCTCCGGTAGCACCTAAGTACGCCATTTAAAAAAAAATTGCTATTTTTAGTCAATAAAGAAGGGTTGTAGGTAAATGTTGACTTTTAAGTTTTGCAATAATGATATTAATCTATACCTTATGGAGAATAACAAAATAAAATAAGTAAATAAATATGGAAAAAGCTATCTATCTGTAAAGTTGCTCAATGACGTTCACACGTTTATCAACCAACGTCGACTTCTACTATAAGTAGGTTGGTAAGTGATAGCTGTGTGTAGCGCACTTCGCACCAGATTTGTTATTACCTGCATTGGTCCCTGGTGATATTTACTGGATTTGATATTTTCTTAAGCTTCAGACCTAATCTACCTTCTCACCCGGTGTTATCTTTAACCAACTGATTTACCACCTGCAAAGTAAGGATCAGACTTCTATGGACGACATAGAACTATTGGAGCCCTGAATCATTCAAAGAATCTAGCCCTTCCAGTCAAAACAAGTGAGGAAAATAGTGGAAGCCTATAATCATGTTCTAGGAGGTTCTAGGAGGTAATAGGAGGTTTTAAAATATACCTTAGGGGAGTTGATATGCACATAGGGGTTTTAAAACGTCTTTGAAATACTCATCTTCTCCCCTCCAATGACCAACAGTGAAATAATCGATTAATATCATGGAAAAATGTTTATTGCAAGGACATTCGAACGCGGAATCGATTAGTCGATCTTTAATAATAACATTTCCATCTATAATTTCTATTAAGTTGGCAAAAAAAAAGCCTTTTCATTGCGAGGAAGACTGGAAGTGGGAGCTTTCCCCTGAAGTAGGTAGAAGGAACTCGCCTCTCTTTGCGGCCCATCCATCACTGGTGCAAGGTCTTCCTGACTGTACTCTATAGCGCCCAGCCTTTGTGTACTATTTAATTACGGCCTCCTCGCGGCCTTAGCTACCTGCTGGTTCATTAGATTTGATGGATCGGCAGTTTGTGATGTGGCCTGTCATCTTTCTTCTTTGTCCTCCCACTCTTCTCCAGGTGTTATTATTGTTACAAATGCATTCTCAAACTGATCCAAAATCATACACTGAGAACAGATCCCGTTCTGAGAGGTTCGATTTCTGGACGTGGTCGAATCTTTTATCTTTTAATTAAATATTTTAATACTATTTTCTGTTTTTACTAATCGTATGTTGGATTACTTGGAATTTGGATTTTTAATGTGATCTGGCTTGGAATTTGTTAAGAGTGTATCAACATTTTCTTTTTTAACGTACTTGGCATAACTAGGCATGAGACGTGGTCGTCCTTTGACTTTATCGGGTGTACATAGATTTTAAAAGTTGGTAACGAGTTTTTGAAAAAAAAAGATCAATATTTATTTATTATAAATTATTTATTTTACTATAAATAAAATTATTTTATATGTATTCATAGGTAGATGACTCTCATATTCTGGGTGTTAGTTGTGTAAATAAGTTACTAATTTCGCAAGATCCAGATACTTCAGGTTTCCACAGCACTAGCAGATAGGGAATGATCTGCATAAACATGCAATATATTTAAAAGCTTTTGTTTGTTTGACGCTCGTAATACAAACAGTAAAGGGTTCATTTATAACTGTTTGATTTCTTAAGAAAAAGAGCTGTGTCAGATCTTTTGTAATCGTCTTATTCTTTTTGAGTAGATAAATGTAACTTAAGTAAGCGTTCTATTTCTAAAAATGCCAGTTTAGAATTTTTTATTTTAGACCTTGAGTTAAAATGATATGTTCAGTATGTTTTAGATTTTAATATCGAGTAGTTGCTGTTTTACAAAAATTTAAAAATAAGGAGAACACATTAAAGAAAATATAAATTTATATTGTCCGCACTCAGATCAATTAAGCTTATTTTTTCCTTTTGAAGTGAGTATTTGACTGAAAAATGATAATGTTTGGACGGCCATTCTTTTATTTATTTTGTTTTGTAGTGGTACTTGTAAATTTATAATCTTGAATCTTGATGTAATACACATCCACTCAAAACTATTTATTTTAAGAAGTGGCGTATTTGCGAAATTCCTGCTGACCTATGATTACTTGAAGTGAGATTTATTAATTTTCACTGATATTTATTTTTATTTTCTACGACTTCTCTATGCATCTTCATGCCTACTAGCAGTTGCGAATTTAGAATATATTTTCGGGGGGGGGGTGTGAAAATGTAAGTAAGATTTAGTGGGGTAAGTGTCAAACTAAACATGAACGACAAACAATAGTTGCTGATGGACTCCTCCACTGAAGTATGGTATACTGATAGATACCATATTCTGCCCCGGCCATAAAGATTTGCAAGATTCATTTTAATAATTCAGATAACGGTACTTATTTTTTTTGTTTTCTCAGTTCTGTAGGCGATATTGTTATATAGGCACCTGCTACCTAGATACTGGCATTACAACTTATGTTGGTGTTGATGGTTTACTGACAGTTGTGAAATTAACACGCCTCAACTTGGGAAACTCTTATAGTAGTGACTCGCATTATAAAGAACAGGTTGTTTCCCTTGTATAGACATTCCTGAATTACGATTTATAATTTTAAAATTTTAGGATTAGTTCTGTTTTATTTTATTCAAAATCTTACAAATTTAACTAAAACGGCGTTTCTTTTTTCTTACCTGTATAGATTGTCCTGTGTTGATTTATTAGCTTTTATCAGAATGACAGTGGTAGTGCCTGTGCTGCCTTTTGGCGCTCCTAATTGAAAAATGTTTCAGCTATCTGGAAAGGGTCCGGCTATTTTACTTTCTACTGCTACCTAACTTGATAGTGATAGTTAAGGGATGAGCAAAGCAGCTTTCTTCAGGTTAAGTGTAAATGTTTATCTGGAAATATAGGTTTTGCGCTAATGCTTATAGTAATTATACCCAACATATTAGAAGTAACATTACAAAACTGGGCTAGTCCAATTTATAGCCCAAACACTGTTTTATTACTTATGATGTCTTTATTGTTGTAAACTAAGAAAACAATTATGAATTTAATTTAAGAGTGCAGCAAGATTTTGAGTAATGTTGTAAGAATGATTAAAAATATAACCAGTTTTATATAGGATTAATCAACATTTTGAATGCACCTCTAAGAGATTTGTTGCGAGTTTTGATTTAAAAGATAAATTATGTTCTGAAAGAATGCAAAAAATAATGTAGGATTCCTCTGCTTACTAAATTAAGACATGTGGATAAGACGAGTTTTTTAATATCACTATTTCAATGAAATATTAATAATCATTGATTTAGGTGACCTGGTTAAGTAGGTCGCTCATTGGGTATCGGGTTGGTTCAACATTAGATATTGAATAATGCAGTATTAATGATTGGATAATAGCTGCAATCACTGGGTTTGCCGGAGAGACGTGTGCCCTTTATTTCATCCTCCAATCAGTTATCTCTCCCTCCCTCTCTAGCTCAACATTTCACATCGTGATAAACTGTGGCGAAACTTTCCTATCGACACCTTACTATGTCCCTCAATTCTGCTTACTTTAGCTTAGACTTCACTTAGTTCTTAACTTGATTTATTGTTTAGCCTGAAGTAATGAATCTCATTTAAGCCGCATTTTCTCAGTATTTTAATGTTTTGCTTCGTGTCGAAAGCTATCACTCGGGAGTAGTGTTGCTTATTACTTAAATCCGTTTCATAACTTGAAGAATACGGTTTTGTAGGTTTCAACGGTATACGCGTATATACGTTTAACGCGTATACACGATATATTTTTTACATAAACTTTCTGACAACCGATTTTACAAAAGCGCAACTTTTCCAATTGGCTTTTTTCTCGAAACTACAATTGTGTACACTCTCCCTCTACGCAGTAAACACGTATTAATTTTGAAATTCGAATATATTTCCTTGATCAAGGTGAAAATACGACTGCAGCAACAGAGCTACTTTATGTGCTCTTTTTCAAAAATTGTTTCCATTATTCCATTTTTGTAGTAAACAAATAAATGATTATGGTGGCTCACATTTTATTCATCAAGCTGACCAGTTATCTAATCCTTTTCGATGTGTGTAAAATTTTAGGCTTTAAAAGTATATTTAAAAAAAATACCGTTTCTAGATTATATGGTTGTGAAGGCCTGAATTAGCATCTATCTAAAATGTTGTAAATTATTATTGCAAGATTTTTGTTGTGTTTGTCAAATTAGGTCTTGTTCATATAAAAAAGTTGTATAACAGTGAAATAGTCATATAATATACAAGAAATCTGGAAAAAAAAATTGTATAAAAATCCAATTACGAACAGAAAAGGTAGTAGTACTTTGTAGGAAAGAAGCAAAGATAAATAGTCCCACTTTGTCTCTTGAAAAGTTGGAATTTTTGATTTTTATTCATTAGGCCAATAATGCGAATATAGTTTGATTGGAAATTAGTCAATAAAGCCATCAGTTAATTTGTTTCCTTGAGATCAACACGGGTCAAATGTTTATTCTGATATTAATTAATTATTAAAATATTCTAATTGAATCAGTCGTTTGAAGAACCTTACATGTATACCATATCCATATCCCAACTAAGTAGACTTAAGTTTTTACATGTTTGTAGTCTCCTTACATGCTGCAAAATATAATTTAAGAACCTTGTATTTATAATTCTAATTCCTAATAATGTATGTGTGTCGGAGAAAAAAATGGAAATTTAGACAATCTCTTAGTCCAAGCATAGAAAGGTTTTTTTTCACTTTTTCATAAATTACATCAAATCCATCAATTTGTGGACATGTCGGGTTTATCAAACGACAAAATAACCTAATAGCATACTTTTTAGTTTTATTTATTTTCTATCAATGAGTTTCTCCTTTTAAAATAATCATGAAGTCAGCCATTATTCCATTTTTCCAACTGACCCGTTTTCCTGTCAGTTTGTAGACATGGACACTGTCGCTGTTTCATTCCTTTGGCGAAGAAACCTAGACAAGAAATTGTCTCCGTGTAAAAGAGCTGATCACCTGAATTGAGATATTTTCAACTGCCAATCACTATATAATAATAACGGAGGAGAAGATGACCCATGTTTATTCGGCTGAAGCCTGTAAGTAATAATGTCAAGGATGAAGATCCGGAGTAAGTGGCTTCTTCGGAGAAATTATAGTCACTTCACGCTGTTGGTTGTTTTCGAAGGATTCTGAAGGGCTGCTTTCCCTTAAAAATTTCATAGTTTCACCGGTGAAAATATAGTAACAATAAGAATATAATTACTGGCTATAGTAAAAAAAATGATATATCAGTTAATGAAGGAAAGGATGTTTGAAAGTTTCTTTTTTTTTTATAAAAGCATGCTCATCTTTAAATCTTCGGTGAATTGTTATCATCAAAATAGGTTTCATTGTCCAAAATATTAGGTCTTCTACAAACAGCAATTGTTTACTGTATGTAGACGATATTACCGAATATTGGATTGAACCAGTGGAGGGTAACGATGATGTAACAATTCTACTTTTTGGAAATATTTCTCTATTGTCCGGATACGTTTGTAAAGAAATTCCTAAAAAAAGCCAGACTTTTGTAATTTGCAACTGCTTACCAACCTTTTTGGCCCCTGTAAGTCATAGCTTCAGAATGCCGGATGTGCTATCATATTTTGGAATTGTGTGAATCCGAAAACATTTCCTAATTTTGAGAACCATGGTAAGGAAAAGAAAAGGGTTGTAAAAGCTATTAGTACTCTTCTAATGCTTTGGGTAAATACTGTCTGTGTACATTGCTCCATGTCACGCGCCACCGTTACAGGTTTCGTTACGTGCGCAGGGAGTCCACCATGTACACCATATACAGTAATTCTCTTCACCATTGAGAATATAACGGCCTATTTGTTTATGTTTGTAGGCTAATCAAATGTTCGATTATCTCCACACCCTGTGGCTACAACTACATGAAAAATAAGAATAAGAAAAATCATTAAGTTTTATAATAGATAAGGTTTTTTTTCATTGTCCTATTAGTGATAGTATCGTTATTTATTCATGTTGTGCGAACTCACTGTACATATATTTAATAATTATAAACCATTTATGTGCATCAACATTATTTGGATTTCCCCCCCATAAATATGTATTAGTAATTTAATAGAATTTCAAATGCTCATCAGATGAGATGGAAGTCTAAACTTTCGGGATGAGGAGACCATTGAAGTGTTGGAAGATAGGGGTAGGTTTTGTAAATGACCCACTATGGAGGGGTACAATTATTTTCTACTTAGGAATGGGTGATAGTGTCATTGCTCTATATTACTTTCTTATTGCGTTACTAAACTTTCGTTTGGCAATCTCTTCAAAACAGGACAAACAAATTTCTGTATGGTTCACAGGCTTAAAATTGGAAAAACAATTTATTAAAATATAGGTCATAATAAATAAGAGAAAAGAAGGGAAACTATTTACATTGCACATGATAACCTAATGATAATAAAAAAATCTGAAGGCTTCCAAATAAGTATATTTTCTTTTTTTTAAATAATACTATCTTAATTTTATACTGAATTGATTAATCACGTATAAAATTACGAATGGTTAATTTTGAAAACTTAATGTGTTAGGTTTATTTAAAAAAAAAAAAAAATTTTCCAGATGCTGATAATTGGATAAATAGGAAAAAAATCATATATGTTACTTTATTTATTATTTGTCTTTATTACATTATTACTATTTGTACAATATAATTTGTTTATTAATATTTTGTTACTATTTCATTCGATTTCCTGTATATCAATGAAAAGTGCAAAAATATACTGTATCTAAAAAATATAGCGTATTTTGTAGTCCATGGGATATATTCTCTATTCTATTTTTTTTTTCTAAATAAGATTTAATTTTTTACTATAACATTTTGCAAGTTCGTATTTATGAATGTGCATGTAGCAAAGATTGATCAGAGAGAGATAAAAATTTTCTTTAAGGATTTTGTGTTTTTTATTTGTTCGGTATTCCTTACCGTGTGTTGCGTCCGGGGGTGGAGATGGGTGATGGTTTTTAAGAGGTGTAACTAACCTCTTCTAATTTGGGCGGGAAGATTGAGATTCGTTCTGTGGGTCCGCCTCGAAGTAAAAGTCACCCCGCCCGCGGTGGACTCGAACCGCCGCACAGTGGGACGAATCGCCAATCTAGGGAGAAATAATTCTGGAAGCGATTTATTTCCTGTCAATGCTTGTAGAAAATTGCATCTAAGCATAAATTAATTAAAAAAAAAAAAAAAAAAAAAAAAAACCTATATAAAATTATTCAAAAAGAAAAATCATATTAACTACAAAATAACTTAAAATACATTTTAAAAAAATTATATATTAAATTCTAATAGGTTAAATGATGGTCAGGATTTTCAGTTCAGGAGTTTCAGCTTAATTGCAACAGTTGCTATATAGGTGAAACCAAAAATTATTTAAAAAAACGTATTTATCAACATAAAAACAGTATTTCCACGCGTAATTCGTCTACATCTAAATTAGCAGAACATGCCATTGCCCACAACCATTCCTTCGACTTTGAGAACCCCTCCATATTAGCAACTGTATCTAACCACGACAAACGTCTCCTCTCAGAATCCATTTTCATCCATCTAGAAACAAATAACCCGGTAAATCACAAAACAGATAAAGAGATAATTTCATCCACCTATTCTAACATCTTCCGCATCCTCAAATCCTAGTTTTGATTTCATAGGTACCTGCAATTATCTCTGTACCTCTTGTACTATTATTATTTTTTGTATTGTATGCTTCTTTCTGTATATTTTCCAAATTTGTATGCATTGTTACATTATGTATTATCTCATTTTTATGTTATTATTCAGTCCAGACACAACTATTTGTATACAGTACCATATATTTTGTTAGTTTTTAAATATTTTTGTTCACTCAGTTTTCATGTGCCTTCACTTCAAAAGCGTTGGATTTCCCCGCCATAAACCTTTGAAGTCGGCAAACTAACCCCCTACCACTACCTCTCACCTTATTTTTACCTTTAGTCTTAGTATCCACCTGGACTCAGTAGGTAAATATCAGATTCTATTTTATCTTGTTAACCAGCCTCTTATTTTAATATTTATGTATACACCATCTTTTATATTATTATCAATTCTGTAATGTATCCATTTATTGTCACCCTCTAGCATAGATACTCATATATTTGTTTTCTTTTAGCCCTGATGAAGATCCACAAGTTGGATCGAAACGTTGGCTTACCATAATAAATATCATTGTAACTGAAAATCCTGACCATCATTTAACCTATCGTAATTGAAGAACAGTTGACCATCTCTCATCTATATTAAATTCTAATATCGAAATGTAAAAAAAATTGTGTTTCATTCCGAATCATCTGATTCTGATGTATCTGAATCCAGGTTAGACTTCTTCAGAATCCAACATCAACCTACTGTTATCGACATCTGTAGGTATTAGCAAGGAAAGTACATCTTTTAGTAATGCGTTTCTGGATTTTCATTATTATTTTCAATCACATTATTTCCATTCCCCACTCGTGTAATTTTAATGGCACAAATAAATATAGCTACCAAAGACTTATCATCATCATTTGTGTCCTCAAATCTTTGTTTATACCTGCTATGTCCGGAGCTGCCATCTCCTCCACATTTGCTCATTAAGTGATATTTCATAGCAGTATTTTCCTCAATAGTTTCAGTCTGTGAAAGTATCAGTCTTTTAACAGTCAAATCTAATAAAATTTTTAGTTTAATATCGACTCGAGTTTCTGAAATACTTAAAGAAGTGTCGTTGGGGTAGCAATTTACTTTAGCCATGGCTATTTTATAATGTTAGGGGTAAATATTGTGGCCTACACGTATCGCTCTTTCACTATATGTTTAAGTCGTTATAGATTTTTAGTTATCGCATTTTTACTAACAATAATTAAATAAGTAGTAGTTTAAAGTAAGTAGCTTACTAAGTTGACTACTGGAAATAAAGCAGTACAATCACAATTAAAAAGCCAAATACATATAAACTTACTTGCCTAACGTCTTCCATACCGTGGTATAAAGTTTTTTCCAAAAACAATATGAAATTTGCGGATCTATGTTGCCGCTTTATCAATAAGATGTTCAAATTAACTGACTTATTGTGACGAATGTGGTGTGTTTATTCTTTTGTTATTCCGTTGGTATTTGTTTTAAGGGATTAATGGTTTGTTAATACCGAAGGTATACTATTGTTTTCATGCTTTATTTCTTTCTTATTCCTAGAAAGGGAAAAATCTTGCTATTTGCTTTTAATTGTTGTACTTATGGTCAAC
The DNA here is from genome assembly GCA_911387785.2 of Aelia acuminata. Taxonomy (NCBI): domain Eukaryota; kingdom Metazoa; phylum Arthropoda; class Insecta; order Hemiptera; family Pentatomidae; genus Aelia; species Aelia acuminata. Next base: position 66,782,677 of record OU426983.1, on the reverse strand, counting down.
GAATCTCGTTTTTTCATAGCTTCGGAGATTTCCGTAATGTATTCCAATGAAACTGGTTTACGATGTATCTATAAATTTCATTAGCACCTCTGTATTGCCTTGAAATATTAAAAATATAGGCTCTCAACAATGAGAGATTTATACCTTTAAAAAAAGCGTACTCCTTTATTAGCAGGTATTAGCAATTCATAATGAATACTTTATTTCTATATATTGTGGACTATATTCTGTATAAATATCTCGGTGTAGATTTTTAGTAGCCCCGTTTTTTATAAGATATTGCTTATCGACTATTGAAAAGAAAGGAGGGTACTCTGTACTATATCCACATTTAAAGAACCAAGAACTTACATAAACTTGATTTCCGAATCTTCTTCTATTGCCTACCATAATTTTTTTTTCAAAAAAACACGAACCATTCTATGATTCTATTGGTTTTACAATATAATTTGGAAATAAGCTGACTAAGCATTATGAGGGAACTACCGTATTCAAACCCCCATTATTCTGTTAATACATGCTTAAAGTGATTAATAATTTGTAAATGCCTTAGCTAGACTATTGTTTTCAAGAGACCGACAAGATTTTTTCATTTCGTTGATGTTAACTATTTCCGCCTAGATTGGCGATTCGTCCCACTGTGCGCCGCACAGTATATCGAAAGCAGGCTAATATTGGATAAAAATAATAAATTAAAAAAAAATGTATCTTAAACAAATCTTTACAAAAAAAATGATAGTAATATAAAGTATAGATGAGGTGATAAAATTAAAAATCTGGTGCGATGCGCGCAACACACAACTTTCACTTACCTATTTACTTAGATTTGAAATATACGTGTTTTGTTAAATAACATTCCTCTAAGTCACACGTTTTTCCACATATATTTACTTATTTTTGTTTGTATTTGTTCTTTAAAGTACACTAATTTTTTTGTTATTAAATAAAAGTTTTTACTTTGATAATTCGGCAATGCAAGTACGAGGGTTGTCCGTAAAATAAGTTTCCCTATTTTTTTAAAAGTGAAAAAAATGTTTTATTACCATTGTATATTACATCATTAGAAATCTTGAACATTAAACTATTTTTCTACGTAGTCCCCGTTGACATTGATGCACTTCTGCATCCGTGTCACCATTTTTTTGATGCCCTGGTCATAGAGGTCCGCCGCCGCGCTGTTGAAGAACTTCATGACCTCTTCTTCCAATTCCTCTCTTGTCCCAAAATTCGTTCCGCCAAGTGTGTTTTTTCAGGCTTGGGGACAGATGGTAATAACTTGGGGCCAGATCGGGGCTGTAGGGTCGGTGTTGGATGGATGACGTCCAGCCCGCTGTTCATCGTGCACATCTGTGCGCCCTTCTTTGGACTCTTTGCACCATTTGCGCACCATCTGGACACTCATGCATGTTTCACCATACACTTCCCTAAGATGGGAATGAATTTCGGTCGCCGAATTTCCTTAAGCACACAAAAAACGGATCTGGCGGGGGAAGCGATTGGGAGCTCCATCTTTCAAGGCTGTCAAGGCCGAACTGATGGTGGCAGCGAGTTGACCGGGGTTGGGATGTGGAGGGGGGAGTCCAAGCGACACGCTGGTGCCGTCTGAGGGACCTGCCGCGACTTGCACGGCCGTGCCACAACAGGGAAACTTATTTTACGGACACCCCTCGTATAATACTCTAAGTCGTCTGATTTTATAATTCTCTTTCTAGTTGTTGAAAATTTCTTATAGTTACCAAATAATTTCCATTAAATGAACAGAACATCTTTAATTATAAACATCGTCTGTCATTAAGGCTTACTGCGCATGCGTAGGCTGAACGTGTTTTACCGGTTGACGGAATATTTTTCTTTTTTTCTCCTGTATATGTTTACTTGGTTTGTTCATATTTCATATTTAGCCATTTCTTATTTTTAGGCATAACCACAGGTGGTTAATTTCTCAATAAAAGCAATATAGTCCTAGAGCCGAGGCCGAAAATGGGTTTCATTTCAGGAGAAGGATTGCCCACTTGTAATGAAAATCCATTCCATTCTGAGTAAGAAAATAGGCGTACAAAATCGACATTTTCGAACTTTTTTCAATTTTTCGCTAATAACTCGAAAACGATTTAGCGCAGAAGAAATTGTGTTCTTCCTAATATAAAAGGACATCAAATTTCGCGTCGACTGAGGTTCTCACAGTTAAAATTTACTAAAACACAATTTCTATTTCTCTCACAAAAATCGTTTCCGCGTTATTAGCGAAAAATTGAAAGAAGTTCGAAAATGTCGATTTTGTTCGCCAATAAAATTTGATGGCAACTGCTTTGAAATGGCAGACTTAGGTTTTTGGATCTTACTCAGAATGGAATGGATTTTCATTGTAAGTGGTCAAACCCTCTCCTGAAATAAACACCCATTTTCGGCCTCGGCTCCAGGAGTAATAACAAAGGTACTTTATAGAGAAACAAAAAAGGCACCTTCCTCATTAAAGCCCCCTCAGAACATTCTAATAATGATACAGCTTACCTGATATTGAGGTGCCCTGGACTCAGGGGACCTTCAAAACGTGTATTTCCGTTGAAAACCAGAAGTCCAAATTTTTCAGGATCGCAATACTTTACTTACTACAATACTATATATTTCATACATAGGTAAGTGAAAGTAAAAATATAAAGTTGTGTAAATATGTAGTGAAACACTTTTTAATAACATTTAAGCGGCAGTTAAATGAAATCTGTAATTTGCACTTACATGACATTAATAATAATTGTAAAAATAAATTAAACTGAATGTTGGTATTTATATTCCAAGCGATATTCAACTTAAAATATAATTTATTAACTTCTTTTTGATCACCATCCTGCCCTTCTCCTCTATAACTCCACTATCAGAAAGGTTCTAATTCTAAACAAGAACAAGTTTTTGCTACATCTTCATATCTATTTCTGTACATGAAAATTGGTTTTATTTTTGTTGACAAAACGACGAAACTCGTCATATTTTTAGTTTATTTATAAGAGAAAAGGGTTAAAAATAAAAATCTGGTGCGTGCGCGCAACACACAACTTTCACTTACCTACTCAGGCTCATCGTTTTTTATGAGTTGATGGAATATCTTTCTTTTTTTTTTCCTCTATATGTTTACTTGATTTCTTCATATTTCATATTTAGCCATTTCTTATTTTTAGGCGTAACGAGAGACAGTTAATTTTTCCATATAAATAAAAACAAAGGTCCTATATAGGAAAACAAAAAAGGCCCCTTCCCCATATTCCTATAAGCCGTTTTTGAGTAAAAAAAACACGTGAAAATGGGACAAAATTTATTAAGTAAAGTGCCCCCTTCGGTTGATCAATTTTGATGAAATTTTTGCAGCCATATCGCGGGCATATACATACACTAAATACCCAATTCCAGGTTCACCCGGTTTATAGTTTTTGAGCTAGTCTGTTCACACACAGACAGACACACACATAGACCATTTCGCGGGACTGGGTTATTTGGACTCAGGGGACCCCAAAACGTATATTTCCGTTTAAAACCGGAAGTCGAAATTTTTCACGATCGCAATACGTTACTCATATATAGGTAGTAAAATACTTTCCCTTACCATATATTTCATATATAGGTAAGAGAAAGTAAAAATATATGGAAGGCCAAAATTCTGAAAATATATCAACAAATTTAAGAGAATTCGTAGGAAAAAGTAACCACAGCAAGTGAACTTGTCATAATAGTTTTCATAAAATTTATAGAATGTTTGGCAGTATTATAAGCCTTGAGAAAATGGAAATTTTAGAATGGAGCCAAGCTTAGCTTTTGTTCTAAAATTGCAGTTAACTTAAATTCACATGCTTTGGTTACATTTTCCCGGCTTAGATTCTGTCGTATAGAGATTCTCTCAAGAAGATGTTTCGATATAATCTTGCTAAATGTGGCAACTATGCTTACCATTAAACCCTGATGCAAGATTTTATAATGACAGGATTTATTTCCTTGCAATAACGAGGGATGAAATCGTGAGCAATTTTTTTTTTTCTCTCACGTATGACTTGCCTTTCATAATAAACTTTTGGCTTGATGGAAAAATGGGTTTTTTATAGCTTTATCAGTATTCCTTACCTTTCTTTATAATTTTTCAATAGCAATTATTGAGCCATCGTTTTTAAGACTTCTTCTCCATTTCCGAAATATAAGTATACCAATCACAAAAAGCGGAAGAAACATTATAAGGAAAATGAAATATAATTTGCGCTTATTTCAAAAACTATGACTAAATTTATGGTAAACTTGTGGGGTTCCTAAATACCTTGAAAAAAAAAAATCATAAATAATATAAAAATTTCTTCATATTGGCTGTAATATTGGAGTACCTACATCCTATTTTAGGTAGTTAAGAAGAAAAGTTATTAATTTTTAATATCTCGGTGAGAAATTACCCTTAAAGTTATTTTAAACCATTTTTATTTGTCAAAGAGCGCTTAATTATTACTAGTATTGATATTTGTTGTTTGTTTGTTATGGCTTAGAGGCGTAAAACCCTCAGGTCATCAACGCCTATAGATTACATTTATTCCTAGACTTAAGAAATAGGCAAAAATAAACCAACAAAAAGTAAAGTAATGAAAAAAAAAAAAAAAAAAAAAAAAAAAAAAAAAAAATAATAATAAATAAAAAAATAAATAAATAAATAATAATAATTAAAGATAAAGTAATATAAGTATGTTGTAAAAAGAGCTTTATAATTTAGAAATCAGCCGGTTCTCTTTTAGAAATCTCAACATTAACGTTACTGAGGCTTCGTTATCTCCAAGACAAGCTGTCAAATTTGGGACTAATCCGATTTTTCTGATTAACGGCACAAAGTGAGAGCATTGTTCAAAAATATGCTTGACCGACAGAGTAGACTGGCAAAATTGACAAGTCGGGGGTGGTTCTTTAGTGAAAAGGTGGGAATGCGTGAGCGCCGAATGTCCGATTCTTAAGCGGGTCAGGGCGACCTCATCTCTTCGGCTGCTGCGGCAGGATGTAGACCACGGTTTAACTGAATTTTTTATTAGTTTTAATTTGCTGGGAGAGCTTTCGTCCCAAATTAACTGCCATTTGTCCGATATTTCCTTCTTTAGTGGTCTACTAAGATCTGATGGGGTTAGGACGACGGAGCCTCTTCCAGGCATCGTGAGTGCATCTCTGGCAGCCTGATCGGCAAGCTCATTGCCCACAATACCCATATGGCTAGGGATCCAAACAAAATACACTAAATTACCCTGGTCTACGAGTGAGGAAAGAAATGATTGTATTTTTATGACTGTCGGATGTCTCGGATACATAATGGTAATACTTTTTAATGCGCTTAAGGAATCAGACAGTATTATGATATTCTTTTGGTGTTTAGACATACAGAACTTTAGGGCTGAAGCTATTGCAAATAATTCGGCGGTGTAAATTGAGCATAATTTATTTAATTTAAATTTATGGGTTGAATGATTGGTGACAAACGAGGAAGCAGTAGAGTGTTCAGATTTAGACCCATCTGTATAGATCAAGAAGCGGTCTGGAATATTTTCAATGAGTCGATGTAGTTTGGCTTTATATTCACAAGGTGTGGTGTTATCTTTGTGGACATGTGAGAGACTTAAAATTGTTTTCGGTGGTTGAAGTGTCCAAGGTGGAATTTCGGTTTCGGGTTTGGGTATGGTAACTGCTTTGAGTTTTGAAATATCTGAAGAAAATCGTTGTGCTAGAGGTGGGGTAGAATTAGTTTTTTGTCGAAAGATCGTAGAGTATTTTGATTGGAAAATGTATTTGTATGTTGGATGACCAGATTGTAGATATAGCTTAGAAAAATAGTTTATCGCGAGTTTTTGTCTTCGAAACATTAGGGGAGGAATACCGGCTTCCGAACAGATGCTAAGGGTAGGACTCGTTCGAAATGCACCGGTTGCAATCCTGATACCGGCGTGATGGACTGTATCCAGTTTAGCTAAGGTTCGTTGACGCGCAGAGCCGTAAACGAAAGAACCATAGTCTAATTTAGAACAAACCAAAGTCCGATATAGTTTCAGCATGGTGTACCTGTCTGATCCCCAAGATGTGCCACAAAGAAAACGAAGAATGGATAACGAAATGTATTGATATTTTTTCAGTGTATTACTTTGTGATTTTTGTTTTTATTACTCTTTTTACTTAATATATAATGTTTTAAATGATATTTAAAAATTTCATAGAGATTTTAGCTTTTCTTTTTCTTTGAAAAACTTCATGGTATTCTTGATTAGCGTTTCAAGAATACCATAAAACGTAAATTTTAAATGTTTCAAAATGTTTTGTATGTCTAATTTCCATTAAATGTTGAGAGAAGGTAATAATAATAATTGGGGTTGATTCAATTTTTCACTTTTATGACCCTTAATGTCACAGACGTGTGATTTTGAAAAATAGGTTTTTCGTAAGGCAATCATTTTTAGATTCTAAGTCATATATTTTTTACATATATATATAGAATAAAAAAGCTTACCAAATCATAATATTTATACCCTTTGGACGAAATTTTAAGTTAAACGTCTTAGCCAAACTTTCTCTCATTCCTCTCTTACTCTCTGTCTCCGTCTCTCTGTCTCTCTCACTCTCTCTCTCTCTCTCTCTCTCTCTCTCTCTATATATATATATATATATATATATATATATATATATATATATAAATATATATATATATATATAAATATATATATATATATATATATATATATATATAAATATATATATATACCCACGCACGCACATTGTGTACTACGATTAATTAATTTTGATGAGGGATTGAGTGAACATTTGATAGTCGTTATTGAGTCGCTTTGAGATCCTCTGTCGCGCATGTATTTTAAATAATGATTAGCTTCCGAGGATTAGACTATTAGACTATAAACTCAATTACTCATACTTTTCTTTGCTGATTTTTTTTCTTAATTTGGGAACAATGACCACTGTTCTAATGGTCATAGTTGATAGCTTTTCCAGCACCCTTCGCCTGTGGACCATCGCTCACGTTCTTCATTAGCGTCGAATTTATTCAATATATATGTTATTATTGATTTGAACTAATTTTAGCCTCGGACGTCAACGTTGGCTTGAAGCAAGGAGGCAGTTTATTGCACTGTTTACCGAAGAAGCCTCCTGCTAGGCGCCCTTGACTTGTTAACGATTGCCTCTGACGCAGGCTTCCAATGGTATGTAGCCCTTATCTTTTCTTCAATCTTGGAAGACCGAAATTTTTTCAATGGCTCGTCAATAAGGTAAACAATTAGTTACCGTGAATGCCACTTGGCTAATTACTTTTAATATCCTTATTCTTTGGCCACTTCACCCAAAAGGTTTGAATCTAGTTTAAGTTTGATATTTAAAACTTTAACTGATTTTTTTAATGGGCCGATTTGGAAAACACGTTGCCCTCAGACAACTAATGATAACTCCAAGTTTAGTGAATTCCAATCCCGAATACCTTTATTTTAACAACAGGGTAAAAATCCCCTGCCCTCGCCCCTGTCTTATTAATCGCCAAAGAACAACACAATTTCCTCGCCCTGAACCCAGCCGAATGTTCGGGGGAGGGGGAAGAATTTCAAAAATTATTTATGTATGTTTTTTATTATAAAGCGAGAAATGCTCGCCTACAACAATCTTTCCCTGAATTTTATCGAAATGCTAAGTCGGACATTTTATTGTCTTTTTTTTCTAGCTCTCCCTATCTTCCCATGTCTGTTATGCGTGCGATTGTTCTGAATATGGTAACAACCTATTCTATCCAGGATGGAAAGATAGTAATTTATTCCTTGGATTGGCTTAGAAATGAATTTCTACCCGTTGAAATAAATTTTATTAAATTATATATACCGGTTATATATAAATATGTATTTTTAGTTACTTCTTTGTAAATGCCTCCTTAGATCACTTATGCTTAATTCCCTTGAACGTGGCAGATTGTGTTATTTCTTTTTTAAATAATAAAAAAAAAGACTTTAAAATAATAATACAACATGTCTTAGGTCATGGTCACGCTAAATTGGGATCTAAGACAATCCTCTTGTCTACGTTTTGTACGACGCCTAGGATGATTTTATCCTCTCCGACGCCTTAGTATTTTATTCGCATCATCATTATCATTATGATATTTACACGCTGGTTTCTGCCTTATTTATTACTGCCTCGCCATTTCGGTTTACGGTTATCCGCAAGAGTAGGTTACCACATTTAGTTATGCATGGACCGTAGCTAAAAGTTTGTATATTCGCATAAATTCTCCGACTTACTCAACAGTCTTATATTAAATATTGTTCGCAATTCTTCATTTCCAAGACAACTAACGGTTTTCAACACGTAATGTAGGTTACGTTGTCTGGTCTAAGTTAAGAGTTGGATAAAGCATGATTGAAATAAATCAAAATATTAGAAGCCATTTTTTTGTGTTATGGTATTTACCTCATTTCATCCATACTTCATATAAATCGGTATTATAGAATCGTTTTCCTCGGATCTCAGGATCGATAGGTTCGGATAAAGAATAGTTCTTTGAATCCTAGTTTGGACATTACTCGTAACTAAAACATTTAATAGTACTTCAAACTTAATTACTAATTCAATATAAATAATTGAACACAAGTTTTGCAAATCCGACGTTGGAAAGTAGCGGCAAGAGTTTTGATACCTCCATTTATGATGCCGTTGCAGTAAGGTTGGTGATGGTTGCAGTAAGGTGTGGAGGTTTTTAAAAAGTATTATAGCTTTGGAAGTTGAATAAAAAACTTTTCAACTGTTATTGAGCTAAATACAAATCAAAGATCCCAGCTTTTTTTAACGCCTGTCATAGTTCTCAGTGAATACGTATAATACTGAATTAGCAGGTAAATGTTAGGATAGCTATGATTTATTGTTTGAATGTTAAAATATTGAGCCGTTGTTGGTGAGGCGAGCTGATTGCGTATTAAGTATGCGTTTACTTTAATAAAATAATTATAAAGTAGGCACGTGTTAAATTATATTCTTCCATAGAGTTTTTAACCGCAATAATGATTACAACAGATGCTTCAATTTCGATTTATTTGAATGTGCCACTCTTCCAAACGAGAGATTTCCAGTAAGTATTGTTTTTCTTTGCTATCAAGTGAAAGAACCCTGACGTGATACAGTCGGTGAATTTCGGCCCTGGGATTTGAGCCCTATCAGTTGAGCAGTGACTAATATCATAAGATCCCTGACCGCTCTTATCTACTGCCGGCCTATGACGCTCCGAGATTGTCAAACTTTAATCACATTTCTTTTACATGTGAAACATCGATTGGCGTTTCTCGGAGGAAAATTGTATTGCCCTCCCCAATCCTTCTTATTGTGCTTGCGCACCTTCATTACTCTACAGTACATATTTCTTTTCATTGTCATATTACATTTCTATTTACGTTGTCTGATACGTTCTTGTTATTGTTATTTTTCTTTTATACAAATGAGCGACAGTGATTAATAAGGGCAAAAAAAATTGATTAGTTCTTCGAAACAATTTAATGAATGGCAGCAAATATTAGTAAGTTATCTAGTACATTATATGATCGTTATTATACTAGATGATTATTATCCGGAAAAGCGCGAGAAAATTTGATCTGTAAATAATTAAATTTTAAATTAGTTTTCATATTAATCTGCCCATAGCCAGCACCATCTAGTAGTGTTAATTGCGATCCTTATAGTTAAACTGATTGTATTGTAACTATTTGAACGATCGTCAACAGTTATGAGAATTCTAGTTTTTCCTAGAATATTAGAAATAATTATCAGCAAAGACGAGAGAACGTGCTCATGAGCTCACAGCAGAAGATAAGTGATTAGTTCCAGTCATAAGATTTTTACGGGTTTTTTAAATCTTGTTTTATGCGACTTCTCTAAAATATATTTTTTGTTTTTCAGCTGTATTTATTCTTATATAAAGACTTCTGTAATTATTCTTGTCTTGGCATAGTCCCTATTTAATATTTTCCCAATATATTTTACACACATTTTGTGAAATGAATCTGTTGTAAATTAGAGAAACAGCAGTTCATAAATAAAACCTGTAACAGAGATGTTTGTCAATGATATTTCGCAAGATTATATATTTATATATATACATTTTTATTGAAGAGAAAAGATTGAACTGCGGCCGGGAATCGAACCAAGGTCCTCTGCATCTCCGTCGCAGCGCTCTTATCCCAGCTGACCGTTGGGCCAATCCCAGCTGGGTCGATCCTTTTCGTCAATGATCCCAACCGCCTGGTCCCGCACATTGCTGGGTTGTGGCTGGGGGACTGGACAATTTCAAGACCATATGATCTGACAATCTTTTCTCTTCCAATGAAATTATTTTACCATTATAAATTAATAATGACTAAATTGTAACATCTATCTATCTATCTATCTCTCTCTCTCGCTCTCTCATTCTCACTCTCTCTCTCTCTCTCTATATATATATATATATATATATATATATATATATATATATATATATATATATATATATATATATATATATATATATATATATATATATATATATATATATATATATATATATGTATATATGGCAAAGAGATGATGAAAGTTATTTGAAGAAACTGAAAATGGGGTCCTGCTATCCTCCGTGATTATCATTAAGAGCTCCCTGGTTATATTTAGGACGGCACAAATCCTCGAGACACGACAGCCATCACTCCGCTAGCTCACAAACATTTTTATCTCTCGAGGCCCGGCCAAGCCCTAGCCGGCTTCAATTCACCAGAGGCTCCTCTATTCAAGGAGTCAGGATCAGCATTTCATTAAAAGCCTGTGATTCAATGCCCGCGGCCTCAACCCTATTTAATGTTGAGTCTGTATTGAGTCCGGAATTAATGAGTTTAGTAGTTAGAGGGTTGTTTATCCCTGATACTCAAGGTTCATCATACAGAACAATCTTTGTTTGAAGAAAATTCTTTATGTAATCTGAATTGAACAGGTGTTGCAAAGTGTAATGTTGTAGGCCCATGTCTCACGGTTATCGTAGCGCCTATGGAAAACTAGTGTTGTAAACTGGGGCTCGGCTCTCGGAATCACAAAGTGAACATGATTGGTGTAGATTCAAAATCCTACTTCTTCCATGGGTTACAACTGGTTAATGTGGCGCCTGGTCTCCTCGTTCGCTCTTGTGGAGCTACTCTCCAGTTGTTGTTTACTTTCAGGATTATTTTAGAAATGTGCAGAGAGGAAGAATTTGTCTCTCAATCTTTGTGTCATCCGCTTCCTCTAGCACGGTTACAGTTCCCTTTCAAAGGACTGTTTCACGTTTCACTCTTCTTTATTAGGACATTGGATCGGCCCAATGAAATTGACAAAGTTTATTAAATTTTACTAAATTTGTATCCTGCCTTGAGTGGGTGTAATACATATAAAAAAAATTCTCTTTTGAAGATGAGGATCTCGCTCTTTCTCACTATTGCATTTGTTAGACTCCATGTTTCTGAAGTAATCATCAAAACGGGCCGAATCTGAGTCTTATAGAGCATACGGAGACTTTCCATTAGTCCGAAATAACTATTGTAAGTTGTCAGAATACTCCTCCCCACTTTCAGAATAATATCTTTAATATAGTAGACATTAGAACCAAGATAAACGGACTTTTAGACCAGGACGGTCTACCTTCTGAGCGCAAATCGTCGAAACTCAACGAATACCTTAGCGAGTTGTGCTGCACGAGGGTTGATTTGTTGTCTCTGAATCAAAGAGAAGAGATTAAGTAGGAAATAACCTATTATCGTCGAAATATTAAATCTATAAACTGATTTTTTTTTTTTATTCAACAGAAATAATGAGAAAGCCATATTTCGACTTTATAGGTGCCTAATGGAGATTAATTAAAGGGATTCATATTGAAACATTTCGCTTTCAGCATCAATATCGGATTTCGGAAAATTGCAGGAAAATTTAAAGCTTAAATGGATCTATTGAAAATAAGGAAAAGTTTACTCTCTTTCGTACTGAATCATTAATAATTTGATATAATTTTATTTAATGGACTTAAAAATGTTAATTACCTTTGAACATTGTATTTCTTGATCAGTTGAAAAAAATTCTTAGCCGAAGGTCTGGGTTATATAGGGCTCGTAGGACATTAGAATATTTTTATGGCCGGAACGTGATAAACAGCTAGTGGTGGCTTTCCTATGATAAACAAGGTCAAACAACTAGAAGGTCTTTCAATCATCTCCCATTATTAGTCAGTATACAGAACTTTGACTTTAATTTTACGTGTATTTTATTATTAACAATCTTGCAATTGATTCGTCACTGTTTCACTGTTTTTTTTAAAGGGAACTTTTAATTTTTTTAATGGTCGAGTGCCAGAACGCTACAATCGTTAAAGGAAAATATTTAACTCTAATAATTGTTTTTAGGGATCAATGGTTTCCATCATTATCCCGCACGTTAACCATAGCAGTGGCATCGGGATTCTATTCCATGAGTCAGCCAATGACTTAGGTACCCCGTAACACCCTCGACCACCACAGCCCCAGAAGTCGAATCCTTTTTAACAAGTATCTTTTCTGTTTGACTAAATTGAATTTAGACGAACGATTCCAGGTATCAATTTTAACTTGTTCTATCCTCTCAAGCTTCGCGAACGCGTCCCTAATTTTTTGTAAACAAGTAGGAATGTATTGAAAATTGCGTTCAATTCAAACGGCATTTAAAAAATATTAAATAAATATGTGTATTTATATTGTATTTAGTGGGCTCAATTAATATCATGCCGAGGACATCGGAGGTTAATGACTTTGGTGATTTAACGCGGAATGAACCTGGCCAATAAGGCCATGATTAACAGACTAATCCTTGGAACAACTCATGAAAATGTATTCATATACCGATCTGTTTAAGCCTTCGTTTGATTTGTCGTATAAAATCGATTTTAGTGTTTTTCCCTTGAATTGATTGGTTTCGTTCCCTGCTATCAATAATTAGCTCTTTTATTCTCTTTTTGCTTAATTATTTAAATTTCCTACCCCGAAGTGCAACTAGCCGGCTGGCTCCCTCCAAGGCTGCGGTGGTGGGGAGCCGGCACCCTATCTTTGAGTTTACAGTCTTCTCGACGTCGCGCATCTGATCAGATCGGGTATCCTAGCCACGAGGTAAGTCTTGACGAACGATTAGTATTTACATCGATCTGGAAGCCGGTTGTAATTATGGGTTTACTGGATGTGGCATTTTTTAGCCCATCCAGATATCTTTTAATTTATACAAATCCATCATATCCGATAATTAGAAATGATGGATTTTTATTTATATTAAGTAAATGGAATTTTATAATTCTATTTATAAATAGAAATGATAATTAAATAAGTTTTTGCCCAACAACTCTCGCATCCAAAGGTAGCTGAGGACCAACAAGGAAAATCCATACAATATTTATTTTCTATGGAAAACCATTTTTCAAAATAAATTATTTCGTCTAAATAATGACTTTAATCATAATTATTTTTATTACACCAGAGCCTTGAAGAGAGTACCATATTTTTTTTCATTACGGTAATTTTGAATTATTAAAGTGAAAATTAAAAAAAGGAAAGTATCTAACCAGGAAACAATAAAAATATCACTGAAGAGACAGCAACCAGTTTAATTGTGAATAAATAACACTTTTTTATAATTTTTCTTAATGGCAATGAATTTAAGAATATTATAGCAATCGATATTGTTTTTGTGTGGTGCTTTTACCCTCGTATTTCGGGGATGGCCTCTCCCTCCATCCCTACATCGTTTCCTAATTACTTATTATAGAATATTCTCTAGTGCTAATTCACTATAATTATCAGGATTGGGAATCGTTTAATACGTAAATGAATAAGTCATTGGTAGAAATGTATGATTCAGAGCACGACTGTAGTATTTTTGGCACTGGTAATTCAAACAGCATATCTCTTAATCAATATTTGCTTTTGGATTTATAGCTTATTAATCCCAAATATGTTTTGCCATTTTTTATGTTACACCCATAATATTCTGTCGGACTATTAATCGTCGAAACTCAACGAATACCTGGTGTGCTGCACGAGAGCCACCAACACGCTAGTAGGTACTTCGAGAATCAAAACCTATTATTTTTTACTCACTAAAATTTACAAGTGAATTAAAACAGACAATACATCTAGTAATTGTAAACAGAAAACTAAAATAATACCTTAGCCTTGCGGAGAGACTACTCAATGTTTAAAGTGGCATAAAAATTCTACTGCTAATTTAGAATCACGGGGCACACATTTCTCCCGCATTCCGCAAAGTAGGTTTAAGAAAAATATAGATTTGGTATTACTCACGAAACCTTCACCATTTCTTCGTAAGAGTCGAGGGGTGCAGCGTCTGTCTTTCAAATGGAGGTGTTGATTTGTTGTAAAAAATCAATGTCTCTGAATCAAAGAGAAGATATTAAGTAAGAAATAACCTATTACCTTAGAAATATTAAATCTATAAACTGATTTTTGTTTTGTATTCAACAGAAATAATGAGAAAGCCATATGAGGTGCCTAATGGAGATTAATTAAAGGGATGTATATTGAGACATTTCGCTTTCAGCATCAATATCGGGTTTCAGAAAATTGCAAGACAATTTAAGGCTTAATTGGATCGATTGAAAATAAGGAAAAGTGTAGGTCACTTGTGGTGTTGTGGTTAGCATAGAAACTTACAATACTAAAGGTGGCGGGTTCGAGTCCGAGTTGACCCTAGGATTTTTTAATGGGAGTAAAAAAGCCTTTTCTATGCCGTCCCTTGGATAGGACGTAAAATGGAGGTCCCGAGCCTGTACGATGTCAGGTACTCGTTAAAGATCCCTATCCTAATCAATAAATAGATCACTAAATATATTCTATTATTTTTATTCTAACTTATTTTAATATGTTAAATGCGATTGCTAATTAATCTGTATTATGCATTCATCAAAATTTAAATATGAGAATTTCAAGGGGGAAAATTATATACGATAGATACGACTAAGCATTCCGATAACTGATTTTAATCTTTTCAAAAATATTTCTGTTATTCGCTTGTAAAGTAATTTACAATTTAATTTAGGACTCCCACTGTAGCATCGTCCGATTAGCCTAAGTAGCATAAAAATGGACGTTAAACAAACAAACAACTTGTAAAGTAATTAATTGTAAACAACCATTCAGTTCATATTTACATTGAAATTGCCATTTTTGCAAGTATTTATCAATGACATGCGAATTCAAAGACTGTATTACTGTTACTGTTTAAAACATTCCTCGCTACCGTCTAATGTTAATGGGAATACCATTTGATTAAACTACCGTGAGATTAATGAATTGTTAATCTGTAGGTTCGGTCTTAATACAGAACCTTCGAATTCATTTAAACATCTATTCTTGGATTTCACTTATATGTGACAAAGTTTGAACGCTAATCAGAATCAAATGATGATGCCGAATCTAAGGATTAGAAAACATGTTAATATCCATTGATGAAGTAATACTGATATTGATAAACTAGACAAAAAAATA
Source organism: Aelia acuminata (assembly GCA_911387785.2). Taxonomy (NCBI): domain Eukaryota; kingdom Metazoa; phylum Arthropoda; class Insecta; order Hemiptera; family Pentatomidae; genus Aelia; species Aelia acuminata. The sequence goes on along the minus strand of OU426983.1, from coordinate 66,767,126 downwards.
ATTACAACTAAAAAAATCTCAATTGCTGGCCTGGTTTCAGCCAATTGACATCAATTCACCTAATAAGCAAATTGCTCGTTCTAAATATGATGTGTCACGGGCAGGTATTTTAACTCTGATTTTATATTTTATATGAGGATTTCATTAATTTTTATATTAATTACAGTATTCAAATAATTTCAGTGGTTTTAACCACTTAATTTCATTTAAGTGGTTAGTATAGAAACTTACAATACTAAAGGTGGCGGGTTCGAGTCCCGAGGTGGCCCTAGGATTTTTTAATGGTAGTAAAAAATCCTTGTCTATGCCGTCCCTCGGATAGGACGTAAAATGGAGATTCCCAGCCTGTACGATGCCAGGTACTCGTTAAAGATCCCTATCCTAATTATACCTGGATTGGCAACATTTAGGACTCCCACTGTAGCATCGTCCGATTAGCCTTAGTGGCATGAAGTGACGTTAAAACAATCAAACAAACAAACAAATAATTTCCATATTATAAATTTTTCTTCACCAGTATATTAATTTAATTTAATTAATTTTCTACGTAAATATAAATTTATGTAAGTATATATATTGGAATATATATGATCTAAAAAAAACTATAACTATTTATATTGTTTTGTACTTGTAACTGTTTTGTTAAAGTCTAACTAATGATTTTCAATCGTAGTTGGTTGTCCCCTGAATCTCCGAGATGTGTGTATAAGAAAGTATATCAATTGTGAACTTGGAAACTTCTGGAATGTGAAATTTGAAAATTCGCACTAAATTATTAATGTTTCAAGAATATCATGAAAAATGAATTTTTTATCAACTTGAAAAATGTTTTTTATGTCTAATTTTTAAATTAAATCTAAATTTTTCTTCTAAATTTTAACCCATTAATGTCCCAGAAGTTTGTATTCGAACAATATGATTCCTTATGCTCTTTGATTTTTAAAGTTACCAATCATATAATTCCGGCTATATGCTCAGTATTATATATGTATAATATATCAAAGAAAAACTCAGAATTTAAGATATGGTTATGTTCTATTAATAATAATTTTTAGTTTCATATCATTTAAGGGTAACTAGTTTCCATGGCAATTAGTAGCTACTGTTTTAATCAAAACTTAATGAATAACCAACCATCTCCTAAATTTCGCGCTGCTGAAAATGTTTATTGATCGGAAAAAACCAAATCGTAAAATTAAATCAATAAAATTTACTATTATCCCTATTTTCTGAACTATTGATTTAAAGAAGGTAATGTTAACTGTCGCTTCTTGAAAAGAATAAAGTAATGCCGTCATTGTCTGCAAACTATTCAAGCTCTTATTAAGATTTGAAAATTTGGTTCCTATTTATTATCGGCCGTCATTATGAACCCCTTCTATCGGTATCAATTTACGAATATTGTAGAAAACTAGTTCGTTCATTCTAACGCTCGATTTTTATTTCTATCTTCCTCTTAACAACACATATACATAAAAAGATTCAAACAAATTTCCGATAAGTACGGAGTCTCCAATTTGAGCCAACTTCATTTTGGTATACCACTATGTGAAGAACTGACGGAGGTACTCACTTTCCAATATAATAAACAAAAAAAATTTGGTAACTCATAGCCAGACTGTTATAAGTCCTTTTTCATTGACAGTTTTAATAAAATACATTCATTCAACACTGGACTTAGGAGCAAAACAAAACCATGATACTTGGGACTCATGGTATGGTATCAGTATAATGTTAAAACGATGTTTATCGTTAGTGGGGTTAGATATTTGTTTAGGAAGAATAAATTTGATGCGTTAACGAATTTTCATGGCAATTTTTTTGACATTAACACAAACATTTTTTTTTTTTTTTTTATTCGGTACCCCTATCTGGCCATTTGTGGCATACGGGGGGCATACCACAAACATTTCAATAAGTTTAACACGGTTTTAACTATCCACGCCTTGCTGAATAGATTTAGAGATTTGTAAACTACACTTCATGACTCACCCCATCTTCGAAAACTAATTAGAACAAAATAAAAACGTTAGCAGAGTTTTTCTTTATTTATTCCTTATAGGGCCCATAATTTATAAATGTTTGGTTTGGTAGAGTCGTAGATCTGCTTTAAAGTTAAATGTTAAATGTTCCCCTCATATTATCCTTTTAGTTATCTTTAGGATCAACCGCTTTATTATGAAATTTAAAATACTTTTTATAAATTTCTTGGAAGATTTGGAAACGTGCCATTTATCACATAGCATTCTCAGAATACATTAAAAAGAACTGCACGCGAGCCTTGACCGTTACTTTATGTGTTCCGTGTAATAATCAATATTGATCCCATTGGATTGCTATTTTTATTTCTTATTGACTGAGTCATAATTTTTTTATTTATTATTTAATACATGCCCATAAATTTTAATAATTAATTTATTAATAATTAAGTGATAAAAAGTCAGGATCATCATCGATATTTTTATTATAAGTGCTGTTATTTCATCATTAGAAAATAAAATATAATCGAACCGGAAGTGTATGTGTCAATTTTTCAAATTTTTTAGATGAAATGAAATTGATAAATAATTCTTTCTTAATAAATTTTCATATGATCTTTGTCCCCACACTTTTTTAGCATTATATGTTAATATTTTAGAATATTTTTTATAAACGAAAGCGTGATTAGGAGGGCGATTGTTAATAATAATATACGTTTGAGAACAAAATATTTTTTAAAAATAAAACGCACGTTATTGACTCGTTCAATTAAGTCATCTAACAAACTTATTTTTATTTTATTTTACTGTGAAATACATTAATTTTACGTAAAGCTATAGATCTGTACCTTATATTTTTCGATTTGTGTACATTTTTTTAAAAACTAATTAATACATTCACATTCATTCCTACATGGAAGATCTTTGCTCCATCTGTAGCGTAAAAACAACGATTTTTTTAAACTTTTTAAACAAAACTTCCAATAACTCGAAAACAGTCAACCGTTCAGACAATTTTATTCTCTTTAAAATAAAAGAAAATTAAATTGCGCGCAAATGACCTGTTCAAAGTTTAAATCAGTCTTTTCCTTTCTTCAGTATCGATTTTCAAAGATAGAAGAATCCACTTTAACCTCTTTGCCGTGAAAATTAATTACGCTAAAAAAAAGGTTACTCCAAATGAAAAATGTTGCAGATGAAAGTTGTAGTTTTCGCTCCTAATTTACTAGCCTACATAAGCTTACTCCTATGTAGATCTATAATTGAAAATGTTTGTGCTTGTGCTCTTTTGTGCTCACTTCCTGCTTTATTTGTTTATTTTTTTTTTTAAATGAAATTGCTTTTAACAACATATTATCCACTTTCCTTCATTTTTAAGGATCCTTCATTTTTTTTTTTTTAAATTAAATTACTTTTAACAACATGTTATCCACTTTCCTTCATTTATCCATTTTCCTTAACTACATATGAAATCTTTACTAAGGGAAAGTATTGAGGAAAAAAAACAATTGGGAAGATTTCACAATTAAATCCACAGGGTGCCAATAACTAGATTTGGCACTTATGGCCTTAATAATAACTGTATGGTTAACCCTACCCCCTACCCGGAAAGCAGTTTAAAAAAAGTTTATTTTTAAGAAAAAATACTTCTTCTGTACATGCTTTTTTCTTATTTTCATGTTTTATTTATACCTTTGCTCGCCTCCGAGTCATTTGAAGAGTTCCACGGAAGAAAGGGGGAGAGTTAATTTTTTCCGAATTTTAGTTATATACATATAATTGTTCGTCTAGATGAGTAGAATATGTTGGTGAAAAGAAATAGTCAGAAAAAATGACAGTAGGTTGGTTACAAGGGATGGAAAGAACCACGTACTCGGAAGAAAGGGGGAATGTCCACGCGGAAAAACCTAGAATGGGGGAGAGTCATGTTAGAAGTTATATCGATTGTGTATTAATATCATCATTTCATCAATAAAACAGGGAAGAAAGGGGGAGCGTCCATGACTATCCCCCTTTCTGTTATGTTTAAATTGTTTTTTTTTTCTAAAATATTTTTTTTTAGAGCGTGATATGTCTGTTTCGGGCAAATTTATTATTTTGACACGCAAAACAAAAAGGAAAAGGACATATAAAAAAATTGAAGAAAAATGATAAAAGATACGTAAGTAATTAAAGATCCAAACCTAAAAACTGGATTTTCTCGGAAAGCACTCCAAATGACATCCCCCCTTTCTTCCGTGGACTCTTCATTTGTTTCATGTATAGCAAATTACTTGGGTTTTTTCTACTTTTAAATAATAGTCTATTAGTGGCTCGTTGAACTCTTATTGACTTCATAATGATTTTATATGAGAAACTTAAGTTCGTACATGGTAAAAAAAAATTAAAGGAATTTAAAATTGTTTTTTTAAGGTTCTGCCAAATTAATTGATGTTATTTATTCCTTAATTAACATTAACTCATCTTTAATGGAAATAGGTATAATTCAATTGAAATTGTCTGTATAAAAACGAATTCCTAATAAACATTTCATCGCCGGACCACGAAAAAAACTTCGAGGCGTTGTGGGTTTCTTTGAGGTTTAGTGCTGAGAGGTTTGCAAGTTATGGACCAATTATTATTATTTATTTTATTATTAATTTTGTTTACAGTTTAGGCCCCTGATGACGACTTCATTCTGAATTAGGCATCATTTGGGCTGTAGTTATTAAGCAATAGCAGAAAAACGTGTTTTCTTTACGTATATGCCTTAATAATGATTTTGATAATAATATATGCCTCAGTAATGATTTTGAGACAAATCGCTCAAATATTTTTCTTGAACATTATTTTGTACTTCTGAGAAAATTCATTAAATACAAAAATGCTTATAATTGTGAATCAATCGATATCTCGATAATAATAATGGTAGCTAAGCATACCTCGTTGTTCTATTAGGTTGGAAACATTTATTACCGGTAAAGATATACTTTTTATGATTATCGACATTTTTATGATTGTCCATATCAAGTGTATAGTATATTTATTTATTAGTGATTTTCCAAGTTAATATTGGAAAATAACCCATTTTGTTGTCGGGAATATCCATACAATTTTATAAATACGGAACATTAGATTCATTATTATGATTTAAATTCATACTCAATACCAGCTCGCTGTAACTTTTATGTTGTTTAGTTTTGACCTCCATAAAGTTGTCTTTCTATTATCTTTTATTAAAGCCGGTAATCGTCTTGGAGACTTATTGTAGAAAGTCATTTCTCATTATCCTGCTGAAGTCACCAGGTAGTAGTCACCAGGTTGGACCTTGGGAGTCTAATGGAAATATGCTTCCTAGAGATGACATAGAAAAATATCTCGTGTAGGTAAAAGAAAAAAGAATTTCGAAAATTGTTTATGAAAATATATTGTAAATTCCAGGGAGCCATTTATATCGAGTAGTTACTGCATATCGTGCAGACTTAAACAAACACCGTTGTATCAAAAACATGTTGCCAAGCTTTTTCCTATCCTTAAAAGCCGAACTTCTGCCAGGCTTACACCGATTCCCAATCTCGTCTGGTACTTGCCTCCTATATGTCAAGGAAACATGAGGCAACCGTTTTTCTAAGTGAAGATGTTACGGCATTTCTGATTTGTCCCATTGATAAAGAAAGTGGGAGGTCCTGTTTTAGGGATAGTAGGCATTTTTATTTGAGGGATTTTCTCGATATTTATAGTAAATACTGCCTTGTTTATATCTTTAAAATATAATCTGCCGTTTACATATCTATTTAGATTATTTATAACGTACATTTATTGCGCGTTATATTTTATATATATATAATTTACATAATTAATTATTTGTGTGAATTTTGTTTGACCTTCATGTTCGACAAGTAAAAAAAACAAAATTTATAAGCCGATCTTTTAAATTCTTCTGCAAATTGAAAATTCGCATTAGATCAGCATCACGTAGAAAAAGGATTTTTATTATTTTTTTCAAGGGTAATGAGGGGAAAAGCCAATAATTTAATGTTATTAGGAAATTTAACTTGCGATTCTCTTCCCAACTTGGAATTTTTTTGATAACCTAAAGAGGTTTTTGTAAATGATTGATGTTCACCATGCTTTTGCAGACAAAATATTTCATTGCCACAGCTTTAGCTCGTTTAGTCTACAGTTAAATATTTTATTTTTTACACTGGATAATTTGCTTCTAACAGCGACTTTCATAACAAGAGACCCTAAAATTAAATGGAATTTAAATGAAAATTTGATTTAAGAGGTTCAATGGATGTCTTTTCCCTTAGTCCTATAAGAAGGCATGTACAATTTAGCCGAAAATGGAAGTCATTCTGAAACAGTCAAGCTTGACATTTTGAAATAACTACATTAAAATAATTAATTAATACCCTTCATCGTGAACTTTTGGTGCTTAAAACATACTCTATTTTATAAAATGTGAATATTTGTTCGTTTCCAGAAGTTTTATTTAGTGTCAAAATTCCAAATTATAGAAAAATTTAATGAATTCAAACGGTTTATTGCTGAAATGTACGCCTCTCTCCTTTCTACATCACTTGCGTGTATTGTTTTTTTCATTACGTTTATTTTATTTTCATCGATTGGATTGAGAATGGATGAAAGTCTGCATTGGCTAAGTCTGGTATTATAAAATAGAACTTTAAACAATATCTGACTGAGAAAATAAATCGGGCAGTGAAGCCTCTTCTTTTTCAACTAGAGTACCGCAGCAACCGAATTGCCGATCGTACCATCGCTACTAATTGCCGATCTTACCATTGCTAAAGACCCCCTGCTATGTCAGTGTACACACGTATGTGAATATTTATATCCTCTACTTAGGCTACTTATGAGGTAACGCTGAGATACTCGATAGTTCGAATACGTTATGCAACCACTGAGGTCAGAACCTTGCGTGGTATGGTATTGAATTTGCCCCCTTATCTCCCGATAGGAAAGGCATCATGATGTCTTCGTGTCTCTCGGACCAGTTCTTTCGTTAGGCCTTCCTCTTGTTTAGCAGCCCCGTAGCCATGGCCTCTTTGATAATGCTGATAGTTCGGCTGTCTCATTAACAGCTCGTTATTGGCTTTTTATGATCATTAACAGTATCGCCGCATATTCTACATTAATTTTCTGAAGATCTTCGTTATATTATATATTTCAGCTTTATCTAGTTGAAGAGAGGAACAAATCTGTCACCGCAAATGTCGGTTTGTTTGGAGTAACTATTGTAACTGCAATAGTTACATCACCACAGCTTCACAGTTGGAGAACTAACGTGGAACTGTTTCGATTCGTTGCACAGTGCATCGAGCTTAGACATAATTACATTAAACGAAATCTGGTGCGATGCGCGCAACACACAACTTTCACTTACCAACTTACTTAGATTAGGAATTGATGTGTTTTGTTAATTTCAATTTCTCAAATTCACACTTTCATCACACAAAAATTCATTTACTTATTTTTGTTTGTATTTGCTCTCTAAAGTACACTATTTTTCTTTTTTTATTATTAAATAAAAATTTTACTTGTGATGATTCGGCAATGCAAGCATAATATTCCATCGCGTCTGATTTTATAATTCTCTATGTAGTGGTTAAAAAATCATGTAGATACCATGAAACAAATAATTTTACAACAAATAAGCCGTTTTGGAGTAAATAAAAATCTAGTGCGATGCGCGCAACACACAACTTACACTTACGAATTTTTCGATTCATTTTTGCTTATTTATTTTTAAGGGACCTAATTTCATCAACACTCGAGTTTTTTTACTGCTTGCTTGTCTTTTACTACGAGTTGCTTTCTGTAAATATATCGTGAAACATCGATAGGTGCATTTACGTCTCGTTGTACAGTTGGTCACTAAAGCCTTTCTGGAAATCGAGAACGATGCATACATCAAATACTGAGTTTAATCGAAATCGTTAGAGACGTTTTTGAGGAAAAAAAAAAACAAACGTAAAAATGAGAAAAAATTTACTAAATAATGTGCCCCCTCCGTTTGACCCATTTAAATGAAATTTTCGCTGTCACATCGCGGGCATACACATAAACCAAATACCCAATTTCAGTTTTGTACGGCTTATAGTTTTTGAGCTAATCTGTTCACACACACACATACACACACACTCACACACACACACACACACACACTAGTTATTAGTTGGTCACTAAAGCCTTTCTGGAAATCGAGAACGTTGCATACACCAAATACTGAGTTTAATCGAAATCGTTAGAGCCGTTTTTGAGGAAAAAAAAAACAAACGTAAAAATTAGAAAAAATTTACTAAATAATGTGCCCCCTCCGTTTGACCAATTTTGATGAAATTTTCGCTGTCACATCGCGGGCATACACATAAACCAAATACCCAATTTCAGTTTTGTACGGCTTATAGTTTTTGAGCTAATCTGTTCACACACACACATACACACACACTCACACACACACACGCACACTAACACACACACACACGCACACTCACACACACACACCCGACTCAGGGTACCCCAAAACGTGTATTTCCGTTGAAAAAGTCGAAATTTTTCACGATCGCAATACTTTCCCTTCCTATATATTTTATATATAGGTAAGTGAAAGTAACAAAAAGTTTATCAAACAATCCAAAAAGTTATGTCAAACTGATGACTATTCTGTCTTGTTAAGGCTAAAGTTCTCTAAAAAAGATTTTGAAGCAATTGAAGCTTGGGGGGAATTAAAGTTTGAGATAACGGCCGATGCCAATAGTTAGGTATCAGTCGCATGCTATTTCTTTCAATGAAATATTTGGAAAAGAACTTCATTATTTTCCTTTAATAGACTCCTCTAAGAGTTGTAATCTGTTTTTTACTTTCACTTACCTATAAAATATATAGTAAGGGAAAGTATTGCGATCGTGAAAAATTTCGACTTCCGGTTTTCAACGGAAATACATGTTTTGGATTCCCCTGAGTCCAAATAACCAAGTCCCACGAAATGGTCTGTGTGTGTGTGAACAGACTAGCTCAAAAACTATAAACCGTGCGAACCTGAAATTGGGTATTTAGTGTATGTATATGCCCGCGATTTGACAGCAAAAAATTTCATCAAAATTGATCAAAGTGAGGGGGTACTTTATTTAATAACTTTTTACGTTCTTTTCGATTTTCTCAAAAACTGCTCCAACGATTTTGATTAAACTGAGTATTTGATGTATTAATATGCCTGAGATATGACTGTAAAAATGTCATCAAAATCGATCAACCGTTAGGGGCACTTTATTTAATAAGTTTTGTATCATTTTCACGTGTTTTTTTTATTTACTCAAAAACGGCTTTAATGATTTTGATCAAATTGGTCATGCTTAGTGAAAATTAGGTGTTCTTTAATATGAGGTAAGCTTTATCATTATTAAAATGGTCTGAGGGGGCTTAAATGGGGAAGGGGCCTTTTTTTTGTTTTCCAATAAAGTACCATTGTTTTTGTTTATATGGAGAAATTAACTGTCTCTCGTCACGCCTAAAAATAAGAAATGGCTAAATATGAAATATGAAAAAATCAAGTAAACATGTAGAGGAGAAAAAAAGAAAAATATTCCGTCAACTCATATAACACGTTGAGCCCACACATGCGGAGTACGCCTTTAATGTCTGACCACTGTTCGTAATTAAAGCCTTTCTGTTCATTTAATGGAAATTATTTGTTTCATAGCAACTAAATGAAGTTTTCAACAACTACATAGAGAATTATAAAATCAGCCGACTTGGAGTATTATGCTTAAATTGCCGAATAATCACAAGTAAGAACTTTTAATAATAAAAAAATAGTGTCTTTTTACAGAGCAAATGAAAACAAAAATAAGAAATAAATTTAGAAAAATGTGTGATTTTGAGATTTGGCAATTAACAAAACACCTCAATTTCTAATGTAATAAGTTGGTAAGTGAAAGTTGTGTGTTGCGCGCACGTACCAGATTTTTCTTTATTAGAAAGACCACTTGTTGGGGTGGAAAAAAATAAGGAATATAAAGTGAACTAAAATTTCAACTATAAATTTTATAAGTGATGATTAATTAGCAATATATCTTCCTTTAGTCCTTTGTATGACATAAGAAAATAAAAAGTTGTTGTGACTAAAGGAAATTATATTGCTAATTAATCATCACTTATAATATATAAATCTTCCCACAAAATTTAGAAGAAAAATAAAAATATAAATTTTATCTTTGGATGGACATTTTTCAAAAATGGTCTCTGAGATTTTTTCGTCACAGTGAACTATGCCCACCAAGGAAATTATTTTCGTAAAAATCCGATCCTACTTTACTCGCAATATTAGGAATTTTCTTATGGGACATTTGGACCCATTTCTGTCAAGTACATGGAAATTCCCGTCTTAAGAGCTCAAGGATATGTATGAATCAACTATAACATCTTATAAACACAAAGAAGCATAAACTCGTTATCGATTAGAATTGGAACCTTTCCGTAAATGGTGTTTTAGTGAAGGTTAGGATAGAGGAGAAGGGCAAGATAGTGAAGAAGAATAAAATTGATAAATTGTTTTTTTTAGTTAATTATTTAGTATTTCGCATGAAATATATATGCTAACATTCAGTTTAATTTATTTTTACAATTATTATTGAAGTACATATTACAGTTTTCATATATATATTTATCTCGCTTAAATGTTACTAAAATGTTCAATGTCAACTTTTAGCCTGCATTCGATGCACTGTGCGTTGTGGTAATAGTTTAAGATTGACCCACGACCTCAGCGCTGTAATTGGTATGAGGTGAGGAGTTTACATCAATAATGAATCCAGTTATTTCTTCATATCCTCACCAGATAAATCTGTAACTAACTCTCATTTGCTGAAGATGATATTTCAAGTAGAATAGAATTGCTCTCTGTAGCTTTTGGTTGAATTATGGCAATTTAGATACATTTTTTAGCTGTTTCTTCCTTAACAAGACTACATGTTTCTTCGGGAAATGATAAGGGAATGACGAAATTACTGATTTATTTCCTCTCTGCATTAAGGCGAGTTTGATGACTTATACTGGTCATTTATCGTAAATCTTATGAGGTCTCATGGGAAGTTAGATTCATAATTGGTGGTTTTTTGTTGTCTTTTTTAGGGATGGCGGTGACTGATAGACTGTAGATGTAATAGACTTTGATTTTAATTTGAAAATTGGTCCGATATAAATATGATCCGAAAGTGCAAGAGTCTTAGATTTTTGTTTATCTTCTCATTGAGATCAGAAGATAGAATAAAGGTCAATAGATTGGGGAGCATCGAAATTTGGCTCTGCTGGTCAAGATTTATGTAACGCTAAGAATTATACAATGATTAAAAAAATACTTGTTTTTGGGAATTGGACTGATTGGAACCTCATGAAGTTTGGTAATTTAGTTGAATTTTCACCTATTATTTTCACCTCCACAAATGAAAAAAAAATCTAGGTAGCTGAAGACCTTCTATAAAATAATGCTGTCTATAACCTCAGGACTATCTCATATTTTAATTTTGTATTAAATCATAATTAGGAGCTTTTGGTGTCCGGCAAGAATTCGTAAGTGTATTCTCATTTTATAGGATCGTCTTGATATCCAACATAAATTGGAGGCTGATATGTTTGTTTTTTAATGTCTTTATGCTATTAAGGCTAATCAGACGATCTACAATGGGATCCCCAAATTTGGCTTATCCTGGTATAATTACATAGGGATCTTTTACGAGTACCTGACATCTTACAGGCTCACCACCTCCATTTTATGTTATTGTTATTCTATCCGAGGGACGCCATAGCCAAGGATTTTTTACTCCGTTTAAAAAATCCTAGGACGCGAACCCGCGACCTTTGGTGATGTAGGTTGCTATGCTAACCACTACACCACATGGAGGCTAATATGATGGATATTATGATAAAGTAAACGATAATATCTGAGATTGTTCTGTGGAAATCTTTATTATTATTAAAATAAAATTTCACTGAAAAGATTGTACGAGGAGGCTGTCGCATTTTTTCGTTGCAAGTTTTTTTCAGAACCTTAATAGTTTTTTATTTGTTTACTGATATTTGGTTATATTCATGTTTATTTACTAATAATGGTTATATTCATCTATTTCACTTTGCATCAAAGTTACAATACGACCGATGTGGCAAACAATTTTTTTCCTAACGGAATAAAAGTATGTAATATCTAATCAAAACTTACCGCTGGTCCAATGCAAATCTGGACTATCAAAATCGCATTTTTCATTTTTGTTTCATAAAATACTTTCTATTTTTTCATTTACCACGAAATTGATGGTTCCGGAAACATCGGAAAAAGCAGTTAGCAGATATTAAAGGTAGGGAAACGAAGATTGCTGCTCATGTAAAAACGCTTTATTTGAGTTATATAACTTCCGCATAAGACGAACTATATGGTGACAACTTTTAACTCGGTTTTTTTAATTTAATTGGTTGATAGTTAAATATTAACTTACTGCTTGCCTTAGTAAAACATAATTAATAATTAAAGTAGGTAGTTAAATAAAAAAATTCTGATATTTTCGCACTGTTACTGGTGCTTGGTTGTCTAGACCGAAGGGTCCGTCTTATTTTCATCCTCACGCAAGACTGAAACGAGAAGAAACTGCTCGAAGCTCTAATTACATGACAGACGCTCAAAACTCCTTTATCTGTTACAAAAGGCGCATTTACATAACAGAGAATCGTTTTGAATATTGTCACTTTATTGCGTTAGTCAGTTTAGTGTGTCACCAATTTGCCCGATCCTTATTTCTATCTTTTTATAATAAACTCCCGAACCCACTTATTTTAAATTTCGCTTACTCCTCTATAGAAACCTAGGTTTTTGAAAGGAATATGGTCTCGGGGCCTTCTGATTAATATTTCATAATAGAAATATTTTAATTTACAAGTCTGGATACTCACATGCTAAATATTTACTTTTCTAGCCACTGAGTTATATAGTGTTAATTCATTGTTTTCAGAATATTTTGTAACTATAGGAAATACAAATAGATCATTAGTGCCCCGAATTCTCTCCATAGATAAACTGTGCTAGATTCAGTTTGTTAATGCGAGAAAGGTTGTTACTTATGACACGTAGGAGTTGACCTTCAGCTGGTTTCTCTTTCACTTCGCTGTCATCGCACTTGAGCCAAGAAGTTGGGCTATAGAGGCCAATTTTTTTTTTTTTTTTAAAGAAGAGTATTTTACGTAAGGAACGGTATACATTTTTGAATCTTATTTTGGTTTCTTAATTTATTTTAAGTACTAATTTATTCAAATATTATAATTAGAGTAAAGTTAAAATAAAACTATTTTCTACAGAATTCAGCTCCATAAAAAAATGTTTGTTACTTTTTGCAAGGGAAATTGTCATGAAGTGAGTCGCCTCGGTAATTTATTGGTGGTATTTATTGGTAATCATTATTTCGTAGCGGTCCCACAGAATGAATCGAGACTCTCATTCTAGATAAAATAGTTTGGCTATACATGTGAAATGAGAGATGTGGCCATTAATGATAATGAAAGAAAGTCTTTTTTTATTTTATTTTTTAACCAAGATTAGTTAATGTTAGAACATATTTTTTCGTTATCCATATTCTGAATTTATCCACGATTTATTGAAAATAAAATTTGTTCTAGCTTTTTACAAACTAAAAAAAAATATATAGGTACATAGGTAATCACACATAAATGGAATCAATGGAATTTATTTATTTAATATCCTTATTATTTCATACGTACTTAAAAACTTAATAATAGTTTAAATCAATTTTGGTAGTTTTTTTTTATTCAGTAATTATTAGCTAATTTAATGAATAAATCATTTGTATGGATGAATTGTCTTTTTCTCCGCTAATGTTTTATCTACCCTTATTTTAAAATACAAAGAAAGGATTAATTATATGGCTGAAAATACTTTGACTATTATAATTTTGTCTTAATGTGAACTGATTTATAATTTATGTTTTCAGGAATCCGAGAAAAGGAGAAAGTCTTCTTAGTCATACTAATTAGGTGAGTTCTTTTTATTTCACGTTTAATTATTTTTTCATGTAATTAGGCAAATAGCAGCGCAAAAGTCTTGGATGTTGTTATTATTCTGTATTAAATAATTAATTACTAATTCATAGTTTTTTTTTTCTTTCTAAATTGTAATAAAACATTTGTTTATAGTCGGGCATCAGTGCTTAATTTTTGTTTTCCGACTTCGGCATTCCTAAATTTACGATTAGCTCCATCATTATAAAAATATCATAATCGACCATTGCTGAGTTTTCTCCAACTGTTGAGTGCCGTTTTTTCCCAAATATTCTTCAGAGATCTTATCGGAAAAAATTAAACTTAGCATCACTAATTCTATGACAAAGCAATGATTGAGGAGTTTTAAATATAATAATATTCAATATAACTGTCTTTAAGTTTTCAAATGATTGAGATAATTGCTTTCTATTACCTCTATTATATCCGCTAAACAACATTACATTATTATTAAATATTATTGCGTTGCTTTAGCCATCGAATTCGCTGATTGTCGCAGACCGCTGACAGGTGCGAACAATGTTTGAAGACAAAAAAGAAACATTACATTAATTTTTAATCACGTATTCATTATCCAATAACTGTTACTGAGAGAGAAATTTTCGTCTCATTTTCTAGCAGTCTATTTATACTTCTTCTTCTTCTGCTTAACAACCCGCTAGCGAGTCGAGGCCTCTTCTATCAGTTTCCGCCAGTTGTTCCGGTCAAGTGCGGCCGCTTCCAAGTTTCGAGATCCAAGGAGCTCTCTGGCGTCGTGTGACACTCCGTCCAACCACCTCTATCTATTTATACATACATTATTATTATTTAAAAAAATAAATATTAGGTTCTGGCAATCACTTTCCGTGAATCAAGAAAAAATTTATTAAAACAATGTCATGAGTACAGAGTGCAAAAATCTGATCTTCGTTTTTGGACTTAAGCATATTTATTCATATTAAATTAGCTCTGCTGTTGTGGAGATTCAGTCCAGGGATTAATAGCCTTTTATTTCAGTATTCTTCTTGGTTTTGTTTGAGGTTATATGTGTGTGTGTGTATTCACTTAGCTTATAATTGTTTGTTTTTTGTTTTAAAAGGGGCGATAAATGGGTATTTTTTGTTTTATGTATATTCATATTTAATATATATTAGATATTTTCAAACATATTTTATTTTTTATGGATACGCTGAGTAATGGTACTAAAGCTGCCACTAGGAAGAAGGTGAGAGTCCATGCCTCTAGCCCCGTTGCTCACTGACACACTTACCGATTTCGCGGAGTAGCCTTTGTGTTCGTTTTGTTCGACTGTTACTGTAGGTATATATTTCTCCCTCCTTTTGATTCACAATCATCAGTAAGTGTTGGTGAAGTTAATATTTGATTTACAATTGTTAAGAATGTATAAATTCATTGATTTTCAAAAGTATAATTAATTAGAAAATATAATTCATTAATGATTTTTTTTTGGAATGGACAGCGAAATCATCAATTCTCTGTTGCCTGAATATTTATTTGGATCAACTTGGGATGTCACAAATGTAGTAGTAATATTGTATTCAACCAAACTGTAGATTTTTTTTTTTTTACCCTTCTATGCTTCAGCTACTATAGTTAAATTTTTATCGTTTTCCTTAGTCAGCTATATGCGTAAATACCTATTTACGTCATAAGCTTCGTGCATCAGTACGCTATCTATTTATGGGTATCCTGTGAGCCTTGCTTGGATATGACACTTGAAGTAGTGATGTGATCATTGGTAGGTCGTTGCACCCATCAAAGCTGATAAATGTTTGGCTATGCTTATCTGCTATTTATACCTCAGTTTTCCTTTTATTTTATACTTTAGTTATTTTGCTAAAGTTTTACTTTAATGGATTTCACTTTTTGTGAGTTTTGAAAGTTATCACTACCGTTTTTGACCGGATTAGATACCTTTGAAAGGGAACATGTCTAATATTTTTGGATATTGAGGCTTTGACGCCATTTGGTTATACTTCTATAGGGCTTTCGTTTGTTGAAACGGCTCATCATTCTGCTCCAATTCCAGTCACAAGATGGATGAAATCAATATCTTATAATATTTGACATAAAGCCAGGTCTTCAATACATTTCTGAAAAAGAGAAACGTTTTCACAACCTCTTAAAAATATGGCCAACAAACAACAGGAAGTGCATGTCTTAAAGATAAAGAGATAACGTTGTTTAATGAAACGATTAAACAAGGATTAAAAAAAAAATAAAATCCCTGCTAAAATTTAAAAAATTGACTGTTGAGATGGGTTTTGTGCTTTGTTTGTTACAGTTTTTGCGCTCTATTTTTAAATAATGAAAAGCCTTTTCAAAATTGAATGATTAAATTATTGAGACTGTGGTTATAATTTTTTCTTCCACAGATTCTATATTTATCCTTATGCATATTTTATTTGTTCGCTCCCTCTTCATTTTCATGACTTTCTTCCATGAATATTGTATTAGAAATTAAGGATTCTTAATGACAGTGGGACAACACCTATATTGATAGTAACCATTGTTAAAAAACAAGCAATCAACAATTGGATAAGTCAAGGTCGCATTGAAGCCTAGGGAAGGACGGGGTGACTGTTCTTTTTGAAACGTGTTATTTATTTCAAACAAGGAAATGTGCTCTGTACCTTCCGTCAGGATTGAAAGATGCGATGAGTTATTTTTTTTTTCTTTGTTGATCGGGAACAAAGGAAGTTGATGCCTGACAACTAATTTAGATCGACTCTAAATGTGGAGCGATATGATACGGAATACTCTGACACCGTACGAGGACGCGTGTCAAGGAAAACCTTCACTCAGTGTTTTGTTCATTGATCCGTTCATTGGAACACTGTTCCTGCGTTTTCATTAATGTCTTCAAAAGTACTTTCCCTGTATCTGAGACCTATAAGTTATATTAAAGTAATAATGTAAATGAATAAATTAATCAGCGGATTATTTTTATTTGTTAATAATGACAGTGGACTTAATATTAGCCCCTACAATTTAGTTTGAAGTAATGTGAATTTTATTTAAGAAACTGACAGGGAATTTGATACATTACAATAAATTTCGTTGTTAAAATTTTGGTGGAATTTGCTTAATTTTTTTTTTTGCGCAAGAAATTGAGAATTTTTAGTTTGCTCTCTGTTAAATCTGTGTTTCGGTGGAAGTTATGTTGACGCAAAACTCTACTGCTTATTTTATTGTTATTGTGAATTTGTTGTATGATTTAGCTAGTTAGTATTTCAGGGAAGCGTAACAATTTTATCAAAGCTCTTTGTTAAAAAGTGTTTATTACTCTAGAAAATGGTTTCCCCAACAAAGAATTTTCAAGGTTCTCAGAAAATGTCGCTATAAATTCAAGGCTATGATTCCCTTATTTATTAATATGAATAAAAAAGTGTTAAACGAATTCAAAATTCTTTTAAATTTTAAAATCCAATAATAATTGGAAGAATAATTGGGGGTAGGTGCGGGCATATTAATAAAAATCGGTGTAACCGCTCTGACCCACCCCCTTAACCCTGTTTTCGGGCTTTCAGGGTATCATACTTAGAAAGCATACAAATTGGACGGGAACGGAGTGTTAGGCATTCTAAAAATTGCTAATTAGATCGAAAGAGTAAAAGGACTTATTAAATCTTAATATTTAAAAAAAAAAAAAAATTAAAATCGAGAGGAATCACATCTCTGAGGGTAGAAGCTAACAATCGGTGATGGAAATTGGATGAGGCCAAAAATAGGGGATAATATTATTACGGGCGTAATAATCGCGATATTTATCGCCCTAAAACCCCTATCCTATCCTATCCAATAATAATTTACTAAACCTATTTTGTTTCTATAATGATATGTCTCACACATGTTAATCACTTGATTTCAGTGTTTGTTATGCTGGTCCATAGCAACCTATTGCTAACTTGTCGGTCACATAGATGGAAATAATAAAAAGCAAATCATTGTAACAAGTTTGATTTATTACTTGTGTAAGTGTAAATATAAATTAGATTTACGATGTTTTGCACATGATAAGTTTTTGGCGGGAGGAAATAAACAGTAAGTAGCTCAATTACCAACAGAGTTTTACCCACTTTGTGAAATTTCCAAGGATCATATATGTATATATATAATATATATATATATTTATATATATATATATATATATATATATATAATGTATTTATAACTTTATTGTTGGTAATTAATCCACTCTAGACAAATGATCGTAATTAAAAATTACGAGTTCATATTTTAATGTTTGGCTCCATAAAAGTTAAATTAAACTGGCTGCAATCATACTATCATTGATTTTAACACTCCCATATTTCCTTTCTTGGAAGTTTTTGTATCCACGGATTAATCTGATGGCTGCCAATCTGATCTATCCCCATTGCCTTAATTTATGTTCCAGAGTCTATTAAAACAGATAAATGTCTCAATAGCAATAGGTCCGATTCAATATGACATACCTTGCTAGCAATGTTCACGACCTCAATCTTCTCATACAGCATTCTTGCGCTGATCACCAACTCACTGAATCAACAAGGAATGAGATAAGGTTGGATATCTTGTACAAACAATCTTTAGCTCTTCAGCTTAACCTCTTTTAATCCTTTCTTAATTTTTATTTGTCTAATGCAATAAAATATTTCCGTCTAGCTGTTTGTGAAACGAAGTTTTGATTGAAACGTTAAGTATTTATTTCGAATACTTTTAGAATGATATATGATCCCATTGAAACATTTCTATTAACGTGACTTTATGTTTTATCGAAAGAAGGCAAGAGGTGAGTGAATTACTTTCCAAAAAAGATCATTTCAAAATTTTCTATTGTTACCTAGTAGATTCCTATTGTTATCTATAGAATTCCCTAAAAATTATCAAGCTAGAGGGTAACATAGTAACATTTATTATATTATTACTAACTGACCCGGCGAAGCATTCGCAATCTACCCTACTTACATCCAACTTAATTAAAGTACACACCTTAAATTTAGTATCGTACAGTGCGTATTTAGTGCATCATGGGGATAGGTGAGGGTTGATGTAAAGGTAAGATGGATTTAAATCGTAGATTATTTATTTTTTGAAACTCCAAAAATCCTTTCCTTTGTTATCAGGTTAGAAGACGGAATACTTAAATACACACATCGGTTTCGCGGAAAGCGAGTGCGCTGATACTACTGACTGAAATTGCATATTTTTGCTTGTAACTCTTAAATGACGGCGAAATTGGAAAAGTGTATGTAACCAAAAATGTTCGTCTCGACAAACTGAAAAAATGAAACCTTCGAAAAACCAACTGGGACCATTTCGCTGAGAATTGCAGTTTAGCGCTTACAACTCGCAATGGAAGGGATCAATCGAACAATTGTATATGTCCGAAAATATTCTCCTTGAATACCTCAAATTTTGACACATTTAGAAACCTCTTCGACCATTTTTTTCGCAAAAACCGCGGCTTTGCACTTATAACTTGCAATATTTTCCGGTATATGGGTTAACGAAAGCTTAAAAATGAAATTTGATGAAGTATTAAGGAAGTTATGGCGTACCGACAAAAAAAAGGTTTTGAGATATAATATATATGATGTTAACTGAGGTCCATAAATAAAAAACATGTAAGTTATATTGTATAGTTTATACTCATTACTATAAAATCTGAATTATTCAAAAAGTAAATAATGTGCATTAGGTAAAATAATTATTAAAAATTTTCACTACGATTTATTTATTTAAGAAACAACAAGACTTGAAAAACTTCCTAAAATAATCCCTGCAATTCATGCGGACTATTTTTGGTGGTTCTATTCTGGCACACTGATAAGACATACGTTTTTATATTTAAAAACGTAATTGAAATATTTTAGGTAATAACTTTGAATAAGTTATAAAGCTAAGCTAAAATAATTGACATACCCAGAATACTACATTGGGGTTCTGTATAAATATAATTTTGATATTTTGAATCCATGTTTAATGAAATAACATGGATTAAAAATAATAATAAAAAACTTCCGGAAAAATCATAAAAATAAATAATTTTGATATTAATAATAAAGGTATCAATATAATTGATATTAATTGTTGATGTATCGGCTGTTGATCAGAGGGAATTTCTGCCGTAGCCATGGGCTGAATGAACAATCGATACGTTTCTTAAATACTCATTAACGCAATTGTGTAACCCAGGGCCTTCGGAACTTGGACTATCGGTCCTCCTTAAATGGCCCCTTCCTGTTTGAATTGCTAAGGCGGAATCGCTGATCACTTGGAACGCATGGAGACTTTCCTACGGAGGTGGAAACGTAAAACGTGTTTGCGATAAATTTTCCCGTAATGTTCTTGTAGTAATTCCTTAATTTTGATTGATGAATTCAGTAGAAGCCTGAAAATCGTAGTTATGTTCAGTATATGTGTAAAGTGTATGAAAGTAAATCGTCGAGTAAAATATTTAGACAGAAGAAGGAAATATCCGTAAAGAAAGAAAGTGTTTATTCTGGGACATCTAGTGCTCTAATAATTACAAAATATGAACATATCCGATTGGGTTAGAGATCTGATATTTAATGAATGTTAGAGGAACAGGGTGTGAACAAATTGGGGATACACAGAAGATTCCAAAGAATTATTTTAAATTAAAATAGTAAAGAAATGAAAAGCCGAATCGCGTAAATTATACCCCGTGAATATTGTAACGTTGTAAGTTACAAAACACAAAAAATATGGTTCTAGACTTGTTGTTGGAACGAACTAACAGTTGGAACAAGCTCTTCTAGTACATGTTTGTGACTATGATTTTCGAGTGCCATCCATGCTGGCCTAGAACCTTCCAGGCTGTTCTTCTTACGACTAAATATAAGAAGCGATGGACTGGAGGCTATTGTTCTGAAGCTATAGTGATATGGTTATTTCGTGTTACAAAGTGATATTTTTAGTTACTTGCTTAATTATTTACGTTTAGATAGTTTGTGTGGCATTGTAAATTATTATTTTCGTTCAATAAAAATTGCTTAACCCACGTCAGTGTCACAATAATTGAGGTGAGTAAGAATATGAGCTTTTGTCATTATATCGCTTACTAACGACTTCGATAGATAAATTTAAAGAGATATTTTACCTACCGTATAAGAAAGCGGGAGCTTTGCTTTAAGGCGTTCTTCTAGATAATTCTCGGTTTGCTTGGCAGTTGGTGGATACAAATATTTACACAGCGATCAAGAAACAGCTGTTTAGATTATGAGACAAACGGTCGCGACCTTACAAAGCTTTACCTTCTTGTGAGCTTAAGTGGCTCCATTTGATTGCTAGGGATTCGATTACAGAGTGGCTTCAGACCAAATATGTAAATGAAAACATTCCTTGTTAAGGGCGAATATGTACTAGTAAAAGTCATCATTTACTCGAAAAGTTTATTCTTTATTTTACATATTTGTGTTCAAGACATGAACACTAACATCCCAGCAAACGGACCTTGGAGGAACGTTGACGGACAATTTTCAAAATCGATTTTAAATAGATCGATCCACATCATTATCGACAAGATAGCTATTTCGTTTTATTGCTGCTCAAGCGTGTCCCGGGACATCATTATACCGTGCTGATTCTCTTCGCTCTTGGCAGAGAGCCTTGCAAGAATATTTTAGTACACCACTTATGTTAGATGAAAGGACTATTAGCACTACTAACTTCACTGGCTCGGCTGGCTAATCGCATGTCATTGGATCACATTACTCACGGTCGATATCTGTTTATGGTCCTTGACTCTATCTAACAGTATAATGCTATTATTCCGAGGATCATACATTAAATTTTATTAACTTCGTCAATGACAATTAGCGTCCTGCTTAATTATTTAATTCGTGTTTGTCAGAGTTCTGATGGAATTAGCTTTAAAATCAGCATCTTCGGGCCAATAAAATTCGTCTTGTTCGAACTGTAATGCCTTCCACTTAGTTTCGGAAAAATTTCTCTAACGATAATTGAAGGGGTCGGGGCAAAATAGTGCCAAGCAACATATTTAACAAAAATAAACTGTAGCTGCAGTCTGTTGTATATTATGTAGTACTGTATGTCTATGATGGAAATGCCACTTAATATGACTCTAGAGTGCTCTATATAGTCATATTAAGGTGGCATTTCCATCATAGACATACAGTCCTTCGTAATATACAGCAGACCGCAGCTACAGTTTATTTTTGTTAAAAATTTTGCTTGGCACTATTTTGCCCCGACCCCTTCAACTGAGCATGTTTACACCAAAACATAATAAAAAAAAAATAATTTGGAATGAATGCTTATGAATTTTATCCTATCGTTACATCTCAAATTCAAATTTATTCGAAAAATAAACTCACTACAATTAATTTCTAATTTCATAAATATGGTAAACGAGTAACTGCCAGATCAATTAACTTTGTATTTTAATTTATTTCTTTTATAGAAATCTATAAAACATCATTGAGCTACTTTGGTTTTTTGTATCTTTTAAATCGTGGAATTACACGCACGATATTTGGTTTAGATCTTGCCAATTGTTGATTAGGTAAGTTTTCGCACAAAACTATATAATCTAATACATGTTTTTATCTGATAGTGTTAATTTTTTTCTCTCTATCATTTTCTTTTAGTAATTAATCCTCTTTTATCGTCTCGTCTAATATCGGTTGCGATTTATCCGATAAAGGAATATTTTCGATAATTAGTATGAGGTTATAGAGCGGTTTATTTTATTTTAATGTTTGTCCTAGGCAATGATGATAAGCTTTGTCCGCTAATTCCCCGTAAAAAAGAGATATTTTTAAATGTGTTTGTGTTTTAAAATATTCCATTCTTCATCCCCTCTTATTTGATTTTTTCAAGCCCTCTACATACATTGAGATACTTTAATAAATATTGAATAATTCTGTTGTTAGAAGCAACATAGTTTGATGTTCTTTTTCATATCCGGATTGAACCTAAGATCTCATCGATTAAGCGGACACTACATTTTTTAAAATTTTATTTAACTTTTAATGCTGTGAAAAGATACTAATTTGTTGTTACTCACCCTTTCATGCTTATTTACTCATCTTATTTTTTATATTCTATCTTTGAAATTCTGCCAAAGGATCATTTTATTTTGACATACTTCAGCGGTTATTTCCATCGCATGCCGCTTCATTCATCTTCTTTCAAATTTATCTTTTTATAATTTGAATCTGTATCATGCATTGAACTAAGTTTGTGATTTTATACGAACGAATCCAATGTTTTTATTTATTTAATGACACGCCATGATTAAAATCCTTCAAAAAAACTACCCCCAAGTATTCCTATGCACAAATTCTTTAATTATTTTTATCTGAACTATTTATTATAGGATCTTTAGTCTTTAAAGCTGTATAGTTCAAATATATTTGCAGGGTATGATGCACGATAAATTGCTAGTTTGTAACCATTGCGACAGATCAAACTGGGGACTAGTTGGCCTTAGGTTATTAACTGAAACCGATCAATTATTAAATTGAATGTTGAAACTGAAACTAGTTCATTTGTATGTTCTATTTTTTTCTATTGCCTAAGTATTTCACTTGTAAGTAGATACTTTTTTTCTTCTCTTGATATTTTTTGCCCTATTTTTTTTGTATACATTATTGTATATCATATGAAACAGCGTGGAATGCGCTGTTAAACGACACCAATTTCATGGTCCTAGTCAAATTTGTAGAACATCTGCAGGATATTTTTAATCATAAAATGTTAGATTTATGAAATTTTATCACTAGTTTTAAATTTTTTTAGTAATGAAGAAATTTTCATCCCACTTTCATATTTTCTTGTATGAATAGATATAATATTACCTATTTTTCATAAAGATTGAAACATAGGTAATATTATCTCTGCTCTTTTCGAGAAAATTAAAATTTTAAACTTGGTTTTAAGAAAATTTCTTTAGTACCAACTATATCTATACATTCTTGTTTATCATATGAAATGGCCTGGAACGCGCTGTTAAAAGGCACCAATCTCATAATCCTAGTCTAATTTGGAAAACATCTACAACTATTTTTAATCATGGTTTTTTCTGTTACTGGAGGGCTTCAGAAACTAATAATTCAAAAGCAGGTAGAAATATCTCAGTAATATTTCACAATTGTTCTAGAAGATACAAGTTGTACACATTTACCAAATTTCAAGAAAATCTGAGATGGCCTGTGTTGAATTGACATGGAATTATCTTGTTACATTCCACGTGGATCTAAGGACGGATTTGACCCAATTAGATATATCGTTTCTGTTTGGTATTTGATTATTGCTTGCTGGCACTGGTTTTAAAAATATGCGTATTTATTCTCACTCCCTTTCTAGGAACATAATCCACCTCATATTTTCTAGGTAGAAAATATTTGCTTTATTGATAGTTATTAAACTCACACTTTACCACTACATGTTGCGAAGGGGTCTTAATAATGTGTTTTTATTGACTCATGGAATTATTATTTTTGAATGAAGAACCTTGAGATTAGTTCTGATAAGAACTCTTGTTAATTTCCACTTCATAGGAGATAGTAATACGGTCTATTTTTTTTTTCTTTTTACATCAACCTGATAAACAATGATCTAGAAATACGTAAATAGTGAATGTTGTGCGAAACAGTCACAAAAAAAACTTACGTGACCGAATATTTTGTTAAAATAATATTGTTCTTTTCAAATGAATAGGCGAAGGTCTCTTATATCTATGTTGAAGTGAGATAAGACCCACATGACCTAGACATATATAAATGATTCCATTTGAGATGTGATCTGTTTTTCAGTGACATAATTGCTCTCTCGTGTTACTGAACTTGAAGACCAAATATCGATTGAAGCATTAAAAAATAAAAAATAATAATAAAAAAAATGTATGCATTGACATTCTTAAGGATTTTTTTTCCTTTTTAACCAGAACATCTCTCTATGACTCCTTCTGTTTAGAAGTGATGTTAGCATTTGGTGTGCTCTACTTTTTGGACTGCTCTGTCCGATGAGTCGCTTTTTTTCCCGCTTATCTCTCACTCTTTTCATATGCATGTATGAGAAAATTGGCTAAGATTGTATTATGAATATGCTGAAAGATATTCTTGCATGATCATAAAATTTTAAATCCAAGCAATTTTTTTTAAACAAGAATGTCACAAATCGAAATGGACTCTTTAAAATTTAAACAGTTTTTTCTTTTTTGAGAGAAAAGTCATCCATTATCTAATATGATCTATGATAATAAGTAAAAAGTTTAATTGGAGATTAATATTAATTCTGAATACATTTTATTCTTCTTTTAAACTTTAAATTCACTCTTCTGAAAAATAATATTTTTTTGAGATATGACGTTGAAAGGAATGAGTGATGTGTGGCTTAGGTTGTTTTTTGTTCCCGATGATGCCTGAATTTACGAAACATTGACAGGTTAGTTTATAACCTGTATTTTATGGACTCTATGCATTTTTTCTGTATTCAAATTTGTATGTGGTTTTTTTTTTTAGTTTTTACCTACATCTATTAATAATTTTAAAAGTTGATTCTTGAAAACGTAATGAAACTTTACAATATTTTCAAGTCAGTTGTATTTCTTGGCTTCTCACCTTCTTAAATATTTACGAGGTAATAATTCATTAACTTGACTCTCATTTTTGTTATTATAAGATTGGTGGTGTAAACAGTTGTACGTCCCCTTACAACTGTTTTACAAATCGTTACATTAATTTTACAACAGTAGTAGTGGTCGTACAATAGCCATTTAATTTAACTACTTAATAGGTAACTACTAAATAGATGTGCTAATACAAATGTCTTAGCATATCATCCAACAGGTGTTATGTGTGCCGTCGAGGCTACTTATCAAGTCTTTATGGGTATCTAAATTGGCGAATATCGTTCTTAAGTGACACTCATCACAGCACGTCAACCTTAAAAAAAAAAAAAAAAAAAAAAAAAAAGAATTACTCTCTTAATTGTTTTAGAAAGATCGAAGGTTAAATGCTGATCATTTTTTCTCTTTTGATTGCGTAGTAGCTCTACAGTTCTTGTTTATTCTAGTGAGTCACTCTGAACTGTAAGGACGTAAAAAACCAAATAATGTTATTCACTGTCAATGACTTAGAAAGATGAATTTATCTACCCTGTGTATTTTAATATATGTAAGAAGGTATAATTGGAGTTTTAGAGGCGTAAATATTGCCTAGGAAGTTTCGGATGTTGTAATAGGAATTGAGGCGGAATCTGAACCTCAAGATGATAATGTAGTTAGTTATTAGCTGTATTTCATACGGGCAAGAGTTTCTTTATTTTTCCTATGCAATGTTTTTCTTTTTTCTCCATTCACACACCACATGTCTATAAATAACTTTCTGTTACTGTAGCTAAAAAAATATAGTTTTTTTTTTCTTTAAGTAGTTTCTAAATCTGTACTGTTCTACACTTTTCATATCCCTTTCACTATTTTGAGTTAAGAGCTGACAAATTTTTGCAGATGACAGTAAAGGGCGATGGAAATAACCGATAATTTTGCTCTGGCTAATAGGCTATATTTGTATGTTCCAGCTATGTATCTGTATGGGGTATGTTCTATATGTTAGTACATAGTATATGATAGAGTTTTATTTTTGCAACTTCAAAACTCAAGAATTATCCTTATATATGCCATACATTATTGTCTCACTCGTCCATCAAAATTAGTAAATTGTTGATCGTACAAATGCCATCCGAAATCTTATATACTCCTATATTTGTGTGTGTTTGGGGGGATATTAACGAAATATTACTTTAAAAATAGGCAGCGGATACCTATCTTTTTTAACAGTAGCATTTATGATTTCAAAGGTTTGAAAAATCGTAAAAAAAACAAAACAATAATAATGACAAAAAATATACTTATAATATGAACAAAATGTGGCAACTGAACCAACAAAGTTCTTTTCATCTGAGTTTCATACCTGACCACAAAGATATTAAGGAGTCCCAAGTAACCTATCTCTCTACCACTCCTACTTTTTTTGACGAAGTTCTAATTGTTCAAAGCTTCTATATCTATATATATAAAAAAAAAACAATTCAAACATTTGATGTGCCTATACTTTCTTATCATTTGTAAAATCGAACAATTAAATAAAAGTTATGGTTATAATTAAATATTTAATGTTTTCATAATAAATAAAAAGTTTTCATTTAAAATATTTAACCGAGTAAAAATTAAATTGACAGATGTGATATCACAACCTAAGTATCTGCATAAAAAAAAAAAAAGAAAAAAAAAAATCCCATTTGGCCAAATTATAAGCTTAACAGAAAGATATGACAGTTTATTAAACTGTCGTTCTAAGGTTAATGGATTTCATAAGTGGCTGATTGGTCATTTAAATGAATCATTTGGTGTTAACATTAGATATTTAAACATTGCATCAACTTTTCAGAATTCTTTATCGAGTACTGATAATTTTTATAAAATATATCGATGTTTCGTAATAGTTTTTTTTGTGTAGCATTTTTTTTTTTTTTTTAACGTGGTACTTCAGAGTTTCCAAGGTATAAGTTTTGCCTATCAAAATCATTACGAAAGGTTGGGTAGGAACTCAAGTGGTGCAATCTGACAGCCAGCAGTTTACTGATGAGGGATGATAGCGAACTTTCATCTGACGGGTAGGTCAGACATTTTTGTTATTTAGAAATTGTTACATGTCTCAAGCAACCTCTATCTCCGATCTAAAGTAAAGAGGTGAGGTCAGTCCATTGAGGCAATACGCATAGCTCAAACAATGTAGGTCAATTTGGATTTCAATTTGAATTTAAAACATGACAGTCAATATTCGCAAGAATTATTTATTGGATCGATTTGAATGTTAGATCAATAGCCTTCTAGTAGATATTAAGGCCGCTACCAATAACATCAAGTCTATTTTTGCCTCCTTGGATCATAGTCGAAACGAAGTTCTTTCAAGACATTTAAGGTCGGGTTCCGATGGTTCCGATTTCTTGAAGCTCTGATTTTTGGATGATCTATACCCTTTAAACGTCCTATTCGAATTAATGTTGTTAGTTAATTTTTTTCCTAGCGTTAATGTGATTTATACAGACTCGTGTACTCAGGAAAATTTCCTGAAAAAGGGGACGATGAGAGGCAGATTAAAAAAAAATATTTCTTGCATTGAAAGTTTAAAATATTTAAATTTATATGAAAAACTTCTTGTTTTGCATGATTATTAATTATTAGTACTAATGAATGTGGACGTACTTCAACATTTGATTATTTACGAATATTTACTAGAGCTCCGAATTTTGGTATGAAAGTTAATTTTCCTTTAAGAACAGAGCATTCGGTGAGCTGGGAAAAAATCTCATTAAATCACGAAACCTTAAGTTTTTATCCTTTTTCAATCTTGTCTTAAGTGTATTTGGTTATATATACAGATTCAAATCTTTCAACCTAAAAAACAAATAATGTAAGATATATTTCAAGGCTGCAATAAAATTTAAACAATAGGATTTCTTTTGTTAAAATTTTCTTAAATTGTTTCACTATCTGTGTTATTTAATAATTTTTAAGAGTTTTTTTTGTTGAAATAATAGTTTTTTTCCTAAATAATACTTTGTGTCCATGATTTTGGGTGATAAATGTCTATATGAAATGTATATACTGATATGTATGTAATTTATTCCTGAAAAATAATGGTGGAAATTTTTTTTTTTTTTTTGCCCTTGGTATGTAGGACATTAGGGCGAAGGCTTCGTGATCTTCCACATGTTGCTCTGAAACTTAGTGCTAAATGTCGGCACACTAAAGTTTTGTTATTTATGCACCGTGTTTTTACTGTTTGCATACATATCTCAGACCACCTTAACCAACTTGCAATAAGTTTTATGATTAACAATTCCATTCCATTATGTATTCAATGCTATGAGCAAAAAGGGGAAAAAATAGTGGTTTACAAACGCTATTATTATTATTATTGTTGAGAAATTTTGCTTAGTAATTTATTTATCTTTTCTCGACTAAAAACCAGCACTGAAATAAAAAACACATTAGAATTGTGAGAAAAATTTGATTGACGACATAATAGGGGGGGGGCAGAATCTCATTACATCATGAGAATTGCTAAGGACACATTAGCCCACTTGAAAGGTGCTGGGCTGTCAAGTTGTCAGTCAGAGGGGTAAGTAGCATATCATATTGCGTAGGAGAAAGGGCAGGTCAGTCTTTGTCGGTCTAGTTAGTGTCACAGTCCTGATTCCCAAATGTTGGAACACTATCAAACGATCTCGGTCTGATTACCAACATCATATATGTAGTTAGAATTACTTACTTAAGTTAAGTTAATTAGATTAAGATAGGTTACTTTTCCTTTAAGTACCAAGAATTCGGTGGGTAGGAGTAAAAAGAAAAGTTCTTTCAAAAAATGGTTGGGGAAATTCATTCTGGAAATCTTAAATTTTTATTGTTTTCGATTTTTCATTAAATCCAAAGTATACTTAGATATATTTACTACAGATTCATATCCTACAACCTAAAATACATATAAAATATGTTTAAAGGCTGCAATAAAATTCAAACAATTAGAATTATACTTTTTTTTCAATTTTCTTACATTTTTTACGATCCGTATTTTTTACTAAATTTTTAAGATTTATTTTTTTGGTCTATTGTTCTTTTGTTTAAGTGTATAAGTATATATAAATCCTTCAATCCTAAAAGACACGTTTTATATTAATTTTTTTTAAATATTTTCCTGATTTTTTTTACTACCTTGTTTAGTAAGCCAAAAAAATCGAGTAGATCGATGTCATAGATCTTATTATTAGAAATTTGTTTCAGTCGAAAAACTAATCCAGAATCGCCGAA
This sequence comes from Aelia acuminata, assembly GCA_911387785.2. Taxonomy (NCBI): domain Eukaryota; kingdom Metazoa; phylum Arthropoda; class Insecta; order Hemiptera; family Pentatomidae; genus Aelia; species Aelia acuminata. The sequence continues at coordinate 66,737,243 of OU426983.1, read as the reverse complement.
ACTTAAAAAAATATTAAAATGCAAGTAAATTAACAACCGGTTTCGCCAATTGAAGCTTCATCAGACTGAAAACAATGAAAATCACATAGGCGCCAATATTATTGAACAGGTCTCTTACCAATAGTTTAAATAAGGAGTAATATTCCGTTTTCCAATGACTGTCTTAAGAGGAAAGTGATTTAGTTTGTTACTTTCACTTACTATGTATGAAATATATAGTAAGGGAAAGTATAGCGATCGTGAAAAATTTCGACTTCCGGTTTTCAACGGAAATATACGTTTTGTTGTCCTCTGAGTCCAAATAACCAAGTCCCGCGAAATGGTATGTGTGTGTGTTTATGTGAACAGACTAGCTCAAAAACTGTAAACAGTACGAAGATGAAATTTGGTATTTGATGTATTTATGTGCCCGCATTGTGACTGCAAAATTTTCATAAAATTTATCAAACGGAGAGGGCGCTCTATTTCATCAATGTTGTCCCATTTTACTTTTTTTTTTTTTTTTTTTTCCCAAAAACGGAACTTACGATTTTAATTAAACTTGTCATATTTAATGAGAATCAAGTATTCATTAACATCAAGTACTTTTGAAATGATTCTGATGGGGATTAAATGGCGAAGGAAAAATTTTGTTTTCCTATAAAATACCGAAACCTATAAATTTATATCGAGAAATTAACTGTCTCTCGTTATACCTAAAAACATGAAATGAACAAATATGAACTAATAAAAAATAATAAACATATACTTGTGGAAAAAGAAAAATATTCCTACAACTCAAACCACGTTGAACCCACGCTTGCGCATTACGCCTTCAATGACAGAATATTGTTGATAAGTAATGTCCGACCGAAATTAAATTTTGGCCGAAACCGGAACCGAATTTAGGGCCATAGACCTGGTTTCAGACCGAAACCGAAACCGAATCTTGTTTACGTGTGTATTTATAATACATGTAAGTTTAGCAATTATATTAATAAAAGCTTATAAAATGACAGTAATTTAATTCAATTATTCATACAATACGTGGGCTTGGTATAGAAGAGTGGCAAGACAGGTGTACTGGTTAAGTTATAGGATCGAATCCCGGCCCCCACTTCTCAGTACGGCTGGTCTCCGCGGGATGTTAGATCATATCCCCTTAACTAGTACAGCCGTAAAAGTTGAAATAACAGGCTGATAATAGAGTCTGATAATAGAGTCAGAAATGCTTTATTTTTTTAAAACAAAACAATGCTGCCCAAATACTGGGTTGCTATAACACAGCATACTTATCAATACAACTTTCATACATTAATTAAACAAAAATTACATTTTAATTTGCATGCATATACACTTACAGTTTTATTATCTTACAATTTTTTTCTAATTTTTTTTATTTACTATTCATTTTATTAATTTTTTTCCTTTATCCCCTTTTCTCTTTTTTTTCTTTTCTTTTTTTTTTTGTTATAGGTTATATCTATATCACTCTTGAGCAAATTTACCCTTTCGCGGCATTGTATCCTCCTTCTCTCTCACTTCCCTCCTTATCCTATCGTGGCACGCATACAGAGACTTTATCATAAAAAAAATAGCTAATAGATAAATAACTCGACGAATATGTAAATATTTAAATAAATAAGTAGATAAATAGATTTATAATAAATAAATGAATAAAAACATAAAACCTTAATAACCAAAACATCCTCACACAGTCAGTAGCCATATAAGTGATAGCGGATAATTCCCAGGGAGTCTAAGATTATATTTTCAGCCAACACCGAAATATCTCCCATCTCGACACCTAGATCTTCTAAAAAAAAAAAAACTCCTTGTTCTTTTTGGGATCGTTCCGTGAGATCCGAACCAGAGGCCTCTCACTGAGAACTCTTTCTCTCTCCAAAGGTCTCGCGGAACTTCTCTTTAAGGAAAGGGATGCACTTTTCGTAGATCTCTAGGGGCATAATTAATGTTGAATTTAAAGGAGTTCGATCATTCTGACCCCCAAAGAACCTGCTTGTCATAGATGTGTCTGTTCGCTTTCGGGGTCTCTTTAAAATGTCGAACTCCAATTCCCTGCCATTTACAATTGGCCCATTCTTCAAAGGCATTTTCCTGCAGCGACATACGTAGAGCTCTCACACTTTATTAGCCCTGATTAACACCCAGCCTCTCGGCGCATTCCGCCAGCTCTTCTTGGTAATTAAAAATTGACTTGAAAAGGGCATCCGCAGGCACATAATTCTTATTATCACATCTAAATAATAAATAAATCTTTGCCATGATAAAGCCGATGGGATACAAAATGGCAGTCTTTTGAATAAGTAAAGCTGTATCTCAGAAGCTATTTAATATACTGGGTCAGGTTTGGTCTTACATGCTAGCGGATATAATCTAGTTTAAGAATGTATAGAATAGTTTTTTGCCGAAAACGTGCTTCTTCGTGGCCAAAACGGAAAAAAAATTTTGGCATGTTATTGGTGGGCTGCCAAGGTCGAAAAATTAGTTTTTGCATCTGATTCTCATTTTATACAAGAACAAAGAACAAAACCTACTACCACCATTTGATGCAACCTGAGCTCCTTTTTTATCAAAAAGGTTACTGACTAAAATTATCTCATTATTAATGAGATAATAAAAAGCACAAACAGGTTCTTAACGCTCAAGGTATAGAGTAAATGCTATTCTTTACACTCAACGTAAAGAATTCTCTATGATAGAAGGTACGAAAAGAATGCTTTCATTACATGTTAAGAATTGATGTAATTTACCTGGCACATTCCTGTTTGTCACTATCACATTTTTGTCTCCACCCTAAACTTAAAGTTTTCGATCAATTAAAGGTACCAAAAGCATGAGAAAAATCTGTTTTATCAAAATACAATACAAGTGTAATTAACTGAAATAACAGATGCTTCACACTATTAAATCCAAGGATGTTAAAGGCCATGAAAGAGATCGAGCTAACCAACCAAAATAGTATAGTCTTACTTCCTTCTTGGAGATATCAGACACAAAAGCTAGTTTCTGCTTGGCCGGGAAACTGGGGCCGAAACCAGGTTTTGCGGCCGAAACCGAAACCGAAAACGAAACTTCCGTCGGTCGCTATTGGTAAGTAAAGGCCTTCTGTTCATCAGATAGAGTTGTCAACGTGTTTAAAACATACATATTTAATGAAAATTATTTGTTCCTATGGTAACAAAATAAAGTTTTTAACAACTAAATGGTAGAAGATAATCTTTGACTAATTATTTTTTAGTTTACTAAGTTTAGTTCCCGAATAGATTTTTGAATGCAATTTAAAGTAGTTTTAGACGAACAGTTATCGTTCTCGGTTTCCAGACATTTTAGAATTAAGTTTTAATTACTATGAGCCGTAAATACGTCTTCCATCGATTAAACTTCACGATATAGTACAAGAAGCAGTAAAAAACAAGCAAGCAGTAAAAAAAACTCAACTGCTGATGAAATTGGGATTGCTAGGCCCCTTGAATAAAGAAATAAACATTATTGAATCAAAAAGTTTTCAAGTTTTCCAATACAAATTTTATGATAATAATCTATAACTTTTTTTTTTTTTTTTTTTTTTTTTTTTTTTTTTTCGGGACTTTAAGGCTTCCATTGAAGCCCTATACTGCCCATACTAACACCCATGGCACTGGGTGATACTTCTCCTACGAAAGAAAAGCACCACCCAGGGCGGGACTCGAACCCGCAGCTCCGGCATGGGAGTACGGCACTTTACCGCACAGCCACACCGGGCCCCTTTTTCTATAACTTATAGAGACATACAATGAATAAATGTGGAAAAATATGTGAAGTTGCTGAATGGCGTTTACATATTTATCAAATAGATTTCTAATTTAAATAGGTTGGTAAGTGAAAGTTGTCTGTTGCGCGCATCGCACCAGATTTTTTTTTTCTTATGATACGTGATTGGCGAAAGGTCGAGAGTTTAGTTTATTTATCTGCATTTTGAGATCCCTAGAATTTTGCAATGATGTTATAACGGCTTAAAAAGTAACAAATTATTTTGTTTCCTAATTTTATTTTTATGATTGCGATCCGATATTGATCTACCTCTAATTGATTTTTACCCCAATTGATTAAGGGATGATCAAAGTGATTTTGAATTATTTAGAATTAAAATTTTATTTTAGTACTTTTTGCATAAAGAAAAAAGGTTATTCAGCTATGTTATGTTAGGCTAGCGATAAGGAAAAATATTTCATTCAGTCCAGATTTCTCACATTTGACTTAATTTTATGATAGATTAAAACGAGTTTTTTTTTGGTGACTCGTGTAATTATTGTTTTTGAATTAAGAACCTTGGGATAAGTTCTGATAAGAATTCTGTTAATTTCCACTTTCTGAGATAGTATTTTGTTGTTTTTTTATTTATTTTTATACCCTGAATGGCATTAGTTGTTTTTCTAGACTATGACATAGTGAATGTAACTCGAGCCTGTTGCGGCTGAACAAAACTCACCAGAGCGAATATCTTCTTGTAAACTTTCTAATAAATATATTTTTATTCTGATATATGAACGAAGTCAGTGAAATAACTCACTTGTTTGCCACATAAATTTTATATATTTAAAAATAAAGAAGTAAAAGGTCTATCTGGTCGTTGAATTGAGATAATTCCTGTGACCTAGACATATATAAATGTTTCCGTTTAACATGTGATCTGTTTTTTAATGTTTTAACATTAGCTAATTTCATATGATATGCCTTATTCCATATAAAAATCTTTACGAAATCGAAACAGTTTTATTCACAATATTTATCCTCGTTTTCTATACATTTTTCCCGACAGAAAAAAAAAAAAAAAAATATCAGGGTTTCGTGAGGAAATCAAGAAAGAAAATGCTTTTTGTGATCTGATAAACATTTTTCAAAAATGTTACCTTAAAGGCACTGTCCGCAGTGAAACACGAACACGGTGTTGTGTAGGAATATAGGTCCCTATCGGTTTAGCAATTCAGGATGTTTTTGGTGCTTTATATCAGTATCACTGCTGTACGATGTGTGAATTGCACTTCTTGATAAAAACTAGAAATGAATTATTTGTGCTAATGACCACGATATAGAATCCAAATTTTTTTTTATGCAAATTTTAGTTTTGACCTGTCGTACAAGGCTTTTTAAATTAATAACACCCCCTCCCCCCCTAATGGTCCAGCTGCTACCGTTCATTTATTTTATTAGGTGCCTTTTTTACTGTACCGATGGTCCTCAAGTGTCAATATTCCGTCGTGCCGCTAGTCCTTTACTTGCACTGAAAGCTTAGTTCGCCGCAATGTATGATCAATCTGAATGGCATCAAATATGAAAAAAAGAGAGAATAATAACGGCTCATTATATCCTGTAAACATAATCGTCTTATGCAACGGAAGTCCACCGATCCCACTTACAGTTTTTGAAATAATGCTAGCGGACATTTCATATAAAACTAAAAAAAAAGTTTATTGCAAAGAAAAACCACCTGCCTATGCGGAAAATTTATTTCTTAACTTTTAATTATGCACAAAAATTGAATGTAATAAAGATGTAGTGACATGTTTCAAAAGGGTAGCAATTATTTTAAAGGAATAATTACTTAGAAAATGATTACTAGGTAATATTTAGTAAGGAGATAATTACTGCAATAGATTCTCTGTGAATAATTACAAATAATAGAGTACATAAGAATTATTACGTTCATCATTGTAAAACTTTAATAAATTCTACAATTGACCCCACGTTACAAATGCTTACTACTATTTACCACTTTCATTTTCCGCGTATAATATTTTAATTTCCTGGTAAAGGAAATCAATAGGAAAACAAATAATTTTTGGAAGTTGATTACATTAATTGAAAATCAGGAATTTATTGAATGTTGCGTAATCACTCATTATCACAATGGCATTGGATTTTTAAGTAATAAATCATAGAGACTTCAAAAAAGTTTAAAGATATTCTTCTCACATGCCTAGGACCATATTTTTCATGTTTGATACGTAGGGTTTTCCTGACTTTGATTTTCATTCTATGACCGTCTACTAACCTTTTTTTTCCAAGGTCTATTTATAGTTCTCATCGAGAATATCTAAAAAATAATTCTTCCTCCAAATTTTTCTAGTTTTCTCTGCCACCTTATTTTTTTTCATCCTTTTATAATCTGCATTTTGGCTTCTTTTTTTTTTTAATTGTAAAATTGTACGTTATGTTTTATTCTTATTGGTATTGGTAATTACGAAATAACTGATAAGTGGGCATCGTCTTAATTTATTGTAATTGAACTGTAATCCAGAGGTCGTTAAATATTTACTTATGCTCTACATTAAATTGGTAGAGAAGCTGGTTTATATTTACATTTTGATAATGTTCTTGAGTTTTTTTTTGTTTTTTTTTGGTGTTCACATGTTCTGTATTTAGTCCTATTTCAAACATTAAAAATCATATCACTTTTTAAATATTGGAAAAAGGAACATTTTTCAGAAGGAATGCGTATATTTGTTCTACTCTAGGCTTTCTCCTCGGGCAATCTAATGTTTTCTTAATCTAATTTTCTTTTCTTTTACTCAATTTTTTTAATTTAATTCTTTCTTCTTTAGTTATTTCTGTGTCAATGGCTTCTTAGATCACAAATGCTTAATACCTTTGAGTGTGGCAGATTGTATATATTGTATGGCAGATTGTATATACGCCAATGTATACACGTATATTAACTCTAAGGTGTGTTGGTTGATATACTTCTGGCATGCGGGAGGTTCTATTTTTTTATTTTTTCATCATTCTTCAGCTGAATGGCCCTTTTTTGCACTCCGGTTTTATTTCTAACGGATTGGATTTATTGTTGTTTGTTTTATTGTCCAAAAATTTAACCGTTCAAACCGGACTTGGCATTCCAATCGCAATCGTAAGAAGGCTGAGGTCACAGGATTTGACTGGAAACTTTACATTTGTTATTGTTGCAAAGTTGTATTACTAATAGGATAGTTTGTCTTAGCTTTGTTTATAATTTATTATTATTTTTTTATTGTACTTATATTGTCATTCGATTATAATTGGGAAAACAACAAATGCTTCTATTGCTTTTGGCCTCCGCATACCTTGTTAAGTGTATGTGCTTTAATATTTTTCAAAATCCTAAAAATGATTTTTAAAAAACGATACCGCTTCCTTCTTTTCAAATATTTGAATAAAGTTATTCTATAAAAAAACTTCTAGTGTTGGATGTTCCCGTTAGATTTCATCACGTTATACGATAGATATTCCCTAACACAAAAAAATAAAATAAAAATAAATTAATAAAAAATAAATAAATAAATAGTATTAAAATTAAAATTAAATTAACGTTCATTCATAAATTCATTTTACGTTGATAGAAATATTTCCTTTCTGAACTGGGTCGTTGGCAGGTACTATTAGCAATCGACACCTTTCGCTCACCGAAGAACCCGAGAGTTCGCTCAAGGCCCCCAAGACTCGCTATAAATTATACTAGATAACTGTAATTAATATATTCATTATCTCGTCTTTATTACTGTAATTGGAATAGACAACATTACATCAACATATGGTGTAATACCACTCATCTTATTTGGATTCGTAAACCTTACATTTTTCGTAAAGGGGTCATCGCCATGCGAAAAATGTTTAACTCGCATGCCTCAGTTAATAGTTTAATATATTATAATTGAAGAGGGCTCAATTAAAAAATATGTATTTCGCGTGTGGTGTTTCTTTTAAAATATATCAGAAATTATTAAAATCTCAGTATATCCAGTTACAGCCTCAAATTTCATTTATTTTTATTTTTACACAGCGGTTTTTACATCAGAAACTTTTAAATCAAACCTCGCACTTTGAAAAATAGAAATCCTTATCTGCGCAAACCTCAAATGCATTCAATATATGTTGGATCGGATACATTTCAACTTCAATCCAAATACTTTTGAATTTTAAGTCCCTTAATCCTGCATAAAAAGAAAAACTAATCCTCGAAAGACATATTGAGTTTTTTACCCTTGATTTGATTTACTGATGTTATTACCGAACCCATGTAATTAAAAAAAATAAAAATAAAATTGCCTCATAAAATATGTATGTTTACTCATTTTCATATTATATTGTGTTGTAATAATTATGTGGGTATTTCGCACGCTTCGTCCGGTAATCTTCAATGCTATCCTCATTAATCTTAAAACCAATAATTACCCTTCACAATTATTTAGATGATGGTATTTTATATGTGAAAATTCCGAGTTTGTTGAAGCTTACTTCAATTAGAAACTATTTAGGCATGTCAGATAGCAGTCCCCACCTTCAGGTTTGACTTTTTTGACCCCTGCTTCTCTTGACCAGTGTAACCTACTGCGGTCTGCGGTTAGCTAATACGCGGTTTAATTTAAGCCTCTGGCGAAATTAGTTATTTTGACTATAATGCTAGGTCTATAAATTTACAAACTCTACCTACGATATTTTTTATTTATTTTTTCATATCTGGGGACAAAATAATAATAGCTATTCTAAAGACTATTGTAGTCTATACCTCATATTCATTGGTATGTAATTCACCACCTACGTCTGGCAACTTTCCAACTGCTGCCAGCCTTAGAGAAAAGATGTAATTATTAAAATGTCATGTGCTTTTTAATCGTTAACAAGATATATTTATCTTGTCCTTATGTCTTTCTATAATTTTCGTTGTAAGAATGTTTGCCAGCCCTTTTACAATAAACTCTCCGTTACCATCCTGTTCATGATAAATTTTTAAATATTGTCTGCGATCACATTTACTTTATTTATTTATTGATGTATTTATTGTTAATATCATAGTAAATTTCAATAAAATATGTCTTATTCATTTATTGGTCATGCTATTTCGGTTTCAGTTTTTATAATCTCATTAATTAAATATGGTAAAAAAAAATTCATCAGTTAACAGTTTCAAACTGCTTTCCTTCAGGACCTTACTGCATGCCCTCTTAGTTATCTCAAAAATCTAATCCATGGCTACTCAATGACCAATTGACCATCCTGACCCCTGGTTTACGTAAGAGCGATTTTAGTAATATAATATATGACATTCAATATCATAGTTGCACAAGAAGTAAATAAACCCAACGAATTATTAAAATTAAATAAAGTTATGTACTTATGAAATAAATCACATAATTTAGTGTCCTGGTATATATTTTTTTAATTTAGTTTGTGTTTTTAATAAATCCGCATTATAAACGTTACTTACAGATTATTTTTTTGAATCCGTAGGTAAAGTTTTGTGCCAAAACACAATAAAAGTACAATCTTTCTGAGAACATAAAGGCAATTTGTATTAGAACATTCCTCCTATGGTTATAGGTTATAGGATCAATGGGCCTATCTTTTTCCTTTTTTTTTTTGAAAATTTCTATCAAGTTTTAAAAGTCTCGGTCTATTATATAAGGAGATATTTTTTTTTATTCTTTATTTGATTAAGTTTTGATGTACTTCAGTGTGATATGATACATACATGCAAGTAATAAATGAAACTCTCTCTATACACAAGCAGAATTTTATTTTGTCTACTAAGCTTTGTAGTTGTAGAAAAGTTCGGCGAACAGGTAAAAAGAAAAATAATATTCCTATATCACTTATAAGATATTAAGTTCTTGAGACTGTATTTTTCAACAGGTTATCAGAAGGGGACCAAATTCCTTAAATGCACATATGTAAAGGGGCTGTCGGAGACAATTAGTAGGTCATTCAAAGATTATGATGTGGATGACATTAGCCTGGCCTTCAAACCAACAAACAAAATACAAAACTTGTACACCAATCTGAAAGATAAAATAGATACAAATCTACAGTCAGGTCTGGTTTACAAGATTGATTGTTTGAGGTGCCCGGCTACTTATATTGGTGAAACTAGGCAATATCTAAAGGATAGGCTCTATCAGCATAAAAATGATTGTAAAAAAAGTGAAGAGAACAGGAAAAAGTCAGCACTAGTTCAGCACCACCATATAAGCAAGCACGAATTTTACTTTGAGGGGGCCCACATTTTACATAAAGAAAGCCATAACAAAAAGAGGAAGCTATTAGAAGCAATGTATATTGCAGAAAATATTGACAAGTCTGTCAATTTTAAAACAGACACTAAAGGTCTCAATATGCAATATGGGGAAATATTAAGAAAAATTAACACTTAAGTTTATATGGATTGCATGGGTCTTTAATTTTTATTTTGGAGGTATACAGCTGATGTACATCATATAGTTTTGGGTTTTTCTAAATAAACAGGCCTTTGCTGGAGGGTGTACTATAATGAATTGGACTTTGCTCACCCTGAGTGTTTTGGGTGTCTTGGGGTTAGGGAACATTGGTTGAGAGTTGTATCTGCCCTGTGTGACTTCAAATGATTTTGTCTACCTGTTTTGCTGGTCTGTATATATTAAATACAGATGACTAAATGACTGTATTACAAATATTTATTATTTATTAATTGTATTGTTAAATGTTTTAGAACTGAAGATGGCTCAAAAGAGCCGAAACGTCTTTTAAATAAAAAACTTTATTGTTGAGACTAATTTGGTCCCCTTCTGATAACCTGTTGAAATATTCCTATATTTATTAGGAGGTTACAAAGTGAATAAATCCGTAGTCATTTAAATGATTAAACTTGTAGGTTTATTGTTATAATTAATATTATTATTATGGCGACTACTGCCCATTGACATGATCAGTGATCCGCATCATAGCCCTCAACCATCCGCTTTCGCCGATCGTCACGATTCTGTTCAGCTGTCTTCCACTTCCCGACACCCAGGATTCCCTCTATTCAGTCACTACCTCTACGATCCACATCAGCTGAGGACAACTTCTTTTCCTGATCCCATGAAGCGTTTCTATGAGCATTTTCTTTGGCATTTCACCTCCTCTATCCGTGCCAGATGTCCCGGCCATCGCAAACCGCCCAATTTTTATGATCAGGTCAACGTCAGGATCTATAAATGCTTGGTTTACTTCCTGTTTAATCCGTTTTCTCCAAATTCCATCCACATATTCTGAATACTCCACCACAAACCCTCCGTAAGACCTTCTTTCGAAGATTAAATTTTAAATGGTTAGACCATTTAAAATTTAAAAGATCAGTTTTTGTATAGCTAATATCTTTTGTACCATAAATACCATACATACTCGTACAGTCAGTGATCGCTGTCTGATTCGATATAGTTGAACGTTTTAAATTCAATAAATAAAAACTAATAAAAAAAGGAGCCTTCTTTTTAGCGTTCAAATCTTACGGCAAATTTTGTAAATAGATCACTTAATTTTTTATTAAGGATATCCAGGGTCGAAGCGTGGTTTTAGATTGTACAGCTGTTATTATTGAGATTAAGAAATTGGTAATCCTTAGCCTCTGATGAAGAAGATGCCAGGGAGTTATCTTGTCTCTGCTGATATGAAACGATGACCCTGCACAACCTTCTTCGGATCATCTTCCTGTTTTAGTCGTTTCATTAGAAACTCTGTTCGAAGGTCAATTTTAAATTTATTTGGGTACAAACTGAATCGAGAATGCATCATGGAGCATTTGTTGAGTATGGAGCATTTGCTGTTTTCTGCATTTTTTCATAAGGCAGGTGGACATCTTTTTTTAAATCCATTATTTTCAATTTTTATCTAGAGTAATATCAACTCTTGGTACATATCTACAGTTCCTAACTAAATCTATAAGATCTGTAGTAAGATGTGGCAGGTATAAAGTATTAAAATGATTTAATTTGTCTTTGTAACAAATACTCTGTTTTTAATTAAAAACAAAACAATGCATAACGCTGTACGATCCAGAAGAACTTTTGAGAAAATAGTTCTTACTTCTAAAAAAATATTAATTTTCATTTAGTAAAATATCAAGTTAGGATAATAGTTCTTAATCTGCTGTACTCCATCGTCATACTTATAAGTTCAATTAATTTTGTGATATTACTTCTCAAAGTTTTTTTGGAATTGATGGGGTCGGGGCAAAATAGTGCCAAGCAACATTTTTAACAAAAATAAACTGTAGCTGCAGTCTGCTGTATATTACATAAAACATATGTCTATGATGGAAATGCCACCTAAATATGACTATATAGAGCCTCTATAGTCATATTTAGGGGGCATTTCCATCATTGACATATAGTCCTACATAATATACAACAGACTGCAGCTACAGTTTATTTTTGTTAAAAATGTTGCTTGGCACTATTTTGCCCAGACCCCTTTAATTGATAGGCTTGTTTCGCGTTAAACGAGAGTTAAATTTTTTTTCTTCAGTATTTGGTGAAATTTGTTTTCTAAATAGAGGAATTGTCAAATTACATTACTGTTATTGAACAACTCACTACTGAATATATACCAAATCATTATGTAAAACTTTGCCAGGTTTTTCTTGTTTCAAAATCCACATGACCTGAAACCATTTTTACAAAGGGAAATGCTTATTTCATGCCGACGCAATAAAACAATAGAACTACTGAAACGGTTTGTAAACAAATAGTTTAGTTATGGTAATCCTTTCCTTTCAGGATATTACAAAGAATAGTAAATTAGAGGGTATTGTACAAGTGTATACATGGGTTAAGTTTACTGTTTTCTAGAAATATCTACAGTATGATGGATCAATTATAACTTTTTTTAACTTTTAATAAATAACCTTAAAAAGTTATATAGAAGTATGCGTGTGTCTCATGTTTCTGTTTATTAATATTATGAGTAGGATCCTGAAGTGGAAGGCATGTTTCAAATTTACTCTTAGCTTGTTTTTTTTTTTTTTTTTTCTTTTTTTTTTTTAATGAAGACTGGTTAATTTTACGTTTGATAAGTTTTACTTACCACTTTAGCTAGGAAACATTTCATTTTATATCAAAATATAATTTTGTTTCTTTTATATTTATTTTGCCTTCTTTCTTTCGTACCAAATCTCCACTTTTTGTGCATTCTGTGCGGTAAATCATAACATACAGACTTATGTTATATTATTCCCTGCTTATAGTCTTAATAAAAAAACTGAAGCTAACTTATTCCCTCATCTTGCCTAGTCATTCTAGTGGAACAATGACCCCTTTGCATAATTACTGGTCTATGTCTTTGATCATTGACGGGTATTCCTTGATCCGTCACCAACCTCTGCAGGGTTTATGACACTTCGAGTGCGTCGGCTTCAACCTTCGGGTTTGCCCAACCTTGTTCTACATGATCAGCATATAATGAGTTTAATGAGGCGTTATGAAAAATTGACACTTAGGATACCAATCGCTAAATATTAGCTGGTATTGCCATTATTTCTATTATCAGTGAAAATAATTCTGTGAATCGAAACATAATCCTACTGATTTTTGTTTGATTTGATCTTCACCGAAGCCTTCGAAGGCAACTGCACTACTGATGTCCAGATCGTCGGAGACAATCCAAATACCATCCACTGGAAAAGGGAGTAAGTATAATTATAAACTGCATTCGATGAGGATGGCGATCAGAGGTACATTGGATGTGCTAGATGTGAATATTGTTACTTCCAATACTTAGTATTCTCTGAAAAAACTATTAGAAATATAAAAATGTGCGTACTGCAAGGGTTCTTGATGAACTTAACGTTTTAAATTTACATTTTATAATGTTATTCACTTATAGGCCTCTATGGCTTTTGTGCGATCTTTGTGAACTGGATAAGTTTCTTTATTTCCCTTAAATCTGAAGTTAATGTTAGTTACTGATGTATCTTGAAATTCTCCTTTGCTTTTATCAATAATTAATCTTAAAAATGGCTCTTATCTTGTTTTTTAATTAAATATTATAGTATAATTATATGTTTTCTTAAAAATATAGTTTGAGTTTGTTCATTTTATTTTTTATATATTCTAAATTTATATGGGCGCAGATGTGGCAAAATTAAGGAAATCTTAATTGTTTTAATGATCGTTCGTAATTTTTGATATGCGAAAAAATTTACAAGGTCATCAACGCTTTTTATCTTTATTTCATGTTACATGGTTATTTTTTATTTTATGCTCAATTATTAATCCAAGATAAAATAGATAAAACGTTTTTACGTTCCATAATGAGGATTTTTCCAGTTATTTTAGTATACTTTAACGCTCCATATCGTTAGCAATTGAGTTTAGGTAGTTGAACCTTAATTTTAGTTTAATTTTTAATCCAGGATACAATGAACCTAAGGTTAAGATGTTCGTATCAATTTTACCCATAATAAAATAATAAACATCATTAGAAAGGTTTAGAGCTTTTAGTCACTTCTTTACAGTCCGCAGAAGACTCTAAAGGACGTACATTTTTATTTCCTTTTACCACTTTATCATAGAAATTTCTGTTCACACTCTTTGGAACTATCCTGGTTTATTTTTGCTATAGTATAACATGCAGATATCTGTACGTTTCATGTTGTACCTTTTATATTGTCGTTAGTCGTGCCACCGAAAAGAGGACGCAAGGTGCATAGCAAAAGGTCCGTGAACCTCTGTGGCAATATACATAGTAGAGAAAGTTCATATCACGATTTTGTGAGGTATGCGATTCACGTTCTGTTTTAATAGCCTTTTCTGTATCGCGGATCTGAGTCTCCTCAAAGCGTTCTTTTGAAATAGCTTAACCTTTTAGAGAATTTATTTACGCTACTATTAACGGGATTATTTCAGCGCTAATTTTTTCTGATCTGCGTTTTATTTCTATTGTTAGTATGGAGTGACGATTGTGCAGGTATTACTCGTTGCAGATTTTTTTTTAAAGTTTGCGAAAGAACAGTTTTATCTAAAATTGTTTTTGTTAAGAAACTTAAAACATCTATGATACAAGCATAAGTTGTAAGTACTTCTTAAAAAGTGCCGCTTCTAGATCAGATGTTTTGCAAGAAGGGGTTCTGACGAATTTGACGCTGAATCGCCAGATATTTCTCCTTAACTAACCACGGCTAAGAGCTAGGCATTACGATCGGGATATTCAAGGTCCTCCCACTGCTCTACCAAACTCAAGACCTTGTGTATTGTATCTCACTGATGTATTGTACTCCACTCCTTATCTGATTTGTTCCATACTTACTCTTACATTAGAGATTTAAAATGTATCTCAATACCTTTCTCACAATCCTATTTGATCTTATTTGAATCCAATAAACATTTAGCTAAAGCGTTATCGATCTGTGATCCTTGAGAACGATTCTTCTCATGCACTCAGCGTTCTCCTAATCCGAAGTGCATCTCGAGCGCTGGCAGACTGTCAATGAGCTACTGGCATCCTGCGAGGCCCTCTATTACCATACGCCGTCTCCTTATCTCATCATATATTCTTAATCTCTTTGCGAAGATTTTCGAATTACTTTGAGTAATACTAAATACTCTTTGATTTCGATTTGCATTTTTACAAGTTAGTGACATTTATATTTCATATTATTATTATTACGTAGTTTAAATATACTTGTAAACATAAAATAGTATTTTAAATGAAATGGAGCTCATTTTTTTTTTAGTTCTCCCCTTTCTCCCCGTTTTAGGCTATACAGGGTTTTCCCGGGCCAAGGGAGTGGATGGGAGATCAATGTCGAGTATTATTAATTTTCCCCGTAACATCCGGTGTAACGTTCTAGGAGAACTTTTAATAAAAATAAAATATCTAAAAGTAAATTATTTATAGTTTAGAAACGAAGTAACATTTTCCCATAAAATTAAGAGACTTCAAGTTAAACAGATAAGTTTTATTGATTAATAGGTATTCGACCATGGACATATAAATGTCAAGGATTATATTTTTTGATATTTTTAGATAATTTGAATGTAAAGGATTTTTTATCAGTGAGTGCAGATAATAACATTGTTACTAACCTTTGCAAAGATTTTGTTGCAAGTAACCAATAGCAACGAACGTAGAAAATTGTATCTTCTGATAGCCATTAATCTTTTAGTCCGCTTAAACATTCGAAGAAATGCTTAATGCTTGTGACCCATTTATCCTAGCATATGTCCCAAGTTTTACACGTCACTTTACAGTTCATACGTCATATATTCGTCGTGTGACTGATAGAAGCAATAGTACGCTTTAAAATTTTGGAGCGAGGCCACCTGTTTTACACTACGCTTGGTGTCAATGGCGTCCAGGGAGATTGTAAGAGGATTAACTATCAAACATTTATTTATATGGATGAGTTGACTTTGACATTTGTGACATGTAATCGTCCCCCTATGATTTAATATCAGCTTATCTATAAATAATATCGTTATCAACATTATGACGCAATAGCTTCTCAGAAATCAGTGGTCTATTAAACTGTAGCATTTTATATAGTAGTTGCTTCCTGCGTTTTTGTCGTTCTGGGCATTGTTATGAAATTTGTGTTTCCGCTACTTTCGAGTATTCAAGAAATTTCAGGGCCATTATCATTAATCAAAAGAAATAAAGACATTTTTATACTTAACTTTTTAACCTTAAACGTCCGTAATGTATAGATAATTTAGATGTCCGCTAAATTTTCCATTATTCTTTTTACGGTGTATTATTTCACGTATTCACCTTTTCCTTTTATTTTTATTGTAATTATTTTTCTTTTTATAAATGACCGTTGATAGAATAGTCCATCATTCTATAAATTCCATATAAACTTAGATTAGATAATCAGTCAAAATTTTTTTTCAAGCTTTTTATTTTCTATTGGCTGCAACAATCCATTAGGACGTAAATATAAAAAAAATATTTATTACTTACGTAAAAAAATAAATAAACCTTCAAGTCTTTAATATTTTATAATAATTAACTATTTTATTATTATTTGTTGTATATTTTTTATGTTATGTTTTTAATTTAGTTTTTTGTAGCGAATATATTGATTTTTTTAAACATTTTATATTATCCCATCTTTCTATCCTATACATAATGACACTATAGAATATTGAGGTTAGTCATTGTTACCATGAACGTTTGGTTAGTCAATTTTATTATGGTACGATTGTCCTAAGTAGGACTTGTCTAACTTAATGAGTGTTGACTTCATAACTCGTTACTCAAAATTGTTCGTTTTAACTTGACGTATGTCCAAAACCAATAATTATTTTTGCGTTATATTGGTGGTTTTCAAACTACCCGCAATTATTGAGTGCCGATGAGATTTTTAAGCAACCGTTCAGAAGTATGCTTGTACAAATAAACCTATCTCATGGTTTTAAGAGTTGTGTTATTTAGAATAGAATAATTAGAATAATCTAAAATTGAAATAAAACCTCCATTTTAAATCATCAACAATCTAAGAGGGAATGATGAGATCAGTGTTCAAAAAAATTATAATAACAATGGAGGAAAAGAAATAGTCTGTTTTAAGAAGTGCAGGAGTATTTCAGTGGAATTTTGCTGTGGAAGGTTGTAGCCTAGCAAGATTAAAAAATCCACAAAGTTTTTAAAAGTTGAGATCAGCTGATGGAGAATAACTAATACGTTAATAACCTACTAAGGTGCGTATCGTTACCGTGGTTCTTTGAACTCAAATATTTTTGAGTAGTCTAATAGTCGAGATATTTGTGCTGGAAGTGTAAGATGTAATCAGCATTCCAGAAAATGTTTAATTACCATGGCTCACTCTGTATTGTCCAAAATTTCAAATTTTCTTTTTTGGGAACTTCGTGATGCACTGGATATACTAATTAACTAAAATTAATTTTAGAACTTTGTTAATAACTGGACATCTTAACACCTGACATTTACCCGTATTATGAGAAGCACCCATGAATCGATTGCTAACGATATGGAGCGTTAAAACATACTAAAATAACTGGAAAAATCCTCATTATGAACGTAAAAAAATGTTACATGATTTATTACTTTTTTTATTTTTTTTAAATTTAAGTTAATAATTGTTTAAAAATAACAAAATCTGTACCTACATAATGTTTCCATATTTTTCTGCTTGGTTTTATCATTCTTCATCTATCTTAAATAATAAATTTGCTGGTTTATATCTTCCAAGCCATTTCACATTATATTTGAACCGCTGAATTTAACTCGTTGCCATTTTCTCTCTGGAGAATTTTCATAATTGCCCCATTGGATAAAAAATTTATGAATTATGTATTTTACTTATACGTAGTATATTTTTTTCCCGTTTCATCGATTATAAATTCATTAATCTTATAGTTTATGGGAATTCCACTTTGGCGGCGTCTTATGAAATCGTTTGTAAGACCTAATAGAGCCTTTTATGACAATTAACCTTTGCCCCTCTCTTACCTTTTGGGTTAATTAGTTTCATGTCTGATGATTTCCAGTGAATGTGATTGGATAAAAATATTTATAATTTCAGTTTTTTAAGATGAATTTTGAGGAGCATTAAATTTTTTATGAAAAAATGAATAAAGGCCCCCTCCCCTTTTTCGCATTTATTACATATGACGTGGTATTTATTATTTTGAACTTCGTCTTGTTTTCCTTTTGGGCAAAGATAGTCATCTAAGTAAACTGTTTACACAAAGGATAAGTTAAAAAAAAAAAAAAAAGTTCGTTCGTACAAAACATTAACTAAGTCCGAAACCCTTCTAGATATTATTAATGCATCATAGTTTCTTTCAAATCAACCTCGCAACATGAACATTCTTATGTCATTTGATTAAAAAAAATAAGCACAAACTTGATTGTAATCAATGTCATAAACTACCATGGCATACCCATGTGGTCCGTAGATAAGATTGATTATAGTACTAAAAAGATTTTTTTATCTTTTTTTTTTCTTCGAGATGTTATACTTCCACCCAAATGTTTGCGTTGAAACGTAGGCTTAGGACCTAAAGAAAAGTTCTGAAGTCTGAAATTCCTGCTGAAGAATCATCTCAGATGAATTAAAAAAAAGAAAAAAGGTAGGATATTTCCACCCCTGGAGCTTGTAATAATGTTGAATCCATACTATCTTTCAGTATTTCTATAAATGTCGCTTAAACTTACCTCTACTTTTACAGTGAAGTATGATAGTGTTGCAGGTTGTTGTTCGAGTATCATATTGACAACAATTGTTAATGGGTTTTTTAAGGGATTTCTGCTAAAAGATTTGGGTGAGTTCATTATGATCCTGAAGGTCATCTGTCTGACGTTTCTGTTCAGTTTTCTCTTCGTCTATTCTTGCCATCAGTCGGTAGTCCGTGCATGTAAATAAAAATGTTCGTGTTCATTTAGGATTGAAATAAGTAACATATCCATGTTTATGAATGATTCGACTAAATGTTGTTTAGTAATTAAAGACAATATGTAATTATGTATTTAAGCAAGATATCCATTTTTTTAATATAATTTCGCTATACATAATTTATTTTCATTTTTAGGATATGCTGAGTTGAAAGATGAAGACAGATACGATGACAGACCCGTTCCCTCGGCGACCGGCAGTGAACATAGATTTCAGTGACGTCACCTATAAAGTCACAACATGGAGGAAATTCAAACCAGGTGAGTGGATTCGAATTAATAAATTATGAACGAATCGCTTATCCAATAGTATTCTCCCAAAAATAATGGGCAGGATTCAACCAACTTGATTAATCTATCAAAAAATACCTTTTATATACCTCTACGTTTGATATAAATAGAGAACTTAGATGAATATTTTTGATAAATCCTCAAAAACCTGTTCCTCTCTTCCCTAAAACGGGTTATTGAAATCGAATTCTATTTTCGGAGCAATATAATTTACTTTCGTTTGTCTATCTATTAATGTTAAAATAATAGAAGTTTATATCAGGATGTTTATTTAGAGCGAGATTCGTTTCGTTGCATCACCAAAAAAGCTTTGGTTTTTGAAAGGGATAAATATCTTCGTTCTTACTAATCTAACTAATCCATTCGCTTTTTCTCCTAATTATTTAATATTTCTTATTCAGATATTATTAAGATAAATTAACGCTGTGTTAAAACTTTTTTTAAATCCGTTTACCTATCAAGAATTATATTCATATTTTCATATATTTATATTTCAATTTTACAAATAAAATTAATTGTTTAATAAATATAAAGTTTTATTAATTTTATTTTTTAGTGATCTTTTACCTACGTTCCCGAAATAATATAATACTTGTCTAGAATATATAGGTACCCTTATTTTAAATGAAATATTTCATATCTTTTTCCTAAAACTTAATGAGAAGAAAACACAATTAGAAATCTAAATACAACGGTGTCGTTGACGTCAATGCCTAATGCTTGTTCGGTCTGATCAGAATCTTGAAGTTAAACATAATTGTTCTTAGTTCTTGTTAATTGGGTTAATTTTATACTTGCTTTGCTTTTTTTTTTATTTATCGCCAGCTTATTAAAAATCATGATTTAACAAATCTTAAAAGATTATTTCATTTTTATAACGTAATTGTTATAATTATGTTTAACGACCGTTGTTTTATCAAGAAGAGGGTTTGATGATCGCATCTGATGATGAGAGGTGAAAATATTTTGGCCAGAAATTTGTGTTCATTTATTCTAGTTTATACGAGTTGATAAAAATATACATAAATGACCACTTTTTAATTTAAATATTTAAGAAATGTCTTTGTTGAATTTCGCCCGGGTGAAATCACATAATAATAACTAGGTTTTATTTTAGGAATTTATGTATATATTTTTTTCTTTCAACACAGGAATAGGTACGATTTGACATCCATAGAAGATCAATAAATAAAATATTGATTAAAGTTGTAAACGAGAAAATGATATAATGTTATATTATGGGAACTTTTTTAGGATACCCCTTAATAAAATAATTAGCGAAAGCCTCCTTTCTCTTATTTTGAACAACACTCATTTACTTTAAGTGAGTATGTCGTGAGGGTACCACTTTATCAATTAAGGTAATTTAGTAATGTCACCAGTTACAAGAGAACACAATAGCAAGTTATTTTGTCATTCTTTCCCTATCTCATCATTGTACCATGAATGCAACGAGGAAGACGCTGATTCACACGGAAGGAATTTTCGGGAAAACTATTCCTTCCGTGGCTTTGTTGGGTGAAATCAGGGTTTTTGGCGTGAAACCTTTTGAAAATTTATTTTTGTGACCTTCCTGTAGCAAATAAAGTATAATTATTAACTTTGTATTTTCATCATGGATCTCTTTTAACATCACCCACTCTTATTCCTGCAATTGACGCCAACCGCTCGATCATTTGCTGCACCACCACAAGCTGATTTTGAATAGATCGCGTCTTGTGCGAATCAAAGTTAAATACCTTAAGTCTTATTGATCAAAAAATATACTTTTCCAACTTATATTTATTTACCTTTCTCTCTGAGGTTTATTTTTCTTTTTTTTCTATTCGTTACCCCTGCCTGGTCATGTTTGGCGTACGGGGGCTACTCTACGGGTGTTACCAATCTATTTTAATCATGGTGCGAAGGATGAGAGTTATTCATTAGAATGAATTCAGAGGTTGAATAATTTCAATATGATGGGCCGGGATAGCCGAGGGTGTTGGAGCGCGATCCGCTTTAGCACGCTCGAGCCGAACGGTGGCGGTCCGAATCCGACCTGGGATGATGATTTTTATTTCGTGGAGTCCTCACGGAATAAATCTCGACCTACCCACCATGGTTAGAACAGGTTGGTTCCACCTCTAGAGTAACCCCTCGTATGCCACACATTGCCAGGTGGGAGTACCAAACAAAAAAAAAAAAAAAAAAAAAATTCAACCACAACAAAAACTTCCGATTTCTAGTTGTCATCAACTTTTTTTCATTTTCAAATGCCTATTTTTTAATATATACGTTTATGATTTAAAAGCGACTTATTCCATAAAAGTTCTGTCACGTTCCTCTATGTGAAGTTTCGCCTTAAATTTGTGTCTATTTTCTATTGTTTTCGTTTTCGAAGACCAGGAACGGATTATAAAGTTATAATTCTAGCATAATTAAGTTATAATATAACGTCATTATTTAAAACCCGAAGCGTTGGCCAAAAAGTGCAAAGTTTTATAATTAAGGGTATCAAGACTTTGAACCCCAAAAAATATAAAAGAACATAATTAGTCCCTAATAATTGTTGTTTTTTTCTTAAGAAACCCTCAGCCATCATATGAATTTTATATGTGGCCATTTTTATATCCTTGATAACGTATTTAATTAATAATTATACGACAGCAATTTATAGTTTTATCGTTTAGATTTTAATTTTTGCCTCATACTTCTTTATTGTTTTTTTCGCCAACAGTTCAAAATTAAATTATTTTTATTTTACGTTTAGGGATAATCCTTTTCTGCCTGTTATAAATTCTAATCGGCAGCTAAGTT
The DNA here is from genome assembly GCA_911387785.2 of Aelia acuminata. Lineage (NCBI taxonomy): Eukaryota > Metazoa > Arthropoda > Insecta > Hemiptera > Pentatomidae > Aelia > Aelia acuminata. Next base: position 66,714,989 of record OU426983.1, on the reverse strand, counting down.
TGGTAAATAATTGAATTGTTGGCAGCGTTGTTGTAGATATAATTTATATTTTTTTCAACATTCATTTACCGTAGCATTCCGATGTTTTGAAATATAAATTTGATTTCGGGTGATTCAAAAAGAATCTTTAAGTTTTGGCCATCGTCACCTGTAATAGAAACTTGTTTAAATTTAAGTTCTGATTAGCGGAGGCTTATCACGAAGCCCCTTAAGCGGTGCTAACCTTTCAACCCCTCTTGCCTTGCTGGATGCCTACGTTTCGAAACGAAGGCTTCACTGGGGAGACTTGCTAGGTACCTTTTTGGGGTTGAATAAATTAGACGGTATGTTTTTTCTTGAAATGTTAGGCTTGCCACACATTCAGTGTTTCCTATTTGCAGAGCCACGAAGGCAGTGAATTGAGCAACCAGCTAGGTTTCTCAAGATGTAGTTGTAGCAATTTGGTAAGAGATACTGAAATATACCTCTTTAGTTATTTTACCTACTTCTACAGATAGGCATCAAGATAAGCCTTTGGTTTGGTGGGATTTCGGTATAACTGTTACTTTTTTTAAATATACGAAATCGTTTCATTGATATTCGTTTGTTTGTTCGTTTAACGTCCCTTTATGCAACTAAGACTAATTGGACAGTGTGAGTTATAATTTTCCAATCCAAAAAAAAAATCCAGGTATAATTAGGATAGGGATTTTTAACGAGTACCTGACAACGTACAGGCTCGGGACCTCCATTTTTCGTCCTATCCGAGGGATGGTATAGCCAAAGATTTTTGACTCCCTTTAAAAAATCCTAGGACCATTACGGGACACGGACCCGCGACCTTCAGTATTGTAGGTTGCCGTGCTAACCACTACACCACAGGTGACCACCCCTCATTCAGATTTAAACATTTGTTAATAGTGTTGTCCATCCCGCTTCTATAAAAATATGTAATACTTGTTTAGAAAACTAAAAGTAGCAAATTTTTGAGATATGTCCTTGTTTAACAAAGTGAAAGAATCTGAAAAGCCGAAAATTTTATGACTAAAAAATGTACAAGATTTCTGCTTTTATATGAATATATCATAAGCCATTTACCAACCTGTAAGTTAAATTTCCATGTACAATAACAGAAGATGGCTACCGAAGATGAATGGCAGAGTAGAGTAGCCGACATTAAGGAGACAGATAGGATTACGAAAGGGCTGGAGCAGAAGAGAGGAGCCTTGGCCTAGTGGAGGAGTCAGCGAACCCAGCCTTGAACCGATCCCGATCAGCTTTCCCTCTCCAGATCTCGCACCTCCTCCGGGTGCAGCACTATCTCTTCCCCCTGAGATATACATCGCGATCAATCTGATCCTGATTCTTGTCCGAGCGCCGATTCCTTCGAAAACGATCGATATCTTCACCCGATTTTCCTTTTATCAGATCATCACTTTTGGAAAAGTCGGTGACAGTGATATCGCGGCACTACGAAAGCCGATAACGGAGAACAATAGCTCCGATACTCGTCATTTTTTCCATGTGACCCAAGAGGCTAACTAGGTCAAGTACCGATTCATAGTCCAAACGTCGAATCGAAATTTCCTGCCTCAGGGAAGTTATTTTCGAGGAAAGTAAATCTATGTTTGAGAATATAACAAAGTTATCCTATATCCGAGCATATACTATAGCATTTTTAAATTTTTCACATTTCGCCCTTAACAGTATTTATCTATTTCCAAGAATGACAGTACGTCTTTGAACCCTTACTCAAAAATTTCCATATTTCCTAATTGAAAATTAATTAACGATAATTGTACAATCTCCCCTAAAATATTTATTTTCATGAGCTCTATTAATGTGGTATATTAGTAGAAGTGGTATATTAGAGTATGATATGCTTAATTTCCTATATGCAATGCCTTTATTGAATATTTTTGCCTCTTGTTCTAAATCCATTTTCAACAATCAACAAATCTCAATATGCTCCTTCATCGACAAATATCACATTGCTCCTTCTACCTACATTGGTAGATTTTTCTTTAAAATTTCTTTTCTGGTTAACCTAGAGGTCTAACGGGTTTAAATCTAAAAAGAAAAGTTTGTGTATCCGATAATTTATATCGATCCAACTAAGATGATTGAACCTAGATGATAAATGATACCATTAATAGAATGTGGTCGCCGTCATGAGTCGATTGTCATCTCTTGATCATATATCACGAGACCATGTTTCATTCGAATTTGTCGACGTCAATTCAAATTAGGTACGTCGCGTACTTTTAACGTCTGCTGGGTAAAAAAACCACACAAATAACAATAAAAAGCGTGTTTCAGTAACAGATTAGCGGATGATTAATTAAATTATCAGCGGTCTTTAACAGTTCTATTTAAAGTTTAAAAGTAATTTATGTTATAAATAAATATTAACATCGCTCTGTAAAACCTAGGCTTATTTCATTATTATAATTTTAAATGAGAGAGAAAACAAAAACTTTATAAAGAATTGTGTTTCTTCGTGTGATAATATAGATTCTTTACATATTTACATGGGACATTCAAAGCCCCAATGATTTTGTTCTAATAGTTATGAAGCGTGGGGATGCAAAGGGGACACAGACACACACACGTGCAAGAATATGCATAATTCGAATGTTACTTGAAAAGTTGAATTTTGCTTGAGACAATTATTATTGACTCTGATATTTTTAAACAAAATCAGGAATAAATGCTTTATAGTGACCATCTCTTCAGTTAATTGATGCATTCGTACTCTACCCATATTTTACGATATTACATTATAGTATATTTTGTGGGTTTGGCTATGTACTCCAAAGAGGTTGCTAAACAATAATTATATTACAAATGAAAAATACTGCTTTACCACCCCCTACAGTCTCTTGAGGCAACCTAAAGATTTGAGTTTTCATAAAATAAAATTTATCCACTACACATAATAAAAATTTGGAAAAAGTAGTTTTTAATGTGATACCAGTCGTTACATATGCAAGTGAGACATGGGTACTAAAGAAGTCAAAGCAAAATATGGAGGCGTATTCTAGGACCTGTAAAAGAAGATGGGGTATACCGGCTTAGAAAAAATAAAGAAGTATATTGCCTCTACGGCGACATGAAGCTGTCGGACTATGTGGGAATACAACGCCTAAAGTGTTTGGGACACCTCAATAGAATGGATGATATCAGAACCGTCAAGGTGTTCCATCAGGGCTCCAGAAGGAGCGAGAGCTCGAGGGAGACCACTAAGCAGATGGAGGGACAGTGTCTCAGATGACCTCCGAAATTTTAAAGTGTCTCTAAGACTTGCTGCAGACCGACAGGAGTGGGCAAGGGCGATTGAGCAGGCCATGGACCGCCTAGTGCGTCTGTCGTGCCTATGAAAAAGAAGTTTTTAATGAAAGTTCACCGAACACTGCGCTGCGGACATCTTGTAATTATTTCCAGGGCGTTAGTTAAACCAACTACGCTCCTGTTTACCGATTTATATCGACTATTCATCTATATTTACTATTTACTAATTTATTGTCTTGGGGACCGATTTCAATGAAATAGTATCGTCATCACCATGCTAAAGTAACGAATATGCATTTTTAGTTGCATATTTGTTACTTTAACATGGTGACGACGATGTCTTAGATTATTAGAATCCCCTTCTCGTATTAATATTTATTAAGAGCCTTGCAACTTTTTTAATAAACCAAACGACAAAAAATTCCTTACATAATTTTGCCGTCCACTGGATGACCTTAGGTTAATTCTATCATGAATTACTTAACAGCTAGAATACATTATTTCCGTACAATGTCTTTTAAAAAAGATCCTTTTGTGTATAAAAAACTTGTTCATGTCCATGATATTTTCACATTTACATAATAGGTATCAGAATAATGCTCATTTTTCCAACAAAAGGAGAGTTTACATTACACGATTATATCGGAAAAACACCGAATAAGAAAATATAAGAGAAAGTTAATGTTCGGAATAAAGGATAATAACGTTGCTACTGAAGCATAAAAAATAAAATAATTAGACCTTGATAATGGAGACTAGAGAGAACTCCTATTTTTTTAATTGGAAATTCAGCTTCTCATTAGTGGGTTGATGACAAAATGTTACCTTAATCAAATATTGCTAAATTTTCTTTATTTTTAGGTAGTTGTGTATATTATTAAAATATTATTTTTAATTTATAATATGAAAGTACTGTTGGGTAATTAACAGTTTACGAAGTCAGAGCTCAAAATCCTAAAAAGGTTGCTAATCTACGGAGTCTGTTTTTACCTATCAATGGATTATTTACATTAAGGTCTATTTCCACGGGTAGGTTTGCAGACCAATGTTAGGACAAAACTCTTTGAGTTCACTTTTTAACCGGTAATTAAAAATAATATTTATCATTGGTTAATAATCATTCTAATAGGTAATAGGAACATGTGGTCCATTGTAATCGCCAATGGCGGTCAAAAAGAGTAGGAACGTTAGGTTTCGAACATCGTTCCAAATATGTAACCGTGTAAATAGGCTTTTACAAAGAAACGATTTAATAATATTTTTTTTTTAAATAGTAATAATTTTTTATTTAAATATTTTTATTTTTTTTTAAATGTGTGTGTGTGTGTAGCAATATCTATGTAACACCATCTTCCTCATTTTTGGAAAATTATAAAAAAAATTTGAATTTTGTATTTGTATTTGAATCTTTTTATTTTCACTTGCCTATATATGAAATATATTGTAAGGGAAGGTATTGCGATCGAGAAAAATTTCGACTTCCGGTTTTCAACGGAAATACACGTTTTGGTGTCTCCTGAGTCCAAATAATCAAGTCCCGCAAAATGGTCTGTGTGTGTTTGAGTGAACGTACGAAAAACTATAAACCGTACGAACCTGAAATTGGGAATTTTGTGTTTGCATGTGCCCACGATGTGACAGCAAAAATTTTATCAAAATTGTTCAAACGGGGAGGGTACTTTATTTAAAGAATTTTATCTAAGTTTTACGATTTTCTCAAAAACGGCTCTATGATTTTGATCGGTATTTGATGTGTGTATATGCCCGCGATGTGACAGTCAAAATTTCATCAAAATTGAATAATTAGAGGGGCACTTTACTTTATAAAATAAATTTGTCTCATTTTCACGTGTGTTTTTTATTTTATTTACTCAAAAACGGCTTTAACGATTTTGATCAAACTCGGTATTTGATATATATATATATATATATATATATATATAGAATAGAATAGAATATATATTTATTTGTGAAAGAATATTTTCTTGTACAAATATTTGTTCAACATTTCAGTACATTATGATAACATTTGAGTCCTTACAAGCTTTAGACTTTACACTAAATAAGAACAAATTTATTTAAACTTAATAAATATTCAAAAATATAAAATAAACATTTGAAACACAACACAATAATAAACATGTGGATAAAAAAAGAAAAAAGTTCACACAATAATAAGAGTCAACTAAAAGCGTAAATAAAACAAGCGATAGAGGAATTCACTAAGTTTAGTAAGACCTATTGAGGGCTGCCTTTAAAAAGTAGAAAATATTGTTGAGTTGATCCTGAGAGTCAATGCTTAGTATATTGGCTAAATTGAGTTCTTGATGGGGATATGATATATACTCCTGCAGGTACCTATTTCTAAATCCTTCCAGAGTCGAGCATTCAAGAAGGAAATGGCATAAAATGTTCCCTAAAACTTGGTTACAGAAGGCACACGCTTCATTTTTCTTTTGATGCACGCCTTTGTCTTTGTCGCGTAATCTTAGCTCTTCTGTGCCTGACATTCTCAGCTGACTGACCAACCTCAACTTTTGAATATTTGTATGAAATGTAAGGTACTGCTCTGGTGCATTATATTGAAAGTTACAAAATGTTCTATAGAGAGGGTGATTTGTTGAGTTGAAGATTCTATTTAAGTCTACTGATACTAAATGGTTTTTCATTTTTTCTATTACACTTTCCCTATAGTATATGGTATCATTTAGATGACCATCGGAAAACTCTTGTTCACAACCTATAATTGCAGCAATAGATCGAGCTTGTGTGACCCAGTTGTAGTCTAAGTTGTGCATGTTTCTTTCCCTATCCAGTTTCCTCAACCTGTCGAAACAAATGCGAGGGAGTCTCTCTTCCGGCATCGAGGCAAGCTTCATCCACAATCCAATCACCCTCCTGAAGACCTGTAACCTAACATGGATTCTGCCTGTCTCCATGCGTACCAAGTAGTTAGGTGTATTATTAGGCCAGAGATACATGTATTTGAAAAATTTTAATTGGACAGGTTCCAGTGCATCTAAATATCTAAGACTCCAAACCTCAGCACCATACAAAAGAGTTGAAGAGACCATACTATCAAACAATGTTGATTTTGACTCCCAGGAATCACTCTTCCCATTCTTAAGTATTTCTCTAACTTTTGCAGTTGCGACTGTACCTCTCTGTATAAAGTGTTCCGATGCTCTATGGAATTTACCAGACGATGTAAATGGGACTCCAAGATAAGTGTAAGTCTTGCAGTATTCGAGCTGTTGACCATTCCATAACAGTGGTTTCAGTTTCTTTGTCCTAGGGGATTTGTGAAAAGCGATAACTTTGGATTTTGAGGGGTTTAATATTAATGAGTGGGCTTCCAAATATTGTCGTAGAATCCTTAGTTTCTTTTGGGCCTCGTTCCAAGAATCGCTCAACAAAACGATGTCATCCGCAAGTAGAAGCATTATCACCTCCTTGTTTTGATCGATACTGATTCCTGTGGCTCCGTTTTCCTTAAAGAACTGAACAATGTCGGAAATAAACATTATAAAGAGAGCAGGACTGAGACTTTCTCCCTGAAGTAAACCTGAGGTGATATGGATCTCATCAGACGAAAATTTTCCCACTCTTATCCGCATAGTCGCATCCTGGTATATTGACATCATTAATCTGATGAATTTCCCACTCACACCCAATGAATGTAGCTTCTGCCAAAGGAGGCCGTGGTTGACAGAGTCAAACGCTTTCTTCAGGTCAACAAAAACTCCATAAATGTATCTCCCCTTATGTCTTAAGTTGATACCAATAAGTGCCATTAAAGTAAAGATATGGTCCATGCACCCTCTGCCCGCTCTAAACCCAGCTTGCTCCTCAGGAAGCAGATTCACGGATTCAGCCCAAAACAGAAGCCTACCTGCTAGGATACCAGTGAACAATTTCATTATGGTATTAATGAGCGAGATTCCTCTATAGTTCTCTGGGTTCTTCCTGTCTCCCTTCTTGTACATCAAACGAAGAATTGATTTTGACCAATCTTTCGGTGGCTGCTCTGATTGTAGGATCTGGTTGAACATGTTCAGAACATAATGCTCCCATTCCGGAGGTAAACTTTTGAATATCTCGTTAATTACAAGGTCTAATCCAGGAGACTTATTATTTTTTAAGTTTTTTATGCAACACTGGAGTTCTACAAGAGTTATTTCTGTGTCTAAAAGTGGGTTTGTTACTGAGAAAAAAGTTGAATCGTGTATTTCCTTCTTTCCATATATATATATATATATATATATATATATATATATATATATATATATATATATATATGCTCGCGATGTGACAGCCAAAAGGTCATCAAAATTGGTCAAACGGAGGCGGCACTTTATTTAGTAAATTTTTGCTCCTTTTCAGGTGTATTTTTTATTTACTCAAAAACGGTTGTAACGATGGTGATCAAACTGGGTAGGTGATTGATGTATATGCCAAAGATGTGACAGCCAAAATTTCATATTCCGTATTTAACTTTTATTTAACAATAAAAAAAAATTATTTTACTCTAGAGAGTAAATACGTGATGCTCAAATTATTTAAAGCATTTGAGGTGTGAAAAAATATGGTATAAGATAATCTTTAATTAATTATATTTTAGTTTAGAAAATGTAGTCCCCTAGTAAATTTCTGAAGGCAATATAAAGTGATTTTAGAGGATCACTATCGTTCTCGATTTCCAAAAACGCATAAGAGACAAACTTTACTACGAGCCGTAAATTCACCTGATGAATCGATAGGTTCATCTTCACGATATATTTACAGAAAGAAAATCGGTGCAAAAGCAACCATGCAGTAAAAAAAACTCTTCTGTTGATGAAAATTAATCCCTTAAATAAAGAAATAATTAATGATGAATCGAAAAGTACTGAGAATTTTCAAGTTTTGCATTACTGATACATTATAACTGATGGAGATATACAAATATGGAAAAGTGTGGCGTTTACATATTATAGAAACCTCAGGATTTCTAATCTATGTAAGTTCGTAAGTGAAAGTTGTGTTTTGCGCGGATCGCACCAGATTGTTTTTGTTTACTTTTGGTGACTCTTGATACTCAGACACACATATGTAGATAGCAATTAAAGTTTGGAGCTATTCCCTTATTGTGCCCCATAGAAAAATATTTTTGGAAAAAATTATCTATACATTTGTTTGAAACACTATTATATTGATATTGGAAAATATCTTTATTAAGCTATAAGGAAATCCGAAATAATGCAGTTAATGAATAATTCAGTGATGCTGAAGCTCTTATACAATCAGAATATCCATTTGAGCCCCAGAAATTGTCCAGATGATCTGGTTTTAAACGATTAAAATTCTCTGAAATCCCAAAATAATGACAGAAAAAGAAAATTGGCAAAGTTAAACTTTTGGAAGTGTGGTTCAGAAGGTGATTTTACATCTATTCATTTCTATCTTCGTTGTTTTATGGCGGACAGTAGCGCACTTATCACAACTTACTTTCTGACTTCTTACGAACTATGTGCCCCCCCGGTGCTTTGTGGTGGAAGCACCTCCTTTTTGCACCACTCATTATGCAAGAGCTACTGCAATGAAGTCAAAAAATACAAAATTAATACTCTAAACGCTGTTCCTTTATTGCGACACTTGAATGAGCGATTTTTTTTGGCGGAAGTTAGTTTATGGAACTCAAAACAGCCTAACATGGAAAGCTCTCCCCTCCCACCGTTATGCTTCACACACTTTATTACAGTTATGTTACAGTTATACTTCTTACAACATTTTAGAATTTTTTATTTATTTTATTTGTGGAATCAGGAATGTGTACGTATATCCGTGTTTGTTCCAAACAGAAATTCATTATTGGTTGAAAACATTTTATAATTCCTTACGAGATTAATTTATCACAGTACGCTACTTTGCATATGCATATTATTTGGAAGCTTATTAAAATGTAAATGTACAAAGAAATAAATTCATCTGTTTTCAATAATATTCTATTCCTGGATTAATAATTGTAATATTACTACTGATCTACAATCTACCCGTTGTCCTTCCTCATTTTTCAAAACTGTAATTACGAAAATGTCATTCCCATCCCAGAAAAACATGTTGGGAACTGGAAGAAATCATAGGAATTTCCAGGTAAGAAAATAATTGGATATCCCTTGCGGAGAGGTTTTAAATATACTCGTCCATCTGAAATACAGTAGACAAACTCCTAAGTTAGGAATAGTCTTGGAGTAACGTTCGATAATTCATCAGAACAATATCGAATCTGAATATTTGTCCCAAACTTTATTAACCACCATATATCTCTTTTTATATTTGACCTGGAAAATATAAATCTGATTTTCGTCGAAGGGCGTTCGGAGGATTTAGTCCTAGGGGGGCTGGTAAAATGTTTATGAACAGATGGAAAGATTCGAGATATCCCGAATATGTACGGCTCAATTAATAGTTCAAACAACAATTATTGATAATTGAAAATTGAAATTTCGGCATCTAAATATCCTTCAATAGATGATTTGCATTTGTAACGTCACCTCGGCCGATTACATATAATCCTGAAGTCTCGGCCATACTCGGAATCCCATCTTAGATTTGACCATGAAGCCTGGTGCCTATATATGTTAGATCGAGATGTTACATTTGCCATGTAGTATATTTTAATGAAAAATAAAACAAACTCACAGTTCTCTTGCTTGCGCATGAGCCAAAGTTGGTATGATGTCATTGCCACTAAAGTGCAATGGACGTATATGCTCATGCGGGATTCATTACTGGCTCGGTGATCGATGATCTGTTGTTTACGACGTTTTCACAAATGGTCTGTTTTGCTATTAGTACCGTCTTCTCCGAACTATCATGGCTTATTAATTAGTTGTGATTTTTTTTTAATTTTTTTAGTTTAATGGTTTGAAAAAACAAAACAAAAGAGCATCCAATGGATATGTATCTCTGCTATTATAATTTTAAAACATTATTAATAGTAGTTTGGAACGATGTCAGTAAAATTAAAACTAATATTTCTCCATTAGCCAGTGTTCCGTTATTAACAATAGTAAATAGAAAAATATGTTAAAAATTGACTAGCTAACTTGGAAAGCAACGTCCTGGTTACATTATTTTTTATTATAATTTTGTTGGCAATTAGGAACTTTTTTAAATTAGGCCTGAATAAAGTTCTCTTTTCAAGAAAATATTCTCAAATTAGAACTATAACATTTACTATAGAATCAGAAGACCATTTCAGTGGCGAAATCCATTTCAGCTACAGCTTCCTATCCTAACTTACTTTGTAGTTCATACATATTATAAAGGTCGTGGGTTCGCATCCTGCGGTGTCCTTAGGATTATTAAAAGGAGTGAAAAAATGCCGTCTCTCGGACATGACGGTATTTTTTTGGCAATCAAGAAACTTTTCTAAATTAGGCGTGAATAAAGTTCTTTTTTCTCCAATACGTTTTCTTGTACAAAATAAATAATTGTGGAATATAAGGTATTGTTTGTTTACTACCGCCACTTTTGCTACTAAGGATAATTGGACGATGCTATAATAGAAGTCATAAGTTTTTGCGATGCAGGTATAATTAGGATAGGCATCTTTAATGAGTACCTGACACCGTACAGGCTCGGGACCTCCACTTTGCGTTTTAGCTTAGGGTTTTTTTACTCCCATTGAAAATTACTTCCAGCTTAGAATCCGAAACCTTGGGCTTAGTAATTGGCTATGCTAACCACTATACCAAAGGTGACGCCAAGATAAGCAATAACAAACTTCAAAAAGAATTTGTCATTGGATAACTCATTTTTTAAATAAATTTTTTCAACATGATTTAGCGTGGTAACTCTTATTCTAGCTGATTTTTTCTCGTTACAGTCGCTTTTCTCTAAGGAGATTGGAGATACGTAACGGCTGACTCAGTTTCCGTTTCGGGATATGAAAAGGATTCCTTCATGGCTAATAAGTCCTCGCATTGGAACTCCGCCATTGTAGCCTGTTCTCGCCACTTCCTTTGTCGTAAGCAGCCTAACCGATACCGATCATATTGATTAGGGTACATTTTCGCTTATTCCTAGGAGTAGGCGAGAAAGTAATACATTTATAGAGAAGAAAGAAATAAATGAAAAACACATAAGTAAATACCAATGTTGTTTTGTATTAACATAGTTTTTTATTAATAAGCTAAGCCAAAAATTCAAAATAAATACAATCCTTATACTTAAAATACACTAAGTTATCAGAAAGACGTGTGTAAAAAAAAGGTTACGGTATGAAATAAGAAATATTTTATGTACTCCGTCTTTGGGATTTAACGAGCTCACTGATATGATGCGGGTACCCTCATCGTTGAATCTACTGTGATTATAGGTAACTAAAGATCAACATTCCCGTTGCCTTTTGAGTTTTACCATTGGAGTAATATTTCTTTCGTATTCGAAAAATGAGATTTTACTTTTGCAACATATGCCAAGTAGCCAATTGATTAAGCGAGGACAAGGAAACCATTAAGCAATGACCCGATGTGCCAACCCGAGGTATAAATCGGTTCCCAAAAGTTTCTAGTTAACTCTAAGCGCTCTTAACAAGGTCCTTTCCTTTCAAACCATGGCTTTGCATCACGTTCGTTCCTTTTCAGCTTGAAATAGCACAGATGATTTAAATAACAAAGTATTGCGTTAGGAAAACTTGTAGAGAAGAATAAATTTCTATTCGTCTAATAACAAAATTTGAAAAATATTTATTCAATTATTTGTCTTGTTTATTCAATTACTTTTTTTAATTTTTAAATATTTTATTTGTAGAGAAATGTTTACGCAAGAGCGCCATACTAGTAATTCGGAAATTCCAGTTGACAAAACCAAACGAATAATCAAAGAAATATTAAAAAATATATTGTCGATGGTCAAGATACTTTAGTAATTGTATGCTTAGTCCAGTCTCTTATAAAATTAAATTTTGCGAGATCCGCGGAAAAGGGGGTCAGTGAAGAGAATATGACCATGTTGGCTCAAGGAGCAAGAGCACCTTACTAGTGATACCGAGACCCGTGTTCGAATCCCTGCCAAGACCATTCATTTTTTTCCCTTAATAAAATATTTATATAAATTCCTAAATCTTTATATATATAAAAATCTCGTGTCCCGATGTTTGTCAGGAGTAAAATCAGAAACTACTCAACCTACCTTTATAAAATTTGGCTCATTTTGTGTACTTTAGTTCAACTTAAACGATAGTTTTTATATCGATTATTGGCCTCAATATTTATTTTATTGCAAATTAAGTGCTCATTATGCTTCGATTGAGTGTGATTATTTGTATGTTCTATAAATTTCCAACAGTTGGTGGTGTAAGTTGATTTATTGACACAACACTTCATTTTCTTTCGATATTTAGAGAGGTTAAGCATCGAGCATCCAAATCTATTTTTTCCTGCTTGGACTAGGGAAATCCGTGTTCTCCCAATGGGCAATTATGTGTTGCCTTGTCACGTGTGCGGAAAACATCGAATCTATTTGTTTTAGAAATAGACAGATTAACCAAAATCATTGTGCACCTATTAGTAAAACCTCCTCTTGATACGAGATCTCATATCATGTGTTATATTCTGAATTTAATTAATATGTATTTTTGCTTACTGTATATTGTGAATGTACTAAACCATATTCCAATTATATTCTTAATTAGTTCCTTTTACATGTGTGTTCTTTATAATTACTCTCGCCTCTGCTGAAATAATACAGTAAATGCTAAATGACTGTATTATAATAATCATCATATCATAATACTTACTATATTCAAATATGAGATGAAAAAAAAAAAAAAAACTTTCACCATACTAAATTCTTTACCAACCAATTTTAAATTTGTCGTAAAGTTCTACTTTAAATCCGGTTGTTTTTTTAGATTAGCTGAAACGTTTTTATCTTTATCAGTGAATTTTGATTTGAGTGTATTAAAAAGAATAGGATATATTTAATTCAATTATGGCTAATGAGCCACAGCATGGCCGGGACCGCTCGTAATGTACATAAATAAGTATTATATAAGTATTAATAATAATAATGCCAGTTCATTTCAATATTTCTTATTCCTGTAGACATCTCTAATCTTATTAACCATAAGAAGATACTGTTGTACAAATTATCTCATTTTTATAAAAAAAACTATGCATTTGTTGAATTACAACTGTATAAATGACATATAAGGAAATCCTCTTTTGCAAATAACTAATAATGCTGGTGGGAGATACTGTCCATTGTTCATTCAATCCTTATCAAGCTCTGAAAGAATGTAAACTGAGCTGCAACAGTTTTTAATCTAGTTTTGTGGGTAATCACCTTGTTTTAAATTATTATAAATAATTTATTTTTTTAAGAGAAAAGATTCCATAAGTGGCGAAGAGTCGAACCCGGGTCCTCCGCGTGACATGCGCGGTATGCTAACCACTGCACCACAGAGCTCGCTTCCAAGCGGAGCCAATCCTTCCTCTTCACTTCTCCCTCGATCTCGCAAGTTTTGCGAGTATTTACGGGAGGTGGACAATTTTCGTCCAATTTTGGGCATCTCTTGACGATCGTCAATTTTTAAATTATTTTATATTAATTTAATCTACTTTTGTGGTTAACCACCTTGTTTTAAATCATTTATTTTTTGAAGAGAAAAGATTGGGCTCCGCCAGGAGTCGAATCCGGGTCCTCCGCGTGACATGCGCGGTATGCTAACCACTGCACCACAGAGCTCGCTTCCAAGCGGAGCCAATCCTCCCTCTTCGCGCATGTCACGCGGAGGACCCGGATTAGACTCCTGGCGGAGCCCAAACTTTTGTCCCCATAAATGATCAAGGTATTTTTGGATGAATTTTTAATCTGTATTAGAAACTAAATGTCATAGTCAAGGATCACCTTAGGGTTACCTTTGATTATGGTATCGAATATCTTATCAATTCAGAAGCCTCAAAGTTTTTTATTTTTTATTTTATAGTATTCAGTTTCCAGATTTTACCTATCATGAAACATATTGCAACGCTAATGTGGGTTGAGATTATTGACGTACAATTATTATTAATCAAGTCAAAAAAAAAAAAAAAAAAAAAAAAAAAAAAAAAAAAAAAAAAAAAAAAAAATAGAAGCTCAAAGCTCAAATGACGCAAAGTAACCGCATGATTTATGCTGAATGTTCGAGGCAAGACTCAGCACCTAGTCCATCGCTTATAATATTTAGTCCGGAATGGAATATCTCAGAAAGGCTCTCGTCACATCTAGAACATTAATACGGTATTAATAATAAACGTATTAATACGGTTGTGTAACGGTTCCGAAAGTTTGGAACTATTAGTTGTAAAAAGAATAATCTGTTTTGTTTCACGTCACAATATTAATATCTCAAAATTTGAAGTTTAAATTTTTTTCTTTCTAAATATATTGTGTACCGGAATTATGATAAAAATGATTAATTATTCTTGTTAATGGATAATGGAATATAATTGTATAGTCAACGATAAATTCAATTATAACTGAATTAAATATACAAATATTTAATTTGGAAGCACTGTTGAGTGAAGTTATAGATCAGCATAATTATAAAAAAAAAAAAAAAAAAGATTTACAAGGCATTATTATAGTCTTTGTATTACTCAAGGCTTTATGTAAATGCTTCAACAGATCAACATTAACACCTCAGATATAAAAGAGACGACAGATACTAAAATCACTCAACCACATGGCGGTTTCCATTATTACAATTTTATTATAGTGACTAAAGACTTTTCCAGAGTGATATTCCTTCCTCAAGATAATTCCCAACGAGTTGTTTTGCTAAGTGGTCGACATAAAAGAGGCAATGTTTAGCATGCTAATGGTAATAACAACTGCTAATGGAATGTTTTCGTCCATTCTACACAAGGCGGGTAGTTGACAATTTTTACTACTGTTAAGTTATCACTAATGCATATGAATTACGCCCGAAACAAAACTCGTTGCTGACCTCTTTGATAATATTGGTTTTATTGATACTAGTATTTTATGTTGTTGAGTTTTATGGAAAAAGAAAATTTTTTTCAAATCTGGTGAGTGGTACAGAATCAGAAGACATTCCCGCGGTGAAATACATTCTGATCTATTTCTTCCTTTCCTACCTTAGTTTGTAGACCTACTATAAAGTTCGTGCGTCGCATCCCGCGGCGTCTTTAGGATATTTCAAAGGGAGTGAAAAAAACTTTAAGGCTATGCAGTCCCTCGGACAGGATGTACCGAGCCTATGCGATGTAAGGTACTCGTTAAAGATCCCTATCCTGGATAGACAAAATTTAGGAATCTCACATCCCACTAAAGTGGCGCTAATTAAATAAACAAACACAATACATATTAAACTTTCTCGTTTTTCTCACTTATTCAGTTTACATTAAATATTTTTGGTTGGTCCACTTGACTAAATTTTCAGGCGACTCCAACTCCAAAAAAAGAGGTGACATAAGCAAGATTTCAATATCTTGGATGTCTTTTAATTTTTGTTGGATATTTATCTGTGAAGAAAATCTCATATTTCAGTACAATTTAAATGCTGCATATTATATCTATATATCTACCTATTGTATC
The DNA here is from genome assembly GCA_911387785.2 of Aelia acuminata. Lineage (NCBI taxonomy): Eukaryota > Metazoa > Arthropoda > Insecta > Hemiptera > Pentatomidae > Aelia > Aelia acuminata. The sequence continues at coordinate 66,699,131 of OU426983.1, read as the reverse complement.
CAATGCTAATATAAGAGGATATTGTTTTATAAAGTTTTAGTTGTTCTGGAGTTAACTATCCTTGATAGGATGTAGTCTTGTTGTTGTCTAGTAATGTAAGTCACGGTTTCTTTTGTTTTCGTAGAACAAAGACTTATATTAAAAGCCTCCTGCTTCCTTATTTTTCATATTCTTCTGGTTAGAACAGCATTATTCCTTTTTCTGTATTTAGCCTGTAGTTAACGTCACTTTATGCCACTAAGGCTAATCGGACCATGCTGCAGTGGAAGTTCTAAATTTTGATCTTTTACGAGTAACTTAAATCGCACGCTGGCTCGGGATCTCCATTTAAGGACGGCTTAGCCAAGGATTTTTTCCTCCCTTTAAAAAAGGCTTTAAATGTGAATCCGCAACCTTTAGTGTTTTAGGCTGGTATGCTAACCACTAAAAAACCATATACAGCCCATAGTTTATTTTTTTTTTTAAATCCCATCTAACCTGGCCCTATCCCATTAAAGGAACTCCTTTCTAAGCTCAAGTATCTTCCACCCCCTACATTCATGCAAAAACAGTTTCTCGTTCAAAATTATCCTTTATCGTGGTTTATTAGACGCATGACATTCAGTTAAATTATATGATGTAGAACTTGTCAATTTCCTACTTTCTTTCCTCATTGAATACTTAACCATAAGTTTTGATAGCGTTGTCTTCTGATTATTGGATCTTTTCTGGCTAATGTTAAATGCAGCGACTTTCTTAATATCTTTCTCTTAGTTTTAGTTGATTAATTTGATTCCATAATTATTTATATATTATTTTCTGTTCTAGAAAAGAAAGAGATCTTGCATGGGGTGAGCGGGGAGTTCCGCTCAGGTGAGCTTACAGCTATCATGGGACCTTCCGGTGCCGGCAAGTCAACGCTACTCAATATTCTTTCCGGCTATACGTATGTTTCATTATATACTTTTATTTATTTGTACATATTACGGTTATTTTACAGAATATTTTTATAATCTGGTGATATTTATAGTATATATTTAAGCAAATCTAACTTGGTTTTTCCCTATGGTGATATAGTTAGCCAAAAAAATATTTAAGAAATCCCAATTTATTTAGGATAGTTCCATTGGTCTACCTACGTTTTTGTTGTTGTTTTTTAACTTCTACATGTATTTTAAACTTCTTAAATATCCGAAACATCACTGTTAAAGAAATTTTTTTATTTGTCGAAATATCGATGTTAAAAAATAGTTGTTATTGTTTGGACGTGTATATTAAAAAAATATATTTGAATTATAAAAAGATTGATGTTCAAAAACTTCGATTTTTAAACATCGATTCTATACCTTTCCGAATTTATCAATACTCGATATAGTATTGGACATGAGGTATCAATGCTAATCCCATCGAGACAATCTGATAAATGTGTCACTGTTTACCACTTTTGATTACAGAAATTTAGATGATATATGACCATTATAAGAAAGAAACGATATTTTTTAATACTTGAACCGATTACCATGTTTGAATGTAATCTTAATTTGTTATTTAAGGCTCAGATAATGCACAATTGCTCCCAAGAAATGTTAGTCTCGATAAACACATTATTGATTGACTTGATCCTTGAGTTGTGGCCTTTGTGTCGTTGTTTTGATTTCATGTTTTAAAGTTATTGTAAATATGCACAACGAATTTCTTGATGAAAATTTCTTACACACTATGTCTTAGGTATATTAGTTAAATTTGATTATTGGAAGATTCAAGCAATACCTTGCTTTCAGAAGTTTCAGTTAACCTAAAGTACATGGATTGAATTTTTTTTTTTAACTTGAAAATATTTAAAGAATCAAAGAAATAAAATTACTGAAAATACGCGTTAAAAAAAAAAAAAACTTAATAAATTTGATGGTTTTTATTTTAAAATGAGTTGAGATTAAGTGACATACCTTTAGCCAAAACGTCGAAAATTCAAAATTTTCAAAAGAAAAAAAAATTCTAGTTTTGCTCTTCTAATTTTAAGATGTAGATTAATTGCAAACATTTGTATGCTTTGGATGAAATGCAGCGGGAGGGAATGACTTTGCTGACTTACTTTACAATATATTTCACCAATATCATTACTGAATCAAGGGTTCCAAACACTCGAACATCGTCTATTTGAAGGTCGTGACCTGGAAAGGGCTTCTTAACATATTCGGTAATCTCATCTTTCCAAACAGCATGTATCCATGACATGAATGGAAAAACTAATATTTGAGGACTTGCTCATAACCTCGTCAAACATTAGAGTCATCATGTTAACTTAACTCGTTCTTTTAAATTCTTTCTGTAAGATATTGCAGTATAATTAATCGAAATGGATTCAGCTGATTTTCTTCTCTCACCTTCCGTACAGGATTACTGTACCTGGGATGTGTATTTGTTAACCTTTACATGCATGCATGTTTTATTTTAATAATTTAAAAATTAAGTACTTTATTACGATTTATAAAAATAAAATAATGTTTAATAATATATTTGTACATGTTTTCTAGAATCTGTAGAGATTTTCATATTATATTTCAATACCTTAATGCCTCTAGAAGTTGCGAAGAATAATAACGTGTTCTTTATTTAATAACAGAAAAAAAACCTCTCACATTTTCGTAATTTATGTTAGTTATAATAATAAATGAATTATTATCCTTCGAATATAAATTGACAAACCAGAGATGAATTAATATAAACTCCTGAGATAAATATACTATTTGGAAAGTTTCTGAAAATTCAGCTAATGTAGCAAAAATGGGTATTTATACAGAATATGATGAAATGTATACGGACTTGTCCTTGGCAGTTGCTTGTTCGCTTTTAAAATAAGGTAAAATTTAAAGTGAGATTATTGTTTGTTTAATTGTTTATTGGGTCATTTCTTTGTGTATACTTTTAATGTTATTTTTCAGATGATATAAAAATTATTGAGTAAAAATGTCGCTGTATCTGCCAGCTTATGAAATGCGGTAGAAGGCACGTTCCATTTCTTTATTTCTAGACGTTGGTAAAAGATTAAAATAAACGCAATTTATGCGCAATGCTCACTGAAGTGTCAGGAATTTCCTTTAGATTTCGTCAACGTAACGTCGACTTGGGCTTACTCAATTAGACCTTTCGGCCGTGAAACCTGGTTTACTACGCTGTCTTTCGTGACATGAAATAGTCTGAAATTGTAGGCAGTAATCTTTTAATTTATTTAAATTTATTTTATTTTCATAACAAGTTGAAAATAAAGATTTGCGCAATGCGGACGGATGTTACATTAATTTCTTTCTTTGCAGGGTCCGAGGTAGCGGAGGTTCGATTCGCGTTAACAACGATGAACGCGGAGTCTCGAAAGGGCTGGAGGAGTTCAAGAAGATCTCGTGCTACATCCAGCAAGAGGACAAGGTCCGCCCGCACCTCAGGGTGAGGGAAGCTATGAGCTTGGCAACGCACCTCAAGCTGGGCTGCGATGTACCTGGCTACGAGAAACAGCAAAAGGTAGGAGTTTATCATTTTGCAAGATATCAAAATATTATAGTTTCTTCTTTGGCAATATATTGGGTGTTCCAGACCTAGTGTAAAAAAAATGAATTCTAAGTAATATAAAAAGGGTAATAATAATCTAAAATTAAAAAAAAAACTCCTTAGTTTAAATTTTAAAAATACTTTCTTTAAAATAAATTAAACTTTTTTCTTCTCTTCTACTAAAATTTGAAAAATCCTATATAAAAAATGTGTAAGATAAAAATTAATATTATTATTGTAGGACCATATTAAGATGGATTATTACTTTGGATGCAGGCTTATATTCAACATTTTTTATGTAGGATTTTTTTTTCTTTTTAATTTTAGATTATTATTACCCTTTTTATATTATTTAGAATTCATACATTGTTCTTTCTAGTCCTAAAAAAGTAAAACTAACTCTAACTCATGGGAAGTTCGGCATCGATTAGTTTGGATGCAGGCTCTAGCGCGCTTCCTCATTGCCCCAGCAGTGACATTCTCTAGCGTGTTTTTATCAGAAAAACTTCTTTTAGACTCAAAAGGTGAAGTGCAATTGTATCATGGGTTACACCACTACAAATTTAACTAATTTCCGCAGTTTTTTGGAAATTTGACTGCTTCTAGAGTGCTCCAGTAGGGAGTGAGGAATTTTCAAAAACTATTAAAAATTTAAGTTTTAATAAATGTTTTGTGTTTAGCGCGTTAAAAGTCCCACTGAAAGTGGATTTAAAATAACCAGACCCATCTCATATTTTAGAAAATTTAATGCTGATTAAGAAAATATCATCGTTTTTGTTTCTACGCTAAACCAAAGTAGAGAAAACTGTCATTTTTTAGAAAAAAAGTAAGATTTTAAAAATAAAAACAAAAAAATTCTATCTCCTCAACAGATTGAGATAGGAAACTCGTTTCTGCGCCATTCTACCCCGTTTAACATGCAGTATTACCCAATTTTTTTTTTTACACTAGGTCTGGGACACCAAGTATATTATATGTTCACATAATATATTTTAAAGATAAAATAAAAATAGCAGCATGATATTCGCTAATGAAAAATATGACATACTTTCGGGCGTTGTTTATAAGAATTTTTGAAACATCCAAAATAGCATAAAAGACTGTTGCGAAAAGCTTTCGCTGACATACTTACAATAGCATTAATAGGTGTTAGAGTATTAAAAAATAACTTCAAGGCGCACTCGATTAATTTCATGGAAGAAATCAAGGTTGTTGATTACATAGAAGAACCAGTACTATTATAAAACTGGACTAGAATGGTCTAGAATACAATTTAAATTATTTATAGATTACATTTTAATTATTTATATAAATTTATGTAAAGCACTGCTTAGGCCGAGCGCACATTGTGACACTCGCGACGCAGAGCAGAGCAGAGCAGTTTTTGTGGTAACTGAAATATATAGGAACCGCGCACATTGGGACGCAGAGCAGAGCAGAGCAGAGCAGAGCAGGCCGATGTGGCACTCGTGGATCTGCCACAGAAAACTGTGCTGATGCGACGCAGTTTTCAATATTTGATTATTTTAATTCCTATTATTATCATTTAATATTAGTGTTTGAGAAGTTCTACTTTTCTCTTAAGCAATTTAATGAAACTAAGTAGGTCTTCTGTATATATAGGGTGTTCTAGATAAGTTCTAGGAAAAAAAAAAGGTTTTTAAAATATAATAATTTAAAAGATATATATATATATATATATATATATATATATATATATATATATATATATATATATGTTCTGTTATTTTAGATTCCAATATCATAATATAATTTTGAAATTTCTCGCTATTCCAAAAGCGCATAATACGAGTTGAATTTTTAAAAAAAACTAAACAATTTCAGGATGAAAATGTAGCTGTAAAATTGTAAAATTAGTTTTAAAAAAATATATAGATATATTAAAATTTAGATGAGGGCCTTTCTGAAGTTCTAAAACCAGATACTTTTGTTTAAATATTTATATTATTGTTATTTTATTTGTAATTCCTTATTTCGGTTTTCGTTAGTTTTTATTCGTCTTACTGTGACACGTTTAAAAATTAGAAAAACAATTTTCTTCTCATAGATACTAAAAGTTCATTAAACGATTCAACAAGTTATGATCTTAGGAAAATTTGACTGTTATTATTTCACTGAAAATAAACACAGGCTTTATGGAAATTTAGTTAATAGGAAATGCTGATTATAACCAATAATGTATATGTTGGGATTGCAATAAATCAAATCGATTTATCCTTCACCAAAGTTCGTTAATTTTGTTGAGTTCACCAAGCTCAAATTTTTAAGATACAAAATAAAACAAACTTGAAGTGCTTTATATTTTAATTAAACAAGTCAATTAAATAATTTACAATCAAATCATTTAACCTAACACGTTCAAGAGAACAAATTTAAGCTATATAAAAATCGAGTTTTTGGTTTAATTATATTTTTTAATTCATATGGCCATCTCGATTTCTAACAGTATATTTCTTCTTTTATTAAATATATTTGAGTAAAAAGAAAACTGCTATTTAAAAATCAACCATTTGTTGATTGGAACTTTTTTAATAAGAAATTTTATGTGAATATAACTCTTCTCTATTATATTATCTACTTAATTTTATTAAATCCTCATACAGAATAGAAAAGAAGAGAAAATAAATTTTGTTCTGGGACAAGGTCCATCAAGAATGACAGACGGAACAAAAAATAGAATTACAACTGGTCAAATAATTAAAGTAATGGTGGATAATTAAAGATAACATTAAAAACCCATGATAAATAGTTATAAAAAGTAAAAGTATACAAAGTAGTGAATAACATTTTCATTAATCAAATAAATAATAACGTTAATAAATTAAAATAAATTTCCAAGGAAAAAAAAGAAGAAATTAATGAGAAAAAAAAATATTCCATAATGATATAATGCTATTAAAATCGTATCCAAGGATTTTAAGAGATTTGTGCCTAATATAATTCTACAAACTTAGAGCTTAACCAGATCTCTCATAACCTGATTTTATAAAATCACGATAAGTAATGGTTTTAAGCTTTCGATCCTTCACACTAAATAGTAACTTCAATGTAATTATGTAATTCACCTGGCTCAGACGGAAATATTTAATAGATTGTTAAGAATAATCTGTTAGCAAATTCTTTCGTTAGCTGGTCTTTTCTCCATTTCCTCATTTTATCACAATCTTTTTTACCTTGACTTTTGATAATGCTAATTTTTTTGTGTTCAACTCTATATACGAATCAGATTATGATCTTAAATCCTAGAAATCTAACATACTTTAACTAAAAAAGCCCCTGCCTTGCCGAAACTGCGACACAGAAACTGCTCTTCAATGTGCGCGGGTACCTGTGCGACGCAGTTTTTTTTTCGTGCCGCCTGCTCTGCTCTGCTCTGCGTCGCCTGCGTGACACAGTTCGATGTGCGCCTTACCTTAGGCCGAGCGCACATTGAGACACTCGCGACGCAGAGCAGGGCAGATCAGAGCAGAGCAGTTTTTGTGGAAAGTGAAATATATAGGAACCGCGCACATTGGGACGCAGAGCAGAGCAGGCCGATGTGGCACTCGTGGATCTGCCACATCCACATGCTGTGCCGATGCGACGCAGTTTTCGATATTTGATTATTTGAATTCCTATTAATATCATTTAAATTATTGTTTGAGAAGTTCTACTTTACTCTTTAGCAGGTTAATGAAACTAAGTAGGTCTTCTGTATTTGTAGGGTTTCTAGATAAATACAGGGGGAAAAAACGGTATTAAAAAATCAATAATTTAAAAAAAATATATATATCTGTCATTTTAGTCTCCAAAATCATATTTTTTTTTTTGTCTTAACTTCATTCAAATAAACTTCATAAAATCAATTTCAGGATGAAAAATGTACAGTAAACTCTTGATTATCCGCTGGCGGATTATCCGCCGTCATTCTAGATTTCTTTTTTATTCTAGGGGTAGATGAGTTTAATGTTATGACGAAAAACACGAAAGAAAAAAAGTTTATTAAACAAGCAATTTCTGTTAATTTACATTTCTAAAATCGCGTATACACTTTCCCGTGAGGTGAAACATGAACAAGCCTCTAACTGAGACAAATAAAAATTCATTTTCCCCCACAAAAACAGAAATTGCCTGTTTGATAATTAAATATTTAACTAAGAGGGGTTACCTCACTATTCAAATCATTTTATAATTAGAAAAAAGTTCGTTTACTAATGTGTACCCGCCGTATAAAACCCGAAATGTGCGCGAGTCACCACTCTCAGAACAGACCGTTTGTTTACTAAAGTGTCCCAGCCAATAAGTGTAATACCCGAATACTAAAAGTCACAAATCTCAGAACTCCCTTCCCATCCCACTTTTTCCTTTCATCATTTCATTTTCTCGTTCACGTCAGTTTTGTTAACCTGTCCTTTTAATTTAAAAAATAATGTATTAAAATTTAGATAAGGGCCTTTCTGAAGGTCGAAAAGTAGATACTTTTGCTTAAATAGTTTTAATATTGTTATATTATTTGTAATACCTTTTTCCTGTTTTGATTAGTTTTTATTCATCTTACCGTGACACGTTAAAAAATAGAAAATCAAGTTTTCTTGTAATAGATACTAGAATTTCATTAAACGATTAAACAAATTATGATCTCAGGAAAATTTGACTGATTTTATTTCACCGAAAAAAACAGATAGGCTTTATGGAAATTTAGTTAACGTAAATGTTGATTAAAAACAAATAATAATAATAAAAACAAATAATATATATTTCTTCTTTTTATAAATATATTTTAATAAGAAAGAAAGAAAACTGCTATTTAGAAAATCAAAAATGATCAATTGAAAAGAGTGGAAAATAGACCATGTCTCGATAGGACTTTTTTAATAAGAAATGTGAAGTACATATAACTTCTCTTTGATAATCTCTACATAATTTATTAATATCCTCATACCGAATGAAGTAGAAGAAAAAATAAACTTTATTGTGAGACGAGATCCCGTAGAAATTAACTGACTAGAACAAAAATAAAATTACAACTGGCCAAATAATTAAAGTTTCCTTTAAAATAATTAAAGGAAAATGAAAGATAAGATTTACATAAAAAACAAAAGTAAATATTTATAAAAAATTAAAAGTAAAAAAATAGTGAATAATATATTCATTTATTAAATAAATAAAATCGGAAATAATTTCTAATAAAAATAAAGAAGAGATTAATGAAAATTTATTTCATAATGATATGTTGTTAAAATCAGATAAGAGGATCTTAAGAGGTAATGTACACGCAATGATTTTTAGCCTAATATGATATAATGATATAATGATATATGATACAAGGACGCTTGCAATAGGTAATCAAAGTTAAGCAACGTCCATCGTGGTTAGTACTTGGATGGGTGACCGCTCCATTCGGGTGACCACCCATCCACCACGCAGTCCAAGTCTACCCAGACCCCCGGGTATGTGAGGCCCGTAGGTCTACTGGAGGCGACTCACACCGACCGGGCGTAGGAGTGATGAACCTTCCCCGTGTATCTCATCGAGAATCGTGGTGTAGTTTTCCAGGATGTCAGTAACCGCCCGGAGGTTGGTTCAAGGACGGTATGCTTCGGGGAAAGAAATATAGGTCCTCGGGGCCTGCTGACTCTGAGCTACCATAATCCTTGGACCTAGACCAGTTTGTCACTGTCCTTGAACCCGAGAGAGCTGACGCCATCGGTGGGAAGGACACTGCCAAATTGGTCACAATGGGATTGGTTATGGAGCTGTGGGCAGTCTGCCGCTGCACCATGGTGACCATGGTTTGCAGCAACGTGAGGTTTGGGCTACCCCCTCCAGGCTGTCTGTGCTCCCGCAAGCAATACAAATGTCTGAAAGAAGACCACACTGCGCGGCCAAAGGTCTCATTAGGCCTAATGCACCAACCGAAAAAAAAAAAAATAAAAATAAAAAAATGATATAATGAACAAGCTTCTACAAACTTAGAGCTTAGCCAGACCTATCATTACATGATTTTAAACATCACCATAAGTTATTATTTTGAGCATTGGGTCTCTCAGACTAAATAGTAACTTCAATGTAATTATGAGCTTCCATGACCAGACTCAGGCGGAAATAGTTATTTTAAGAAAATCCTGAGTGCAAATTCTTTCGTCTCCTGGTCTTTTCTCCATATATGCATTTTATCACAATATTTTTTACCATGACTTTTGATATATCAATTTATTTGGTTTCTAAATCTATTTCCGAATTAGGTTCTGAGCTTGAATTCAATAAATCTAACATACTATCACGAAATAAACCCCTGCCTTCGGAAAACTGCGGCACAGAAACTGCTCTCCAATGTGCGCGGGTACCTGTGCGACGCAGTTTTGTTTTCGTGCCGCCTGCTCTGCTCTGCTCTGCGTCGCCTGCGTGGCACAGCTCAATGTGCGCCTTACCTTAATCTTGTATATAGGTTTTATGCGGGATTGCATAATCTTTCACCTTCGAAGGTCTAGACAAAATAAAAAAAACACAATTGAATATTGATATTGGAATACTTTCGTTACTTATTTTGCTTTACATTAAAAAAAAAACTTAGAAACTTTGTATCATCATTTTATCCCTAATTTTTTATTAGATCAAAGAAAAACATTTTAGTCATAAAACGACAAAGTTATTAGATAGCTATTGCATTGAACAAGAGATTATTGCATTCGATATAGCGGTGATAATAGGGCTTACTGGGGCCATTATAGCGAAATGGTTAAAGAGCTGTACCTACTTGTAAATTGAAGATCATAGAATCGACCCTGCCCTCTACTTACCGCAACGGCTGATCTCCGTGGGAAATTATTAAAAAAAAACCTTAATTAGTTTTGACCTGTAAGTTGGAATATAATTGTAATGACGGGCTTATACTACAAATAATAGGGACAATCTCATGTCTCTTGTAATCTATAACCATATACTAAACATGGTTAAGGATTTATAAGAATTGTTGTGTGTCGCGGTTCGGGTTCCTGACGTGGTGTGGTACGCACTATAAGTGCGTAGTCGGAGATGAATGACCCAAAAAAAAAAAAAAAAAAAAAAAAAAAAAAAAAAAAAAAAAAAAAAAAAAAAAAAAACGTAAAGACTTATCCGACTTCGTTTCGCATTTATTAAGATCCCGATCATAATGGATCTGTTTACTGTACGGTAATAGAGACATAAGGAAGACGCTATCTACCTCTAATTTATTCCTTATCGCTTGGGACGATCATTGTACCTTGCTCTATGGGCTTGTTTGCATATGCTAAGGCAATTTAATTTTATCGATAGTTAACTACCTTAAGTTTTTAATAGTCGCTGATAGTCGCCCGGACCTTACCTCTTGTGGTAATCCCCACCTTAACATCTTTATGGCCGCATTATGTCATTTACATATCATTACACTAATCATCCGATTATTGAGGACGATGCTCGCTGTAAACGGTGGGAAATGCGATTACCGTTCGGAATTTCCGTGCATCGCCTTACCTATTATCGATAGAGTGAGCCGTCCGTTGTTGACGGCAGACCATGTCTCGTTGTCATCCACGTGTGTGTTAGATTCTGCTCTCCTAGGCTATTCTAAGAGGTCGTTGACCCAAGCTCTACTACGGAAATATATCTATGCTTATATAACTATTTTGTTCTTGTCATTCATTGTCGTCTAATGCACACACAATTAAAGAAAATTATTGAAATCAAAATTCGTAATTAGACGTAGCAAGTCAGAAGTGATCCATTACAGATAGCATATGTTTTAAGTAATAAGAAGTCAAAGGTAAGTAGCCTTAGAATATCAGGTAGCAGTGATCTTAATCCTTATATGCTGTTGTTGAAAAAATAACTTTAATACATATTTTTCATAAATTTGATTTTTCATTTAAGATACCTGATCTAGGAAATGGTTGAGTACTCATCTTCAAATTCAAGTTCAACTTATTAAATTATTTTATACAAGTAGATGGGTATGCCCATAATAATTTCAAAGAGAATGATTAATGAAATATAAAGCTGTCAGTATTGCTCTGCAAATAACTTTTATCATTATGTGTTTTACTTCACTCAGTGATTCATAACGATACTATAATACGTTTTCCTCCTTGGATGTTGAAATTTTGTTGATAGGTCAGTTGTCTTTAAAAATAAAAAATTTAAGATATCTCAAAACAGTTAACGAAATTCGAAAAGGGAGTATGGATTGCAGCATTACAATTCATAGTAGTAAGTATGAAACCCATAATTTTCGAAGCAAAGATATAATCTGTACTCGGTGAAAGTACTCTGGGATGGATTGCTCCTATCCTGTCCTGTCAGCCTGGCAACTGATTGGTGAACATTGTGAACTATCGTGTTATCCTTGGCCGGTGTGTCTTCACCTAGCTCCAATAATTGGTGGGTCCTGTTCGCTGGCTACAGTTTTACCGCTTGTTAACTCTTTTAGGGCCGCTCCCTATACTTAGTGTGTTACTGGGACACTCCTTTACCATATTAGCGTATAGTTCCATCCAACAGTTCTTTAATGAAATAAAAATGACACTACATTTTTTTTTTTAAGCCTTGTATATTCACCTTAGGTATTTTACTTTACATTTCAAATTGCTAAAAAGGAAATAAGGTAGGTATTTTTTATTTTACAGAAATGGAGAATATTATATATATATTTTGAGTAGATATTACATATTTTTATGGGTAATTATTTAGGAATTTGACACACCGAAGGATTTAAGATACTGCATCTAAAGTGCCACTTACAGATCATTCTGTAGGTGGAATTCGGAAAATGGCCACTTATGTTTGGTCTGGACCTATTAACTGCCCGTCGGTGATTTTTCCCCAAATAAGTTCCAATTTTAATTTAAAAGAAATTTTGCGAGAGCCATAAATCTTGATCTAATAAAATGAGGCCCAGGATTTCGTCTACAGTGTAATCATTTGATCTTAATCCCACCCATCGTGTTGGAGTCTCTTGTGAAAATAGACAATATAAAAAAAGTAGGGTCTTATTTTCTTTCCAGTGCTCGTGTTTCGACGTTTCTCAGCTGAATTATTTTGTTTAATTTGTTAAAATTGCCATAAAAAAAATTAATTATTAAATAAAAATAAAACACATATGCAGGTCTATTTTTGGAGAATATTAGGAATATTATTTATATCAGAGTTGTTTTTTTGTGTAACATACAAAATACATAACGACAACCCCATATTGACCTATTCCTCTTAGATTTAATATTTAGCCAAAAATACGCTATTGCACAAACTACAATATTTTCAATCTGTTAAACTAACAATGGACCCAAGGAGTATGTATCTGCTGTAAGTCTTGAAATAGGTAGAGCTTTATAGATATTTTCCTAGCTAGAGGGACAACAAAATGAGTTTCTTTCATTGAATTACTAAATACGGCGGGGAGTCAGACCACGAGAAAGAGTATCAACTCAGATTCCTCCCAAAACAGATCGAGATCGTTTCTTTATGAATCACTTAATTTCAAATGATGCATTTGATCCCCCAAGTACCTTACTATACTAGAGGTCGTGTCATTGCTACCCTTATTGAAAAAAATCATTTATAATTAGCTTACTAATACATTAAGCTTACTAATACCTGGCTGTTATAAAAGGAGATCCGCGGGAGCTTAGATTACGCTATGACCCAGTGACACAGTGGAGCGGCGACCTTGCAGCCGAGGAACCGGTGATATATCTTCCTTAAAGGTCTCTGTTACCGTTCCAAGTGTTCTCGTTATGTTGAAATAACTTCCCAACTCAGTGGTGAGCTCATCGTTTAGCGAATCCGCACAGCTATCCCCTCTTTTAACCTCATGACCACCTTCATGCTGTTATTTATCTTTTTTATTATCAACAGCAACTGTTTTCGAGCTGTATTTACTTTCGAAACAGAGTCAAACTTGTGTTTTTTTTTGTTTGTTTTTTTTACAGTTGTGTGTAACTTTTCTAAGAAAATTCTTTTTTACCAACTATTATTACAACAATAATTTTTAAATAACAGCCGTGCCATTAGTACCTATTCTGTCACGACAACCTTCCAAGGTCAGTGATAATCAATTCTCTCAATCGTTTTTTATGCTACTTATGGACTAATGTTTTTATATTGATTAATGGTTGAGTTTAGGATTTATGCTTATAGAATTACACAACCCTTCAATTAAGATTGAATTAATAATATTTTACGTATTTTGGTTCATCTGAGGCAGTAAAATCATCATTTGAAAATTCTAAAATAAAAAACATCCCAATAACGATAAATTTACATTTGAGGGCTACATTATTTCATCATTTTAAATGGTTTTGTAACTTCATGGTGTCAGGATTCAATTATTTACAATTTCAGCCACAGACTAACCTTGAATAGTGTGGTTTTCATCCCAACCTCATTATGTTGAGTAATTTGGACATAATGAAAATTACTATTGAATTTCTTTGTTTTCTATTAATAGAATATAGTAAGGCATATAATACAATTTCATATTATATTATATATATTACATAACACAATACAACATAATATATATATATATATATATATATATATAGGGGGAGATAGGATGGTGGCAAGACAAAGGTGTTTGCTATAGGTAATCAAAGTTAAGCAATGTCAATCGTTGTTAGTACTTAGATAGGTGACCATCGGCCACTGAAAGCCACACAGTCAAAGTCTATCCCATCCCGGGTATTTAAGACCTGTCAGACTACCGGAGGTGACTCACACCAACCGGGTGTAGGAGTGATAACCCAGTTCCATATACACTGTATCAAAAATTGCAGTGTTGTTGTTGTGTAACTATCCAGTATGTAATAGCCGCATATGTTTGGCACATGGATGGTCTGCTTGGGTAAAGAAATATAGGTCTTCAGGGCCAAAATCCATGTACCTATACTAGGTTGTCACTGTCATTGAAGCCGAAAGAGCTGATGCCAGGGTTGGGAAAAACACTGTCAAATTGGCTCCAAAGGGATTGGGTATAGGAACTATGGGCAGTCTGAGACCATGGTTTGCAGCAATGTGAGGTTTGGGCTACCAAATGGCCATGGGCCTTCTATGCTCCCACTAGATACAGAAATATCTGTAAAAGGAAAAACAAAACTTAATCTTATTCTGAACTAACAGAATTTTTAAATGTATCATTGAGCACCGTTCATGATTGAGATACAGTATTATAATATTAGTATTAATATTATTATTAGAATTTCATGTCCTCCTTCTCTTAACTATTATATGAGTATATTAATAGTTTTTAATAGATTATGATCACTGTTTATGTACCATTTTAAATTAAATATTAACTGAACAATTATAACCAGGTATCAGAACTACTGGGTATGCTGGGCCTCGCCAAAACGGCCGAGACTTACTGCAAAGACCTCTCAGGAGGTCAGAAGAAAAGGCTCTCCATCGCTTTGGAGTTGGTCACTAACCCACCAGTGATATTCTTGGATGAACCTACCACGTAATCCCATTTTCTTTTTATTATTATTTTTAATTATCTATATTACTATGTAAATCAGCAGAGTTTGTTGGTGTTTGGCGGTTACACATCTGTGTATTAAGACCATATCCATTTTAAAAATTTCTTTTATTTGTAATACAATATTTATGAACTTTCTGTACTTTATCAAGTTTGAATTATAATGTATAAATAAAAAAATTGTTCTTTTAGAATTATTTTGAATTTGACTTTAATTATTACAGCGGATTGGACTGTGTCTCAACTACGTTGTGCGTTGAACTGCTAAAGCAGCTTGCTGAGCAGGGGAGGACCATGATCTGCACTCTCCATCAGCCGTCTGCATCCCTATTTGCCAAATTCAGTCATCTCTATTGCGTGGCCGAAGGTCGCTGCATCTACCAAGGTCCCCCGGCCACCATGACTTCCTTCTTCCAGCCCTTCGGTCTGGTCTGTCCTCAGTACCACAACCCTGCAGATTTCTGTTAGTAACACATTATTGTTTAGTAATAACTAGCTAGGGTGTCTGGCTTCGCTCCGGTAGTTGTGTGGTAGTTTTAAATACAGAAAACCTTTAAAATTAAAGGAAATATAGAAAAAAATTAGCACTTTCGGTTTAACTTGGTATCAATATTAAGATTTGATATCTGCAGAGTCCGCCCAAATAAGGAACCCTATATACTGTATAGGGGGTTGGAAATAGTGAATGAACAATTAATTTTGCTGTAATTTTGTCGAGTTAAGCATCGTTTTTGATGGTTTCTGTGATTCTGAATCCTATAAGACCATTCGAAGCAGTCAGCCGATAATAAGTTATTAGATTATATTTGAATAACCTATTAGTTAAAAAAAATATATTTCGAGTGCAACTTAAGCGCCGACTACTGTGATGGTTGTATAAGATCCAGAAGTATAGAAACTACCAAAGATTCATAGGAACTTCTTTTTAAGAACTCCCTTAAGATATCCCCCCATAATTTGAACGGTTTTTGCATATCTTGAATCTTACTACTATCACAAAGTCAAAACAAAAATTTCATTATGGCACAATTTTTTCACCATATTTCTGTAATTGGAGTTAATCATTTCGTCAACTGGAATGTTCATCATACACAGTAATAAAACCAAATTCTTTTTATAATTACATACATACAATAAGAACACTTAAAACTTTTTATTTTCGATTTTTATTCAATTCAATTCAAGTCAATTTATCTCTTTTTTTTTTTATGTCTGTTTTTATTCGCTCACTGTACTACAAAGAAATGTTCTCTCATATAACATTAAATTTACTTAAGTATATATTATATATTGATTAAATGTAATGTGTTGATCAATTAGCCTTCTAATGAAAAAAAAAAAATTTGTAAGGAATCCAGACGGTTTTCTAATTGATTGCAGAGATGCAAAATCATTATTTTATTTTGAAAGAAAAGGAAAAACTATTTTTGCTTGATTTTTTAATAATTTAAAAATAACAGCTGATAGAATATATAACCTTTACAAACTTAACTGAATGAATGAACAATAAACATTGAGTGAAACGCACCCCAGCGCTTCCTGGTAGTCTTTTTTTTTTTTTTTTGTGTGGCTAAGTGCACGCGACCTCCTGGGTCTATTGTGCACCTAACTTGTCTGAGTTTTAAATTACTATATTTAGAGCATCAGTAAATTTGAGCAAACTTGTTGGGTTGACCAGTTCATTAGTACTTGGGTCAGGTAGGTTTACCTCGCCAAAGATGCTGAATCTTAGCCTAACAAGTCGTTCACACCAGCTTATAATGTGATAAGCTGTCTCATCTTCCTTGCCACAGAATCTGCAGATAGGTGAGTCTGCGAGTTTGAGCCTATGCATATGTTTGTTCAGTTTACAGTGTCCTATATAGATCGCTGTAATTCTTTTGAGTGCTTTCCTGTCCAAGTTCAGTAGAGTGTCACTTCTTTTGACAGAGTAGCCTGGTAGTCTTGAGCTAGAACTAAATTTTTCATTCATAAACTCGTACATGATTCTCAGGTAGGCTAATTACGTTGTGTGAGAGGCTTAAAATTCCAGTCCTTTTCTCTTCAATTTTACACCCTTAAGAGAAAAACGGAAATCTTCTTCACTGTTGCTTGGCTACACAATGACATAGCTTTCTTGATCATAAGTTGAGTCGTTTTTGAGCCTTATCGGCACGCACATTGTACACTTTGCTTTATAATATATATTGATTATTATTTCGATAATCGGAGTATCTCAGTTCAGTACAAGATTTTTTAGACTAGCTACACAACACCCTTGCTTGTAAGAAAACATTGACACTGAACCACAAAAAGAGGTTCTGTGAGAATTAGTGACCAAACTAATATTCTCCATGTTCCAAGTTTACTAAGTGGAGATGGCTGTATTTGTAACTTAGTTACTTAATTAATGTTTTTTATTTAATTAGTTTTAATTATTTGCAGCCTTGTGTATTTTTCATGCTAAGCCAAAGAATTTTTTTTAAAAATAATGGGTATTGTCATATTCTCATGTTCCTTTGAGTCCTGATATTTGATATCCTTTCAGTCCTGATATTTTATCTGTTGACAATGAAATTTTCCAGTAAATAGTACATTTTACTGAAGACATTTTTATTTAGTAAAGAAGCCTTTGTCAAATCAGTCTATGAGGAATTTTCAAGGTTCAGTATAAAGCATTAGTGTTAATACCAAATCTAGCTCCTGAAAAATAATTTTAATGTGT
Organism: Aelia acuminata; assembly: GCA_911387785.2. NCBI lineage: Eukaryota > Metazoa > Arthropoda > Insecta > Hemiptera > Pentatomidae > Aelia > Aelia acuminata. Next base: position 66,681,414 of record OU426983.1, on the reverse strand, counting down.
AGATTTTATACTGAAAGTTAAAAGAAATTATTTAAACTTCATTTATTTAACTTCACTTTATGCTACTTGGCTGATAGGACGGATGCTTCAGTGGAGTCCTAAATTTTGCCAGATGACGAAATAATAATACTGGCTTCATTCTCATATTTTTAAATAGAAAATAGCTTCTCCTTTTGAAGGAAGTTAGGAGTAGCTATTAATTTAAAAGCAAAATATAGAAAACAGAAATGAAAAAGTCAAGCAAATGAGATATGATTATACAAAGTAGTAACAACTTCTTCATTACTTCATAAGGTGAATTATTTAACTTACAAAGTTGAAAAGTTTGTGTTGATGTTTGTTCCACTCATATCTATCTCGCATCGCAGCCCCCCCCAGTTTTATCCCACAGCTCTTATCAGTTAATCCATCCATCTTATTAGTGTCTGTCTGCTGCTGTTTCTCTCCTGGCTTTTTGGAATCCCCTCTATGCAAGTAAGTCTTGGCCTATATTTCATTTTCTATTTTGGCCACATGGCCCTTCTCCCCTTCTGTCTGTGTGCTTCTTCACAGAGATTTCTAACTCTAATCTACTCGATAATATCCCTGCCCCGCATGTTTTCTTCTGATCCCAAGCATGCTTCTGATTAGATTTAAATAGACCTAAGTTTAGAGTCCATGAAGGACGGCATAACCAAGGATTATTTACTCCCTTTAAAAAAATCACAGGGCTAACATTTCTTCACACAAAGGGTTTCCTGACCCGAGGGTTGGTTGATCAATAATTACCATTCTGTGAGCTAACCTAATTTCTTCAGGTTTAATATTCAAATAAGAATTATTTAATTATATATTTTTACTTGTGTTTTAGTGATTGAAGTAGCCTCCGGTGATTACCCTAGAGATTTGAACAGCTTGGCCCAAGCAGCAGAAAGTTTAGGATTGAAAAGAGCAATTTGTTTAGATAAAAACGACAATACGGATGAAAGAGGTAGAGTTGAATTTCTATGTTCTGAAAATACATTTATTTTGAAGCTAGAACATGTTTTAATAACAAGAAATGCATACAAAAGCCTCGTGACATCATAAACTTCCTGACTCTCTATTGTCCATACAATATGATGTTTTAATTTTTTACTGTTAGAATTATAAATGAGGACTTTAGGACGCCAAAACAATTTTTTTAGTTTATGAATATAAACCAATAATTATGTAGAACCATTCAGATGTTCCTACAATGTGATTAGTATATTGTATATAAGTTTAATTGTTTCAATAAGAGATTATAAACTCGAAAAGCAAAATATATTAGTAATATTTGAAATTATTTGCTAAATTTAAAATCTTAAAATGTTATTTTATAGAAAAATAAAATAAAAGAATATTCATTTAATAGCTCATAGTTCTTTGAAAAAAAAAAAGTTAAGCACTGTTTATCAAACTTTATTTGAACTTTTTTTACTACATTTGTTTTTCAAAAACTGTATTCTTTTTGTATGCTATAATACTTTATTATGTTGGTGTGGTGCTTTATTAAATTGTTTAACCTAATGGTAGGTTAAACAACTAATGGAAAGGATTTTAGGTGTTATCAGATATCATCACGATTCATTCTTTTTACATTTTGTGAATGTGTATGATTTTTCAAATGATATATTAAAGTTTTTAAGTTAGGAGTTATAATGCTGTATTGTTACTAAAATATATTCTATTCCATCATTATTTATCTTTTCATTAATATAATTTAATTAATTACAGGAATTGAATTGTATAAGATACAAAATCGAAAGAAGGTAAAGCAAACGTCAGATAATGATCTAGTCAATGCGAAATGTCTTCCAAAGCCAGCTTCCATGTGGCTGCAATTTTTTCATTTATATAACAGAAATCTGATTGTTGTGAGGAGAGATTATGTAAGTATTTCAATAGTTCTAAATATTTGCATTATAATTGTGTTATGAATTATTTTTAAAGAACATAATAATTTTAAATATTATTTAAATCACGTCCAAAAATGCCAGAGCATGATAACTTTTGCATTCGTAAGTCTGGTTGCAGCATTTCGAATCTGACATGGAGAGGGAGTGCCTTTTATTTTCTGGTGCGCCCATGATATTAATTTCGACCTTCCCACCCTGGTTAGAAAACGTTGGTTAAACCTCTAGGACCTCATATGCCACACATGGATACCTGATAGTGGTGGAGCAAAAATAAAATAATAATTCATAATTTATTAAATTAAAATAAACAATGAATTTAATGATGTGCCTTTCTCCAGATGTCCTGCAGCCATGATTATAATTTTATTTGTTATTTGTGTTAGCAGTTTCGTTAATCATAGTGACAGAAAAATGTGTTAATAATAATGGTAATTATTTTTATTGAGTTCTGTTAAATACATCATGTTTTTTTGTCTCCTTGGATGTGGAATTAGCTCATAACTTAAAACCTGCCTAAAACTTAAAACTGATTTGCCTCCTAGAAAATCATAGCAATCCAAATTTTTTCTTATAATTAATTAATAAAATTATTAAAAGTAAAAGTTCATTATTAAATATTGTAACACTTTTGTGGGTCACAAATATTTATTTAACTGAAATATACAGTTATCACAATGCCAACGAATTATTACAACTTAAACAATTGAGCAGGTTACAAAAATGATAACAAAATCATATGACTTGAGCAACACAGTCAAGACACAGACTTCAACTAACTCATTCAGTCTCTGCCCCTTATATATATCGTAAATAGTGGGGCCTGGAATCTTCTAGAATAATGTCGGCAATTCTCCGTCATTCCGGAATGATCTAGACAAAAACAGTTCGTTCCAACCGGTTATTTTGTTCCAACATGCGGTCCGGGAGGTTACGCCATATGTTTTTTTTTATTTGCTTATCGATTTAACGTTACACTGCCCCCTCCTTAGAGACATTCCTCCTGGATGTCTTCTTTTCCATGCTTCTGCTCCCTAGGTCAAACGAAAGGTCTCTTCCGTAATCCGCTGCACCTGTTCTTCTTCGTGGTTCCTTGCATATGGCGCCAAGCGATTATAATGGACGATTATAGGCTTTCCTTTGGGATACTTGGAGACCCTGTAGATCACATCATTGATGCGCTTCTTTATCACATAGGGTCCCTCCCAGTTCTTCTGCAACTTTGGGCAGAATCCTCGCTTTCTTCTTGGGTTATAGAGCCAAACGAGGTCTCCTTCTTGTGGAAGGTACCCACCCTGATCGGCTTTACTATCGTAGTGTCTCTTCATCCGGTCGCTGGCCAAACGAAGATTCTTGCGAACTAGCTCGTGCGTGTATTCTATTCTCTTCTGGAGTCCGGATACATAGTCTTGCCCAGATAGATCCACCCCAGGTTTGCTGCCAAAAATGAGGTCACAAGGTAACCTTATCTCTCGACCGAAGAGAACTCTCGTAGGTGTCTGTCCAGAGGATTCATTAACTGCAGAGCGGTAGGCCATGAGGAAATATGGGATCTGACGGTCCCAATCTCATTGATGGTCAGAGGTTACCTTGGAAAGGTACTTTATAAGGGTTCGGTTCATCCGTTCTACCATTCCGTCAGACTGTGGATGGAGGGCCGTAGTCCTGGTCTTTCGAATCCCAAGCCTCTTGCAGACTTCCTGGAATAATGTGCTCTCGAAGTTCCTCCCCTGATCTGAATGCAGTTCAATTGGTACTCCGAAACGGGTGATGAACTCCTTCACCAAAACGTCGGCCAGGGTAGCAGCCTCTTGGTTGGGGACAGCATATGCTTCCACCCACTTGGAAAAACAGTCCACGATTACAAAAACGTACTTATTTCCAGCTTCTTGCTGTGCTTATTTTCCTTTTTAAAAACGTGCTTATTTTCCTGGACTCCAAAGCCTTCGCAACTTTCAGAACCGCGTCTTCAAAATTTTTAAGGTTCTCTGACTCCTGCTGACACTCCTCTGTGTCGGTACTGTTCATGACTCGGACACGTGAATGGCTGCGAGATGCCTCCGTAGCCGCTTCAAATTCCAGTGCTGTGGATAGAGCGTCAACTAGTAATTTAGGGCGAGTCAGACGTACCTCTCTCTGAAGCTCCAAGTCCCTCAAGCCGCCGACGAACGCTTGGACTGCTAAGCACTCCAACAAACTGTCTGGGGCTGTTGGATAAGCCAGTCTTACCATCTTGGCAACGTCCGCTTCGAACTCTTGAATAGTCTCGGCTGCCTTCTGCTTCCTGCTCTTCAGCTGGGATTGATATACGTGTTCGAGGTGGGCGTGGCCAAACCGCATCTCTAGCCGGCTTACTAGCATGTTAAAATCGTATGCGTCGTCGGCGTTGAGGGTCCGTAGGACATCCAGAGCGTCGCCTCTGAGAGCCACCGTAAGGGCCACCGCCTTATCTCTTGGAGACCACCCATTAGCACTGGCCGCAGCATTGAATTGTTTAAGGTAATTCGACCAGGACGACTTACCATCAAACGTCGGTGGTTTTATCCTGGCTCGGCTCTCCATAACTGCGGGTTCACGTGGTTCTTCGTCTAATAATGGTGTGCAGGGCTGATCCCTGACGATCGCCTGGACCCCTTTTTCCAACGCCCTTTTTAATCTCTTAACCTCCTCTTCGAACGCAGCAGTCCTCGCTTCTTGTTGGGCAAGCCTTTCATTCATTTCAACTGACAAGTTACTTAATTTTTCATTCATTTCGCCCGAGAGGTTGGCCAACCTATCATTTACCTCAGCAGACTGGCTGGCCAACTTGTCGTTAAGCTCATTAACGTCACTAGACAAGCTGGTAAACTTGTCATTAATCTCAGCCGATTGGCTGATCAGTTTATCATTTATTTCACCAGCCAAGTTGGTCAGCCTATCATTTAGCTCAGCAGACTGGCTTGTTAATTTTTCATTTAATTCAGCCGACAAATTAGAATTTAGGCTGGTTAATTTTTCATTTATGTCCGCCGACATAGCCTTCAAAAAGCTATCCTCAAACTTTACAGTTTCAGAATCTACGCCTTGACTCAAGTAATACTCATGTAACCGAGCCAACAAGATGGTCTTCGTACCCGTAGTGTCCAAATCAAGCTCTTCTAATTCTCTCCTCAGCTCCGCTACTTTAAGTTCTCCAATTCGTTTACCTGGCATTTTTTTTTTTTTTTTTTTTAATCCCACACCTGACACCAGTTGTAACACTTTTGTGGGTAACAAATATTTATTTAACTGAAATATACAGTTATCACAATGCCAACGAATTATTACAACTTAAACAATTGAGCAGGTTACAAAAATGATAACAAAATCATATGACTTGAGCAACACAGTCAAGACACAGACTTCAACTAACTCATTCAGTCTCTGCCCCTTATATATATCGTAAATAGTGGGGCCTGGAATCTTCTAGAATAATGTCGGCAATTCTCCTCCATTCCGGAATGATCTAGACAAAAACAGTTCGTTCCAACCGGTTATTTTGTTCCAACATGCGGTCCGGGAGGTTAAGCCATATGTTTTTTTTTATTTGCTTATCGATTTAACGTTACAATATTAATATAATTATACAGCATGAAGTTGAAAATCCCCCAAGTTAGGTTTATGATAAGTTATTGACTGTTTCTCTTTATAATTCCGTCTAATAACATACTAAACCTTCATCTCCATTGAAATATTTTTGAATGGCATTCTCTTCTAATTCCTATCTTGCTTTAAGATTATTAAAAAACATTTTTGTAAAATAAAGCTATGGGAAATTATGATTTTTATTTACTTATTTTTTGACCCTGGCTGTTGTTCACTTTCATTTTCCTTTACCTTTTATTCTCCATTATTACCTTTGTGACAATAGTTTTTTAAATGTCTTTGAACTTTTAAAATGTTTTTCCCCTCTTTATTTGTTGTTTACATCTGATTTGAATTTTTATTTGTCTATAGTTCAATTGTATTGTTCCTAGCTCTGTTGCCTGTTATTCTTGATGACAGTATAAAGGTCTGGTCACACAGCAGCATCTGATTCATTTACGAAGGATAGATAGTAACCGGTCACACATGCCCGACACAGGGTCAACCGACCCATTACTATATATCCTTCGTATTTGAATCAGATCCGATACACGCCCGTGCTGCGGTGCGGTTATGTGTGACCAGACCTTAAGGCACATTACAAATGTATAATAGACTGTACATACAAACCTATTGCCAAACATAATTCTGTGTTCCCAACTAAAAACCTGGTTTTATTTTTCCCATCTTGTTCTACTACTTGCTTTCTTGCCTCTCAACCTACCCTATTTCCAACATCAACACAGTGCAATGAAGTTGCAGCATTTAGTTGACTGTTTCTCCCTCATTTATTCTGTTTTATAATTGCAAGTATATCAGAATAAAATAAATGTAATATTAATCTGTGTAAATCTTTACTAATTCCATAAATTATGAGCTCATCCTTCATTCGCTGCTTAGCTCACACCCTTGGTTATTCGTTTAGTCCAAATACTGGCAAATATCTTTTGCTTGACAGACAATAGAATCTTTTATACTTTATATTTATTCGAAACAAAAACAGGAAAGGGAGTCTACCATTGCGCCTAATTGATCGTATTCTATTATTGGAGGCTATTTTCAATTTTTATGACATTTTTAAAATATTAACAATTTTAATTAATTTTATGTATAACTATATATGTATTTTTACAGCGTCAAGTTTTATCAAGGCTCCTTTGTCATTTAGTCATTGGGATTATATTTGGATACCTTTACCAGAATGTTGGCAACAATGCTCAAACTATATTGGCAAATTTTATTTTTGTTTACGGAAGTAACCTATTTCTTCACTACACTGGCCAAATGACTGTTTTGCTTTCATGTAAGTGCGAAGTTTATTTTTTGATATTATGTTTAATTTTGAAGGTGATAGATATCCATTGTTAGTATTAGGAGAATATTATTATTAAAAAAAAACAACAGCATTCTGTCATTAATCATATATAACTTCGTTATGTTCATTCCAATTGAGTAATTAAGGACTTAGTAATATTTTAATTTGTTTTAATGGTGAAATTTGTATTTATTTAAGTAATAATATTTAATTTTGTTCAACAACCGAACTCACAAAAATCCTAAAACCTGATTTTGCACAGTGTGTAAATAAATGTATATAATTATGTGTAAAATTATTTAATGCAAATAAAGGATTATTATTATTATTATTATTTAGTAATATTTGATTAGGATTTATTAATTAAATTGGTATTTATTTAATTAAATATATAATAAATGGTAGACTTAAACCATATTTATCTTCCTCAATTTGAATTTCGAACTCAAATTAAAAACTCTGGCATTGCTCAATCTCTGAGCTCTGTGTATAAATTATTTAGTATTAACTAACAATAATGATAGTATTACCTAACAAACGTCTAATAAAATTAGATAGTAAATTTCTATGTAAAAAAAAAAAAAAAAAACAGTTATGAAAATTGACAAAATGTTAATTTTGTGGATGTTACAAAACGGTCCGATCCATAGTTTTGGTGATAGGAATTGATCTCCTCCCATTTTTACCAGGATTTTCTTGTACATGCAAAAAAAAAAATGCTCATTGTATCAATTTGTGGCTTTTGACAACGCTACTCTTAGATTCTCTGTGCTTATTAGTGTATCATCAATTAAAATTTTTTTTTATTTTAAAGAAGTACGTTTTTGATACGTAGATTATTTTCTGACAATTAATAGGTAATTAATTTCTGCTTTTAATATAATTTTTCTAGTTTGTGAATATAAATCAATAATTACAGTTGATATCGTTTATAACGACATCGGTTATAACGACGTACCGCTTATAACGACGGAAATCTTAAGTCCCTTGTCCCTACGGTCATAGTTTAATGAATTTTTATCCGGCTATTATGACCACGGCTATTGCGACTGATCTGCTTTAGCGACCCATTTTGAGTCCTCCAGGGAACAAAAAGACTGGTTATAACGTCCGGCTTCCGGAAAGAACCCTTCAATCCGGCTTGCGGGATATTTCTTTGGGGACAGGAAGACACATCTATCACCTTTTGTAGGAAACTCCCTCCCCTGATTGTTTGTGTTTTTATTCCTTCAAACGAATTCGAAACTGTTACGGCGTAGTTCTCAAATAAGACACTTTTGCGTGGTGATATCATTGGATGTTAGTTGTGATTTAGTTCTCCATATACTTGTGCGTGGTGATATCATGTTAAAGAGAAGGGTATTTTCGTTAGAAGAAAAATTTTGATGCACATTTGCTGTTGGCAGGAAAATGGTGAGTCAAACAGAAGTCTTGCGGAGGAACTGAATGTAAGTCATTAAACTATTTCAACAATATGGAAAAATAAAGAACACCATTCGGAGACTAGTTGAACGCGGTTAATCTTTCAAGACAAAAAAATAAGGAGAGCTATGGGTGACAAAGACAACGGGGCTCTAATAACATATTGTCGACCCCAACACAGCCGAAATGTTCCAATATGAGGGACAATTTTACTCAAAAAAGCCAATAATTTTCTAAAATTGATTAATGAATTCACTTCAGAACCGTATAGCGACTCGACAAGTAGTATTTCGCAAGGATGGATTCAAAGATTTAGTACTCGCCTTAATATTATTTTTTAAGCGGTGTCTGCTAGCGTCCACCAAGGGATAACCGGCGATTGGCTTCCGTCTTTATGGCATTCTAGCACCATCAATTCTGAAAATGACGATGATTCAGATATTTTTAACGCAGATGAAACAGAACTTTTTTTACAAGGTACTGCCTGATCGGACACTACATTTTAAGGGGGAGAAATGTTCTAATGGATAACTGTCCAAGGATAGAATAAAGGTTTTGGTGGCAGCCAATATGACTGGAATTGAAACATATACTTTTTATAATAGGAAATTTGTAGTAGTAAGAAGGCTATCATTACAATCAGCTGTTTAAAATGGCCCAGACCTGATATAACGACCGGCGTCGTTATAAGCAATATGTCGGATGTAACTACGATCGCCTATAACTACGAAGTTTTGACTGTCCCTTCAATGTCGTTATAAACGATATTCACTGTATGTAGAACCATTCAGATGCTTTTACACTTAATAGTAATTTATATTTGAAAAACAATTTATATTTTATTACATTTTTTCTTTTTATTGATTAGATGGTTATTATTTAGTTTGTTATGTTAATTTAATGCAACTAAAAATTTTTTTTGCTTTAAATCACTGATTAATTTTGAATTTTATGTTATAGTTCCTCTTGAATATGAAATTCTAACCAGGGAACACTTCAATCGATGGTATTCGTTACTTCCGTATTGCTTAGCCCTTTTTTTGGTAGAAGTGCCTCTCCAGGTGAGTTAAAAATTTTAAAATATTTTTAACATTATTTTTTGAAATTATCAATTTTTTTCTGGCACGTAAGGCCTAAAAATGGGCTTAGTTGACATTTTACAATTAGTTCAGAAGAGTTTTGATTTCCATTGTTTGATTACCTGAATACCTCCTCCTACCTTCATTAAGGTAACAGGATTAATGAATAAGAGATAGTAATCATTGTACTTCTAAAAACTCAGTATACCTGTGCTGATACCTGTCGGGTTGGTGAAAAGAGCAGGATCCTTTTTTGTAGTTCTCTCAATTATAACCAGGAGTCTGGAGAAGCCCAGATGGCCAAAAATATTAAGAAAGTCCTACTTGGTTCTTTTCTTTCACTGAGTGAGGAACAGTGCGTTTATAGTGAGATTGAGTTATTTATAGGATTTTTTTTTAAAAAAAGTTCCTTTAACTGTTCCATTTTAAGTTTAAAATGTGACTCTGGAATAAATGTTTCTTTCATATATGCCAAAAAATGTAAAATGGATAAGAGGACAAAAGTATTATATACCGATTAAAAAATGTATGATGACAATTGGCAATTTGAAATGAGAAAGAAAGTAACTTATAGGTAACCCCAGAGGATGGGCCAATAGCCCGAAATGTTGGGAAATCAAATAAAATATGAATATACGGAAGAGACTCATTCATTTAAAAAAAAAAATCCTATAAGAAGGTCCTGTTTAAATTTACAGTTTCTTGATGAAGGAGAAGCAGCAAAACATTTTCCAAAGCACCAACTTACCAAAAGAAGGTAATGTTTACTGTTTGGTGGGCTTCGTTTGTGCTAATTTACTACTGCTTTGAATGGTTAATGCCGACAGGTGTTGTTCTCAAATTGATGATTTGTGCCAGAAATCCATTTTTGGTATTTTACCAATTCGGAATATATGTTCTGTTACATGACAATTTTGAGTCCCATATCTCACGTAAGACGCCCACAAAAATATTTGAACCTGGCTACGAGAGTTTCTCATCCACCCTATTCTCCAGAGCTCTCCCTACTAAATACCATTTTTTTTAGACACCTGGACCACCTTTTAAATAAATGAAAATTTCATAATAAATTTTTTGATCAATTATTTTATTATGCATGTTTTAAAACAAACACCATGTTTTAGAATGTCTTTATATATTTAAATATACACTTTTTATGATTTTAGACCTACTCAACTATCACCTTGATCATACAGTCTAAGACATCAATTCTAATAATTAATTTTTTAATTATTTATTTAATTTTTGTCACATTAATTTTCTTATAATTGTGTTATTAACTTTTTAGCTGGCTTGTGCTCTTGCCTACTTGGCGCCTGGCTATTACCTGACAGCCCAGCCTTTGGAAGTAGTAAGGGTGTCGTCGTTCTTCATGTTCAATCTGGCCATTTGCCTGACGGCGCAAGCGACAGGTTTCCTTTCAGGGGCTCTATTCCCTGTTACTGTGAGTGTAAATTTTTTTTCCATTAGATTGCTGTTAATATATAAAATGCTGTATATACTGTAAAATGGTTTTACAGGAAAGTTAGAACACAATTATTTTGTGTTAAAAGAATTTCGTTTTAAAATATATTGCAAAAAAGTAAGTCGGTTTGTTAAAGGTCGGTTTATTGGGATTAATGTTCCTAATGAGCAAAAAGGCTTACTAATTTGAATTCCACATAAAGATAGAAATATCCTGAAGTAAGCAATTGAAGATTCTTAAGTTTATCATAACTCCAAGATTAGCCATGCCATTTCAAACTTTTTTTTTTGCAAAAATAAAGATTGTATTTTTTATTCAGGCTCATTATTATTATTTTTTTATTACAACTTATTGAAAAAGTTGACAATTACAGGCTACATTGATAACATGTTTTATGTCATTTATTTCAGTCTCTTATGTATATAATTTTTTTTTTTATATTAAATATACCAAGTTTATTATTATTATTTTTTCCAGATTGCTGTGTTCATGGGGCCAGTTGTGTCAGTTTTCCTCTCTATATTTGGATTCGCTTCAAAGTACAGCGATATAACTGCCTTTATGAGGCCATTATACAATATATCATATTTTAGAGCTGCTTTTCAAGGCTCATTTCATTCTCTGTATGGAATGGGCAGAGACGACCTGCCATGCCATGAATTTTATTGCCATTACAGAAAACCTACTGTTTTCCTTGGTGAGATGGAAATGCTTGAAGTCCAACCAGCTCACGAAGTGTGCTATATATTATTCGTTGGCGTTCTTTCATATCTCTTTACCCTGTTTTCAGTTTGGTCGAAACTGAACAGGAGGTAGTCGCTTTTTGGAATTATCTTTTTGTAAGGTTTTTGTCCAAAGAAGATCATCTTGTATATTAGGCTACACAATTTGGAAAGTTTTCCTTCACCTAAATGGTTTTTAATTAAATAACATCAATATTACTTTAGTATGAAGCCAATGTAAATTATAAATAAGTTTTTAATTTTTGTCATTTAGCTTTTATAAAAATATATATTTATTAAAAAAATGGCATTGTTTTGTAGAATAATCAAAATAATGTAATTAGGGAATTATTATTAGGGGTAAGAATTGTTTTAACTTTATTTGATATATATTTAAGTGGTAGAGAATATCTGGTGTCTTATGCATGTTAGATCAAGGGAAAAATGTCAATTAACATAATTGCTACTTATAATGACTTATATAATTTTTTTTTTTTACTTTTATAAAATTGAGTTTTTCCCTTTAAAATTTCTAAATAAAAAAATTCTTTTGTTTGGAATTTAAATTTATATGCTCATGCCAGTTTGAATTTAGAATTCACGTTTATTTTAATTATCTTAGGTAGTTTTCTGTGATATCTGTAGTTTTATGTATGTAATATATAGAAACTTTTTCATATCATCTCAATGAAAAATTTGTATATATTTTTTATAATATTGTAAATATATTTTTTTTTTGCCCTGTGATATAAATATATACTTGTATTTTTGAATGAAAAATTCTTTTTTTCCAGTTTAGTAAGGGAATCGATGATGTATTGGTTTTTTACTTTATGTACTAGAGATACTTAAACATAGTGTCCAGGTATATCTTCCTCTAAATGAAGTAGTTAATGAATTGATGACCTTTGAAGTGTTTTTGTGGTTTTTTTATTTATTTTTATTTTTTATTTTTATCTAAGTAGATATTAAGTCAAGTTTCATTGTAAATATTTTTTCAAGTGGTCAACATTTTTAATATGAAATTGACAAAGATCCTTGAGCAACATTATTAGCCTGAAGTGTCCACGTGTGTGGAGGCCACTAGGTTTCATTAGGTTTAAGACCACCTTGAGTGATCCATGGTTTAATTTTTTTTAAATCTTCATTATTTTATTTCGGCAAAATCAATAATTAAAATACTAAAAATTGTATAAACTTATAAAGTTATCAATTATTGTCAGTTGCTTGTTTCTAGTTGGATTAATTCAAAATCAATGTTTTGAATATGTTAAAAATCTTTTTAATCAAAAATGGTTCTAGTATTAAAAAAAAAAAGATGTTTGTTTGTGAGTAGTTGGTTACGAGTTTAAGTAGTTGATTACGAAGTTAAGTGTATTTTTTCAATAAAAAATAATTTTAGATAGTCCGTACATATTAATTTTATTTAATGTAGAATTGGCTAAAGATTTACAAAAAAGGCCTAGTAAATTTTATATAACCTGCAGATGACATGGGTAAATGAGTTGGTCGAAGATGTTTACAAAACATTTTTGATTGCTTGAAGCATAAATTATTTGGATGATTTAGTTATGTTGTGAATTTTTTGAATCATAAAATTTGGCAGCAATAATATTTTTTTGCTATAAATTTTAATATATAATTTTAATATAAAGACCTGCATGTCATAGCTTGTAAAGGCAAGTTACTTTTCATTTTTGTGATTACCCATCATAGTATGTAGAATTGTTTTAATTTAAATTTATTGTAATGAAAACATGTTTGTGTCTATTGTTTAAGCTAATTTTTTCCTCTTGTTATTGAGTGTACGTGCTTCAAAATTACACACGAAAAAAGTAAACAAACCAGAATTGTGTTTTGTACAAGTGTCCGAGCATTGTGAAAATCGTCTTAACTTTTCATTGTATTAATTATTTATTTAAATGATGGATCGTTCCTATGTATCTGATTATGTCTGATTACTTTTAGTAGCAATAAATTTATGATTTCATATGTTGTTTTTTACCCTTTTTTATTTAACACTATTATTTTGATTAAAAAAATGGTTGTATTTGCAGTTTTGCTATAAATTTGACTCGGCGCAAGTAGTGATGATAAACTATTGACAGTACTATCACTATTAGCAATATTTTAAAACTATCAAGACTCTCGATAGGTACTATCGATAGTTTTTTAACTATTTATAGCACTATTGCAAACCCAACAATTGTTTGTAATGGTGAAAAATGATAGTCTCTGACTAGCCAAAAACTGAAGAAATTGGCGCTAGATGTCTAACCATTAACCGGAAAAAGCCTTTTAGCTCGAGAGATGGGAGAAAGAAAATATGAGAGGAAAGCAAAGTTTATGCATACTGTTAGCACTAAAGAAACACATCCCGGTGAGAGATTCATAGAGCTTGGGCACTTGAAGGTCTAGAAGTTTTACCGACACGTATTAAGGCTTGATTGTTGGCTTCGAAAATGACATTTCAGGTTTGCTCAAAAGTTGAGTGCTGAAATAGTGATGCAGAGGATGTGGTAAATCTTTTCTCTTCAGGTAAAATTGTTTAATAATTATTAAAAAAGAATAGTAAATAATTAGTACTCAATAAATAACACCACATAACTAAAAACTTCTTGTGACTGATCTTCTTCATTGGCGCTACAGCCAAGTCAGCTCCGTCCTCCTCATTAAGCTTTTGCCATTTTTTGCCTCTGTTCTCCAGTCTGATTCATCAGTATAGTTTTAGCATCCCTGGTCACTCAGTCCTCCCATCTGAGTCTTAGTCGACCTCTACCTCTACCTTGGTGAAGATCCAGGAGGCGTTATGGTATCTCCTGATTTGTATCTCGGGCAATATCTTCAGCCCAGTGAAGTTTTTTAAGCTTTACGATATTCACTTCCCCAAATGAATTGGCTTGTTTGTTTGTTTATTTAACGTCCCTTTATGCTACTAAGGCTAATCGGACGATCCTATAGTGGGAGACCTAAATTTTGCCTATCCAGGTATAATTAGGATAGGGATTTTTAACGAGTACCTGACATGGTATAGGCTCGGGACCTTCATTTTACGTCCTATCCGAGGGACGGCATTGCTAATGATTTTTTACTCCCTTTAAAAAATCCAAGGGCCACCATGGGATGTGAACCCGTGGCAGGTTGCCATGCTAACCACTTCACCACAGGTGACCTCATAAATTGGCTTGTGAGCTGTTTCTAAGTTCAAAATAGCAATAATTACTATTCTTTTATCTCTAGGAAAATGTCATTTTCTAAGCTAGAAATCTAGCAATGGTATGTAATCTGGTTGACCTTCTAGAATTTAGATGATCCAAAATCTATGAACCCTTCTGCGTGTTGTGTTTATTTAGTGCCACAACAGCTCTGATTAATTTTCAGTCGCTTCTCTTGAACTGTAAGGCTTTTCCTAGTGAATTTTTAGACATCGTGTGCCTAGTTATGTAAAACAATCGATTACAGGCTGTGGCGAAAAGAACAGTGTCATACTCATAATATTTTTATGAACATCTTATGTTTTAAACTGCTCATAGAAAACTTATTACTTCAGTATAGTTGTTTTTTTTAGTTCTTTAATCTTTTAATTTACTCTATACACTACCAGTTCTGACCTAAGGCATTATATCTGTGGAATATTGTTCTCTTAATCCAGCTCAAATATGCCTAAAAGCTGATAATCAATTGATAGTGACTGAATAAGATATTTACTAGTAGTTTTGCCAACATAACCTATATTTTTCCTTATTGATTGATGTTTATGGTTGCTTTTCTTGTTCAATTCGGTTGTAGAAAAAGACCGTCAGTTTATATCTGTTCTAGAACTTAGATTACTTACAAAAAAAATTATGAGGTTGATTTTTAAGTAAGCCATTAATGCCAATTTTTATCTTATTTCTGAATGAAGTATTTGTGAAGAAATATCAATAAAAAATAATGTTTATTTGTACTAAAACTCAAGTTTCTCTTATCAGTTTTCAATCTTACCTCATCTTATGATATTATAATTATAAAATTAATTTATAATTTAATTTAAATATTACTGAAATAAATAGAAATTGTTTTCAAGTTATTTCAATCAGTGATCGTTTAAACAAGCATATGTAAGAGTTTTAGTTTAGGTGAAATAAATACAGCGTTTTTTAATGCTTTATTGTGTTATAAAAATTATTCTGTAAAGGTAATGATTCAGCTATTTTTTTTGTTAAAACTTTTTATTTAATAAATGAGTACAATAGAATTCTGATACATAAAAAACAAATAATAACATGAATATAGGGATGGCTACATCTTTTGGCATAATAAATTATTCATAATTTAATAAAAAAAATATTTTAAAATTATATAAACATCTCTACTAATACAATATTAGGTTTTGGTCTAATTGAGCTTAAATATAATATGCAATATATATTATTTTGTCTTTGGAATGAGTGATTATTTTTAATAAATCTATGTGTTCCAACTAATTTTTCCTGCTTTCAAACCATTGTGAAAATACACAATTTTTTTTTAGCTATATCTAACAGCAATGTTCAATAATATATAACTAACTTTACATTGAATACAATAAACACTGTATCTTTAACAAGAATGGAAAATAGTATCCATTGAGTTAGAAATGTATACCAATAAAATTGCATCATAAGCCACACACTTAAACTAAATACTTATTATGTTATAGACATTTGGTAAATATTTATGATATGACAAATAATCAAACATCTTTTCTTAAGTATAGTTAAATTTCATCAATGCATCACAATATTTACATATAGATCTAGTAATTATGATGAAATTTTCCTTCTAAATATCAAATTTTAGATATTTTTCATTACAGTAAAATAGTGGTTATTAGTATGTATGCCGTAAGATACATTGTACAGAGATGCTTAGTATAATGAATATTATTATGAATTGTCAATATTTTTCAACAATTCAGTTTATAAGTGTTTCTTCGTTGCTATTTTATTTTATATAATCATCAAATTTAGTAGTCATGTCCTCATCTTTTAAGTTACTGGGCATGGTCCCAGGAGGTATCTTAATAATTATTTACAAAAATATCAATTTTTTTAAACGTTAAAACATAATTTTCAGTAGCAGTTAAAAAAAGACACAAAAAAGAAGGCAATGGCAATATAATGGATGAATCTATTCAAGCTCACTATGTAATGATTCACTTTTTTTTCTTTTCTTTTTTCATTATTCGCTTTAAGCTATAAGTGAATACAAGAATAGTGGTAACCACATTTATATGACGAACCAAGTTTCTCATAATTTCCAACCCAAGTAACTTGGTTTATTATTTTAATAAATAAACACCCTGGTAGTAGGCAATTAAAATCTCATAGCGCCATTTTTATAAATTTAACACTACAAAAGAAATAAGTGTGCAAAAAAATCTTAGAGATTTATATCCTTTATTTTCTGCTACAAAGTACAATTATTACTTATTTATAGATTAAATGTTTCAATTATGATTTCAAACCTCTCTTATTGTATCGAGTTACGATTGCCTACCACTAATGAACATTTACAAATTTAAATATATTTGCAAATGAAACATCTTGGATTCTGCTAGAAATACTAGTATTACTGAAACTAATCATAAGGTCCGCAGCCGATGTTGGTCATCACAGAGGTCAAAAATAACTGGCTGTTATAATTATTTTAATATTGGTTACAATCATTCATTTTTATTTTATTGTTAAGTAATCTTATTTTTTCATGTAATAAATAATTGATAAATGTATACAATCAATTAACTTAACAGATTGCCATTGAATTCCTAAACAAAATATTTATTTTTTTTTTGAAATCATGTTCAGTGTCATGAAAATTCCATAAAATGTTTAAGCCACAGGCTTGATGATAAAACATATTTAACTTATATTGTGACATACATGTGTCCACAATACATGATTAATGCCGTTAAAATAATCTAGACTTTTAAAATGTTTAAATCTTATCATAGTCAATATTATTTTGCACAAAACAAAATAATATTTAAAATCACTTATTCAAAACTATGTTTTAAGTATTTTTCTGTTTGCAATTAAATAGATTTCATTATTCATGAAAAATTTCAGGTAAAAAATTAGTTTAAAAAGAATTTTACAAGTATAAACATGTTTTAAATCCCTAATTACCTTTGGAGATAATTATAGAACTTTTGTCTATCACCTGGTCATAATATTGGCTGAGAATAGGTATAAAAAACAAACTAATATAAGAATCTTCATAATGTCAAATCAACATTTTCTAACCAATTTTCTCAGTTATTATTATACCTAATTTAATATTGATAGATCAATGTTTATATTTAAGAATAGTAGCATGTTAATGTTCAGAAATCATGTTATTTTTAAATTATACAACAATGCACATGATAGGCGATATATTTCATTATGACCTGGGATACTTTCAAGGTAGAACAAGATTTAAAACTTATTTTTAAATGGAAATGGAGGTGAAGAGAACAAAGAAAAAATAATAATTAAGATCAAGAAATCGCTTATAGTTTTCGTCTAATTGTCAGAGTCAGAGTTTAATATTTTGAAGATAATATTTAATATTTCTTGGCTATATTATTATTTAATTTAATATGTATTCACATACGTTCGGAGTTGTTGTAAATTGTGAAATACATAAGCAGTCAAAAAAGGGATTTACCTCATGTTTATTTCATCGGCTCCTTCAATAGTTGGTGATACAATTCCGCATAACCGAACAAAAATGTGCGTTTAGTGGACTCGAAAATGAAGGGGCGGGGTGACTATAGGCAAAAATTAGAATAAATCTTATCATTAGCTTTTAAAAAAAAGTATTTTTATATTTAAATTTTTAGTTAACGTGAAACATAATAAATTACGTGTAAAGGAAATTAAATTAATAGTAAAAATGTTTTATAGAGGAAGAGAGGAGTGCTGTTCGTAAAGTGGTAGTATTTATTAATTAACGAATTCTGGTAAAAACTTTTTATTTACTTATTCTTCTTGACCTGAATTCTATAAGAGGTTTAATTCTTCATATGCTTTGTTTTTTTTAATGTTTTTGAACGATTAACACATTCTTCTTTTTCCGTTACCCGTCTACATACACTACGAGAGTCCGGCAAATATATATTTGTTGTAATTTTTGTTTATTACTTAAAACAAAATAATCCTAAACATAGAAGTTCGAATAGAATCATTATTAGGATTTCACTACAAACGAGATATTATTTACTAAGAAGTAAACAAGTATCAGTACTGCTTATTTTCTGCTCGATTGAGGAAAGGAAATACGGCCTTCGTTCAACTATATGCCGTGTGGAAAAACAAAAATATTACCAGATCCACAAAGATCAAAATCTTTAAATCTAATGTAAAGGCTCTCTTACTCTACGGCTGTGAAAACAGGAAAAGCGCGGTTAAAAACATAAAGCAGCTCTAAGTTTTCATCAAACGATGCCTAAGACGTATCCTTGGCGTGAGATGGCAGGATAGGGTTGAAAGCAGGGAACTATGGAGCATAACCAGGCAGTATTCTATGGAGGAAGAAATACAAAAAAGAAGATGGAGGTGAGTCGGTCACAAGCTCAGAAAAGAAGAAGGGGCCATAGAAAAGACGGCGCTGGATTGGAATCCCCAAGGCTCAAGGAAACGAGGGCGACCGAGGCAGACCTGGCGGAGGATCTTGGAAGAGGATTGCAGAGCGGCTGGCAAATCTTGTCAGGAGGTCAAGGTTCTCAGCCGGGATAGATGGCGAAAATTTGCTTCGGGCCTATGCCCCCACAATGATGGCAACAGGAAATAAGAAGAATACTGCTAATTTTCTATATATTATATGGAAACTAGAGATACCCTGGACTGTTTATGATTCCACTACTATAATCCTTTAAATATATGTATATGAATCGTTTCACGTTAAGAAAAATATAATAAATATATCTATATGATGATAAAGATATGGTAATAATGACATATCTTTTTTACTGAAGAGGGTTGGTACTCAGATGTATCTGCTCCTTTGCTTGATTTAATTCAATTACTATAGTTTATTATTTGTATTTATATAAGAAAGGAGATATCTCATCCATTCATTGCCTTTTAGTTTCTTCCTCGTTTTTCTAAACATGCTAACTTCTTCAGTCGAGTCTCTTATTGTTGGTATGCCCGGCTATTCGTAAGAAATCTTTTTTTATGACTTTTATTTCGTGTTAAACAAGTTCATGTATTTCCTTATGAAGGTGGTTTCTTAAGTTACGTACCAAGGTGTTTTAATTATGGTTTTTCATAATATTTTTTATCAGTAATTTTTTTGTTTTGTTTTTAATGGTCTTTTTGACATTATCAGCGAAGAGAATTCCCCGTATTGAAAGAAGCAAGTATATCTATGTCTTTAGTTTCTATCTCAAAACCACTGTCTAAGTTCTTACAATTTTATTTTATCTTCGAATTTCAAGAGATCATTATCCATCGGAAATTTTTATATTAAATGAGATAATGTTTTATATTTCTAAACATGTTAACTTAAATTATGTCTCTCATTGTTAGTAAGTCTGTGTTAATTATTAAGAAATCATTTGTTATGAGTGTTATTATACGTTAGTCAACTTCTTACATTTCGTTATGGTGGTGTTTTTCGTAAGTTACGTACCAAATTGTTTTGGCAATGTTTTGGTTATATTTTTTATTAGTAATTTTTTTTTTGTTTGTCACGGATCTTTTAGGCAATATCAGTGAAGGGAATCCCCCTTATTGAAAGAAGCCATCATATGCCTTTAGTTGTTCAATCTTCAAATTTTAAGAGATTCGATTATCCATTGGAAATTTAGATCAAATAAGAGGAGGTTTGATAAATTTACTCAAAACATTTGCTAAAGATAAAAATAAAATACCGTAGATTGCTATCAGTTATAAACAATATCTTTATTAAAGGGGTCGTGAGTAGCAAACACTATACCGAGGAAGAAATGGTGTTAGGAAAATGTTTAACGAGAGGTATGGGAAGGGGGGGGGACTTGAACTAGTGGAGGGGGGAAGGCACGTAGCAGCTTTTAAACGAGTTATGACGGTTATCCTCGAGGGGAATTAACTTCTTGGCCGAAGGAGTTGCTCCTCGGAACGTGGTCACGTGACCGGGACGTGAGGAGAAACAGTCCCGTCGCCTCTCCATCAAGTTCAGGCTTTAGCGCCCGAAATCGGGATCTCGAGGCTACTTCCAGATCTCCTAACTTCCTCATCTTCCGGTTATTGGGAAACCTCTTTGGCATTCGGAGCACGATTGTTGGGCGTGTTTGATTGTTCAAGGGCCATCATTGGCTTTGATTTGTCTGACAATTTTTTTGTTTTTTGTTTTTCCCCCTTCAAATCGTTATTGATAGCTTAATTTCAAGCTCTTGATACTGTTGGGTTTTCTGCGCATCAGGGCTAACTAAAAAAACAAAAACAACACAAAACAACAAACAAGATAACAAAAATTAATATGAAAGGGAAAAGAAACATAATAAATATATTTAGTATATAAATGATCGGAAAATAAATTATTCGATCTGTGGGTGGTTGAGTTGATTCAATATTTAAGCAACGGATGGATGATGCTGGTTGCGGTCAAATTCAGGAAGAATAAATAAATAATTTGTTTTATTTGTTTATTCTTCATACCTTTGACCGAATAAGCCCTACCATCCTTCGCTTGGATAATAAACGTGATTTCTATTTTATTTTGAATGAATTATTTTATACGCATCATTAATTTTAATTTTTTCCCGCTATATTTTTATGATATTTTTGTTTTTATTTCTGTTTTAAATTAATATACCACTCGCCTCGTAGAAGACTGCCATAATAAAAAATATTTAATTTTAAAGGAGAATCATAGGTTGTGATGATTATTGATACCCAATTAATTACATAATAAAAAAGAATCATATTAGCCTCGTCCTAGTGACATAAATTGGATAAATTATATAAAAACGATAAATAATATATATTGATACCTAAATGGACCAGTACACAGCTCTGTAGCCACACTTACCCAAAAGCCAGAGGAATTAAAGTTTGTCACCTTTCCATGTGCTATGAAATCATAAATAATAATTAAATAATCTTGGTATCAATCACGTTTTTAACGGCATTCTCTTAAATGTATTTAATATTATACTTTTTACTTATGCAATCGAGAATGGAATCATTTATAAATATATTTAATAAGAGAGATAAAGAATGAAAATTTAGGTTTTGTGAAAATATTTTGTATCTTTAAAATATTACAATTGCTCTGGGGATGAGCCAGAAACATATTTAACAATAATAAAATAATTAGTTGACAATAATACAAATATAAAAGATTTCAAAGTCAAAAGCACTTCTTCGACGTTTTCAATATTTAAATTACTTATCTTCATCTGTTGGTATCCTTCATGAAAATATTAAGTCATCCAATAATTTATTAATCTATCACTATCTATAATACAAATACAATTTATATAATAACCATCAAGATTATTATTTAAATATCTTGTCCATTCACACTGAATATCTGGTCAATGTGTTCTTTCTGTCATAGCTGAATCACGAATAGCCTCAACAGAATTTTTTTTTTTTCACAATGCATACAAATAGTATTAGTATTTCAAATAAGAAAAAGCATTTTATAGGGCATTAATCTTGTAAAAATCGTTTTGGAACCATGTATAAAACGATTTGCCAGGTTCAGCTCCGACTCCACAAGTCAATCTCATGAAACATAAACGGAACACAGTAAAACATAACAATGTAAACAAAAGCATGAGTACCCAAAATGTTGTAAACGTGAATTTCTGTGCAATTACTGATCATATGAAAAAAATGATTATATAGACTATTAGATTTTTTAAGGGAGGTTAAAATTAAATTATACAAACATTAAAAATGATTTTAGACTTTTGCAAGAAGTAAATATGTTTATTTGTTTAGGTTTGATTTTTAAACAAATTTTTAAATCTTCGTCGCCAAGGATTCATTGTCTTTATGTTTCCAGATACGGAATATAATCGAATAAATAAGGTTACATAAAGCGGCATATTTATTTTATATATAATTAGCGAATCAATAAATAAAGTTATTTCGGTACTAGGAATCCCCAAACACAATATAAGTATATCACAATATCTTAAATCATATCTTTTATTCAATTTTGATGAAGTTGCATCTCTTTCGCTCAGATTAAAGAGCCGCAAAGGGAACATTTGTCACACCAATTGTTATTTTTCCTCGTAAAAGTGTGTTTTTATTTTGTAAACATAAATTATTGGTTGTCACCTTATTTATTGATCCGTTTTATCTAACAGTTTAATTACTAATTCCAACTGTTGATGTCCTTCAACTGTTTAACGCAACATTATTAATTGTAAGTAGCTAATAATAATTTCAGTAGTAAGTAGTTAATAGTAATTTGTGACTAGTAATAGTGAATATTAATTTGGGTTAACTTTATTGATTTCAATTGCAATGTCTACTTCATTATTAGCATATACCGATTATTGCTTATACTTGTAATATACAATATTACTAATATTGTAATATAGGGCAAACACGATCAAGGTGGTCGAAAAGCTGGAAACTTTAATATAAAAATTAATAATTAAAATAAACATGAATTTCAATGTTATTATAGAAAAAAAAAATACGAAATTTCTTGTGACTTTTCTTCTTTTTTTTTTCCTCACAAAACAGTTGCTTTATATCATAATATTTTTTTAATCATGTAGCCCTTGTTACAAGTACAACTAGAAATTTTCTCAAAATGTACATAATAGAAAAAAAATAATTTTAGAACGTTCTTTAGTAGGTCTTGTAGTAATTATTAACATTATATCATCCTTAGCTCTCATGATGGGGAGAGGATGGTTTCGACAGAAAACAACAGTCAATTACTATGCATTAGACCTGTTTCGAATAGTGAAGATACAATACTAATACTATACCTATTGTCTTATAAATATAAGTTATGAGGCTAGAAAAATCTCGGCAAGAGAGAAAGAGGGATATGACAGGATAAGGACGACACTACATTAGCGGCTGCATTGTTATTCCCGGTAGCCTGGGACTCATTTGGTATTCGCGTCGCCGGCTCCCGACCCGCGGCACTCCACACCGAAATGGCCCATAATACAAATAAGGCAATTCCGAGCGGCTCACAGCGGGTCTCGAACATGTCCCATCCCAGCACAAATTTATTCCTCTCCTACTTTAGTGTCCTATCGGAATCCTCTTGTACTCGATTACTTTTCATATCCCGTCACAGTTCGTTTGCTTCGCTTTTATTTCTTTTCTTTTCTAGGCTAACATTTAAAGAGGTAGGCAGACTGCCGCTAAATTGGTTTAATGATGGCCTGACTGTTCTGAACTTAATTTTAATATTTCGTTTTCTGTTCAAAGTTACACTAGATTGATTTATTATTAGTAACATCATTGACTTCTGTTGGAATTAAAGTCATCTACAAGCGCATTCCATTATGCCCTTATTTCAGTAATAATATTTGCACCAGACCAAAATACTTTCATACAATATTATCCACATTTATTTATTTTTAATATTCTTACCTATTCGTCGCAATTGGCAAAAAGTGCTCGGGAACAAATTCCCCCACAAAATGGACTAAAAAGCGTTGGCAATGTGACAATATGTGGATTTTGTATTGCAATCCGAAAATCAACGGTCCTCAATGGGTTTAATATTGAATCAAAATCTTCATTACTATTCAGTCTGTCAAGGAGATTAATAAAAATAAAAAGGTCCAATTCCAGGCTAAAGCCCTGCGGGTTTTATACAAGATATTTATGCTCGTGTTGGATCATTTTAAAAACTTTCTCTTAAAAAGGAAAAATTATTATTTATTTATTTTTTTCAATAAAGGCGTATTTTTTTTTGGAAAATATGAAAAAAAACATTTCGAAAAGATGACAACCTGCAAAAACCGAGTCTTCTTCATTTGATCGGCTGATATACAAATTGGTGACAGGTGCAACTTCTCGATGTAATTTCTTCGGATGGGGTAATATTTTATGACTGTACACAAAATATTACTTAGGTCGTGATAGGAAAAGCCTAATCCAAACGAGCCTTTTTAAGTTAGAGTCTTCTCTCATTTGGCATTTAGATTATAGTGTAGTGACGTTGGTGCTACTTATAGGTAGCAAGAAAGGTATACTTTCGAAAAACTCATTTTCGGTTTGATCATGATATAATTACCTACCCTCAATAAGTAATAATCGTGCAGTTTTATCTTGACTTACAATTTTAAGATGAAACTTTTGTATCTACTTGGTCGATGCCTGTGCTTTTTGCGAGCATTCGAGTCCAGGTCAGTTCCAAGTTGCCATATCACCGTAATTCAGACCTGCAATTTATTTAACTTATTATATCATCGTTTAGAAAAGCCAATACACAAGGGGTCAATTTTTATGTTTGATGGGTACTGTTTGTAAATAAAAAAAAGGCCATGTTTGATTTTATGAGATTCCAGCCTGCGGAGACGTTACCGAACCTGACAATCGGTGGACCCAGTCCCTCGAGTTCTTAGACTACATCGACGATCGAAAAGAAGTCCTCACACCGAGCCCCCGCCATACAGACTAGATGGTGTAGACGTGTATGGTGAGGTTGTCCCTCTGCTATCTGCTCTGCCTGACGAGGGCCTCGGTCTCCTGGAGGATGCGGCCGCTGTCCCAGGAGTTGTCCCCGCGGTAGGCTGCCAGGATGCTCCTCACCTGTGGCTCCAGTCCCTCCGGTCCTGTGCTCGGCAGCACGTGCCGCACCAGGTCCTCCCCGGCTCGCAGTATGTTGGCTCGCTCGTTGTGGCCTCGGCAACGGCCTCCAGTGCAGAACACTCTACCGTCATCTGCAACAGGACAACAATAAATAACTAGGTCTACTATAAATAAGCCATTATTACATTAATAATCAGTAAATAGTAGCAATGTCATATAGGAAAGCCGTAGAGTGTCAAGGTACTGCATTTCCTCTAGGCGTGATATTTCCTCGTGATTAACATTACCTTTAACTTTTACTTGGTTTGAATTGTTGAATTACTAACCATTATTTACATTAATAATAAATCCTCTTAAAAAAAAGCTAATATTAATTTTTTTAAATATTTACCTCTTCCTCTCAAAAACACCTACCAATCAATATTTACCCGAAATGCGCTTCTCTTCTAGACGGCCAACGAATTCTAATTATTTCACAATTGCTGACATTGTTTTAACTTCGTTTCAATTACATTATTGAAAATCAATCATATCAATTATTGAATGAGTCAAGTAGATTATTATTAAAAAAATCTTTTTTTCCGGATGAGTAAACTCAGTCTTGTTATCTTAAGCCTTAATTACGTCTGATCACTTCCTTTTTGGAAACTTGTGCAACTAAAAAAAAAAAAAAATATGGACACATTTTGTAGTGCTTTCATGAAAATTCAGAAGAAACTTGATTTGTATAGTTATATAAAAAATCTGGTGCGTGCGCGCAACACACAGCTTTCACTTACCAACTTAGATTATAAATTAATGCGTTGTGTTAATGCCACTTCTCACTCAGTTACACATTTTTCCACATTCATTTCTTATTTTTGTTTTATTTTGCTCTATAACAAACACTAATTTCTTTTATTATTAAATAAAAGTTTTTACTTGAGATAATTCGGCAATGCAAGCATAATACTCCAAGTCGACTGATTTTATAATTCTCTATGTACTTGTTGAATATTTCATTTATTTCCCATGAAACAAATCATTTCCATTAAATGAACAGAAGGGCATTAATTATGAACAATGGTCTGTCATTAAAAGCGTCCTGCGTGGGATCAACGTGTTCTATGACTTGACTGAATATTCTTCTTTTTTTCTCCTCTTTATGTTTACTTGGTTTTTATCATATCTCATATTTAGCCATTTTTTATTTTTAGGCGTAATGAGAGACAGTTTATTTCTCCATATAAACAAAAAAAAAGATACTTCATAGGAAACAAAAACAAACAAACAAAAAAGGCCCCTACCCCATTTAAGCCCCCCCCCCCCGAACATTTTAATAATGATAAAGCTTACTTGATATTAAAGAACACCTAATTTTCATTAAACATGACGAATTTGATGAAAATCGTTAAAGCCGTTTCTGAGAAAATCTAAAAAAAGGTAAAAATTGCAAAAATAGTTAAGAAATAAAGTGCCCCCTCAGTTAGAGCAATTTTGATGAAATGCGGGCTATCACATCTTTAACATATACATACGTCAAATACCCAGTTTGATCAAAATCGTTAAAGCCGTTTTTGAGTAAATAAAAAAAACACGTGAAAATGATACGAAATTTATTAAGTAAAGTCTCCCCTCCGGTAAATCAATTTTGATGAAATTTCTACAGTCATATCTCGGGCAAATAAATACATCAAATACCCAGTTTGATCAAAATCGTTAAAGCCGTTTTTGAGTAAATAAAAAAAAAACACGTGAAAATGATACGAAATTTTTTAAGTAAAGTCCGCCCTCCGGTTAATCAATTTTGATGAAATTTTTACAGCCATATCTCTGGCATATTAGTACATTAAATACTCAGTTTAATCAAAATCGTTAGAGCCGTTTTTGAGAAAATCGAAAAAAACGTAAAAATTTATTAAATAAAGTACCCCCTCCCTTTGAGCAATTTCGATGAAATTTTTGCTGTCACATCGCGGGCATATATCTAAACTAAATACCAAATTTCAGGTTCGCACGGTTTATAGTTTTTGAGCTAGTCTGTTCACACACACACACACACACACACACACACACACACACACACACACACACACACACACACACACACACACACACACACACACACACACACACACACACACACACACAGACACACACACACACACAGACACACACACACAGACACACACACACACAGATCATTTCGTGGGACTTGGTCATTTGGACTCAGGGGACCCCAAAACGTGTATTTCCGTTGAAAACCGGAAGTCGAAATTTTTCACGAACGCAATACTTTCACTTAATACATATTTCATATATAGGTAAGTGAAAGTAAAAAATTGAATTGCACTGGAGGAACGAGCTATAGAGATAAGCCGAGTGCTGCTAAGTGGCGCAATGGAAGCACGTAGCGGCTACTTCACTACTCCTCTTGCCCTTATCCGTGAGCATTAATTTTCTCAAAGTTTAATTGAGAAAATTGAAGAGGCAAGTTGGTAGATGAGCGCTAGCGGCCTGATCCATGGCCGCATTATCTTGGGCTAGTTAAATTGAATTTCAACCCTGCGCCCCCCCCTCCCTTCCCACACTAATCCTCCCTTATTTGATAATAGTGATCTATAACGCTCACCCTGTATTACTCCTAGACAGTGTTACCAAGGAAACATGGAGAACTTGAGTTTATTATTGTGTAAAATACAGAAAAAGTGTTTTTATATTGTTAGATTTTTTTCTATCCATAAACAATCATCAGACTATCAGACTATTTCGGGGGGATTCTGACACCTATCGATAGTTTAGTGACTTTTTATTTTCTTCCACGTATAGTAGCAGGGCTATTACAGTATCCAGTATAGTGTTTGCGATTGAATTTTCACTTCTTCCTTTTTTCTGTTTTTAAGTATCCTTTAAATACTAAGGTTACTTGCATGTGTTTGTATGTTAAATATATCTAAAAAGAATCTGGGAAACAAATTAAATACAACAATGCACAGCTTAACAAACCTATTAAGGTTACGGACAGAACACTGCTACTACTAATGTTACCATCGTTATAAATAAATAGAATTTACATTAAGTTAATTTATTTAAAGAACTGATCAGCTGGCCAGTCTTTGATCAGACGTTTGTCGATTGGCAGACTTTAAATAAGCTCGCCTTTTATTGGTTGAAGAGGGTGACACCCCTTGCAATAGGACCAATAACTACCGCCGACAGATAAACACAGCCTTCGCGGGATCTCTCAGACTAATCTTTTTCGGAATTAGCCTTCGAGGAAATTGAGCCTCATTTAGAAGCTTCTTTATTTCCTCCGCCTTTCGCCTCAGATGAACTGAATTATCATGAGAATAATTAAAACTTAATTTGACTCTTTAATTATTGTCGTTTATTCTGTTTTTTTCCTTTCCAACGCCATGAGACGCCATTTCTCATTTTCATTTATATTTTTTTCTCATTACTGGGAATGGGGCCCATTTTCACCCGTTTGCTGACGAAGTTTAATGATTCCTTTGAAAGGCTCGTATAGAATTAATATCATTGGCTCTTTTTTTTAATGGTTAATGTTAATTTAGCCAGAGATGAGATAACTGAGTTAGCTACTCTCTTTATAAAAGTTTTAAACTCTGTTTTATATTTAAATAAAATAGCTTTTAGTTGTATTAAAAAAAAAAAAAATGATAACTAAGCAAGGCAAGATTACATATTTAAGGACCCTGTATATCATTTCAATAATTATTCATGATTTTTTTGGGGGAAAAAACCAATAAAATGCAAGGAAATTATATGTTATTTGCCAAATTACGAATAACGAGGTATATGTTCTTTACAAAGCATATTTACCGTCAGTTTTTTTTTTTTTCTTTGTAATTATAAATTCATTTCGTAGGTAAAACCTGCTTAAATGGCTTTGAAACAGGTGACTTAAAAAACTCCACTGGCGTCTAGCTTCTACGAAAACACTATAAGAGCAAATGGATTCATCCACATAGAAAGCTACATTAAGTGGACCTAACAGACAAACATTTTATATTTCACCAATAAGCTCAGTCATACGATAAAAAGAAGAATTTCTGTATGGAAATTGAACATTTTACCCGCACCAGGCTGCTAAGATTTTAGCTGAGTCGACCTGGCCGTCATTTTATTATTGAGTTCCTGATATAAGGAAAGATAAATGATGGAGTAATCGGCTAAAATTTGAATTATCTTTTAAGGATTTGGCTGCTTGCCTATGCGCAATAACAAAATGTCATTCCACTATAACGAAGAATGGAAACCACATCTTCCAGCACAAAGTTGGAAGGTCTCCGACCAATAAGATCGTTTACGAAGCAGGTTTGAAGAGCTCGTCAGCAGAAAGGGCCCAGCCGCCGCAGAGGCAGGTGCGAGGGCTGCCAAGAGCCACGATTGCTCGGGAGAAAACTGATTTATAAGGGCGTGACTCGAATCCGCGTGGGCCAAATATTTACCCGTCCCGGCAAATTAAAGTAGTGAGGTGGGGGCCGTTGGCAAACACGTAGAGCTGAGGAGGAACGAGGAGGCCCCATTGTGCTCTCGGCACGTAGCGCGAATAGTCTTCCCTCGCACGTCGTTAGTCCTCAACAAACACACGTCCCTTCCTATATCTACCAGCTGTCCTGCCTGTCCGGCTCGTACTGCCAGAAATTCCGGACAACATGAAGTAAGTTCACCGGATACTCGAGTCTCTAGTAATCTTCCTCAGGTAGATCCGCAACATTCGAGGAGGGATCTATGGAGGGGAAATGTCTTCTCTACCTATGTACTCGTCTTAAAATGCCTAGCCCAGTATAATAGAGAGTTTTTATGATAACAATATAAATTTTTAGCAGGTTTTATGCCATACAAAAAATTTGGATACGATATAATTTGATATTATTATGACCAGATGTAATATCATCGTAAGTAAACGAAATGTGTCAGAAGAGCAATGAATACAAAAGTAAAAGTCTTGGTATAAGTATTAACTATGGTTATAAATAATAAAACAAAACATAAGTACAATATTGGAAGGGATGCAACTTTTTTGATAATCAAACATCTATGATCTTGATTCCAGTTTTAGGAGATGATGATTCATTTTTAGTTATCTTACCTAAACCACTATAGTATTATAACACCATTGTGGGTTCAAATAAGTTTTACTGACATAAAATTATAATTCACAACCTCAAACAAACAATTAAAACGTTACAACACAGTAACTCCTAAAGACAAAAAGAGACTTAGAAGTAACCATGTGCCTCGAGGTCTAAGGTCAGACTAAGCCTCTTGTCCATTGCTTCTTTTTTTTAGTCCGGAATCGAACATGCCTGAATGACGGAGTACATTCTTGTCACATAAAAAACACTAACTATTACAGTATTACTAATACAGTTCTGTACCGGTTCTGGAACTCTTAGTTGTTACAGAAATAATAACCTGTTTTCGTTTCACGTCACAATAAGAATAATTTTTTAGTTATGTACTGATTTTTTTTTCAACATTGTAAATTTTAAACAGCTTTTTCTGCGGAACTTTGGGGAATGATGATCTTTACCTCAAATCGATGGCTTGATCATTGGATTAGATTAAAATTAAATTGAGGTGGCGAACCACAAAAAAACATATAAAAACACACTGTAGTAAACAGTCAATGGTTGGAAACGAGTTCTTTAACGAACATTGATATTGAAGAAAAGAAGACCTAGGCATCTTTTAATTCTAAATAAAATTTTCATAAAGCTGTTTCTATTACAAGACAACTGATCGTCTTACTTATTTTAAGCTAATCCGTAACAGTTGGATATGATCCCTTGAGCCTAGGAACCTAATGGTCAGAACCGCAGAGCAGTGGGGAACTGTAATGTTATAAGCAGAGATTACGCTGGATGGGGATAGGGCGATAGATTTAGCCGACCCTCTAATTGACCGAATCAGGTTATGTTCCAGGACCTCAGATGTCATCAGAACTAATGCCTCTAAGGCATATCGCGATTCAACAAATCTTCTCCTTATCCAACAAATTGAGTTGAATATGATTCATAATTCCTGTGAAAAAAATTATCGACTTCCTACTAATCAGTGGTATCCGTGGACATTAAATATTAAAACAATAAAGATAAAAATAATAGCATCTAAAGGTTTTTAAACCTGTAATAGCCCTGTGAGGACCAAGGGTTTATCTTCCACTTTTTTCCACTCTTCTCTAAACGCTGCCTTACACATTCACGTTCACTCTTCTTCGACGACAACCACCTACCCCTGGCGTGATCTACCTTCAGATCTTTATCTTTCTTCCATGCCCTCCAAGTGCCTGATCAGTCTCAGCCTCACTTCCTAAGCAAATTTTACCAGAACATGCCTCCTAACAACTCTGAAACTCAGAATTTACTCTGAATGAACAAGAAACATATTAATATTTTATATACACCATTTCTATTTAGCTTTCGTTCTTTCTTGAAATTTAGTAATTCCCAATCAACAACCCCATTTCAATAACATTCGTAAGCATTGGTTGATTCTCAAAATTCTGATTTCAGCCATTTCAATGGTTGGAAATAAAAATTCTTGACTTTTATATTGATGATAGTCGGGATCAGGTACCATAAATAAGATATGTACTATTACTTCCAAAATTGTCGGCATGATAAAAAGGTTGACTACTGTTTCTTATATCTTATAACAATTCGAAGTAAAGCCTCGGAGGCCTTCTCAATGTATCGGAAGTTTCTAGATCACTCACACTTAGGTAGGAGCTTGTTCAAAATCATATAATTGATGAAAATTACTGTATGATTGTAAATATAAAACAACAAAATCTTTGACACAAGGTTCGCACATACGACGAACGCATTGGATCAATGACTGAAGGGCCAGGAAGGGGCCGAGATAGATAGGGCAGGGGTAGGGGGGCTAAATAGGCCCTAATTCTTATCACTCCTCCCTTATCAGCGGTCACATCGGCTGCTGGCCACACCATCTCAATCAATGGCCAGGTCACGTTCCCCTCACCGAATATAGCACATCGCCGACTTCATTATTTAGGATTCTTTCGCACAAAAAAATAATTATACATTTTAAGTATGTGGAAATCGATAGTTAAAAATCCAGTAAACATACCTTTTTCGTTTTCATGGAGTGATACTTCAATTTCCGGTTTATCGGATGTTTTGAACTGCTGGTGAGTTGGATGTCGCATTTTGTTAGCAATAATCACAGGAAATTTATATAACCTTCATTTTTCTAGACAAGGAATTTTCGAATTATAAATTCATTAATATAAATTTCCCAATCATGATGACGAAATCATCATCACGGGCCATACAACCCCAAACGTGTCTTGCCACCTTCAAGATGTGTCCTCACTTCTTCTCTTTCTTGCGCCTGGGTCTGCCAAGATTTGGTGTCCAGGAGCTTCAGTGCATCTTGTTTGACGTTGTGCGCCCATCTGTGTCCGTCGTTCTTCTTCCATCCACATACCCGAAAAGCAATCTCTTGATTGGGGATTCGCCGCCTATTCTTGCAATGTGCCCAGCCCAACGCAGGATTCATAATATTTGTATTTGTTTATACTCGAATCTCCTAGGATCTCTAGCAGGGTCACTCTAAAGTTATTTTGTAGTTATCTTTTCAGACTTTATATTTTGAATGTGTTAGATAGAAAGGAACCAAGAATTTGATACGAACTTTTCCGGAAGGTTATAGTTACTTGCATCTGTTAGAAACTCTACGAAAACCAATGAAAAGAAGAATACAATGAATGGTAAGGCTTGTAAAGAAAAGTTATTAAAAAAATTACGTTTAAATGCGGACAATACCTGATCCTGTGTGAGATACGCAGTCCGCATGTGTGTCGCACCTGGGCTCGGAGATTCTGAGGTCGTCAGCGTCGGTGAGCTTGAGCTGGCCGTCGACGAGGACGAACTGCTGCCGCTTGAGGTCCGGGGCTGCCAGCGAGCCCAGCGGGGAGTGGGCAAGCAGGTGCAGCAGTGAGGCCACGCTCAGGGCAACCTGCAATAGGTGTTAGTTTTATACATCTAACATATATGTGTTATCATGGGGAAAAACATGTATTCTGTTCAACTTAATTTTTCAAAATTCCTGTTAAATCTGTGTGCTTATTTCACAGGCAATAGCGAATGCAAAGGGCAGAGTGTTTTAACAGAGGCTAGAAAACCGATGATATTAGTTTTTAACATCACCTGAATGGTCACTTTTGAATCTCCCATCAGTGAGAAAAGGCGCTAAAAGAAAGTTTGATTATGGGGTAATACTGAGTTATTCCCTTCTAAGGCGGGGTTAGGTCTTTTGTTACCAACCTTTTGGGTTCCGTTTTGGGTGGATTATTAGATGAATTGTGAAACTAGTGTGTAATGTCAACTTGCCTCAGCAGGCAGGAATTTCCTATGAAGGTGAGTTAATGATTTAACTATCAACTAGTTTAATTAGCTTTTATTTCAAGTTTACAACATGAAGATAATTTTTTATAATTCATTGCCACCATTGTAAAGTAAGTAATCGCAACTATGCTACTGAATCCTGAACTGAGTGGATACACAATTCCAAACTAGTACGTCTATGGCCACCCCAATGAAGTTAGTTGAACTTTTCTCTTCAAGTTAGTATATTTAAAATATGCACCTTCGCCAAGATCATTTGATAGTATCATCATTGAATGGCAAGATAACATACGAAGTAAATAAAATGTTTTTTATTTTGTGAATTTCGTTTTCAAAACATTACTTCCAAAGAAAGCATTACGTAACAGTTCTGCTACCGGAACACCTAAAAATAACAATAATCTATTGTTTGTTTAACGCCCCTTTCTGCTACTAAGGCTAATCGGACGATGTGACAGTGGGAGTCCTAAATTTTGCCTATCCAGGTTTAGTTAGGATATTGATCTTTAGCGAGTACCTGACATCGTACAGGCTCGGGACCTCAATTTTACGTCCTAACCAAGAGACGGCATAGCCAAGGATTTTTCCTTTAGTATTGTAGGCTGTCATGCTAACTACTACACCACAGGTGTCCCCCACAATAATCTATTTATTTAGCCTTAATGTTGTTTTCATTTTTTCCACAGATCAATTTTTAATTTACTTATTAATTTTTATAAATGAGGAATACATTTTTTGAAAATGAGCATAAATCATGCTTAAATAAAATATATTTATATCATGCTTAATTTTTTATTCATTACACTGTATATTTTCTAGAAATTAGAAAAAATGCCTCAAAAATTATGGAACAACAGCGATAGAAATCTGTTAATGTTAAAGATAATATTTGTATAAAAATAATTTTCATTGTAATAACCGGTTTCCAGTAACTGATATTTCATCAATCAAATGAGATCGGTCAGTATTATAAGATCTAAAGATTCGAAGCCTTATTTTAAATATTGATTATCTTTTTGGCCTTAATTTTGACAAAATCCTATAATATACAATAAAATGTGTTTTTAGTTTCATTATTTTTCACGTAACCCCCCCCCCCCCCCCCCCATCACAACTCCTTGGAATTGTCAGAGAAAATCCCGATTTTCAATGTTTAATTGAAAAAATAAATATTTAAATTTAAAAATAAATAGAAATATTCTGACGAGTTTGCAAGTCTGCAAACTTAACAAATCTGGGCGGAATAATCGAGAGAAAAAAATAACGGAAAGGGGAAATGTGATTTTTCAGTGTAGCAGTTTTCCAGAGCTTTGCTCCCCGAGGCCTTCTGGATAACGATATATCAACAGTGTTGGGTCGGTTTTCTGAAAAGCCTAGCCACCATCTCTTCCTCATTCCATGAAGATAAAACAAATTATAATACTGTGCTCAATATAAAGCTCTTTTATTTTTATAGACCTATTATTTTTCAACTAAAAATACATCTAATGTTCTAGTAAAAAATTCCAACTTTTCATGACAACAAGTGGAAGGGTTCACCATTACTTCTTTCCTACAAATAAATCTACCATATTTTATGTCTGTTCGTAATTGGATTAATTTTTTTTCAGATATCTATAACATCATTATTTACTACTAAAACATATTTAAGAGTTTAGAACTTTCTAAGGAATTGTTTCTTGATCATCGGTCATGCAGTATGGAGGTGATTTGATTGAGATCACGCTCAAAAAAAAGTATTAATATTTGAAATATCGCTGACAAGTATTTCGTAGCTCTACTCTTTTTATAAGCGGTCCTAATGAAAATTGCATTATGTAGCGGCTTATTTTTAAATGCTAACCTTATTCTATTTTATTGTGTCTGGCCTTCGAAAATTCATACACCTTAAAACTGTGGCCTCTTCAAAACTTTTGAGATTGATTTTACAATTTCATTTCATTCAATTTCGATTCCTGGTTTACAATCAAATTCGTATGAATTTAGAAATTGATTTAATCAATAAAATTTTATTATTGATGAAACTACAACTCTTTTTATTTGGCATTAGTAATGCTTCTTGGAAGCACTGATTATTTTTTTCCTGTTTGAAAAACATACTTCTACAATCCATCTATAAATTTAAATATTTGTATTTTTTCTAATTCCAAAATTTAAATATTTTGATAATTCCATTCCAGAATATCTATTGATCAAAGCTTTTATTTATTTACTCTTTAGCCGGTACAGAAAGGACTATTCACAAAAGGATCCGATATTGAATAATACAAACTTGACTCTTTTAACATTTGATTGTTATAAGAACGGAGCCCTGCGGCCTCAGATAGCATTCACTGATGCTAAATTGAAATCAACAATACAACAACGGGTGAAAAAAAAAAACATTTATTTTTAAAGGTTCTGTAGAATTTTATAAAGTTTAAAAAAATGGAAAAAGAGGGATATCGAGGTATTTTAATAATATAATATTTATAAACTTGTTCTAATAACAAGAGTGACATTCAATGACCTTCTTTCATTTATAAAAATTATACAATTAACCCATTTTGTCACAGAGGTGCGTTTACGTATCATTAATATTAATATTTTTTCAGTATAAGATTACGAGATTTTGTTTTTTAATGAATGCATTAAGTTCTAAATTATTTTTAAAAATATCAAAGATGTGGTAGTTTTTAAAGCACATTGTTTGTTAAGTTGGAGACTTCAAATATGCACACCTCATAAATGTGAAACATTTGTGAGATGTCTAAATAGTAGATGAATTTTTAAGTTACTGAAAAAAAATTTTTTTTCTGTAACTTAAGAATATGTTATCAGGGTTTATACCAGTTTTTACACATTAGCCCGAATATAAGTGAAAAGAAATTAACATTCCAACATGTGGCAGCCGAAATGGAAATAATGAAGACAAGGCAGCCGATATAGACGAGGAGGCTATCAGTAAGCTGATTGGTTGAATCGTTGATCCGCTGTTTTGAATAATTAACCGGATTGGCCAGGCAATTGATCTCAGGAAGATTAATTAGCGCGGCTTACTGCGGCTGACACCTTCTTTCTTCATCGATATCCGGGTTCGAGACCCGTTAATCTCGTATCCTTTCTCTTCTCTTCCTCTTTTAAGTAAGATCGTTTCCTCTTAAAAGGACATCAAAAAAGAAAAAAAGTATGGTGTAATAGATAGACTATTACACTTAAGATTCTTTGTTAGTGAGATAGTTTGTGACTATGAAAAAAAAATTGTATTAATGTATATAGAAAAAATAATGAACATGGACAATTGATAAGGATAATGTGGAAGATTCTGAAAAGTTGACAAGAAAGAAAGATATGTTAAAAATAAGATATAATTGCTCGTACATATATGGCATTATACAATTACCAAAAAAGTAAACATGAATGAAAAACTTTTGTATTCCCATAAAATTATTACAATAAATGATTAATACCTCGATTTTTTGAATTCTCGAAGTTTGAATCAAACAGAAGAAAAGATATTGTTATTTTACATCGAATAGAGATGTTTTTTTTATTAGCTAATATATGAAAGAGAAAACATAGGTTGAATTCACTAAATTCATAAACTTATATTTGTGTTAGAGTCTTATAATTGTTACGTAATTATTATTATTCCATTGTTACGTATATTTATAAACATATATTTGTTACGTTAGTTTTGTTGTCGACATAACATGTTATACTATTGATTAGTCTTGAATTTTTTTTTATTGGCATCTATATTTTTTGAATATGAGCCTATTCCCACTTTTACCTTCTCCAATATATTCATAAAGATTAATCCTATTTTGATCCTAATTTGATCTTCGTGTCATTATTTAAATATATTTATATCATGATAAAATGTGATAAGTTTTATGCTCCCTTGGAACAAACTATTTCTTACTATAAGTAAGCATATAGAAAACGAAGGAATCATATATTTGGCCTTTATTAAAATTCCTGGTATAGCTCACGGCCTGTGGTTGTTCATACTTAATTAGGATTCCCGCCTTATGGTTCCAGGGTGCAATTAGATCTGAATTTTATAAACTTATCAGGACCTCATAGTTCAATATCAAGTTTGTTTAGAAACCGCTAAAGAAGTGGACATTTTAAAAAGATTAATAATTATTATTTATCGCTTTTTTTGCACACCCTAACTGCGTTATATGTGGCGCTCTAACGAAAATTTCGCATATATTAGCAGAATTCAAATATTATCAGCCGATAAGATGAAAATTAAACATGAGCATAACATTAAAAGGAATACTGAAGGATTCGTAGGCAAGAGAAACTCATAAATTTCTTGAAACATTTATAATAGAATTAAAAACAAAATAAAAAATATCGCCAATGAAGGCGAATTCAATAATAAGTAAAATAACTAATTATTTATCGAAGTTGAATTAACTTTTTGGCTTATAGCTCGTTTTATTTTCATAAAATACCCAAAAATTTCTATAGTAAAGTTGGTTAACGTGGTATATTAATGGAGCATAGATCTTATTCCCAGAAACAAAGGTGTGTGCAAGACGCAAGGTAACATAAATTACCAAGAATTGGAAAGTTTAAAGTCCAAGATGTATATTTATATATTTGCATGAAATATAAAATATTTATTTCTAAATAGGTTTCTACTTTTTCAATGGCAATACTTCGATTATTTATTTAAACTCGAATCAATGATTCCATCGTATAATAATTGAGCTGGTCTCGGCATCCTACAATATTTTCTGAATTTTGATGTTAATATTTAATCCTCTTTACATTCAACTAGTAAACGTAGGTTACACTAGTACATGGAGGAAAAAACCATCTGGAAATTCACAGCGGCGGTTTTCTGGTTACCCATTTCTTGCAATCATTCTTCTTCACATGGAGTAATTTTGAGGAACATCTTCGCCAGGTTTCGTTCTATTGCGCCGTTGGTAGGGTTTTTCCTACCCTCACCAAGTTTGCTACCGGAATGACGTCTATGGATTTTATAAGCCCTAGTATCGCCGATCCGAGTCAATCGGGATGCCACGATGAGATGGAGTCACAATGAAAGCAGTCTCCTCTCCATTTCGTAAATAAGCTTTAGCTTTTATATACTGTATTATTGCTTCAGATTTTTGTTGGTCCGCTGCATTGAAATGGAGCAAATCGATACTACCCTTTCGGCAGTTGCTTAACATCTTATTAAGTTAATTTGGAAAGGAACGCTTCATTGTAAACTATAGCAGCGCACCCTATTATAGAATCAGATTTTTTGTGTGTTAATATACATCACTTCTTGATCCTGAAATTTCTTAAACTGCTAAAAATATTTTCGTGATCTTTGAGGGAAAACCAGATATTACTAGGCTTAGAGAACGATTTATACTTATATCATAATGACAAAAATTTACAACGAATGACACCAAGGGGATTGGGTGAGGCATGTGAAATTCCAACTAAGGGCGCAGTGGAATGAAGGCTGGAGAAGGAACCCATCAAAACTGCTACCGGTAAATCGAGAGAGAGGAAATAATCCTATTTTGCCTAAGCATTGGTCACCGTGAATTCTCCCAAGCATATCTCCTTCACGATCTCGAAAAGGACAATGCTGCAGATACTTGTGGAATGCAAATAGAATAAGCCATTTAGAAGGAAATTAAATCTGGGGAGTCATTACGTGAAATATTGCAGGATTCCGAGGAAAGTGTTCAGAAACGTAAGAGTTTTCTGAAACTTGAGCAAATCATTTAAATATAAAATTATTCGAAAATGACCAATGTATATGTAAGTTTCAGACCTGTGTAGTGCATATAGTAAACGGTAAACCCGGTATTAGAATTTAAGAAGGCTGTCAAAGTCAATATAAATGAAGCAATTGAATACTTTTAACACTTTTTGATTCAGGGCAATGAATGCGAGGGATGAGTTGCGACAGAAACTGGTCTACAGATGGCGCTGGGATTAGCTATGCCAATTACAGGAGGGCCCCCTTACACAATTAATTGGCGAGAGGAAGGCAAACATTAGCCGAATACATTATTAACACTAAGAGGCGCGAGACCTTCAGATTCCTGGGGCTACAACATAAGGGCGGGGCGGATCCCCCAGGGGCACTAGTTGAAATATTAAGTATCCCCTCGGGATATCCTCCAGCGAGATAATGCTCCGTTACCAGCACTTTTTCACCATCTTCTTTATATCAATGTTCTCCCATCTCCGAGAATATAACCCCTCTTAAATTACCAGCCTTCTCTGTCCGCTTGGGGGTATTTCCGCCAGTCCCTGCACCCGTATTCTACACTTCAACAACTCCTTTTAAAAAAAACAATGTTTATTTAACTAAGCTGATTATGTATCTCGGGGGAGCTTAACTAAAGTAGATCCTCTTAATAACAAAGCTCTGACAGCTCTGACTATATTTTTTTTTCTTTTTTTATCCTTTTCATTTTATGTTAGGAATGAAACGTTATAAATGATTAATATTCAAATAAAAATCATAACAGTATGGTCCTTTCATGTCAAATCACCAAATGAAAAATAAATTTTGTTTAGTAAATTGGCTATGTTATTTTTAGTTGATTTTTTTTTTTTAAACAGTTTCTCTACTATACATTTTTAAAAACGGAAGTAGCAAAATTTAGTCTTCATTTTTTTTCTCAATTTTTTTTTCAATGAAAAGCTCTTGGAATCATTTATGATTCCAATGTTAGATTTATATTTACTGCTAATAATAGGGAATTCCATTTATACTAACATGACAACCATAAAAATAACTTCTTTAAACGTTCCTTCGAAAATTTGAATTTCGCACAATAAATTATGTATGGTATTGAGACTATTGTACGTTCTTTAATATCAAACACGAGAAAATGACAGAATGTGTAAAATAAGACATGTATGATTTATTATATAAAGAGAATGATATTACAAATATTAATTAAGTAAGTATTAAGTAAAAATTGACTGTATTTTTATTTTAGGTAATAATTAAATATTTAAATTATTTTTAAAAATTGATACTTTACACGTGAAAGGGAAATAGCAATAATAATTAAAACTTTTCAATAAAAGAAGTGTAAATAACAATTTTTCACTGTCAAATACGTTCCGTTACTCCGTTACAATTTCATTTATAGCTGCAAAGGTATTAGGTACATATGCTTGCGGATGGGTGTACATATTGATAATAGTATAAAATTGCATAAGTTGATAGTTTAGGGTTGTACACTATTAGCGATAACAATTAGAAGGGAGGTGCACCCTCCGTCAAACAGAAGGTTGAATTACAATACAATACAATTAACAAAACTAATTTTAACCGATGCTCAGCCGCCCTCTAAACCCAGTGTAGGCACTTCAGTTGTCCTACCTCAACCATTAAAATGAATGAAATTAGAAAGAATAAAAAAATGGTAAATTTCGATCGTAATCATACCTCGAAGGGTAGTATCATACTATCAGCGATAAAAATTGGAAAGTCCTATAATTTCTCATTTTTTTAAAAATTGTATAGTTTTTATATTTTCTGATAACAACAGATGAGCCTAGCTGGTTACCTTCAATGTATTTTTCTAGTCCAGTTAAGTGTAAACTCATTGAAGTCATTAAATGTTCAGCAACGCTACTCATAGAAATGATTTATGAGAAATTTTAATGTTTGGAACTCCACGGTTGAGGTGTTACTATTACAATGTTTTAAATACCTTTCATGAGTCCATTGCATCCCGGTAAACCTTTTTTTTTTTCTACTGGGATAAACGGGGTTATATTTATTAATTTTTTTCTAATTCCTCCCTACTATGCCTCTCGGCAACACGGATGTTGATAAACTTAGAGCACTAGCCAGTGTTGTTTAGTCACACAATAATGTTTTACCTTGGATCCATTTACTACATTAACATTTTATTTCATTATTCTGTCTTTCCATAGGCCTCAAACAAGTGCTATACTATACTGAGGTCCTCTTCTTCCAAGATTGAAAATTGGCATCTTTCGAAACAAACAATAAACTAACGTGAGCTTGTTATCCGTAAGGACATAAAGTCCAGTTCCATGTATTAACTTTGCCCTCATTTCCTCAAAGGCTGGGATAAAAAAATGCCTCTGATGCACTGAGAGATAAAAGCTTGTTGAACGTTGGAAAAAGTGCATTGATTCTGATCGATATTATTTCGATTAAGTATTTATAGATAAAATGAAGAAGGCGTATTTTCTATGAACATTAAAGACTTTTATCAATTTCGCAATAACCCTATAGAAATTGATGCTCACTATTTGCTTATAAATCAATACCATCGATGTCTCTGGTAATATCTCTTAAATTAACAGGGAAATGATAGGAGTGACAGAGATGTGGCGGAAAATTTAAATTTAAAAGCGAATTGCTTCAATACATTTTGTACACTTGGGGTGGAAGATTTCAGAAAGCATTATAAAATTATTATTATATTTTCATTGATTCTCGTTCATAACATTGAGGCGAAATATATGGGGCGTGGATGGGAATGCCTGAAGGGTACGTAGGAGGAACCTAACAAGAGAAATGAGATATTCC
Source organism: Aelia acuminata (assembly GCA_911387785.2). NCBI lineage: Eukaryota > Metazoa > Arthropoda > Insecta > Hemiptera > Pentatomidae > Aelia > Aelia acuminata. The sequence continues at coordinate 66,639,242 of OU426983.1, read as the reverse complement.
AATACCGGACGCAATAAGAAAGAATGCAGAGGGGCCGGGGGAGGGGGAACATAACTCAGCAAATATTGACAGCTGAAAGACACCCCGCTCCCTTCTCCCCCCCCCCCTCCATAACACACGTGGAGAAGCTGTTTTGAAGGGAGGTCCCGGTAAGTGCCCCGGAAACAGGAGAGCTGCTATCGATATATCGAAAGTAATCCAGTTTGGGGCGATCCGTTAGAAGAAATCAAGGCACCTGCCGGTCAGCCACCTCCCCAGCTCTATCTCTCATCTTTGTCTGTTTTAGAGGAGTCCTTATGCAGGACCTTATCGTTGGAAATGTCTAAACTTTTAAACAAAATAATAAATAATTATAGATTCATCATCAATCTATAAGTGTGTATACCCAAACCATATATTTGTATATGCATATCATGTTTTGACCAAGTTTATACTGTCCTTAGTTTTACGCAACTTACAAAAATCCTAACCATAGTAAATGGAGGATTTCATTTTTTGGGGGGGGGGCGAGGAAATATTTCCTCAGTATTACACCTCTTCGTTTCGGTCTCTAAAGAAATGGTGCCAATCTTGAAGAGTAGATGGTTGCTTAACACCGCTTATAAAATATTTTCGATATCCCTTTACAATAGGCTCCTCCCATATGTGGAACTGAAGCTGGGAGACTATCAAGGTGGTTTCCGGCCCAATAGATCTACTATTGATCAAATCTTCGCCCTAAGACAGATCTCCGAGAAGATGAGGGAGTATCAGCAAACCACATGGGTGCTGTTCGTCGATTTTAGAGCAGCCTACGACACTATTATAAGAACTGAACTCATAGCAGCCATGCATGAACTGGGATTACCAGGTAAACTGACTCGTTTGGTAAAATGCACTATAGAGAACACTATTTGCCGAGTTAAGTGTGTCGGGATGTCAGAGTCTTTCGAAGTGGGAAATGGTCTGCGACAGGGAGACCCAATAGCTCCTCTCCTGTTTAATATCGCTCTACAAGCAATTATAAATAGAGCAGGATTGAATCAGGAAGGAACCATATTTACAAGAATGACCCAAGTCCTGGCCTATGCAGACGACGTAGTCATCATTGGTAGATCCCGTCAGAGCATAACAACGGCATGCGAAGCTATGGATGTCGAGGCTAGAAAGATCGGCCTCCATATTAACGAGGAAAAGACGAAGCTCATGGTTGTAGGAAATCAAGCTCAGATGCAGAGCAGTTATGAAGTAGGATCCTACAAGTTTGAAGTGGTCAGAGGCTTTACGTATCTCGGCTCTATTATTAACGACAAACTAGACGAGGAAGAAGAGGTTAGACGGAGGTTAACAGCAGGAAATAGAGCGTATTTTGCCATCTCAAAGCTAATAAAAAGCAAGCTTGTTAGCCGAACCACCAAATTCACGCTATACAAGACGCTTATAAGGCCAGTGGTTACATATGGCGCTGAAACCTGGACCCTCAACAAGAAGAGTGAGAACCTGCTGGATAGGTTTGAGAGAGGAATTCTGAGGAGAGTACTAGGTGCAGTACGCGAAAATGGTCAGTGGCGACGAAGGAAAAACTGTGAATTGTTCCAGCTATATAACGACCTAAATATCTCATCATATATAAGGATACAAAGGCTTAAATGGCTTGGTCATGTACTAAGGATGAGTGATGAGCGCGTGGTCAGTAGGGTGTACAGAAATGTACCGGATGGTGTGCGCCGACAGGGAAGGCCGAAGGGCCGATGGAAGGATGCTGTAGGGCAGGATCTTCGTCAACTGAAGATTCCGGTCACGCTTGCGAGAGATAGAAACGGATGGTTGGCAGCTGTTGAGCAGGCCAAGGGCAGCTTCATGCGCCTGTTGAGCCGGTAGAAGAAGAATAGTAAATGGAGGATTTCATTTTTTGGGGGGGGGGGCGAGGAAATATTTCCTCAGTATTACACCTCTTCGTTTCGGTCTCTAAAGAAATGGTGCCAATCTTGAAGAGTAGATGGTAAACTCCCCAAAAACAATGAAGCTTAAAACAGTGAACGATCTATTATTGTTACAATAAATTCTCAAATCGCATTTAGCAGGTTCAAATAAACTGAACGGTTTTAGTATCTTAGTTTAAATACTAGTTGTAACGAGTATATGTAATTAAATGAAACATTGATACAAAATAAAATATGCTTTAGCATATGCTGATGTGCTACTGTTGGAAAACATTGATATAAAATAGCCTAACGTCTAATTAAGAAAAATTTATAAAACGATAAGATAATTTTTTAGAATGAATTGGTAGCTCCTTGAGATAAACGGGATTAAAACCACGTCTTGATGAACACGATTTATGTAGTGTGTAGTTTTTGTCCATCATATTTTCTAGGGGGGCAGATACCCTACCCTGCCCCCTCCCCAGCTGACGATTATATGTAATGAAATGAAATGAACACCCATACTTTAGCCGTTCTTTTTTTGTCTTGCCGATTTGTAAAAAAAAAATCTTTGGTGAAGAATCAATTGATATTATTACTAATGTATGGAAATTTTCTGAGATTGTATTGAAAGATTCATGTATCAATATGTGAACATATACTCGTTTATTGGGTACCATCGTACAAGCCTAAATTTTATTCCTTCGCAGGAAATAAAAACATAACGAAAGTGCAAGAAAACCTCAAATAAATAATTTAGAACAAGAAAAAAATACAAAAATGTTTATTTTAATTATTGGTTGTAGGTACGTTTTGTACGTGAAGGCCTAAATCTTGGGCCGCAAAGTGGGCACACAATTAAAATGTTTTTACTTATTAGCGTGAATTCATTAATAATCGCATCCTGAAAGCACAACCTGATTCCAGACATGGAATATTGTTGAGGTGAGATGTAGCGATATAGAAGAGGGGGTTGGAAGGGGGTGAGAGATAGGAAGGGAGGGGGCAGTAGCTCTCGCATCGCTAGCCAGCAACAGCATTAATAACGCTAACTTATATTTATAGCTTGGCACTCCCCCTAACTATTTTCAAACTTGCTCAAATATATTTTAACTCCAGCCCACTTTAGAAATATATGCAGGATATCCTCTTATCCATGGATAACCGGTACAGAATCGATCATTGGTCTTGAACTGCCTGATATTTTTTTCTGATTATATTAAACAAAGCCGCTGTTAGAGTTAGGCGCTCCTTCAATTAGCAGACAGCTTTATTTTACTTCTTTGTTAGTCTGATCATTTTGTTTTGAAAAAAGTTGATAAAAATGAAACCTCCAACAGCACTTTTAATTTATACTGGGATAATGACGTAAAAATACTAGGTTACTGTATTATAATTTGTTTTACTCCCGCCAAGACAAGATTACCATAAATAATAAGTATAAATAGAAGAATCTACCTCTATTAAGTGTTCTATATTTTGGGGTCCCTAGTCACTATGGAATATTCTATAATGGAATATCTCACCTGACTGCCAGAACAGCAATTACAGAAGGAATTACATATAATGGGGTCCCTGTCAGGGATATTTTTTTTTATTTCCAAATCGATATTGTAGCTGAAATAATTTCAAAGGAGATAAGGAGTTACTTCTGCCAATCGAAATTATAAGTGCGTAGTAAACAATGAGAGGAAATAATCCTAAGAACGCGACTGCGTATGGGCCACTTAACTACTTTCTTCTTATAATCCCTAAGATTCCCTGATTGATTGCCATATTCGAGATGTAAACTAACCGTAAAGCACATGTTGAAAGAATGTACGGCTTATCGTACAAATAGGGAACTTTTTGATATGCCTGAAGATCTGCATACAATTTTATAGGACAACACAACCGATAAAGCATGCGACTTTCTCAAATATAGGAACCTAGGTTACTGTGTTATTGTGCCCTGTGTTTGTCGAACGCTTGAACTGTATCCGAAAATACAAATACAACACTGCTATAGCATTTTATTTTTGGTATAATGTTTTAGCAATGTATTAAGTTACTCTGTAATAATATTCACATTAAATATATTTACATCATATATTTTACATTGTATCTACATAACATTACATACATATAATATTTACATTACATTTGAATATTATGTGTCTGAGCCGAAATAAAATGGATAGGTATCAACTTATCAGGTAGGGATAACTCGAGTTTAGGAGTCAGCTATTTTTTTTTGTTAATCTTTATGAATGTATGAATTAATGTATGTCAATCTGTTGAATCCTCTGGAGCATATCGGGATGAGGCTAATCGGTTCGTAACATTATGGGCGGTATATATTTATTCATGAGTTTATTGGTCCTATGATTGAATATCGAACAATAATTTTTTTTAAGAAATGATCTATTGAAACGTATTAAAATGGTATTTTTTATCCATTACCTTTTTTTTTTTTTGTTTGTTCGCTAATTACTTAGAAGTTTTTTGCGTACAGTTTGGGAACTCCTAATCCTTTAAAACCTTTAGATTATTAAGGATTAGAAAGGGTGATATCACAGACCATCGGAGACAAAGGACTTTTTGGAAAGCTAAAGATGGAAGAGATGGTGGAGGTTAGGGCTGGCAAGTGCTCCTTTATCCTGAGGAGGCTCTCTAATGATCTGGGGGAGATTATGTCAGCCATTTTACAAGAGTAGCTCAATATCCCTCTTCCATTATCATTCTAATTTATAAGAGCTGCTCATAACGCCTCTCTTCCAAGATAGAATACTTTATTTCGGCGTTTTTTTTTCATCTGTTTTTTTAACGGAAAATTTATCCTCACTTTATGAGGATTAAGTCAATCGTCTGAAATTATTTGTTTAATGTAATGCAAAAAAAAGTATTTCAGAAAACTAATTGAATGGAATGGCTATTGAAGTTCAGCCAATATTTCTAATTTCTTTTCGTAAATCATTACCATTATTTAAAAAAAGCATAAAAGAGGTAGAAAGAAAACGAAATGTGCCTGGGGTTAACAAATAAAAGAATAATAATTAACAGATGTATGATTAATATTTATGTATTATTATTAAACCATGTTTGAGTACAGACGTTTGAGTGATATCATGTCCAAAGAAATATCTACTGCAGTTGGCTTCGAAATAGTAGACCCTTAAAGAGTATTCTTTAAGTGAATGTTATACATGTAGTGAATGGTTTTTAAGAACATAAACAATTCAAAGGTTTATTGCACAACAAGGTCGTTATTAATTTAATACTCTGCAGGATTTTTTATTTGTATTATTTTTTATGTGAATAAATGTTACTTTTTTCAAAGAATATATTTATTATAAACCGCTTCCGATATTTATTTTACATCTTAATAAATTTATAATTATTTTTATGAGGCAAGCTTTAAATTCTGTCATCCCAGTAGTAATGTGTCAAGCGGCTAAAAAGAAGCATATAGGCAGTTACTTAGTAGTGAATGTGTGTATAAGTCAGGCGTTTACTTGAAATTTAGTTATCGTGATTTGCCTTAAATCAGTAGTTATCGGTCGGTACGTAACCAGTCAACTCTAATATCTCATTTATGGTATGATATATTGACTTGGTTCAATAGATTTAATCAGTAACCAACTATTTTGGTATTTTTAATCAAAATTTAAAGTTTGGTAATGATAGTTTCATTTTTTACCAATAATGTTCAAACATCAAAAAAAAAAAAAACCGTTCCCTGAAAAGTAAGGAAATTTCATTTAACCAATTATGCACAGGAATGATAGAATTTTCTAGGATTTTTATAAATTTTTCTGAAGTAACTAGTCTTTTATTTAAGGAATAAAAGCTTGTATTCAAGGTTATCCTTAAATATTCTCGTCTTTAATAAAATTATTTTATTTTAATTCTAATTAAATTCATTTCCTGCTTTGCTTTCATTTCCTCCTATGCTTAGAATTTTTTTTCTTTTCATACTTTATTAATTTTATACTTCGGATTAATATTCTTACTTATTTCACTTCGAACTTCTTTATAACTGTCTATAAGTAAATTTAAAAAATACAACTATTAGCTACCTATTAAAATAGCAACAAAGTATATACAAATTATTAAAGAATAGCATTTAACCTTAAGTGATCTACCTAGATAAAAGAAAAATTGTTGTATTAAGGCAATATAATTCATTTATTGGGAAATATTTTTCTGCCTTTCTAAGGGATACATTTTCGGACTGATTTTAGTAAGGCCGTACAGCTCTACAGTACCTGAAAGGCTTATCTGTCATGTGGGTTAAACTAGACCTACCTTAAGGCACTTGATAAGAAACAAGAGGTAGGCAGATTTTGTATAAACAGTACATATCATTCATATTAAATCATAAAAAGTTTTATTGTTTCGTCTTCTTAAAAATCATAATATAGTATAAAGACCAACGCTGTTGAATAATACAGTTGCATTTATTATTGAGGAATAAATAAATACAATCAGACAGAATTTATAATAATTTAAGCTTGGTAAATGGTTGTTTAAGCTTCGCACTAGATGATTTCAGTTCTTAAGCTCAAACACTAGGGATAAATATAAATATAATCCACCCCTTGTTTCATATAACAGTAATTCAATTAAGTTTTCCTATAATGGTACATATTAAAAATCATGGATAAAGACTTGATGAAATTTATTTTAAATTAAATGAACATTAATGAAATTTGTAGAATTGGAGTATATAGGGAGTTTTCTGATCTTATATAATATAGATAGGATATATAGGGAATTTTAACTTATACCTTTTCTACATATCTCCGTAATAAGAATGTTCTTTAAATAATTATTTTTTTTTTTTTTGTTCAAACTCAATTCACACCTGTCACCCAGCGTGACAATCAGCGAATGTGTTGTTTACAATGAATTAAGACTTAGAGCATTTTGGGCATGATGAAAGAAAGGTGCCCAGCAGCACCTCTTTCCGGGCTTGATACCTTACGTGAGCAGGTCCCTCATCCAGCTTCTTTTTAGCCGCCTAGCTACAGGCATATCAGACGTGGCCATGTTGTTAATTAGTGTATTGTTATGTCCGTGTAATTTAAAAAAAAATCGTGAATAAAGAGTTCGTATGTGTTGTTTAATAGTAGGTTGCTATAAGTCAGAATGTAGAGTTTTATTATTTACGTACCAGGGAGCGTTCGTTATTAGTCTCAAAATTTTTGATTGAAAAGTTTGTAATTTAGTTTTTGTAAATAATTATTGAATTTAATTTTCTCAACACAGTGGAGAGTTTTCAGATGAGGCTTATTTACCTCTTGAATGAACTTACGAACTACAATTGAAACTAATTTGATGAAAATTTAATTTAAAGTCAACTTCTTCCATCTCCCAGCAAGGATTATCAGATTGTTATAGATATGATAAGTAAAAAATGACCAGTTCAGGGTTTTGTGAACTTTTTTTAAGACGGCCATGTCGTATGCAAAGTTGATGTTACAAACGAGTATTCCATCATAAAATAAAGAATTAAGGAACCCTATGTGTCGGTCGTTAGTTGGTTGTTGTTAATCGGTGAGTAGCGTCTTGTTGTTTACGTATCTGACATCTGTCAGTAAACATAATATTGTAAATATCAGTAAAAATAGTATTTTTCGAAGAACCGTCTTTCGACAGTAATCATACTACTGTCTAGTGTAACATTTTAAAGATATAAAAATAAGGGGGTGCATTATAATAACCAGCTTATTTAATGCCTTTTTTCTTTTAATAATTATATTTATTTTTCCTTTGTTATTTAAGAAGTTGTTCGTGTTGGGTCCGATTCGGTTGAATCGAACTTTGGTCAATGGTAAGGCAACTGTATGAACATAGTTATAGATATGAAGAGGATAACCGAAACTTCTTCGTTTAAATATTGAGCGATGGAACAGAATAACAATGCCGATAGAAGCGTTGTACCTATTTCTATTCTTAGCCCTCGGCTACAATAGCTCCGTTTAATTGAGTGATTGGATGAGTTGACGAATAACCCTGACGGGTGATGACAACCACTCAATTCATTCTTTGTCAACCGCCTGCAATATGTCAAAGCTCAATCCTTCGATGATATAAATACCGATATTGATGTTTCCTTGGTGAATGAGTCATCAAATTGATCTTTCAGGAATTCAAGAAGCATTATTCTCTTGTAAAAGGAATAATGAGGATGCAATAGGATTGTTGAATACATTTATAGAATTTCGATGTATTATGTTGATGTGATATTCTAATTCTAATTTTTCTAAAGACAAATGTAGGATATATCTTTTATAATTTTAAATATATATTTTTTTTTTATAAGAAGAAAAAATATTAGTTTTGGCTAGGATTCGAGCCCGGAGTTCCATGACTAGTCCGGCGCTCTAGCCACTTGAGCCACCAATCATATCCCGGTCAAGTCAATCCAATTTCTTCACTGACCTTCTTTTAGTGATACGGAAATTTGGGTTCAAATCCCGGCCAAGGTCAATCTTTTCTCATCCTATAAAAAATATTTAAAAATTATAAAAATAATTTTTCATTCGTCAAAAAAAGAAAAATAATTTAAGAGAAATCATTTAAGAATGTTTCATAAACTTCATCTCAAAGATAAATAGCTTTTAATCTTAAACATTAGATTAAACGTTAGAAGTTTAGAATTTAAGTTCTAATACTCAAATTCAGAGTTACGAACCATCACCGAAAATAATTCAAAACCTGAAATTCGAAAAAAAAAAAAAGACACCTTAAAATGCACTTTAGCAGACAAACATATAAAATAATAGTGCAGATAAAAAATTAAGACCTTAGCCCCTTGGCTATGGAAAAAATATGAAGAAAAAGAGCTGTTTAGAAGAATCACATAATATTTTTTATTTGCATAATTTTCTTTAATTATCATAATGTACACCCGTAGCGTTTAAAAATTCTCTTTGGGCTCAAAGTATTTATCATCAAAATTCATTTTTATATCTTTAAACTATAATTATAAACTTACTTTTATATTGTAAAAAATATTCTGAACTTTTATGCGATTTTTAATCAAAATGAATAAAATGAAAAGAAATAAAAGTTCAGCGATATCTTACTTTTCAGGATAGAAAACATGCATTGCCCATTGTATATATCTTCTACAGAGTTGGAATACAAATGGAGCAAAGTAGGGTAGCTACAAAGAACGTCCTTTTTATAAATTTATTTTAACATCGGCGATTCGCCTGCTACACGCCTCTCCTTGTGGAAGATGTAATTCCGGTTGCCATTTTATTGAACCTCAGAGACCATTCCCGGCCAAGTGGATCTTATAAATTCCAGCTTCCTGGTCAGGGATGGAATTCTAATTCTTCTGCAGCGAGGTATACTCAATATATATTGTGATACACTCGGGTCTTATTTTTCACCTCTATAACTCAATTTTTTGCGTTTATGTTTAACAGTCATGTGAAAAACGTATAAGTAAAATTAAATGTGATTGAAAAACAATTTTTTTTTTTTTGTGGTTCTCCTTGAAGATAAAGTTATAATAATAGTAATAAGAATAATGGAAAATGATATTATTAATAAGAAATCACTAGAGAATAAATAGCTTTTTGCCACATTATAAGTACCTTAATACTTAAACCTGTTAGCCCAACTCTTTAAAATAGTACTTCTAATTCTATTTTACTAAAAATTCTAGTTTACTAACCGATCAATACTTATTTACTTCAATGCATGTGCTTTGTGTCTTGTTATGTTTTTAATAATATCAGGGATTTTTTAATGCTAAAAGATTAATAAAAAAATTCAGTAGCAGAATATAAGATATTTTAATAATTCATTTATATAAAGTTTCTATAAATTTCTTCTCCTTCCTACTTTCCAGAATTGAATCTTATGATTCTTTCACACTTGCGATGCCTATTACAACATAATTTTCAATATTGTCAACGAATTCAATTAAATCTAATGGTTCGACTAAAATCACGAAAAAAATGTCCAGGAGTTTTGATTCTAAATCAACAATTTGAGAATTCTAAAAACAAAAAGACAATATAAAACAGATTTTTTTATGGATATTATAGATTTTCAATGGTTCGTCATTCATTCATGGGTATGTAATTGTGTTAGAGACAACTTTCAGCTTATCGCATATTGCGTTTTGAAGTTAAACCCCTTTATTGAATTTAAACATTGAAACATTTATATTAATTTGAATTTAATTGTGTCCGTAAAATGTTCTTGTTAAAAATAATTTACTGGTCTAACTAAGTATCTATAACTTTCCCTTCTCAATTAAATTTTATATCCATCTTCGAAATACATAGTTTTTTTTTTTAAATAAGAAGTTAAGCGGATTAACCACGATGTATCTGATTGTTAGGAAATTGTGTTTTTGCTGTTGGGAAAGCCGTTTTAATTCACAGTTAAACTAAAAAGAATAAAACAAGAGAGAGATTTAAACTAATTCCGAAACAACAATCGCTTCTAAAACAGGCGTTAATTAAAACTACGGCTGGATAAATGACTAGAGAAAACAGGGAAGGAATTAGACAAAATAAATAAATAACGGAGATAAAGGGAAGGTAATTACCGACAACAGCGGTCCAATAACAGTTGGCCGTGGGAGCGGCCGCCCTTTTTGGCGCCCAGTTGCCACATTACCAGCGCGCGCCAAACTTCATTACCATGCAAATCTAACAGTTAAAAAGTACAGTCTGATCGGATAAGGGCAGAGCTTAGCATTCCGCTTCTCGGTCCTTTATTATTTTGCCCTTTGTGTACTTTTCAGGGATTGGGTATATCCGTTCCCTCACCTCCTTTTCTATTTTTTTTTCTCTAAGCGGATATTCTTTCCTACACTTTCAATTATTTTCATATGATGTATATAATTTTATATCTCAGTGATGTATGTATATATTGCAAACAATGCCATATCAAATTATACCACACATAAATTGGACTCCTTTTACATCAGGAGGTTCCATCCTTTAAGCAATGCTAAAATGCTTTTATTTGCTGGTTTAAAAAAGGCAAGAAAGACTTCCAAATCGCATTTGAGAAAATTCTTACCAAAACTATGTATTAAGAACCAAATCATTGCAAAGGAAATACTTTTTTTAATGTAATGAAAATAAGGGCGAGGATATATAACATACTAATTGCAATATACTGCAGTCACCTATAGTAATCAAAGGAGGAAATATATCGAGGGTTCTGCGCTCAGAATCCCAAACATAATAAAGGAGTAAAATCGGTAAGGTTATTACCAAATAAGAAAATTTACGAGAAAAAATAGTACGATATTAATGGAACATAGATTTCTTGATATATAGGATTTTTTTTTTTTAATTTTAGAGCCAATAAAAAGAAAATAAACTCCGCAGATGTGAAATATCTTAAGTGTTATTCGAAAGCAACAGACTAAATTCTTATCTTGAACAATGACATGAGAAGAGTTTTTGTATAGTCATGTAAACCAAAACTACGTTTTGCGTGCACATGGGAAATTTCGCGAAGTGGACTTGTTGCTCAGTTTGCAACAGAGCTATTCGAATAAGCAAGTCATACGAAAAGGCCTTTGCGTTGCTCAAAACATTGTATGAAACTGAATTTTAATAATTAATGGAATTAGGTATGTTTACTAATGCCAGAGGCTTTACATGTTTTAGTTAAAACCAGCTATTTAGACAACAGCTATTTTACACCTTTTTTATGAATTTATGGAACTATAATTTTATCTAGCGATTTAACTCCTTTTATTAAAAATTGTCATTATCATAATAAAGTAAAACATATTTTCCAAAAAAACGATTTTTTTTAGCTCAAGAACATATCTGATTGAAAGAAGACTTTAAATTTAAATACTTGCAAGCAACTGTAAACTAATTCAATATGAAAAATAACTGGGTATTTATTAATAACGCAGACCTGTAAGTGAGTGGTTACAATTTGAGGTCGTGCGATCACACAGAATCAACTCATCGATTCAAAACACAACGGCTATACTAACACTTAATCATAGCCCAAGTTTAGCGAGCTCACAAAGTGTTGTTTGGCCGATGCAATTATAATCATCGTTGAGGCAATGCAAATATTGTTCTAACAGCAACCTGAATATCTCAGGAAATTATGAGCAAATAATGAAAGCTAACATTATTTTATTTTACCTCATAATCGATTTTTTTTTTAATAAAAATTTATTGTTAATATATATTTTAATAATACCACAAAATAAGTACTTTTTACAGATAGATTTATTCTGAATTTATTTCTGACTGAACTAAATATATATAGAAAGGACGTGCAGCATGGTTCCGCTATTTAAATTATTTTTGCTTGAAAAATGATGAATTTATTTGTTCCATTAATGCTTACAAGAGTAAATCGAGAAGAAGTATTAAACTTTCTTCCTTTATCATGTTTATTCATGAAAATTTTATGATTTTTCCAGGAAGAGGAGAACAATGTAGAGGCCTCCAAATGGCAGTTTCCAAACACCATCTTGATACCTTTACAACTTGTTGACTCATTATCACAAAACTTATATTTTTAACGATCAATGGCTGAATGGCAATCGAAAACACGCAAGGATGGAGTTTGAACCGTATTACCGAAGCTGAGGCAACAAAAGGCAAGTGGGAGGGGACTGGCGTCCAGTGAACCACGAACATTAGCAACTCGAGTGACCAGCCTCGAAGAGAAAGAGGGTGTAAAATATCAGACAAAGGGACAACGACCTCCAAAGCCGGTCTTTGTCCTCTTCTGCTAGGCTGGGCTATCACGGCTCTTCAGCCGGCCGCTTGCTGGCATCCTGTCCGGCGTGGAAAATCGCGTTAACTCCCTCTTAGAACTTGCAGATTACTAGAAAAGCGTTGAGACTTTGGAGGAAAGGAACATCCCTACGGAGGCACTAAGTCGGATGTTTCTCTTTTATTCCAAATCCAACGAGTGAGTCGTTTCTAAGAGATGAAATGTATAATGATATCACATCTGATAGCAGTTAAGCATAAACGAAAGGACAAGAGGCCCTCTCTCGAAATATCAATCATATCTTACTAACATATTATACAATGGCTGCTAAAATAAATAAAAATAGTTTATACAAATACAAAGACTAATAAAAATATTAGTCTTTAAGTACATTAAATTTTCTAAGGATATTAACTTATAGTAATTAGCTGATCTAGAGCCCTCAATAACAACTATGAAAGCTCCAGGGTATGTGCTATTTGAGAAAACTAGATGGCGAAAAAGATAAGGCAAAATAGATAGAAGCCCTTACAGATCATTATAGATGCTACGTCAGCAGCTGAAGTAGATATCTTTACTAACTGCTCATTGTTAACAAGGAAAGGCGTACTGCTTATGCGAAAAGGTTGTTAACGTGTTTTATGAGAAGAATAAAATATTTCCGTAATCCGCCTGCCGCCTGTAAAAATACAGGTGCTTAAAATTGAGAATTTAATTCCAATTTTGTTGGCTCGGCCGTTATTATTAACCCTTTCTATCGATTCTTATTTACGACATATCGTCGAAAGATATGACAAAAAAATATTTATGTAAAAACTCAAACGAATCCCTGTAAAGTATGAAGTTCTACAGTTAATGGGGCCAACTACTATTCTTAGTACACCAATGCATGAATTACTGACCCCATTTTCCAATAATAAAAACAAAAAAAACAATTTGAATTGAGGAAGAAGTTCAGTGTTTACCCTCCGGTAGCACTTAATGTAAGCCAAATTGTCTATTTTTAGTAAAAGAAAAAAGAGTGGTAAGTGAAAGTTGTGTGAAGCGCGCACCGCACCAGATTTTTTGTACCCTGATGATGCCCGATTAGGCGAACATTTGATCTGCCAATATTTATAGATGAGACTGTTTTTGTCCTTCCTTCTATCTATGGATTTTTATGTTATTAATCTATCATATGGATTTTTATGTTGGTTTTTACAAAATTGAATAAATTACTGTTGTACATAACTTTATAGCTGCTGTGGCTCTGAAGAGGAAAACTCGGGTTACAAGCAGTTTTAGAATAACGATTTGCCTCAGGGCAACTACGAGTATATAGCAAACTAGAGCATACGGAGGTCAGTGGGGTTTCGCTTGAGCAAACAACATTCTCGGAAGAGGAGGAAAACCGATTGTGGCTGAGTATCGGGTTCGGTCCGGTCCCCAGTTGACAAAAAAAACTTTGTAGTGCTGTGGATGATGCTAATGGATGATCTGGTCAAATCCCAATATAAAACATTCTCTTTAAATTTTCATGAATTGACATTAGTTGGTTAAGGTCAAGTAGGTAAATATATAGACAGGATATTAGGTGGCTATACGTTTAATATTAGATACAGAATAACAGCATGCACTTCAGGCTCTTGCTTTCGAGCGATAATGCTTAGGGCGGTTGGTTGCTCAATGGTTCCTGCGGGAAAGTTAGGTTGCTTAAAACAATATCCTTCGATTGTGGCAGGGATGTGATTAAAAGTAAATCGTAATAATGATTACTCATCACGCTTTCTCAGTATACTGGTGTTCATCAAGGTAGCATCATAGGTTCTATGTTATATTATCTTAAAATGGTTAGATAGTTGACACCGTGGTTAAATAATCACGAAAACCGATGATATCTCTAGCCCTCGTTATAGCTACAACAACCATCCATTACGCTCCAAATTTACCATTGATCCATCAAAAAACTTGAAACAGGATAATAAAAATTAAAATAAGTTCTAAATATACAAATTTTTATTGTAATTCAAATCATATCTGTGGACCTTAGAAACAAAAATTTCAGAATGACATTTTTCATTTTAAGTATATCTATCTAGATATGGTGCTAAAAAACCTATAAACGTGAATATTTTCTCTCTAAAAGTTTATTAAGCTTTTTTAGCAGAAATATTACTCTTTGGAACCCTCCATTAGAATAATTTCAGTTCCAACTTGGTACTTTAGTTGTGGGAGCAAAACTAACCGAAGGGATGAACCCCACCTCAACTCCAAATGTTGAGAGTAGTGGGGTCAGTAATATGGATGTAATTGAAGCAGTCGATGCGTGGGACGCATGGGCTAAAGTCACGGGAAGGAAAAGGAATTCTCCAGGTGAATCACGAGACCCCAGGAAACAGAAAAGAACAGGCTCGGAAAGTGAAACTTCTGCTATTCCTGTAAGTAATTCTTTTGAAGCTCTTAATAATATTAGGCAACCAGAAGAACCTGTATTAAGTTCATCGGCCTCCGTTGTATCAATACCACCGATACATATTAACGATACATATTGATGTTCATAATTATCATTTTATTAGTTATCTAGAAAGCCAATGTCCACCCAATTCTTTTTTCCTTAAAACTACAATTAAGGGGGTTACGGTCTACCAACAGACCTCAGATGTTTATAGAAAGCTGGTAAGCAGTCTCCGACATAACGGAGCTGACTTCCATACATACCAGCTACCTGAAGAGAAAAACATGAGGATAGTTGTGAAAAATTTGCACCACACTACTCCGGTTAATGATATAAAAAAATATTTCGAGAAATATGGGTATGAGGTTACGAATGTAGCCAATGTTCAATCTCGCTTCAATAAAAAACCTTTACCAATGTTTTTCATAGACATCTCTAAGGCTAAATTTTATGAAAAATTTATGAAATTAAATCCATTTATTACACACGCATCATCATCGAAGAGCCTAGAAAAAAAAGGTTAATACCCCAGTGTGTTAGGTGCCAACAATACGGGCATACTAAATCATACTGCAATCATGCACCTCGTTGTGTAAGATGTGGCCAAGGTCACGATAGCACCTCATGTACCAAGCCGAGAGATACAGCAGCCAGATGTGCTAATTGTAATGGTGAACATCCAGTGAACTACCGGGGATGCCAAGTTCTCAAGGACCTGAGGACTCAAAGAAAAGCAAGAATCAACCGCTCCCAACGATCTTCGCTTCCGTCTCCGCCTCCGCCCTCGAGCTCCGAGCATTACCCAACTCTGCAGCCACCCAAGAATGCGCAGCGACCAGTGCAGAAAAGTCATACGCAGAGGCTCGTTAAGAATCAGCAGCAGGATCACCATCAGCATCAGAATCAACAGCAGGATCACCATCAGCATCAGAATCAGCAGCAGGATCACCATCAGCATCAGAATCAGCACCAAACATGTTCGGGCATGAGACGGGAATTCAACCAGCAGCCACCTTCAGCTGATAATTCCTCAACAGCCCCTCCTGAATTGTTTCAATTACTTAATGGCCTGAACTCCCTCATCCAACCCCTTTTTAGCCTCCTCCAACAGCTGGCACAGGTGACACAAGCCATGTATCGTCCAAATGGCCCCTTATCAGCTGACTGCGGGTTCTTTGTCCATCCTTCTTTGGAACGCCAACGGACTGACACAACACAAACCTGAACTGGACTTATATCTTCACCGAAAAAGAATCGACGTGGCCCTGATAACAGAAACTCACCTGACACCACGAACTAAATTTGGTATTTCTGGCTATATAATACACAGGACGGACCACCCCGACAGCACTGCCCATGGTGGTACAGCTATACTCATACGATCATCATTATCCCACAACCATATACACTTACCTAGTACACCTGACATTCAATCAACAGGCATAACATTGTACATAAAACACTACACAATGACACCAGCCTCGGTGTATTGCCCGCCAAGATATGTGCTGACATCTTCGATGTTTTGCAATTTTTTCCAAAGCTTAGGGCGGTGTTTTATAGCAGGAGGTGATTTCAACGCCAAGCACCAATTTTGGGGATCACGTTTAAGCACGCCGAGAGGTAGGAATCTGAGGGCTGCTATCCATGAGCTTCCATTAGACACGATAAATCCTGACACACCGACATACTGGCCAACATCACTACGTAAATCTCCGGACCTTTTAGATTTTTTTATTACAAAAGGACTGCGGACTGTTCCTCACACCATACATACGAGTTCTGATCTTTGCTCTGATCATTCCGCCGTACAACTCATTATTCTGGATGGGGCGGTCAACGTAGAAAGAAGACCGAAACTTATTAACGGCACAATAGACTGGGATGCTTACAGAGAACTATTAGATAAGTCGTTTTCCATCCCACTTTCTATAAAAGATGAAATTGAATTAGTAGAGGCTGAGGACAAGTTTACCTCAAATATTCAAGAAGCGGCATGGTCTTCATCAATGCCCAAAAAACCCAGTTCTGCGCAGTTACCGCAATACCCTCAGTTTATAAGGGACTTGATCAGGGCAAAGAGAAGGGCCCGTAAGTAATTCTTTTGAAGCTCTTAATAATATTAGGCAACCAGAAGAACCTGTATTAAGTTCATCGGCCTCCGTTGTATCAATACCACCGATACATATTAACGATACATATTGATGTTCATAATGGCAGACTGACAGACGCCCCTCAGATAGACAGACATACAACAGACTTAATAATCAACTGAAAAGAGAGATTCAAAAATTCAATAGGACAAACTATCACGCGTACATTACTGGTACATTACTCTCGACGGACGATGGAAGCTTATGGAAGCATACCAAAAAGCTGTTAAGGCATCGAGAGGTGTCTGCACCACTTCGAAAAGAGGATGGCTCCTGGGCCGTGTGGGATAAGGAAAAATCCGAAATCTTCGCCAATCACCTTTCTTCTGTATTTACACCATTCACTGACTTCATAAATGCAGAACACGATACCATGGTACTTAACACTTTAGACATTCCACTACAGTTGACACTTCCACCACCTCCGTTCACTCCTTCTCAAGTCGCATTACAAATCAAACAGTTACCAAAAAGGAAAGCCCCTGGTTATGACTTAATTAAAGCTGAGGTACTCCAACAAATGCCTAGAAAAGCTCTTGTATTTCTCACGTCAATTTACAACTGTAAACTAGGAACGTCCAAATTCCCAATACAATAGAAATACTCACATATCAGAATGATCCACAAACCAGGTAAAGACGTATACAATCCTTCATCATACAGACCAATTAGCCTCCTCCCAATTTGTTCCAAATTATTTGAAAAATTAATACACAAAAGATTGGTTGAGATACTAACGGAACAAAAAGTATTACCTGACCACCAATTCGGCTTTCGCACTTACCACTCAACGATACATCAATTACACAGAGTTACTGACTACATTATAGGAGCTTTAGAACAAAAACTATATGCGACTGGAGTATTTTTGGACGTTGCTCAAGCATTTGACAAAGTCTGGCACCAGGGTCTTCTCTTTAAACTCAAGACCATATTACCGCACACTTATTACCTTATTCTTTAATCATTTCTCTCCGACAGATTTTTCTCCGTCCGACAGGGTTCAGAAATTTCTTCAATACATCCGATATTGGCGGGAGTACCCCAAGGTTCAATACTGGCACCCTTACTCTATATCATCTACACTTACGACATACCCATTATTACGGAGACATTGACTGCAACTTATGCTGATGATACAGCAATTATCACTAAACATCAGGACGCAACACAGGCATCATTAACTTTACAACATCACATATACATACTACACGACTGGTTCCAACTATGGAAAATTAAACTAAATCATAACACATCACATTTACACTTAGAAAACATACCTGTCCACCCGTTTATATTGACAATAACCAAATTCCTCAGACGGACACAGTACACTATCTGGGACTCACTTTCGACAGAAGGATGACATGGGGCCTGCATGTCAAAATGAAAAAAAGAACGCTTACCAAAAGACTTAAACTTCTGTATCCATTACTTTCTAAATCTTCAAAATTAAAACTGAAACAAAAATTAAATACGTACACTTACTTACTCAAACCCATATGGACATATTCCTCACAGATATTCGGCATAGCTAAAAAGACTCACTTACAAAAACTTCAAACATTTCAATCAAAATTGTTACGACTCATCACAAAAGCACCTTGGTACGTGACTAACTACACTTTACATACTGACCTCCATCTGCAGACAGTCGACCAACACATAACGACACATTACAAACGATTTTTTAGTAATTTGTACGGACATCCAAACAGTTTAATAAGCAATATGGTTGACATTCGCATGGATACGAGAAGACTAAAAAGGCGCTGGATGAGGGATCTGCTCTTTTAGACAGCCAAGGTAATTGACTCAAGCCAAGAAGGGGGTGCTGTTGGGTGCTTTCCTTCCTCATGCCTGACATGTCATTATTTCATCTTACCGCCATCACATTCGCTGATTGTCCGCACTTTGCAGACAGGTGCGAATTAATAATTAAAGTAAAAAAAAAAAAAAAATATATCTACGTTAAATTTAAAATCTCAATCAGGTCTTTGACTTTCAATCTCATTTCTATTTTATGTACTTTGCGTTTTATGCATTTTATAATTTATTATAGAGGCAATTTATTAAACTAAATCGAGTTAGTTACCCCATTTATTAATCAAGAACGGCTATACTAATTATTTACGATATTTGATTTGTTGAATTTTTCTCCACACCAAATTGCAGAATGGTTATAAACACATCGGACATGGCGTATGAAATAAATACGGGATAACTAATACCTTTTTATCAGTTTATCAGGATTCGAAGAAATTAGAAAAACACATTTTTTACTCGGGCTCCTAAATGATGTATTTATACCATAAGAAGATTAGTTCCACATAAATATTATCATAAATGGGTTATGGCTGAGAGGGAGAGGGAGAATTGTTTATTTTAACGATTAAACCGATTTCAACGAATGACAAACTGGATTTTAAAAACAATTTTTATTATTATATAAGTGTCTGACCCATGATTTGATCAATTTCACTGGTAATGAGTTCCCGTAAAATAATTTTCAGATGGCCATTTCATGTTGTCACTGAGCTGAAAACTGAAGCTCCGACTTAAAGACTTAACTAGAGCCTTTACAGGCATTGGAAACTTTTATATTAGGCATTCAACTGAACTTGATTGTCACACCTTACAGAATATTTAACAATATCCAAATCCAACATACATCACTCTATAAATATTTAACTTTCGCTAAATAGGATTTGTTAACAAATCTTGGTGCCAAAAAAAAAAGAAAGAAAAATATTTAACTATTCCTTCTATTTTTTTTTTTTTTTTAAGAGGACATTTTAGTCCCTTGGTATCATTCACTGTTCCTAACCAGCGAAATAAATTTCTATTCCGCTTAGAAGTCGTGCTAAACCGGGAAACACTAGCACCAAAGACGGACACTTTTTCTGTATGTTACTTCACCACTTCTTTTTGAATGGAAAAAAAAAAAAATACCATTAGTAATAAGTAAGATAGAGCATTTTAAAAATTCAATTCAAAGGAATTTTAAAAAGTTGTAAAATTATTTTTCTTTTGCTATTATTTTGAAAACTTAGTAAAAAATAATTGATTTAGTAAATTTATCTTCTCGAAATACTTTACGCCAATATCGCTGTCCGTTCTTGAGAAATTAATTGATTTGGACATTAACATTAACATTGCTACTTAGTCGATGTCTACATTTCCTGATAACCTGTTAACACGTGTTATGTAATACGAGGCAGCTGACATCCTACTACAAAAATAGCAAGAACCAAGAAAACACGTCAACATTATTGGTATTGGTAACGCGTAAAAAACATCCTACACACTCTATTGCACATACTAATCATTTTTCAAGATGGTACATATAAAAATGTTTTCTTGGCAGAAATTCTTGAGGCTTACACAGGAAAGGGAATCTAAAAATACTTGAAACTCAATGGTGACAACAGAATTTCCAATAAATCATACGTAGCCGAGCTTACATTAGTCTTCTAGGGATAGTAATAAAGAGCATAAATATAGATATTAAATATATTTATTATTGTAACGTGGAGCAAAACCTTATCATTTTGTCTTTTACATGTAAAAGAGTTATGGACACTTTTTTGGAACAGTTACCTAACTCTTCTAGTATGTTCCAGATTGTTCGACAATATTCTACGTCCTTCTGGAATGATCTATTTCGAACTAAAAATAAGCAATGGACTGTCTCTGAAGATCGAAGAATATGGTTAGCTGTCTGTCCACTGTATTGTTACAAGTAGTTACTTTTTGTAACGTTGTTAATAACTTGAATTTTATTTTACGTTGAGAATTATTATTTTTCGTAAATAAAAATTATTTAAACCCACATCAGTGTTACATTATTTATTGATTAGTGCTTATGTTATTTAAGTTTTAACAGTGAAGCAATCATGCATTTGCTAATATAATAGAATAACGATCAAGTACGATATACTATCAATCAATTACACTAAATCTACACTACTAAGTCGGAATGGGTATCGAGCGTTAACCAATACAACATTAGCCAATACAAATATTAAGCCAACACAATAGAACGGTGTGAATTAGGGGTTCCGATTGAGCGATCTGATTCCAGGCGGTGCATTAGCTATTCAAAGGCCAATGATTTATATCTCCTCGAGCTACTCAGTCAATGAGCCATTAGTCGCCTTAAGCCAATCAAATAACTATTTATTGACAAAAAAGATATGTACACTCTTTCAACGAACCCCATAAATAAGTTATTTCTAATTGTAATCAATGATCTTCTTTTGATTTTGTTCATATAATGGTAAGAAAAAGGGAGGTTGAATATCGTGTTGAATTATACATACTTGAGGCCGTCTACTCAGATTTCCTTATTTTGTTATGCAATAGGTAAATGCAGAGCTGGGCTGGCATTGAAGTATAGACTGAAAGAAAGCACCTTCTGAGTTTGACAGGGTTGAGCGGGGAGTGTATAAAGGGAGGGATGAGAGCATAAAATTTCCACACACAGTCAAACAGTTAGATAATTTTTTCCATTAAGAAGTTTCATTTAAATCCTTTATCTTTTTCATTCAATACCTTTATGAAAAAGAATAATGAAACAGTTACCATGATCGGTTTTATGTTATTTAATCATAAAAGGAAACTACATACTCGCATCTTAATTGGAAATCCGTTAACATGAGATGCCATTCTCATGATATAATAAATGTCCCCCATTTTTCCCAAAGCTATTCGAAAAACAAATCATTCATTCAAATATGATTCTCCTAAAATTATACACCATGAAAGAAATAATTTTTAATAAAATATCAAAGTATTGAAAACTACGTATAAATATAATAGCCGAGCAATAGACCAAAAAACCGTGACGTCCTAAATAACAAAACATTTTTACTTTCACTTACCTATACATGAAATATAGGTGATAGCCAGGTATCCTTATAGTAAGGATACAGTTGTGAACAGACTAACAGTGAAGGTGTGAACAGACTAGCTCAAAAACTATAAACCGTACGATCCTGAAATTGGGTATTTGGTATGTATACGCCCGCGATGAGACAGCGAAAATACAATCAAAATTGGTCAAAAGGAGGGGATACTTTATTTAAAGAATTTCCTCTGACTTCTACGTTCTTTTCGATTTTCTCAAAAATGGCTTTAACGATTGAGATCAAACTGGGTATTTGGTGTATGTAAATGCCCGCGATGTGACAGAGAAAATTTCATTAAAATTGATCAAACGGAAGGGGCACTTTATCTTATAAATGTTTTCGGTTATATCAAAAACGGCTGTAATGATTTTGACCATATTCGTCATGTTTAATGAACATCAAGTCTTCTTTAATATTAGGTAAGCTTTATCATTATTATAATGTTCTGAGGGGGCTAAAATGGGGAAGTGCTCTTTTTCGTTTTCTTATAAAGTACCTTTGTATTTGTTTAAGTATATGGAGAAATAAACTCTCGTTACGTCTAAAAAAAAGAAATGGCTAATTATGAAAAAAAAAAAAAAATCAAGTAAACACATAAAGGAGAAAAAAACAAGAATATTCCGTCAAATCATAAAACACGTTGAGTCCACGCATGCTACGCCTAATGACAGACCAATGTTTATAATTAAATCCGTTCTGTTCATTTAATGTAAATTATTTGTTTCATGGTAACTAAATTAAGTTTTTAACAACTACATAGAGAATTTGAAAATCAGACGACTTGGAGTACTTTGCTTGTATTGCCGAATTATCACAAGTAAAAACTTTCATTTAATAAAAAACAATTTAGTGTACTTTAGAGAGAAAATAAAAACAAAAATAAGTAAATAAATGTGGAAAAATTCGTGACTCTGAGAAATGGCAATTAACAAAACGCGTCAATTTCTAATTTCTAATACCTATAAAAACCCGGTATAAATATACCTATAAATACCATAAGGTCAGGAAAAAAAACCAAAAACCTTTACCGCGTTACATAACTAACTATTCCTTCTATTCCTTAACAGTCCTGAAGTTGTCGTTGTATAATAGAATATTATTGTTCATTAGTACATCCATGTGGTTTACCTAGCATCTATGTGGTTTAACTTCGTTAATACGTCTATGTGGTTTACCTAGCATTATCCATCAGCGTAATTGTAATTATATTCATCATACAAACATATTTATTTAATATTTTGAATGATTTTTAACTTTAGTCTTAAAAAATTTTATTACCAATTTTGTTCATTGTAGAGCATCATTAGGAGAATGTAGTCTCGAGTCATAATATAGTATTAATTTATTAACCTCAAGAATCCTATTATAAAACACACAGACATATAAATATAAAAATGTTATTTAATTAATTTTGCGACTAAACGAAGTTCAATTCTGGACTGTAATTCTATATAGACAGGTTTATAAAAATTTTCAGAAAAGGGAGACCTCTTTGGTTCTGCTAAAGAAATTTCCTTATTCAATTTATGAAATTCGGAGAAAAACATTGGAGGTGACTAAGCCAGGGGATGGGGGGGGGGGGCGTCCCGAGGGGCCACTACCCCCTCTGACCCCCGCATCCCTTGTCGCCCCCTCTTTTCCTCTTCGCCTCAATTTTCCTTCATAAACAGGCAAAAAATTGGGGAGCTCTCGGCACGTTGTTGTTCTTAGGCCCCTCCGCCATTCGGTGCTATACATCTCACATCTCCTTTCTTACTCCTCCTTTTGAGGACGAGGGGTGAGATAAAGGATAGGCAACGGCTCTATATCTAGGTTATGGCTGTAACATGAATACAGAAAACGTAATGAAATAAACCCCTGTTTTCTAGTATTTCCTATAAGGGAAAGCAAAAAATATTGAACATCATGTACAGATATGTAGGTCTACTGGGTGTCCCAGACCTAGTGTAAAAAAAAAGGATAATACTGCATGTTAAACGGGGTAGAATGGCGCAGAAAAGAGTTTCCTATCTCAATCTGTTGAAGAGATAGAATTTTTTTTGTTTTTATTTTTAAAATCTTACTTTTTTCTGAAAAAATACAGTTTTCTCTACTTTGGTTTAGCTTAGAAACAAAAACGATATTTTCTTAATCAGCATTAAATTTTCTAAAAGATAAGTAGGCGTAGTTATTTTAAATCCACTTTCAGTGGGACTACTACTACTAAACTAACTCTAACTCATGGGAAGTACGGCATCCATTACTTTAGATGCAGGCTCTAGCGCGCTTCCTCATTGCCCCAGCAGTGACATTCTCTAGCGTGTTTTTCATCAGACAAACTTCTTTTAGACTAAAAAGGTAAAGTGCAATTGTATCATGAGTTTAGTTACACCACTAAAAAGATAACAAAATTCTGCAGTTTTTTTGGAAATTTGACAGCTTCTAGGGTGCTCCGGAGGGAAGTGAAAATTTTTCAATTAACTATTAAAAATTTAAGTTTTAATGAATGTTTTGTGTTTAGCGCATTAAAAGTCCCACTGAAAGTGGATTTAAAATAACCAAACCCATCTCATATTTTAAAAAATTTAATGCTGATTAAGAAATATCATTGTTTTTGTTTCTACGCTAACCCAAAGTAGAGAAAACTGTCATTTTTCAGAAAAAAAGTAAGATTTAAAAAAAAAAAAAAATCTATCTCCTCAACAGATTGAGATAGGAAACTATTTTCTGCGCCATTCTACCCCGTTTAACATGCAGTATACCCATTTTTTTTTTACACTAGGTCTGGGACACCCAGTATATTGTAATGAAAATAAGTTTTAAATAATTTATTAATTTCTCTTTATTAAATCTTTCCCACCTCCCCTTATATAATAGCTTAATCTGTACTTGTATTGTTTTTTCGTTTAGCCAAAAAATTTAGAAAGCCAAAAAATTTTTAAAAATATTTCTATCGATTAATGGAATTCATGGATTGGAGATTTCCTTCCCCTCCAGAGTTGAAGAAAGAGCTGGGAAAATTCCTTATGTGTACCTAATTCATATGTTAAATGTTTTATAATTTTTCGGTTGGGAGGAATCCCGGCCATTGCCAATCTAATCTCTTCAGATAAAATTATCGTATTAACAGTTAACTCTATACATAAGAACATGAAAGGTTCCCGGATTCTCTAAAAATCGTAGTATTCGGACTACTATTGGTCATATTGTGGTGTACAAAAAAACAAAAATAAAATAAATAATCCTCTGAATAATATATCTCCTGCACCTTGAAAAATATTGCGTTTACTTATTTTCATTTTGTATGTATTAGTATTGTACATAGATTTAGGTGGAGGTCTCTGGAGTTGTGTAGGTAGCCTTTTTATCATTATATACCTTCGATGTTAAATGCTCAAAAGCTGGAGAAATAAATATCTACTGCAGTGCCATAAGAGTTTTTTAGCATCTCTTTTTGTAGCGTGAAGGGAAGCTATTAAAGAATCTTGGTGGGTGGAATTCAAAAACATTCATTCGGATCGTTAATCATTTCCCCAACCTAACCTATAAATATCTAATCTGGGTATTAAAGCGAATTATTTTTATGAATAGAAAGACGAAAGAAAGAATAGCTAATGCGGAAGATCTTGAATGGGTTCATAATTTTGATCAATTTTAAAAAGCAATTTAAACATCACAATTTATTTTAATCATCATTTTAATAATAATTTTTAAAATTATCTACAAGGATTTAATAATACGAGTGAGAGTTTATTTTAGATCTGCCAAAGAAATAAATGAAATGATATTTTCAGAGGGAAAATAAGGGTAGAGTAATATTTGAAATGTAACTGAAAGAAAACAAATTCATATTCAAATCAGAATCCAATAAACTGGCTTTTAAAAGAAAAAAAAAAAAAAAAAAAAAAAAAAAAAAAACACTTTTCCTATTGAACATCAACTGAGTGGAAAATGTAAAAAGAAAGTTTGGCGAGGCATTAAAGAGCTGAATAGCAGCTGCTTCATCGGTTCTTTGATGATTGCCCCAGACCAATCCCCTCTCCCCCCGCCCTAGGACACCTGAGCATTTTAAAAAATAGGAGCAGCTTTTCATTTCGGCAAAATTAAACAGTAATTTAATTCTTAATGTAATGAGATTTTGAAATGTATTTACATATTGTCATACTACGACCTCGTCAATTGATCGATTTAAAGATCAATCCTAAGCAATGAAACTCACGCAAGAGAAGTGAGTAGGGAAGTTTGACAAGATACTTACACGTGAATAATAAAAAAATATGTATATTTCGCTTAAATCAAGAATTAAATATAAAAATAATAAGAAAAAGGTCTAACAAAAATTTATCAGCTATAGATCGGTTGAGCACACCACTCAAATGATGCTTGCTTCACCTTTTGATAGCCGTTATGATGAATGGTTAAACATGGACTGTTCGTTTATGGTAGACAACAAAAATAAGCTAACAGGACAACTCGTTTAGATTTGTTCACCGGTATAAGCTTGAAAGATAATCTCACTAGCGAATATCCAAGAGAAACAGATTAATACTTATACTTAGTTATAATTTTTTTATCCAATCTAAATTAATGATAAATTTTATTTTACCTAATTATATAATTCAAAATTTATTGTAGTTCTCGGTTATGTAAATAAATTTGTCACATAAATTTTCGCCACTGAATCAGAAGAACCAGCTTTTAATTTTATTTTATACTTACGCTCCTCTTAATAAGATAATTTAAAAATATATTTTAGTATATAAAATATTGTTTGTATAAGCAGATTACGAAAGTATGTTTTTATTTGATAATTTAATATGTAATGTTTGATTAATTGTGTTATCAAAGATAAATTTTAATAAACTATCCGATATTTATTTACATAAACAGTGATTTTTTTTTTTTTTTGGCTCTAACTTAGTCAATATAATTTCTGATCCAGAATATGAGGTACATTCGTAATCAGCACAGCATTTCTTAGAAAATTTCATAATCAAATGATTTCGTCCAAGACCTTCCATATACTGGAAGCACTCAGCTTTTGCTCTAATGTGTACGCGTCTTCTTAACGTTCACACCCGTTTATATCGGAAACAACCTAATTGCTCTGACGGACAAAAATTCGCTACTTGGTACTAATGATGGACAGGAGGCTGACATGAGGCCTACACGCACGTCAAACTGAAAAGACATAACAAACGATTCAAGATAATGATATTTCTCTTTTTAAAATCATCAAAATTGAGAAATAAAACAAAAACTATATTTATAAGCATTACAAATTTTAGACTCATCAAAAAATACCAACCTACAAAAACTGGAATCTTTTTAATAACAATTTTTAAGATTTATGGAAGAGCTCTTGGTAGGTAAAATTCTGCATGGCGCATGGATCGACCGACGTATACTTAGTTTCTATTCTCGATTTCATATGAAACAGAACGGACAAAACTACAAACTAATAAAAGACATGGCCACGGCTAATAGAAAGCGAATGAAAAGGAAGTGGATGAATCATCTCCTCTCCTGAATTAGGAAGGCTCTGTTTAAGTTATGTTAATGAGGTCCTGCTAGGCACAGTGTTTCCTCAAGATTATGTAATAAAATACCCAAGTTATATTTTCTTATCATATCAGACAAGTAGTATTAATGGACAACGAGATGAAAAAAAGTTGTCAGCTCACCAATAAAATAAATGGTCATTCTCCTCATAAAAATTATAGTTACACATATGAATAAAGAAGATCCGCCAATACGTTACTAAGCGACCTCAACTATTTCGTCTCATGTTTTAAATATTTTACTTTTTCTGTATACCTCATTTTATATATTTTTCATCTTCGTATCGACACATTTTACCATTTCTTTTGAGCATTGTTTTATAATTAGGTACAATAATTCGCTGCTTCTGATGTTGTATATGTCAAAATGTTAATCATAAATGTTTTGATGAATTTCCTAGCGAATCAAAGAATCGAAGTATAATACAAATGATGTACCATATACATCATATATTTGATATACAAATGATGTACTATATACATCATATATTTGATATACAAATGATGTATCATGTATGTGTTGTATATGATGTGCCATATACTATAAACCATATACATGAATGGTACTCCGAGAGAATCTCCTCTAAATTCAAAACAGGGCTGGATATTCAAAACGAAGTAGATAATTATAAAATACGCATAAATTGGCAGTTAATGAGGTGATTTACATCATCGCCCCAATGAAGTAAGGATGGGGTGGATGAATCCTACATTGTTGGATATGTGCCATGAATTATGCAAAATGGTCCGCTTGATTGGTTTATTCATGTATTGGCCAATTTCACAGTGATTTGGGAGTTGTTATTTCTCCATTATATCGGCATATTTTTACATAAATCATTTCCAGCGCCCTTCGGAGGCGCTACAAAAGTAATTCGATACAAATTTTTCCGAGAGTTCGTCAGAATTCGTCGTTTTTTCCGCATAACATCCATAGAGTTAAAGTTATTTCGATTTTAGTATTCAAATGATTAAGTTATATTACTAGGCATCGCATGTATGCTTATAACCGAAAAAAACAGTAAATAATAAAAACATGTCCATTCCGTTTTCTTTGGCAAATGGAATCACTCATCGGCTTTGTGTTTCTCCAATTAATTCATATCGCCTTTGACAATGCTAAATGCATTTCTTTGTTTAATAGCATAACAGTGAAATTTTAGCTATTGGTATTGAATAATAAATTGTAGATTTTTATCTCGACGCGTGAAGTTGAAAACTAGAGGAAAAGTGTAATGTTGAATCGCAGAATGACCAGAGTTAAATTTGTAATGAAATAAAATTGGAATGGAGGTTACTTTCCGGTAAACATAACGATAAGATGACAAACTTGCTATAGATATATCTGGAAGAAAAAATGCAGATATCATTGGCACTGGTTTAGGCAAAAGGAATAGTAAAAGTAACAGTTATTTCAAAATTAATAAACGGAGCAATTAGCATGAGAAAATGGAGTTTTGGATGGAGCGGGAAGTGACTGCATCAACAACTGCTCAAATAATGGGATATTTACGATGCTCCTCGGACACGACTTTCTGGAGCTCCGTGCTTGTTTGACACTATGACCCTATGCTCATGACATTTGCTCTGCTTTAAAAAACATAAAATGCAAACTTTATATCTAGAAAACCCATTAGCTAACTTATGAAGCAATGGTTGTAATAAAAAAAATAATCCTGTTCTTTTATTTTATTTTTGTACGCATTTTCATGGATGCAAACAAGTCGCATTCGTTTGACACCTGCCAAGCTCCGGTTGGTAAGTAAAAATATATATAAGCGATCCTAAAATATTTTGAGTTATGAATGGCAGTGGACATGTTAACTTTTCTGAAACAGCGACAAAAAACTCAAAAAGTGAAACAATAATTCGTTTTTTTATTGGACAGCCATTGAAGTAATGAAGAGTATAGACTCATCCTTCTTGACAATTTTTCAATTACTATAAGAAATACCTATTTTTGTGTGAAAGAGATATTATAGTATTATTTGACTAAAATCATACTATAATATCTCAATGGTAAACTATAGAGATATTACATATTATAAGATATAACATATTATAAGATATACCTAATTTTGCATGAATATTATTGCACCTCGTTGGAGCTACTTTTTACTATACAAAATGCGCAAAGTTATGTTACAGAGTTGGGCGTACAGTTGCTGAGAGTCAGACACATTCAATTAATCCCCCCTCCACCACTACCGTAGCGGGGGTGTCCTCCTCTCCCATAGACTAGGGAGAGGGGAGGGGGAGAATAGTTGGACAATCAACGCTCGCCCTACTGCTTAGACTTCTCCAAAAGAATTATTTAACAATCGGCATAATTTATCGCACAGATTGGCTTGACTATTCTGTAGTCAGTCTCACAAAAGCTAACTCTTATACAATGAAATGTCTACATCCTTCTATTGATCCTACTGAAATCATGACTAAAATTATAATTTACTCCAATACTTTTTAATTGATCAAAATCAATTAAAATACATATTTATATAATTTTAGAGCACAATCGAAATAAAAATAATTCCGATTTGTATGAATAAAGTATAGAGGTAGTCGCTATATAAGTTCTATCTAGTTTCGCCGAACCAAAGTGATTTGGTGTAAAGAAGTGAAGTTTATAAATATATAAGGGAATCTATTTTTACGAGGCTGATCAGGGCTATTTAGCCAGGGATATTTTATGTTCTCTTATTTGATGAAGTTTCTATTTTTCACCTCCCTATGACAGAATTGTGTCAGCTGTTTAAGCACAAGGATTTATTTCATCCTAAGGGGTTAATTTGCTAAGCTGCTTTTAAGAGACATAAAATAGCTTTGCTTTTCGGAACTCTCAATCATCAAAAGATCTATTGTATACATCTTTTTGATCTCATTTAATAAATCAATCTTGAATATTTATTGCATAGTGTAGAAATGTTGATGTAGCTGTATTTTTTTTTTTTTTTATTGGTCCTCGCCTTTAGGGCTCTACGTGGTTTACGGGACCAGAGGGGAGGGTGGAGGATTTTTGCCAAGTATTATTATATGTCCCCTGGCTCCGGTTTTTGGAACTTGCTATCTTCGGGTTCCCAATCATACATTGTCATGGGCTGAGCATATTTTCTAACGCGCTTGCCCAATCTAACGCGCCCTGATACAGCTGTATGTATCAATGAACCGCCATAAAATCAATGAAACAATTCCTATACCACATTATACCACTGTGCTCAACATCAGGCCAATAACCGAGTTCACATAATAGAGAGTGCCTATATTCGCCTGCCTTATCATGATATATCAATTATACTTATCATCTGCTTCTTCTTAAGTCCTTGGCTTGACCATGTCAGACTAAGGGACTTTTCATTTTTAGAACAGCCCCCTGATCTTGCCCTGGGGGCAGAAAACTCTCCAGGGGCACATACAAGCTCTGTATAATGGGTAATCTTACTTAAATAAACATTAAGTTTGGTAGTTAATATGTCTCCCTTCATAATGTACCTAAACGGTCAAAACTTGTTCCATTCAAATGCGACTCTGCTCTGGATTTCTTCCGATGCTCTATCCGAAAAAGAAACCAGCTGGCCTAAATAAACATATTCTTCTACATATTCCAAAGTATGATTGTTTATTTTCAATTCTTGTTTCCCCTATATCATTACTTTCATTTTGTTGTAATTTGGATGAAGGCCAATTTTTTCACAGAACTTTTGAGCATTTCCAATAGTCCCTGAATGTCTTTGGCAAAGAGCATGATGTCACAATGTCATCTGCAAATCAAGTTACTTTGACATTTTCCATTTATTTGAATGTCTAAGTTATCCAACCCAAGACTAAAAAATACCATCTCCAACACGAGGATAAACAAAAGAGGGGACAACGAGTCTCCTTGACGTACATCTGGGCAAAATACCTCCGTGCACAACCGTTGAAAAAAGATTAAAAATATTTTTTTAAAGAAACGAAAGTTCAAGTTGTTACGGTGATATGATATTTAATCTTTAATAGTTTTTATAATGTTTTATAAAACATAAGGTTTATGTCTTCCATCAAATGTAATATTTCATACTTGATTTGAGGTAATATTGTAACTCATGACTCGCTCCTATTTCCACGAACTAACTCCAATTATCCTTTGAACTCAACATTACGGAGCGCCTAAGAGTCGGAAATGTTATAACTGTTGAAAATGGGCCGTCATTTTCAGGGTAGCGAGATATGTAATGGGGAGGGGTCGGTGGGGGGGGGGGGGGAGAATTTCAGCCATGGCAGATTGTTAATCTCTCCACTGACGGCTTCTGTCATCGCGACGGTTGCGCGTGTCTGTCACGCGATAACGGACGCACTTCAGGCAGTTCATGTCGTTTGTGACAGTTTTCGAATCTCCAAAAGATGAATAAAAGTATTTACACAGATTGACGAATCGTGCAATAAAAAATTGACATTCTTAATAAGAACTGATTCAGACTCAAACACATAAGCTCAAACATGTTAGTACAACCCGAGATATTAGAATACAGATCAAAAGATCTCGGGAGTCTATCGGAGGTGAAGTCACGTAGTTGCTTTGAAAGAATTCGTTTTCACAAATAAAAAAAACAAAAAAAAAAAAACAGGTAATAGTAATAAAAATATATAAGAGACAGGTAATCAATAAAAATGTAATAACAATAAAATTAAGTTAGTTTGGTTATATAGGATTTGGAAACAAATCTTGAAACCAAAAAAAAAAAAAAAAAAAAAAAAAAAAAAAAAAAAAGTTATTTTGATTAGAATAAAAAGTAATACGCATTTCTCAAGTTAATAATTTTGTTTTTATCTTTCATTTTTTTAAATTTGCAAAATACAGGTTATGTTCAGAATATTTTTAATTTAACTTACATATTACCTTTAGTTATGCCTAAAGGTCAGGCCACACATGTCAGACACAGGCCACCTTAGGCATAACTAAAGGTAATATGTAAGTTAAATTAAAAATATTCTGAACATAACCTATGTTATTGCTACGGTGTGGATCCGGTGCGGACATGTCTGGCCAGACCTTTATACGACTGGGTTTAAGTTATAATGTATACGCAATTAATTTCTGTTTCAGATATCATTTAGAAGGTTTCGAACAAAAACGGATAATGAGTTTTTATTTTATTTATTTATTATTGCCTCTACCCTGTAGGGTCATTGGCAAAAACGCTTTCGATTCAAACTCATTGTACAGTTCAACTTCAAACTCGATTGTACAGTTTTATCTTCTTTAAAAAAGACATCACTACCTTCACCGAGTCCTCCATGTCTCCCAACAACTCCTTGAGATTATTTCCCATTTTCCTCCAATCCTGGTAAATCTTGGACATATCAGGAGGATGTGCTTTACTGTAAGGATTATGGGATGGCAGTGTTTACAGGTTGGGGCCTCAAGTCCTCTCAGCAGGTAACCGTGTGAAAATTCACAGTGCCCAATGCGGAGTCTGCACAAAATCGTTTCCTCTCCTCTGGAAATCCGTGAGCTCGTTTTCCATTTGGTTGGCCCGTCTTTGATCTCTGACAATTTCGAATGTGATATTCTCCAACTGCCTTGCCATTTGCATCGTATTTTGCACATCATGGATTTGCACCAATCTTCGTTTGTCATATTGATGAACGTTTGGAAAATTGGTGCACTGTTAGTACGGGCCATGTGTGCAGCATGATCGGCATTTTGCTTTACCTGGTATTCCGCAGTGCGAAGGGACCCAGGCGAAAACAATGCTCCTGCCTTCTTGACATAGCCTCCACCACGTGTTTCTAATTTCTCGAATAAAAACATGTTTCGGCTGGTGGCTTTCTATTGCATTAATTACTGACATCGAATCTGTTATTATGACTGTGTCAAGTTTGGTAATGTTTTCACACAGGTTCAGGGCCTCTCAGCCTCAGGGGAGTTTTTATTTTCAATTGAAAATATTGTTAAGGATGAAAATGAAGTGTGAATGACTTAAAGTATCAAGTGCATTGCAAAGTACAAGAAGGGATGAATCTCACCGGACCCCACTTACTAAAAGTTATTTTTTATTTTATTTTGGCAAAATATTCTGATTAAAAATATCCTAAAATTATAATTATTTAATATCAGGCCAACTAAAGAGTTCTCACAGATATAGAGAGTGCAATGATGCCTGCCTTATCATGAAATATCAGTTCTAATTATCATCTTCTTCTTATTCTTACATCTTTAATTACCAAAATAAAAGAATGATATTTGTTTTTTGAATACCTTAAGCCTCTCTTCCCAGGAAAGTTGGAGCAGTGCGACGGAATCCAAGGGTTCTCCGAGCTCTGTTGCTATGACGACTGGCCCTACCGCATCTGGAATGCAGGAACCGAGCACCTGAAACATTTAAAATAGGTCAGAAGTCTCGCAATCAAATAATGATAGAACATGCAAACATATGATATACCTGTAAAATAACATTAATATTATATGAGATGAAAAAACATAAAATAAAATTCTAAAAAAAAAACACGTCAAAAGTAATATAACTATGTATATGGAAAAAATCTTACAATAAGATCAATTAAAGTATATAATAATAAATATTTGGATAATTCAATTATCACACTACGCCATGACTCCACTATTGTCCCGCTAAGACATGGGAGGGGGAAATGGAGGCCCCGAGCTCACAATGCGGACATTATCTTCAAAGCCTTGAAATAGAGCTCCTACTTCCGAGCCCAATTTATGGCCGCCACAGATTTCTATCAAGGCTCGCCAAGTCGGGTCCATGATTCAATCACAACACTTTAACTTTATTCACACTGCATCCTAAAGTAAGTGAGCATTTCTCTTATAGAGGCATTCTCAGCAGGATATCGAGTTGATACAGAGCATAAACGTTGCCAAAAAATGTGTTAGATATTATAAATTAACTATTAACATTATAAAAATATTTAGCACGAAATACTCCCAAGGTTATCAAATTAATCTGCTTATAAAACACTTTTTTTTTTTTTTTTTTTTTTTAAGAAAATTATTTATTTCAGATAATAATGCAAATTTGAAGGATATAAACCTTGAGGATTTGTGGCTCACTGAAAAAGACTTTCTAAAGAATAATTTTTCTTGAAAAGCTTAAATATTTTTCTTTCTCCTATATATGGATAGCATAAACAACATCATTTTCTAAAATTAGAATAAAAGCAGGGTCTCATAAATTGTAGTGAATTGTTCAAATTATATTAGGCTAATCCATTTTAAATGGCGCTGGCGAAATATACTTGATAAATAATGAAATTTTAAGGTCTGATAAGAAGCAATAAATATTTTTCCTGAGCAGTGAAAACACGAATGTGAAGATTTGAAGGAGGGGCTTTTCAGGAGTATTGAAAACATTTTTAAAAAATACAATCCATTCCATCTGTGCACTGTTTTTTCTCTTCCATTCTGCATCTGGCAGGAACTGTAAATACCAAGCTAGTTAAGAAAGTAAATTAACGAGTGGCATTAAATTATTCCAAAACAGCAAATGTTTATTTTTTGAAGTGGAATAATCAAGACCTTTTGAAATGTGGGTACGGATGTTTAGATAAGTGAACAGGTCGCTTGAAGCACTCCATGAGGTAGCCTCAACACTAACAGTGAATGTTGTCGTACTCGACAAGCCCTTGTGCTGTAATGAAGAACAAGATCGATCGGTTGAGAAACACATCTACATTTACCAACTAAATTTGTTAGCTGTTGTCCAAGTTCAATAATGCAAGGTGCATAGGCACCAGGGAAGCCACTCACCCAAACCAAAATTAAGGTGATTTGTTAAACTTTGCGACGTATATGTACTAATACATAACAGTAAAATATTACATGAAAGCTTATAATCAAGACTGAACACATTTAATTTTGTTTGGTTTAACATTTGGAGGTTTAAGTAGGAGGTTGAACAATGATATTAAAACTAACCGCTTTCCGTAGGCTGCTAAATTTAAATAAATAAATTAAAGATATAAATGAATGTTGGTATAGCTCTAAATTGAAAATCTATAATAAAATAATAAAAATATCAGAAATATAATAATAACTATACCTTCTTGTAATAAAAAAGTTATTAAAGAAATAAATATCAATATAATATTCTACTATATTCTACTCATTTTATGGTACTCAAACTAGCAAAACCAACATCTTAATTAGACATTTTAGAGTGCTTAGTTAATGAAGTGTTTGTCTCCTTCCTGTTGGCATTATTTCAATCGTATTGATGCTGATACATTATTTTGGGGAATGTTTGAGATATTTAAATTGGCTAAATTTTGACAGGTAATTTCTATTATCATGGAATATTACAATTATTATATTATTGTTTAGTTCATTTAAAGATTTTTCAAAGCCAGAAGGAAAACGAAAAAAAAGAAAATGAAAAAAAAAAGGAATCGGGTGCTGACGAAGAGGCGCTAAGTGTGGATGTACTCCGGAAGGAGGGTATATGATAGATGGCTTCCACTCTTGGACGTTCGGTTGAATCCAGGCAGTCCTGTCCGCTTCCGCTTTACTTTTTTTTTCATACCTCTTTGGGATTCTACCCAAGCTGGCGTCCCGGCGGTGGGGCATTTAAATGAGTTCAAGTTTTCGTAAACAAGTTTTATAGTTGTCCGAAAAACAACTTGAAATATGCGGCGGAGCATCCGGAACTTTTAGATCCAAGTAACTTCCCCCGTATTAAGAAGAATACACTGGGCTCAATATAGACACGAGACAACAACGAATTTATACACATTAGATGTTCATGGACAAATAGGAATGTTAAATCCTTAGAAACGTTCTTATGAGTAGTTAATTTAAGGGTGGAAATTAATTGTAAATTTTGTCTGGTTTATAAAATTTGATTTGATAAATTTTAACACACTAGTTGTTCATAGGTCAAAAAGTATAAGCAGATTAATTGCTCACAAATGTCATTGTAAATAGGTAATGGTGAGAAAGAAGCTGATTTTTTATCCTATCATAGCAAGGGACGATGGTTAAGTTACTTAAAATATGAAGTTATTTACAAAAACAACTTAAAATATAAAAAAGAAAAATACCGCTCTAAGGTCACAAATTAAGCTCAATTAACTGATGTAATCCAATAATTAAAGATAAAAACTAAGGCTTGAATTGGTTATAGTAATTTATGGAATAAACTAATTTATTCACTTTGAAGCAAAATAATGGAGGAGACTCTGGGTTCTAAACGGACCGTAACGCCAATCGGAAACGCCAATTGTCTAATGGTTGAACATAATAAATGAATAGTTCATTGATCATGTTTTCATTCACTGCCAACATAATATAGTTGGTCACTATGCTACCACTGAGTAAACGAAAAAATTGAGAGACGCTAGCGCCAGCACAAAAGACTAAATGTTCGAGTCGCATTTACTCAATGTCGCTCTTCACTGCTCGACATAATACCATCTTAACCTTTCGTATAAGTATCAAGAATTAATAAAAATATGGTATGTTGTATCAGACGAAAAGATTTACAATTTTGGAAGGTTCTAATGTTGCTTACAACACTTTTTTGTCAGTTCCGATAAGGGAATAATTGAATCCTCAATAAAAAATATTTCATCTCAACAGTCGGAAGGCTCACATATTGCTTTTTCTCCTTGAATGGCGGACGTATCTCTCCCGTTTCATTGTCAACTTGAATGACAGCGGTTCAACAAATTGGATTTCCGTCTCGGGGCCAACGTCAAGTGTAGGGCTCGCTCTCCAGAATTTTTCCAATTTAAGGAATCTTCAGTGATTGGCATGCGATCGTCCTTATCGATTCCAACCAATGCGATAGCTTTTGTTTTATTATTTATTATCCGATGTCAGAATCTCAAACCCTATTACCACACTACATTCAACTACTGAATTTAAGCTTCAGGCTTTGAACTGTAGTACAATCGCAATGATTAAATATTTTATAAGTCACAATGGTTGCATTAAAACACCAAGACGATATATCCCAATTAACTCCATTGCGATGCCTGTAATTATTATGAGTCATAGTAATAAAAACTCCAAGAAGCCAATATCCAATGAGAATGCTCATGTTGATTTGATTTCAAAGCAAAGCAAATATTCGCTAGCAGGTTCTTAATTTACCTCTGCAACATCATGTTACTATTAATCATAGAGCTAGAGATACATTTTAAAGTATTGATAGAATCTTGTAGTGAGTTATATCTAGGAAATAAAACGAAAAGGAGGATTCGAAGGCCAGATTAAATAAAAAAATAAAAAGAGAATTCAGAGTGCAACAAAAAGAAAGTGTTTTTTTATATGCATATAGTTTAATAATCTTTATCACTGAATCACTTTTTAAAAAGGACTTTATTGGAAAAATACAACTTATAGACTATGGACTACTGCTAGGACATAATAACTAGGAAATTATTTACAACTGATTGAACAGGCGGTCAAGGAGACGACCGGATATATAGGAATTGAGACAGGAACTGTGTCAGCGTTATTAGCCGTCAGCGAGCTACCTTAACTCCTCCTAGAGGAAGATCTTGCAATACTCCTGGATTGCTAGATTTACAATATTTTGACCATGGTTGGTATTGTACCTTATAGTTGGTTACAACTGGTGATAGTTTTGGAACATTAGAGTAAGATACAACCATTTCCGGTGCTGTGGGATTGATTACATTATTCTTCTTATTACAATAAAAATATCCAAATATACAAAATATTATAAACATTACAGTACTTAAACTAAAATACCATTCAATAGAAATAAAAGGAACAAAGGAAGTTTCAATAAAGGAAGATGAAGAAATATTTACATTTTTCATTAGTTCTAGCTTAAAAGATTTAACGTATACAAAGGTTTAAATTTAAAGTAGAAATTATGAATATAGGTTTTAGGAAAATCAGAAATACAATCGTCATGACTAACACTAATAAGAGCTACTTGTGGTAAAAATATAGTATCATTGTGACAATTATCAAGTTGAGAAATATTATAAGTAACATACATTTTTATGTAATCATTAAATACAATGTTAGTAGTACAATTTACATAAGTACAATAGGTGAAACTAGAATTATTAATTATATTTAGGATACACTTATTTGATGTTTCTCTCATATTTTTACAATAGTACTCATTATTAAATATGCAATCTGCATGAAAATAATTATTATCTTTCTTAATAACTAGTTGTTGATCTAATTTTAATTGCTTAAAGGAATTGTTTATGTACATTGCTACTGGAATTATTAGAAATCCATTATAAGATTGCTCGTGAGTAGGCAAACGTATAAAAACATGAAATGTAGAATTATAATAAGAACAGTACATTTTAGTATTTTCCCATATAATTTAAATGTTTTTAGAAATTAATGTAATATTAGAAGGTACATAATTTATAACATCAGTCATTAAACTAGAATGAATTATTCCTGACTTGCAGAATTCCATTGAAAGCAATAGTGCATTTAATTTCTTTTCTAATAACTGTGTATGCATATAGAAATGATAAGCTTTGTCTACCCTATTTAGAAGAATTAGATATTTCGTTAATAGAAGCTTGAAATATTTCGTTAATAGAAGCTCTATTTCGTTAAAAGAAGCTTGAATTTTTTTTTTATTTATTTTTTTTTTTTTTTTATAGTTATTATTTACAGTGTTTACATCTTTTTCATATTTATCAATCAATCGATCAATTATTTATAATGAATTACATCGGATGAAGATTAGTTGAAGATTGATTAACATCTTCATCTGAAACACGAAAATAAGATTTCTTCTTTTTATTAGGACGCTTTACATTATTGACATGTTCTTTGTTAATTTTTAATTTATGATATAGATTTTTATTTTTACTTTTAACTTTAGGAGTTTTTACATAAATAGTGGCTTCATCTAATTCTGGCGGTTCTTCCCTATTTTCGTTAAGTTTATCTGTTCGCTTCTCCTTTTCATTAGTTATTTTATCATGCACCATTTTTTGTAATTTATTTAAATGAGTAAAATAATCATGTATGTAAATTTCTTGTATATCTTCAGTTTCATAATTATTTTGAAATTTACCAAAGGTTATTTCATTGGGTGTTAATTTAAGATTTTGATTAAGTGAATTATTGTAATTAAGTCTTAAAATTTCTGTAAATGTGGCGTGACATTTATTAAGTGTTTCAAGTGAGTTAGAGTGATTTATACTTGTATAATGAATTTCTATTTGTAGAGATTTACAAAATTGTTTGACTAACATATTGTCGAATTCTTTTCCTTGATCGCAAATTATTCGTTCAGGGGGAGGATATAACATGCAGTATTTTTCCAAAGCTTGACAAATTGTCATGGCATTTTTTGAGTTTATAATTTGTACATAAAAAAGTTTTGAAAACGTATCTATGCTCGTGAATATAATGTGTTTGTCATAAAAGAATAAGTCTATCATTATCTCTTGAAAGGGTCTTTCCGGTGTGTTGGTTAATTGGAATTTAGCTTTAATAGGTTTCCTATCA
Organism: Aelia acuminata; assembly: GCA_911387785.2. NCBI lineage: Eukaryota > Metazoa > Arthropoda > Insecta > Hemiptera > Pentatomidae > Aelia > Aelia acuminata. The sequence continues at coordinate 66,599,116 of OU426983.1, read as the reverse complement.
TATTTACTTACTTTACAAATGTCGCATTGATTAATGAGTTCGGTAATTTTATCTTTCATATTCAGAAAGTATATTTCTCTTTTCAGGTGTTCATAGGTTTCTAATATACCACGATGGCAAGTTTTGCCTATATGGTAGTTTATTATTTCTTCTTTCTGTTCGTTCAAGTCCGTAATGTCTCTGCATAGCAATGAATATCTTTTGATTCTTACGGTCCTAAATTCTTTCTCGATTATTTTTGTGATTTCGTTAAAATAAAATTCTAATGTTTGAGTTGTTGCTGCAAATCTAGATGCACAATATATTCCATAGGTTTTTCCTGGATCTAAAATTTCCAGTAGCAATCGGTTGTTTTCACCTATGTTGTTGATGTGCAGCGTGTACCTAAATTTTTCAAATATTTTATCTGTTTCAACTTTATTCGTTGAACTCTTTTTGACTATTATCTGTCTTTTTTCTACGTTTATACATTTGTCACTATCGACTATCCAAAAACGTCCGTTACTACTGAGTTGAGAATGTTGGGTCATTGTACTCTGATTATCTTCTGGATTTCCATCAGTTTCTTCTGGGAGTTCAAGATCAACTATTTCTTCTACAGAAGTTCCAGCGTTTCCTTCGGGAGCTATTCCTTCTTGTAACAGTTGCTCTATAAATTCTCCATAATCTGAAGATGAAGAATCAGGTATATCTATTGCGGGTGTTCCTTCAGTTTCCATATTTTCTATGGCATTAATTTCATTTCTTCTTGAAAGTGCATCCGCTACATGGTTTATTTTATATGCTTGATCTCAAATTCAAATTCCTACAGTTTCCAAATCCACTTCATAATTCTAGAATTTCCATTTTTCATAGAAAATATCCATGTGAGTGGTTTGTGATCTGTTTGCAATAGGAATTTGGATCCATATAGGTAAGGTTTAAACAACTGAGTGAAATACACAATACTCAATAATTCTTTTTCAATCGTCGAATAGTTTTCTTCCGTTTTGGAGAGGACTCTTGAGCCATAAGCGATTGGATGATCTACTCCATTTATAACTTGACTAAGCACTCCTCCTATTGCTTGATTAGATGCGTCTGTCGTTAAAATGAATTGTTGGTTCCAGTCAGGATAGGCCAATATAGGCGTATTCGACATCATGTTAATCAAATTTTCAAATGCATCTCTAAATTGCGGAGTGTTATATTCTTTGGTATTGATGGCTGCTGACAATGGTCTTGTAATTTTGGCATAATTCTTTATGAATTTGCGATAGTACCCAGTCATACCCAAGAACCTTCGGAGTGATTTTTCAACGTTTGGTAATTTCATTTTTAAAATGTCCTCTATTTTCTTTGGATCCGTTTTCAAGCCGATTTGTGTCACTATATATCCTAAAAATTTCAAATCTGTTTTGAAAAATTCAGTTTTGTCCAACTGAATGCTTAGGTTATGCTGTTTTAAACGCTGTAATACTAGTCCAATGTCTTTTAGATGTTCTTCTTCATCTTTTGAATAGATGATTATATCATCTACATAAGCCATTGTCCTAGGTAGATTTGCTATTGCCATATTTATCATTCGTTGAAATGTTGGTGGGGCATTACAAAGTCCAAAGGGCATCCTTAAAAACTCGTAATGACCGTTTTCCGTACTGAATGCTGTTTTAGCGATAGAATCTTGATCCAATAATATTTGATGAAACCCTGATGTTAAATCTATAGTGCTAAAATATTTTGCTCCTTTAAGTCTACTTAAGACATCTTCGATATTTGGCAAGGGAAATTTGTCTTTTACTGTTTCTTGATTTAGTTTGCGATAGTCTATGACCATTCGCACTTTTTTTATTCCGCTTGCATCCATCTTTTTCGGCACTATCCATAGTGGCGGAATTATAAGGAGAATTGCTCGGCTGAATAATACCGTCTTTTAGCAAATTAGAGACTTCATCGTTTATCTGTTTTTTGAATTGCTCGGGATATCTATAATTCCGAGTATAGGAAGTATAGTATAGGATTTTCGTTTTTAGTTACTATTTTATGCTTTAATAAATTGGTAGGTTTTAATTTTTCATTTTCTCTTTTTATAATTTCTCCATTTTTAGAAATTAATGCAACTAATTTATCTGTAGTCTCCCCGTCAATGTGATCATGTCTTATCACATTTCTTATTTCATCTAAATTTGTCATTAAGTGACATTCATTAGTTTTTTTATGATTGGAATGGTCGAATTTAAACACCGTATTGCCGATCACTATGTGATTATCTTTGCAATTCACTGAAATGTTCAATTCTTTCATTGTTTCATAACCTAAGAGAAAATCATACTTATCATTAACCGGATACACTAAAAATTCAATTTTCTTTTTAAGCCCTAAAGATCCTGTCATGTTTAAATTTACCGAATATTTTCCATTATCTATTCCGGTTGGTGTTGAAATAGCAAAAGGTAGTTCAGTTGTTTTTATATTATATTGTTCTATTATTCTTGGGTGAACATAGTTTTTAGACGCTCCTGTGTCTATTAACCAAATTTTATGCGTAAAGTCTTTTATACTGGGAAGTTTAGATGTGTCAGGTAGTTGATAAACAGGATTTATTGTTCTAGTTCCTCCTCGTACGTTTGTATCGGAGGCGATTCGTTGTCGTTCTGACCTAAGTCTAAAAAAATTATCAAAGCGAGTTGTTAAATTATGAATTTCTTTTCTTAACTGTTGGTTCTCTTGTCTTAATTGCAAAAGTTCCTCGTTTTCAATGTGATGTGCTTTGTCGGACACAGTTCTCATTGAAACCGTTTCTGGTTTTTCTGTCTTTTCAAAATTATGTTGTTGTCTAAATTGGCCTGAATTAGGTTTGTTAAAATATTGACGTTGAGCTTGCGGACTCCATTGTTGGTTGTATATAGGTTTTTGATAATTATTTTGGGGTTGATAATTATTATATGGGCGTTGATGTTCTTGTCGCGGTTGGTAATGTTGATTATGATATTGCGGATTTTTATATTGGGTAAACTGCCGTTGGTCTGATTTATGTTGCGGCTGTTGTTGTTTAAGTCTAAATTGTTGCTGTTGTGGTTTTTGATTATTAAAATTTTGTTTTTCTTTTCGAACTCCATATAACTGATAAACGACTGTAGAAAATGTATTTTTAAGTGAATTTTTAATATCCTCTAAGTTCCTATAGATTATATGCGTAAATTGTCTAGTGAGTACCGGATGTAAGTTAAGTACTGCAGTGGTAGCAATTGTCTTATCATATATTGTTAAATTATTACTTTCATCTTCCGTGTAAAGTTTAGTTACCAAATCTCTACGTTTTTCAATAAGCCTGTTAATATAATCTACTGGATGTTCGTTATGATAACTTTTTGAATCTAAAATTTCTTTAAAAATAAGTTCCGTACTTCTAGAATCATAAAATTGTTTCTTTAGATAATCTAAAAGCTGTTTTACATTTTCAAATTGTTTGTCATAACACAAATCTTCCGGTTCACCAATAAGTTTAGATTGAGCTTGTATTAAAATAGATTTTTCATTAATTAGCCTATAAGCATTGTTACTCTGACAATATTCTTCCACTAAATATTCTATATTAGAAATATATTTATTAAGTTTTTGTGGGTTTCCATCATAGATGGGGACTATTTTAAATTCGCTAGGTGTGATTCGAATGTTTGGGTTCATTGTGAGTTCAGAAATATTTCTTTTTCTATTTAGTCTATCACTAAGAGGCATAAAATTATAAAAGTAAAATCTTAAATTATAAGTAGTAAGTAAATTTTAAATAATAAATCTATTAATATGAAACATAGAATTATAAAAGTAAAATCTTAAATTCTTAAATTAATCTTAAATAAACTATCTTAAATTCTAACCTGTATTTTTCTTCTAAGAGGTCCTTGATAAGTTTTTATTCAGGATGAGATGTATTCGAGTATCTTGACTTGAGTTAGATCTAGAAAGACCAGCTAGATTCCTTTATTCCCACGATGTGTTTGATGAACAAGTTCCTCAGTGACTACCTCGTTTCTTGAAATAAAGTTGAAGTACTGAATAGTAAGTGTTATAATACCTTAGTCTTCTTGATTAAGAGAATCTTCTATGATTTCTTGATTGAAGTTCTAAGTCTGATTCTTCACGAATTAAGCCCTCAAGTCCCCATTTGGGCGCCAGTTTAATAATCTCTATCACTGAATCACTTTTTAAAAAGGACTTTATTGGAAAAATACAACTTATAGACTATGGACTACTGCTAGGACATAATAACTAGGAAATTATTTACAACTGATTGAACAGGCGGTCAAGGAGACGACCGGATATATAGGAATTGAGACAGGAACTGTGTCAGCGTTATTAGCCGTCAGCGAGCTATATATATGTGTGCGTGTGTGTTTTTGTCTATATTTTTTTGGTCTTCCCTTTCTCACCTTATAGGCAATATGGGGTTTTTCTCAGGCCAGGGGGGAGAATGGGGGATTAATGCCGAGTATTATTACATGTCCCCTGGCTCCGGTTTTTGAACTGGCTATACTGTCAGGGATAACGCCTTTTAGTTTACACATTAGTCCACCCCGCCACCAAAGATACGAATTTCAACCTTCAACACTTTTTTAAAATCAGCAAATGATCTGAAAATAATAAGCTATGTAAACAGCTCCCCTCCGATCAAGATGATCCCTCTAAATAAACATAACACTAACAGTTTGAAGCTAAACAATTTAGCTATAATAATAGAAGATAGAGAATAGAGGGAGGGAAATGGGACACTGTTATTGGTAGACTGGTAACGAGGGTTAGGATGTGGCTCGCCGCACCCATCCACTTCGCTAACGAACCCGACATCTTACATCAATCGCCTCCTCCGTCCTACTTTGTGCCTGTCCAGTCCCTGGTCAGTACCTACCTATTAAGAGTATTTTGACTTCGAAAGGCCTTCGATTAGTTTGGCATGTTAAGGCATAATAATCTCATTTAGATAACCAACCGATTGCAAATAAAGTGTCAATTATTATTTCAAGATCAATCAACATTTGCTATGATGTAAATATTTTGAATCATTATTCAGATATTCACATTACTCTATTTATATTTTCTTTTCTGCCTCTTGGTTATTCAGTACCCTGAAGTAGACTTGTAGACTCAAAACATAGGCTACAATAAAATAGTTTCATTGCAATAAGTAGACAAATTGACTACAACCCAGGGAAAAGTCTTTCCTGTTAATTATAGGAATTATTATGCTTATAATGAATTATTTCCTATTTTTTTTTTTTTTTTATTAAAAGAAAGAATAAAATTGCTGTAGTTAAAATTGAAGCATATTTAAAAATACTAATAAAGTCAATAATAAAATGATGTCGCAGATCATTGAGGTTGCAACAAACTAACATTAATTTAATTACATTTTATATTATATAGAGAATCGGAACTTATCGGGTAGGTTTAGTTTTCATTTATTCCTAAAAAACAGGAATCACTGTTAAGATTTTTATATATTTATTATTGTTGGTCAACATCGTTTACCTATCAAACAAATTTTTTCTCCACTATGAAGTTTGACACACCTTTAGTTATACCAGTTCAGAATAACATACTTATATATATTTATTAATAAAAATTAAGAGATTTTTTAAAAATTCAAAAAATAATGTTTAAATTAAAAAAAAAATTATTTTTATAAATTGATCAAATAGTGGCATAAAATACCAAAAAGGATACCTGTTCCAGTTTTAAATGAATTTTGAGAAATAGCCTATAACCTATTTCCGAATTGAGTTTTTTCGAGCACTATGCATTTTTTATTTTTTTTATTTGAACATTAATAAATCAAAAGCCTTTACATAAAGGATGAAAAAAACAAACAAAGCAAATATCATTAGATTCAAATAAATTCTCCTGGTTTAGTCCCCTGATTGATTCGATATGGAATGACTGGATTAAAAATTAAAAAAAAAAAAATACAAAGAAAACTGATTAGTTAAAGGTGAAAAATTTTCTCAGTTCTATTTTTAGGTCTGTAAATAGTTTTAGTAGCTATTGATTAGCAGTCTAAACCAATACTGTTAATTTCAGAAAAATTTAAACTTTTGCCTCATGAAAAAAATATCCTTTTAATGGAGGAGGTATCTCATTACTCCCATCTCATTATTAACTCACTTTTTATTGGGTAAAAAAAGTTTTCTTGAAGGAAAATTGATTATTAAAATTTAATTAAAACGCGGAGGAAAGTTCGTTATAATACACAAGCCAATTAGTTTCTGGATTTTCTTGGCTAAGGTATCTTTTATATACAATTATAATTATGCGCATTATTATTACTGAATATAAGAGTTTTGTTAATTGTATTTACATAACTTCATCGTAGGGATACACTAAGGCCAGCATTAAATGAAGATATATTTTATTTTTCTCAAATCCCCATTATACATTTAAAATTGTACTAATGATAACTGTATATTAAATTTTTAAGGATTTTAGAGGCTTTCACTTAAGCAATGTTTCAATTTAAGACTACATTACATTAATAAGTATGTTTTGTTTTTTACATGTTTTCTTATGTTACTAACATGGAGTGATGAGGCTCAACTATTTTATGTGACATTCCAAGTATAAGCAATATTTAAAAAAAATACTTTTTAGGACTGGAGAAGTAATTAAAATTACAAATATTTTCCCTTATGGAAAAAACATTTCTTTGGCTCAACACTTACAGATTAACAGTTAGCTGTTCCTGAACTCTCACTAACCATTGCGAGACATTTATTTATTACGTCAATTCCACCAATAAACTTATTAATTTTTTTTGTTATTTTAGGAATGCAAAACTCTCATTTGGGGCAAATTAAAAAAAAAAAATGGGTTAGTTTTTAAACCGATCCTTTAACAGGTTATTTGTTAATTCTTTATCCGTACATGCGTGACAAAATTAACGATCAGAAAAGCATTTTATGTTATTTTAAACGTTATTGAAGCCTCAAGGGTTTCCTGTGATAAAAAAACCTATGTTCATGTTGATTCAACGAGTTAACAAGTTATTATCCGAAAAAGATTCGAGTGAAATTATTTTGCCAACAAAAATCACGTAACGAACCTTATTATTAAGCGCATATATATTTTTAACAAGCTAAATACCAATCCAAACGCGAATTTTTAGTTAGAACATTTTAGAATGGAAAAAAATGTATCTCTTTTAATTTAAGTACTATTAGAGATTTCCAATACCATTAGAAGAGAGGAAAAAATACGATTAATACGATGTAAAAGACTGAGAAATAGATCATGCGTTTATAGAAAAGTTTGGTAGCTTATTTTATTTCACAGGATGTAAGGAAGCATTGATAGCTAATCAGGTATTTATTTTTTTTATGAAGGAACCTCTTCCATATTTACTTTTTTATATTTTCTTCTTCTCTGACATTTCGGGCTTTTGACTCATCTTAAAGGGATTACAACTGTTAAATTCTGGAATTGTACACAACCATCAACTAAGCCAATCATTTTTTATGCCATGAACACATGACATTAAATAAATGAAATAACTTAAAAACATTTAGGGCTGTAGATTTATTTGATTGTCACAATACTGTCCAAGAGAACTAAGCCCAGACAGAGACACAGTAGAGCAGTGTGAAAATGAAATAAATTTACACCCGCTAAAATTTTTTTAAATTTATTAGTTATTAAATTTTAATTTTATTTCATGACATGTGCTTATAACATAAAAAAAGGACCCTGGAAGATGATGCTAGCTAGTAAACAGTTCAAGAATGTATTCCAATTATAATATCTTAAAGATATGTCACAAGCGCGAAACGTTGGAGATTTGATGTAGAATAGCTGGTATTTTTTGTCTTTGCTTATCCCAAACACTATGTATATAGAAAACAGAACGTTTAAATTTTAAGTTTTAATTTTAATTTTTGTTTTAGTATTTACGCGAGGGGGTCCATTAAAATTTAGATTGAAGCTGGTGGATCGAACACAAGGAGGCTTTAGCCCCGACTAATACAGAGGCCATTTCAATTTATCCCTAATCCACTAGTTCGTTAGATATCGGACAGGGGAGATTGCTTGTGCCACTGCACCATTAGCGGATAGAGTTAGCAATGAGTTATCGCCAAGGATCTGCTCCTGGCAGCTGTAACGAATTCCAATGGCTTCGATTCATTAAGAGGCGATGATTATCGCTAATGAAGTGGCGTTTGCAACTAGTCCCCTACCGGTCTGCTAAACAGATTAAGGGAAAACTATTCTTCGTTTACGTATAAAATCTTCGGGACTTGAGTCTGATTAGATTTGTGTGATGTCTATCCGGAGTATGTGTGGAGCGGTGGCTGAGTAGTTTGCATAACATTTGGTAGTAACTCACAAACCAACAAAGATTATGAGAATTTCATATTCGCGAAAATTATAATATGCTAACTTCGTGAAGTGATTTTTATCATCGATTTTTCTTCTGTACCACCATTTATTCACTTAGGAATTTTATATAATTATTTTAATTTTAAGGGTACATTATTATTAATATTAAGAAGGTTTATTTTTATTATTAACTTCTTAATATTTATTTGATTAATTCAAGTGCCATCAGGAAGAATTTTATTTTAATGCCAATATACTTTTATTTTCATCATTTCATTTAGTACAATTTTTGGATCAGCCCCTAAATATTTTCAATTCAAATGAAACACATATTATGAGAAACTTTTTTATTTGAATTGGTCGGGAAGTCTAGAAAAAAAATTAGAAGGAAAGTACATTTAATCTGCTAATTTGTCGGTGGACTTAAAGATACACTAGCTTCACAGGTTCTACAATAGGTTTTGCATAGTTCGATTTTCTTTTATTTGGAGAGGAATATCACACATTGCACTAATGTCCATCGAGTAATCTCTGCAAATGGGTGTTTATTGCTATAATCTAAAGATTATTATTGCTATAATCTGTACTAAGAGAAATCAATTATTTTCGGATTGATTTTCATCGATTCCCAATTGTATTAGACATTCATGCAAGGTGTCTTTTGTCCTTGACAGACTTGTGGATCGATGTTTTCTATTGTCTCGTGTAGATTGTAATGCGTTCAGCTTTTTTGTTCATAAGTCTTATAGTTTAGATAAGCAATTTTTTATCTGTACTAGTTTTATTATACTAGTATTATTATTATCATAATTGAGTATCATGTATCTTATTATTGCTTTATTATCCTATGATTCAACTGGGATATGGGTTCTCTATAGTAAGGTTTCCTTGACGGAGGCTGCTAACAAATACAATTTAAAGATATTTATCAAGAATTTTTCCAAATATGCAAAGAAGGATTACGGCTAATTTTTTAACGAAAGAAGCGGATTTTCAACACAGTAGGGTGGAGATAATCTATAGATTCCTTAGAAAACATCCCGAGGTGCTGTAATCAGGGGAAGCCGTCCTCAGGGGAAGGGGTGGGTTAGGGGGGGATTTGGGTAAAGATCTGAGGAGGCTGGGCTGAGGAAGCTGACGGAGGAACTGAGATGGAAAGAGATAGCGGGACAAAGAGATCCCTCTCCCTGATATCCCATTGTCACCAATGGCTCCTCCTTCTCTTCTTTATATCTTAGTGAATAAATATCTCTGAATAATATAACTTACCTCATAGTTGTCTTCTTTTGTAGCAGACATTTTTCCATTACCGGGCGGAGATAACCAGGATATTACTTGAAGGCGGCTGAGTGATTTAGAAGAATAAGGCTTAAACGGATTTTTTTTTTTTTTAAATCTATTTTATTACAGCTTAGAATCTCCATAATTGACGCTGTTCCTCAATTAGTTCAAGAAACAAAATAATGATACTATAGCGAGTCCTATTCGGACAAACGGAACAAAACTTAAATGTGGTTCAGAAAATACGAATGAAATCTAAACAAGTCCAAAATACAAAAAAAAAAAAAAAATAAATAAAAAGATTATCAACGTGCCAACGAATATTTCCAATCGTGTGATAAGCAATGATACGAACATTCCAACTGTTTAACAAACAACCACTCATTCCACTCGTTTTAAATTGTTCCTCTTACATGTTACCCAATCAATGTAAGTTTGAAAGATTTTGGCAAACCTACCATATTTTATCAATAATATATTTATATTACACGTAGTTGGCGCCTGCGCTGGAGCGCATCTAGCAGATTTTTAGAATAAGCAAAGTTTTCTAGATTTAATTTCTGTTTTGGACATTATCCCTTGGCTATTGCCTTTTTAATATTCTTTGTTCTCGTAACTGGAAGAAAGTAAGAGTAGAAACAGGTGGCTTTTGTTGGTTGTGAATTAGCAGTGGTGTATTTGACGTGAATGTATGATTTTCCAGCCGGAATATCCATGGCCTTGTGTATTGTGTTGTTAGAAATATACCAAGAAGTGTTTAAAATTTGTCTACAAAGTTTTGACTGTGTGATTTGAATTTTGTTTATGTGTACCTGTTTAGCGAAACCCCAATGTTCTACTCTGTAGGTCCAAATAGCTTTTAGAATGGTGTTATAAAATAGTTCTTTGATTGGTATGTTAATTGCTGGTCAGTTTAGTATTGTATGTATGTCCCATGTGAGCCTTTTGTACAGGTATAATCCTAGTTAACGATGATAGTTTTTAGAAGGCAATGAAGTATTATAAATTTTTGTTGTTGGACACGCTAAATTTCTTTTAGTTGTTTGGTTCGATTTAGTTGCATTTATTTTTATTTTACACTTATGGACCTAATTTTCGAGGTCAAATAAGTGGTTGTGTATAGAATCGATGATATTGTCGGATCTTAGTGAGAAAAAAGGATAGCTGTGTCGTCAGCGAAGGTGAAAGGGTGCTCAGGAATGTCATGGAATCTATAATCAATATTAATCAAATATACAAGCAAGTAAACCAAAAAAATATATTAAAATAGGTTTGTAACATGTGGCTACATTATTTTGTGAATAGTATTGGTGATTGTAAATATAATAAAATTATATAACCGATTAATTTATGGTGTCCAAAGTTAATTTAATAAATGGTCTTTAAAAAATGACTATTGATTTATCCTTTTTATCTGGACTTTTACCGAACAAGGTTGATGTAAATGTAGTATATGAAGTTTTATAGGGTTGCTCTCGCCCTCACGTACTATGCGCTATAAATGTTCGTAAATTATAGGAAAAATCAAATAACAATAGATGATAGGAAATAATGTAATAAGGGATGAAATAACTACCTAAAGCACAAGAAGCATTTCTTACTTCGAAAGTTTACATAATGATAAAGTGTAAATCATATTTAAAATTTTGTTTGGAGTGGTAAAGAAAATCGTGACAATAATGTCATGGAATCAATAATAAAACATACAAGGAATTATTTGACAAAAAATTATATTAAAATAGGTTTGTAGCATGTGGTTACAAAGAATAACATTAGTTATTAATAATGTATAATAGTGCCATTACTAATCTCCAAAGAGTGGCTGTATGGAGTTTTACAGGGGATATCAACGATTCTGGTGGCTTTATCCTCCACTTCATTGTTAAAGTTTTGAAATAAAATAACGCTAAAAGTACACTTCATTCTATTATCTAAAATGGCACAAGGTTTCCAGTTGCGGGTAACGAAGAGGAGGAGAGAAACAATAAAACTTATTTATAGATAAAATTTATGAATAAGGCTAAAGTTTGCTAAATCCGAGAGGACTTATATGTGGAAAGTTTAATAGCGACTTCAGGAATCACTCTTGGAGCTCTCCTTGAGATTGCGTTATTATACAGCGGGTGATACAGGCGCAATCCGTTCCGAGCCGTAAGAGTTTATACAATTTATAAACCTTTCCGTGTCGAAATAAAATTTAATCGATGGGTTTTCAAGTGGCCATGGGGCGAGCGGGGGGGGGGGGGGCTTAATGGAAGAAGCAGCGGGGTGTCTAGTTGGAAATGTCATTATGGAAATTAATTCTGAGAGTGGGGGGGGGGGGGGGAGAGCACTTAGGCTGGTCTACGCCACTGTTTTAATTTTAATTGTAATTGAACCTGCTATTCCATTTGAATATCTAAATCCAAAGCGCTCCCTGCTACTCGAATCTTAACAATTCACATCCCTTCTTCCCTTCTTCCGTAACGAATTTGCATATTTTCACACCTATTTTATGAATTCAGATTGAACGAGCGAGAAATCCCTCCAAGCTGAGACAATGACTTTGAGATTGGCTTCCGAGAAAGCACATCGTACGTTTACGGTCAAATTCAATTGCAGGGTTAAAAACGAAGTGCAGGAGTATGGAAGAAAGAAAATGGTTCATTTTTCTTTAATTCAAATTTTTCAGTTACATATTACATACCTAAATTGAGTATTTAATAGAATTTTTGGGTGTTATTAGATTTTCTACAACCTTTTAACAGAAAAAAATTTAACTGTAGTCGAAGCGCCGCAACATGACTTAACGCAACATAAAGACCTTCCAAATTCACGACCCTATATATTTCAAGATACTAATTGTGACAGCAAGAACGGCTACAAACAAAATGCATGGTAATACCGTAGTTAATGAAAACGAGCTGGCTGATGGAAATCCACATCTAGCAAGATACTAGAAAACAAAGTCAGGAAGAGATATTAATGAATAAAGCAAATGTGCACTATATAATTTTAAAAAGAAATTCAGTCAAGAATCGTTAGAAAATTTCAGAAGAAAATCTAGGTTTTTTTTTTACCCCTTTATTTGATCGCATAATATGTCTGTGGAGTTTGACGAATTGATCTAGAGAAGAATAATGCTCTATTCATTTTCAAGGTTTATTTATTGATCAAATGGCTAATCATTAGAAAGATTGAATTCAGCTTTTAATTTCGGTATCTTCTAAACAAAGATAATGACAAATTGACAGATAATGATAATGAAAACAGATAATGACAGGCAATTCAGCTTTTAATTTCGGTATCTTCTAAACAAAGATAATGACAAATTGAATTTATTTATTTATTTGGTTTTTTTGTTGCCTCTACCCTGCAGGGTCATTGGCAAAAATTGAATTTAGTATACAAACTAATATCTGGATTTCAAATGTGAAATTTTGAGCTGCTTTATTTGGTTTCTTTTAGGAAAAATACACACAATAATATATATATACTTTTTTTTTAATGTACAAGCAATTAGTAGAGGAGATGAAAATTTCTTAAATAAAAATTTTGTTGATGTACTTTCTACTAAGACGATAATTAAATCATGAGCATATATATTTTTGATATGAACCATTAGCTAATAAGAAAAACATTATGAAATAATTTAAAGCGTTGATTTTTTAAAAATAAAATATCCTGTACAAAAGTAAATGGAAAAAGGATAACTTAACAAAACAAGAGGGAAAAAAAGGTTGCATACCCGGGAGGTAGGCTGTATCAGACATATATTACTGCCTATCTCAGGAAGAGGGGACATTTAAATGAAATTGCTTCTACAAAAAAGGCAAGCCGTGAAATTGGCCCCCTCCCAAATCCCTATCACTCAAAGACGGGACCGATTACACCGCAGCAACTACCAGCGAAATTTTCCACTTTTAATTGAAAACACTGGTGCGAGACAACGATTCCTGTTGTATCAGCAAAAATTCATTTTAAAACAGCCCCTCGTGCTTGTCTAACGGTTTTTCCTGGTTGCTTACTAAATGAAATCAAAGCTTAAATTAATCCAAAGTAAATTGCAAAAAAGAAATAAAGAAAAATATGTTTTTGTGAAATTCAATTAATGAAAGCCCTAATGTGTTAGAAAAATAGTCAAATTTTGGCTGAAAGCTAATTTTTAAGTTTTAATACAATTTTTTTAAATATTATAACATTATTGAAACTCTAATGTGGGTTTAAATTTTTTTTAAATTTACGCAAAATTACAAAACAAACAAATAAAACACAGAGTAGTAAAAACGTTACAAACAGTAACTACAAGTAAAGGAACAGTGACTCAAAATGGCCTGAATCGATGTCCAGCGCAAGACTGAGCCCCAAATCCATCGCATCTTGTATTTAGTCCCACATCAGCAGCAGAAATAAGGTTACCACGTAGATATGTTGGGAAAACTAGGAGGGATCCCATTAAAAAATAAAACTATAAGAGAGCAGCTGGAGGTCCTTCTGCTCCAAACACTTCAGAGGACCTACAGCTCAAGTGGTTTGGTCATGTTTATTAGGATATGGATCCTATAAAGAAATGAAAGGCTCGATTTACTAGGAGAGAACCTCGAACGGGTCTCAAAGTTTCATATCCTCCTCGACCGTATAAATGGCATAGGAGGAAGAATAAAAAAAAGTTTTATTTGTTCCCTGTTAATTAAAAAAAAAAGAAGAAAAAAACGTGCATTTCTTTTAATTCTTTTAATTATTTTATTTTTAATAATTTTATATTAATATTAATAATTTTAATTCTTTTAAAAGATGTTCAAGAAAGTTGGTAAGTGAAAGTTTCGGGAAGCGCACACTGCACCACATTTTTTTTATGACCACAGCAAAGTTTTTTGGAGTATTAGGTATAGTTACAATAGTCAGAGAGTAGACTGAATTTTAAGCTATATAGTACTAAAGCTCATACCGAAATAAGTTTAATGCTGCATTTAATAGAATGAAACCCTAACGTAAAAGTTTATTTTAAGCACAGCTGGTCGTTGTGACCTTACTATGGGTCAGGCCACCCACCTGATGCTCATACAGAATGGGATACTCCACCTATAAATCAGGAAAATCCATTTCGTATTACTTGTCCTTCATAATGAAATCTGGGTGTAACTCTTATTTGTGAATCGAGAGTAGAGTTTTAACTTAATACTTGTGAACCTCAAGACGTATTAATTTTAATTTTTACTAACTTTATTAAAATTGAAATATATAATTTTTGGATGAAATTTATGAAAACTATAAACATAAATAATGTTTAAATATCTCAACAAGTTTCTTTTTGTTTGTCTTTTCAATGTTACTTGCTAACATGCGGTATGCACATTCAGGGAAATTGTTTCTATCATGGGAAATTTCGGCTCCGGGTTTTCAACGAAATAATCATTTAGTCTATCTAACCAAGTTTCATGAAATGATCTTCGTGTGGGACAATGACCCGACTAGCACCAAAGTGTAATCTGATATTTGTGGTGACTAATCGAAGATATTGTATTATCAATCTTTTCGTATTATTAATTTTTCATACTTACTCTCAAGATTTTCTTCAACGGCGTCAACGATTTTGTTTCTAATTGTCTCCATATGGACGAAGAATTGAGTAATGTTTAATATCAGGTAGGTTCTAATAACATTGAAATAATAGGTGGGTAAATATAAAATGTGAAAGAATTAGATAATTAATAAAGGAGAAATATAGGGTGTTAAAAACCAATTCCGGTAATAAGAGTAGTAATATAATGGCATTGAAAAAATATTAATTTT
This sequence comes from Aelia acuminata, assembly GCA_911387785.2. Lineage (NCBI taxonomy): Eukaryota > Metazoa > Arthropoda > Insecta > Hemiptera > Pentatomidae > Aelia > Aelia acuminata. Next base: position 66,583,720 of record OU426983.1, on the reverse strand, counting down.
AAAATTAAAAATATTCAACTGGATAATTGACAATTACGGAGGCATCTAAACTAGAGCAGCGCCAATCAATTACATATTATTGCCAGGTAATTAACTAAATAGATTTATGATATTTTATGCATGTATGCATTAAATACAGATTAGTTCTGACTAAATTAAACTAGTCACGAGTATTTGCTTTGCTACAGGCCAATGAATATATTAACTAGGATGCTAACAAGGAATTAAATTAGCATAAGCCTTCACATTGGATGTTATCTGATCTTATCGTTACTAATATGATCGTAGTTCTAGTATGATTGGGTTCTGAGATGGTTCGTTTATTAAGTTCACGATATCAGATGTGTCGATTATTTTACAACACTTTCAAATTTCTTTTCCTTACACTATTAAAAGTAACAACAGCGCCAAGTTAAGTTGTTTACTAAAAAACATTAAACATTTTGTACTTTAGGTCTTCGAAAAATAAATTCGGTATCAACTGGATCACGGTATCACTGGCCATGTCAATAGTATATTATCAAATAAGGCCGCTGATAGTCTCCAGTATTCTTGATAAAGAATAGTTCAGCCGCAAAAGTTTAGTACACCAAAGGTACTACCTTTGTTATGATGATCATCCCCTTCTAAAAACAATACGGCAAGTTGCGCCTTATGCAAACGGAACTTTTCAACTATTGCGAATATATTCTGTTGTAAGTTTTGTCATTCTGATTCCAACGATATGCATAACTCAAAATTTATATTGTATAGTTGTAACCATCTTTTTGCTAACGTGCGTTATATATTATTGATAATGCACAAGGACCTGAACTTCAAAATCAAAAACAATATTACCAACCCATGCAGTGCTACACTTCACTCCAGTAACCATAATGAAGCCTCCCCTTGAAGAAGTAGAGTCAATATATAAATCTACAGGGTGGCCAAAATTAACAAAAATGAGTTCATATTCAAACTATTATTACAAATATATAAAAATAGTACAAAAAATAGTCCCATAAATTTACGCTATCGGTAAAAGAGAAATATTAATAAATCGGAGGCCCATGTGATGTCAAGATTAAAAAATGGTTTTCATTTCTTTCGACATCGACATCGAAATTTCTATAAATTGAAACCTTTGAAATATCATAATCGAATTTCCGCCTTGGAGAAAAATAAACTCTTAAATAGGCCTTTCAGACGATAGAATGGTTAACTCCAATATCAACATTTTTTAGGAAAGTACTTTTAATAGTATTTCTCTTCAGAAAATTCCTACCTTTGTATTTTGTATGTAATTGCATGTTATTAAATTATTATAGTTTAATATTTCTTCCATACTTTCTCTAATTAAAAAAGTACGAATTTTCCTTCAAAGAAAAAGATTATAAAAAGTAATTTGCAGAAAAACGTTGAAATTGGAGTTAGTCATTCTGTCAAATGAAAGACTCAGACGTCCAATTGTTCAGTGGGAAAACGAATTATCGTCATACATTGATGGTTTCTACCTTTTTGATTTTTGCCAATCGAGCGATTGTAAAAACAAATTACAGGGACCGATACAAGAGCGAATTTAAGTTCTAATTACTTAGCAATTAGGGTTTTAAATAAACAAACTTAAAGCTGCAAATAAAGAATGAACGATTATTTAACTAAAAAAAACGGAAATCGAAATTTTTCACGATCGTAATACTTTCCCTCACTATATATTTCATATATAGGTAAGTGGAAGTAAAAATACCATAAAGTTCAATTCAAAGTTTTCTAATGAATAGAACGATATATTCAAATCAGCTAGCAATATTTTCTTTCAAAAGTTTATTTGGTACTTCCCCAATCCGTAGGTTACCATTGCGTTCGCCACCTTATACGAAAATCCATTACGATCCCATTTTCGCCTAAAAGTGATTACGACAGTTTTCCCTAGAAATGCCTTCAACTGTTGAATTACCATGAATTGTATGATGAGTGAATAGAGGAATCCTTTCTTGACCAGAGGCCATCTAAATAATGGAAGGAAGTTAATGGGATGAAAGTGGTCGAGAGGAGTGGACAGAGGATAAGTTCATCAATTGGCCTGTGAGGGGGGGGGGGGGGAGTGGTGAGGGGGGGAGGGTGGTGGCAAAGCAGGGGGTGACTGATGGTCCGACCACTGATTGATGTCCTTCCATTCAGCTCTCAGCGCCTTTGTCTCAATGTGCCCGTCTTCTTAGGCTCAACATTTTACAGTATTTATATCTTGAGGGATTAAAATATTGTCTTAGAAGGAAAGCCTCTGGAGCTAGTGGATGGTAGCATACAGCGATTGCCATAAGGTTGAAAGATTGAAACGAGAATGAAATCCGGAAACATAATTATAATTTAATACATATTCAGGCCAAAGATATAATTAAGCATAAAAGAAATAAGAATAAGAAAGAAAACTTAGTTCACAATGTCAGGCAAACAATAAAAGTTCAAATTATTAACAACGTTACAATAATTAACTTCTAATGAAACAAAATTAGTCATATGCTTCGATGTACCGAACAAGATTAATACTAAGACTCTAGTACGGTCTTATATTTAATCTGAAATCGAACATTCTAAAATATAATGTTCTTGAAGAGTGAAGAAGATTCTCGTACAATATAGATTGTTAGGTTCTGGGATTTACCATCGGAGTTTTCTCGGAAATCAAAATATGACATTTATCGCCTCATCCACTTGATCTTTCAATTGTAAAAGCAAAAACACAAAAAGACAAGCTATTCCCAAAATCAACATACATTGGACCAACATATACAAACATATGTATAATCAACACTTCATCCTTGTAACATTTAAAAATGTCTTTTCGAAACAAAGAGTTCTCAAAAAAAAAAAAATATTGTGTAAGAGAATTAACGAAGAATTTTTGTTTTTAGGGTCGAGTAAATACATTTTTTTCTTTAATTATTAATTCGCGCCTGTCAACAAAGTGCGGACAATCAGCGAATGAGATAGCGGTAAAATGAAATAATAACATGACAGGCATGAGGAGGGAAAGCACCCTTCCTGACTTGATTCAATTACCTTGGCTGTCTATGAGAGCAGATCTCTCATCCAGCGCCTTTTTAGTCTTCTCGTACATATGCGAATCTCAGCCATATTACTTATTAAACTGTTTGGATGTCCGTACAAATTACTGAAACATCGTTTGTAAAGTGTCATTATGTGTTGGTCGATTTTTCATTTTAAAAGCGAGATAAAAACATTTCAAATAGGTTTGAAATAAAAAAAAAAAAAAAACTCACAACAGTTACAATATATATACACAACACTAACGGAAAATTTATTACGGAAAAAGGTATCCTGCGTTTTAGAGGTAAGAATTATCTGTGAATAAGGAAAGAATTAACTATTGTCTCACAAAAGAAATGCTGTAACTTTCAATATTCAAACAAAATGTCATATTTATGAAACTGAATTTTACAGTCACAGTATATAGTTTTATGTACAAAATAAACCAGAATAAAGATACTTGATAGTATTTCTGTATGTTTGGGTAATAATGAAGTATAAATAAAAACTAAATGGATTAATACAGAGGTCTATTATATCTCTTTATTCAGGTTAAACTCTGTTACGAACAAATGTATTATTTGACTTAAAACTTTTTACAAATAAATGTATAATGTGACTTAGAATTAATTTCATAAGTATTATATTTTCTTCGAATATTGAAAGTTATGGTATTTCTCTTATGGGAGAAGAGTTGATTTTTCTGTTATCTCACAGATAATTCTTATTCCAAAAATATCAGAAACCTCGCTATATATTTATAGTTAAAATTATTGGAAAAAAACAATATAAATGGAGATTATTCTGAAATACGTATCAGAAAAAGAAGTGGATAACTTTCTCAGTTCTCAGTTGCATATGAGAATGTTTTGAATAATTGGAAATAAAGATGGAAAAAAAATTGGAGAATTTTATTGAGTTCAGAAATTAAAATTAATGAGATAATGCTATGAAAATATATAATATTTATTTATATATAATTTCATTGTCAATTTAATAAATGAACAACAACATAGAATTTATTTCTAAAAAAAGGTTTTATTAATATTACTAAATTGAACTAACAAATACTTGTTTTCTAAACACTTAAGATATGCAAATTTTTAATATAGGTTAATAGGTATACAGTGATATATTTGTATATTTGAAAAATCGGTTGGTATAATATTAAGCAGTTTGTATTTACTTTCACTCATATAAAAGGTCAGTTTGTTATTTTTTAATGTTCCACTAAAAATTCAAAATTTCTTGTTTATCACTAAGAGATAATATGGCGTCGGTGGCCCCTTTAATTAGAGAGGGGGGGGGGAGAGGAGAATATAGACTACCTGTTGAGCAAGTTGGGTCAGCGCAACTTTTACCATGTAAACTTCGTCTCTAACTTTTAACTCTACTGTTATGATTTACGGGTTATTAGGCTAAATATCTCGGGGTAGTTACTCGCTTCTTCAACCTACCGCTGTTCGAATAATTAATTTGGGCAAACAATCCCATCCACTTAACTCAAGATTTGTATTTTATTCATGCTATTTAGAAAAGTATAGGGTAAACCGTACAGTTATTGGCACCCTTAAGACTAAATTTCGGTGGTTAAATTAAAAAAATACTTTTTTTACAAAGGGATCAAATAGAAACTTCCTATAGCTCCTCTTTATCTATCCTCATAAAGACTCAAGAGGTTTTTTTGGGTCAAAAGTTCAATAGTTTTACAATATGACAATATTTATTGCTGAAAGTGCAAAATCTAATTTATTGGCACCCTGTGGATTTAATTTTGAAATCTTCCCTATGGTTGCTTTGTTAAAGTCTTACTTCATAGATGACTTGGAGGATCCTTCACATATTAGACTCATGTATATCTTGTAATAAAATTAGGACTTTTTTACCTATTTCTTTAAGTTAAAGTTGGGGTGCCAATATCTGTACTGAGTGCCATTAACTTTATGGTTTACCCTAGCAAAGCAAGATAGTAAAATTATTTTTATGCAACACAAAACACCTTTTACATGCATCTTTGTATGAAATATACAACAATAGTGAACAGGTTATTGTCGTCTTTGCTCGAATATAATTTTACATTTTAACAGAACATAACTGATTAAAAATTTAACTTAATTTATTGATTTAGGAATTTTTTTCAAAGGCCTTGGAGGTATATCTGGAATAGTTTAGAGTCTAAAATTTGAAAAGTGGACTCTTGACACTTTACTATTACTACTATATATATATATGTATGTATATATATATATATATACACATATATATATATATATATAAATATATATATTTAAATTTAGAAGAAAAAAAAACAACATATATTTCTAATAGGTGCTATAAATAAAGCTGAAAGATGGTTTTATAATTATTATTCGTTGTCTTTAAAAAGATATAGACTTAAGAAAAATTAAGTGTCAGCAACTCCAGTGTTAAGGTTCACATGGGAAGGCTTATATGTAAGCATTATCATATTCATTTTCTTTCTTCAAACTTAAAAGAGATTTTGTTTTTATTAAAATATAAATAAAGACATCATCATTATCACTAATAAATCTGATTTGGTTTTACAATTTAATTTTTAGTCCTTTAAAAAAATAAAAATGAGAGTTTAACTAAAAATATACTATAAAAATTATTTTAATATAGTTAAATAATGTCTTTTTTCTCTATGATTTTCTGTTACTTGTTCAATTAATTGAAATTTCATTACGGTATTCCTCATGTTATCATAACTATTATTAAGTTATTAAAGAAAAATTAAAAATTGATTTAAATATACTGCAGCACCCTCCTCCTGCTCACCCTCTCCCTACCCTCCCGACCTCCTTAAATTCCTGCGACGAATCCCCGAGGTGCTCTTTGAAGAAACTTGCCCGGACTTAGAGTTCATTAATTCTCGTCGACATCCACTACCGCCCCCCTCCCATTTGACCCGGGGGCAAGTTCTCTTTTTCGGCCTACTTAGTTTTCACTACCCGTCTATTTCCCTCTCATTTTTTCATTTTGACATTATTCTCGCCGATTCTGTTTAGAATAGTAACATAGATTTGAGGAAGGCCAAACAAATAATAAAAAATAAACTTGAACTTTTAAGCAATTGTTTGTCTCCAAATTTTTTTTTAATCTGTACAGTAATATAAAAAACAAACAAGGAATTTTAAGCATACTAATAAATCAATACAGAAAATACATCTTATGCCTTGAAATGGCGGCATAATCACAGATTTTTTTATTTTTTTTAGGATTGCCTAAAAGAAAGTAGTGATAAGGAGTTTCTGAAATGTTCAAAATCGTTTATACAGTGCTGAAATACAGCTATAATGATGTATATTAGAAATGTCTGCATTTACAAACTGAAAGCCACAAGCGTATTTAAATAGCATAATTGCCAGAATCCTAGACGCTTTAAGGTATTTTAAGCGAAAAGAGGGTGTTGGGTTGTATTAGAATCAGACGAAGTTCTTGGAAAGTTGCGGGGTCGTAATCTGAGGCATTGGTCTGTTCTGAGTAAGTATCAGCTCAGCACTCCCTGAAATCCGCAAAGAGCGCAGTAGCATGTTGTCAAAGAAGCTTATTCCCAATGTTGATATCATTCCTAATTTGTAAGGGATGCAATGATATATGAAACTTTAAGCATATAAGAACTTGTCCGCGAATACTGGCTAATATATTGATTATCGCTGGGATCATGATAATTTATATTTAGCGAAGGTATTAATAAACTTGCGATTTTGCTTATATTCATATGAAAGCTGAAGAAGACTACTTTCTTACTTGGAGAAAGGTTCCACAAGAACGACCGAAGAACAGTTGATCAGTAAAAAAAAATCTGACAGATACAAACAAAATCGTGTACTAAAGAAACTAAAATATATTTCTTCTTTCTTCTTTTCTCGGTGCTCCAACGAAAGGGATACCGTTTCAGATCAGAGCTGAGCTCCACACCTCTCTATCAGCCCAGTCTCCCTCCTGTAGACCTCGGCCTGACATCTCTTCATGGACTCCTTCTATCCAGGTTGTTCTCGGTCGTCCTCGTTTACGCTTTCCGGGCGGCTGCCAGTCCAGGACTCGGTACGGCCAATGCTCTTCCGGCATCCTCCTGCAGTGCCCGTACCACCTCAACCGCCGTTTCCCGATTCTTTCTGAGACGGTCTCCACAACACCCATCCTTTGCCTCACCTCTTCATTTCGGACTCTGTCTAGCCTTGTTATTTGGAGACATCTTCTCCAATAGTCCATTTCAACGGCCCGAACCTTGGTATACAAGCGAGCATTCATCGACCATGTAAAATTATTTTACATTTTTATTTTACATGTAAATTTTTTTTTATCGTTTCAAATATATTTTATTTTATAAAAAAAAGTAATAAAATATATTTGAAACGATAAAAAAAAATATTAACGATACAAATAAAATATAAATTAATAAATACACTCACAAAAGAAGAAAGGAAATGCACAACAACCAGAGTCGCATTTAGCACCATCTTTTGTCACAGTCCCCTTCCCCCCACCGGTCCCATAATCATGTGTTTGCCTGGCAGGACTATTGTTTTCAAATTTGTTGATGAGGTTATTTCCTTGTATCAAGAAGAACTACGATCTAAGCAGCCAAAAAGTATTTCATTGAGGATTTAGCAGCCAAATAATTGCAATGATCCTTTAAAAATAAAAAAAATTATAAATAGCCATAATATTTAAGGAAACCCCTGTGACCTTCCCCCGTGGATCCGCTCATGCACAACGCATAATATTTTTATAATAGATAATGAGAAATCAGTTGGACAAAACAGAAAAAAAAAAAGGCAAAGTATTTAGATTTCTGGATTCGTCAAAAGGCTCAAAGTTTAAGAAAAAATAAATCAAATTTTTAATAGGGGTCTTATAATAATCTTTTAAATATTTAATACTGCTGAGCAGTAATAGGTTTTTTCTTGTCAATATTCTTGCAATCTTATAGGTCTCGAAACATTATTTTATGTAATTTTAACGAAATTACATTCACGAAAATATATATGCATTATTTTATTTTGTGTTTTGGTCGCGCCGCAGTTGGTAAAACGCTGACTATTAAAAAAAAAAAACATATAAATATTCTACATCGAATTTCCACTATTCCATCATCCTCTCCTTTCGATTATTAGTTTATTATATTATTACTTCTTTTTTATTTATTTTTTTTACTTAAAATCTCCAACAGATTTCAAATCTAAAGACGTATAAATTCTGCTACTTAAAATTGCAACATTGTCTCATTAAAACTGACCATCTTTGACTAATATAATAATATCCTCTTTAAATTTTTATTGTTATAATTTTCCTAGAATCAAGTATATATAGAAGATAGACTATATATTGAAGATATAATTGGAATAATCAAAAGTGAAGCCTTTTCCAGGACACCATCCATTTATTTTGATTATTTAATGACAACAGTTTGGTGAAATGACCATTTTCAAATCCAATAGTATACCAATTGTTTGTTGAAATATATCATGCAAATATAATTAAATAATCCATAATTATATCTTTAGACTTGAAAATGGCAGTACGGCCGAAACGTTGTGGATGTATAATTTAAACAAATGGATGATGTACTAAAGAAGGCTCCAATTTTGATATTAAAAACTCAATATAAAGATTTGAGCTCAAGAAATGTGAGGAAACGTTAACGGATATGTGAAAGAAAGTGGCAACTTAGGAATAGGAGTTCTGGTTATTATATTCACTCAGTTATAAAATAAACAATTCATTTTTATAAAATTTATTGCAATCCCGATTTTCACTACGGTCTCAACAGCTTAGAGCATTTCAACTTGGTTTATATCCGTAATCATGTTGATTGTATTATGTTTGGATTTTTCAAAATCTGTCTGTCGATCGCCTAATCTAATAAATTTACTCCAAACTAGATTGGATAGATTAATTTTATATTTATGGCCTTTTTAAATTGATGCTGATGCCAATTGCATTTTTTTATACAATTTACGTTGATGCAAAAATATCCAATTTTTTCTTTAGCTGATTATTTTGTTTCAACCAATACTGATCCATGGTTAATAAATTATTAACAAAAAAATATTCTAATATATTGGGAATATAGTTATATACACTGTAATAAGAATTTAGGAGAGGTTCGGGATATCAATTAGAGGAAGTATATATTGCGGGGGGACACATGGGACAATGGGAGGACAGCCGGGAGGAATTCCATTGTTTAATAGCGCATTCCCTACGAGATGTTTCCCTCACATCAGAATTCCCCGTCCTGGTCAGCGCCAGCCCTGCTCCTAGTCTCATTAAACCTAAAGCGACAATATAGAAATTTCAGAAATTCAAGTTTAAACTCGGCCAAGGGCAACGAACTACAATATATCAGGGTAATTTATCGAGGGAATTTAAATAATTTTTAAAGCAAAAAAATAAAAAAGTAAACGCTAAAAACTTAAACTATTAAGATTCTTGGAACACTTCACACATTCTGGAGTCTGATCTTTTTTTTTATATTTTTTATTTATTTTTTAATATTATTCTTTTTTTTTTGAAAATGGAAAAATAATACAGTCATACTGAAGGGTTGGTGTTTTAAAAATTCAATAAGACAATTAAAATAATGAAAATTATAAGTTAAAAAAAATAAATAACACAAGTGCTAATTAGTGATGGGAACAAACAACAAACTATACAAAAGTTAAATTATATATATTTAAATGGTACATTAAATCACACTATAAACATCAAACTTTTAAAACTTAGTCTATCTAAAGCATAATAAATAATCTTCAAACCTGTACCTATTTGTAATAGCTATCCAAGATGAGCTAAGAAAAGATATAGATAACAATTCATTCTTATACTCGTAATGTAACTACAAAGTAAACTTAAATTGGGATTATTAAATAAAAATAGTAATAATTGAATTAATAATACTTATATAATGTGTGTGTGACAATAATATTTGAAATTGACACATTTTTAGATCTTAGTATTGAAATTATGCCTATCTTGTTTATAAGTTGATTGTAAGTAGTGTAAACTTAAAAAAATGTGATAACATATGAATGCATGGATGTAAACGTAGGTGAACACGATTTTTATATTAATATATAAAACAATATTAATTTTATCTAAAAACTGAAACTATTAAAATTCTTGTATCACTTTACAAATTCTGGGAGTCTGTACAAATATATATATATATATATATATATATATATATATATATATATATATATATATATATATATATATATTTATTTATTTATTTTTTTTTTTTTTTTTAAATGATGGAAAAATAATAGTCATACTGAAGTGTTGGTGTTTTAAAAATTCAATAAGACAATTAAAATGATGAAAATTATAAGTAAAAAAAAAAGAATAAATAATACAAGTGTTAATTAGCGATGGGAACAAAGTAAGATAACCAGGATGCATTTTATTTCTATTTTATTATTTTTTAAGGCTGTCACTAAGATTCGTATATTAAGCTGTACACCGTAGGGGGTTGATTATAGTTAGCTAATTTAAAAGTAAACCAAGCAATTTCAGATGAAATGCACTAAAATGGGTTACGGATGTTTCGTTTAATGCTCTGACTGCCTACAAATAATTGGAAAGCTAGATTCAATTTACCATGCCGGAATTCTAATCGCGTTCTGAACTAGCCCTATTCTCAGCCTATGTTCGGAATTCGGACTATCTCCTGTTCAATTCAAAGGATGAAAACTAGCCGTAACGTAAGCTTACAAATATTTAAAGATAGTGTACCTCCATTGTTGGTTAAAATAATTTTACCAACGTAAATTGAATACAAAAATATCAAACTAACAATTATAACTCAAATTAGTAACAACGTTACAAAACAGTAACTACTAGTGACAGAACATTGACTCAAAAGTAACCTTATGCTTCGATGTTCTAGGTAAGACTAAGGCACTCATGTGTATATTTATATGTGTATTACTCTAAGATACAAGCTTTCAATATTTAATCCAGGCCAGAAAGGCCTAGATCATTCCTAAACATATAATAACGTACTAATACATGACTGTCACGGTTCAAAGCAATTTTTTTGACTTTTTTAATGTAACATGAATAATCATGTTTTTTAAAATTTATTTTAATGATATAGATTTTTTTTCAAACAATGATTTAGGGCACCCTGCTGATATTACGGTTCATTTAAGTAATTCAAAATCACATTTGGCAATGTTAAATTACTCATGTAATTAAATAAATTTTAGTATACCAAAATTAATTTAATGGGGGATATAATGCATTCGTTTTCGTTTTTCAGGCTTGAAACCTTTGTACGGTTAAATTTATAGACAAACAAGGATACAGGATGTCGAAAAACGAGAAAGGCACGTATGGAATTCGCTCTCTCAATAAATGCCAAATTAAGGGCCAGTTTATTTAACATTTAGCAAACATTCCGAGCCCGGCAGTAAGCAATAAGCTTTATCCGGTCATGAATATAAGCTAATATCGACCCCAGCCAAATATTTATTTTTAAGCGTATTCCTTCTTAATTTCGTTTCGCTTTCATGTCAGTAAATTTCATACGATATTTTTTTTTTTTATCACCAAATAATAACTATTATATATATATATATATATATATATATATATATATATATATATATATATATATATATTAATACGATTTCCTTTCCTCTCCCTAAAATATCTTACCTTATAAATAGTAATCTTTTATAGCTTGGCTGCTTGTCTAGGTAATAGTCCCTCTTGGAATACCCTTATTTTCATTTTCAATTATAATTCTAAAATATGAGAGGTAAGGCTCGTATTAATATGAATATTGATATGAAATAAAATAATCTTTCAATAACAGGAATGAACTATGGAATATAAATAAAATTTAATACAATATAAAATAATTTATTCATTAAAATATTGATATATGACTAACATGATGGCATTGAATTATCGATATTGATTTTTACCATTCACAACAAAAACTATGTAAATAAATAAGACAAAATAAACCTTAAAACAATTCTAATTAAATACATTTAATTATAACTATAAGCGCTTTTAAATTGCTTAAATTGAATTAATTAACTGAGCTCATTAAAGAAAATGAAATAAATTATTCTTCATAATATTCAGGATACTTGCTATTGCTGATGCTGAATGCACTGATGTTGTTCTCAATACCCTAGACTCCTCTTGTGTTCTTCTAATCTGAAGATCATAGTCAAACTGTTAACTAAGTAGGATGGAGAAAATGCAATGTTAACTAGTCGGCTGTGCTTGATCGAATTCCCCTCCTTCTTGTGGCGATAAGTTGTGGCCGAACCTTGCAATTATATCCCTTTCTCCCTTCAATATATCTCTCTTTGACATATCCGCTGGAACCTCGGATGTTATTTCCTGGCAGGTATCTATACCGGATTTCTACCAATTCCCTTTGTCTGAATCTTGAGTCATCAGATCCTCAATTATTTATTATTAAAAATATCTCCTAATTTAGCTATTAATAAATTTTAATTATTTTATATAAGGCCCTATTTGTTTCAAGTATCAATATATATATATATATATATATATATATATATATATATATATATATATATATATTCGTGTTCGTGACGATAGCGTGCTTGGCCAGAGTGGCACTAACCTCGTGTTCACAACTCGTTAGTTGGGTTCGCGTGCCTCACACATAGTGATTTCTCAGGACTTTTTTTTTTAACCTTTCTCTTATTTTTTATCTTTTCCTTTGTTCTCTTGTACTATTTTTAGTTAACAGGAATATTGAATCAAGATTTTCGTATCATGCTTCTTAGCATTTGTTTCATTCTCACCGTGATATTTTTTACTTCGTAATTCAATTTGCACCGGTAGCAATGAATTGACAATTAGCAAATAATGAAAACGTATACTGCTAACATTTTCAGGCATGCGGATATATAAGTACCAGTAACAAATATTACTGGCATTATTCAGGAAAAGAGATCTTTCATCCAGCTTCTTTTCATATTTCGCCTCCCGTAATGCCTGTTATCGTCATGTCTCTGTGTCTATGTTATTCTTTAGACCAGAATACATCTTACTTTTTCAAGGCACTATTTAAAAAAAAGAATTAGCGAAATTACCAGGACCATTATATTTGAGTACCTTATTTTTTTTTTTTATCTTTATACTTTTATTCGCACCTGTCAACCATTATAGACAATCAGCGAATGTGATCATATAAAATTAATTAATATACAGGCATTATAGGCGTGAGGAAGGAAAGTGCCCAATAGCACCTCTTTCCGGACGTGACACTAAATCAGGAGAGGAGGTCTCTCATCGTTAATTGGACTGTTGTTATGTGCGTGCAATTTAACAAAAAATCGTGCATTAATTAATTTGAGTAATTAATTTCTAAAAAATCAATGTATGTATATTTATATATACGAAATAATGTAAACTATGACAATGAGATATGTTTCAAATTTATGAAGAATGGCACGAAACTTCCGAAACGTAGGTAATTAATTTAAAAAATGGAATTAATGAGAAATAAAATAAACAAATAAAATATATATGTTCTTTTTTTTTTATTGACTAACAAAAAAATTATAGTACTCGTAATGGGATGTGAGAAAAATAAACCGAGAAATGATGCGTACGCCAAGGAGTTGGGACGGAACAGTCTCTCGAGAGCTGCCAAAGGCTTTCACACTCCGTAAAACTGACCCTAGAAGATTATCCGCTTACTTGGGAAATCGATGGACCTCCGAGGAAGAAACTGGGAATGAAGCTAAAGTCGGTCTTTTCATACTTCACCAATTCTGACGCATGAAGACTTCCTGATAACGTAAGAGAGGAAAGGATTAAAAGAATATGTATTGGAACCCCGAATCCGAACATTTAAAGGGAGGGAATTGAATTTTTACAAGCATATACGCTCCTTTAAATATAAAGAGTATTTTAGGGTTCATAAGACAGTGACATAATTTAGAAATGAGAGCAAATTACGTAAATGGACTAAGAATTTCCTTTTTAGTCGGAAAGTATGACGATAATCAATACTTTCAAATGATTTACAGTTATTACTGCAATACACTACCTTATTAGTTGAAGTAGGTTATTTAGTAATAAATATGTTAATAATTATAGCACTAAAAACTATAAATTCTGAACACAAAGGAATCGATTTCAGATTAAATGTAAAAACTGAACATCTGGTAAAAATCTAGAAAGTAGGAAGCTTGGATATGGGAATTTTTGTTGTGGTCGATAGAAAGTTGGAAGTCCCGTATATCAGTTACTGCCAAATGTGGAAAAACTTCCTATTCTTTATTTTTTTATCATCATTTTTTTAATTTGTGATGTCGCCTTTACCCCAAAGGGTGATTGGCGTCTGCATAAGCAATTTGTATAGAGTTTTGACTCGCCCTTCACTGCTGTTCATGATTTTCCTTCAATGAATTTGAAAGAAAATTTTGTCCCTGTATTTTGCGATTTTTGGGCAATCTATCGGCAAGTGAGGGACATTACCACATGTTGGGGCTTGTAGTATTTTTTTATTTAATATTATTTGATTTTTTATCTAATATGAAAACAGATATGTTGCATCACTTGCATCAGTTAATCAATGGTCTTAACTCTCTCATCCAACCCCTTTTTAGCATCCTCCAACAGCTCGCACAGGTGACCCAAGCCATGTTTCCCCCAAATGGCCCCTAATCAGCTGACTGCGGGCTCTTTGTCCATCCTTCTATGGAATGCAAACGGAATAACGCAACACAAAACTGAACTAGACCTATATCTTCATGAAAAACGAATTGACGTAGCATTGATTACGGAAACGCACCTTACCACACGATCTAAATTTTGTATTCCTGGCTACTTGACCTATAGGACAGACCACCCAGACAACACAGCACATGGAGGTACAGCCATTCTTATCAGAACAACACTATCACACAACCATATACACTTACCAAGTACTCCTGACATACAGTCCACAGGCATTACACTTTACATGAAAAAACACACGATAACACTGGCCTCGGTGTACTGCCCGCCAAGATACGTGCTGACATCTTCGATGTTTTGCGATTTTTTCCGTACCTTAGGGCGCTGTTTTATAGCAGGAGGGGATTTCAACGCGAAGCACCAATATTGGGGCTCACGTTTGTGCACTCCAAGAGGAAGGAATTTGAGGGCTGCCATCCACGAGCTTTCATTAGACACAATAAATCCTGACACACCGACTTACTGGCCTGTATCGAGGCGAAAATCACCGGACCTTTTGGACTTTTTTATTACTAAAGGACTGCGGACTATACCTCACACCATAAATACTACCTCTGATCTTTGCTCTGATCATTCCGAGGTGCATTTAATTATGCTTGAGGAGGCAATAAACAAACCAAGAAAGCCAACGCTGATAGATGGGCCAATTGACTGGGATGCCTTTAGGGAGTTTTTAGAGTCTTCGCTTTCGATCCCAGTCTCAATCAAAACTGAAAATGAACTGGAAGAGGCTGTCGAACTATTTACAGAAAGTGTTCAAAAAGCGGCATGGTATTCAACAATACCCAAGGTCAACTCAGCAAGAACAAATAACTTGCCACAATATCCTCAATATATAAGAGATTTGATCAGAGCAAAGAGAAGAGCGCGTAAAATATGGCAGACTGACAGACGCCCCTCAGACAGACAGACATTCAACAGACTAAACAATCAACTCAAAAGGGAAATACAAAAATTTATACGCTTATATAACTGGCCTCTCGACAGACGATGGAAGCTTGTGGAAGCATACCAAGAAGTTGCTAAAACATCGAGAGTTGTCAGCACCCCTTCGAAGAGAAGATGGCTCCTGGGCCGTGTCGGATGAGGAAAAATCTGAACTCTTCGCTAACCATCTTTCTTCTGTTTTCATCCCATTTTCTGACTTAACAAACACAGAACATGAGACCCTAGTACTCAACTCATTAGATATTCCACTTCAAATGACACTTCCACCACCTTCATTCACTCCTGCCCAGGTTGCACAACAAATCCAACATTTACCCAAAAGAAAAGCCCCTGGTTATGACTTAATAACTGCCGAGGTGCTCCAAAAAATGCCCAGAAAAGCTCTGGTATTTCTGACAACAATTTACAACTGCATACTAAGGACATCAAAATTCCCACTACAATGGAAATATTCCATGATTCAAATGATACACAAACCAAATAAAGACATCTACTATCCATCTTCGTACAGACCTATCAGCCTTCTTCCGATATGTTCAAAAATATTTGAAAAATTAATATACAAAAGAATAGTTGACATATTGACTGACAAACATATAATACCCGACCATCAATTTGGATTTCGCAAGTCACATTCAACGACCCACCAACTACACCGAGTTACTGACTTCATTGCTGGAGCATTAGAACAAAAACAATATGCAACTGGTGTATTTTTGGATGTAGCTCAGGCGTTCGACAAAGTTTGGCACCAGGGTCTTCTCTTTAAACTCAAGAACATACTACCGTACACCTACTATCTCATTCTTCGATCCTTCCTTTATGACAGATTTTTCTCCGTTCGGCAGGGGTCAGAAATTTCTTCAATTCGCCCAGTCTTAGCGGGGGTACCACAAGGTTCAATACTTGCCCCCCTACTCTACATTGTATACACCCATGACATACCAGAAGGTAATGAGACATTGACCGCTACTTACGCAGACGATACAGCAATACTAACAAAACATGCTTCACTAAACTTACAAAACCACTTACAGAAATTAAACGATTGGTGCAAATTGTGGAAAATTAGACTTAATCACGACAAATCACAACATATAACTTTTACTCTTCGGAAAAATACTTGCCCACCAATTTATATCGAAAATGTCCAAATTCCCCAAACAGACACAATACAATACCTCGGACTAACCCTCGATAGAAGGATGACATGGGGCCCGCACGTTAAAATGAAAAGGGAAACTCTAAACAAACGACTAAAGCTACTTTTCCCACTTTTTTCTAAATCCTCAAAATTAAGACTGAGACAAAAACTAAATACGTACACATACTTACTTAAACCCATATGGATATACTGTTCACAGATTTACGGGATTGCTAAAAAAATACATTTCCAAAAACTTCAGACCTTTCAGTCAAAATTATTACGACTCATTTCAAAAGCACCTTGGTACGTGACTAATCAAACTTTACATACTGACTTCCACATGCCAACAGTCGACCAGCACATTAAAACTCTTTATAAACGTTTCCACACTAACCTACACGGACATATAAACCTACTGATAAGAGATATGGCCACAGATGAAATGCCTGTGAATGTGAGGAGGAGATTAAAAAGGCGTTGGATGAGAGATCTCCTTCTTTAACGGACATGAATAACTGAATCAAGCCAGGGAAGAGGTACTGTTGGGTGCCATCCTTCCCCATGCCTGACATGTCATCATCTGCAACTGTATACGGCCATCGAATCTGCTGATTGTCTATCTATTGCTGACAGGCGCGGATGCACGAATGAAGTGAAAAAAAAAAAATGATGCCTAAAATGTTATATAATCTTTATTTTATTATTTTCAATGTATTTTTGTCCGTTGCTATGTAAGATATGAATTAGAGTATACAGACCCACTTACTTCAATTACAAAAATGGTACTTACTCTGGAAAATAAAATTAAATCATGAAAAATCACAACACATAACTTTCACACTCAAACGAGATACATGTCCACCAGTTTACATCGGTGACAACCAATTTCCACAGACAGAAACTGTACGTTACCTTGGACTTCTATTCGACAGAAGGAGGAATTGTGGCCCACATGTCAAAGTGAAAAAAAAGACCTTGAACATACGCTTAAAAATTCTATAATCTCTTTTTACAAAATCTTCTACTTAAACCCATTTGGACATTCACCTCACGTTAAAATGAAAAGGGAAACTCTAAACAAACGACTAAAGCTACTTTTCCCACTTTTTTCTAAATCCTCAAAATTAAGACTGAGACAAAAACTAAATACGTACACATACTTACTTAAACCCATATGGATATACTGTTCACAGATTTTCGGCTCAGCTAAAAAGACACACTTACAAAAATTACAAACTATTCAATCCACAATTTTAAGGCTAATTACGGACGCTCCCTGGTACGTAAGTAACCAAACGCTACATACATAAGGACATAACAATAGATTAATTCACGACATGGCCACGGTTGACTTGCCCGTTAGGAGGCGGCTAAAAAGAAGCTGGATGAGAGACCTCCTCACCTGATTAGTTTCAGGCCCGGAAAGAGGTGCTGCTGGGCACTTTCGTTCCTTCATGACATAAATGCCTTACATATTATTGCGTTGCTGCAGCCATCGAATTCGCTGATTGTCGCAGACCGCTGACAGGTGCGAATCAAATTTTGAAGACAAAAAAAAAATTGTTTTTTTAGAGGTAGGGAATACTTTTTGCCTTTAGGTTTTACAATCTCCGTAAGCCCTCATTGTAGTTTGACATTGCGGTATTGTATAGTACTTGAAATAGGAGGCGCAGATTTAATTTCCCGCATGGCTTATCAATATTTATTTCATTTTATCATCATTATTCATCCATAATATAATGAAATATTTTCCATATTAAATTTTATTTTTGATCTTTCTAGCTGGGTTAGGTTAGGTGGGTAATACCTTCCCTCTTCTATATATGCCAGAGATAGCCAGGAAATGATAAAGAAAAAATAAAACCTTATGTTTATTAAACCTTAACTTTTATGCTAGACAAAATACCTTGGAGCATAACAATATAAACAAAAGAAAGTGTAACTTGGGGACTTTTCTAAGTTTCCCACCTTAAGAAATTTTATAAGGAATTAAGAATAGATGTAGGAGCAAAACAATAAGATTTTATACAACAGTAAAAGGAAGTCTCAGGACTAATACTGGAATCTCTTTCATTTCCCGACAGCCAAGGAAAGAGTCAGAGGAAAATAAATGCGAAGACAAAGATATGAATGCTAGCAAGAGAGCTGAGAACAATTTGCATGATAAGGCCCCCCCCCCCCCGCCCTTCCTGCCCATCCCCTCCCCCGGCCTTCTTACGGCAACAGGTGCCTTTCCACTACCAACACCAGCTACGCCCTAATCACAAATGGTCTCATTGCGTCTTGGTTTAGTATCCGCCGAATAAACACAAAATCTACACCGAATAATTATATGGATTTGTAATAATAATTAAGAAGATGGCTCAAAAATATTGAGCAGATTTATTTTGGTTACGCCATTAAAACAATTTATGCGTAATTGAACGTTATTGATCTCTTTCAACTCTTTCATGTTTCGACTAGCAACTTAGCAATAGATTAGATATGAAATTGTCATACTTTTAACATTTAAAGTTAATTTAAAATATTTTTGAAAGTGTTCCTTTTATGAAAATTAAAAATGAAAACGAGTTAGATGGGGCTCATTTTCACCTGAATTAAGACCGGAATGATGGAATTACTATTAATCCATCTCATTATATGTTACCAATTAGTCGCGTCAGGTGCAATACAAAGTATGCATTTTTGTGGAATCCTACGAGTGAAACGTTGAAGGTTAAAAGAAGGTTTCTCAGAGTCAAACTGAGGTAAGATTTCAGTACTTATGCATTGTAGTAAAAAGCACGATAAATAAAAGAATGAATGATTATTAAGTGAGCTGATGATTGTTGAATTCAAAAGCAAAATGATGCAGTGAGGTTCAAGTTTTTATTTGTTCTCATCTTCTTTTTCTTTCTAAATGTTTTGTCAAGGCCTCAACAAGTTACCAACGGCGACGTTCATATTCAGAAGGGGTGGGAGTTATCACGTGGAAAATCCCTCCCGAAAAGGTAAGCAGGTACTGGATCCTAGGAGATCCTCAGAAAGAGGGGAAACTTCTAGAAGACGCAGGCCTTGAGGAGGAGAAGGACTGTCAAAGTTAGAGTCGGAGTCCGGGGACAGCCTGAGACAGTCAGTCTGGGAGGAGAATACTGGGCCTGAAAGCAGTCTGAGGCTAGAGAATTTGTTGGAGTAGAGTAGAGTTGATGTATTCTGGTGTATAAGTCTTTTCAAGTATTTAACATTCTGAGACCCCCCTTTGGTAGTTGGGACCTGGTACGAAGAATGTCAATCGTACCAAAATAAACAATGTAAATCGGTTTAATTAGATTACTTACTACACAACCCTTGCCTAAAAATCCTAATGTCATATGATGTCAGGAGGTACTGATAAATTTTAAAGGCGAGGTGCCCATGTGGGTACCAAGGGAGGACTAGCCAGAGGAGTGGAAAAATTGGAGATAAACAAGCGAACAGGGCCCATCTGGAAATATTTTTCCGGTTTCCAAATATTTTTTTAATTTCCGGTAGCCTACTACAGATGAAGTGGGTCCAGCTAATGGTCCTCGTGGATCCGCAAACAAAACTAAGAGTATTATCTATAAAAATAACATATGTATATTTAAAGGTCTGGTGTATATCATAAACAAAAGTACATTTACTTGTAAAGTAGGAAAGTCTCTGGAAGATTTCTGCCTGGTATATGTCATTTCATACTTCGTCTTTATTAGAAAGACCGAAACCAAACTTATAATATTAGATTTTAGGCATTATAAAGTTTTTACATATAATATTAGAAATCGCGATAAAATGGTTTCAAAACTATTTAATTAAAGACTCTATTACAGTTTAACGTAACACTTAATGACGTTTCCAGGATTTGATGTGTATTTTATGAATTTATTATATTATGGCGTGGTACTTGAATAAAGTTAATATCGGGCGCAATACTCATAAATCTTTGTTTATTAACCGAGAGGAAAGATTAGCATAGTGACATCTTTAATAATGGTTCCTGGGAGCAGATGTCTTAATGAACCCTCGGGGAAGTCTGCTCCCTCGGCGGCCGTAACAACACTTGTGGAGCTCGCCAATAAATGCCGCCTTCCTTGAATACAAAATAATTCTGGTCCAAAGACTTTCTGAGTGGGAAATATTCGGGCTTCGAAATAAACAAAATCGGTTTATTATTTCAAATATTTTGTTCGACTTCAAATTTACAATGCAATATATAAATACATCTATTGTATTTTAATAGGTCTTGAAAACAAATCCATTATGGGCCCAGAATAGGTCGGACGCCGTTTCGTACGTTATCGATAGTCTAGTTTAAGACCGTTCATGTTTAACGTTTAATAAGATTCATACAACGCTTAAGAAATAGAGCGGAGAGAAGTGGGACTTACAACGGACTTAGGCGAGATACTCAGTAACACCTTGAAGATGGCCGAAAAATTGTTTATGTTTCTACAAAAAATTAACCTTTATACCAAATTTTAATGCATTTTCATAATATGTTTTGTTTTTCACTTTAATTCATTTAGAGTATTATCCTTCATAGCATTTTCTCCTCCGAAACATCTAAATTCTTAAAAGCGATACAACCTTCTTTATTCATTAAAGATTAAAGAATTGCCCTCTTAATTCGGGGAGGCCTCAAGCTGAAACACACATTGATGATAGTAATTAATTATTAATATTGAAGGTTAAATATTATGATATGAGAACAGATTTCGCATAAAAGAAGATTTAATGTAATATTTATGAATTTAGCTATAATTATTAGTAAATATTTCTATTCAGCAGTGAAGTACTGAACTCGTCAAAACCATTTGAATGGATTGCTTATTAGGCAGTGTTAGGTTTCCCAATTCCTAGAGTCTTGTATACCTTCAAATCGTAGCCTTTATAAACCACTTTGGTGAAACCCGATTTTATGTAATCTCACCATCGACATCTCGGCCTAAGCCCCCGCTCGCCTCTAGCCCCTAATTTATAACCCTTTTAATAATCCGTTTCTGCCCTTGCATATTTTAGTTTACACGACCGTTTCATCCTCCGTGACTTAGTGGGATCTATAATGCAAATATCATGCAAATCCCCAGGGGCCACGATATGAAGACGCCTCTGTTCCTCTGATATGTCATTACCCAGCCGAATTCCCGATAACGTTTGGCTTGACTAAACACAGTTATCCTTCTCGCATTTTATTGGTTTATGATTGCTAGGTATTAATTCATACTGTAACCCTTGAACATTGGTAGGATAGTTTATATTTAGATTTTTTAAAAATTATTTTAACTTAATTTTATTTTATGCTATTGGGCAATAGCATATAGTCCGAATTAAGAGAGTATGACCCAACATCTTGCGAAGACCGATCAATCGTACTGGGAAACAGCGGCAGGCCGGCAATAGATACCAAATATATCAGTCTGAAAATATTATTTAATTATAAAAAGAAATATGGATTCAAAAAGTTATATTATTATTTATGACGCTAAGGGCTTGTTTAGCTAGTTATTCCTACATGCCTTCTGAAATTTCTTCTGCAGCAAACAAATTGTTTTAACTAAAAAACAAAAAATGGTGATTAGCGTGCAAAATAGCTTCGATAATGTCCGCAAACATGAAACCTTTGTAAGACTAATGAACACTTTGCCATGAAGTTACTTAATTTATTTATTGGTTAAATAAAGTTGCATTTGTTAATGCTTACAAACACATGTGAAATATATATTTACAGTATCACAATAATATTAAGATAGTTATTTTATCACAACTACCAACAGTGGTCGTTTTCGGTGCGCGGCAGTGTTTAAAGTACGAGGCATAGCCGAGAGCGGGATCAAGCACCGAAAACACACTTTTGGTACGTCTCATGAACATTACTTTAAGTCATACTGCTCATACTTGAGTACATTAAAACTTTTTTTTACATTTCATTAATAACGTACAGATATAATATCATAAGAAATTAAATTGGCATTAAAAAAAAAAATCTGTTCATTAACATAGAAAAAAATATTTATTATACAATTACTATCATCCATTATATTAAACTCTTCGTTATGGAGTAACGAAAACTTTTACAACTTTCGATCATGGAATATTTTGACATAAAATAGCTAGCTTTACGATTTTCGCCATTTCCCATAGATAAATAAGCCTAACCTTGTCACATAAAACACCAATATTTCTTCTATTCAACCAGTGAAAAAACTTATTATATTCGCTTTCATAAAAAGCGCGGGATTCAGCTGGGTTAAAAGCTTCTTGTGCTTCTTCTAAAACATCTTCTGGTATTTGAATGGTATTTTGCACTTCAAGCATTCCACTTAGAAAGAAAAAAGTTACTAGAGCATATCTCTTTCAAACAGATTTTTTCTAATATGCATTAGTATTAGGTGAGATTGACATACCGAAAAGATTTTTCAGGCCTAGGCCTACCGAAAAGTAGCACTTTAAGGACTCAAAGCATTTAGCGAAAACGCATTTTTTTGATGCAGTCTGATGAAGAAGCTTTTATTCCAAACTCCATGCCTTATTATAAAAAAAAAACTTAAAATCTTGTTAGTTAATCAATGCTTGCTGTTACCTAGAATGTCAGTTAAATTTACTTTATGCCAGTTTTAGTGAGCAGTAACGTGTTGAAAATGAATGTGACAGTTCATTACAGCTTTATTCATCTTTAATTTAGACTGCCCTTTTTATATGCTCTGGAATGTAAAGAAAAGGAGAGGGGATGGATGGGGAAGAGTGAAGGCAGAGAGGTGGGGGTAAGGTGAAAGAGATTAATATTTTTAAGCAGAATCCCATTCATTTATTATTCATAACTCATGAATATTTCAAACGGCTCTTTTTGCTCATGTTAATCCCTTCGTCTGAAGTCTTCTTCCAATACCACCCCCGTCTTTTAATTTTTCAGATCTTTTCACAAATACATACAATTTTTTTTTTTTTTTTTTTTTTCTGTTTGAGAATGAAATACGTCTTCAACATACGCATCTTTGATAGCCGGCTTTACATATGTATATTGATATATATTTCATAATAAAATTCAAACAAATAAAATCACTACCTTGAAGAAAGAAAGATAAATAAACAAAAATAATAATAATAAAAACAAAATTTTCTCACATTCGTACTCATTTACAATATTCACATTCAGTGTGGGTAATTCATAATCATGCTTTTCTGCCCACTTGTGGAATGCAAAGCAGAACTCTAGAAGATCCCAGTGATTCTCTCCCACTCGCAACACTTATTAAAAACCATTTCAGATTGGGTGAGAGTACTTAAGGTACAAACGTATAAGGGCTTAAGTGGATAAGCTGAACATTGCCAGGACTCCAATAGTATATTACAAGAGATCTCTAGGCCACTGCCGTTTCTACCTTCGAGAAGGATTGTAGAGATGGTTTTGCTGAAAATTTAGGATGATGGATAAGGTTCTGATGAAATTTTGTGAATCTGGATGGGAAAGTATCAAGGACAAATGGGATGTTGAGGTCGTAATGTAAGGTTTTTATTTTTGAGGTAATATGAAGCATTGATTATGGTTCGAAAGGAAGGATACGTTTGATGTTCGAAGATTTTGCTGTCCTCCACAGTTCAATTCTATGGTCCAGTCAATCTTCCAGGTCCAGATGCGTTTCAATAGGAACTAATGAAAAATCAGTAGTTTGTTGTCAGTGAAAAATGGGTTGTTCTGATTAGTTTTTTATTATTAGTTTTTTTATTATTTTATTGAAACGAAATAATACAATCTGCCACACTCTAGGGCATTTAGTATTCTGATTAGTAGCCTATATAATTGGCCAAATCGTGGGTTGAGCTCTTGTCTAGATCAGGATATTAGGGACTACCAGCATTGATATGAGATAAAATGTATAAAAATAAGTTTAAAAAATAAAATAGTTAATTCACAATAAATGTTTGCAAGCTATGAATTTTAGGTATCGATGTCCTCTTGATGTTGGAAGCCTTGTACGCCGCCTATGGACGCTGATGGAGCAAGCGAAGCAGAAACCGAGCTGTTGGTAGTTTCATGTTGCCAGTTAGCTCGCTTTTAAAGAAATAACGAGGACGTTGTCACCCGAGGGGGTGATTTATGGTTGAACAGTATCTCCGGCTTATTTTACTTTTTTAACAACCCTATAACTATTAAAGGATTACACTCTGGCTTTAAATATTCTACCCTTTGGTGAAAAAAAAATGAAATTTATGACGTATTTAAACAACGTATTCTAATATTAAATTTTAAACATTTTTGAGGACTAGAAACAGTTCCTTTAAATCTTCTGTTTGCTATACTTGATAGTACTTGTAAAAGCGGTGTAAATTTCTTGATCTTTCTAATCCTGAAGTCTCTACAAAGGTTTGTTAGTTAAGATAGATCAGAGGAGGTTTTCATCCGAGGAAGTAATGTTGGATGAGCCCGGTGTGATAGAATAGTTTCTTATAAGAGTTCCGGTTTTCCACTCACGGCGGTTTTTTTTTGTATTTCTAGGGTAGGCTGTTATAGATTTTCTTAATTTCGATGGTTAGAAAAACCTCGGTCCGAAAACCTCAGCGTCCGGATTCTCTAATCTGCTCGGTACAATTTAATAATACTGTGGTAATATTAGGAACTGGAAATAGGGTGCTTCCTTCACAGCTGTGTCTATCGGTTAGTTGTCAATTATTCCAACAAGACTGGGAGACAAAGTTTTCTTCACGTTGGAAACATAATTTTTTTTTTTCTGAGGAGAAATCGAAAGGTACTTTGTTAATAATTGAAGAAGGGAATGGGAATGTGGCCATGCTATATTTATTTTAAAACCCACAGACCGTGGTTTATATGATCGAATACCGGCTCCAACTTCCGAGCTGCTGGTCCACGCTTGAACTTAGACATTCATAACTATTAGAGGCCTAAAAGTTTAAATTGCTTGTAATAACGGGCAGTTAATAATAAAAATAATTCATTGAAAATATATAAATTATACTAAAAGGTAATAAATAAGTTCAGGAAAAAAATCGAACCTGGCCCAAATTATCAAGGTACTTCTGATATTGTGAATAGGGTTCGATATAGAAACCATCTAAAAGTTCATTATTTTTTAATTTTTCAGTAATAAAAATACATTTTTTGATTCAAGAAATCGACAAGTTGTGACCCCATGAAAGGTCGATTATTTGTATTTTAAAGTGCATTATGCCCAATATTTATTTTGCAAATCACAGAGTCATCTTTAATGAAAATTAATGTAATGGAAAAAAAAAATCATTCTTTTTTTCTACCATTATGTCAATAAAAACAACTACTGGTTGAAAAACCGCGATTCATCAAATAGAGTGGATAATAGGAGAAGTACGTTTTTGACTAAAATTATTCTACAGACTTTTTATCTAGATGAAATTCGTTTAGATTTGGGACCAAAAGTGGGTCAGTAGACCTGGAAAGCTTTTATATACGGTTTATTAAAGTTCGAAATTTTGAAATTTAAAATGTTTAAGTTATTTTCATGTTTAACACATGCAATTGTCTTAATATCCTCTAATAACCTGTCTGATATAAGTCACTGAAGTACACGTACATTCAATTTAACATTTGGGAGTGGAGTAGCGGACGAGTGTTTAGGTCACAAACCTTAGCCCCCATTTCATGGCTAGGTTCCTGGACTAAGGGCCGTATTTATGAACGATCCTAAGGAACGCCTTACTTAAAGGCTTCCTTAAAATGCCACCTTTAGCTAACCTTAACACAATTTTCATTTTATAAACGTTCCTTTACCTTTCTTATATTAAGGACGCCTTAGATCTTAAGGTGTTCCTATAAATTTGATCTGTTTTCCTTCCTTAGTGCTAAGGTAGGTGATCAGCTACCTTTAACCTCTCCTTAACTATTCAATAATAGAAATAAAAACAGAAAACAAATATCAGGACTTAAATACTTATTAAAAAGAACCGTTTATTAAGAACAACGACATTTTGGAATTTTTACTTTATTTATATGAGGTATAAACAACAAAGGTGGTGAAATATTATTGCACTTTTTAAGATGAATAAAAATTTTAATGTTGGTGTAATATTTTTCTTTTTTTCTCCATATATTTATCAAATGTTTTCATATGTAGCCATTTTTATTACTAGGCACAATGAGAGACAGATAATTTTTTCTATATAAGCAAAATCAAAACAAAAGATGTATTATTTTCAATTAATGAATGCTTATTTAGTATAGGTATTGATAGTATTACTTAAGTGTACAACTTTAATCACAAACATTTTGATGCAGATGCTTTTGAATCTTTTCCATTTCTACACTTCTAACATTAATTATGTTATAGTAGCCAGGATTAGAGCTGTAATTGTAAATATTTGATTAGTTGGTGATATAAACATCTGAAAGAATATTAAGTGAATTCATTTTTTTCTTCTGCAAGTAGTACTGTAATGAGAAATACAATCTTTATTATTGATAGTAAAGATATTTT
The DNA here is from genome assembly GCA_911387785.2 of Aelia acuminata. NCBI lineage: Eukaryota > Metazoa > Arthropoda > Insecta > Hemiptera > Pentatomidae > Aelia > Aelia acuminata. Next base: position 66,556,366 of record OU426983.1, on the reverse strand, counting down.
CACTCAATTACTCATTGACAAAACAAAATCTTGATATAAAATATAGACTGAATCCAATTTGAGAAAATTAAATGTAATTTTAATAGTACCAATTTAACATTTTTAAAGTTTATTTATTTATCTATGCCTATTTTACATAAAAGGCTTTCATGGAATTTGTTGAAATTAGATAAGTTAGGTATAACAAGTTTTTGGAAGAGTGGTAAGAGAAATGTAAAAAGAACAGAAATAAATTGGTAGACAACTTTTATTTATTATTATATAAAGATGAAAAATAAATAACAGAATCATAATACACACTAATAAACCAATTCTTTATAAAATATCAAAACACAAGTACATCCACTAAGATTTTTCAATAATTAATATGCTAATACAAAAATAATTGCATTCTAAAGTAAACAATCAGTTTTTAATAATTCATATAAGAATATGAAGTTGTTGAAAATAAATTTCAGCTTACTTATTAAGGAAATTGAAGCTATAATATTTCACATTTCCAACACACATCTTTTTTAAAATAAGTTGGTTACTAATTTACACATATCTAACATTTACAACTCCTCATGAAGAAGGTTGGAACTAAACCATCCAAGAATATTTTGAAGAATATTAAGAAATATATAATAAACATACAATAGTATATCACAAACATCTCAATTAGAAGAATATTGCAGTCTCTCATCCCCCAAGCTAACTTCAAGAGAAATAAAGTTTGAGAACTAACACTACATAACATTGTTTTATCACACTTTTTCACTCTCATTTGCATCTTCATCTTATAATAAAGATATTTTTTATTTTTATCCTAAAGAATCCATTAAGTTGTTTTGTAATCGGTTAGATGAAACATTGTATACATTTGTTTGTTCTTTTACACAAACAATGTTAGCACACTATTCATCTTTGAGTGATTTCTACTCCAATTATCATTTTCTTACAGCTCTAGAGCTGTAATTGTCACATTAACTACTTAAAACACTCTAAACAACACAGTAAACAAGAGTGAAGTAAACACTGATGTCAGTTTAGGGAGGTTACACCTAGCGGCAGAGTACTCTTATCAATGTTCTCTGATTGGTTGTTTAGTTAAGGTGGCCTTAAATTTGCACCTTAATAAATGCATATTTAGTTAAGGAAAGGAAGTATAAAGGAAGGTTCATAAAATGAGAATTATCTAAAGGAACACTTAAGCTTAAAGGTTAGCTTAACATAGGAACCAGTTGAGGTTACCTTAACTGCTTCCTTAGGAACGTTCATAAATACGGCCCTAAAACTTGTTTTCTATATCAGCTACATAGCGCCCCGTGCCTCTCTTGACTCCGACCCGAATAAAGTATTATGGGAATATAAAATTAACAGATAATACTTGGTATAATTATGATTACATCTTTCTATCATAGTTAACAATTTATAAACATATTATAAAATAAAAATGGCTACAAATAGTCACTGGATAAATGAGAGCCACATAAACGAGTGTAGTATAGTAAATAATTACATGAGGTCGGCGCAGATCGAACCTGAAAAGAGTAGAAAAGAATTCGAACATACACAACAATAAATCAAATAAACGACTTTATAAACCAGGTTGAAAGAAGGAAGTTCCGAGAATCACTTTGTCCAATTTCTGTTGTAATATCATGTTCTAGCTAGTTCCATTCTGATCTGACAGAATATGAAACGATGTCGCGTGATCAGTAACATGACGTCCCTTTGTATCAGGACGTGTTTATTCAATAACTGTTATTTGTCTGGCTTTTCTGACCGACAAAACCAATTAGTCGACTAAAGAATATCTCTTTTCGATTTTAGGTTTACATCATGCGCTTCCTCAGCCTCAGTATATGATGTGCAGAGTGCAAAGAGGAAAACGTGCTTAATTTAGTTGAAAGGTTTTCAGTTTTAAATTTATAAGAGAATCAATACTATTTATCTATGCTGTTACCTAAGTGATTTCCATATTATTTATTAAAAAATCAAATTAACATGAAAAAAACATACATCTGTGTAAGCAGTGAGGTAAAAACCTATGAAAAATTCCGACGCTTTATTATTTTTTTATATTAAAAATTAAAAGTAATAGGAGTTATTGTGATGGGGTTTAGTAGAAGGGTGAGGTCGAATGTTGGTACAAATGTTTTTAACTCTAGTTTCCTTACGTCCGAAAAAATGTCTAAATCTACGATTGTAAAAGATATATATTTTTTTTTAACTGCTGTACAATGTCACAGTTATCCTACCATCTGTAGTAAAGAAAACAATTTTTCTCTCAGCCTAGGAAATTAAATGAAGGCACTCCGTAGTTCGAGGGAGGAGTAGTAAGTGTTGGTTCGGGTACTAATGTGCCCTAATAGTAATCTGAAGGGCACTGCGCTTATCTCTCCCATTAGCCCAAGCACCTCGTCATTTCTGAGGCGATTAGATGGAACTGCTAAGCGCTTGTACCTTGTTCCCATCACCTTCTTGTTAGGAACTATAAAATTAGCAGGAGAATATCAAGAAGGGAAAGGGAGGTAGAGTATGTGTGTGTGTGTGTGAGAGAGAGAGAGAAAGAGAGAGAGAGAGATGAGTAACGTTTGTAAAAAAAAGTCTCTTCTAAACAATTTTCTATAATAAAAAAAAAAAAATACTCGAAGTCACATTTGCCATAGCTTTAACATCAGCATGTATATGAAAATTATTCTAGTTTAGTAGGTATTGTTTATAAGATATAAGCAAAATTATAAATATATAACAGGAAAAAGTCATTGATAAGTCCAACGAGTACAGAAGTAAAATACCGAAATCAATTTTATATTGGGAACGAATAGCATCAAAATATTGTATTGAAAAATTAAAAATCCTATTGAAAATGTATTACCTTAAGCTGCCTCGATACCGCCTTACATAACTCAGTTTTTCAGTAACATCAAATGAAACTGTTCTCAAAGCGACGGTTTCGAGATAAGAACTGTTCCTAGGTCAACGGTTATTTTTATGAGGGTGCTAAGAGAAGTACTTAGGTCGACAATATACATAAAATATAGTTATAAAGTAAACACTTTCTTTTCGAAATAATCCTTTATAGTTGCTACTTATCCTCAAGCGAAATCAAATGAGACTTGAGGTTTTCCTTTAAACATTTTTATGAGGCATGCTTGAAAATAACACATATTTTTAAAATGAAGTTTTTATAACTAATAAAAATAGATATACCGACAATCTTTAAACACACTTTTTTAAGGGTTTCCGGCAAATTGGTTTGTGCTGAAGTTAGAAACAAAAAACATTTCACTGACCATGGACATCCAGGATTTTGAATCTATTAAGGTCAGTAGTAGTTTTCTTTCGGGATTTACATAAATGTCACGATTTTGAAAAACTGGTAACCTTCATCGTATTACTTGAATAAAATATAGACAATATTTTTGATTGGACTGTTCGTTTTAAGAAGTTATATTCCCACATAAATATTAATACGATGAATATTATCCTTCTACTTAACAGATGGTCAGCGTAATAATTTTTTTTTACTTCCAATTACCTATATATGAAGTTAGGGAAAGTATTGCGATCGTGAAAAATTTCGACTTCCGTTTTTCAACGGAAATACACGTTTTGGGGTCCCCTGACTCTAAATAACCAAGTCCCACAAAATAGTGTTGCGCGCATCGCGCCAGATGTTTTATCTTTAAAATCGTAAAACCATAGATTTTAATCTGTTTTCGTTCATAATTTTGTTAACTTCTAAAGATTTTGAAGAAAAACACTTTTAAATGATAGCTAAAGTGTATGATAATAGATTTGTGTAATGAAAGATTGAAAGAGAGAGAGGGTGAGAGAGAGAGAGAGACACAGATAGTTTTTGATGAAACTGTTTAATTAGAAATTTTGTGGAAAATTGCTCTTATTTTTTTCTTGAACTTGTATAACTTTATAGTAATTTATTGATCGCTGTGCAAGTTTGAATAAATGTATGTAGAAGACTGTGGTAGACAATATGGCCAGCTTGGAGACAGGAAACGAATCGGATTCCTTGAGTGCGCTTGGAATCTACTGCATTCCGAACAGCCGGGCTATTTCCCAGTATGCTTCCAAGGGGCTCCTATTGTTAATATATAGTTCCAAGCCTCTTCTGTTTTATATATATATATATATATATATATATATATATATATATATATATATATATCACGTTTTATACCTTATCTTCTTTTGGTTAGATCACCTATTTTCACTGCCGTTTACAATGAAATCCCACATTCTTACAAATTATTGCCCGCTAGATACCCCCACTGGCTTAAGTTGCACAGATCTTTATTTGTTTATATCAAATGATTTTTAATTGACCCATTTTAATATTAAATAAATAAATACAAAATACCCTGACGTGAAACTAAAACTGATGTTTATTTCTGTTACTTTGGACTAACTTACGTTTTAGAACTGCCTGGACCGGTTTGGTCGTGTATTAGTATCGACGTAGTAGCGATCACATGTTTGGAACGTTCTAGGTCTTTCTGGATGTGTCCATAGCAGACCATATATGACAAGTGAATAGTCGTTAAGTCTAGCCTTGGAAGACGAAGCATACGTTGTTAATATTTGTTTTTGACATTGCTATGTTATAATTTTACTTTATTATTATTATGTGTTTATTTAAAGTTAAGGTACTATATTACATAAGATTATCATACTTAGCCGCTGAATAAATTCACTTACGCTGCACCAAGCTCACCATGTATGACAATCTAGAGCTTATTTCTAGCTAATACTGCGAACTAAACAGAATAAACAGCACTTCATCGACCTCTAATGCAGCCAGCGCGGTACTGCCTATTGATACACTCAACCAAATCCTCTGACAAGCGGATGATCGGCGAGTGGTAACTCGGTTTTCGAATTTGTATGTTTGCACAGTTTCCACATCTAATGTAGGGAGTAATTCCTATTATCAGATATATCTGCAACCACTTCGAACCTACAGATCCATGCGCCCTTTTCAACTCATGATCCGAATATTGTGCAAGTACGTCGTACGTACGTGTTGTATCTCAGATTAGAACCATACGCCCCTAAGCACTCAAACAGACATAGAATTGCTATAATGCAGATTCAGTGAGCTATTTCTCCAGTTTCTGATGCACTGAGAGAAGCTGTGATATATCGAAATCAAAGGAAAGTTCTTGCTCTCCGCGGTGGTCCATTTGTGTTAATCCATTTACCTCTGCGGTTGGATGGCTCTATATCCTCCATAGCTTCGACTATTTTCAGTTACATTTAGGCGGTGTTTTTTTTTTTCTTTTCTACACAGTAAATTCTCTTTTCTTCAGGGAATCATCAAAGGGATCTTAAATTAACATTGTTGCCGAGATTCTTTCTTAATTGGTCGCCAAAGATTATTCATAAAACATCAAATCAAGTACTCCTATTCGATTATTGAAAATCTTTTGCAATCTAAGGGGGGACCACGACAGAGCATACCTTCTGAATTTTACAATTGCATTAAGGTTGACGGGACTTGAAGTATCAAAACCCGGAAAAAAACTAAGTTAAACTAAAACTTACATGGCCATATAACTGAGAGATTTACGGTTAAATAAAAATACCCAATTGCAAAAATTTCAATAATTTCATTGCAAAATACAAGTGTTGCGGAAATGAGTTGACTCTTAGGGCCGTATTTATGAACGATCCTAAGGAACGCCTTACTTAAAGGCTTCCTTAAAATGACACCTTTAGCTAACCTTAACACAATTTTCATTTTATAAATATTCCTTTACCTTTCTTATCTTAAGGACGCCTTAGATCTTATAGTGTTCCTATAAATTTGATCTGTTTTCCTTCCTTAGTGCTAAGGTAGGTGATTAGCTACCTTTAGCCTCTCCTTAACTATTTAATAATAGAAATAAAAACAGAAAACAAATATCAGGACTTAAATACTTATTAAAAAGAACCGTTTATTAAGAACAAACGACTTTTTGGAATTTTTACTTTATTTATATGAGGTATAAACAACAAAGGTGGTGAAATATTATTGCACTTTTTAACATAAATAAAAATTTTAATCTTGGTGAAATATTTTTCTTTTTTTCTCCTTTATATATTTATCAATGTTTTCATATGTAGCCATTTTTATTACTAGGCACGATAAGAGACGGATAATTTCTCTATATAAGCAAAATCAAAACAAAAGATGTATTATTTTCAATTAATGAATACTTATTTAGTATAGGTATTGATAGTATTACTTAAGTGTACAATTTTAATCACAAACATTTTGATGCAGATGCTTTTGAATCTCTTCAATTTCTACACTTCTAACATTAATTATGTTTCAGTAGCTAGTATTAGAGCTGTAATTGTAAATATTTGATTAGTTGGTGATATCAACATCTGAAAGAATGTTAAGTGAATTCATTTTTTTCTTCTGCAAGTAGTACTGTAATGAGAAATATAATCTTAATTATTGATAGTAAAGATATTTTCACTCAATTACTCATTGACAAAACAAAATCTTGATATGAAATATAGACTAAATCCAATTTGGGAAAATTAAATGTAATTTTAATAGTACCAATTTAACATTTTTAAAGTTTATTTATTTATCTATGCCTATTTTACATAAAAGGCTTTCATGGAATTCGTTGAAATTAGATAACTTTGGTATAACAAGTTTTTGGAAGAGTGGTAAGAGAAATTTAAAAAGAACAGAAATAAATTGGTAGACCACTTTTATTTATTATTGTATAAAAATGAAAAATAAATAACAGAATCATAATACACACTAATAAACCAATTCTTTATAAAATGTCAAAACACATGTACATCCACTAAGATTTTTCAATAATTAATATGCTAATACCAAAGTAATAGCATTCTAAAGTAAACAATCAGTTTTTAATAATTCATATAAGAATATGAAGTTGTTGAAAATAAATTTCAGTTTACTTATTAAGGAAATTGAAGCTTTAATATTTCTTATTTCCAACACATCTTTTTTAAAATAAGTTGGTTACTAATTTACATATAGTATATATAATATAAGTAATTTACATACCTAACATTTACAACTACTTCTCATGAAGAAGGTTGGAACTAAACCATCCAAGAATATTTTGAAGAATATTAAGAAATATATAATAAACATACAATAGTATATCACAAACATCTCAATTAGAAGAATATTGCAGTTAATATATAAGTTGATGAATATAAGTTTGAGACTAACACTACCTAACATTGTTTTATCACACTTTTTCACTCTCATTTGCATCTTCATCTTATAATAAAGATATTTTTGATTGTTATCCTGAAGAATCCATTAAGTTGTTTTGTAATCCGTTAGATGAAACATTGTATACATTTGTTTGTTCTTTTACACTAACAATGTTTGTCACTATTGTCACTTTGAGTGATTTCTACTCCAATTATCATTTTCTTATAGTTTTAGAGCTGTAATTGCCACATTAATTACTTAAAAAACTCTAAACAACACAGTAAACAAGAGTGAAGTAAACACTGATGTCAGTTTAGGGAGGTTACACCTAGCGGCAGAGTACTCTTATCAATGTTCTCTGATTGGTTGTTTAGTTAAGGTGGCCTTAAATTTGCACCTTAATAAATGCATATTTAGTTAAGGAAAGGAAGTATAAAGGAAGTTTCATAAAATGAGAATTATCTAAAGGAACACTTAAGCTTAAAGGTTAGCTTAGCATAGGAACCAGTTGAGGTTACCTTAACTGCTTCCTTAGGAACGTTCATAAATACGGCCCTTAGTAAGAGGTCAGGAGCTCACTAGCGCTGCTGACGCTTAAAATTAAAATTGCCAGAATCTTTTGTTTCCAACACTACCTTACCTTTTAATTGTATCAATAATTACTAATAGTAATTACGCATTAATTATAGTAATAAATAATAACTCATAATAAATAATAATTAATCTAAAAAATTACCTTCTGAAATAAGGGATAATAGAAATAAAAATAAAAATATCATTCGATTTTAAATGGCAATAATTATAAATTTTATTGAAATAGCAATTAAAGTAAATAACTTGACGTTTAATTTAACTTATAATTTTATTAACTGATGAATTTAATCTTAATCAACCAATTTTACAAAACTAACATTTCTAAGCACAAAACTAAATTAATCTCAATCAAATAGTTTTATAAAACTAACTTTAAATTTTAAACTACAATTTTTCATATAATTACTTAAGTTAATTTCGGTCAAAGTAGTTTTATAAAACTAAAAATTTTTAAGCAATAGATTTATCAAAACAAATTACAAACTAATAATAATTATATTTTAAACTATACAGAATATATAATAGATTTATCAAGCAAATTATAAATTATTAATGTTGGCCAATCTAACAATATAACAGTCCATTAATAAATTATCTAGGCCTTCAAAATTAAATTATTGTAAACAATGTTTTATTAATCAAACATAAATAATGAAATGGTACCTTGATCAAGGGTTTTGAGGATTTATCGTGGTGAAAATGGCGAACATCGTCGAGCCGTAATGATAGTCGCTAGTTCCTTGCCGTGTTTGGATGAATGTGGATGGATCTTAATAATTTCCTTTCAATTCATTAGTCCAGTCCAGTTGAACCTCTTCATTCCACTTCGGGTTATAATTTATGAGATATGACAACGTATTAAAGTCTTGTACGTTGTTATAATAATAACAAAAAATTAGCCGGCCGGCGTGAAAACTTAAATATGTTATCGGTACCGCTAGTGGACGATAACCGGGCGGCGTTTGTTTTTCACCTGCTTCTCTCTTGAAAAAACATATGATTGACATCAGACGGTCGATCAATGTGAAATTAATTAAATTAAAATTAAATAAAACATTTATCAAACATACATAATATAAATTAGTCATTTGTATCCTAATATTAAGATCTGGAACTAATATTAGAATAAAAATAAATACATCATTGATATGATAGATCTAAAATAAATATATAATTACTTTATAATAATTACATATTATTACTAATTTTACATATATGTAATTTTAAGCCTTTTGTGCCAACAACAAGATTTATAAGAGTATTGTAAATAAATAACAAAATTTTACATACCTAATTGACTTGGATAACCTATCATTGACCAATATTACAGAGCTCTTAATGCATAATTTACTATGATAAAGTAATATACAAGGACACATACATTAACAACATGGTCATGCCATCATGCTAATAAGGAACAACTAAAAGAAACTGGATGGTAGACCACCTTAGGTGTATTGTTTACCTGCATTTTTAATCTTCTCCTCGATTTCATCTATACCCATGTCTCTTACAGTGTAAGTTACTGCGAAAACATTAATTTACGGTTAACATATCCGTTTTCCGTCATTGGCAAGGAGCCCAAAAATGGAAAATGAAAATCGAATTTTTTTCTACATGTCGAGTTTTTCAGACTACTGATTACATTATTCTTATTAATCCAAATTGATTTATTTAGTGAATTTGCGTGTAGGTACGGTTTGCAAGTAATAAAACAATTGTATTCACAAATTTTTGGGAATCGTATTTAAAACTTCCTCACTTCATATTTTTTATTGCAACCAGTGAAACTAATAGAATGAAGATAATAAAAAAAAAAAAATAGTGTTGATGATGTTAAGCTTTATACAAAAATGAAGATGTATTCTTTGTTTTTCGAATATGGAAGGATGAATGGATTATGGCTTACATTTTAATCCTTAGCAAACATTTTAAAATTCTATATTCAGAATTCAGTTGCTTACAAAGGGCAGGTTAACCAATGTGTGCGCGGCCGTAATGAAAGGTTAACTAGCTTCTATAATAAAGGCCTGTTGACAGAGGATGGCTAGGCCTAACCGCCGCCATATTTGCGTTGCTCTTACAAAAGCCTCACCAACCGGGGAGAACAAAGAGATCCCGTGATCAACGGCACATCATGTGAAGTTAAATACTTCAGTAACGCTCACAGCCACTACCCATTACCACCACTGTCTGTATGTAAACAGCTTTGAGTATTTCATTCAGTGAGATTTTAGTGCTTTTTGTAGTAAACCTGATGCAATCAGGCCCTTATATGAGAACGTATAACATGACAGTGCAGGATAACTTGTGTTTGTATAATAATATTTCATTGGTTATCGTTGGTAATCTGACAAAGCAATACTACAAAACAATATTATAATCTGATATATTTAAATCTCCGATGTCAGCTTTGTGAAATTCTGAAAAAAAAAAGAATTTTCCTTTTAGTAATTAGTAAATATACCAATGTATAAGTATATATTTTAATACATTGATTTCACAATTTAGTTATCGGCAATTATCGGCCCTCTAGCTGCTTTTTTTTAGTACTTTCTACATGAAGATTATCCAGAAATAGTTTATACTGTATATACATATATACAAGAATGTAAGCAAAGTAATGTTGATGACCAACAATTGACCTTCATATAATAAAAAGGTATTTCTTCAATTGAAATTTTTTAATATAAGTAGTATTCTTGCAGATTTTTTTATCCAGTTCGATGACAGTTGATATTTTATTATCAGGAGGTGGGAGGATTTGAACCAACAGTAGTTCACACTTCACTTTCAATTTTTCACTTTTTCAATAGATTCACTTCACTTTTCAATCACGCTTAAAAAGGATTATGTACAATTAGGGGTGCGCTTTAATGAATCCAATAAATGACCTACCTATATTGGCCAGCCATAAAAAATTAATTTTGATTATAACAGCTCATATATCTATTTCGCATATCAGTTAAATGTGCTTGTAAAAGTACTTAAAAATGAAGTATAACTGCCTCATCTTATCTAATTTATTTTCCGAGCCTTGTCGGTACCAAGGCTTCGGTGGTCAAGCAGTGTATAATGCAGTTAAGTTATCATCATTTTAGGTATATTGATTGTTCACGTCTTTGTAGACTATTTATTTATTTAGTAGTTAATCTTTTACCAAGCTAAGCGTTTTGAAGATTAAAAGAACATAAATATACACCATATGTATGCGTATATATATATATATATATATATATATATATATATATATATAGAGAGAGAGAGAGAGAGAGAGAGAGAGAATAAATGTAGGACAAAGATACATAATTCAGAGTGTTATGTTAAAATATATTCTTTTTTTATCCTCTAAATCTTAATGATTTTTAAATCCCATGAATTTCCTTTGTCACCCCCCTATTTCCTTTGTGGAGTTATTAAGACCAGAACTGGCTGCAGTATAATAAAAACTCCTTCTTTGGTCATTTAGTTTAAAACTTCTGTTCTAACAATATCGTAAATGCTAAATATGTACTTTTTTTGGCCGATTAGTGTTTAGGTAATAATTGATATGTAAATATATGCGTAAAAAGAAAAAAATGCGTTAAAAAATAAAAGTTGCAAGAACATCAACAATAAGAATAAATAAATAAAAGATGGTAAAAACAGAAGTAATATTTCAATAAATTACTCGCTACACATTCATGCATATAATAAATAAACTATTCTACGGTAATTTTATTCTTCAAATTTAAACAAATATGGTAATAAAATAGAAATTGTTTCCCGGAAGGAATCAAATTCTTCCAAGGGCAAAATATCAACACGCATTGTACGATTTCATCCCATACACGTCAGGGAAACTTAGATCATCTTTCATCCAACAAGGGGGGGAACCGCGGCGGCAACAGATACGAGGAAGACAGTTACACAATGGCTATTTGACTGGTCTTATTTAAGGATTGTCAGAACTCAGAGAGGTCTGCTCAGAATTATTTGTTCAGTTGTTCCTAACATTTCTAGAAAGTTTTCTAACTTTGTTACAGGCACTTTATCTGTTTTCATCGTGTTTCGTTAACTTCCTTCGAAGAATTCTTTTCTAAAACTGACGTCTGTCAGCGACGATAGGTAGGAGGGGCCCTTACTCTTCTGAACGGTTGTCCCTATAATAATATCTTGATATAAAAGCTGTAGATACTTCGGCATAATAGTCATGATTTCCCTCTATTCCCGGCTAATATGTAAAGAGTATTCACACAAAAACTGCTTAAAGATAATTTTAGAAATTTTTTTTTGAAAATGTGGTCTCTTTAACAGCCAACAACGTTGTGAGTTTCTAAGTAAAAATACATTTTACTTATGAGTTTAAATTAATTGGCTGGATCCTGTGGAAAGTCGGTTCAGAAGTTTCTACCAACGCTTCTTAAAAGAAAAGTAACTAGTAATAGTAATATTTCAGTAAAAATGGACAACCTGAGAAAAAGAAAGCAAATTCTAAGAGTTTAGCTAGAAACCTAACCTAACTAAAACTTTATTAGTTTATCCTATCCCCTTAATAGAGAATATACTTATATGAATAATTTTTTTTTTATAATTTCATTTTTACATTCGCACCTGTCTTAAAAGAAAAAGACAATCAGCGAATCTGATGACTAAACAAGTAGAAAAACATGGCTTGATAGGCTTGGGGAAGGGTGATACCCAGCGGCATATCTTTCTGTCGTGATTTGCACTTAGGCAGGGAGTTCACCAGCTTCTATAGGTTTATCGGGCATGTTGGCATGCCAGGGCATAATGTTTGGATAACCTGTGACAGTTGTTGCAGGATACTAAACAGGGGCTGAATAAGGCTATTCAACCCACTAACTTAGAGAGATCAGATGGTGAATCAGTTACAGTGGGTGGTATTGGCTGCATACGGCCCTTATTCGTTTTTGAAAAATCTCTTCTAGGGGCTGGTATTCTTTTAGGGACTGGTTTTTGAGGCTGATGGTGATGTTTCGATTCTTCTTTTGAGGAAGCAGAATTAGGTTTCTTGTTTTGTAAAAGAGGTGGAAACTCTTTTATATTCGGAGGAGAATTAACTTCCACTTTCCGTTGATTATGCGGATGTCTCCTTTGATTTATGGCTACTTCAATTTTTTTTAAAGTTGGGCATCCTCTGTAGCTAGCTGGATGTGACCCTTCACAATTGGCACACTTTGCTGCTGTTTCTCGCGGCTTCGTGCAGTCAGAACTAATTATAATGGCCAATGCACCTTACGCATTTCGGAACGTGATTACAGTAAGTTTTGGTGTGCCCGTATTGCTGACAACGTAGCCACAGCGAAATGATTTTCTTTTTCCGAGGTTCTTCAATTTGTATAACTGTATGATATAAAAATTGTACATCAAAAATTTTATCATTAAATGTCTCTTTTGAGATTTCTGCAAAGAACATGGGCAACGGTTTTTTAAAACGGGATATAATGTTGACAATATTAATGGGATCGTAACCTAGGTTCTTTAATTCGCTTTTAATTGTTTCGATGGGAGTGGCGTGGTGCAAGTTTTTTATGACTACTCGAGGAATTCGATCTTCAGACAGTTGGAAGGTATACAATTCCGCACCTTTATCTCTTAACCTAGCTACTAAATGGCGATGGGTATCCACATTTTCGACGTAGACGCTAACACATCTGGTAGTAGATTTTAATTTAAAGCTTTTTTGACCAGATTCTCTTTGAAGGAATTGCACTAATTATGTGTAATCTTCCACATCATTGAGGTGAATTGGTGGGGTCTTTCGGGAACTGGTTGTTTTGTGCTTGACTGCGATTCATCTAGTTGGATTTTTGATAAGACGTCAAAGCTATTACTAGTAGCGATAACGTCTCTAACCTCAATTTTATTTCTGGGGTCTTCGTCTCTTCTAAGTTTTCGGCCGATAACCATTTCCAAGGCTGTAAGATTTTCATTTGCATCTATATTGTTCAAATTGTGAGACCACGGTTTAGACAGAAAAAACAAGTTTTCATACCTAAAATTTATAAAATAGTTACAGAGCAATTTTTTTTCAAACTTTTCACTTCAATGGTTCATATGAATAATTTAAATATAAATTCTACAGTAAATATTTCAGAATCTACATCACACAATTCTAATCAACAATATTCAACCTTAAGTCATACCAAAGTACAAGTCATACCGCTACTCCAATATTTAAATAATACTTATTACATTATTGTATATGTTACATAAAATATACGTATACGCCTTATATGGGGTTCATGCAAAAAATCACATCTAAATAATATCCAAATCTTCCAATCTAAACTTCTCCGACATATCACTCACTGCCAATTCTTCTTTACTAACTAATCATTACACACTGACTTAATTAAGAAACATTACTGACAGACATACTGCCACAGAATCCAACAAGGACACCGAAACGTCTATTGAACAGGGCCTGTTAAAATAAAACAAATTAATACTATTTTTTTTTATTTTGGTTTCCAGGCGTAAAACCCTCAGGTCATCAACGCCCTTTATCTCAAATTAATACTAGGAGTGCCTTCACTGGGAGGTTTACCCAATCGAGTATTCAAGATAATCCCCTAGGGAAGGTTTCCAGATCTAATTTACAATATATGCCAAAATGCAATTGTAGAATAACGTGAAGCAAGAAAAAACTAACATATATATATATATATATATATATATATACATATATATATGTATATATATATGTATATATATGTATATATATATATATATATATATATATATATACATATATTTTTTTTTTAATTACCAGCGTGTGATTATAGAAAAATATTTAGCGCCTGTAATCAGAAGTTACAGGATAGTCCGCATTACTTTTCGGTGTTGCAAGTGGGGTAGTCTAGTGCGCCTTCGTCGTAGCGCGGGTTATTTATTATTCGTATCATTAAGGTACCAATACATTGCTATAAGGCGTATTGATTAAAAATTTTTTTTTTTACTTTGAATAAAAAAAATATATTAAACACAAGAATTTCAAAAGTAGGCAGGCGATTCATTTTATTATTGATATTTTCAATTATAAAATCTTATTTTTTTAAACTTCATAAATTGATTTTGCGCCTGTCGCAGTGTAAGTAAAAAAGTATCATATTTCTATTTAACCTAAATCAAAAATTGCACCTTATTTAAAGACACGTTTTTTTTTTTTATCTTTTTTACATTTCTAGTTAATAGTTTTAAACGATACATACAATATTTAATGTAATGTATGATTATAGTTACGCATTTAAGAGCGATTCCTAATCCAAATATATTTCATCCAGGAGAAATAATTAAAAACTATGACTTTTCTTTTAAAGAATGTATATATATATATATATATATATATATATATATATATATATATATATACTTTTTTTTTTTTTATATATTTTTCCTTCTATGGTAGCCCCAAAGAAGGGGAGTTTATTGAACGATTTACATGCTCCATGCCTATTTTATTAGGCACATTACATGTATTACATATTACATTATATCGTGAACAGATTATAATTGTTATTACCTAGATGTTATTACCTATGTTATATACGAAAAATAAAATAAAAAATAAATAAGAAAAGTTACAAAAGTAGTAATATAAATATAAACAAAAGTAGCAATATAATTATAAATACTAAGTAGCAATATAAACTCAAACACAAACAAGAAAACAATATAAATATAAACTAAGTACTATTTACACATACAACATGAATATATATATATATATATATATATATATATATATATATATATATATATATATATATATATATATATATATATATATATATATATAGTCAATGATAAACCAGACAGTATACACACATATATATTTGTGTTGGATCTTCCCAATTTTATTTATTCAATTTTGTGTTTACTGTAACTATTTTTATAAATTCATTTAATGGTCTTGTTGTAAAGGTCCTATACTTGTATTTGTCTAAAAAACAAATATACCATTATAAAAAATAAAGAAGGATTTTAAATAGTTTTTTTTTTTTTACATGTTAGGTAAAATATTGTTGTACATTTTGTTGACAAATGTATTCTTGAATTATAGATTTTTTAATTATCTCGAAGTACTTAAATTATGGTTTTTAATGCTTTCATAGATTAAATATTTCATTTAGTTTGCTAGGTCTGAATGCAAGCTATCTATCAGAATGAAATAGATGTTGGTTTCATAGGAGAGGCATAAAAGAAAAATATTTTATTACATATATAGTTACGATTGATTTTTGTTTAACTTATAGTTTATGCTTCATAGTATTTGTTTTTGTTGTATTGAGTTTCGGTTTGATTTTAAATTTTGATGATTTAGAAAATAGTGAGTACAGTATTTTCAGTCATTTGTTCAATGTCTGTCTTTCTCATTTTGACATGAGGGCCCCAAGTCATCCTTCTGTCATATATTAATCAAAGATACCGTACTTTCAATGCGGGTTAACAAAGATTTTATAAACAAATAAAGGACTTTATATCTTTGAAAGGTATGGGCAATAATTCAATGCAGTAATTTCCACAGCTAATGGAATAGTAGAAGTTTCGTTTAAATTGGGAAGAGAATGCTTCATCTTTAATGGGAAAGCAACAGCTATTAAAGAGGCTCTTCTCCTGATTGAAAGCTCCAGCACGACGAAATGGTTCGTAATTACCCATTCAATGAGCCCATTCCCTTCCATTGAAGGCCCGCCACCCCAAAATTCTCTAATTGTTCAAGTATCGGATTTGAGATGGCTAAGTGTTATAAGAAGGCAGAAAATTATTTAAGTTTAATCCTGACCACGAAAAGAGTTTGGTAACTCAAGGCAGAGGAGAGAAAAACCTTTAACACAAATCAAAATATTCGAAGACTATAAGTATAACAATATAAGCAAATATAAAGGATATAAATCAGAAGATGGAAAACAAACAAACACAGTAGCAAAACGAAATGGTCATAAGAAATATTAGGGACGCATATTAATTTAAATAAAACTCAATTATGAACTATAGCAACAAACACTTGTCCACCAGCCTATGACCCAATAGGACATTTTATTGATATAAAAGGACATTACGATACTTTAGTTTGTGGCAAGACCACTATTCTTCGGAATACAAGAAGAATTAAAAGGCACTGGATGAGAGACCTTAAGCTGATTGAATCATGCAAGGGAAGAGGTACTGCTGGGTACTCTAATTCAGCATACCATACAGGTCGTTATTCCTACAGACACCAACTCTAACAAAACGGTTAATTAAGAGGTAGTGTTCATTTTTGTTAATATTTAATTTTTATTTATTTTATTTATTTTTATTTATTTAATATTCTTCCTAAAAAATTGCGTAGTTAATTGAGGTTTTAGGACTCATTTATTACTCAATTTCAAGAAGAAATTAAACCATATAGGACTGGTTTCAAGAAGAACCAATGAGTGAGGCGGAACTAGCCGCTTGTCCGAGCGAAGTCGTAGCTACCCAAGCGGCGGCTATGGACTGCAACGAGGAAAGTGACTCCGTCAATGCGAGAAATGCCTGGGAGGTAGTAACGGGCCGAAAGAGGAACATTGCTGCTGACCGGGATCCTAGGAAGCAGAAGAGGACCGAATTTCAGGTACCCTTAAATAATAGTTTTCAATCACTAGCTAGCACAAGTGAAGAATCATCATCAAATTCTAACGCACCAAGCCAAGCAAAATCAAATAATTCTTCGCCTGACCTAAAACCACCTCCAATATATATTAGTAACGTAGTAAATTATGGGGCTTTAGTCTCCTATCTACACGCTAATTCTAGCCCAAATTCATTTACATTAAAAAGCACATCAAAGGGAGTAACTGTTTATCCCCACACCCCAACCGATTACAGAAAGCTGGTCAGCTGCCTCAGAAACTGTGGAGCTGAATTCCATACTTATCAGCTCCCAGAGGACAGGAATCCACGCATAGTCATTAAGGATTTGCACCACAGCACCCCAATTGAAGAAATCAAACATGATCTTGAAAAATATGGTTATGAAGCCGTGAGTATCACGAATGCCATCTCACGATTCAAACAACCCCTGCCAATGTTTTTTGTAGATATTAGTAAGGCCACGTATAATGAAAAAATATTCGAAATAAATACCCTATTTTACACTAGAATAAAAATTGAAGAACCTCGCAGAAAAAGAATTATACCGCAATGTTTACGATGCCAACAATACGGTCACACGCGGTCTTATTGCAACTATTCACCGCGCTGTGTAGGATGCGGGCAAGGGCACGAAACCGCCTCTTGTAATAAAACTAGGGAAACACCAGCGAAATGTGCCAACTGCTAAGGCGATCATCCCGCAAATTATCGCGGATGTCGAATCCTCAAAGAACTCAGAGCCCAGAAGAAACTAAGAAATCTTGTTCATCTGCGTGAACCCCCGACTCCGCCTCCTTCAATTAACCCAATAGATTTCCCAATCCTAAATGCACCTCAAAAGGGCAATATTCACGTTCAGCACTTAAAGCCAACACAGCAACAGCCAACAGCGTATCAGTGGAAGCCATCTCAGCGGCAACATCAGGCGCAGTCACAGCCATCAGCTCAACAATCTGAAGAAACCCCATTTCATATAAAACCTTCGCCTGGCTTGCGACATGATATTGCCCAGGAGTCACCTTCAGCCGATAATTATATCCCAGCTCAACTAAACCGGGATTAAGCAACAAGCATCGACTGATAAGTCAAACTTTATTATTATTGTTTTTTTTTCCTTTTTTTTTTTTACTGTTATTTTAAAATATATTTTGATAAATTCATATTAGAAGTTATTTATATTTTGTTTTATTTAATTACTGGTTGAAATGGCAGATTCTCCTCCCTTAAAGCGGAAAAAAGGGATTATCAGAGGCACATTAATTGAAAATAATGATTTTAAGATTAAAAATTGCATTAAGTTTTTAATAATTAAAAGATTAACTACCGATGAGGAAGGTAATTCTTTAGATTTTAGGAAAGTTTCTCCATTTTTAATTCATAAAAGCCTAAAAAATTTAGTCGGAGAACTCAAAGTTATTAAAAAATTAAAAGACGGAACACTTTTAATAGAAGTTTTTACAGAAAAACAATCTGTAAGGCTTCTTTAATGTGAAAATTTACTTAACAACTGTCCTGTTAGTGTAGAGCCACATGGGAAACTAAATTTAAGTAAAGGTATTATTTGGTGCCCAGATTTAAATTATTGCTCAATCGATGAAATTAAAGACGAATTAAAATCTCAAAATGTTCATGATGTTAAAAGATTGACTTATTTTAAAAATAACGAGAAAAGAGACAGTCATAATTACCTTTTAACCTTTAATAACCCCACGATTCCTAGCGAAATTAAAATAGGTTTTTATAACATTACTGTTAGGCAATTCGTTTCTAATCCAACCAGATGCTATATTTGCCTAAAGTTTGGACACACAAAAACCACATGCAAAAAGGAACCTTTATGTAGACATTGTGGTAACACAAAACATGAAGATTCAGAATGTAACAGTCCCCCAAAATGCGTTAATTGTTCGGGTAAACATGACTCGTTTTCAAAAAATTGCCCAGTATTTATAAAAGAGAAAGAAATTAAAGGTATACAAGAAGCAGAAAAAATAACCTATATGGCCGCCAAAAAGAAATATGAGCAATTACATCCGTTAACGTCTCAAATTACATTCTCTAACATTGTGAAAAATAAAAAAAGCGTTAGTGTACAAACAGATGATTTAAATGTTAATAATTTTGTATTTAAAAAACCGTTAGATCCAACAGTAAGTAAAGCGCCTTTAGCTATTGCCAGCACTTCGGGCAATGATAAAGGCGATCCCCCCACCCTACCTCTTCCCCACCACCCGCCTCCCATCCCCACTCCTCTTCCTTCAAATTCATCTCCTCCTGGTTTTTCAAATTTCCCCCAAGCACCACCACCCCCGGCTGGAAAACTGGTGAAAACCAGCCAACCTTCCTCAAATCCGAAGACTACGCCTTCGGAAAAACCCACATCCCACGATGTAAACACTCCCCTCGTTCACTTAGAGGACCAGGGCGAGTGGACGTTAGTAAAAGAAAGACGTTCAAGAAGTAGGTCTAGAAATAAATCACCTAAGCGAAAACAGAGCAAAGATAGAATGCAAACTGATTAAAACACGATCTAGACTAAAAATTGTTATTAATTATCTATTAACACATATTTAAACCCTTTATTTTTTTTTTAAATTAATTTACATTAATAAACCTAATTTAAAAGACCTTTTTTATAATTAATTTAATTTTTTGAATTTCTATTCCTCTATTAACTTTTACACACATTATGTCTTATTTATTCAATCCTTACTTTAAAAATGAATTACTCAACCAACATAATTCAGTGGAACTGTAACGGTGTAACTGGAAAATATGAGGAATTGAAACTTCTAATAAATAAATATCGGCCAATAGCCATAAGCTTGCAAGAAAGCAAATTGCTACCTCAAAAAAAATTTAATTTAAAAGAATACAATGTTTATAGGAAAGATTTTGAAGATAGAAATAGGGCATGTGGGGGTGTGTTGATTGCTGTGCATAAAAAGGCAGTTTCTGAGTTAATACCCATTAATACTTCCCTTCAAGCCATAGTTGTCAAGGTTTTCCTTCGCTTTCCGGTCTTTCTTTGTAATATATATTTACCTCCTGACAATTTATTAGAAATGGAGCTACATAATTTTCTAAATAATATTCCTTCGCCGTGTATCGTAATGAGTGACGTCAACGCACACCATACCTCCTGGGGTTCTACATATTGCTCTACCCGTGGAAATACTATTAGGCGAATAATAGATAGTTTCGATTTCATTACTCTAAATACCGGACATCGTGCATATTTAAGCCCAGCCTATAATACTTTTTCATCCATAGATCTCACTTGGTGTTCCCCAACCATATACACCCATCTAATTTGGCAAGTTTCCGAAGATCAATATTCTACTGACCATTTCCCTTTAATAGTCAGTTTCATTAATACCGATTCCCAAATTTTCAAACACCCCAGATGGATAACGGACAAATCCGACTGGATAACATTTCAAAATCAAATAAGTATAAATGAACCTAATATATTAGCAATTGACAATAGTGAAGACCGAAACCAGCTCATTACCTCGACCATTCTAAAAGCGGCGGAAATGACGATCCCCAAAAGTTCCAGTAGTAATATTAATAACAAAAAACGAACTCCTTGGTATGACAAAGAATGCAAAGAAGCAATCAAGAAAAGCCCTTAAAATTTTTCAAAAAGAACCCACCTCAACCAACCTTGTTGAATATAAAAAGCAGCGCTCGGTATCCCGCAGAATTATGAAAACCAAAAAGAAGGAATCCTGGGAACAATTCCTAAAAAGTATTTCAACTAGTACCTCACCTCATTTATTTTGGAAAAAGATTCGAAGTATTTCCGGAAAATTCATTGATCACTACCCTCCGCTTTTAATTAACGATCAAGTGGAGCAAGACCAACATATCTTAGCAGAATACTTTGCAGAATATTATACAAGTTTATATCTTGCACAACTACCACAGTTAGATTCAAGAAACCCGGACATTGGTACTACTGACACTCAATCAGAAAAAGCACATAACCTTCCGTTTACAAGAGCCGAATTACTAGCCAACATAAAGGAATTAAAACTTACGTCACCAGGAGTCGATGAGATCCATAACGCCATGTTAAAAAATCTCCCAAAGCCGGCACACGCACTTCTAGCCCTCTACAATCATATATGGTGCACTGGGGATTTCCCTAACACATGGCGCAGGTCAATTATAATACCAATTTTAAAGTCAGGTAAAAATAAGCTTGACCCTTCCAACTACCGCCCCTTTACAGTTACTAGTTGCTTATGTAAGCTGTTAGAAAAGATGGTGTTTAAAAGGCTGATGTGGCTATTAGAAACGAATAATCTACTATCGAACGCGCAAAGTGGATTTAGAACAGGACGCTCTACGATGGATCACCTAGTAACGATGGAGTACGAAATATTGAATAGTTTTGCGGACAAGAAGAAATGCGTAGGAATATATTTCGACATTGAAAAAGCGTACGATAACTTGAACCCTTCACTAGCCCTCCAACAGCTACACGATTGGGGATTAAGAGGCCGTTTACCCATTTTTATTGGAAATTTTCTGAACGATCGAACCTTCCAAGTCAGAGTAGGAAACCACCAATCTTCAGTAAGGAAAATGAGGAACGGAATACCCCAGGGAAGCGTTCTTAGTGGTGTCCTTTTCGCCATCGCCATTAATAAAGTAACTAACTTCATACCGAAACCCATCAAAACCTTTTTATTTGTGGACGATGTAGCTCTCTTACTTACCTTTAAAGACAGGAACAAGATGAAAACAATGGTACAAAAATGCCTGAATAACCTAGAAGAATGGTCCGCTCAAACCGGTTTACACTTTTCAATAGAACAAACAAAATGTATGCTATTTTCAAAACTCAGATCGCCAACCCCTCCTCCAGTGTTGACTTACAAAGGTACAAATCTCAATTTCGCACAAAATATTAAATTTCTAGGACTAATATTAAATAGTAAACTAGACTGGAAAGAGCATATCAAATGGCTGAAGGATGAATCTCAAAAAAAGACTCAACGTACTTAAGGTCTTAGCAGGCTGTTCATGGGGAGCTGATAGAACAAGCATGCTTAAAGTTTACACCTGTCTAATCAGATCCAAATTAGATTACGGCAGCATCGTGTATTCATCAGCCAATCTCAAACTACTTTCCTCGTTAGATTCGGTGCACCACGCCGGTATCCGTTTAGCTACAGGAGCCTTTAGAACTAGTCCAGTCAATAGTTTATGTGTAGAAGCTGGTCTAGCTCCACTAACGGTGAGAAGACACCAGCTGGCTTGTGGATACATTGGTAGGTTAAAATTCAACCGCAACAATCCATCCTGGAAACCTATCTTCCAACCGAAATCTCGAAGATATATTGCTAACCGAAGACTACCTGCACCTCTCGGAATTAGAGCGCGAAGATACATTGAGGAAATCCGCAATCTAGAAACAACCTTTGAACAATATAACTTCCCACCATGGGCACTAAAACTCCCTGTAGTCGACCATACTCTCAAAAGATATAAGAAAAACAACACTTCAGATTACACCTATAGATCCGAATATAAACAAATTAAAGATAAATATAAAAATAGTATATTTCTTTTCACAGATGGGTCTAAATAAAACTCCAACGTAGGCTGTTCCGTTGTGACAAGAAACTGCAAAATTAAACATAAACTTCCACCCTTCACAAGTAATTTCACCGCTGAATGTTACGCTTTGAGTGCAGCTCTGTACCACATAATGCAGCGAGGACTTCGTCATATGCACGGATTCTCTGTCGACTATAATGGCATTGTACTCAAAAAACCCTATCGTAAAAAGAATTCAAGCATATATATCCATGACCAATGACTTAAACAAAAATATAGTTATCTTATGAACTCCATCGCACGTAGGGATTGAGGGGAATGAAGAAGCTGACGTAGCGGCCAAGGAAGCAGCATTATCTCCGATGGAAGTTACCAATATCTTTACATCATCAGATATCAGCAGCTATCTAAAATCCCAAGCCAAGACGATGTGGGATCAGCTCTGGGATACTGTTGAGGGCTCCAACAAATTAAGAAGTATTAAAAATGATACTAAAGAATGGAAAAGCTCCTGTAGGAACAATAGAAGAGAGGAGGTTGTTATAACTAGATTGAGGATCGGACACACTCGACTCACGCACGGTTTCCTCATTGATAAGAGTACACCGCCGATATGTGGAAATTGCAACGATCAGCTGACAATAGAACACATTGTAGAAAAATGCCCTATCTTCGATAGCTTTTTTCGAAATCACAGGATAGAAAGAAATATCCAAATAATTTTGGGATATAACGAATACAACATTAGAATAATTATTGAATTTCTAAAGAATAATGGTTTTTTCAATAAAATATAGCCGGGAGATACACATGTGTGTGCATATGGGTAAATGGGTGTCTATGTTTTATATATATAATTACGTCTATACTTATATATATTCCATTCTGTATGTATGAATTCGTTTATATAAATGTTTGTTGCTATAGATAAGTATGTGCACATATTTTGTTTAAAGGTATGTGTGTATAGGTATGTGAGTATATGTGTGTGTTTGTGTGTGTGTATATATATATATATATATATATATATATATATATATATATATATATTTAAGCCAATTTTTAAATAGTTAAAGGGCACAAAAGACCTTAGACGTTGTGTGTCCATAATAAAATCTAATCTAATCTAATCTTGTATGTACTTATTTCTTTAACAAGTTAGGTGCGGCTTCGGTCCCCGGGGTCCGATGTCTTACATTCCCTTCTTAACAGCCGATTTTCACATGAAAATGTCCGGAAAACCGAACACTTTTTTGATTTAAGTCCCTTTATATCAAAAGATAACGCCTTCGTCAAAGTATTCCCATCGGACCTCGACGCCCGATACCGTCTGTGGCTCATCCCAGCAGTCGGACCCCGGGTACCGATAGCGTTCAATTCAAGATACCCCTAAAATACGCCACCGCACCTAACGTGTTAAATTTGATAAAATTGGTTAGAATAGAGGCAAATTGTTCCGTTACGGTTTCGACATATCATTTTTTAAAATATCTCCAATTTAAAAAATGTTACCAAATTATTTGTAGTATATACATCACTGCATAATAAGGCCATGTTTCTTGTCATATTTATCTATTATCATTCCTATCCGTAATACGGTTGAGTGAAGATAAAGACAAATAAATCAATATGGTTTGTACTGTTTGTAATCGTTGTTTACAATATTTCCATAAATCCATTGAAGGATTAAAGGGATGAGGCTCAAGAAATGGTGTCCAGGATATTAGAATATAACTCGACCAATCTCGCGGTGAATGAGAATTTAAAAAAGTTTTAGATGGATGGGCCCTTCATTCAGTTTTTAGATTAAAACCGCTCGACTGAGTTCAAGGAAGTAAATACTCTACGAAGGAGGCGGAAATAAATAAGCATTCTATTAAAATAAACTGTTGCGAAACCTAGCAGTATTTTGTATCACGTAATCTTCCCAGTACACTTTTATTTTATGAAGAACATTTTAGAAGGGAGGTGTTTTTATAAATGTTATAGCCCCCCCTCTCACTCACTCACACACACTCTCTCTCTCGTAGCATTTTTCGATTTTCACCCGGCAGGAAGAAGCTGATAGGTAATTAGCAAATGAGTTGGCCATAGAACAAGTAATGACACATCTGACATGGGGAAAGGAAAGCACTCAGCATCACCCTCAACTTGATTCAATTACCGTGTTTGTTTGATTGAGGAAATCCCGCATCTGTTCCCTTTTTAGTCTTCACCTTGTATTCTGGTGTTCCTCAGCCATTTTGCTGTACATATACCATGTGTATGAACTCTTATGTTAATACAAAAGTTTCAGTGGAGAGTCGTTTTTTGATGGCCAACTGTAATTATAGGCCAGTACTGATCTTAAAGAGTACATTTGATTTTACGATTCTACGTTATGTTGCTTTCTGGAAAGAGGTTCCAAGAGTTGTAGAGAGGAAAAAACTCCTGTATGATAACAGGATCATTTTATATTTATAATAACTTTTTTTATTGAAAATGACGTGAGGGTTTTCTTTAGGAAAAATTCTCCTAGGCCATAAAGGATATTGGATCTGATTTTTTCTTTCTCTTAAGGCTGATTTTATATTGAGAAATCAATCATGAAGCATTATTTTAATATCAAGTGTTTTGACATGAATGATTGTTGTTTATAGCTAGATACAATCTATTTAAGTAGCCATTAGTATGTTAGCATGTGAAAGATTTGCTATCGTAGCATCTAAATTTTTAGAGAGGTAAAAAGAAATGTGTTAACTTTCGCTCATTACGTGAGGTGATGAAGTGGATCAAGATATAGCAAGTAGAAAAATGAGCTTACAAAGAAAAGAATTATTTTGCGATATCCGCCGGAACGCAAACGTTATAATTAAAGTAAAGGAATTGAAGTGAGGCCTATGGGAGTGAAGTATCTAAATCAGATAGCTAACTAACCAGAGTTGCGTGATGCCTAACCAGCTGGCGAAACAGGAAATTGAACCTTCGCCTCTCGCGTGTATAATCACGCTCGCTTAACTTAATGTCAACTCTACTTTTCACAGAAGTCTGCTTAATGGGCAAGCGCCTGGATAATTATTTATGGAAAAATAGAATAAATAATTAAATAAAATAATTTGAAAGCAGCCCGAAACAAGCCGTTGGTGGAATTATTGCCCAAATATAATAAATAAATTCGCAAAGAAAATATCACTGGTGTTCGGTCAAAAGGGGTTAAGTCATAGAATGTGAAGCTTAAACAACGATTTACAAAGCTATTTAAAATCATTATAAATTCTTTCTGATTGTATTTCTTTATTCCAGAACAATAAATGAAACTCTATTCTTTCAACAGAGCTGTAATAAATTATGAATATCGAATAAATTATAGTCAATTATGAATTTTAAGAAGACGAAACAAAAACATTTTTTTATGACTTAAGCCCTTTTGCCCAAACATGAATGATATGTAATAATAAAAAAAAATATATTACATTTTTATTTCTTTTACACAAAATATAAGTAAACATTCTAATGTTTACTAACGTTGGTAAAACTCTAAGTTTTGGCCTTCAATTACCGACGATTGACCAACAGCAATCACCCTTTACATAAGATTTTTTATTAATTCAAACTTACATACCAACGGTTCAATAAAAGTTACCATTTTATAAATTTCTGTAAATGGAAGAAATTCTTCAATGTGGTGTAAATTACGAGAATAATCCGATTGTCAATAGAGGGTTGGTTGTATGATTAATTTTTTTTTTATTTAAGAAAAACATATTCCATATAATTCTTCAATAATTTCGAGAAATATTTCCATTCATATAAATATATCAGGAAATACTTGATGATTATTAGCCATGTGACGTATTAGGCACTGTGATGTCTGATTGTAAGGATTGGTGGGCGGGAAGGAGTGCACGAATGACAATTTTTAATATGGGGATTAATTATTATGTTTGAATTAATAATGATTTGTTTCTAAGATGAGCCACATAAGGCAGTCAAGAGCATAATGAATTTTAATTTTTGGTTATATTCAATGATGAATGTTTTTTTCTCAAAATTTAAATGATTTCATAAACCATTTTATAAAATCATTGTTACCTACTGGATATATGTAGTATAATTAATGTAATAAATTGCAACAAGCTTGACATTACAAGAATAAGAAGAATCTTGCATAAAAAGAAGCCAAGGAGAGAGGGAAGAAGACCTAATTAGACAGGTGGAGATGGAAGGTGGGAGGGGATTGATAGCATTGTGGAGCCGAGGAGGTGAGCCCTCCTAGAATAGAGTTGTCACTCCACAATGGTCCTCCAGTTCTTTACACCGGTCACAGGGGGCTATAGAAAACCTCCCTTCGGCCTCTTTGTGTAAGGGCACAATGCGCCATTGACCCGCTCTGCAACTCCTGTCTTCTTCCTGAGGACAGGAAGATTGTGAGGACGATGTTGTGCAATAAGTGGTGTAGAGTGTTCCATACGATTTAATGAGGAAAGAGATACGCACATGTACATACACATTTTTCTAAGAATAAAAAAAAAAAAAAAATATATAGAAAAAATCATAGTTTTTTTTTAAATTAAAATAAGCTGTGCAAGTAACATGCCAACACAACATTAATGTACTAATTAATGAGTATTAAATAAATATTGCATTAATAATCAGATAATATGTATTAGTTTTATGTTCTAGTTCACATAGACCATAAAGCACATTAGACATAAGGTATCGGACTAATAGCCAAAAAGTCAAATATACAATTTACACAAAAATTTCAATCAAAAGTGCTAAGGAAGATCGTAGATGCTCCCTTTTATCTTTATGATGAGCCCTTACACGCTGTCCACTACATACCTTTCGTCCAAGCAACGGACTTAGATCGTTACCGTAACTTTAATGACAGACTTACTCTAAATTCTAACCCGCTAACTCAAGCTATAATCACTCTCCCAAACCATTACAATCCGCCTGGAGGGCTGGCGAGGTGTTGACCTAGACACTTTCTGCATAACATAGTGATTTACTTTTTTTTTAATAGATATTTTAGTTTAATTTTACATTCATTTTTAAATGAAATCATAGAGGGAACATATTCGTTATATTGTCTTTTTATATTTCCGTAAAAGAATAAATGCTTCACATGATAAAAAAAAGTTATATGCTGTATACGCTACCGATATCTGAAAGGCAGAGTAAGATTCGTGCAGGAAAAATGAAAAACGCACTGAGCTGTCTACAAGTAAACTTAAATTATCATTTCGTAATAGCAGCAAGCTATCACGTAAATTTTCATGTTGAACTTCAAT
This sequence comes from Aelia acuminata, assembly GCA_911387785.2. Classification (NCBI taxonomy): domain Eukaryota; kingdom Metazoa; phylum Arthropoda; class Insecta; order Hemiptera; family Pentatomidae; genus Aelia; species Aelia acuminata. The sequence goes on along the minus strand of OU426983.1, from coordinate 66,528,097 downwards.
AATTCTTCTATTTGTATCAATTTCAGCTCTTTCAGTATCAATTTTCTTTGCTGTTTTTTTCTTCTATTTCTTAAATATTCCATTTTGAAATGATTATATTCTTGCAAATGCTTAAACATATGTGCACCATACAGTATTGCAGAACTAGTGATAGATTTGTAAATCAGGATGTTTATTCAAAGATATCTGCAAGCTAACAAATGGCTTTCATTCCGGCCTGATTTCAAATTTTGTATCAAAATGGGTTGAAAAAATACGGCGTTAATCCCATGTTATGCCCAATTCTGTTAAGTATTTGGAAATTCTAATTCTCTAGTAGGATTAAATTCCGTTTCGATAATCCACAGTGTACAATTCGAGAAATCATACTAAAATCGCCTTGTTAATGCTAGATTAAAGACAATTAAATTAAAAACAATAAAGAAAATAAATGTTCTTTTGTCTCATTCATTGAAATTCCCATTTCACTTTTTCTCTCCTACTTTAATTTATCTAACTATATCAATTAATTGTAGCCGACAAAAAATTGCCGACAGAAATAGGAGTTGATTAAGCCCCTGAGCTGCAAAACATATTAGCCAGCATTTAAATGTCATTTGTCTCTTTAATCTGGCTGGAGACAGGGAGGCCATTACTGGGGCTTATATCTACTTATAATTGTGAGCTAGTCGCCAGACCTTCACTATTAGCGAATTTACCAGCTCTGGTAATTAATTGCAGGCAACGTGTCGGATTTATAGTCTGCAATATAATCCGGCCCGTATCAACCTTTCCTTCATTTTATGATAATATTAAGAGAAATGTTTCAATCCAGGTATTTGATATAATTGAATATCTGATATATACATAAATACCGCTTAGGTAGTAATAATTAGGATATCTCTATAGTGGGAGCCCTAAATTTTGCCTATTCAGGTATAATTAGGATAGGGATCTTTAGCGGTTACCTGTCATCGTACAGGCTCGGGACCTCCATTTTACGTTTTATCCAAGGGACGGCATAGGACCACCACGGGACGCAAATCGGCGACCTTTAGTATTGTAGCTTGCCATGCTAACCACTACACCACTGGTGAACCCAAATAAGAAATTTAATTCACAACATATAAAAAGTCGAATTATTAATTTTCTATTTTGTTGTTATGAGATTTTAAATTTAATGGACAATGTACGACAAAACAAAAACACTAATTAAATAAAGCGTATTTAAGCAACTGGACCCCCTAGACGAAAATTTTACCAGCCTGCCATTTTTTCCAAAAAAGTCTACCACTCTTTTAAATGCAATAGACAAAATGATAGACTCAAAAGTAACCGCATTCTTTGCTGTCAAGGTTAAGACTAAGCCAATTGTCCATTACTTCTTATATATGGTCTATTATGATACTCGTACATCCGAGAAAGGCGTGTGATCACGTGTTAATACATGAAATCCGTGTTGGTATCACGTCACAATTGAAATGTAAAACTTGATGATGACTAAGTGTTCTTTGCGGATGCGAAACGAGGCTTCTTACATTGAGGGATGAGAAACGGCTTAAGGTATTTTGAAATCTAAGTATTACGTAGAATATTTTGTTCGAAGAGGGAACAGTTGAGAGACGAATGTAGACGTTAACACAACGCCTAACTGCATGAACTCTACCCAGTAAATATTATTGAAGTGATAGAAGTGTGGCGAATGAAATGGGCTGGTAAAATTGCCAGGCATTGTAAAGAACGGATCCATTATCCAACCTATTATGGTATATATTAACTATATTAACCACAACCTATATTAACTAAGTGCGGTGCGAACGGTAAATGTCCTAGGGGTAGGCCGAGAGGAAGAAGATGGGAAGATTGCGATAAGGCTAATCTTGCTAAGTTCGGTGGATGATAATGTTTCAGTAGCAATCGCTGGTAGCGGCACGGAACGCTCCAGTTAATGACTTTATTTTTTATTTTTTTATAAAAACATACGAAGTAGATGATGTAATATTTCCGATTGTGGTTGTAATCCTATTTGTCAATAAGACGGTTATTATGAATGAACTCTCCGACATAGATCTGTTTTAAACCTGATGTGATATAGAAATAATTGAAAGGACAAGGAGAGGAGAAGAGGTAAGATTATTGGAAAGGAATCGAACTAATGGAAGTAGCCGGACCGTCGAACATTGCCTAATCAGTTGTGATATTTGACTTCTCATCCTCTTCGGGGCATTCCTTCCGCCGGGTCAGCACCCTTCGGGGGTCGGGTTCCTTCCGCACGGGTGAGCGGGGGGGGGGTTAGGGGGGTATTAGGTCAAAGTGTTTTAGAAGTATAAAATTAAATAATGTAATTAAATTAAATTATGTAACATTTTCCAAATTAAACTAATCAAAGGAAGTAATGAAACACCAACTGATGTATGTAATGCCAAAGAAATTCCAAAAAAAAGTGAGGAAAACCTTGATAGAAGGTTAAAAAAAAAAACAATATAATAATAGGAGTCAGGGAAAGTCCTAACCTTGCCCGGGAAATATAGCATTCCCACGTCTATTGTATCCTTTTCCACCTCAAATGTAACCTTGACCAAATCAATTGTAATCATTTCCAAGTCAAATGTAACTTTTTTCAAATCAATTGTAAGCTTTTCCAAGTCAAATGTAATGTTTTCAGGCTTGAATAAATTCTTAAATATTATGTTTTTATTAAAAAATAATTATTTTAATTTATGTTATAATTTCGCCATTCTCCTTAGGTAGTTTTATCGTTTTTCAGTTAACTGATATTAAGGTAAAATATTCAAAAATAAAATGACAATTGTTTTTTAAATCTATATTAAATTAATAAAATAATATAGATTTAGATATTAGATTTCAATATTAGATTCATCAATTTAAATAACATAGATTACTTCCAATTAATACTATGGTTAAAATTTACTTTCTGTGTATGTGTCATGTTGTTTCTATATAATTTCTATTCTAAGTATTGAATTATATGAATTTCTATTCATTGTCATTGAAAACGACGCCGATTCCGAATTGAATATCAGATTGTTGATTGCGAATGCGCTATTCGATTTAATGTCAATTTTGAAGTTTTCTTTGTAATAAGGGGTTTTTATGAGGTTTGTGGAGGACGCTGTTTTTAAATTAAACATCAGATTTCTGATGGCACATGCACTGTCTTAACGTCTCTTTTATTTAAATTTTCTTTTTGTCCATTTAATCTATACTTTTTTTTTAGTTCCTTTTTTGAAATTCATTTTTCAACTAACAAAAAGTTGACAATTATTCAAAGAGAACTTTTAAAATACCAACTAGATTACATCTCACTGACAATTTTCATTAATCGTTAAAAAGGATTAAAGTTAATTTCATCACGTCAAACGCTTAATGGTCCGAAGAGGAAACTCGGTTTATCGTCGTCCCTAAGAGAATTATCCCATGGTAGGTGTCACTCCGTGAAATTTAAACAATGTTGGAGGAAAACTTTCTTGTTCCATGGAATTTCGTTCTGGGAAAATATTAATAGTTTTTATTTATTTTTTGTGTTATTAAGAAATCCCAATGACGTGTAGAAATGAATAATAAAAAATATCCCTCAAGGGACGTTCGGCAGATGTGAAGCATCGAAGGTAACAGATATTACTATCGATGTACTTTATTTTTTATTATTTTTATAATGATACAGCTTGATTCATGAACGAAAAGAATTTTAAAATTTGTTTGAATCTAATAAAAAAGTAAAAATTAATGAGTTCAAATAAATTTCTCTCCACCTTACATTACCTTAATAAGTTGATATATAAGAATGGTTATCTTATTATATATCACCAGAAATTTTTTTTACAATTTAACAGTTTAACAATTTATTTAACAAGTTGGATAACTCCACTTACTTCACACAAACCGGAAAAACCGGTGAAAAGTAATAACCGTCCCCTACCTATTACCAAACCACAATAATATTGTGAAGTGAAACAAAAACAGATGATTACTTCTGTTATTAATGAGAGTTTAGACTCGTTGGAACCATTACATAACCATATTAGTACGTAATCACATGTTCTAGACCATTCTGGATTGTTCTATTTCGTACTAAATATAAGAAGCGATCGACTAATAGCTTTGTCAGCCTGAACACAAAGACCACGGTTACTTTTGAGTCACTGGTTACTATTAGTAACGTTGTTACTCATTTGAGCTTTTATTATTTGTTTGACATTATAAATTATAATTTTACGACATTAATAATTATTGAAACTCAGATTAGCGTAACAATATTGTGGGGACGGCATGTTTTTTTAAATTTCGTTCAAATTGGATAAACCTGAAAAAAGTTAATAACTACCTGCCCCTCATTATCTATCCCTAATAACTTTTATAAGGTATTAAAATTAGGTCCTATATTAGCTGAGAAAGAAAATTGTTTAAAAATAATGGTATCGAATAAACCGCCAAAGTAAGTATCATCTTATTTTCCCCATATTTTCCTATATGTGATAATATTCATAAGGAATTAATCTCCTTAAACTTCTATTAATATTTCAGGTAATATCTTTCAGCTTGTTTCGAGAAACTAATTGAATCGGAAAGTATACGTAGCTCTTAATAGCCAAAATCCGTGAAATTTTGAGCCTAAAGTTGTGAAACTTTTTTTTATGCCGTCCATATAAATACCAAATTACGTATCACGAAGTGTTTATTTTTCCATATAAGCAGGTATAAAATTCCGAATAGACTGAAATCTTTGAATTTAAATTCACTTAAGTGGTTCAGTCAGAAACGAACATCGAAACGAAGTAATTTTTAATTTTTGCCAGTAGTATCAAAAGGAATTAAAATTTTGGTAAAAAATCATGTTCCACTTCCTGCAACTCCAAAACGACTGTTTTACATAAAACAAAGTTACTTATCAAAGTTTTAGAGTATCAAATTTAGCATAAAACAAGCGCCTTAATCATAAAATTAGCTTACTACCGCGTAGATATACAAATAAAAACGAGGAAGTATTCTCAGCTAAAAACTATAACTGTAAACCCACAAGGCGAAGAGCTTTGCTGACTATAAATTGAAAATAAATAGCATGCGCTCTTTAGTTTGAAAAAAGTCCAAGGCCAACTTTGTTTCTATTGAGTGCACATTATATAATCATCCTAATCATCAATTTCACAACTAAATAATCAATGTCTGGCAAACAATAAAAAACTCGAATAGCTAACAAAGTTACTAAAAGTATCAACTTTTAAGGATAAATTAAATAACCATATGATTCGAGCTTCAGAACAAGACTAACTCTCTAGTCTATCGCTTCTAATATTTAGTCTGAACTAGAACAATCTAGAATGTTCCTGACAAGCGTAGAAGATACTGGAACTGTCACGAACATGTGCTTAACAGTTTGTTCCAACAAAAAGTCTAGATCTCTTTTCAATCATATTTTTTTTTTTTCACGTTTTAGTATCTTATAATAATTATTACTATAATTATTTTTTACAAATAAATGTTCATTTTGCGTTTATATGACTAGGGCGAGAGCACTCAAAAAACGCTTTAGACGTTTGATTTAGATTATATGTAAAAATATACTAGAGCGAAAAAGAGGAAAATTAATTAATACCCCTTTTTTCAGGTTTATTTCCTTTCTTTGTATATTAATCTATAACTTGTATAGATTATCCACATGTATGAAGCATTTTTTTTTTCTTTTGAGAAAATCCTGCACTTTTTTATTCCAGCGCTCTTAAGTAGAAATGAAAATAAAAAGCAAAAGAGAGAGAGGAAAAAAAGTGGTTTGTTTACATATTTGTAAAGGAATTATATTCGATGTAGATTATTCTTTTGTGGCTAGGCGGAGGGCCAACCCGTGTCGGAATTACATTTGCAGCTTAAGCTCTTCGTGGGATTTTACTTATTAAAAAGGATTAAACAGCTTTGGATGTCCTCTTCTATCCTTCATCAACTCTATCTAAAGAAATAAAAAAAAGTAATCCTTTCTAGCCTACTCGTTCCGAGGGCCTGTTCTCAGTGCTTAACCCTCCTCTAATGAGCTTAGGTTGCACAACTTGGAAGAAAATTCTATAAAATATTTATCTCAAATATGAAAAAAAAAAATACACGTAATTAAACTAAATAAAAATTCAGAACCGATCCAAATAAGAAAAAAAAATTGTTTTATTCCACACAGTTGTTTCCTTCTGTTTATTAATTTCTCAAAATCGGCACTGAATACGTTAAAAGAGTAAGGAAACAAATTATATGTCATATAACAATAATGGCAGTAGAGACTACTAAATCAAAACATAGGCTTAATGCTTTCATTAAATGTTTTACTAGATTTATTTCTTTAATGCATTTATTGATATTTACAACTTTATAAAATAATACATCTTGTAAATGTGATTACAAACTTTAAAAAAAATGGCATGACTAAACAGATAACTTTAAGTACATTTCTTTTAAATTGCATATTTAATTATTTTTACATATTTGTATTAATAAAAACTAAAATATCAAAGGCTTATTAAGTCAAATTATTTCTAATATACGAAACAGAAGATAAAGAAGAACATTAAGAATGCGAAACCGCTTAAGAAGGGGTTGAAGTTCACACACTATGGTATAATAATAAATAAAACAGTAGTATATGTTGAATGTATGTAACAGGAGTACTCCAACATCCAATTCTGTGTATAGTATACATTTTGGACACACCTCTTAGAAGATTTTACGAACGTAATAGAAGAAATTTGACCATTTGTTAAATTAAAAACATACCCAGAGTACCTCTATATTTCAACAGATCTGACTGCAATTTTCTTATAATTTCCTCATCACCACCCACATACCCTCTCGAGAGAAAAAAAGGATAAAGAATTAATATAATGTGAAATGACACAAAATACAAGACAGTGGCAACAATTTATTATTATAGTTATATTAATAGTTAATTCTCATATTTTAATTAAATCCCAGTTTTTTTCCATTGATAGACGAGCGGATGCAGGCCCTAGTAGTCCATTTTAAATATTAAAATCCATTAGTACTGAAATAATACAGAACTAATAATATGAATAAGAATAACGGTGAATAAAGTTGTGAATTCAGTTTTATTTCAGATTGTTGATTCTTTAAAATTTCAAACTTGCGAGAATGTTATCCAAGCAGCCAAAAAAAAAAAAAAAACGCGGTTTTCTTCATTTTGATTTTATGTATTTTTAAAATCAATGCCTGAGACAAAGTGAGAAAGTAAATTGAAAAAAAAATTTTTAATGGGGTAACTAGGTGAAATTTCTTATAAATTAAAAGGCCTTGATCATAACAAAACAACAAAAACTTATTTTTTTGTAGATCCCTATTATTTTTTAAAAATTTATATTCGTTTTAGTCCAAAGAAGAAACGACAAACACACATTGCTCCGAAGTATGGAAATATTTCAAGACATCGATTTTTTGCTTCCGATGTATACAAGGATGTTTTCATTATCGATTCCTAATCCGATTTAACTATAAGCGGCTAGTATAGAGCTATGTCAAATCGTACTTCGTATTCTAATCCTTAAAAGATATTTTTCAATAAGGGATCGACAGTTAACAGTAAGTTTTTATATTTGATTTGAAGAGAAACACTCTATAATCAAAATACAAAATACATGATAAATGTGGGGATACCCAAGTAAATTGAGTTGGTTAAAACACAGCTTTCTTATTAATAATTCGAGTTTCTTTGGAATTCCAAAATCGACCTGCATACCATCAAGATTGTTCATATAAATACGTAGAACCTTAGGAATAAACGTTAATAAAAGGCATGTTTCTTACCTATGCGTGATGGCAAAAAAGTAATACAATGATTAACCCTAATAATTAGTCTATTCCATTAAATATAACTTACAACACGCAGGAATGAGTAGTTCCTTTTGGTTCTCATGAATTACATAGCATTTCTTCGGAGACTTTCCGGGATAAATATTTGATGAAATGTAATATTATTTCAAAATGGAATCGTTGGAAATTCTAGTTTCCTGGTTACTTGGAAAGTATTTGTTCTTGTATTAGTAGTTTGGATTATGATTTTACAATCATAATGTTTGATATTATTCTGCAGAATTCAAACAGAAAATAACTTTTTTCCGGCTTTTAGAACAGTGTTATAGTCTACTGTTATAGAACAGTAGTGTTAGATCTCTAAAGCACGATGCCTTCCATCATAAGCTGCTTCACGTGAATCCTCACGTGACCAACGTATGAAGTCTCGTGAACTGTAAGTCACTATCCAGGCCTGGTACATTTACAATTTTCTCGTTGCTGAAATGAATCTTATAATGAAGGAGTAGATTGAAAACAGCCCCTTGGGCTCCTGAGAGGAGGCAGTAGAGAAGAATGGCCAACCAAATTCGCTGTAAGTCAACCTAGTTAAAATCCACCAACAATTTCAACATGCTGCTTCGTCACCAATCTAATTACTTTAATTTATATTACTCCGCAATTTTATTTTCTCCATTATTTATTTTCATACTCACATCACTAACCAGGATTGTTCCTGTTTTATTTTACATTTTATTTCCCCCATTTTTATTCATTGTAAATAGGTTAATAGATATATATTATAATCTAAGATGTATCTTATTCAATTTTCCCATACAGTCCACTTAAAGATAACTAATTTAGGGGTTGTGTCACCTCTCAATACAAAGTGAAGGCATACCCCACAAGTAGTTATAGTAGTTCAATTATACATAATAATATGTATAATTTAATATAATACATTAAAAAAGCATAATGGGGTCACCTGTGATGCATATTGTATTGGTTAGCATACAATACTAAACCTAAACAACCTACAATACTAAAGATCGAGGGTTCGCGTCCCGCGGTGGCTCTAGGATCTTTTAAACGGAGTAAAAAATCCTTAGGTCTCGAGTCTGTGCGATTTCAGGTACTCCTTAAAGATTCCTATCCTCATACCTGGATAAGCAAAATTTAGGACTCCCAAGGTGGCATCGTCCGATTAGCGTAAGTGGCATATTGGGACGTAAAAAAATCAAAAAGCATCAGGGCATATTACTAACAAAACCCTCCATACTGACTTACACATGCCAACAGTAGTCCTACATATAAAGATTCTTTATATGTTAATAGTAAATATAAATAAATACAAACAATATATATCCTTTTCGACTTTCTCAAATGTAAAGGAATAGGGTAAACCGTACAGTTATTGACACCCTTAAGACTAAATTTCTGTAGTTAAATTTAAAAAAATACTTTTTATGAAGGGATCAAATTGAAAGTTGCTATAGCTCCTCATCATCTATCCTTATAAAGACTCGAGAGGTTTTTTTGGGTCAAAAGTTCAATAGTTTTAACATATGGCAATATTTATTGTATAAGTGCGAAAACTAGTTTTTGACACCCTCTGGATTTAATTGTGAAATCTTCCCTATGGTTAGTTTGTTAAAGTCTTAAATCAAAGATGACTTAGAGGACCCTTCAAACATTACATTCACGTTACACCTTGAAATAAAATAAGGACTTGTTTACCCATTTCTTTAAGTTAAAGTTGGGATGCCAATAACTGTACTGAGTGTCAATAACCGTATGGTTTACCCTATATAATAAAAAATAGAATAAAACTATAGCGGAAGAGGTGATGATGCTATTTGGTTGACTATATGTTAATAAAGCAAACATTATTTACAAACGTTTCCTCACTAACTTATATGGACATTTTAACCGACTGATAAGAGACATGATAACAGCTGATGGATGAATAAATAGGAGGTTAAAAAGGCGCTGGACCAGAGATATGTTATGCTAACGAACCAGTTAGACTAAAATAAGACCGGGAAGAGGCTTAACATGCTGTTATTTGATTAGCCAACAAGCGAATACATTTGTAGATTACCAAGGTTTGTTTACAGACACGAATTATAATATCAACCAAAAAAAAAAAAATTGTATCCAAAAGCTCTGTGTACATATTTATATACCTTAAAAATACCGAGATCTCAAAACTTTTTTTATCATATGCCAGCCGGACATCATTAAGCTAATGCTAGATGAATGCTATCACCAACAGCGTCCAAATTTAATGCCTAATACGGTCGCATATGTTTTTGTGTATGATACTCGTATATGATTACATGTGTTACTTTCTATCTTTATATTTTATTTTTCATATAACCTTAACGTTGTTCCTAGAGTGTTTTAGACATTCAATCGCTTCACTGCATAATTTGACCAGATGGAGGTTTATTTTATAAGATGTAGTTAACAATTTAAATGCCATTACATTGAATTAATACATAGCCTAAACTAAAAACTAAAATTTTCCTGTAATTTTTAAACTAGTGAGAACAGCGGTGTGGCACACAAAAGACTTTGAAATGTATTAGACTTTCTTGCAATAAATTATTCAAACGCAGGGTTAAAAATTAAATCATTACCTTGTTATAAAAAGATTTGTCTGTTTATTTTGTTGATTTGAACATGGAAAACTTTTTTCTGATCAGTTGACGTTTATTGTAGAGGTAGTAAATATGTAAAACTTTGAGTAATGAAATTACAGCATAAGATTTTACATATGTATTTAAGTGGTGTGCATTCCAACAATTTTCATTAGGAAAATCAGTTAGAAATATTTTACATTCTCCATGACGGAAATAATTACCAAGTAAGAGGACAAAGAGAAAGGGAAAGCGAAGAGGGTCCCCCCTGGAACCAGGGCTTTCATATTTTATACTGCTGACTGTATTTAACAGGTCTAATTAGGAACGGGTGGATAGCCGAGCAATTAGGGGTTCCTTTTGTCACGTTAATGAGAGCAGTGACAGATGGAACTTGATACAGTTCCACCGTGAAGAAGGATTGAAGGCTGGGATGGGTCCCGAGGATCCTTTGTGCCGGGCTGCCAGCCATTGTAGCCACCAGGGAAATTATAAACAGTCGTCCACACAAAGAACTTCCCCCTGAATTGTCTGTAATATATGAATGTGCACAATCTCTTCTTAGCTCCAATCTAGTAATCTGTAATAATTTTTAATAGGGTAGCTGCTATTGAAATAAAGGCAAGTGCACAGTTTGGAAGATCAATTTTTTTTCTTTCTCTTCTATGAGGTACTATGAACTATCAAGAATAAAGCTTCTAGAATATTTCATTTAATTGAACCCCAACAGGGAAAACAAGGGTGAACCTATTTATATCCTTAAAATAAATATTAAATCAAATTTTTTTTTCGTATTTCATATTTTTTCACTTCAGACTTTTATTTGCACCTGTCGCAAATAATAATTGACAATCAGCAAATGAAAAGAAAAACTGCTGTGTGTTGGCATTTTAAGGCATGAGGGAAGATAGTGCCCAGCAGCACATCATCCCGGTCTTGTTTCGGGAGAGGAGGTCTCTCATCCAACTCCTTTTCAGTCGCCTCAAAAAAGGCATTTCAGTTGTGCTCATGTCATTAATAAGTCTGTTGTTATTTCCGTGCAATATAATGTGAAAGCCTGAATAGAGCTTATTTTGTCATCGATAGTTGGTAGATAGTTGTAAGTCGGTATGTAGTGTTTTGTAACTAACGTACAGAGGAGCGTTCGTAATTAGTCGTAAAATTTTGGATTGAAAGGTTTGTAGTTTTTGTAAGTGTGTCTTTTCTGCTAAACCGAAAATTCTTGAGCCGTTTGTCCATATGGGTTTAAGTAAATATGTGTACGTACTAATTTTCTGTCTTATTATCATATTTGATGATTTTGAATATAGCGAGTATAGCATTTTCTGACGCTTGTTCTGACGCCTGTCTTTTCATTTTGACATAAGGCCCAAAGTCATCCTTTTATCGAATTTTAGTCCAAGGTATAGTACTTCGTCTGTTTGAGGAATTTTTTGGTCGCCTATATAAACCTGTGGACTGTGGACGGAGTGTAAATGTTATGTTAATGTCATATTTTAATTTGCACCTTTCAATAAACCTTTGACAATTAGCGAATTTCTTTCATTGTTTCCTAATCTAATTATGACATGTGAATTATGAGAAAGTACTGCCCTCAGCAATCCTTGCAATCATCAAATATTTTTTGTTGTATAATGATCAATAAAATAATCCATCAGCTCAATTATTCAACTGAAATATAATTTAATATTGTGAATATCTCCTTGGACGTAATTCGTAAGGTACTAATTGTAAGCAAAAAATTCAATTTGTTCGTCGTAAATATTTTTATAAACTTTTTTTTTCTAAGCTCTTTCAAAAAGGAAATGGTCCCATTTATTTTAGGATCGATGAGGTACGATGATTCTTAAAATTGCTCGGGGGCGCGATGTGGAAAACGTTTGTGTGTTTGGGTGTGTGGTAGTAGTCCCGCCATTCCAGCTGTGTAATTCTTTGTCCCCCTCTGTTGTAATTTATTTCCCGCCACAGGGTTTTTGGGGGTAATAAACCTGCCTCGGGGGACGCCATTTTCCCGCCTTTTTCGACGACCCTCTATTTATAAAAAAATAAAATGGAAAAAAAAGGAGAGAAAAAAAGAATCAACTCCATTGAGATCCAGCGAGATTTGTTTCCGACGGACATTACTCGCAGGGCTAGGGGCTATTTCTGGGAGGAGAGTTATCGGCCTAAACGCTGGCCAAGATATCCCTAATGGCTCATGCAGTTTATTCGAATGATTTCATTTAGGCCCAAGGGCTCTGCTAATGTCCTACAACCATATCTCACCCTACACACCCTTTTTCTATTTTTGCCTGGCAGTACTTAAAAAAAAACTAAAGATCTCAGGACGAGAAATTTCATAATGAAAAAAGATCAAATTAAATATGCGCGGCTGAAATTCATTGAAAACGATTGTGATAAAGACTGGAAAGATAAAATTTAGTGAATAATTAGGCTTCGTATTCCGATATTTTAAGTTAACTGTCAAAAACGAACCTGTACATAAAAGGGAAACTTTGCCTCATCCAGGAATTGCTCGCTTAAAAGCAATTAGAAAGCATTACAAACAACAACGTTCTTCTACTTAGCATAATGAGATGGAAAATAAAAAATTCTTTTAGGTAAAAACATTTATATTTTAAAATATTAATTACAAAATACCTCCAGGTGATATTATTATATTTTTGAGAAAAAATAAGTATTGTTTAAAGGAACAGCAAGGTAGATAGGTATGAAAGGTAATCCTGAACAAAATCAACAGACCAGTGAAACCAACAGTGAGACTTTTTTCGGAACTTGCAACCCGATAGAAAAAAAATCCAAAAAGCGAAAAAGACGTATATTGTGAAAATAAAAGAAGGAAAAAGAGAAGATATTACATTCCATAATGCTCCTAACCATTGGCAAAAATATTGGTTCGCATCAAGAGTAAAGAAATTAATGATATTTGAGCCTTTTGTAGTCCCTAATCGACCAGAGCTTCAACTTTTCGGAAAGGAAGAGGCAGCACTGACTGGTTTTAGAACACAAGATCAACTTTCATATGACTGGGAGGAAGTGGGATACTGCCTACATGTATCTGTCTGATTGCTCAACGAAGCGGAACGAACAAGGATTTGACAGGATGGAGATATGGCAACGATCGAGCGACATTGAAAAACTAAACCCATTTATTCGCAAGAGTAAAAAATAATATGAATCTTTGGTGTTTCTTTATATTCATCTGCTAATATATATCAAAGCTATACGACTTAGCATAGCATAGTATCTATTAACTGTACGAGTTAATACATAACGTTACATACATAAAGTTAAAAATTATTGCCTTTTTGGGGTTATAACCCCTAAGGGGTCTAAATTAAAAAAATAAATAAACTCTAATGTCTTTTTTTTTATTATTATTAATTTTTTTTATTCAGGATTTGGCATAGAAAATATTTGAAAAGTTGTTAAAAAATTATTTTTCATTAAATTCTCGAAAGAGCAATAATTTAGTGCGAATTTTTAAATTTCTGAAGTGGGCATATTTGAAGTTATCAAATTTACAAAAAAAAAAATACTTAAGAAAATTCAAACCATCTTTGACGTTTTTAAAATTTATTTAGAGCCTTAAATATGAATTAAAAACATAAATCAAAACTAAAATCTCATAACAATATTTCTCTCTGTGACAAAATATATGCTGGTAAAGCCACAAGGAACAAAAAAAGTTTTCATTAAATATATATCAAATAACAAAATTCTTAAAATTAATTTTTATTTTCAGTTTTGTTAATATTTCGTACTGTAACCCACACGATTTTTTTTATTTTATTTACTCTAACCCAATGGTTCATTGGAATGTAATGATAAGTTATATTTTTTTTTAGGAATTCAAACTATGTGGAGACTTCTTCATTGTCTTCGGAGATTTCTTTTATTGCATAGAATAGGCTGTATTTATTTATTTTTTCCTACATTTTTGATGGGTGATAGATAGATTGTTGTACGAGGTGATAATTTTTGCAGGTGGGTACTTCAAGGCCTCTTAATGTTTTTTTTTTTTTTAATTATGCTCATATATTTCTTTATATTTTCTTAAATTATAATTACATACTAGGATAAAATGTCTATAAGCTAAAAAACTTGATCAACAAGAAATTCAGGTAATTAAAGTTTGTTTACAAGCTTAGATTAGAATTTTTAAAATAAAAATCTAGATGTATATTAATGAGAAAAATATATTTTATCAAGTAGAATCTCATGAAAAACCTTAATGCTCATTCATTTGAAATAAGTATGAAGTTCACACTTTAAGCTGCAAATTTTAGTTCCTTTCTCATTATTCTGAATTGAGGTTTGTGCATTAGCGGTGTACAGTATGAGAGGAGCTCCCAAGTTCTGACGATGCTCGTCAAGATAAAACCACCGTGGCTAACGAGATGATGGCGGAAAATCGAGCCTGGAGTCGTTGCTTGGATCCCGCTCGCTCTACGGAGGATGAAAGAGCATGGCTTTATCTCTCCTACGAACCACCCGATACAATTAGCAAGTTTAATTCGAACAGCTCGACTGTAAAGCTGATTGTTGTGTTCCTGCAATATCGCCTTCACAACGCCCAACCGCACTCGGAGAGATATGTTATTGTGTTAGTGTAATGCCAGCGTTAGTGTAGCGTGCATATAGCTAAGGGGAGTGGGAGAGATAGTTTTGCCAACCAGGCGATTCGCTTCAGTACTAACTGCGATAATATTGTTATAGAAAGCGTCCATTAATTCGTTGCTACCACATCGAACCTTTTATTTTTTTTTTCTGTTTTTCCCCTCGCCTGTAAGGCTACACGGGGTTTCCCGGACCAGGGGAGAGGCCGGGGATCGATGCAGAGTATTATTAAATTTCCCCTGGCTCGGGGTTTTGAATTTGCTATCTTCGGGTTCACAATCATACGTTGCCATGGGCAACGCTTTTTTTCAAACGTGTTTGCCTACTCGGCCATCCCGCCAACTTACCACAGCAAACCGTCGATATGAACATAATAGTAAGCTATTGCTTACAGTATGATACGAAACTGATACATGCGTCATTCCACGTAAAATCATTCAGCCGAATTTAAGTATTACACCTCTCCCCTCCGATTTCGATAAAAATTTGTATATACTGTGTTCATACAAAAATAAATAAAAACGTGAAATTTTTCCCGATTTCCACAAGTAGTTCGAGAAGTATTGTCATTTGAACTTTTGAGATATTTGAAGTTCCGATGACAACCTGAGCTCAAAACTAACGTACCTGTTAAGACTTTCCTCTGTACAATGGATATTGATTCAATTAGTGCTCTCAAAATGTATTCATATATTCTACATTTTATAAAGAATGAGATGATACCATAAAAATTAGAGAGATATTTTTCCTCGGTCATCGAAAAATGCTTTGAGCAAAAATATCTCTCCAATCAGCCTAATCAGGAGGATAAAATTCTCTATCCAATAATGAAATAATATGAGTGTGTTATAGAGTCATAAGAGTAATATTTAGATTTACATCCTAAACACTGAAATTTAAAATTAAATTAAGCTCATGCTGAAAAATATCCTTATACAAATATGTGTTAATGTAACTTGCACTGCAGATTCTTTTAACACTTTTGAGACTGGAGTAAGACAAATATATGATAGGTCAAATCGGATCGGGGGGTATAGTATTGAAATTCGTCTGGATGATTTTTTGTGGAAGGGCCCACATGTTTTATTATTTATTTATTTATTTTTTTATTTATATGATGTTTTTATTTAATATTTATACATGAGTACAAAGTATAACAAACATTATTAGGGCTTGGTTTCTTGACCGTTAGCCCGGTAGGGCCCACATGTTAATACACTCTGAAAGAATATCTAACGAAAAATCTAAATCTTGCCTCTTTGGAAAAAAAAAAAAAAAAAAAAAAAAAAAGCTAATTTTAGGTTCACCATTATAAGGTTTTTTGCTTCCCTGAAAAGTACAAATTATCATATTCGATTATTTGACTTACGAGGGGAGGGCACAGCTAAGGGGTCGTCGATCGGGCCCATTTTTTTTCTGGTGATTCTACATCGAAAAATAGTCGACACGTGTCCGAGCGTTCCGTCCAATGGGCCTTAGGTGCTGAGAAATAAAATAAAATACCTTGAAAATCCTTTATTTTTTTTATTTAGTTTGGAAAATGATATCGGCATGATTCTTTCACTAATTTATTTATTTTAGAGAGTAAATTAAAGGAAAAATACAATCGTTAAAGAATTATTCATATTTCTTCAATTTAATTTAAAAAAAGCTTCAAGTTTTCAAGTAACCTAGCTTTATAATTTTCTCACATAAAAAACAATAGCAGAATTGAGTTCAGCACCTCAAGAAACCCTGATGTCTTAAATATCATCCAAAACAAAAAATAAAAAAAAATTCCTGTCAGGAGCAGCTTAAAAATGTTTCAGCAAAACTGTATGTGTAGTTTCAAATTCTGCATCTCGTGTTGAGCTGATCCGAGTTTTACGTTCTTGAGCTCGTTGCATAGAAGAAAGCTTCCTTTTTCTAACCATATAAATAACTATTGTATTATCTCGGGAAGCTCTTGTAAAAAATGGTCCTCAAAATAAAAATTAAATTAAAACTTTTCTTTATATTTTGTTGATTCCTGAACACGTAAAAATATATCGATTATGTAAAAATGTCTAGAGCCTTTATTTACCCTAGAAATTTGATGAGAATCGGTAGAATTTTCTCCGAAATATGGTCGGATTTTTGGATGTTTAACGAAATTGTAAGGGTCTAGCCTTAGCAAAACTTTTAATGCAATTTTTAATGTTTATTTTTTTTTTTTTTTTTAATCTTCCCAAAATTTACTTATAGGTTTTTTTGATTGTCCTCAAAACGAATCTGAAAACTGTTATGAAATTAGTGAAATTCCGTTGAAAACCGGAAGTCGAAATTTTTCACGATCGCAATACTGTCCCTTACTATATATTTCATATATAGGTAAGGAAAATGAAATAAAGGCATGAGCGATAATCGGGAAGGGCAAAGTAACCCCCTCCCTGCTTAACGATATTTTTTTTAAATACGTAGAAACGGGGTAATAAAAGTACAAAATGAAGATAAAGTTAAATTTTCCGAATTTTTTTAAAAAGGGATATAATATTTTGAAATATTGCACATATTTAAAATACATAAACGTATTTTTACTTTCACTTACCTATATATGAAATATATAGTAAGTGGAAGTATTGCGATCGTGAAAAATTTCGACTTCCGGTTTTCAACGGAAATACACGTTTTGGGACTCCCTGAGTCGAAATAACCAAGTCCCGCGAAATGGTCTGTGTGTGTGTGTGTCTGTGTGTGTGTGTGTGTGTGAACAGACTAGCTCAAAAACTATAAACCGTGGGAACCTGAAATTGGGTATTTAGTGTAGGTATATGCCCGCGATGTGACAGCAAAAATTTCATCAAAATTGCTCAAAGGGAGGGGGTACTTTATTTAATAACTTTTAACGTTTTTTTCGATTTTCTCAAAAACGGCTCTAACGATTTTGATTAAACTGAGTATTTGATCTATTTCTATACCCGAAATATGACTGTAAAAATTCATCAAAATTGATTAACCGGAGTGGGGACTTTACTTAATAAATTTTGTATCATTTTCACGTGTTTTTTTTATTTACTCAAAAACGGCTTTAACGATTTTGATCAAACTGGGTATATAATGTATGTATATGCCACAGATGTGATAGCCAACATTTCATCAAAATTGATGAACCGGAGGGGGGGACGTTACTTAATAAATTTTGTATCATTTTCACGTGTTGTTTTTATTTACTCAAAAACGGCTTTAACGATTTTGAAGAAACTGGGTATTTGATGTATGTATATACCAAATATGTAAAAGCCAAAATTTCATCAAAATTGGTCCAACTAAGGGGGCACTTTATTTCATGACTTTTTTTCCAATTTTTATCTTTTTTTCGATTATCTCAAAAACGGCTTTAACGATTTTTATCACATTCGTCATGTTTAATGAAAATTAGGTTTTCTTTATTATCAGGTAAGTTTTATCATTATTAAAATGTTCTGAGGGAGCTTTTTTTTGGGGGGGGGGCTTTTTTGTTTGTTTGTTTCTTTCTTATAAAGTACCTTTGTTTTTTTTTACATGGAGAAATTAACTGTCTCTCGTTACGCCTAAAAATAAGAAATGGCTAAATATGAGATATGATAAAAATAAAGAAAACATAATGAGGAGAAGAAAAGAAAAATATTAAGTCAACTCATAAAACTCGTTGAGCCCACGCATGTCATAATTAAAGCTGTTCTGTTCATTTTAGAGGTGGCAATTAACAAAACGCATTAATTTCTAATCTAAGTAAGTTGGTAAGTGAAAGTTGTGTGTTGCGAGCACGCACCAGATTTTTTTTTTTTGTGATAGCTTAGTTCTTATTTCTAATTTTATGGGCGTAAATCATGAAAAACGTTCCATAGAAAGCTCCATACGTGAAATCCCAGGGGACCTTTAGACCCCACTTCCTGAGCCAAATCCAACAGTGCTAGAGAACTGTCCTTCGACCCGTGAATGAAATATTTATCGACGTGAAGCTTGGTAAATTTCCTTCCTCCTGCGGAACGGATACTGCGGAAACGGATACCGTACCTATTTAAATACCCTTTTTGTCCTGGAAGGAATTGCCTCCTTGGAAATGATCGATCAAGAGGATAACACCTGTCCCGATCGTTTCCTCTCCGATCCATCTTCTCATTTCGAGTTAGAGGATTCTTATTGGAAATCTGCTCAGCTGGAAATTCCTTTCCAACGTTCTATTATTCTTTTTGAAAAATCTATTCCATATCTTAATTGTAAAATAAAAAATAAAAATACTCTTTTCGAAACTATTAATCAATACCATCACTGTTGAACGATTTGGCGTATTAAATTTGTAAAATTGTTTTAAAAAATTGGAAGAAGGGCAAGACCAGAATTATTGTTAATATTTTATTTATTTGTCATTGCATTTTCTTAAAAAGTTACTTGATTAAACATTGTGACGTGAAACGAAAACATATTATAACACTTATGTGGGTAATAAATATTTATTTAACAGAAATATACAGTTATCACAATGCCAACGAATTACACAGGCCAACGATGAAAAAACTTTTTTAATGAAAATACCTTATTCTTATGTTGTTTAGGTTGCTGAATCCAAATATGATGCTTAAAAAGTTGTATCACCCACCATTTATTCACATTTTATAGTTAAATTCATGAAATAAAGAAACATTTTTAGAATTTAACAGCTTTTTCATAGTTAAGATAACATGAAAAAATAGGTCTAATGAACAAAGATGATGTTGGCAGCACTGCTGAAACACATGCTAAACAGCTGATGTTTTGTTTATTTTCAACATAACCTCACTTTTACGTTTCCTGTACATGTGCTCAGTGCAATGTCTCATCGCGGCTGTAAAAACTCTGCTGACAGTTTTTGTTATATTTGTGGTGAGTTTGTTATTAAAAAGCACCAAAGAAACATTACAGACTTTGTGAAAAAGGTTTATCTAGCATACTTTGGAACCAAACTTGGAGACCAGGATAAACCTTGGGCACCGCATAAGGTATGTTATGTATGTGTTGAAGACCTCAGGAAATGGTCAAAAAAAGAGAAAAAACACTTTAAATTTGCTGTTCCCATGATATGGAGGGAACCAAAAAATCATTCCGATGACTGTTACTTTTGCAGTGTAGATATTACTGGTCATAACTCTAAGAACAAGAAGGTAATAAGCTACCCTAATCTTCCGTCCGCCATCCGACCAGTAGGGCACGGTGTAGATTTGCCAATCCCGGAACCACCAGAGGACTTAAATTCTATTGAAACAGAAGTATTTTCTGATGTACAGTCGGAGTTAGATGAACACGATGAAGAATTCCAATGTGTTACAGAAAATGTAGAGCCTAAATTGTTCACTCAGGTCGAGCTTAATGACTTAGTTAGGTTTAGGTTTTATTGCTTATGGACACCCAACATCTTAGGTTATTAGTGTCCTCTTTCTTTTAGTTAAGTACTATTTTATAATTGAAATTTATATTTTATTAAATAAATTTTTATCTTTCAAAATTTTAATTACTTTGTCTATATTTATAACATTATCACCCAGAATCGTTTGGAGCTTACGTTCTGTTCCCAAACATTGAAAATCTGTTGCATGACGGGGGCAGTCTTCTATGATGTGGCTGATTGTCAGCTGTACTCCGCACGTTACACATTTTGGGGGGGCGTCTCTTTCTATAAGGTGTCCATGAGTAAGGCGCGTGTGCCCAATTCTCAATCTTGCTACTACCACCTCCTCTCTTCTGATGCTGCGGTAAGAGCTCCTCCAGGGTTTTATTTCGGATTTGATTTTTTTCAATTTATTTTGTTCATCCGTTCTATCCCATAGCTGAACCCAAGTCATCTGCGCTTGCCGTTTCAGATGATTCGATACGTCGGTCAGAGAGTAAATATTCCTCACTTCTAATGATGATGATAATGCCGCTTCCTTAGCTGCTTGGTCCGCCGCCTCGTTTCCTTTGATTCCCACATGCGATGGTACCCAGACTAGAACTACATTTTTGTTAAGGTCATTTAATGTCAAGAAATGGGCATGGGCTCTTTTAATTATCTGGTCGTTAGAGTACATGTTTGTTAAGGCCATTATTGCGGATAGGGAATCCGTGAATATGGTAAAGTTTTGCCCGTGACTCAGGATTACATGATACAGGGCTGCACTGATTGCATAACATTCCGCAGTGAAATTACTAGTTGTGTATGGAAGCCTGTATTGGATGGTTTCAGAGTTAAAAATTATAGAACACCCAACGTTACTATTTATTTTTGACCCATCTGTATATAGGTGTTTGCTGTTGTGATATTTATCTAAAATTTTTTGGTATTCTAAAACATAGGTGTATTCCGGGGTAGCATTTTTCTTATATTTATTGAGCTACAAGTCTATTAGTGGTAGTTTTACAGTCCATGGTGGGTAATGATATTCATCGTTGCTTATTTGAAAATTCTTGATTTCTTCGATATATCTTCTTGCTCTTATTCCTAGTGGGGCCTGCAGTCTACGGTTTTCTGTATATTTTCTGGTATTTGGTTGAAATACATGTTTCCAAGCTGGATTCTTGTCGTTGAATTTTAGTCTTCCGATGTATCCGCAAGCGAGTTGGTGTCTCCTGACAGCCAATGGAGCCAAGCCTGCTTCCACACATAGACTGTTCACAGGGCTAGTTCTGAAGGCGCCGGTTGCAAGACGGAGACCCGCGTGATGGACTGAGTCCAATGTGGAAAGAAGCTTAAGATTAGCCGAAGAATAGACAAAGCTGCCGTAATCCAATTTTGATCTAATTAGGCAAGTATATACTTTCAACATGCTGGATCTGTCGGCTCCCCACGAGCATCCAGCTAGGACCTTCAGTATATTTAATCTCTTTACGGACTCTTCTTTCAGCCATTTAATGTGGTCTCTCCAGTCAAGTTTATAGTTAATTATCAAACCCAAGAATTTAACTTTTTGTTCAAATTTTAGTTGTATTCCTCTGAAGATCAATTCTGGAGGTGAAGTTGGTGACCTGCGTTTTGAGAAAATAACGCATTTTGTCTTTTCTGTTGAAAATCGTAAGCCAGAGTGTGTGGACCAAGTTTCTAAATTCAAAAGGCAATTTTGTATAATTTGTTTCATCCAGTTTTGATTTTGGAAGGGGAGTAACAAGGCCAAATCATCAACAAATAGGAAGGATCTGATAGGTTTGGGAATCATAGATGTAACTTTATTGATTGCGATAGCAAAAAGAGCACAGCTTAAGACGCTTCCCTGAGGTATTCCAGTGTTAAGTGTTTTTACTGACGATAGATGACTGCCCACTCTAACTTGGAAGGTGCGTTCCCGTAAAAAGTTTTGGATTAGTATAAGAAAGCGGCCTTTAAATCCCCATTCATTGAGTTGTTTCAGCACGAGATTTGGATTTAAGTTATCATAGGCCTTTTCTATGTCAAAGAAGATGCCTACGCACTCTTTCTTTTCAGAGAAGCAATCTAGTAATTCGTGTTCCAGTGTAACTAGATGATCTAAAGTGGAGCGTCCTCTTCTGAACCCACTTTGGGCTTCTGAAATTAGGTTATTTTTCTCTAATACCCATGTTAATCGTTTGAAAACCATTTTTTCCAGAAGTTTACACATACAGCTGGTCAGTGATATCGGTCGGTAGCTAGATGGAAATAATTTATTTTTACCCGGTTTTAGAATAGGGATAATAATCGCTTTCCTCCAGATGCTTGGGAAATCTCCTGTACACCAAACATGATTGTAAAGAGCAAGAAGCGCCCCCATAGCGTGACTTGGTAGATTCTTTAACATGTCATTGTGGATCTCGTCTATTCCTGGGGTTGAAGATTTCAGCTCCTTTATGCAGGTTAAAAGTTCGGCTTTGGTGAAAGGAAGGTTGTAAGCATTATCTGATTGAATATCTATGGTATCTAATTCAGTATTTTCTTGCGTTAAGTGTGGTAGGGCGGAGTGGTTATTAGAATAGAATTCTGCGAAATGTTCGGCTAATAGTTTCTGATCGGTTTCTACATGTTCGTCTATTAGAAGTGTTGGTTGGTGTTCTATATAGTTACCTGTGATACTATGGATTTTTTTCCAAAACAACCTAGGCGAGGTATCAGTCGTGATTGAATTTAAAAATTGTTCCCAAGATTGCTTCTTCTTGTTTTTTATTATTCTGCATGACATTGACCGGTATTTTTTGTATTCTATTAGATTGGATAGAGTTGGTTCTTTTTGAAAATTTTTTAGAGCTTTTCTTCTTTTCTTTATAGCTATTTTACATTCACTGTCGTACCAGGGAACATTTTTATTTTTAATTTTAGTAGATGTTTTGGGAATAAACATATTTGCTGCTGTCAAAAATGCTGAAGAAATTTGATTGTTTATTTCAGTGCTCGTATTTGATGGTGATATGTCCGATTCATTAATATTTATATGACTTTTAAATGCTGCCCAGTCAGTTTTTTCCGTGATCCATCTGGGGTGTTTTGTCTTTTGTGTATTGTCATAAGGGAGACTGATAATTATTGGGAAATGGTCGCTAGAAAATTGATCTATGGAGACTTGCCAATTTAAATGAGTGAAGATACTAGGCGAACACCAGCTGAGGTCAATCGAAGAGAAAGTATTGTAGGCCGGACTTAAATATGTTGGATCTCCCGTGTTTAAAATAATCGCGTCAGTAGAGTCAATAATTCTTCGAATAATGTTCCCCCGCGAAGAGCAGTATGTGGACCCCCAGGAGGTATGGTGGCCATTGATATCGCCCGTACATAAATAGGGAGAGGGAAGAATGTTCAAAAGATTAAGTAAATCTCTTTCTGCAAAATTATCCGGTGGAATATAAATATTGCAGAGAAAAATGGGAAACCTAAGAAAAACTTTTACTACAATTGCTTGCAAAGAAGTATTTGTTACTACCAACTCTGATACTAGGCTCTTATGAACTGCAATAAGGACACCTCCAGAAGCCCTATTACTATTTTCAAAGTCATTTCTATAGATGTTGTATTGCTTCATGTTAAATTTTTTGTTTGGGATTAACTTACTTTCTTGGATGCAGATTGCTATAGGTTGATATTTGTTAATTATTAGTTTCAATTCTTCTTGTTTGTTAATTAAACCATTGCAGTTCCATTGGATAATGTTATTTAAAAAGGTCATATTATGAGGTGAGAGTAATAGGATATAATAAGATAAATTAATAAGAAAAATAAAATTAATAAAGAAGAATAGATTAATATAAATATTGATAAAAAGTATATAAAATATTGGATTTTTAAAATAGTAATAGTATTAATTAATTAGTAAAACTTGATAAAAATTATAATTTTTAATAATGAATTATAATAAAATATTCATTTTTATTTTAATTTGTCTCCATTTTTTCTTTGCTCGAATTTCGACTGGATGCTCTAGTTCGAGATTTACTTCTTGACCGTCTTTCTTTAACTAATGTCCACTCGCCCTGTGGGTCAGCTTGGTGACCGTGGGGAGAGTTAATTTCATTAGCGGACCCTTTTTCCGAAGGTAAGACCTTCGGTTCCGTGGGCGCTTCAGGATTTTTGGCAGAGTTCTGCCCGGAAGGTTTAGTGGTTGAGGGGGGAGATGGGGTGGGAACCCGGGATGGGATTGAAGAAGCTGCCGAGGTGGCAGCTGGGAGAGAAGTGGCTTGAGGGAGTGAGGAAGTGGAAGGGAAGGCTAGGGTAGGGGGAGGAGTGGTGGGAGGGAGCGTGGTGGGGGGCTCCCGAATTTCATTATCATTGGGACGCTTAATAGGTAAAGGTTTATTGATAGGTACTGGCACTAACGGTTTTTTAAAAGTAAAATTATCATTGCTTAAATCATCTGTTTGGCAACTAACTGATTTTCTGTTTTTTAAAATATTTGAGAAACTCATTTGCATCGGCATCGGGTGGAGTGATTCGTATTTTTTCTTTGCTACAAAATAAGTAGTTTTTTCTCTGTCTTGAATAGCTTTGATTTCTTTTTCCTTTAAGAAAACAGGACAATTTTTAGAAAATGAGTCATGCTGGCCCTGGCAGTTAACACACTTTACGGGACTATTACATTCCACTCCTTCATGTTTATTTTTACCACAAAATCTACATAGTGCTTCTTTCTTACAAACTGTTTTGGTATGACCGAATTTAAGGCACACATAACAGCGTGTTGGGTTTGAGATGAATTGTTTAACTGAAATATTATTAAAACCTATTTTTATTTCGGTGGGAATAGTGGGGTTGTTGAAGGTTATGAGGTAATTGTGGCTATTGTGTTTTTCGTTATTTTTGAAATATGTTAATCTCTTCACATCATCTACGTTTTGCGATTTCAGTTCATTTTTTATTTCATCAATAGAGCAAAAATGTAGATCAGGGCACCATATAATTCCCTTGCTCTGATTCAGCCTACCATGCGCTTCTACTTCAACGGGGAGGTTATTGAGAAAATTTTCACATTTTAGAAGCTTCTCGCATTGATTTTCAGTATTAACTTCTACTAAAAGTGACCCGTCTCTTAGTTTTTTAACGATTTTAACTTCACCGATCAAACTGTTTATACTTTTGTAAATGAAGAATGGAGAAACCTTTTTGAAATCGAGGGGATTTCCATCGTCATCGCTACCTATTCTTCTTATAATTAAAAATCTAACACAATTTTTTGGTTTACTTTCAATGGTAACCGGGATAGTTCCTTTAAATTTAGCTTTTTTACGTTTTACGGGCGGGGAATCCGCCATGGTTATTTCTCAATTTTATAAAGAAAAATTAATTTTAACAATAAGAAAAGTTAACTAAAGATAAAAATAAAAAAAATAAAATAAAAAACACCTTCTGAAAAAATAATAGTAATAATAGAATAAATTAAAAGAAAGGAAAGGAAAATGTGACTTATCGCTTGTTGATAGTTAATCCTCAGGAGTTCACTTAACAACACGTCCGCACTCAACCAAGTATCAACACAAACTCCCGACTTAGTTAGGGATCTGGGCTTAACAAAAGAAAAAGCTGAACTGCTTGGCTCTAGGCTAAAAGAAAAGAACTTGCTGGCGGCTGGAACCAGCTTTCATGTGTATAGGAAGAGAGAACAACAATTTTCGAAGTATTTTGAACAAGAGGGTGATTTGGTGTACTGCTCAGACATTCATGGTTTAATGAATGAGTTTGGAATTGAATACAAAACAGAAGATTGGAGGTTGTTTATTGATTCATCCAAAAATAGTTTGAAGGCAGTTTTACTACACAACGGTAACATGTATGCCTCTGTACCTGTCGGTCATTCTGTACATATGAAAGAGAGTTACGAAAATCTAGAAATAGTGTTAAATAAAATAGGTTATTCTGCACACGATTGGTTGATATGTGGTGATTTGAAAGTTACGTGCATGCTCCTTGGTCAGCAAGGGGGTTTTACCAAATTTCCATGTTTCTTGTGTGAATGGGACTGTAGAGCTCGGAATCAACATTGGTGCAGAAAGAACTGGCCTGCTAGGGAGTCTTTAAAGCCTGGCGAGAAGAACATTTTACGCAAAAACCTTGTAGATCCAAAAAACGTGCTTCTACCACCACTACATATTAAGTTAGGTCTCATGAAACAGTTTGTAAAGGCTTTGCCTAAAGATGGGCTTTGTTTCAAATATCTCTGTCAGAAGTTTCCACACCTTTCAGAAGCTAAACTGAAAGAAGGCGTCTTTACCGGGCCTGATATTAGAAAAATGATGTTTGACGTTAACTTTGAATCCACAATGACCTCAAATGAAAAAGAAGCATGGGTTTCATTCAAGCAAGTTGTCACCAAGTTTTTGGGAAATAAAAAAGACCCAGAATATAAGGCTATTGTTGCTAACATGTTAAAAAAATTTGAACAGTTAGGATGTTTGATGAGCCTGAAAGTTCACTTCTTGAGCAGCCACCTCGATTACTTCCCAGAAAATTTAGGAGATGTTAGTGAGGAGCAAGGTGAGCGTTTTCACCAGGACGTTAAAGTGATGGAAAAACGTTACCAGGGCCGCTGGAATACCAACATGATGGGGGATTACTGTTGGTCACTTCACCGGGAAGTTCAGCAAGCTATTCATCGCAGGAAAAGCTACACAAGAAGCTTCAAGGAAAAAAGGGAAAGAAAATATAAAGCAATTCCAGTTGACAAGTGAACCTTGTATCATCACATAAAATTACTATTCCAAGTATTTTACTGTAAATACAAACCATTTTTACGATTCTACAGTGTTTCATTGATTTCCCTATATACCTACTGTAAATGGGTATTAGACTATATAATAAAATACATTTTGCTTGGAAACTAAGGGTGATACATAAAAATTACGAGCAGATTTGGATTCAGCACATAAAAATCTATCAAGATCAGCTATTAAAATTAAAAAAGATTTCAAAAAGGTTTTTTTTGTTGGCCTGTGTTATTAAAACTCAAACAATTGAGCAGGTTACAAAAATGATAACTTTATCACACACAATCATATGTCTTGAGCAACACAGTCAAGAAACAGACTTCAACTAACTCGTTCAGTCACTGCTCCTTATATATAATCGTAAATAGTCAGGCCTGGAATATTCCAGAACAATGTAGGCAGTTCTACGCCATCACGGAAAGATCTAGACACAAACAGTTCGTTCCAACCGCTTATTTTGTTCCAACAAGCGGTCCGGGAGGTTTTATAAAACTGTATCTATAGCTGCAGTAAAAAGGGAAGGTTGTTTTTTTAAAAATATTATTACAATATAATTAACAAGTTTTGAAAAAATTATGAGGTGTTAAATATTTTAATTTGTACATATTGTACTTTTGACCAGTTTAGTACGATTCCTATTGAACACATTATGATGTAATCATTATTACATATTCAAATTTAAAAGGGGTTCAATTTGTAATTATTTCAACAGATTGGCTGTATGTAAGGAATATAATTGAAATCATAAAGTCCAAATTATAAAAAATATTTACACATAAAAAATTTGAATTAGATATAATTATCAATTTTGCGTTAATAATTAAAGATGTCGCTTTCAAATATAAATGGATTGGAGAGGGTACGAAAAGATCTAGACACGCGTACGCTAGACGGAAAGATCTAGACACAAACCGTTCGTTCCAACCGCTTATTTTGTTCCAACAAGCGGTCCGCCAGGTTACGCCATATGTTTTTTTACTTTTACTTACCTATATATGAAATATATAGTAAGGAAAGTATTGCGATCGTGAAAAATTTCGACTTCCGGTTTTCAACGGAAATACACGTTTTAGGGTCCCCTGAGTCCAATTAACCAAGTCCCGCAAAATGGTCTGTGTGTGTGTATGTGAACAGACTAGCTCAAAAACTATAAACCGCACAGACCTGAAATTAGGTATTTAGTGTATGTATATATCCGCCGTGTGACAGCAAAAATTTCATCAATATCGGTCAAACGGAGGGGGTACTTTATTTAAAGAATTTTGTCTAATTTTTAGGGTTTTTTCGATTTTCTCAAAAACGGCTCTAACGATTTTGATTAAACTCGGCATTTGGTGTATCTATATGCCCGCGATGCGACAGTAAAAATTTCATCAAAATTGATTAAACGGAGGGGGCACTTTACTTAATAACTGATGCCTCCTTATCACGTGTTTTTTTTTGTTTACTCAAAAACGGCTTTAATGACTTTAACCAAACTCGGTATTTTGTGTATGTATATGCCCGCGATGTGACAGCCGAAATTTCATCAAAATTGATCAATTGGAGGGGGCACTTTACTTAATAAATTGATTAAACTCTGTATTTGGTGTATCTATATGCCCGCGATGCGACAGTAAAAATCAATTGTATATCTCCATAAGTTATAGAGTATCTGTATAGCAAAATTTGGTGGTTCTCAGCACTTTTCTATTCATTATTGCTAATTTATTTAAGAAGGGACAAATTTCATCAACAGCCGAGGTTTTTTTACTGCTTGCTTGTTTTTTACTAAGAGTTGCTTTTTGCAAATACATCGTGAAGGTGAATCGATAGGTGTATTTACTTCTCTTATGCCTTTCTGGTAATCAAGAACAATTACTGTTCCTCTAAAATCGCTTTTTCAAAAATTTATTATGGAATTTGGCTGTCACATATGCATACACCAAATACAAATTAAAAAAAAAAAAACACGTGAAAATGAGACTTTTGTAAATAAAAATTATTTAAACCCACATTGGTGTTAAAATATTATTTTAAATCGTATAATAGCTCAATATTGATTACAATTATTACTATTATAATTATTATTTTTTACTATAATATATAATATTTTTTACTATAATGTTATATCTTTTCACAGAGTTAATGCTTCCTCGTTATTTTCCCTTTCATGACTTATTTATATTTTCAAAAACCAAAACTTAAGTTGTAATTATTTTAATGTAAACGTTATCATTAGCAATCATTATTAGAAGATGAATATTTTTTTTATAGTTTTTATGTATTAATTCATGTTATAATAAAAAATACATTTAAGGCTATTAAAGTTCTTTAGTGAAATAGCTGTTTAGGTTAAATCTTAAATTAGTTTTTGTTTTGATTAGTTTTGAATTTCGTTTTAATTAGTTTTTGTTCAAAGTAGTTTAGTAAAGTAGCTAATTGCTAATCAATGAGTGCGACAGATATCCTATTTCAAAAGTTTATGTCATTACAGGCTAATAACTAAAACGTAAGCAAGAACAAGCTTGATTGAAAATGAAGCAATAACAGAACAATAGGAAGTATGTAAAGTATTTCTATCAAAATTCGTTGAGTATATTTCTGTTATCAAGGTATGCGAATTCTTTGAACTTTCTTTGCCCTAAATGATGTGAAAATCATGTCCTTTATATTTAGACTTTACGTTTAAAAGACACCCCTAATTATCTAATCCAGAGTTTTATAAATTAAATTATATGTGATATTTATATAAATCATTAATAAATTTTTTTTTTTTTTTTTATAAAACTGTATCTATAGCTGCAGTAAAAAGGGAAGGTTGTTTTTTTTAAATATTATTACAATATAATTAACAAGTTTTGAAAAAAATATGAAGTGTTAAATATTTTAATTTGTACATATTGTACTTTTGACCAGTTTAGTACGATTCTTATTGAACACATTATGATGTAATCATTATTACATACTCAAATTTAAAAGGGGTTCAATTTGTAATTATTTTAACAGATTGGCTGTATTTAAGGAATATAATTGAAATAATAAAGTCCAAATTTAGACAGTTAGTAGTCTCCTGAAAGTAAAGGGGCTGCCTACGATCTTTTATAAATCTACAAAGTCATGTACAAACAGATTAAAGAGTTGTTTTTTTAGTTTGGACTATTTACGCTGCAGTCATAGTTATAATTATCAATTTTGCGTTAATAATTAATATATTATTAATAAATAATTATAATAATTAATATTTATAAAATGGTTATTATTAAATAAATTAATAATACTTCAATAAAGTGTGGACTGTAATTAAGGTGGTGGTAAAACGTATCGTACTAAATCTGGTACTCACCGTTCGCTGGTTCTCTGGGCTGGCGGAGCGGTAGGTAGCTTCTCTGGATTCTCTCGACGCCCTGGCAGTTCGCGGAGAGATATGAGGTAGGCGATTTTGTCCAAGTTTGTCGCGGTACATCTATTACTCACTATGGCTAAGCGCACTCTGGTCCGTACTATGCCCGGGCTTAAGATAAGGCCCGCAAGCAGTGGCTTAGAGATAAGTACCATAATAAAGTACGAAACATACCCCCACCCGTGAAATGATCTCATTTCACCAAAAAAAATTAAACAAAACACTACTAGGAAATTTGTAGTACAGGCCAGGAAGGAAAGCAGTCTCGACCCCCGAAAACAATAGAAACAACCACAATATTTTTAAAAAAATCAAAATCTTCTAAAGGTACATAAAATACAAAGTATATGGCTTCTAAGACTTCTAAACACTATATACAATATATACAAAAGAATAAAGGAAATCAAAAGGTGGAATCTCCGGAAGGGAGTGGTACGATCTTGTGTGCAGGTCGAACCAGCTCAGAAGTGGGGGTTTTGAGACGGACTACCCTAACAACGCCATCTGGCCCCGGGAGTATCTTGACCACTCGGGCCAGGATCCATTGCTGTAATGGTACATCTCGTTCGTGGAGTATAACAAGCTGTCCTTCTTTAATGTTTTCACCAGGAGTGTACCACTTTGAGCGAGGAGTCAAGGTGTGCAAGTATTCGTGGTACCATCTTCTCCAGAAGTGACACAAGGGACGAGAAAGCATTTCCCAGCGTCTGTTGAAAGAAACTATGCGAGTGTTTGCTTCTTCAGGACGAGCAAGGAGGGGTTGTCCAATAAGGAAATGACCCGGAGACAAGTAGTCAAGGTTATCTGACGGCTCATTTGATGCTGCACACAAGGGTCGAGAGTTCAAAGAAGACTCTACTCGGCTCAGGAGCGTAGAGAATTCTTCGTAGGTTAAAGCCTGGCCATTGAGAACAGCGAGGAGGTGTCGCTTGGCAGCTTTGACGGCTGATTCCCAAAGTCCTCCCATGTGAGGTGATGCTGGAGGAATAAAGTGCCATTTGATGCTTCTTTGGCTAAGAAAGTCGGTAATATCACGATGGTGATCTCTAAGGAAAAGATATAACTCCTTGAGTATCCTAGCTGCTCCGAGGAAGTTACTACCACAATCGCTATAAATATCAGATGGCAAGCCTCTCCTAGCAATAAATCGATCCAGGGTAGCCATGAAGGAAGAAGTGGTCAAATCTGTTACCGCTTCAAGGTGCACGGCGTGAGTACATGGGCATACAAACACGGCTATCCAACATTTCATGCGGGGAGCGTTGCGCCGAGATGATGATTTCATTAAAAAGGGGCCGCCATAGTCCACTCCGACGCGCTGAAAGGCTCTGGCAGGAGTTACACGAAAATCGGGAAGGTCACCCATCAGCGGAGGTTTGGGCTTAAACTTAGATTTGAAACACCTTATACAACGAAATATTCTCTTTCTAACTAGGTTTCTCAAACATGGTATCCAATATTTTCTATGAATCAAGGACTGCACCAGCTGAGGACCTCCATGCAAAGAGTAAATGTGATAGTGATCACAAATCAGCTTGGCTAAATGTGAGTTTTGGTGGACTAAAAAAGGATGCCTGGCTGAGTACGGTATGGGGGCATTCCTTAATCTTCCCCCCACCCTGAGTGTACCTTCATTTGTCAAAAAGGGAGAGAGCTTGGCAATGGGACCATCAGGAACTTGTTCGTTTTCAAGGTAGGCAAATATGTCCCTATAGTGCTCCCGCTGGCTGAGGCGTACGTAGGTGTTGAGGGAATCGTCCAGTTCAGTTGAGGTCAATGGCTGGAGGCCTGGCTGGCTTGCATCCGATTGCTTGTGATTCTTACATCTTTTGATGAAGCGCAGACAGAAGGCTAGGACTCGGGTCAACTTTAGCAACGATGAGAATTTATTTAAATGTTCAATAAGATAATTATGCTCTTCTTTAGCAAGCAAAGATAATGGCTTTATTTCTTGCGGTTCATCAGGAGGCTCAGGTCGAGGGATAGGCCATAAGGATGGGTTTGACAAAAGAAAATCGGGGCCTTTCCAATACAGGTTATGGGTTAGAAGTTTCATAGGGGTAAGTCCTCTTGATACACAGTCGCTTGGGTTTGCTCCAGAAGGTATGTGATTCCACCAACTAGGCTGGGTAATATTCAGAATCTGTACGACCCTATTGGCTACATAAGTTTTAAGCTGGTGTGGAGGCGTCTGAAGCCAGAAAAGAACATCTCTTGAGTCGGAAAAACAAAAAATGGATTCTATCTTAAGTTTCTTTATTAGGTTGGCTAATGAATCAATAACCCTGGCCACTAACAAGGCTGCATTCAGCTCGAGACGATTAATACTTATAGGTTTGGGAGGAGCAACCTTACTCTTGGCCCTGATTAGGTGGACATGAGCTTCACCAAATGGGTTTTCCGTTCTAAGGTTGACCACGCATCCATATCCTCTCTCAGAAGCGTCTCCAAAGGCTATCACTGGGCAGAAAATTCCTCCTGCTTCCCAATATAACGAGGAAGGTGAACTTCTTGTAGGCATGGTAACTCTTCTAGGAAATTTCTCCAATGATTCCTGATGTCTTCGGGAAGCTCTTCGTCCCAACCAATCTTGCGGAGCCAAAGGCGTTGAATCAAATACTTAGCCCAAAATGTGACAGGGCTCAGGTACCCATTGATATCGAAAATTCGGGCTATGACTGAAAGAATTCTTCTCTTAGTAAAAACGGGATCTTGGAGGTTAATGGAGTAACATAACACATCTAGCTGAGGATTCCACTTTAGGCCCAAGACCTTAACTGTTAAGGACGAAGTGGGTTCGTTAAGATCTAGAAATGGCTGATCTTGCAAGTCTTGTGGAATCATGGAAAGCAGCTCACGGCAGTTACTAGAAAACTTCCGAAGGGAGAATCCACCAGCTTGGTGTAAGGCAATTAATTCTCTATACAGCGCGAGGGCTTGTTGGACATTATCTGCACCACTGACAACGTTGTCGACATAGGTTTCTTTAAGGCACTTCTGAGCCAGCGGAAACCGGTGAGCTTCGTCATGGTATAATTGGACAATTACTCTCTGGGCATTAAAGGGTGAACATTTAAGACCAAAAGGAAGCGTAGTTAGCTCATATTCTGTGATAGGTACGGAAGGGTGTGCTCTCCAAAAGAAATGAACAAACTTTCTATCCCTTTCATTTAAGCCTATACATCGAAACATCATTTTGATGTCACAAGTCAGAGCTACCTTATAGGTTCGGAAGTTGTCTATCAACTCTCCGATGTTGGTCTGCAATTGTGGACCAGTAAGAAGGAGGTCATTCAAGGAGTTTCCACCTGGTGTCCTTTCAGAACCGTTGAAAACTATTCTGAGCTTAGTTGAAGCTGATTCTTCTTTGGAAACACCGTGATGAGTCATGATGTAATCCGATGTGGTTGTGGCTAGGTGTACATGACCAAGCTGTATGTATTCCTGGATCTGTGCTGAGTAGGCTGAAAAATACGATGGATCTTTAGAAAACCTTGTTTCAAGCTTCTGGAAACGTTGAATGGCTAACTGTTTGGTGCAGCTCAAGTCATGAGGGACGTCTGGGCGGAATGGTAAACTTACTATGTAGCGGCCCGATTGATCTCTTGTGAATGTTTTCTTGAAATGTTCCTCGCAATAGACATCTTCTGGATTTGGTGGTATAGGAACTGCTACTTCTTCGGATTCCCAAAACCGTTTCATATCTTCATGTAATGTGTCGACAGAAAGAAGAGAGGTTACAGAAGGGTTCGCAATGGTTGATGGGATTTCACCAAAAATGATCCAACCAAATACGGTGTGGATAGCACAAGGTTTGTCCTTGATGAACAAGGGAGGATTGCTCAGGATCTCACCATACATCTGGACACCTAACAGGAGGTCAACCTTGCCTGGAGTATGCCAATCTGCATCCGAAAGCTTAAGGGATGTGAACCGTTGCCGGACCTCCATGGAAACAGGTTGCGTAGGCAGATGATCGACAATATTGTGAGCAACTCTTGCCGAAATCTCAAAGGTTGGACTTCCTTCTTTAGGGGCAATAAGAAACTTTACTTCCGCCTGGGATATGGGTATTGAGGTTTCGCCAACTCCAGAAACTGTTAATGGTTTGTTTGTTTTCCTTAGATTAAGTTTATTGACTAGGGAAGAAGTAATAAAATTAATCTGACTGCCTGGATCAATCACAATACGGCAGTGATACCATTGACCAGAATCAGAACGAATAGAGCATCTAGCGGTACCCAGTAATGCTTGAGAATTGGCTGCCGTATGGCAAGAAACGACATGATGAGGTTTAGGTTCAAAAACTGGACCAGTGTTGTCGATCTTAGGAGGAGAGTCGGCCTCGGAAGAATTCAGATGAGAAAAATTAGCTGTAGCATCATCTCTATGAAGTAAAGTATTATGTTTACGACTACCGCAGTTAAGACAGCGTCCAGAACTCTGACATTTAGTAAATAGATGAGGACCGCTGCAGGCAAAACATAATCTAAACCTTTTCAGAATGGCATATCTAGAGTCAACATCAGCTCCAGTGAACTCAGGACATGTTAGAATTTTATGTTCCCCTTTACAAAGTGGACATTCATTTGAGTTTCTCGGTTTATTTTCCGGTTTTTTAATACTAGGCTTCGATAAAAAGGCTTTTGGTTTAGGAATATAATCGGTTCTTGAATTGCTAATTTTTGGGCTACAGCTCTTAATTATAGAATCATTACAAAGCTCAGCGACTCTAGATTGTGCTTTAATAAATTTAGTAAGTTCAAAAAACGAAGGAACTTCATGTTCTTTTAGTTGGCTTTCGAAAAGTCTGCGGGTGTTTTTATCAATGACATTAAAAGAAAGGTGGACCATAATGAAATCTGCCAGATTTTCTATCTCTAAGACCTTTAATGCGTTAAAATTATCTTCAAATGTATCCAGGAATGCCCTAAAATTTCTTACGTTATCATTGGAAAATGGCTTGAACTGCAGAATTTTATTAATGTGGTAAGCCGCTACTATTCTTTTATTGGAGTATCTGTCCACAAGTTTTTTATACGCTTCATTATAATTTTCAGCTTTATATTCTATGGAAGCTATTGTTTGCGAAGCTGGATATATCAGTAATGATTTAAGATAAGAGAATTTTACAATATCACTATAATTTCTTTCGTGAATCAGAGTATCAAATAAGGATTTGAAAGATGGAAATTGTTCATACTGTCCCGAAAATGGGGTTATTTGAATATCAGGAAGCTTAGGCTGAACAAAGAAGTCATCATTGACTTGAGGATTAGAATTAACGGTGGTAAGGTGCTCCCGATATTTTTCATATGCGGCCTTAATATCATAATAAATTTCATCGAAAGCCAAAGCTGCTTGGTCCACTTCAATTCTATGCTCCTTCTCAACGGAATTATTTAATTCGGAAATTTGGTTTAAGACTGTGTCAAATTCTTCAAATTGGGTTTTTAAATCTGTGGCTCTGGCCATAAAAATCTCTTTTTTCTCTGGTAAATTTTTTATAAGGTCAAAAGTGGTTTGAACCCGACGAAAAATTCTTTCCTTTTTATTGTTAAGCGTTTTAATAACTTCTATTGGCTTAGGTGACATTATGTTGGTAATTTATTTTCTTAATGTTCAAAGTTAAAAATTTAATTATAGAAAAAATATATATATATATTTTAAATTATTAAAAGTTTTAAATAAAAAATGTTTGATTTTAAAACAAAATAATTAGGCTCCTTTCAATTTGATAACGATATTCTATAAATAGGTGCAATATTAAGTTAATTATAATATTTCAGAATATTCGAAGGAAATCTACCGCCCTCTATTAGACTTATAGTAAGTTTTAGGTACAATTAGTTCAATGGTTCCTCACTTGGGTGCAGCAGTAGCGGGTTTTAAGCAACCTAACATTCACTAATAAAGTAATCATTCACAATATACTTTCTTAAAACTAAAATAAGGCTGTGGTGCAATAGTTGGCGCTTATGAGGCTTCAATACAATATGGAAAAACAAAATCTGAACAAAAAACCACAAAATCGCCTAAAATGAGGGTAACGAAACTGCCTTCCTTCCTTTACCGTATACAAATATGCCCAAAAAAAAACACATTCGGGCCCGTAGAGGACCAATATAAAATGGTTATTATTAAATAAATTAATAATACTTCAATAAAGTGTGGACTGTAATTAAGGTGGTGGTAAAACGTATCGTACTAAATCTGGTACTCACCGTTCGCTGGTTCTCTGGGCTGGCGGAGCGGTAGGTAGCTTCTCTGGATTCTCTCGACGCCCTGGCAGTTCGCGGAGAGATATGAGGTAGGCGATTTTGTCCAAGTTTGTCGCGGTACATCTATTACTCACTATGGCTAAGCGCACTCTGGTCCGTACTATGCCCGGGCTTAAGATAAGGCCCGCAAGCAGTGGCTTAGAGATAAGTACCAAAATAAAGTACGAAACAGATGTCGCTTTAAAATATCAATGTTTTTTTTTCAGAATAATAAATGCATATATGTCAGACATGCCATTATAACTTTGTAATACAATCCTGAACATTAACTTTACTGTTAACTTAACATTTATATCGTTTTGGTTGTTACGAAATAATCAGAAGCGTAACAATTTTTAAGTGACCCAAACGACTACTTAGCACACTATATCTTTTTCTTCAGTAAACTATAAAAATAAAGAGGATTCTTTGTTTATAGTTAGCCTATAAAGTTACCCTGTATCAATTAATAATTTCGAAGTCCTATAATAAATATAATCCATTTTTTAACGCATAATGAAAATATAACCTAAATGTTATTTAATATTTTAATTATCCTTCCGGGAAAGATCTCCCATATTTTAAATTTATTTATTATTATTTTGCCCTGAGATCTTCTGAGATATTTTCTCCCTCATGGCCCTACCTAAAGATTTAGTTTAAGAAAGCAGATTCTTTTTTTTCACAGTAATGTATTTTTGTAATCATATTGCAAGGGGGCGCTTGATAAAACAGCGTTTTAACTGAGATTTAAGGGCCCGGTTAATAGCGGCCTCCGGTCATTATCAAGCCTGATAATGCCTTCTCCCTTTCAAGGAGTTTATCAATATTCATGGAATTACAAGTTCCCCTTACCTCCGCTAACCAATCATAAAAAAAGGATTTCATTCAAGGAATTCAAAACCAATTTCCTCATGGTTTTTCAACGATTCAAGAAAAATCAAGAATGAAGAACAGATGACTAATTACTAAAAAGCTATTAGAATACGAATACTATTTTTTTTAACATATTAATTTCGTATTAATTTTTTATCAAATCTAAAGTTTGAGCAAACATTAATTTTTTTTTGTTATTGAATATGTTTATAGAGTGCCTATGTTTAATGTTTTTTCAATAGCGAATCGTTAAACGTGTAAAAGAAGAGTTTTAATGCTGTTATAAAATGTTATTATGTTGTTATTAAAAAGAGAAAAAGTTATCCAAACATAAGCGTTCCCATTTTATCAAGCTTGAAGCTTAATAGCTTCATTGAGAAATCATTCACGCACGAATTTAATTTATTGCAGTAGCATAAACTACTTAGAATTTCAAGTTAAATTTCTCACGTCAAAATCAGGTAATTAGATTATTCGAATAAATTTTATGACCAGAAATAATATAAATACTTGAGCTGCGATCATTTTGAGAAAAAAAAAATAGGTATTTGTTAATGTATAATACAAATAACCTAAGAGTTAACAGGTTAGTTAAGCACAGGTGTCGGGATCAAATCACACATGTCATGTTAAATAATAGAAAATTATATCAAACCTATGTGTGACAATAATTGTATTAAAATTTATTCATAATTTTTTTTTTACTTCATTTGTTAATCTGCACCTATCAGTAACATGTTGACATTCAGCGGATTTGATGGTTATGACTATACATGTAATGGCCTGTGAGGCATGGGGAAGGACAGCACCCAGCAGTATCACTTCCCAGATTTGTTTTAGCTATTTTGGTCTGTTAAAGAAGGAGATCTCTTATCCAACGCCTTTTTAATCTCCTCCACACATTTATGGGCATTTCATTTTTAACCATCTCGTATAAGGATATTAATATGTCTGTGTAAGTTAGTGTGAAAACAATTGTAGAATGTCTTTAGGTGTCGATCGACTGTTGGTATAAGTAAGGTTTGATTAATCCCGTACCAAGCTCCTTTTTAAATGAGTCACAATACTTATTATTGTCAAATGAAAGGTCTGATTGCCTTTTAAAAGTTCTGAAATCTATGTAAGCGCGTATTTTTGGCAATCCTGTAGATTTGTGAGCAGTTGTCCATATAGGTTTAAGTATATATGTTTATGTATATAGATGTTGTCTACGTTTTAGTTTTGAGGAAGTACGTGTACGTTTTTAGTTGTATATCTTTTCGGTTTGAGGATTTAGAAAAAAGTGGGTAAAGTAGTTCTAGTCGTTTATCAAGAGTTTTCCTTTTCCCTTCCCCCATGTCATCCTTATATAAAGGTTAGTCAGAGAAACTGTACTGTGTCCTTTTGAGGATTTGATGTTTTGGATCTACTTAAATTGAAGGACAAGTAGTTTTTTGGAAATATTCATATTTTTAAATTTATTATAAAACAATTAAATGTTATCAAATGAAAATATCAAAAAATAATATCACGAAAATATCAAATGAAGATAATAAAAAGTAGATCGCTAGACCAGTGGTAGATCGCTCATGAGACCAGCCAACCGACTTATGCAAATTTCGAACTTTAAGTTATACAAATTAATAATTAGTTGTGGAAAAATATCTCGACCAAAGAAAATCTTAGTACAATCTTCACTGTGTAATGAACTTTTTACACAAAGCCTTTTAAACTGGATTTTTTCAACCCTAATGAAAAAACTCTCGTAGATATATTAGATTGATTTATTCTTCTCTCATCGCAAGTATAGTTATTTAGTTATTAATTAATTAAGAAATTTTAAGCTTAACCCATCTGTACTTCGTATAAAGTATAGCGGTGGCAAAAGATGTCTACAATTTGATATTAGTTTTTGTATGTAACTTAGATGGCGATGTGCACCACCACCTATGTATTAGTTAATAAGAACAAAAATTGAAATAATAACTTATCATGATCTGAAGCTCTCTAAAATGCATATATGCAGAAGAACTCAAGTCTCAATCATATATATCAATCAAACTCAACTTAATCAAGAACTCAAGTAATCAGAATAATAAATATGTCTAAGTGGATATGAAGAAAAACAAAACATTAACTGAAATAATAATAATTCTTAAAAATCTAACTAAATGATACACATATCTTGATAATGATTGAATATTTTTGAAATTTAGCACTTAATTTTTTTTTTTTTTTTTGCTTCAATCTTTAATTCACACCTGTCACCCATCGTGACAATCAGCGAATGTGTTGTTTACAATTAATGAACTTAGGGCATTTTAGACATGATGAAAGGAAGGTGCCCAGCAGCACCTCTTTCCGGGCTTGATACCTTACGTGAGCAGGTCCCTCATCCAGCTTCTTTTTAGCCGCCTAGCTACAGGCATATCAGCCGTGGCCATGTCGTTAATTAGTGCATTGTTATGTCCGTGTAATTTAACAAAAAATCGTGAATAAAGAGTTTGTATGTGTTGTTCGACAGTAGGTTGTTGTAAGTCTGTATGTAAAGTTTTATTATTTACGTACCAGGGAGCGTTCGTTATTAGTCTCAAAATTTTTGATTGAAAAGTTTGTAGTTTTCGTAAGCGCGTCCGCTTTGTTGAGCCGAATATCAGTGAGGCGCATGTCCAAATGGGTTTAAGTAAGTAAGTGTATGTGTTCAGTTTATGTTCTATTTTTAATTTTGAAGATTTAGAAAAAAGAGAGAACAGTGTTTTCAGTCGTTTGTTAAGAGTCTGTCTTTTCATTTTTACGTGTGGGCCCCAAGTCATCCTTCTGTCGAACAGAAGTCCCAGGTAGCGTATTGAGTCCGTCTGAGGTATTTGATTGTCTCTTATGTAAACTGGTGGGCATGTGTAGCGTCGCAGCGTGAATGTTATATGTTGGGATTTGTTATGGTTTAATTTCATTTTCCAAAGTGAGTACCAATTTTGTAAATGTAGTAAGTTATTTTGCAAATTTAGTGATGCCAATCTTGGGTTATTATGTATTGTTAAAATTGCAATGTCATCGGCGTAGGTTGCTGTTAAAGTCTCAGAGTTTGTCGGTATGTCATGTGTAGAATGGTCTTGAGTTTGAAGAGAAGACCTTGGTGCCAAACTTTATCAAACGCCTGGGCGACATCCAGAAATACACCAGTAGCGTACTTTTTCTGCTCTAGTGCCACAGAAATGAAGTCAGTTACTCTGTGTAGTTGATGTGTTGTTGAATGAAATGTGCGGAAACCAAATTGGTGGTCAGGAATTATGTTTTTGTTAGCCAGTATGTCCACAAGTCTTGTATATAATAATTTCTCAAAAAATTTAGAGCATACAGGAAGGAGACTGATTGGTCTGTAAGATGACGGATCGTTAGCATTTTTGTCTTTCTTATGTATCATTTTGATGTGTGAATATTTCCACTTAATTTAAAATACAAAATACCACTTTTTGCTACTAGTAATTTTTAATAATGATTAGCTTTTTGTTTGATTTAATTTCAAGTTAAATACTACTGCTTTAATATACCTGATGTCTATGTCGAATTTTAAAAAAAGAAAGATTTCGTCAAGCTCACCTGAAAAAAAAAAAAGAAAACACTTTAATATGAAGTATGAATGAAATCTAATTTATTTAATTAATATGAGCTATTTAATCAACCGTAAACAATGCATTAAGAATAGAAAATAGATTCAAAATTAGTTGCAATGATTAACATTTGCAAACCAAATAAGAAGAGTAAAAGAAGACTAAAATAGTAAAAAAGAAGGAAAAGAAGACTATATGCTATATTAAAAAATTTTGCCTCAATATTTTCATAAGAATAGAAACCCGCCTCGCTGTTAGGTAACGCGCTGTTAGGTAATACAAATACTTACCGTAATTTTTTATTTGTTCAGTTTTATTATTCTTTTTTAAATATAAGATCGATACTCTCTTAATTATTCGATAATTAAGATCGATACCTAAAAGTATAATTATTCTATTTATTGGTATTAACTCTAGAGCGATATCTTCAAATAATTCCCTAATATACATTACATACATTTTACATTTTATATCAATGATAAAATGTTTATCTTCTTCGTTTTAAGATAAGGAGTTGATGATGGTGCTATAACAATGAAACAAAAAACAATGAAGTAAAATCCATTGACATCTTATTTCTCACTACCTTTATTATAAATAGAAATAATAATAATATAGATATTATAAATTTAAATAAAGTTTAAAAAAATACAATAATATTCTTTTAATTTAATAAGCTATACCCCCCCAGAAATGTTTTTGTTGGATGTTGAATCAGTTTAGAAAATATATAAAAACCTCTAATCGTTAAAACCCATAAAACTGATAAAAAAGTAATAAAAACCAAACGCCGAAATGAATTATTATTTATAAGGATTAAAAAAATATCAAAAATAGAGAATGAATTCCATGGGATGGAAATATTAGCAATAAATATTCATGAAGAAGAGGCATCCAATAAGGTTGGTGTTATCCCTTCGGCCGAGACCCATCCGGGCAGAGTTAATTGCCTGGACACCGGGAACCTCTGGAGTATCCTCCAGTTCTCCAGGGAATCCTCCAATTGTGTTTCCCGAGACCTCCGGTGGTCTGCCTTGGCTCTGATGGAGTCCATAGGCGGCAGCTGATAACCTATAATAGGATATCCCTATCGCTCACTCTGCTGAAGGCAATAAATACAATATCCAGCTATTACTTTATATAGGTCATTATATTAAAAAAAAAAAAAAAGAAATAGCTAAAAGGATTTACCTATAAAAAGATTTTAATTTACGATTCAACTTACTACTTGATTAGTTTTTAATTAAAAAAAAAACGGTCGGTCCATTATTATTCATGGAATAATTAATACAAATATATTCATATTACTAATTGTTAAATCCATTTTAGTTTCAGAAAATTTCAGAACTCGATTCAATTTTCTTAATTTTTTTTAAATATACCTTTCACCTTAAAAACGTTTTGAAAAAAGAATTGTTTAAAAAAAAAGTATGACAAACTTAATGTCACTTCAATGTTGTTAATGAATTCAGCGTTCTTATTTTTCAAATCCGAATTTATGGAATTGTCATAATGTTAGAGTGTACCCGTTTAAATTTACATGAAATCATAGATTGGTATAATTAGTTTTGTTTTATTATCAGCCATAATAATATTGATAATAAAGTTTAGAGCAAAATGAAATCAAAGTAATTTAAAATACTTTTATCACCCGAGGACATAATGGTAATCAGGGAATGTAATGGTGGAGTGACTAAATCTCTTATTTTTTTTAAACTAAATACTAGAAAATGTAGGCGTATCGCTATGATTTTTACCTTTCCATTGTTATAAGTTTTTATGCCATTGATTAATTTATTTAAAGTAAAACTTGTGAGCTTTGTGCGGATTATCTTTCCCCTTTTCATGAAATGTACTGATTAACACGGGAACTTTAGATAGACAGTTTTTCAGGTCATTAAATAAAAAGAAATTAAAAAAATCTGGTGCGTGCGCGCAACACACAACTTTCACTTACCAACTTACTTAGAATAGAAATTGACGTGTTTTGCTAAATATCATTTCCCAAATTCACACATTTTTCTACATTCATATCTTATTTTTGTTAATCGTTAAAGCCGTTTTTGAGTAAATAAAGAAAACACGTGAAAA
The DNA here is from genome assembly GCA_911387785.2 of Aelia acuminata. Taxonomy (NCBI): domain Eukaryota; kingdom Metazoa; phylum Arthropoda; class Insecta; order Hemiptera; family Pentatomidae; genus Aelia; species Aelia acuminata. The sequence goes on along the minus strand of OU426983.1, from coordinate 66,484,716 downwards.
TGATACGAAATTTATTAAGTAAAGTCCCCCCTCCGGTTAATCAATTTTGATGAAATTTTTACAGTAACATCTCTGGCATATACATACATCAAATACCCAGTTTGATTAAAATCTTTACAGCCGTTTTTTAGTAAATAAAAAAAACACGTGAAAATGATACAAAATTTATTAAGTAAAGTCCCCCCTCCGGTTAATCAATTTTGATGAAATTTTAACAGTCATATCTCGGGCATGTACATACATTAAATACCCAGTTTAATCAAAATCGTTAAAGCAGTTTTTGAGTAAATAAAGAAAACACGTGAAAATGATACGAAATTTATTAAGTAAAGTCCCCCCTCCAGTTAATCAATTTTAATGAAATTTCTACAGTAATATGTCGGGCATATACATACATCAAATACCCATTTTGATCAAAATCGTTAAAGCCGATTTAGAGTAAATAAAAAAAAACACGTGAAAATGTTACAAAATTTATTAAGTAAAGTCCCCCCTCCGGTTAATCAATTTTGATGAAATTTTGACAGTCGTATCTCGGGCATATTAGTACATCAAATACTCAGTTTAATCAAAATCGTTAGAGCCGTTTTTAAGAAAATCGAAAAAAACCTAAAAAGTTATTAAGTAAAGTACCCCCTCCCTTTAAGTAATTTTGATGAAATTTATGCTGTCACATCGCGGGCATATACCTACACTAAATACCCAATTTCATGATCGCACGGTTTATAGTTTTTGAGCTAGTCTGTTCACACACACACACACACACACACTCACAGACACACAGACACACACACACACACACACACAGACCATTTCGCGGGACTTGGTCATTTCGACTCAGGGGACCCCAAAACGTGTATTTCCGTTGAAAACCGGAAGTCGAAATTTTTCACGATCGCAATACTTCCACTTACTATATATTTCATATATAGGTAAGTGAAAGTAAAAACTATATAAGACTAAAAAGAAAAAAATTATCAAGGTAGGCCATTATCAGCTAAATTGCCAGTAATATGATCCCCATGTGTGGATATCTTCTATTTAACAATACTTCCGCTGCATGATCAATTAAGATAAAACTTAATTTGGATGGTATTGATATGTTGATAATTACTAAAGTTTCCTCCTATTCACCTACCAACAAATAAATTAAGATATAAATTAAAGTGGATGCATAGAACTTCAATCGGAAATAAATGATCATAATACTATCTATATTATTATCTGTAGAACTTGGACAAGAACTTTTGTTATCTTTGTGCTGATCTTATATTAACCCCATTATTCACACTTTGTTCATGTGTTTATTTTTAAAACTCGTTACATGATTTCATTGCAAGAATATTTTAAGTTTCTAATAACTTTAATGATTCTTATTAAGAAGTTTCGTTTTAAAGCAGACCTTTTTTTTCTATTCTATTTTATTTTCTACCAACGCCGTTATTAGAGATGGGCTAATCCATTATTCCATTCTTATTATAGTGGATGTCGAATGCTAGCTGACAGTTCTCCTTTCCGTATCTTCTACATTCGGCATAAAAGTAAAGTGTGACGCAATACTGACCCGAGTCGTCCAGATTATAATCTTAAAATAATGAATAAAAATTCATTCATAGTAATATTTCGAAAATTTTAAACAATATAGGAACGTAAAAATAGTTTTTTTTCTCTTCAAACTTGGATTCGCATCTTTAATATACTACCATTAAATTCATTAAATTTAGGGCATGAGGAAAGAAGTGCTGTAGGGCACTTTCCTACCTCATGACTAAAATTCCTAGAAAATTAATTCCTTTATATCATGACATTCGCTGAATGTGGGTGATGGCTGACAGATGTGAATAGAAATATGAAAATCAACAAATATTTTATTTGTAATTCGTTAAACTTTCATGGAAAAGAAATTTTTCAATTTTTAGACGTTAGGTTAGGCGTATTTTGGGGGTATCCTGAATTGAACGGTATCGGTCCCCGGGGTCCGACTGCTGGGATGAGCCACAGACGATATCGGGCGTCGAGGTCCGATGGGAATGCTTTGACGAAAGCGTTATCTTTTGATTAAAAGGAAATTAAATGAGCGTCTCAAGGGCATTATCTCTTGGTAAGGATTGGAACTAGACATAATAGGCGCAGGACAGGCCGATACAGGATTTAGGCCATTCGTTATCGAAAATAGGCCTCGGAGTCCGATTCTAAAAAACATCAAAATTTCAGCTGTTAGCTACATTTTCTGCACTAAAATGCAATACCTTATTAAAAATCGACTAAATTGAGTGTTTGAAGTGTTCAGACTTTCGGACATTTTCATGTGAAAAACGGCTGTTAAGAAAGGAATGTAAGACATCGGAACCCGGGAACCTATGCCGCACCTAACGTGTTAATTCGACAACCCGAAATTCCGTAGCTTCATTAGGCTTATACTGACCCTCATTTATTTTATATATATATACTTGCCATCGTGCAATAAGTATTTTTTTTTTTATTTTTTTATATTTTTCCACTTGCCGAAATTAAGTGAAATGAGTAAATATATTATAAATATGTGTAACCATCTTCTTGTCGACCTGCGATATGTATTTTTTTAAACATTTATTAGTATTTATTTATTTTCATTTGCCGAAATGAAGTGAAATGAGCAGATATGTTGAGACAAATTTACTTGTGAGATTATAAAAGAAAAAAACCGCTTCTGATGTAAGTATATATTTGACAATAAAGTACCTAGGGCTAAACAAATAAATTGATTTTTAGAGGTGAGTAATAGTCGACTGTTTTCCTTTACGATAGGTTGATAGATAGAATTTTCAGTGAGTCTCTGTATTACTCTGGACTCGGAAGTCCTGATGAAGATCTACATGAAGGGATGGAAACGCCGGCTTACCAAAAAAAAAAAAAAGGTAACTGAGAATTCTGACTATCAATCAAACTATCGTAATTTGATTTTTAATTATTTTACACCGAACCATATTCATGATTTCAGACTAAAAATAAACAATTTTTTTTTTAATCAAGAAGACAGATACAGGTGGGCGGGAGGTGGGGGTGAGAGATGAACCGATAATGAGGGATCGAACGCCGAGGACTATCCATCATGGCGGTCCAATATGTTTTCATCTGGGCGGGCTAAAACGTTTCGGGCGCACTAAACAGGTTAGCGGGAAACATGGCCGAAAGGCCGCCAGCATCAATTTCGTTCCAGGGACAAACACGACCGCACCCAGGGATCGTTCTTTCCAACCCACTACCCTTTCATGTCAAAATCGCAAAAACTAAACCAATTTTAAAGTTTTAATGTTAAACTTTCGCCAATATTTCAATCGTTTAATTTTTTTAATTAATAAAATGCTTATTAAAATACTATAATATTTTTTTTATTAATCGTTACATTTAAATAGATACATAACACATTTGTGGTTTCATAATCCTTCATTCGCCATTATATTTTTTATGTTGTTATTCAAGTCATTAGTTTTGAAGAAATTAAGATTACTTATATATCTGCGGTTTCATTATTATTCTGTTCTGTTATGTTCATTTCTATTAAGATATATATTTTTAATAATTTTAATTAAAAAATACTTGGCCTCCAAAAAATAACTGCTTTCCAATTCATAAAGAAATGTCCAAACTGACACTATACACTATATTGGTCCTACCTTTGACAGAAAGATGACTTAACAAACGAATCAATCTTCTGTTCACACTTTTTTCTAAAACTTGAGAATTTAAACTGAGGCTGAAGTCAGATACATACTTGTACTTCACAGATATACGGTTCAGTCAAAAAGACCCAGTTACAAGACTGCCTATAAAAAATGTCAAGACTCATAATATCATAACATGACAAGCAAAACCTTACGTACTTACCATACTTGTTTTAGAAATAGACCAACATATACTTATTAGAACATATTAGACAACATATTAGAAATAGACACTTTACGAACGTTTCCGTACTCACATACTATTATTTTTACCAATAAGAGACAGGGCAACAGCTGATATGCCAATAAATAGGAAATTTAAAAGGTGCTGGATCACAGATCTACTTCGTTAAAAAAAAAAAAGATTAACTGAAACAAGCTAGGGAAGAGGTACTTCCTTCCCCATGCCTGACATGCCATTATTTAATTAGCATAGCGAAAGCATTCTGTCAAAGTTTGCTGACAGGCGCGAATTATGATATGAAGGGAGAACAAAGTAATAATTTAATTCAATTATCAATTATTTTATTTTAATAAATCTAGTTATTATTAATTGCGTTTTATTTTTTTATTAATTAATTGATTACTTTAATTATTGTTTATTTTATTAACTATTACTATTAACTATCATATTATTCACCTTATAAATAACACAAGTTATAATTACAGTAGAACGTCCATTATACGAACTAAAGTTGTCAGAGGTGGTTAGCGTAATTCATTAAAAAAGCAAAGAATTAAAAATTCGGATAATCGAAATGTGGATAATTGCGAGAGCTTTTAGCTCTTGATTTGAGGAATAGACTATAAACATTGAAAGACAAGGGATGTAAATGAAATTTATAAAATAAATCGAGTTAAATGCAGAAAAGGGTAGTAAACATTCTTTGATTAAAAGTGAGGTAAAGATATTAAATGTAGCTAGATTTCTTAAATCATAACGAACCGGTAAAAAAATTATAATTCTCCTTCTCCTTCCCCACCAAACCATGGTATTAAAACAATAAAAAATTATGTTCGCTGGCTCATAAGCAGCTAATGTATTGTGTAAAAAACATAATGATCTGAAGACAGGATTTTGACCAGAGGTAGATTCGATATTGAATGAACCCATTACTATTATACTGATATTTATTTATTCACTTTTCCATCCCATCATAGGATTAATTATTGCTTTAATTATGTATTTGTTTGCATTAAAAGTGACCAACTGATGATTATGTGTTTAAGTCCCGAACTCGGCGATAATTATATGATAAATACATATTTCATTTATATACAATATTTTCATTGCAAATTAGCAACTGAGATGTGTGACGCAACAATCAAATGAGATATCTATTATGTTCTACTAGCATTCCCCGTCGCGGCTTTGCCCGCGAGCCTTTAAAATCAATTCTGTGATCATTATCTTGGTATTGATTTAATATAATATGTTAACTGATCTTAAGGAGATTTAGTAGAATCGGAGCTTCCGGTAGGTGGAAGGTTGGAGGGGGAAGCTGCCGGCTCGGTAGAAGAGAGAATTCACTAAAACCGGCGAAACAACTTACTCGTCGTGAGCGCTTCATTTTACGGCTTTAAAACATCGTTTTCGACGCCCCGTAGATCAAGATCTTTAAAATGAGTCCAAATTAGATATTTTTTCTCGAAGTGCAAAAATAGGTGTCCGTTATAGTTAAACGACAATATCGCCATTTAAACCCCTTAGGGGTTACAATTTTGAAATCCCTTTCTTAGTGGTTACCTACATCGCGTTTAAAACCTAAATTCCGAACTTCAAGTTTCTATCATAAGTAGTTTTTGCTCTAAATTGATTCTATCGTTCAGGACAAAGCCTCTTATATATATAGAGATTGTCTCCGAGATATTTGCTATTAATTTCAATTGTATTGGATTCAATAGAACTTGGTATTGAATACTAGCGGTGCTTGGATTAAACTTCTTTTGTTTTAGTACAACATTATGTATTTTATTTAACTGACTCCTCCTTAAACGTTAAGACAAAAGGTCTTTGTAACAGTTGAGGCAGTTCGCGGAGGCTATTGTTATTGTGCGTTACTTATTGTCAGGTGTAACTTCAAACTCGGGTTTATTGTCCTTGTATAAATATTACCTAAGAGTGGAATTGTCTGCAAGCTCAATGGTAGAGACGCCGGTTAATGGCCGCTGAAGGTTAGACAATGGTATATTCAAGGGCTGGACCTCTGTTCTCTGTTTGCTGTCGTCCAAGTCAATGGAAAAGCAGTTATTTGGTTAGCGGATGTAGGCTCAGGTAAATATTGCTTCCACACGGCTTTATTAAATAGAAGCATTGTTCCAGCCAGCCCCATGTAGAATGCCATTTTGAAAGCTACTTGTGAATTATAGATAATATCATTGTTAGGGTTTACGATAACTTAATGAATTTGAAAAAAAAAAAAAAATCTGGTAGTTAAAAAAATCATAACTCTAACTCGACCAATAGATTCTCAAAAAAAAAAAAAAAAAGTATTTAAAATTAAATTTTGAAATAACAAAGGCAGTTCTCCTTAAAAGTTGAGATTTTATAGATTCGCTAGATACACCCGACGATATTATATCATTAACGGTTCCGTTTTTGTTTGAGCCGTTTCTTTAAAGAAAAGAAATAATGAAGAATAAAAAAAAATAAAAAAATTAAGAAGATAATAATCATATTTTTGCTGACTAATAATCAGGTTCTGTTCTTTAGGGGTCGTGATAGCCGAGTGTGTTAGAGCGCCACCCGCTTTAGCATCCTTGAACCAAAAGCGGCTTTTATTTCGTGGCGGAACCACATTATAAACCTCGAAATTTCCAATCTTTGTAGAATAGTTTGTTTACACATATAGAGTGATCCCCGTTTACCACGTATGGCCCAGGAAGGGGTGTCCAAAAAAAAGTTCTGTAATTTCTTACTATTTTTTCCTAACCATATTATTCTGGAAAGTAATTGTTTATGAATAAATTTTTTTTTCATTTTTTAAAATATTATTTTTTTCCGATCCGTTATTTTATAATGTTTTTTTTATTTTATATTTTTTAACATGATGTTCAATCTGTTATATCACTGTTGTTTGGTCAAAAGGGGTTAAGTCAGGTAATGTGAAGCTTTAACAACGATTTATCAATCCATTGAAAATCATTATAAATTCATTCTGATTGTATTTCTTTGTCCCAGAATAATAAATGAAACTAAATTCTTCCAATACTGACTGTAATAAATTATGAATAACGAATAAACTATAGTCAATTATGAATTTGAAGACGAAACAAAAAAAAAATTGTTATGACTTAAGCCATTTTGCCCAAACATGAATATATAAATATATAAATATATAAATCTAAAAAAAATTGCTGATCGTTGACGTTTATTTGATTCATAAATGGAACAGAAATAAAAAAGTTTCTAAACAGTTTGCGGCGTTAAAAATAATCTCATTATTTTGATTAACTAACTACATACATTATAACTCCAAGACGATTGTAACCTAGACCATTTCAATTGGAAACTTTTCCAGTCCAATTCATTTGAAAGAGGTTCCAATTGAATTGGAAATGCTAAAACAATATTTATTGAAGGACCCATCCACAAAATGATTTCATAACTAACTTTTAACATTAGACAAATACAAAGCTTTAACGGGACAAACTAATTAGCATGTATAAACAAGGCTCCGGCAAGCGATAGGAAGTTGTGAGTTGAGCATCAAGTTAAATAAAGTAACGTAAAGCATCAGCACAAAAAGGAATACTTTTTTCTAGCAAAAATTTAAAATTAATATAACGTATATTTTTTTTCAATAGCAGTTATAACTTGTTTTTTAAATACTTATAAATTAAATATCCTACGAAATTGTTTGTGGGGAATTTCCCCACAAGGTCTTTCTATTCATAACAATTAATCCTCAAGAATAGAAAAAAATAACCAAACAAAAAAATTGCTACTTATGTTGTATTATTAATCCATTTTAGCCGGCTTATATGAGCAAAGCAAGGAAAGATGTGGGAAATAAGCTTAGAGATTTCATCGGATGAAAAACTGGATTTGTGTTTGGGATTTCAGACGGGTTAGGATAAACCAACATTCGTGAGCCGTTATCGGTCGGGCGGTAGTATATCAAGATTCAGTGCATACAAACATTTTTTATTTTTTAATTTAACTTTTTAAACACTTGAAAAACAATAGGTAACTTTAATTAAGATTTGACTCAGAAAGTTTAATGTAATATGTGAATAATAGCTTTAACCATTTATAACTACAGTTAATTTTAGGAATTCCTTAAAGTTTTAACAAACAACATGAAGTTCCTAGAGGCAGATAAATTTATAATTTAACGAAAAATTTAACTATTTTAAGTATTATTTTTATATTTAAGTAACGCATTTAAACAAGATATTCTCTAATAACCGAGAAGTTGATAAAATGCTTTGAATTCATTATAAACCGAAGATAACGACTACCAACAGGGACCACATTAAAATGTTAACTTATTCCCTCTCTCTATCAAAAAAAATATTATATATACTTATTACTTTGGCTTAAACGGACTCTCAATTAATTTGAAAATCAGAGTAAAAGGTATCTCAAATATGTTTAAAGTTTCTATGGTTACATTAGTAAAATAACGCTCCCGAAACAACTATCGTTTCTGAAACATTTGAAAAAAATAGAAGAAAGTTAGTGTGGTTTTGATAAGTCAAACTTAAATATTAATAAGGATATCCCGTAAGCCATAATAAATAATTGAGGATAAAATAATAAGAACTGTTATAAATAGATCCAGCATTATCTGCATTTAACATATCATTAAGACTAAAAATGTCACTCTAAATCTTTTATAAAGAGCAATTAGTTCTCTTCCGCTAAAGTTTATAACCAACTTAAGAATGTAAATAGAGGGGACGTATTGAATGCAGAAAAAAAAAATTGTCTATTTAAAAAATGACACTGAATTAAAAATAAACATTAGCATAGTCAAATAAGACAAATTGTGGGAGTTGCTCAAGACTCATGCTTGCGATGGGACACCCGAAAACTTCTTCCACAACTCTGTTGAAGTTCCGACCTGTCAGGACCAGGGAGAGTCTAAGGTATTTATTTAATTGAATTTCGGGTAACTGAAAAAAAGTTGCCCGAACTTGGCTGATTACTTTAACCATCCAGTCCGGGGGGGGGGGAAGGGAGTCCCCCCCAGTGATTAGATTGGAAACCGACCAGGAGTAGTTGGGGAACACGTCACCAGGTGCGCTCCTAACGAACGGATTGAGTTAGCGGTTCGATGGTTCAACAACTCATAACACGATTTGGACGGACCAACTTTTATTTAAACCCCTCCCTCAGCTCTTCTTCTCCCGAAGGCTGTCTTTAATTGAAAACACAATTTCAACGAGCGGGGGCGACTCCGAAGGGTTTGCTCAAGCAATGAATTTTACTTTAGTTAGACGAGAATAAACATTAACAGGCAGCTTCTCCTCTTCTTAGGAAGGGGAACAGAAAGAACTTTCCGAAAACAGACCCGCTTTAGTATACTTAAAGGGATTATGAAGAAGCTGTTATAAATCGTAATGAACTTAACTAATTGGGAGTAAATACTGGATCTAAACATTTAAAATATAATTAATTTCTCAATATCCAAAGGTAATGTAATAATATGTAATGTAAATCAAATCTGTAAAAAATCATTCTTCAACATATTCATGGTCAAAAGAAACATAAATCTCATGTTAAGATTAATTATTAAAATAAAAAATCAAGATTCAATAGAAGGCAGATAAACCAGCTACAGCCTATTCTTCGAATTAAGTTAATTATCAAAGACATAATCACATAGTCACTTTTAAGTTCTGTTTATCTTTTTCAAGATTACAGAATTTGTATCTTTGTGCGTTACATATTTTTTTACGTGTGAAAGGTAAGCAGTCATAAAGAAACAAGATAAAAATAATTAAGTTGTAGTGAATTAGACCGAACTCATAAGCAAATGGATATTTAATTTTCTTTCGTTGGTCAATGCTCCTTTTTATGTAACCAACAAAACCCTTCACCGTGACCATAATATCCCTTTTGTCCTTGAACTAATCCCAGACAAAGACTACGCGGTCACACACCATCCAAATCCCCCTTCTACAATCTCTATCTCGAAGATTTAAGCGGCAGTGGCCACGAGATTTGTTGTAAATATCGGAGTTCTAGAAATATACGTGGGACTAAAGTGCCATCGCTCAGCTTACGCTAGCTTTATACGGCCACGAGAGAAACGCGGCGATCTCCTGGAGTCTATTTAGTTCTGTAGTCGTTAGTTCCCTCCACGTCTTGCTCGAGGTTCCCCAGTCTCATTCTAAATAGGGTATACCTGTGGTTATGTATTTTCTTTTATTTACTTAGATTCAGGTTTATTTTTTTATTTCACTTACTTATTTATTTTCACAATAAAGATGATCATTTTGATTTAAAAATTTATTTCTAGTTATTTCATACGTTTGTGTAAAATACTTTATGAATGTGATCAGTGAGAATTATTATCATTATCTTCTATTATGACAGGTTGCAATATTTATTAATAAACTGTTTTTCATTATTATGAAAAAAATATTTCTATGATTTTCTTATTAGATAAGTTCTACACAGATACGTTCAATAATATCTAAATTTTATTCGTGGCCCAGAAATTATTTTTTCTTTGTTTAACCTAAGCATAGAGTCCACAAACATAACATGTTATTCAGAATAGAAAAATGGTTAAATTATGTTTTGGGAAATTGTACGATCCTTGTACGCAAGAAGCTTTGCAGCGGCAAAGTAATTTTGAACATATTCCATATTATGGACCGATTCAATGACCGATGGCCATTAAAAGAACTAAATAATTTATTTCATGTTAAACTAAAGTTTCGTTAGATAAATTTTAGGGATGGTAAGCATCATAGAAATATGATTGCTTGATTGACCGCAGGCGGTAAGCCACTACACACAATGTGAGCACAACGATGGAGAGAAAGCAGTTTAATCGAGGACAGAGGGCCATGGGAGGGGGGTGTATAAATCAGTTAGCCATTGACGAAGTGAAAACATCGTTTAGTTTCAAAAGCGATTTGCCAGAACAATTTTATTCCGTCGTCATCGGGTCAAAGTTCAGGACCCCTGTTCCGCCTTTTAACGAGTTTCCAATTCTTAGCCAGGGATTAGGGCTACACGGAGCGTTGAACCCATTTCACTCGAACAATAACGGAGATAAAAACGATTAGTTTAATGTTCTTTTGGAATTATTTTAAAATCCATTCATTATTCAATTTTTCATTTATTTTTTTAACCACTACAAGGTTTCTTTGAGTTGTATCAAGGAGCTTCTTTTTTATGTTATGAATATGGAACAAAATATAGTGCAAAGGGTACTAACATTTTAATAATCACTATATAACTTCAAAGTAATGTATAATCTTATACATAAGAAATGCAAGGGCCTTTTTTCTTACTTCAAAACTCGATGGATAAATCTGAAACTTTTACAGAATGTTGCGGTTTAGCCAAATAGTGGCCATATCTACTTTCTACGATAACATATCCGAAAGAAAATGTACTATAAATTCAACAAAGAATAACCTCTTTTTTTCGTTGTTTGTCTTTTTTTTTGTGCACAAACAAAATGAAAAAGAAATAACGGAAATTTGACAATTTTATAGAGATATGGTCTAATTTATTTTTGATCACACGGTTTTCGCTCCCGTTTATCTTGCATATCATACCGTCATACGTTTGTTAACTCAAAACTCAGAAAATAGCGGATGATAATTCTTAGAATTTTACAGAACGTTGCTTTTTAGCCAAATAGCGCCTTTTTTTTAGCAACTTTTTTATTTAATAAAGAAGACTAAAGAAATTATTAACGGAATTTAAGCCTTTTTTATTTTTGTCTCATGTTTTTCCAAATTTATATCCGTTAATATCCCTATGGGAAACACAAAGTTATAAGGAATTCACAAGGTTCCTTCCTTTTCAGTAGAGGAGTGTTATATATAAAATTAAATATAATATAAATATAAAATAAAAAATAGTGAAACTTTACAATCTTTCCTTTTTGCTCACCAATTATAGGAAGCAAAGTCATCGACATTTTGCGTAGTTCGGAAGAAACTGTTTTAATGCACACGCCTTTTTAGCCCTTTACACAGAGGCTATCGCTGTGCATAGCTTTGGTCAATCATTCTGCGAGTTTTTTAAACCTTTACCTTGCCCCATCTTAAATGGATAATAAATATTTTTATTAAATACTATCTATTTTACCATTGACAGCAACGTTGCGCATGTCTGAAACGTTCAACCCGTCAGGTCCTTTAAAACGTAGTCCGACATTCGTAACAAGGCATCGTAATTGTCAAATAGTGACAAGTACATGGTTACTTAATCATAACTGCATAATATATTGAGGATGTTCAGAATATTCAATGGCCTATACGAGTGAGCGGCATGACCAATACATCTGCAAATTTTGTTATACATATTACCATATAGATGTGGTACATAACAAAATATACCTACTAAATAAAGAAAATACGATTAAGTCATGACAGTTCAAAACTTTTAAACATTGAAAGTTCCGAAGGGTTCCTGTAAGAACAGCGACCAATGCTGAATGACTGCACCAGGGAGTATCCACATTAGTTCCTTACGGATGGCCATAGGGAACGAAAACTGCCGAAGAAAGGGGAGTGAGATATTTGGCACTCTTCGTCTTTATCACGGCCTGATAAATTTCCCAAAGTGAGCGTTATTCATCCCTCTGTTAAATCTCTATTAGGGCGCTATCTAACTTAGCAAGAAGATTCACTCGTGAGCCTTTATCAACTGCTCTTCCGACTCCTTATCACGTCGTGGACGGATCCGGGCCTAAGAGATCTCCGATAGCCAGAACTCGAGGAATCCAATTTCCGGTTACAAAGTCGTCCCCGCTTATGCTCCGTTTTACACCTTTCTCAGTTTGAGTTCACTATCATTGCAATTCCTGCCAAGTTCTCGAGTTGAAATGACTTCATATCTGAATCAAGTAGAATATTTCAAGAAGCGGAATTCCAAGACCCTCGAAGGATATTGGTTTTCCAGCCAACAAGCATTGAAATTATTAACGGTAACTGAGTATCGATCCTTAATACTAAAGTTTTCTATGCATGCGTCCAATCCGTACAAATGGGAACATTAGCTTACCAATCCTTTGTTATGTCCGGTTGTGCAAGAAAAAGTGAAAGTAAAATGCTGAAACTGGAGTGTAAAGATGTACAAGAGAATAATTAGGATGAGCTCCTCCAAGCCCAGGGACCCTTGAATATGGAAACAGACAAGAAAAAGTACTAGTAGTTAATAATAATGTTATTAAAATTAACCTGGTTCAAAGTTAATACTGCTCCGGTCTAATGTTTTTTTTTACCCCATTCATGAATCTGTAGCTGCGTTTTATTTCCATGATGCTGTAGTCAATATATTGTAACATTAATGTGGGTTTAAATAATTTTATTCAGGAAAATTATAATTCACAACCTCAGAGAAACAATGAAACCTCAAATTAGTTCAATGTCAAAAACATTAACTGCAAGCGACAAACAGTGACTCAAAAGTAACCTCATACTTCGATGTTAAAGACAGGACTAAGCCCCTAGTCCATCGCTGCTTAAATTTAGTCTGGAATGAAACATCCCAGGTAGGCCTAGATCATTCCAAAACATATGATCACTAACTAATACATGAATGTAATGGTTCCACTGAGTCTAGAACTCTCTTTCAATGAAACAGAATAGACCACATGATGTTTACCGTTACAATATGTTATAAAACAATGTGTACAATCAAGTTGCATGGTGTGATAGCTCTATGTCCCTTATCAATTAAGAATATTCCCATTTTTACCCAAAGGGTAAAATCCAACTGAAGGTGCAAGTATAATATGAAAAGTATAACAGTCCAGTATATGACTGATGTGTTAAGAGATGATAATATTGATAGTAAATATATTACTAAGAAAATTGAGATGTCTGGCGGGACTTCATTCAGGCCCTATGATCCACCTAAGGAATCCCCAAAGATTTAATAATAATAACTTCTTATATGTTTATTAGAATAAAGTTTATAATTTTATTCCAGCTATCAAAAAATCTGCATAAATCACATAAATTCCGTGAGTGAAGCCTCGTGACCTGCTGACGTATAATAATTTAGATACTCTTATTTATTTGAAAAAAAAAATCATTCCTATCGAGATATTATCCCGTTTGTTAATAAAAACTGCACTCACTTGTTTCTGGCCTTCGTTCTACTTGTTTTCTCGGTATATTGTAACATAGGAATAACATTAGTTTTCTGCCAGTGGATAGATTCTTTACAAGCCATTGTTTGCCACAAATAGAATTTAGTGATCACGATCAATCTTTTTATTTTAGCACAGTTTTAGGTTTTAATAAATATAATTACAACAAAAGATGAAAACTCCATTAAACTCGTTACACAGTTCATCGCTTATCTTCGGCGATCGATTGGAGCTTTCCAGAACCCTTAGGCGCGGTTACAAATGGCCCTGTAATTCAATGGGACGATGACTTGGCGAGAGGCGGAACAAGAAGCGAGAGGATGAGGCCGGGAATTGAATGGCCCACTAACATCCACAACTGAAGGGAGGCGCTTTGGAAGACCCCGTTCTTCGCTACAACTGCAAGATAAACCAAACCCCAGCGCCTATTAATCAGTCCCTAAGTGACGGAAAGAGAACTTAACCGAATTGCGTTAGCAGCTTTAGACTTTCCTTTGTGTAGTGACTGTGATCCAATAGAGATTTCCCCTATCTGCAATTTAAAAACATTTCAATTTTGGAAAAATAGGATTTGCGTCCTAAAGCCAAGAAAAAAAGTTTTTATTTATTGTCAAACGTACGATATCCAATAATGATTTACATATGATTACGAATTTTCTCCTTAGACCACTTTTTTTTTAGTTGTTACAGAAGGAAAAGTAAAAAAAAAAAAAAATTCGGAAAAACAAATTAGTAATAACATCATTTAATATAAACGGATAAAGGTCTGTTCAGAGAGAACAGCACAGCAATTGCACCTCATCCGTCACTATTTCTGAGATGGAAATCGCCTCGAGTTCGCGCCCCGCCCGTGTATTCAATCTAACGTAACATTATTGTAAACTTTAGTCTTGTACTATTCAAAATGTGATAAATAGTTAGGGTTATGTTATATAAAAGTGATAAATAAATGTGGCGAACACAGCACTTGAATTCGAAGATGAACATGATAATTGGAGAAGAAATCACTCAAAGTTTAAAAAATAGTGAGTAAAAAAAATCTAGGAATATAACAACTATTGTGGAACAAATATATACACTCTTTCTTTATCTCGCAGAATGATCTAGGATCATATTAAAAAAATATCTTAAATATGATATTTTCGGTAAATGGAGGTCAGTAGGTTTTATTCGTCACGTACCAGGATCGTTTTTCAAGTAATTCCTAATATTTTCAATTGAAACGTTTGGAGTTTCTGTAGGTCGAATATCTTTGGATATGAAAATAACTTTATACATATTAGAACGTAGTAAAAATACAACTGATGAATTTCATTTCTGAGGTTAACTGGTATAAAAATATATTGTTTTTAAATGATGAATAACACTCAAACAATGAAATTATCATTAAAAAAATAATAAAATGGAAGCAATAAAGGAAGTTTTTCTTGCATAAAAGAATTAGAAAAATCAAGTACATATTATAATTAAACAATAATTACCATAATCAAATAAGATGTAATTTGTAAAAAGAGATCTTTGATACGTAAATTTAAAATCTTATTTCATTTATTCTTTAAAATAGGGTAATTCCACGTCAATTCAACACAGGCTGGAGCCTCACCATTTCAGATTTTCTGGAAATTTGGTATATGTGTACTACTTGTATCTACTAGAACAATTGTGAAATATTACTGAGACATGTCTACCCGTTTTTGAATTATTGGACTCTAAAGCCCTCAATAATAGGTCCAGAAACATAAAAAATCATGATTAAAAATAGCTGTAGATGTTTTCCAAATTTGACTAGAACTGTGGGATTTGGATCGTTTAACAGCGCATTCCATGCCATTCCGTTTCATATGATATACAAAAATGTATAGGTTGGTACTAAAGAAATTTTCTTAAAACTAAATGTAAAATTTTAATTACAATTTCCTCAAAAAGGGCATTTTTTAAAAATTTGTACTTTTTTGAAAAATAGGTAGTATAATATCTATTCATACAGCAAAATATAAAAGTGGGATGAAAATTTCTTCATTACTAAAAAAATTGAAAACTAGTAACAAAATTTCATAAATCTAGCATTTTATGATTCAAAATAGTTGCAGTTGTTTTCCAAATTGGACTAGGATTATGAGATTGGTGTTTTTAAAGAGAGCATTCCATGCCATTGCATATTGCATGCTCAGCAGTGTATAGGTTGGTACTAAAGAAATTTTCTTAAAACCTAGTTTGAAATTTTAATTTCAAATATCTCGAAAAGGGCATCTCTTAAAATTTTTAAAAAAATAGGCAGTATTATATCCATTCATACAGCATAATATAAAAGTGGGATGAAAATTTCTTCATTACTAAAAAAATTGAAAACTCGTGATATAATTCAATAAATCTAGCTTTTTATGATTAAAAAAGCTGTAGATGTTTTCCAAATTTGACTAGGACTATGAGATTCGTGTCGTTTAACAGCGCATTCCATGCCGTTTCATATGATAAAGAACAATGTATAGGTATAGGCAGTATGACCTAATTTTTTAAAAAAATATATGAAACTTTAAAAAAAATCCCCTTTATATGTCAATACTGAAAATTGACATTAAATTTTTAAACATGGTTTTAGAAAATTTCTTTAATACCAACCTATACATTTTTGTATATAATATGAAATGGCATGGAATGCGCTGTTAAACGACATCAATCTCATAATCCTAATCCAATTTGGAAAACATCTATAGCTATTTTCAATCATAAAATACTAGATTTATGAAATTTTATTAGTAGTTTTCAATTTATTTAGTAATGAAGAAATTTTCATACCACTTTTATATTTTGCTGTATGAATAGATATAATACTACCTATTTTTCAAAAAAGTATAAATTTTTAAAAAAATGCTCTTTTTGAGGAAATTGAAATTAAAATTTTGTATTTAGTTTTAAGAAATTTTCTTTAGTACCAACCTATACATTGTTGTATATCATATGAAACGGCATGGAATGCGATGTTAAACGGCCCTAATCTCACAGTCCTAGTCAAATCTGGAAAACATCTACAGCTATTTTTAATCATGATTTTTTATGTTTCTGGACCTATTTTTGAGGGCTTTAGAGTCCAATAATTCAAAAACGAGTAGACATATCTCAGTAATATTTCACAATTGTTCTAGTAGATACATTTAGTACACATATACCAAATTTCAAGAAAATCTGAAATGTTGAGGTTCAAATTGATATATTTTTGTGTTGATTTCACGTGGAATAGCCCAATAACCTTTTTTAAATAAAATAACCGTTTAACCTTTTTTCCTATTGTCACCATCTCATTCGCTGATTGTCAGCACCCTGCTTCTTGATTGATAATTGATAATTAATAAAAAAAAAACAAAAAATAACTTTTTTTAATACTAAACTGAAACGTATTCATTAAGCTGAATATTTTTTTAAATGCTTGAACGTGTGAAAAAAAAATCCATTTAGATACATTAAAAAAAATCCGTTTGCTAATGTTCGGGTTTGATAATGTATGAGGGGGGGGGGCAGGTTTAGGTTAGGTGCTCATTAGAGCAACAGATGGAGCTAACTACCCCTCCTCCACCTTATTTATTTAATTGCTATCATTTGCATTATTTAAAATTTTAGCGAATGTAAAGTTCCTGAGGTAATAAGACAATGAGAGTATTATAAATAAAATTTAAATTATCCAATCTTTTTCTTTTTTTTTTTAAGCATATATTTTTCAGCTTTTAAAAACAGGGATAGAGGAATTTTATTAGCAACTTTGGTTGAAGGTTCTGTAATTAGAAAACATGTTGAAATCTTAGAACTTTATTATATACTTTCAGTGTGGTGTCACAACCTGTAATTTAATTAATCTTTACAGGTTTGTTTTATTGTTTGTTTATTATGTTATTCTTGTAACATTCTTTTATGTATGTATTTATTTTAACATAAATGTAATCTTTACAGATTAATAAAATCAGTTTGATACCGACTTATAAATTAAATTACAGGTTGTGACACCACACTGAAAGTATATAATAAAGTTCTAAGATTTCAACATGTGTTCTAATTACAGTCAGGTATAAAGTAAACCTCTTCCCAATGCCAATATAATGTAGTAGTTGAGATTTACACCTTCCCCCCTGAAATCACTTTTCCGAAGAGAAAAGTGAAAATTTGCTGCTATGAAAGCAATTAGATATGTTCTTTTTTTTTCCACACTCCACTTCATACATTGAACTTGAAATTTTCTTGGTAATTCTAAATGGTCCAATTCTCACCTTATCAGTTTTCTTTCTGTTGAGTTTGCTCCCATTCTCAATGTATACTTGATCACCAACCTTAAATTCGTGAACTCTTCTCGTTTTGTCTACTCTTTTTTTATTTATTTCAAATTTTTTCATAGAATTTAGAAATGCCTGTTTTCTATCTTCAGTAAGATCATTTTGAATGGATGTATTTAGTGGAGAGATTAAGGACTGCTTCCCAAAAAGTAAATATCCTGGTTCGAATTTAGTTGATGAATGAATTGTTCTATTATATTCTGACACACAATCCTGAGCTATTTTTGGCCATGCACGTTTATCACCACTGTTAATCTTGCACCTTATCCTGTTTACTAGTGTTTGGTTAAGTCTCTCATTCAGTCCGTTTGATTGTGGACAATCTATAGAGGTAAATATCAATCTGATTTTCATCTTCTCTAGATATCGTTTGAGAATTTTTGATTTCAATGCCGTATATTGGTCAGCTAGAATAATATTTATTTTATTCTTTCGCGCGATAGGATCAATAAGTTTTATGAAATCTTGGGCACTCTGACCTGTCGAAGTAGAAATCCATGCATACCTGCTAAAATGGTCAACCATGATGTGCATAAATCTTTTAGGCGATCGATTCTGTTGGTGGTTTTGGTGGAAATCGATCGATATATATATACATACATTGACGAATTTGAAAAATATTAAAAAATGGTTAAATAGAAGAACTTGTAACTTAAAGATATGAAAGATTTCCATAACTCGATGATTGGTGGAAAGCAAGAGAGATATTTCTGGATACGAGAAAAATTGTGTAGGAGTTAAAATTCAATTATACAGTGGGGTTTAGAGGGGGGAGGAGACTGGAATATGTGAGTGGCTAAAATTAGCTTAGTGTCAACTTTTACCTGAGGAATTAACATGAGCAATATCGGAGGAAACTAAATTTTGAAAACTTTCTATCACATACATAATGTACGAGGGTCTATATAACTAAAGTAGGGGGATGGGTAGGAGCATACGAAGCAGGGGCGAATCGAATGAACGACAAAGTGAATTATTAAACATGCCGAGTTCTATACTTCTATGGTTATAGTTAAAACCACATAGCCATATATTAGATCTACTTAAAATAAGATGAAGAAAAGACTGCATTTTTCGAAAAATTAATACCAATCAAAATTATAATTTTAGAAAGGAAAAATCAGAAATTAAACTGAATAAATGAATGAATAAAATTATAAGGAATAGAATAGAAAAAACAAAACAGAAATAACCGAACAAAATGTTAAATTTATCAAGAAATAAAAATTGACTATATATCATAATTACAACGAATTAATTATGTTAACAGTGATAGAAATAACTAAATGATTGTCATAATGTAAGGATAGTTATATCAGTAAATATCAGATCTACAGCCATTCATGACTTTAGTTCTACTGGAGTAATGTATGGCTTAAACGTTTGTCGGATATTTTCCAAATTTTTCTTTTAAATCGATTTGGAAAATATTTTAGCATTTGTGCAGATCAGAGAGACAAGTTGTCAATTTTGAAATTGAAACAACTTAACCTAATAACTTTGCTCTAACTTAAACCCAATTCAAGTTTTCTTTTTTCCCAAACTACTAATAAATAAATAACCCACAATGCCCATCCAGGCATAATTAAGATATGGATCTTCAAGGAGCAGGTACATCTTAAAGGCTTAGGGCCTCCATTTTACGTTCTGTCCGAGGGACGGCATAGCCATGGATTTTTACCACCTTTAAAAAATCCTAGAGCCACCACGGAACGCGGACCCAAAACCTTTTGTATACTTTGTTATATTTCTCTTAATTGAAAATAAATAATGTGAATTTTAAAAATAAGCATATTATTTAATAGCTTTTTATTAAATTTAAAATTTCATTCATTTAAAAAAAAAATGAATAAATAGAATTAAATTACTGCTAGGTATGAAACGCATATTGGAAAACTGGTAAAAATTCTCTTGATAATGCCTTTTTTGTGTATTTTGTTTCTTAGATAGTAGTTGTGTTTATAGGCACAGGTAGAGTTTTATTTTTTTATTCTACCATCATTATGATAAATTAATGTTCTGATTGAACTTATTTTTTATTATTGAATTAAATAAATAGTTGGAATTGTAAAAAGTATAGTTAAACAGGATTAATGGTAAATATAGTTAAAGGTGTTATACAGAAACAATAACAATTGTTGTTTTAATTTAAAAATGATAACCACATTAACACGCCTCAAAGGCTATGTGTGTTGTTACATTAAAGCCAATAAAGCTTATCGTATTTCATTTTTTCAACTTAGTTATACTTAGGGATACATTGTGGCGCTGTCGGTGAAGAATGAAGAGAGAATCTTACCAATGATACTGGAATCTATTCTTCCATTTGTGAAGGTTAATATAAAGTTGTGATTTAAAATCAACCGTACCAAAAAGTTTGTGAGTGGATGCGAAGCTGTGAAAATCGTTTGGCGGGGGAGGGGCAGGAGCCTTGTCAGCAGGCAATATATAACCGCGGCGATCAACGCCACAGCCTCGAACCATCAAATTATTTTTTTACCATAATGGCCCGATTGCGGGGCAACTCACCCCTGAAATTGTCCGGCCGCTTCTGTCTTTGTGACATGGAAAGAAAAACACGACCCGGAATGGCGGCCGTTGAGCTGGAAAATTAACCTCAAGCTCTCGACGCCCACTAATGAGAAAAGCAGAAGCTCCTATTCCTGGGGTGGGGGTGGTGAGGGGGGGGGCTGCTTTTCCGCGTCAGTGCACTTTTCACACCAGGGATTGTTAAAGTTTAATAGGACTACTACCAAACCGTGATAAATCCCCTTTGGCAGCCGTTCGGATCGATTCCGTGTTCCGCTTCGATTACGAAAAACCAGAAAGTCAATAATGTGTCAAAGTTTTTCTGAGTTCCTTCCAGCAGACTGCCCGATGCTTCTTCAAGTTGCATTTTTTTTTTTTTTTTTTTATTTAAACGTGAGATGGAGCTCTTGGAATGATTCGTAATCATTTCGATTGAGAAGTGTGAAGTTTTTAGCTATACCGATGTAGAATCTCTAATATCCTTTTTTTCATATCTCTCTATACATCGACGGTGTAGTAATAAAAAAATATATAAAATTTTTTAAGTATTTTAGAGCATTTCACTATAACAATGTTACATTTTAAGGTGATCTTATGGTTATCATAATGTTTGTTTATTACATGTTTCTTAATATTGTTATCATAGAGTGAAAGGCTCGCCCATTTTTGTTTTGAGAATACCGAATATAATAATTAAACTAATTTTCTTACTTAATAAAAAAAACTTACTAACGAGCTTATGTCCTAATGGTCGAAAACAGGGGTTTTGCCTGCGAAATGGGACCGGTGGCGGTGACAATGTTTTGAAGAGAGGATTTGATATGTCGTGCAAAGAGTGCAGACATTTTATATGCTTTTCTTGATGAAATCTGAAGTCTTTTCTAGCTGAAATATTCCATTCTATTTGTTCAACTTAAATTTTCTTCATTGAAGTCGTTCGCTTGATTTCTTTTTATTGTGTTGTGTACCCTTAGAGAGATGAGTGAAGAGAGGAGCTCCGTACATTAGGGAAGGACGTAGATGCTTTTATAAACCATCAGCTTCATTCTGAAAGACAGTGTCGGGAAAGTTAGGAGGTGCATAAGTCGGTATGATTTAGTTCTTACGTTTTGAACATTGGTTGTGGCGTTACGTTTTTGGTGTGGTTTAGTTCTTGGAATAGAGTAAGTATATATATTTGGTTTCTGTTAAAGTTTACAATATTGGGAATAACGTGAATAAAGTAGTTAGTGTCTTTTGTTTTGTTTTTTTAAATCATATATAAATATTACGTATATAAAAAAAAAATGTGTTGGTTATGATTTTTTTTTTACTTCCACTTACATAAATATGAAATATATAGTATGGGAAAGTATTAAGTAGTAGTAAGTGAAAAATTTCGATTTCCGGTTTTCAACGGAAATACACCTATTGGGATCCCCTGAGTCCAAATAACGAAGTCCCGCGACATGGTCTGTGTGTGTGTGTGTGTGTGTGTGTGTGTGTGTGTGTGTGTGTGTGTGTGTGTGTGTGTGTGTGTGTGTGTGACTAGCTCAAAAACTATAAACCGTGCAAACCTGAAATTGGATATTGAGAGCATGTATATGCCCGCGATGAGAAAGCAAAAATGTCATCAAAATTGGTCAAACGGAGGTGGTACTTTAATTAAAGAATTTTGTCTAATTTTTTACGTTCTTCTCGATTTTCTCAAAAACGGCTCTAACGATTTTGATTAAACTCGGTATTTGATGTATTTATATGCCAAAGATGTGACAGCCTATCTTTCATCAAAATTTATCAAACGGAGGGGGCACTTTATTTAATAACTTTTTTCGAATTTTTACCTTTTTTTTCGATTATCTCAAATACGGCTTTACTGATTTTGAACAAATTCGTCATTTTTCATAGAAATCAAGCTTTCTTTATTATCAGGTAAGCTTTATCATTATTAAAATGTTCTGAGGGGGCTTAAATGGGGAAGGGGCCTTTTTTGTTTTCTTATAAAGTACCTTTTTATTTTTTGTATGGAGTAATAAACTGTCTCTTGTTATGCATAAAAATTAGAAATGTCTATGTACGAATTATGAAAAAAATCGAATAAGCATAAAATAAAAAATATTCCGTCAACTCATAAAACACGTTGAGCCCACGCATGGCTCACAGAGGATTGTTTAAAATTAAAGACGTTGTGTTCATTTAATGGAAATTATTTGTTTCATAGTAACTGAATGAAGTTTTCAACAACTACATAGAGAATTATAGAATCAGACGACTTGGAGTATCATACTTGCATTGCCGAATTATCGCAAGTAAAAACTTTCATTTAATAATAAAAAAAATTCAATGTACATTAAAGAGCAAAATAAAAATAAGAAATGACTGTGGAAAAATGTGAGACTTTAAGAAAAGGCAATTAACGAAACCCGTCAAAATTTCTAATCTAAGTAAGTTGGTAAGTGAAAGTTGTGTGTTGCGCGCATCGCACCCGATTTTTTAGTTATTGAATTTTAGGTTTTTTTTTATAATTTTCTTTTTCTTTTAGGAGGGTGAGGGATCAAAGCCGACTATTATTAAATGTCCACTGGATAGGGGTTTTGAACTGGCTATTCTCGGGTTCCCAATCATAATTTGCCACGAGCAACGCGTATTTTGTAACGCGATTGCCCACTCGGCCATCCTGCCACCCTTTTTTTTTTTTTTTATAAAAACTGTGGATCGTAGAATACATTGGGTCTAAGAGGATTTTTTTTTAAATATAAAGGAGAGGTTGTTAGTATTCTAAGGTATAAATCCCCCGCTTGATGCAGAAGTCTCTCAGGTTTTGAAATAGATGAGTAAGTGTAAAATATTTGAAATAAGTGAAAGAAATAGTCTGGATCATCCGTTTTTTTTTTTAATCTAATATAAATATTACTTATATTTATTAACAGAAATTATTTCAGGTAATGTGGTTTTAGGTGCTTAAGTCCAGGTTTATTTTATTTTCGTTTTTTTCGATAATCATTGACCTTAGAATACATACCTTTTTAAAAAATTGACTAAATGTATGGAAAAGTATGGAAAAAAATGTGCTACTCTTTTGAATAGTAATGCAGTCGAAGTGTATTTAATGACAGTGATGAGCTTAAATAAAGAACCGTGTTGATAACTAGACAGTCAAAATTCGTTGAAATCGGATAAGCCGGTAATTGATTAATTATTCTCCCTCTCTGCCGCTCACCCAACAAATATCGATGATAAAATTCATGTAAAATTAACCCTCTTTTACCAGTTTAAAACTCAATGGCAACGAAATGTGTTTTAAATTTCCATAAAATAGGATTAACGAATAAAATTCTATAATGAACCCCTTCCTTAATTGATTCGGCGTTAAGGTACATACTTATTTTGCTATTCAGAGAGAGAAGACAAATCCAACAAATTGAAATTAAAAACAATTTAATTAAAAAAAATTAAAAATCGGTTTAGCCGTTCTTCATTTATGACCTGTGTAACTAGCCCGACTTTGTTTTATATCTAAAATAGATTAAATAAAATGCATAAAATGAAAAAATCTACAACTGATATTGCAAGACTTGATTGAGATTTTAGGATATATATTGTGTTTTTTTTAACTTTAAATAAAAACTTATTGTAGTGTTTAACAAAAACATATGATTTATTCCGTTTTATTGAAAGAGAGACCTAGAATTTTCTTTAACCGTTACATTCATGTATAAGTACGTAATTACATAGTTAGGCATGATCAGGACCTTTCTGGGATGTTCCATTTCGGACTAAGAAGCGATGAACTGGGGGCTTAGTCTTGCCTTGAACATAGCAAAGCGTTACTTTTTTGTCACTGCTCTGTCTCTTGTAGTTACTGTTTGTAACGCTGTTACTAATTAGACTTGTAAAATTGTGGTGTATTACTTTTTGGTCTTTTATTATTCCAAATTTATAATATAGTGAAAAATCCAATCTTCCTTTATGATATATATATATTTTTTTAATACATTAAAACCTCACATTCTTCTTTTCTTTTTCTATTCCAAATTTATAAATAAAAGACCAAAAAGAAATTTAAAAAAATGTGGTGTATTAATTTTATGTAAATAACATTATTTATTACAATATCTTTTTTATTTACTCACAATGGAAAAAATGTCAAGACACCCTGTTTTCTGAGGTCCACGCATGTTTTAGGTACAGATTTCTTATTAAAAAAAATAGTTTTGAGCATCTAAGTTTATTAAAGCACACATACACTTACAGCAATATATGTACCGAATAACTAGTTACAGTAAACAAAACAGTTTCTGATGAATCATTTGGGAAATGTTTCTCTCATAGACGTTCATGGAAATAAATATTTTAATTTTCGATCAGTTTTTTTTTTTAAATAATAGAAAGTAACTTGTATACATTTTTAACAATAAATAAATTACTTATTAGATAACGATTTAATGAAAATTACATTTGAAGAAGTAAGTTCGCTGTACTTTTTATTTATTTTTTACTGTAAAGCTTACTTTCATCAATTTGTTACATTGGATAATGCCATATCAAATAAACCAATAAAAAAAAATAAATTTTAATTTAAAAGTTTACAAATGTATTTTTTTATGGTGATTAGGTTCCTTTTATTTTTATTTATTTATTTTTTTGTAAACTAAAGAGAGATCAAAGGAATAAAACCCTCAATAAATAAATACTTTAAATAAATACAAATTACTAATACGAATACTAGGTATTAAGAGCTTCTGGAGATTAATGGTAACTCTCAATATTTTAATAATTAAGTTAATAGTCAAGTTAATAAAGTTAAAATCTGTGAAGAGGAGAGGTGGAGGACTGGCTATTTTAGGGAACATTATAACAAAGTGGCAACTAAAGCCCCTAAATCCTCCGCTTGTATTATAGATAGGCCGAACCAGGATTATAAGTTGCGCAACACTTTGTTGCCCATTCAATAGTTAATTGAGCGCTATATCGCCCTAATGAATCCCAAATTAATGCAGACTGGGCTCCTAGAATTGGCTTAAATGAAGTTGGAAATTAAGGGGGTTGTGCCAGGGCTATATTAAGTCACTGATTTTTTAAATATAATAGAATTTTGTGTTAAATGCAAATATATTAAGTTCCATGTCAGGAAGTTTATGAATTCCAGTCAAAAAAATTCGGTCTTGTTTTTTAAACAGAAAAAAGGTAAAGGTAAGCATTGTACTGTATTAAAAATCATCGGAGAGGGGCGCGAGCGATAATTCGTCCTTGGACTCATATAAAAGGATTAAAGGAATTTCAAAGAGATTCGATTTTTACATTTCGCTACGTCAAGAGGGTACAAAAATAATAATACTGCCCAAATTCAGGGAACAATTTAAACAATTCAACTGTTTTAAAAAGTTTTTTTTTCTGTTTATGAAAAACTAGCTGACCAACCGAACTTCACTCCGCTTTACCTACTGTTCAATAGGGCGTTAATATTAAAAATAATGATGAAGGAGAATGATAAAAAAAGAAGAGCGGTGAAATTACAGAGAGAGAAAAACAAAACTTTTATTCTTAAGGAAAAATACAATTAATAAACAGCTCGAGCATTAGATAAAATGAAATAAAATAAAGCTGAACCATATGACACTTCTAATAACAACAATAACTTAAAAGGTTATGAATGAATAAAGATGAAGAAAAAAAAAGAAACTAGAATTCTTGAAATTAAATGAAACTTAGCACTAACAATTTTACAATGAATTAAGGCCTTAGAGCATGTTAAGAAATGATCATGAAACATTTAAGAAAATTAAACAGAGATAAAGAAAACCAGACTGATTGACAGAGCTCTGTATTCTAATCCACTCCTGGTGATTAAAATAAATAGCTATTAAATACGGCGAACAAACCCACTAGTGTTTCTGAAGGCGAACTTAACTTCCGGTGAACTGAAACTCATAGAGATACGCTTGGGTTGCACAATCTCCAACGTTGACCTCTCTTCTGCTCTGAGTCAATTCTTTGAAGAAAAATGGCAATTGCATATAGTAAGATCTTACTTACGTGGTCGACTAGCAATCTGACCAAAGATAACACCTGCGTCGTGATGGCGGCCGGTGGCAGGATGATTGAGAGATGGAGATCTTAACGTGACGGCGGTCGACAGCAGAGTGACTCGGAGTGGGGAGGACGCACGTGGCGGTAGACATCCGACAGCTGATTTTCATAGCCTTCTTAACTTGCACTTAAGCTACGCACTTACAATAAGTTAGGAGGCATTGGATGGCGGGAAACATTGTTTTTAAATTCAAACAGTCTGAGACTGAACATCCCCCCCCCCATGGCGCGGATGCGGCATTATTGAGAGGGTAAGGGGCATAGGCGATTAACGGGACGTTTAAGCAAGCCTGAAGGGGTTAAGATGCTGGCCACTCGGGCTACATTGTCAGTACCTGGAAACAGCTCGACGACCCGGGCGAGAGGCCAGTAAAGGGGAGGTAGATTGTCCGTTTTGACCAGAACGAGAGAACCCGGAGCTAATTCAGGAGAGGAGTCCGTCCAGCGGGAACGCTGTTGAAGAGTTGTGCAGATACTCTACCGTCCACCGTTTCCAGAATGATTGGTGAAGTTTATCGACTAGTTTCCATCTTGTTAACCGATTAACCGGGGTGTCGGAAACATCGCGACTAGGTGGGGCGTTAAGAGGTCGGTGAATGAGAAAATGGCCAGGGGTTAAGGCTTCTAAGTCTTGAGGATCCGGAGAGAGAGCGCACAAGGGGCGACTATTGAGAACGGCCTCTATTTGAGTCAAGAGAGTAGAAAATTCCTCGAAAGACAGAATCTGGGAACCCATAACAGTACGGAGATGTCGCTTGGTGGATTTGACTGCAGCCTCCCAAAGACCTCCGAAATGGGGAGCACTAGGCGGGATAAAATGCCATTGAATTCCCAGGGCGGATGAGCGTTGTGATATTGCCTCGCGGGTATCAGCGTGTCGCAGGAAACGCCCAATTTCGTTCAGCTGGCGACTAGCCCCTACAAAATTAGTACCGTTGTCACTATAGATGTCAGAGGGAACGCCGCGGCGACTGCAGAACCGAGCGAAAGCGGCAAGAAATGCGGGGATGGAGAGCTCGGAGGCGAGTTCTAGATGCACAGCTTTAGTGGAAAAGCAGACAAAGGCGCAGATATAGGCTTTAGTGACGCGGCATCCCCGAATGCGGGCAGAAGAAACCGAGAAGGGACCGGCGTAGTCGACTCCTACTTTAAGAAAAGCATACGTGGATGAAACACGGTCTTTAGGGAGCGAACCCATGGTGGGAATGAGTGGTTGGGGGTTGACTTGAAAACATCGGTTACACTTTGCTAGGCGATGGCGAACAACGTTCTTTCCGTCTAAAATCCAAAATCTCTGGCGAATGAATGAATGAGTAGCAGATGGACCGGCGTGTAAGTTGGTAAGATGAGCATTATCGATTATTAAGTGAGTGAGGGGGTGATCCTTAGGAAGTAATGCCGGGTGTTTAGCATCAAACGGGCGAGGAGCAAGATGAAGACGACCGCCTACGCGCAAAAGGCCGTGGGAATCGATGAACAATTGTAAAATGCGTTTAATGCGCAACTTGGAGGCGGGTTCTGACGCGGCTTTATATTCGTCTGCTAGCGCGACTTGTTGGACCCCGCGGACTAGGGTATCAAGTGCCATGTTTAGTTCAACGGCGGAAAGAAACCCGGTGTATCGGCGATCAGGATTCCTACAGTTGTGGGCGAAGCGGAGGCACCAGGCGGTGATTCTCTGGAGTTGAGTCAGGGAAGAATATCGACTTTCCAAGTCGAGGGAAGTTAGGGCGACACAAGTGATGATTTCTTTGGAGATTCGACGCTCCTTGTTAACGGCGTCAGGCGGGGAATCTATGTGCGATTTTGGCCATTGACTAGGCGGTTTTGATAACCAGGAGGGACCTGTCCACCACAGAGGATGACGAGTGAATTCATTGGGGAATAGCCCCCGAGAGGCACAATCGGCGGGGTTTTCCTTACCGTCAATGTGACGCCATTGAGAAGGGGAGATAACTTCCTGTATTTCAGTGACGCGATTGGCCACGAAAGTTTTCCATCGGTGCGGTTCGCCGCGAATCCAGGTGAGGGCTACCGCGGAATCGGAGAAAGCAACGATATCTTCAAATGGTTGAGGGAACATACCGAGAATTTTAGTGGTCAATTTTGCTAAAAGGTGAGCTCCGCATAATTCTAACCTAGGAAGGGATACCTTTTTGAGGGGAGCTACGCGGGACTTAGCTATGAGTAGATGAACCGCGATTTCACCGGCGGATGAGGTAGAGTGGAGGTAAATGGTGGCCGCGTATCCTAATTCTGAAGCGTCGCAGAAGGCGACCAGTCGTTGACTGCTGCGGGATTCCTGATAGAAGGGGAAACGGCGAGGGATGGATATCTTTGATACAGATTCAAGTTCGTTTTGAAAAATATCCCAATCGCGGGTAACATCGGCGGGGGCAGGTTCATCCCAATCGGAGTGTCCAATCCACAGGCGTTGAATCAATAACTTGGCGGTGAATGTAACAGGCACTAACCATCCAGGCGGGTCATAAATGCGAGCAAGTTTAGACAATATCAACCGCTTGGTAGCCGGTAATTTATTGGAACAGAACCGGTAAGAGAAGGCATCGGTATCGGCAGACCATATTAACCCTAGAATTTTAATGGTGGGCTCATCAGTCGTGTCAAAATCAAAGGCGTGGGGTCCGATACGACAATGGTCGGCGGGCAAATTGGCGAGGATATCGGGATGATTGGCGGCCCATTTTCTTAGTTCAAATCCCCCGGCGTGCAAAAGAGCTATTAAATTATCCCTTAACTGAATGGTTTCGGCGAGTGAGGAGGCTCCGGTGATTATATCGTCCACATAGGTGTCATCGCGTAGAACCGGGGCGGCACTAGGGAAACGGTCCCCTTCATCTTGAGCTAATTGGTGAAGTGTCCGAATGGCTAGGTATGGAGAAGAACTAACCCCGTAAGTGACCGTGCGGAGGCGGTAAGAGCGCACAGGCTCTTCGGGTGAAAAACGCCATATGATTCTTTGAAGGTCTTGGTGTTCCGGGGGAACTAAAATTTGGCGATACATTTGCCTAATGTCCGCGGTGAATATATATCGGTGAGTACGTGAGCGGGTGATAAGGGTAACAATGTCCGTTTGAAGCTTGGGCCCGGTGTAAGAAATGTCATTGAGGGATTTTCCATTAGATGATTGTGACGAAGCGTTGAATACCACCCTAATTTTAGACGGAGGGTCATCAGGTCGGTGAACAGGGTGATGAGGAAGATAATAGGTGGCACCGCGGGCGTCATCAGGATCCGGAACTAAGGACATATGGCCGAGGTCAAGATATTCGCGCATAAAGGCGACATAGGCCTCCCGGAGAATAGGTTCGCGTTGGAGGCGGGCTTCGAGACGGTGAAATTGTTTTAGAGCTCGGTAATAAGATTCCCCTATATCAACAGATTTTAGTGGTAGAGGAATGATGTAGCGACCCTCAGGGTTCCGGGAGACGGATCTTAGAAATAGATCCTCACACAACTGTTCTTCAGCAGAGAACTTGGGGGAAATGGCGGACACTTCTTCGAGATCCCAGAATTTTTTCAACTCTTTATTGAGTTGGAGGTTGGTGAGCGCATTAAAGGCTCTTAGTGCTTCTGGAGGACTGGGAATTGCAGGAGAGAGATCTTTGGCAAGTGAAGTAGTCAGGCTATCAGCCTTGGGTGCAGGCGGAAA
Organism: Aelia acuminata; assembly: GCA_911387785.2. Classification (NCBI taxonomy): domain Eukaryota; kingdom Metazoa; phylum Arthropoda; class Insecta; order Hemiptera; family Pentatomidae; genus Aelia; species Aelia acuminata. Next base: position 66,454,127 of record OU426983.1, on the reverse strand, counting down.
ATGATGAGAACGGCGGCGAGGAGGTGGGCGATAGGTCTTACCTTCGTTGTCGATCACGTCTTTCGACCATGTAATACGGCGCTGATTGGCTGGGGGGCGACAGTTCCCCATGATACACCAGCCAAATACAGTTTCAAGGGCGATGGGTCCGCCCTGAGATACGGGAGCGATACCCAGAATGATGAGGGGAAGGACGTCTATACCTAACAGGAGGTCAATCTCCCCTGGTTGACACAAGGAAGGGTCGGCGAGTGGCAACTGGGTAATATGCGGCCAAGGGGACAAATCTACGTGCGAAGTAGGAAGAGTGTCGGTTATTTTCTTAATAACAAAGAGCCGTACCCTAAGTGACAAGGAGTTCGGGACTTCTAGGGAGGCGGTAGTATACCCTGGGCAAGAAATGTTTGAAGGGCCCCCAAGAACATTAACTCCGACGGGCGAGGGTGTGACAGGCAGCCCTAGGCGAGAGGCGGAATCGGCGGTGATGAAGCTTACCTGGCTTCCGGAGTCAAGAAGGGCGCGGAGAAGCTTGGGAGGATAAATAGGACGTCGAACCGCAATCTGCGCAGTTGGAAGGAGAGCAGGCGAAAAATTCCCAAAGGAACCTAATAACGTTAACGGCGGAAAGGAGTTGGTGCTTACATCAGGAGACGGCGAGCGGCACTGGCGAATAGGACAGCGGCTGGGAGACGGCGCAGAAGCATGGTGGTTGAATGGCGCGTCACTCCTACTCGATGAGCGGTGGACAGGGTTAGCAATGGTTATCGGCGAGGGTTGATCATCTGGGCGAGCAGGAGCGAGAGCGGGAGTGTCGGCGACGGTAGGTAGTCAATTATCGTGACCGGCGGCCCCTAATGTAGGTGATCGGCGAGCAGGTGAGGTTCCATGCGGTGGAGAAGGCCCCCTCGAAGATTCATTGTGATAGGGGCGGAAGGACCCCCCCGGATGGTGATAAGAAACGGGGGCAGCGAACGGCGAAGGCGGCGAATTTTCATAGGACCTTCGGGCATGATCATGGGAATTAGGCGAACGTCTTTGTGAGCCCCGTGGAGGAGATGGCGGTGCCGCGTGGAACACCGGTAGAGGCGGCGAGGAGCGAGGTCCTTGCGAACGGACCGGGGGGCGTTGGGCCGAATAGCGGCGCGGCTGAGAAGTTCGGACGGTGGGAGAAGCTGGCCGGGGTGAACTAGGCGGAGAGCGCGGACCCGCCTCTGGGCGCGAGGATTCCGAAAACCCCCTATGTAACAAAGTATGATGAAATTCCTGACAGTTATGACAGCGCTGGCTAGACTGACATTGATGTTGTGAATGGGCCCCCAAACAGTTATAACATAGCCCTGATCGGCGAATAAATTGTAATCGGTCCCGGCCGGAGAGTTCCTTGAATTCACGACAGTGGTAGATGTTATGGGCCTCTCGACAGTAAGGACATTGAATACTGGAGGCGAAGGCACGCGCTACGCGATTGACAGGGCGCGGTGGTTGGCGAATAGGCGAAGCTTCCCGTTTCCTAGGGGGAGGTGATCCGGAAACGGAAGTGGACGCTATTTGGAGACGGTTGATGTAACCCAACAAATCGGTGAGGGTAGGAAAGTCTTCGGGATGGTGAAATTTGAATTCCTTCTGCGTGACCGGATCTAGACTGCGGAACGCCATGAAATATAATAAATAATCGCTTAGATTCGGAATAGCCATTGATTTTAATTGTTGCCCCAATTCAGAATAGATCTTTAAATATTTCTCAAGAGCTTCGGGAGATGGGCGTGAAATCGGCGGGAAATTCAACATATCCGTCAGGATACGGGCGGCGAGAGTCGATGCGTTATCGTAACGCTTGGTCAATGCGTCCCAGGCAATAGCATAATTGGAATCTAAATTGTCTAAATGACCTATGACGGATAGAGCCTCGCCCGATAGACAACTCTTTAAATAAGTAAGCTTCATCCCATAAGCATCACTTAAACTATCATTATAGTGAACGATAGGGAGGTAAGTAGTTTTAAAAATTTGGAATTGAGAAATATCCCCGTTAAAAGTGGGCAAATTGAGTAAGGGAAGTCGCATTTCCGTGAACCGGTGAGCTGAGGGAGGAACTGGTGACGCGGATGCCGATCGGTCAGGCACTCTAGACTCTAATTCTATGATATCGAATTGCGCTTTTATGAATTGTTCCTCCACATCTTCGGGAACCCCTTGATCTAAATTGAAACATTCCTCGACAAGGGAGTTGAAAGTTACTCGCATCTCTTCTATTAATTGATTTAATTTTTTAATGAAAACCTTTGATACTTGGAAATCCCGGCGATCCAATGCCTCTTTACATTTTTCGGAAAAGGTAAAAAATTGTTCTAATGATTTTATCAGAATGGCCTTACGGGCACTCACCCCTAAATTATTTGATTTACGGCGATTTCCCATGATTACAATTACAATATACAAAAGAAAACGGGGTGCTGAAAAGAATTACAATGTTAGAGATAATATAAGAATTAAAGTAATAAAAATGATGATAATAGTAACAATAGAAAATAATAGAGCTAAGAAGAGTGAGAACTTATCTTAATACTCAGAACACAATGACTCACAAAAGAAACAGAACAACAATGATGATTCAGCTTTACCAGGAATGACTCTAGACAATGGCGAAACAAGTTTTCTGAAATGTAAACAAGTCTCTCAGCGGTTAAATAATATTTAATTTTATTAATTAAACTCCCGGGTTTCGGCACCAAAATGTTCAATAGGGCGTTAATATTAAAAATAATGATGAAGGAGAATGATAAAAAAAGAAGAGCGGTGAAATTACAGAGAGAGAAAAACAAAACTTTTATTCTTAAGGAAAAATACAATTAATAAACAGCTCGAGCATTAGATAAAATGAAATAAAATAAAGCTGAACCATATGACACTTCTAATAACAACAATAACTTAAAAGGTTATGAATGAATAAAGATGAAGAAAAAAAAAGAAACTAGAATTCTTGAAATTAAATGAAACTTAGCACTAACAATTTTACAATGAATTAAGGCCTTAGAGCATGTTAAGAAATGATCATGAAACATTTAAGAAAATTAAACAGAGATAAAGAAAACCAGACTGATTGACAGAGCTCTGTATTCTAATCCACTCCTGGTGATTAAAATAAATAGCTATTAAATACGGCGAACAAACCCACTAGTGTTTCTGAAGGCGAACTTAACTTCCGGTGAACTGAAACTCATAGAGATATGCTTGGGTTGCACAATCTCCAACGTTGACCTCTCTTCTGCTCTGAGTCAATTCTTTGAAGAAAAATGGCAATTGCATATAGTAAGATCTTACTTACGTGGTCGACTCGCAATCTGACCAAAGATAACACCTGCGTCGTGATGGCGGCCGGTGGCAGGATGATTGAGAGATGGAGATCTTAACGTGACGGCGGTCGACAGCAGAGTGACTCGGAGTGGGGAGGACGCACGTGGCGGTAGACATCCGACAGCTGATTTTCATAGCCTTCTTAACTTGCACTTAAGCTACGCACTTACAATAAGTTAGGAGGCATTGGATGGCGGGAAACATTGTTTTTAAATTCAAACAGTCTGAGACTGAACACCTACGTTGTTTCATATACATAAAGAGGGCGGGTAAACGAAAGATCTGGCGCATTACACGACTTTTGCATTCCACTCTCAGTATTAGACAAAAAACGGACTTTAGTTTTTGAAAATGGTGTTTTTTAATGCCACCGCGAGAGAATCATAAAACGTTTTTCCTCAATGACAATTTCTTTTGTGTATCATATTAGAAAGTGGGTAACGTCGGAAGTTCTTCACACAGTGGAGCACCAAGAATGAAGGTGGTCCAAGTCAAGGGCCCCCGGTATTTCCGGCGATTCCTTTGAAATATTGTATATTATTTTTTGGGGGGATATTATAGAAATAAAAATCGACGGGATATCATAGATAGAAATTGATTGACCGCTTTTACATTTGACGCCATGTGTTTGGACCGAAATTAATTAAATTATCATCCATGAAGAAAATCATAAAAAAAAAAAAAAAAAAAAAAAAAAAAAAATCCTATTTTGTTACTTATATATAAAATTCCTAACCAGTCCAATTCATTTCCTGAATCAAAGTAATTTGTTTCAATATTTCATCTCCGAAAAGCTTAATGTAAAAGTCACACAGAGACATAAATTGGGTGCGAATCATGGTAAACCTCTCTTTCCAATTTAGATTCTTCTGGTTTCATATTACCTCACAAAAGATTTCCTAAATACAATCATAAGGACCACAAAGGGTTTTTCTAAAAATGTTTTCTACAGAGCACTACGGTACCTCTTCATCTCGTTACTTCTTATTTATCGACTTTACTTTCTTTCTTTTCGCCAAGGGATATATTTTAGATTCAATTTTCTTTAGATTCCGAAACTCTTTCACGAAAAATACATTAGTCGAGGAGAAAGCAACAAAGTACTTTAGCGTAGCAAGAGAGGTGCACCATAGAATAAGAAAATCATATCATAACAGACTGAGTAAACTAATAAACGATATGATCCCTCTCCCCCACACACTCTCCCTCCCTCTCTCTCTCTCTGTATACTTATTTATTATACTAGTTACATCATTTTTTTATTTTTATTTTGAGTCTATTTTTGGTTAAAGTTTGTTTGACAACTTTACATCTTAGATGTAAATTATCAACACAAAGAAAAAAAAAACACACACAGCTCATTCCATTAGACAGTATCTTTAGTTTGGCTTGATATTTCTTAAATTCAGATGACAAAGCTTCATGAAAATTCATTGATAAAAACAATCAAATATGTTATGTAGGTTTTACTCTGTTTATGAGTGCAGGATGTTAAAAGAGTTTTTATGCCATGAAAGGTTATATCCCTGTTTTATTAAAATCCAAAAGGTTCTTAAGTGGTTGGAATCAGCTGAAGTGCCATATTCAAGACGTACTGTACTTACTCAGATGAGCATATTTTCGCTTCCTTTCCCGTGGTCTCTTTTAAATAAAATATTTTTCACTATATTGGAATATACTTTTTTTGTTCATAGTTTGACCAATATTTTTAAAACATATAATTAGGATTAAAAGTGGTCAAGATATTTGCCTTCCCTAAAAAAGTGTAATTACCATAAAAAAAAATATATATGTAATTACCATGAATCAAATTGTTTTTGAAGTGTTGGAACAAAAAATAGGGAGTGATTTGAGTTGTTGACAATATTCACATGCCGTTTCTTTAAAATCATTATATGACCCAAAAATTATTAACATCTACAGGTATAGATAAGGGACCTGGAACAGAATGGCCCTTATCTTCTTTTCAATTTTCTTCAATATTTATTTTATAAAGAAAACAGTCCTGATAACGGTACGGTGGTGTATAAATATTAAATCAGGAATATCCTGGAACAAAATAATGAATGAAAAACTGAAATAAAGAAAACAACAACAAAAGAATGCGGTCTGAATGATTGAATATTTATACAGTTCATCTTATCGTACCGGGATCAGCAAAAAGTGAGGGGGGTTGAATCTGAAAAAATAGAGACAGATTTTGTACTGAAATAACTCGGAGAAATGCAGGATAATAATTCAAGAGAGAGGACGGGGAAAATAATGGTTGGCCGAGTGAAAAAAAAAAGGGGGGGGGGGAGAAGCTACAGTTCTATGGTTATATGGAAGCTGAGAGTAGGGGGTGAAATATAGGCTGGAGCGGGGGTATAGGTTCCCAAACGGGCAGAATAGCCAATCCTCGCACCAATGAAGAAAACGAGAATTCTGATTGATGAAGTGGAAAAAATTGGTGGAAACAACTGCATCCCTTGATATGCTACAACCCTCATATCTTAGCCTAACTTGATATATTAAATGTTAGGGCAAATTTTAATTGCTTCAATTTGTAAGAAAATGAAACTTTTTTTTTTTTTAAACTATTTAATTAGAAGATAAAAGATTCGACCACGGCCGGGAATCGAACCCAGGTCCTCTGCATCTACACTCACTCAAAAAAGTTTCCATACATTTTGTTTTTCTTTATCTCTTCTACTAATGTATTAATTTTATTAGTTTTATTAATTATCAAGATAGAGTAGGGGCAAAGGTGCATTAATATGATAACAAGTTAATGTTGGATCACTCATCCCATAGCTGAAATGTAAACAACTTTAATCCGGAGGCCAAGAAAGTTTCCATACACCAATAATATCTTACTGCTAATTCCATTAAATATCTTTATTTTATCCCTAAACCATTATTCCATTGTCGCAATAATAATTTCAATGTTTAGTTAAGGTTCAGCCTCCCTTGAATCATCATCATGCGGGTAGAGCGGTGCATTCGTGACCAAATTGTGTTGTTAAGAAATCAAGGATTTTCTTTGCGAAAAATTGGAAGTACACTAAATAAATCGCACGCAACTGTGCAGTATGTGTTGAATAGACATAGTGAGTTAAAAACGTTGGAGGACAGACCGCGTTCAGGCCGCCCAAGAAAATTGAACAGGATTCATAGGAGGAATTTACTGAAACAGGTGCAAGAAAATCCTTGTACAAGTGCAACATCCTTAGCTAGTGGGCTTCAAAGAGATTACGAAGTACAAGTTAATCCAGAAACTGTCCGAAACGTCCTGAAAAACGAAGGTTTTCATGGACGAATTGCAAGGAAAAAGCCCTTTATAAACAAAACAAATAAGAAGAAGAGGATGGTCTTTGCCATGGAGTATGTAAATAAGTCGGAAGCATTTTGGGATACTGTTATATTTTCAGACGAATCCAAAGTCAACCTTTTTGTGCCAGATGGAAGGTGCCGTGTCTGGAGAAAAGACAAAGAAGCTCTTATTTCAAAAAATTTGCGACCAACCTTTAAGCATGGCGGTGGAGGTGTAATGGTTTGGGGGTGTATGAGTGCATCGGGAGTTGGAAATCTCGTTTTCATTAATGGGATAATGGACCAGCATGTATTCCTTAATATTCTAAAAAGCAATTTGAAAAGTTCTGCTGAAAAACTTGGACTTATGCGAAAGTTTATTTTTCAGCAGGACAACGACCCGAAGCATACTGCCAAGAAAGTAAAGGAATGGCTAATACACAATGTTCCAAAACAGTTGCATACTCCTCACCAATCACCAGACATGAATCCCATAGAACATTTATGGGATGAAATGGAACGGCGTGTGAAAAATCATGTTGTTCGAACTAAAGAAGATCTTAAAGCCGCTCTATTGGCAGAATGGAATTCCATTAGCAGTGATGTAACTAAAAAACTTGTCCATAGTATGAAAGGTAGACTAATTGAAGTTTTAAGGGCAAAGGGTGGCTCCACAAGGTATTAAAAAGTAAACTATACAAAGTTTGTATAATATTTTCCTCATGTATGGAAACTTTTTTGACTTATTTTTCTTTGATATTATTATTATGATGTTGTTATAAAAAAATTGCAACCAATGTTTACGTTATTTTTCATAATTCAAATAGGTAAATAAAACTATATAAAAAAATGGATTTTTTTCATAGCTTTTCCCCCCCAAAAAATGAAATTTTTGTTTGTATGGAAACTTTTTTGAGTGTGTGTATGTACGTCGCAGCGCTCTTACCACTGCTAACCGTGGGGCCCTACCACTCTTTTCCCCGTCCTCTCTCTTTAATTATTCTCAAGCATTTATTTCAGTACAAAATCTGTCTATTTTTTCAGATTCTACCCGGCCGTGGTCGAATCTTTTATCTTCTAATTAAATAGTTTAAAATTATAAATTAATAATCTAACGATAACTATTGACTAATTAGAAACTTTCTCTTTTTACTTAACCTTTATAAATAGTTTCTGTGGTATTATTGTTCGAAAAACTCCTAAAAAAATAAGTTTTGAACACTAAAATCACAAAACGTAATGCCCTATCAATCTATTAAAAAATCATCAACCATGTGCATATCTCATGCATTAATAACATCGTATGTCAAAAGTCAGCTATTTTCAGTTGCAACAGCGCTGAATGCGTAATGCTGAAAGCAGTAAAAGTAGTAGTTATAAACATGAATTTTTTAACAATAACGTCATAAATCAAAAGAACCTGTTTAAATTTAAAATACCTATACTATATTTATTCTTCTTATAATATATATTTTTCTGTTCAAAAATTTTTTTGGGAATAAGACTCTTTATTTGATAGCATTAGATTCTGTCTCATTCCAGACAATAGTAATATTAAGAAATCAGTTATTATCGAAAAACTGTCTCCTTAATCAGAGGCTCATATTTATGTCTATTCATATCTATATATGAATTATACAGTAAGGGAAAGTATTGCGATCGTGAAAAATGTTGACTTCCGGTTTTCAATGGAAATACACTTTTTGGTGTCTCCTGAGTCCAAATAACAGGAACGCACACTTTTATTGCAGATATCCCTTCAAATGTTGTGGTTTTATTGATAATTACTTTCTTAAAGTTATTTTCAGAGAAATCTGCCGAAAAAATTCCTGATTAATTTCTATTGACTGTCTTTGTATGCAGACATTTACTTTAATGAAGGTTCTCACAATAGGAAGCTCTGATGCCTTAAATTTTTTAAGACCTTATATTAAGATCTGTTGGGTTAGATGATTTCATTATTTTTTGCACCAACAAAATATTAACAAAAATATTTTTCAAATTGAGAACAAGTTTTATCACGTAAATATATACAGCAGCCTCCTTTTCACTACTATTTTTTTAGTTATTTTTTCGCTTGTTTCTAAATGAAATTTTAATATTTAACGTAAGAAGTGGTAGGAGTACATGACGACAAATTTTTGCTTTCTTATTTTAGTTATAAGTATTCTGTTACATACTAAAATTTAATATATTCATAAGCAAAATCTAAATATTAAAAACTACGACAACACTCATTAAAATTTATCAAAGGAATGATTTTTATTGTTACAATATTTATTTAAATATAGTAAACTGTAAGCAGGCAGTAGAACGTATTTCGTAAAGCAGTACTTAACGATATTTCATTTTATAAAACTGAAATAGACGTAAATTATAATATTTAGGCTAAAGTCGCATAAATAAAAAACTTAAATATCATAAATAATTAATTTTCCCGTTATTCTTGCAACCGCATGTTTGAGAAGATACAGTATATTCGAAGATAATTGGCTTGACGAGGAAGGGCATCTAGTTAGTGGATTGCTCCACTTACTACTGAATTATATTTTTATTGTTAGAATATTTATTTAAATATAGTAAACTGTAAGCACACAGCAGAAAGTATTTCGTAAAGCAGTACTATACGATTTTTCATTTTATAAAATTGAAATAGAGGTCAATTATAATATTTAGGCTAAAGTCGCAAAAATAAAAAACTTAAATATCATAAATTTTAATTTTCCCGTTATTCTTGCAACCGTAGGTTTGAGAAGATACAGTATGTTCGAAGATAATTGGCTTGACGAGGAAGGACATCTAGTTAGTGGATTGCTCCACTTACTACTGAATTATATTTTTATTGTTAGAATATTTATTTAAATATAGTAAACTGTAAGCACGCAGCAGAAAGTATTTCGTAAAGCAGTACTTTACGATTTTTCATTTTATAAAATTGAAATAGAGGTCAATTATAATATTTAGGCTAAAGTCGCAAAAATAAAAAACTTAAATATCATAAATTTTAATTTTCCCGTTATTCTTGCAACCGTAGGTTTGAGAAGATACAGTATATTCGAAGATAATTGGCTTGACGAGGAAGGACATCTAGTTAGTGGATTGCTCCACTTACTACTGAATTATATTTTTATTGTTAGAATATTTATTTAAATATAGTAAACTGTAAGCACGCAGCAGAAAGTATTTCGTAAAGCAGTACTTTACGATTTTTCATTTTATAAAATTGAAATAGAGGTCAATTATAATATTTAGGCTAAAGTCGCAAAAATAAAAAACTTAAATATCATAAATTTTAATTTTCCCGTTATTCTTGCAACCGTAGGTTTGAGAAGATACAGTATATTCGAAGATAATTGGCTTGACGAGGAAGGACATCTAGTTAGTGGATTGCTCCTGTGTTTGATGATCATTAAATATAAAGCCGCAGGAATTGAAATTTGAAGGATACATCAGGCGGAGATTGAAGGTTAAATTGTTAATTTCAATCGTCTTGGAGCCTAGATCGAGCCATCTAATTAATTTGCCTAAAATAGTAACACCCGCCCTAACACTCTTAATCTAACCAGTGTGCCAACATCGTTACTGGTGAGTGGGAGCCTCTCATCGAATATTCCTCTCAATTTCACGTTTCTTATATTCTGTTTATAAATCAAGTGAAGGTTGTAAACACTTCATTAGTTTCCATTTTTATGAAAGGTCTCCATCGTTAAAAATATTTTTAAAAGTTCGTTAGTAACTTATTTTTCACTGGGATTTGTTTACTTGAAGGTTTTATCTCTTAAAGCCCTAGCCCCATAATAACAACAAAATAATATACGAAGATAGAAATGTTTTTACCTCCTTCTTTATATATTTATTTCTTTATGCTATTCTGTTATTCTTAAGGGACTTAGTTTATTTTTTATTTTACCTGTTTTGAGTTTCAGTCCTACTGTAGAATCCCGATGGTTCGTACTGTCAAGAGACCGAGAGTAAAATACGAATTATCGAGTTACAGTACCAGTCAAAAGTTTAGACTCACTTGTATATAATTCACAATCTTCAAGTTTAAAAAAATAATTGTAATCAAGAGATAAAATTTCAAAAATTATATGATTGTTTCGAATACAATCTGTATAAATAAAGATGAAATTCTGTTTGTTTGTTTTTTGTTTGTTCTTTATAGAAATCCATACCGTTTGTCCTAAATTCTCCAAATGCCGCTCAGTGGTTCTTTCATACCAGGTGCAAACACCTGTCCATATTAAAATTGCATAACTTCAGCCAATCTCTGGGTAAATTCGGAGTCGAAAAAAATCTCATTTCTGTCCTAACGAACTTTTCTTGACCCACGGCTTTTCTCGTTGTTTTCTAAATACCCTGGGTGAAACCGGGATATACAGCTAGCTATTAATAAATTTAAAATAAAAGTATAGTTGGTATATTGTTCAATAAATAAAATGTTGTTATTTATTTGTTTTACAAAATCTAAGGGTGAGTCTAAACTTTTGACAGGTAACGTATGTACAAAGGATATAGGTAGGACATTCCTATATATAGCTTTGCCTGACATGGATCACTTCTAAATCAACATAGGATTTTGCTAAAAAGTGATACACACAGCTAGATTTGCCATTTTAGGAGTAATCGACGGCTAATTTATCTCTGGAAAAGATTTTATGGTTTAGAAACATAAAGTTTCAGAGAGTTTTCTATTAAGGAGGTCTTAATTTTTCAGGCCCATGTATGTTGGTGGCTAACAAAATGGTTGCTTGTTCTTTACGTTGCCACCATGACACTTTTCTTACAAAAAAAAATACAATTAGGAAGTTATTGGAAACACAATTCTGTAATCTATATGTATATAAATATACATATAGATTATAAAATTGATTTTTTACAAAGCTATGAAAATAAACCACGGTATAGGAAAACCAATTTAAACGCACTGAAATATTTATAGTATTTCTATGGAATGGACATTGAATAATAAAGAAAGGAAACTCTATTCCTATATTGACTATGAACTGCGTATTTTACATCAATGAATTGATAAAGCTATTATTTGAAATACGCAGCCATGCATATAAAAGGGAACACGTTTAATTAAATGTTACTAATTAATTTTAACGTTACTGTTATGAATAGGCAAAGGCATTGCTTAGATTCTTAAAAATGTCAAAAGCTGAATCAAATAAATAAGTGCTTTTGGAGTAACAAAACGTTCGATGACGGATCGTGATTATTTTTTTTTTCTTCAAAATATCGGCTTCGATTAACTACAAAATAAATAATGAGAGATTTTTGTATGCAATAATATCTAGTTGGAGACTAACTATTCAAAGTACTATATTGAACTTATTAACTATTTTACTATATTTGAAATGTAGTGAAATCTTCAATAGTTAAACCTTATTTGTAAAACTATAATAACATGGAACACAATGAATAACACAGATGTTTGGAGCCATAAAGGTGAGGTACAGGTGGCAATGGAACTGTTCGAATTAATCCCGAGGACTATATAGCCTGATTTAGTGTGCTGTGCTGTACGTTGTACATGAGGGACGACATGTAGCAAGAGGTACCTTCTGTGTTGCATGGTGCCATTTTAGGGGCCATCCAGAAGCTTTACCAAGTCTAACAGTAAGACCTAAAATCCACTGAGCTTTCCAACGAAAAGAGAAACATCTATTAGTATGGAAAACAGCTAATAAGTTGTAATATAAAATTATATTCTCTGACTCTCAGAGCATTTTTGTAGCGTTTTTGAAAATTCTGACGATAATCAACAATACGGTCGTAATCTAGATATATATCTATATATACAAATACATCTATCTCTATATCTAGATATATAATCTAGATATTGACCTCCTTAAAACTCCCATCCTATCCGATCCTAACAAGTCATAATATTCCGAAAACAAAAACACTTCAAAAGCCTATATGTATAAAAAAGTGTATTTCTGTTTCAATTTATATATGAACTTGCATGCCGAAAAATATAATACAAAATGATTATATTTCTAATAAGCTACGAGAAAAAAACTTTTTTTTTTTTACTGAATAGCTGAGAGTATAATCCTCTTTGTTTGTTCTAATGTTACCATTTCATAATCTCTGCATAGAAAGAATAGTATGTTAAGATGTCACAACTGTGGGCCTGCAGCCCAGCAGGATAATGTTTTGTTATTTCACGATAGAATCAAACTTACTAAAATTAGGGAAGTGACTTAAAATTAAGGAAAAATAATATGCAGAGCAAGTAACAAGTCAGTTGTGGGGAATGTACATAAAGGTAAAGGAAATGATGTGCAGGTCCAGGTAAGGGTTGTGAGGGTGAAGCCCTCCCGTCACAACCGGCTGGATCCGTCCATTAGAAATCAAAGGAGTGATGTTCCGTTTTATTAGTCTCTGTTTTTCTAGGCTGTTGTAAGATGTGTTCATTTCTTGTCATACAGATTATGAATCTTCTAAATAAGCTTTAAATTTTAACTGCTTAGATTACACAAAAAATAAGAAAGTTATAAGTTATTAAGAGTTATTGTATATAATACACAGACCTCCGAACTCAATATCCATTGTGTCTAATAAAAGTATATTTGTATGTTCTTTGTATTGCTTACTGTTAATAAAGAAGTTTGTTCCTTTTGTCAGTTAAAATTTATAGCTACTGTAAGATTATTACGATTCCAGTTAACTACTAAAACAATATAATTTCCTTTTTACTGTGGTCTATGCTTGATACAAATTTATTAATGTTTTGCAAGTACATTATAAAAAATTAAAAATACCCTACGTGTTTACTATTGTTATTTTAAATGTATTTTTATAATATATTATTTATAATTAAAAGACTGTTTTTATTTCTATAGGAGTCTCTTCAATCTGAAAGATATCCTGCTTCCCGCGCTAAGAGGGAACTCAACAGTAAAGCGTACCCAGGACGCCGTCCGCATCAAAATCACCGGATATATATGGCAAGATAAGCAGGCACTCGGTTGGGAAGCAGTTCATTCCGAGCCATTTATCAGATAGTCCACAGCTAGCTCCTATAAACTTTATGCCGCCAAGTTTCCCGCTTTAAGCAGGGCTTGGTAAATATTCCACAGGTGTTAAAAAATGGTGATGAAGAGTATAAATTAACTAAGTATTGAAAAAAAAAAGCCTAACCTGTTCATAAAAGTCTAAACAAAATTAAAATATATCGTGATAAGATTCTACTCTTGATTTCATGTCCTTAATTATGATAAAAACACTTTATAACATTCCTCATTCAAAATTGTTTCTTGTCAGTCCACAGAAATTTAAATGAATACAAAAAAAATTGCAAATGTGTGTGGATACAGTTTAGGTATGGCATTGTTGAATTTTCTTCATTCTTGGTTTAGAGTTCCTTTATTGATGAAAGAAGATCCCTCATCTATCTCTTTTTTATACTTCTTCTAATATGCATGTCTTTTATGAGTCTGAAAAAAATAGTTCGCACCGCACGCGATATACTCAGTGATTATAATCCAGTTTATGGAGTTTTGTTATTCAAATTTTAACAAGCTGCTGCAATTTTAAACCTATATATAATTTCAAAGAGAAAAATTAGGTCAGTTAAATTTTACCCAGTTATTAATATTTTTTTGCCAAAAAATAACTAGATAATCTTAACAATTCGTTATTTGTTTGTTTAACGTCACTTTGTGTCACTAAGGCTAACAGGACAATACTTCAGTAGGAATACTAATTTTGCCAGGTATATGTATAATTAGGATGATAATGAGTACCTAACATCATACAGGCTCGGGGCCTCTATTTTACGTCCTATCGGAGGGACAACGTAGCCAAGGATTTTTTACTCCCTTACAAAAATCCTAGGGCCCCTGCGGGACGCGACCTTTAGAGCATTGTAGGTTGCTATGCTAACCACTACACCACAGGTGACCAGTTTTGAGCTAAAAAAAAATCGTTGGAGTAGGAATTAAATGTCCTAACCGGTTTTATTTTTACGTTAGTTATTTTATAAATTGAAGCCTTATAAATGAAGCATGTTAACTTACTTTAAAAAAAATAAATGAAATAAACCCCCTTTTTAACGTTTTGACGGTATCAGCTTTATTTTTATAAAACTAAAATGTCAACATCTGATAGTTGAATGATTAAAATGAAATTTTTCTTAGAGCAAAGTCTCTAGATTTATGGCTTTGATTAATTTATTAGTGTGTTAACTCATCAGATCCTAAATTGGTAAGAAGCGAGTAAACACTTTCCATTAAAAGGTACAATTATAATATATAGTGCCAACTAATAACCCCCACTCTCCTTTCCACTGTCAAAAAAAAAAAACCTGCTAATTAATAATAGTTGAAATATATTATAATTCCACCAGAAACTGCATAATAATGTCAATTTTAATAGCTGAAGTGTACATTAATTTTTTTTTATTTGTTTCAATTAACTAATTACCATAAAGCAACTGATCAGGTAAAAGGCTAAACTGTGGTAGTACAAGCTAGTAATGGCGGAAGGTTATGTTTGCAACCTGATTGTAAACATCAAGTGAAGACTGGCCAGGGCCTGAGAAAAATATAGTTTACTTTTGGAAGTAGTTTGTGAGCATCTCAATGATTTATTGTGCTGAATAAGGTTGGTAAAAAATTCATTTCATATTTTAGGACATAGTGTTGTAATATTTTCTCGTAATGATTGTTCAGTCTTAAATTGTTTTGAACTTAAAACCGAGGTTTCCCGCCATCCAATGCCTCCCAAACTTATTTGTTTAGCGTAAGCTCAAGCAAGAAGGCTATGAAACAGCTGTCGGATATCAACCACCACGTGCGTCATCCCCACCCCGACTCATTCTGCTCTCAAGGCTGGAACCGAACGCATCCTCTGTCTACCTATGGAACCTCCTCTGTCTACCATTTGGAGCTAAATGCCCGCCTTCCCATCTGGCTCTCTGCGCTGCACCTCTCCCAGATTTGGAGTTGTATGATCACTAATTACGAGAGTTTGATTGCTAGCCAAATTTGTGAGTACTCTTTCACTTTCTTCTGAATAATCCAGGAGCCTATCTTCAAGCTGTTTTGTTCGCAGGTGAATTGTTCACTGATATCAGAGTGTAGTTCGCCAATGAGGTCTCATTAGGGAAGCTGCTTGTTTGTTCGACTATAGTTAAAGACAATTGAATCAAACTATCATTCATATTTCCTTGTGGTGGCCATCCACTTTTTCTTTGTTTGTCATTCTCTACGTTACTCTTTTTAAATGTTATCGAAAAGGCCTTTTAGTTGTAAATTTTTGTTTATTAAATAGATATTATATATATATTCACTGATCACATGTTTCTTATTGACTTTCATTAATTTACATATGCCATTTTATTTTCTTTATTCAAGGTATAGATATATAAGCATTGTTCTTTTATTTCTATTTATTTTCTTAACCATTTCAACTAAATCATTCAAATGTTCTGTTTCTTTTATTCTATAATAAATGTGTGTATTATGTAAGTTTATCAGTTTTATTATAATAAAATTGTAATAATTATTACATTATAAGTTTATTTAACTTCACCCTATTTTTATTTCATTGCTTAAACAATGATCTTCTTAATAACTTTTTTTTTTTTAGGGGTTTGGAATGATATTCGTTTTTTGGTGTTAACTTCTGTTCCTATTTTCCTATTATAATAATTGTTAAAACTTAATTATATTTCAATAATATCTTAACTAATGAGGCCAATTTGATTTAAATTTCTGTAGAAAAAAAATATAATGTTAAAAAGTAGGTGTCATTCCTTTTTCTTCTATTTTTCTGAATCCTTTATTTATTTATGCTAAGCCTTGCTTTCAGTTAACAATAGAACATCATTTTTCCATACTTACTTTACTTTGAAAACACCCGTAATAATTTGTTTTTCAATATTCTTTTGTGTTAGGAATATTACAGCTATACTTTTTATAGTAATTACTAGTGGACATGGCCATTGACCCGTTGCTCTGGCTCAGTAGCTATAATACATTGAATTAATGATATCCTAAT
Organism: Aelia acuminata; assembly: GCA_911387785.2. Classification (NCBI taxonomy): domain Eukaryota; kingdom Metazoa; phylum Arthropoda; class Insecta; order Hemiptera; family Pentatomidae; genus Aelia; species Aelia acuminata. The sequence goes on along the minus strand of OU426983.1, from coordinate 66,437,465 downwards.
CTTTTTATACAATCAAATCAATAGGATTGAGAATAGGAAGTTAGGCGGAATTTAAAAGTCTATGGTAAAGAATTTAGGAGGGTTAAATTTTTTATTTTTTACTTCTCTTATTTGACTATAGTATGAATTCATTCGTTAAACACTACTTATAAAAACATTTAAAAATTGAATTTATGAAAGAGATAATGTTAATTTATAACTATTTATAATGATAAATTACTTTTTTTTTTTTTGGAGGCCAATAACAGGACATTGAGGTCAATAATCAAGAACGCCATTGACCCAATAAATGGAGAGGGTGAGAAATCAAAAATAAAAGAGGACATTGCGCAGTGGTCTGCCACATTCAAGGGCCTTTTAGATATGGAGCAAGTGAATCCTGCGGATTTTGATGAGGCCGTAGGTAAGTTCCTAAATTTTCTTAAGGAAATAAATGCGGAACTACCAGGCCCCCAGCACCCCGCCATAAAGTTTTACAGAATGAGAAAAAAAAAGAAAACCAATATGGCTGACAAGGGTGCTGGGAAAGTCTCTAATCCGCAGAGGGCGAACAAAGCAGACAGGAGTCGTCGGCAGCAACAGTATCAATATGAAGTTGCATAGTATAATTATTATAATAAAAGGAAAAAAGTAGTGCAGAATATTATGAATGCTGACGCTCCTAAGCAATGTCCTCTAAAAGTGGCGGAAATCGAGAAACATTATAAAAGCCTCTTTGAGACCGAAAATCTCCGTAAGCGTGCGGAATATGAAAAAGCAGCCCCGATGCCAAATATTATGTCCATAAATATTGAAGCAATCAAAAAAGCAATAAAATCTACGTCTATGGACACATCGGCGGGGCCCGATGGCGTGTTAATCCGCACCATAAAGTATTTTGATGTCTCACATATTTTCAAAACAATTACGGAGATAATGCTGAAGGTGGCCTATGTACCAGAACAACTTCGGCAAGGGCGCACAATTCTAATATACAAAGGAAAAGGAGAGGCAAATAATATATCATCGTGGAGGCCAATAACGATCTACTCAATTGTGCGCCGAATTATAGAAAAAGTTCTGGACCAAGAACTGAGGAAGCAGGTCACCTTCCACAGGAATCAAAGAGGTTTTATAAAGGGACTTCCGGGAACGCACGTCAACGCGAGGATTATAGACGCAATATTAAAGGATGCAAAAGCTAAGAAGAACGATTGCGCAGTCGCCTTCCTCGACGTTGTTGGAGCGTTTGACAATGTTGGGCATTCACACATAATTAACTCGTTGGAAGCGAGAGGTGTGTCACCGGATCTCAGGAATGTGATTTCGGCTCTCCTTAGCACAAATAGAATTAGGATTAATATCGGTGCCCACACGACTAGCCAAATCAAAGTGCTGCGAGGAGTGCCCCAAGGTGGCCCCTTGTCATCGTCGCTCTTCAATTTAGCCATTGATCATCTATACCGCGACCTGTGCGACGAAAATTTCTCCAAAAAGTTTGACTATAAGCTAAAAAGAGACCACGATTTTGTGGTCCTCACAGGTTTCGCGGATGATCAGGCTGTGTCGGCGCGGGACAAGGGGGCGGCAGAAAGAGTGATTAGCAGCATACAGAGGAACCTCGCGGAGATTGGTTTGGCGATAAATCCTCAAAAGAGTGTGGGCATAGTCTTAAATAAGGGAGAGCTGGAGGTGGCAGTGCTCTCTCTCGAGAATGGAGACGGCATTCAGACATTAAAACAAGGCGAAATTATTAAGTATTTAGGATGCACCTTCTCGGGAGAGCTACTGTTTGCAGAGGATTCGGTGACAAAATTAAACAAAAACCTCGATAAGCTGGTTACCTCTTGCTTGTTGAAGCCCGAACAAAAGCTCAACATTGTCAACCAATATCTGTTCCCGGGTCTCACTTACCCTCTCCAAACTGCGCCTTTAACAAAGCTGCGTCCGGAAGTGTTGGAAGGAATCGACACCATGATCCGTAGGAGCGTGAAGGCCATAATTGGTCTTCCTGCTAACACCTCCACGGCGATGTTGTACGCTCCCAGGAGGTACCGAGGATTGGGTTTGATCCGCTGCCAATGGGAAGCTCCTCTTCAGCACTGGTCCATTGCTCAGCGACTGTCCAATGTGCCGGATGCCTTGTTCCAATCTACATTTGATTACTCGGCGGAGATATCAGAGTGTGCCGAGAGATTGGGAGTTGAACAGGGGCACCGAAATATGAGAGCTCTACGGCAGTCGCTAAGAGAAAACTCGTTTGAGGAATGGGCCAACTGCAGGTGGCAGGGCATTGGAGTACGACATTTTAAAGACACCCCGAAAGCTAACAGGTACATGTACGAGAAGCAGATACTTTCGGGGTCTGAATGGTCCAATGCCATATATATGAAAAATGTATCCCTTTTCTCAAAGAGAGGTTCCGCGAGAGCTTCGGCGAGAGAGAGTTCCACGTGAGAGGCCTTTGGTTCGGAGCCCGCGGAACCATACCTAGGTCGACCAGGAGCTTCATGGAGGATCTTGGAGTGGAGATAAAGGACGTAGCAAACTTGGCGGAGAGTATAGTGCTGGACTCCCTGGGTATAATACATCACCACATTTACAGTGGTGGCTGAATTCGAGACTGGTGAGGGGACATGTATGTATGTAAGTTATTTATTTATTTATTTACATGTGTATCTATTTATTTATATGTGTATTTATTTATTTTATTATAAGTAGTTATGTAATGATTTGTTGAATTTTAATATTTTTTTTTTATTGTCGATTTAATACATCTGGCAGTGAGTTGATTTGATTTTATTCTTAATTCTATTGTTGCATGATATATATATTTTATTCGAAATTTCTAATTTTTTATATGTATATTTTCGTATTCAAGAGAGCACTCAAGGTTTGAGCAAAAGAGAGAAAAAATGAAAATTAAAAAAAAAATAATAAAAAAAAAAATTATATAAAAAAATATAGATATAACCATGTAGGTACAAATATATATATAAGCATGGATGTTATTATTTTTATATATTATTAAATAAGGTGATAAAAATAGTCTAAGATGAGATGTACAGTATGCTGTGTATTAGCAACCCTATGTAGTTGGGCAGCATCACTTTTATAATGAATAAAGTGTTTCTCTCTCTCAGTGGTCATAATTTGTACACAATGTTTTTGATAAACCTGCCTTTTGCTAACAAATGGTTTCCCTACAAATGAGCGTGCGACATGATTGCCCATGGGAAAAACATGGATTTTCCAAGACCAAGCCGCAGTTGGAAGCTGCTGGATGCTTAACCACCCTAAATATCAAAATATTGGGTTGTCCGGAAAATAATGCAGGTTTTCAAGTTTTCTTTTAAAACATTCTATATATAGTAATCTGTTTACTTTTAGGGGATTATTTATTTGTACGAGTGTCATCAGTTGCTAATCCTGTTCTAAACGACAATGTTTGTTTATCTCTATAGCATCTCGCTACTTGGAAATAATCCAGTCTTTCCTACGATGTCACGTCGTGAATTTCGTACGATTTTCTTTTACGAGTTAAAACTCGGCCACAGTGGAGCCCAGACGGCTAGAAACATCAACCAAGTGTGGGGCGAGGGAATTGTTACTGAGTGCACTGTTCAAAGGTGGTTTAAAAAATATCGGGAGGGAGACTTCAGCCTCGAAGATAAATAAGGTCGTGGAAGGCCCCTCTCTCTTGATGACGATATTCTCCGATTATCGGTGGAAGAAAACCCCAGAAAAACTGTTCGAGAACTTGCGGAAAAACTTCAAGTAAGCAAATCGACCGTCGATAACCACCTCAAGGCGATTGGAAAAAAAAAACCCAAATCTTGCATTATTTTCCGGACAACCCAATAAAATAAAATGCAGTATTGGTAAATCAATGTATGCCGCCATCTGTTGGAAACTTATAGAAGTTACCAATATTTAGGACTAATAAATTGAATTAAAAACTTTGCTATCTTTTAGGTTAGAAAAAATTACACACAAAAAACAAATTTTATCAAGATCGGTTCAGTATTATCAACTTTTATCATTGACAAACATCTTTGTCCTCTCTGAGACACGAGATATTTATACATATGTGATATTTGATATTTATATAGATATTTGATCTAACCACAAGCATTTGAATGTTTAAAAATGATTTTAAAATAATGTAAATTAAAATAATCTATATCTTTATATTTTGAAGTACTAAATTGAGAAAAATCATTCCTAAAAAAACATTAATTTTATGGGCCATTATTTTTCAAATCCTTATAATTAAAATTTATAAGTGCTAATATCAATTCATAATTAAAAAAACAAAAATTAGTAAATGGAATTATCAAAATTACTGAATATGTGAATGTAGAAGAAATATGTATAATAATATATTATCAACTAGTTGCCTGGCTTAAAAAAAAAAAATTGACAATATAAATTACACGACTTTGTTTTATTATTTATAGACCTGGTCATACGCATAGTTAGATTTTTAAATAAAAATATTACGTCACATAGATCCTCAGTCAGTGATTTATAAAATACTATATACCCAGTTAAATACACTCACCAAGAATTGAAAAATTAAATATCAAAACCATCAAGAAATACTCTGAAAACATACTGAACAGCAGTACTTTCTTTTTTCCAAAATTCTAAATTTGAAAATTATACCGAAACTATGTAGACATGGTTTCCATGTAGACATACGACTTGCAGATTTATAGCACAGTAACATTACAGTGTAGAGTACAGTAATATTAGCAGTAATATTGAGAGAAACAGTCAACGTCAAGTTATATGTTTCATAGTAAATTATATGTAAATGGATTAATCAACCGTTAGGGGTTACCCCCTAGTTATAATACAAAAAAATTTTAAAATCATCATATTTTAATTTGTTTTAATGATTGTATTTTTGATACCTAAAACATTACTAACACTTTTCGTAAGCTTTTAAAACAGATTATAACATCAAGTACAAAATAAAACAGTGATCACTATAAGGGATATTGGACATTGTATGTTTGGAGCCGGACACATTAGCAAAAAGGGTACTAGGGACTTTGCTTTCAATTTGCAGCGTGTGGTAACGAGAGGGCCACAGATCCCTGTTTAATTTGCCTAACAGCAGTTTTAGGGGAGTCGCCATTATTAAACCAGGCGAGGAGGACCCTGGCCGAATAAGTACTGTCCTGTTAGTACAATAGCTTAGTGGTCCCTCGTAGCCCTCTTGACAATCCGCCTCAACAACCGTTAGGGTCAGTTTAAAATAATTGACAATATATTTATATATGAATATATTTGATCAATCTTTGAGTCTTTTGATTTAAGGGTTTTATCAATTAGTACCTGATTACAGTATCTGTCAAAATATTATTAGTTGACATGTGCAAATAAAGCATTAAAGTGGAGAAAAAAAATTTATTGCAGGGATTACATGCATGGATGGAATACATTTTATTTTAGTATTTTCGCTAATATAAGGATATAAAAGTAAAAATGCTTCCGAAATTCTTTTTTTTCTCTATTTTTAAATCCAAACTTGTCAACTGGATATTGAGAATTAGTAGGTTTTATGAATTCCACTGATCAAATTTTGTCTGTCTGTTTTTTTCGGTAGTGCCGAAACAGCACTATGTCAAAGTGTTGTTTGGTTTTTGTCTAAAATTTTCTTTTGTGGATTTTAAAATTGGATATAGTAGGCTGAGTAGTTGATTAAGATCATTTCCTTAAAATTATATATATATATATAGTTTTGATTAGTTAGTATAGTTCAGATATGGTTTTGATTGGGCACTGAGTTCATGTTAGAGTTAATTCGATTGTGTTATCCATTAACCCGTCAAACACCACAGACATCGACATCTCCCGATTGTTGATGACATGGATTAATGATAGTGTTCACAGATAATTTAATGCACGAGCACAGTGCACGGTCGATCCTGGGAGTGATAGATTCAATATTAGTTAGATTTTTGTTGGCATATTCTTCGTAAGCATGTGTCGGATATTAGTGAAAATAAACAGCCATATGTGTACATAAATTTGAAAGTATATTTCAACAAATGTGTGGGAATACTCGGAAAATTTTACAAGATACCTACCCTGAAAATGCATTTAATGTTGGGCAAATATAGCGCCTATTTTACCACGTTCAGATACCAATCCGTTCACAATCACTTCACAACGATCCGAACCCACTTTTCACACGATTCCTCAAAGACATTTATATTAAGTGGATATGATAGGCATATTGGATTTCCCTTGTTGAATAAATATAGACAAAAAATATATTTAATATCTATTCCAAATATGTAACGTTGGGTTAAAAGCTCTAAGATTTGTGCGGATCTTCAACCAATCTTTAAATAAACGAAACTATGTTTGGTTTCAAATTATTAAAAGTAAAAGAAAATATTTCTGTAACGGGCGAACAAGGCTAATATACCATCTTTTTTATTTTTTGTGTGTGTGTTTGTTTTTTTGTGTTTACTGTTTTTCATTCTTTCATATTATAACTCATGTCAGTATATTTGCTTATTACGCAAGTAGATGGAAAATTTATTAAAAATGTCTCAAGCTAACATATGTAAATAAATAAATAAAAAACTATTATTCAAAAATAAAGAATTTTTTTTTTTTTTAAGTTCACCAACAGTAGCCTACACTTTCTACTAAGTACGATATAATGTAACAATCCTGTTGGATTAAAACGTAACCATAAAATTCGCACATCAGAACAAGACTAACTCCCCAGTCTATCGATCCTTATATTTAATCTGAATTATAAAAATCCACATGATTTCCCATTCCCCATACACGCGTAGAAGATTCTCGAACAGTCACGAACCTATACTAGAACAGTTTGTATCAACCGTTCCAACGAAAAAAGTCCTGAACTCTTTTCAATAATAGGTTTCACGATATTATTTTTGTTACACTATGTTGTCATGTGTTCATTTAATATCGGATTAGTAAATATTTCAATAACCGGGTAATAGTTCTGAATAACCGTTTTAAATTATCAGAATTATGCTTAGAGGATTATGCGATATGCAAACACGACAAACAGAGAGAATCGGTTTTGAGAGGCGGCTATCGAAGCCAGAACAAAGCGTAGCAGCCACAGTATGTACATAAAGGCCTGGATTGCTGCTATTGGCCTAAACTGCGGCTTTATCAATATCGGCTTGAAGCTATCCGATTTCACAAAGGAGGGTACTGGTCAATATGTGGAGGTGGAAGGGGGTGGATATGTAGGGGGTGGGTGGGGATCAGTCGAGTGGCAAACAATGCCTAAATCCCGCGTATCAACCTCTGCCAGTTATCCTGCGGGGAAGGGAAAATGCCCGTTATTTAATGGGGTTTTATGAACGAGAATGGGATTCGCATTTCAGTAGAGTTGCACCTGTTTGGAGAGCGGAGAGCTTATACTTCATCCAACCGGTCGAGAGCCCATTGATAAATATCCACGAGGCATATGATATGTATAGCCAGCAGCATAATAGTCATAGAGCTTATAGTGGCTTTAAGTGGAATTTTCAATTTTCAAGGCATTACGTTATTAAAGGAAATTCCAGGAATAAGTTAACTCGAAAAAATTGGAATAAATTATGATAATTCAGCAGACTTGATCTCTACCCTTTTATGAAACCTTTTTCATTCTGATTTTATCTGCAGTAACCTAATCATCTCATGATTTTACGTGGTGACCACACTTGAAGTGAAGCAGAGGCTTTAAGTAATTAAGTGAAACAAAAGGCTTAAACTACATTACCTTCTTTATTATAAACTAAAACTTTGGGAGAAATCAAATATGTTTATATGAATTGATCAATTATACAATTGATTACATGAAGTGCAATAGCTCAGTTACTAGGGCATTTCTATGTTTACTGTCGCATTAACCAACGGGTCCGAGTCCAGCTGTGGCAACCTTTGATCGATACTGGGACTGGAAGACTAGGGGATACAAAGAAAATGCATGCGATTGAGAGTGATCTCGATCAGACCCGCCTCTTTCGTAAAAATTGTATCAGAAGCGGAAAAATATTCAATTTCTGAAAGATTAATGTACTAAACAAATTATTTTTAGTAACATTATCTTGAAATCAAAATTATCCTACTGTCAGGGAATGATCATCTACGTTATGATAAGAAAGAACTGAACACATTGCTCTCATTGTAGTAGTAAAGTTTTATTGATATTTCTTTAATTGACCAAGAATACGAGGAGGAAATTTAAAAGGCACTAGATGAGAGATATCTCAAGGTACCTTGAATTGAATCAGGAGATGTAAAATACTCATGAACCTGTATGACTTGAATATCTATGAATACACTTCATAGATATTTTGTAGGATATGTTGCACAAGAAATTATACGTTTTTATTAATTTACTAGAACTTTTAACTGGATTTTGAAGTAGTATTTTATTATTATCAACCTTATCCCATAATTAATTTATAATTTAACTTTTGAAATCCGTTAGATGTTTCAGACCTCACTATTAGATTTAATAATTTTACTTGAGCGTTAGTTTTTGGCAAACATTTTTATATTTCTTATACAGTAGTAGTGTGAGATAAAATAGGATCAAACTAAAATAGGATAAAATAGGTAAGAATTTTTATTTATATAATAATTACATTAAATTAAATATTTTACTACGTACAAGTAGTAAAAAACTGTAACAGCTGTTATGTTTGAGACTTACTGCAACCTGATTATAGATGATAGATATGATAAAATATTCACGAATCTAGATGACTAAAACACTTCATAGTTATTTTCCAGGATATATTGCACAATAAGTGATAATGTGCTAGAAAAATTGTGTTACTGAAATATGAAGTTAATGGAATATCTCGATATGTGAAACTAAATTTTAAGATAGCTTTCATATAATAGGTACACTCTGACAATAGGTAAACCCAAATGGACCAACGCATCACTGAGTCTAGGCTAAGCAAGAAAGCCTCATATGGAATTTTTTTTTCACGTTTTCATGACCTAGTAAAATGAACGGACATAGAACTAAAACAGTATTATGATTTAGTTTATTTTCAAGAAAATAAAAATAGTCTTTGTTGTTTAAAGTTTAAATCAATATTTAAATTAATCATGCTATTCAGATTCATTCTTTTTTGCAACTAACTCGCATAAATTGTCCCGTATGATATCTTAGAGGCGGAACTATTTTAAAACAAAAACGATAATAACGATAAGAATACATTTTTTTCAATGACAAGAGTAATAACTTCGTATAACCATATGAAAAATAAAGAGAATTCTATAGCACACATCGGCTGTGAGGTAGGTGCATTATAGACGAAGCAGGCGCTTTACTATGCAAAAGCAAGACATGCATTGAATAGGAAATGGTCCAGAGTTCGGATTTAAAATGGCGTGGGACTTTGCAGACGGAACGGTTCGTCCATTAGAACCTTTCAACATTGAGGTAACACCCAGACCACCTTCTTGCCCTCTCCCCTTCTATTCGTGTATTCCCTGTGTGGACCTCATTCTGCTGGATCTTTTATCAACAACTCGGCCCAATGGCTTAGCCCCAGGGACTTGAGCTAAGTCTCCTGGCGTGAGCCTTCACCGCAAAGCTACGAGACTTACCAATCCGACATGGAACGGCACTAATAGCACGAAGACTTCAATTAATTCTGAGAAGTTTAGTAGCGTTTCCTGAATGGGGAAATGTGTTGTTCCTTATGGAGTATTAGATAACGTTCCGCATATTTGCTGGTTGTGTGTCCATAAAAAAATTAAAAGATTATAAAATATTCTAGCCAGAGTGGGATTGAAAGACCACTTCCATGGGTGCGAACTTCATATAAAACCAACTCATGCCGGATTCGAATCGGTGCAGGAAGATTCGAGAATGTTTAGGGGGAAAACGCTCAAACTCTCTCGGCCTGAAACTCCGTAGTGCAAAGCATTATATTTACTCAAAGAATCATGTGATGATAGTTCAACCAAGCATTAGATCTAAATATTTTAACAAATAAAAAACAAAAACTTGGAAGCGGTAGATGCCGGAATTCCACAAAGCGACAAATTACCGGAGAAGTAGGAAGCGTTTGGGGTACTTGCCACTGTCAAGTGAAGTATGGTCTGGAGCTTTGCCAAGCGCTTAAGTGCCGTCGGCTTAGCCCCTATCAACATCTCACGCCGTCCCCTAACCAAAGCAGCTATACTCTATACGATACTCAATTATAACCAGCGGTTTTATCAGTTAAAATTGTTAATGGAATAATCTACAAAAAAGTGAACACATCAAAGAATCGAATTTTTAAGCAATACATAACATTATGATAAAATAAAGACCCCAACGGAGACGATTTGAAAAAGAATGCGTTTTCCATCTTGAGACTAAAGAACTCGAAAAGAGAAGATATGCAAAGAAATAATAAAGCTAAAAGAGACCATCGTTAACTGTGAGTATACTGGGCTGCTTAAAAGTGCGAGCTGGCCCTATGTTATACATTTTTTAAAAATAAATAAATTTTAAAACTTGATAATTACGCTTCCATTCAATCAATAACAGATTGCAACACGTACGTGTGAAAAAAAAATTCTCGTCATCATTTCATTTCTTTATGAAAAAAATCAACCACAGCAAGTGAAAAGTCACAAAAATGTATTGATATTGAAATCATAAATAGCATTCATAGTGCTTATAATATATTTAGTCATATTTTATTTTATTTAATGAAAATCTAATCATTGATAATTTTTTTTCTTGGTCCTACCTAATCTACCTTAAAGGAGTGTATTAATTAATTATAAATAGTATCATTAATTTATTTATTTTTTGATAATAGCTAATTTTATGAATGAAATAATTATGTCCTAATTAAATAAATGATTCCAATGTATATACTTATTGGTCCCACAAAAACCTTACAGAGAATTTGTCTTTTCCACAAAAAACTAATTAAAAGTTTATGAATAGTGCTGTCACGAGTATACAGTTTAGTATTAACAAAAATTTAAGAGTAGTTGATACGGGTCGTTGGTTAATAAAATTGCTAGCTAATAAACAGAAATATGGGGATACGTACCAAATATTGCAACCCTTCCTAGATTAGTAAAGTTGCTAGTTGCCATTTATCCATGAGAACTTTGACACTCCGTTATTCATGATGTTATTTACAACTTGACAGGCTTTGTAATAGCCTTCCTGTAACTTGATACTCGTGTTGTAACCACATATAACACATGTTCCGGTGTCTATGGGCTTACTTAAATTTAATGGGCAGCTTGAGGTAATTTTAAGATGACTTATTAGATTTATTATATAGTTGTCCGGTTCTTAAAATGTTATTTATAACCCTCAGTAAAGTAACACTTCGGATTGTCAGTTTATATGTGATAAAGAAGTAGTCTGTTCTTCCTATAAATTATTTTAGCTAGAAGGAAACATTTGAGATTTTTTTCCATTTATCTAATCTTAATAAAATATATTATATCCAAATATAATTTTATTTCTACTAATTGTTTCTTTTGGAAATGTTAATATGGGTGTATATATATAATATATTATTTTGAACGCATATATATAAAATGGAGTGGAACGGAGTATACTTAAGTTTTATTTTTTTTAACCTAAGTTAATTTTTTATGATGAGCTTAAGAAGCAGCCTTTTGTTTCGCTGATATTTGTTTCAATCAAAGTAATCCGAAGTTTAGTTGTACATTACGAAATCAACAGAAGAGCAAAAAAATAAAAAAGTTTTAAAACGAACGAAAAGATTGTTACTGGAAAAAAAGGAATTAAAAAAAAAAATTCCAATGACATGCTCGATTTCCCCAATGAAAATCAACAGAAACGAAAGAGTTTTATCAAACCACTTTAAAAGAAAAAATGAAATTTTAATTTTTTATTTTTACCCAGAATAATCCGTTCATGAATATAGGTAGAGTGGACTCGTAACTTCAATAAAAGAAAATTTAAATATTATTATACCCAATATTGAAAGCATATTATGATAAATGACTATTTATAGTGTTAAAAATGAAAATAAAGAATCTGATGCATGAAGGCAATTTCCAATAGCTCTAGTGGACGAAAAGTCGATATTTTAGAGAAATAATAAAAAGTTGACGTATTAATAAAAAGGTGTAACAGAAATAGTCAACAACAAAATCGCTAAATTGAAGTGGAACATCATTTTGAGGATTTTCGGGGGCACTGAACAGATCTGGAATGTTTTCTCTCTTATTTATCGATTATAAAATACTTTCCATGTTTTATGTAATGGCTAAAGTTGAACATAGATGTGCCATTTGAAAAATGTTACCCGCTTGGGTCATGTTTTCAGGTGGGTCGGACAAGAACACGAACTCACTTTGTTTGGTAAAATGCTTTGTTAATTTTACAAATCAACAAACTTTTGTGAGAAAACTACATAAAAATATTAATTGATAAAAATAGCAAACAGTATCTTCCTTATTTCACCATAAATATTTATTTACAGCACATGTTGACGTTTCGAGGCTGTTTCCCCATTCTCAAAACATATAATCTCGCTTTCTATACTATGCATGTATAGAATGTTGTCCATGTTTTCTTTTAATTGTCTGGAAACTTTCTTCATATGGTATTTGCCATTTTCCATATTCATCTTATATTGTTATTTTCTTCTAAATTTAGTTGGAAGATATTTATGTATTTAAATTCTTATTTCATATGAAGAAAGTTTCCAGACAGTTAAAAGAAAACACGGACAACATTCTATACATGCATAGTATAGAAAGCAAGATTAGATGTTTTGAGAATGGGGAAACAGCCTCTAAACGTCAACATGTGCTGTAAATAAATATTTATGGTGAAATAAGGAAGATACATTTTGCTATTTTTATCAATTAATATATAAATATCTTCCAACCAAATTTAGAAGAAAATAACTATATAAAAATAATATTTCGTTCTAATCCAATACTATTTTGCGCAAAATTATTTTACAACTATAATTATAATCTGTCGGGCATTTTACAGTTTCGTAAACTAAAGTTTGCTTTTAAGAAAAACAAAGAAATTACAAAATTGATTTGTCCTTTTTCTTAAAATTTTAGAAATCCCGCAGTTAGTAGCAATGTTGTTTTGAATATCAAAAGTCAGGATTCTTGTCGATGTTTTTTGAGGAATGGACAGTTCAATAAAAATCTGGAGGGTACCTCAAAAGAAGAGTGGGAATCATTTCCAGCGGTTTTTGAGGGTTTCTAGTTAAAAAAAAAAAGGATCTGAACGTTTAAGAGATCTTGCAAAGAACCACTTACAGAATTATCAGAATATGAGTTGCAACATGTCGCTGAAAATTCACTCCCATCTCGATTCTTTCCTGGCGAACTGTTAAGATTTTGGGGACCAACACACTGAAAGAACCCACCAAGATATTGCAACCATGAGATGCCCAGACTCGATCCAGAGTCGGGAATATAATGATAAGCAACACCCAAAATTCGCTTGAAGAGCAAGTAGGCGATATCTCGATTAACGGTTATGTTTATGCTAAAATTTATATTTCATAATCATTTGTTTATTGATTATTTTTTTTTATCTCCATACTCTTATTTGCACCTTTCAGCCATTAGTGACAATAAGCGAATGTGATGAGGAAAGAAAGTTCCCAACAGCATCTCTTTCCGGACTTGGCGTTCATTCAGGAGAGATCTCTCATCCAGATTCTTTTTAGCTGCCTTCAAACGGGCCTAGCAGCCGTGACCATGGCGTTAATTAGTCTGTTATTATGTCCATGAAATTGCGCGAAAAAGCGTGAATAAATAGTTAGTAGGCATTTTCGATAGTTGGTTGTTGTGAGTAAAATAAATAGAATTGAATAATTGGTTCTCAGTGCGCCTAGTCTCAAGGTTCGTTGACAGGCGCGAATTAAGATATGAAGCCAAAAAAAAAAAGTAATAATAAGAAGAAGAGAAATAAAATTATTATTACCGTAAAACGAGGTGACTTTGTGACTAATGGGGTGACTTTGTGACAAGCCTATTTATCTTCAGTTTTTGAATTTCCCTCCTTAAAAAGAATCAGGTTAGGCAATTCAGTGTACTTGTTCGTTGGTCAGTAATGTGCTGCAACCTACTGGCCTCATATAACTTCTTTCATTCCATTTACCATGGTGCTTTATTTCATATTTGCTTGATTGTTTTCATTTACTTGAAAATTTGAAGTAAAGCACCACGATAAATGGAATGAAAGAAGTTATATGTGGCCAGTAAGTTGCAGCACATTACTGACCAACGAACAAGTACTCTGAATTGCCTAACCTGATTCTTTTTAAGGAGGGGAATTCAAAAACTGTAGAAAAATAGGCTTGTCACAAAGTCACCCCATTAGTCACAAAGTCACCTCGTTTTACGGTAATAAGATATATCTTTTTTAACTTGCTGCTTTTATTTGCACCTGTGCGGTCGACAAACAGCAAACGAGATTAACAGCTGTTGTACTTGCATTTTTAGGCATAAGAAAAAGAGTGCCCGGCAGCACATCATCCCGGGCTTAATCCAAGATAGATATCTCATCCAAATCCTTTCCAGTCGTTTCAAATATGGCATGGCAGTCGTGGCCATTTCTTTAATACCTAAATTTGTTTTTGTTTCCGAGTAATTGAAATGGAAGACAGGCTAAAAGCTAAGAGCCCTTAACTTAAGTCAGCATGTAGGTTTTTTTTTTAGTAAAGTACAAAGGTATGATTGTTATCAGTGTTAAAATATTTGAATGTCTTTATGGCTGAACCAAAAAGTTATGAGGCGTATGTCCAAATGGGTTTCAGTAGGTGTAATAATAATACTATAATATACAATAATAGTGTGTTTAATTAATATAAGTATTCGAAAAGTATACGAGCATATAAGTTAGTTAAAAAAAATGTATCATCTTTTATGCCCAATAGAAACGGCTAAGAACCGTTAACCGTTAATCGAAAATACGAAACTAAAAGTTGGTTTTTATTTTATTTTATTTTCTGTTCACCGCCTGACCTATTTCTTTATTCCATTTCGACTAAGGCTTAGATCAGATTGAGCTGGGGGAAGCAGAAGGCAGGCCCGGCATAATGTCCGAGTTTATAACCGGCCGCGAAGGCCTCAGATATTCGCATATATTTATACTTAGATAGATAGGAGAGGAATGGACCAGGCCGAGTGCAATACGCCACGCTTGATGAATATTTATAGTCCATCTATAGGCATAGCCCACCCCACCGTCGAATACATATGGAAATTCCGGAAAAATTATTCCCTCGGAATTTTCCTAGTTTTTTACTTGGACCAGAGTCGTTCCCTGTTTGCTAAAATAAATTATTTTTAAATTTCTTCTTTTTCTTTTAATTTTTTTGGTTTCCAATCTCCCTCCGGTCTTTATTTATCTTCTTCTTTCGGCTCGGCGAACTAATGCGTTTGTGATGACTGGGTATCTTAATTGTATTCTTCTTTTTTCATTTAAGGAGATTTCCAATTTTCTTTTCATTTTTTTTCCATTAATATTTCACAACTTTGGGTGGTGGAATATTAAATTCAATTTATAAATACAATTTCATTTTAGCAAATTCATCGCAAATGCTGTCAGTTCACTAGCAAATATTTATGATCTTGAACATCCAAATGAGACTTATCATTTAGGAGAAGATATATCTATAAAATACTAGCAGACCCGGCCACGCGTTGCTGTGGCTCAGTAGTTATATCCTAATATTTTTAAACAAATACAGTGATACCAATATTCATTGATAAAGATGAAAACCTTTCAGCTAATCAAAATCCAACATGATTGAGAATAGAGCATTCATTACACCATTTAAAATTATTTGGTAAAGAATATAGGAAAGTTAAAGTTTTTATTTTTTACATCTCATATTTCAATGTAGTTTGATTAAAAAGGAGCTGATTGTGTTTACGACTCACAGAGCTGCCAACTCTATCGCCCTTTTTTTATGGATCGGTATAAACTAACTCGAAATGACTATATTTTTCCACTAATTTTAAAAAGGATGACTGAAGCAAGGTTTGGTAACCTCAGCCATTGATCTATTGATTATTGGCCTAACACTACTTCAACTTGGTATTGTTAGTTTAACAACGGGTTTAATTTTGCTCAGGGTCATGCCAATCTTGGTTAACGCGTCATATATGTCCTTTTGATAGGCGTTTTTCTCAATTTCTTTGAGACCTCAATTTCCCAACCCTTCGGCTAATAAGTGTTCGGTAGGAGGGTGGTGTGTTGAAGCTTTTAATTTAGCAATATATTTGAGTGATAAGAAATCTCTTCTTAAAGAAGTTTTTACATAATACAATTAAGAATTTTTATTTATTCAAGTACTAATTTGTTCAAATGTTTTGGGTTAACCTGTTTTTTTTTTTTTTTTTTTTAACACAAACCAAAGATTTGATGGTTTCCACACACGTGAGCAGGCAGCTCTATTTCACCGTTTCCAATATAGAGCAATTGTTTAAAAAATATATCTGCCGATGGATTATTTTGCAGTAGTACTCTCATATTTATGGCGGATAAATCTGAAACTTGAAGTTACCCAAATAGCAATTATTCCTGTTCAGTAGAGGTGTAATAATCATTAAATGTAAAATTTAAAAAATGCCGCAATTTGTAATCCTTTCTTAATCAACAATCATTTAAAGATAAGTAAAAATTGTATTCTGGTAAAATAACAACGAAATATCATTCCCAATAATAGCCTACTTTAAATTAAAGAAAGGATTAAAATCTTTGCTAACATTTCTTAAATTTTACATTTAAAGATAATTACAACTCTGCTGAACAGGAAGTAACATCCTCTATTCGATTGGGATTAAATTTTCTCAACTTTAAATTATTGTTGATAAAGGAGAAATTACAAATCTTCACTGACATTTTTTAAATTTTACATTTTAGATCTCGGGATAAAAATGATAAAAAGGTTTGGCAAAATAAAAAAAAACACTGTATTTAAATAATAATAACAAAACGAATAATGAAAATAAAGAAACTTCTGTTAAATAAATCAACTGAAAATATAATATCAAAGTCTTTATTATGCAGTTCTTTAATCATGCAAATCACAAAGTAACCCACAACACCTAATCAAAACACACCCAGTGAGTTTTTATGACTGTTACCCGCAGTGTAGCCACTATTGTCTTACTAATTTTCACTAATTTTTGGCAACACTGACTCCCCAAGTAAGGTTTCTATTAGGTTACACCTATGACAGTAGGTGCTGTTACAACATTTATAGAGTATTATTTCAAATAATAGCCTAATTTAAATTATCAAAATGTATTTACTTTACTAAAAGTTGATATCAGGGTGGGCCACAGAAAAGTGTTTCAGCGGTTAGCTTGTAATTTAATTTAAATACAAATAAAAAAGGAAAAGGAAAAATTACCTACACTTTTGAGAATTTATTTTAACCTTTTCTTGATTTATTTATTCTTTAATGAAAATTAACAATAAATACAAAGATTTGTATTACCATTTGTCTGTGGAAAATAATAATATAGGAACAAATAACTGCACTCACATAATGCAATACAAAATTATAATAATGATAACCTGTATTACAATAGCATGCTTATAAACAAAAACATTATGAAATCGACATATGACGACAATTTTTAAATTTTACATATAAAGATAATTACACTGATCAGGAAGGAATAATCTGTATTCCATTGGGATTCAATTTATTTTTTCAACTTTAAAATATAGTTGATTAAGAAAGGATTAAAATTTTCTTTGGCTTTCTATAAATTTTACATATGTAATGATGTTTAAAGGATGTTTGATATTTAAAGAAACACATGTTTTTATTATTTAGACTAATTGTTTTAAATTCAGACGGACATATTTTAATTTGAATATTGATTATTTTTAATTAAGTAATGTATAAAATGTTCTAAAAACCTATTTCTAATCTAATAATTTCAAAATACTATAAATTTGAAGAGATTATAAATCATCGCTGGCATTTTATAAATTTTACTTATAAAGATAATTACAACTCTGCTAAAAAGGAAGGAACGATCTGTATTCTATTGGGATTAAATTTTGTCTACTTTAAATTATCATTGATTAAGAAGGGATTAGAAATTTTCGCTAACATGTTTTAAATTCTACATATAAAGAAAAATATACCTCTGCTGAACAGAAAGGAACTATGTGTATACCATTGAGATTTAATTTTTTCTACTTCAAATAATTGTTGATTAAGAAAGAATTACAATTCTTCACTAACATTTTTTAAATTTTACACATATACATATAAGAATAGACTATTTTAAGTTATTAAAATGTATTTACTTTTCTAAAAGTTGATATCAGGGTCGACCACAGCACAGTGTTAGAGCATTTAGCTAGGAATTGGAAAGAATACAAATAAAAAAGGAAAGGGAAGGAAAAATACCTATACTTTTGAGAATTTGTAGTAACCTTTTCATGGTTTATTCTTTAACTAAAATTAAGAATGAATACAAAGATTTTACAACTATTTGCCAGTGGAATATAATAATGGAACACTATGAACAAATAACAGCACTTACATAATACAATACAAAATCTACGCTGACATTTTTTAAATTTCACATATATAAAAGGACGATTCCAATTATAGCCTATTTTAAGTTATTAAAATGTATTTACTTTTCTAAAAGTTGATATCAGGGTCGACCACAGTACAGTGTTAGAGCATTTAGCTAGGAATTGGAAAGAATACAAATAAAAAAGGAAAGGGAAGGAAAAATACCTATACTTTTGAGAATTAGTTGTAACGTTTTCTTGATTTATATTTTTTAATTAAAATTAAGAAAGAATACAAAGATTTTACAACTATTTGCCAGTGGAATATAAGGATGGAACTCTATGAACAAATAACTGCACTTACATAATACAATACAAAATCTTCGCTGACATTTTTAAAATTTTACATATATATAAGGACTATTCTAATTATAGCCTAAAATGTATTTACTTTTCTAAAAGTTGATATCAGGGTCGACCACAGCACAGTGTTAGAGCATTTAGCTAGGAATTGGAAAGAATACAAATAAAAAAGGAAAAGGAAGGAAAAATATCTACACTTTTGAGAATTTGTTGTAACGTTTTCTTGATTTATATTCTTTAATTAAAATTAAGAAAGAATACAAAGATTTTACAACTATTTGCCAGTGGAATATAAGGATGGAACTCTATGAACAAATAACTGCACTTACATAGTACAATACAAAATCTTCGCTGACATTTTTTAAATTTTACATATATAAAAGGACTATTCTAATTAAAGCCTAAAATGTATTTACTTTTCTAAAAGTTGATATCGGGGTGGACCTCAGCAAAGTGTTTGAGCACTTAGTTAGGAATTGGAAAGATTACAAATAAAAAGGAAAAGGAAGGAAAAATACATACACTTTTGAGACTTTGGTGTAACCTTTTCTTGATTTATCCATAATTGAAAATTAAGAATAAATATAAAGATTTTTATTACTATTTGCCTGCAGAATATAAAGATGGAACAATAAGACCAAATAAGTGCACTTACTAATAACGCAATACAAAACTATTATAACCGTAATTATAATTGCATGCTTGTAAACAAAAAGGTTATTAAATCGACATGTGTAGCCATGTTAATAAATCATAACACGACCTACTGTATTTGCAGTAATTCGCTATATAAGAATTATTTTGATCACTAATCAATTTAAAAACTATCCGGTCCGGTAAGTTGGCCAAAACTATATAAATTGAGCCAAATTTCATTAAAATCGGTTGAGTAGTTTCTGAGAAATAGAGAGACAAACATCCGGACACGAGATTTTTATATATATAAGGATATGTAAGAATAACTCAATAATATATTATTAATATATGCGTGTAAGAGTTCAGGGGTCAGTAATCGCACCACTAATAATGAATGCACATTATATGCACACCAATTCCTATAGATATCCTAGTCGGGTCAGCTTCGTCTGCGTAATTAGACGAAACAAAATTTTTTATAAAAAATAAGAATATACAGATGCTTCAAAGACTCAAGATAACCTAGCCAAATTCCAGGCAGGACCTAACTCTAGCAATACCAGCTAATGAACACAAAATATTATACGTCACTTTTACTAAAAAATCATCTTTCTCCACCTTCTAGCCTCAATCTTCAAGGCGTAATTGTCAAGAAGGTGGCTAAACGACATAAGACTTTTTTATATTAGTTTTTGAGAAAACGAAAGAAAGTTAGTCAAAAGCTACCTGATGGCAAACTAGCAAAATGCTATTGTCAACAGTCCATAAATGAAATTTTGCCATCTGAGAAGAGACATCTCAAGCCTAGACATCAGTAGTAGAAAATATTGATACAATGATAACAGGAGAAGTGAAATGAGAAATAACAATAACATCAACATACAGCTTAAATAAGGAAAACAAAAATCTATAATATATAAATAACAATATCATATTAAAAGGGAATTTTTATTTTACAATGATAAAATAATTTTTCATTCAAGTATTCCGTAAAAAAACATAAAAAAATTTGTTTTAGAACTATAAATTAAGCTTTATTTTATAAAGACCTTCTCATGTTAACTGTTTGCGACCGCATTCTAACTCAATAATTCAAGGCATGTACACAACCAACATGGCGGACATCATATGCTCGAACTAAGTACATGCCACTGGTTGCAATACTCCCTCTAACGCCTAACACTAGCTAACCACTAGTTTTGATCCAAAGATAATCAATATGCTTTATTAGTATCAAATAATGCCCAGTCTGGGACAAAGATTTTTTTTTTTAAATGACTGCTTAAACGGTTCAAGAGGGTTGAAAAGGATTTAGTCATTAATTACCTCACATACCGTGAGATCTATTGAAAGTGAGGAAACTGGGGTGGCTTCTTTTGACCTAAACTATTTGAGGACTGAATGGAGCAGCCTTTTAAGGCTTTAATAAATAATCGGTAATTAAATTTCTTTAATTAGAGGCAATTTAAAAACTAAATGATGGAAATTAATGTTTAGAAACTTCAGCCAGCACTTCCTTACAAAATAAGTAAGAATTTATATACTCTTTCTGCGTGGTGGGTAATGAAAAAAAAGAAGCTGTTTTTAATATTATAATGTTACAATCTTATTTTTTAAATTACAAATTATTTAGAAATATTTATGAATAACGTCAACTATCAGTTCATTATTTTATAATGAAAACAAAATTTTTTTCATTCACGTAAATAGTAAAAAAAAAAAAAAAAAATAAAATTAGAACTGATTGAAAGAAACCTCTTAGTTCGCCTAGCAAATACAGTTTGTTTCTTAGTGCACTTAGGGAGGTGTCATAGAATTTTTTTGGTTGAACCTCGAATCATTGGAAATAGAATAGTAGCAAAATGTTAGGATCTTGATAACAATCTAGTGTTTCCATAGGATCCAGGTCCAGTAACTGCGTCAATTAAAGCTGAAACAACAGCTTCGACGTACGACGTAATATGAAGAATTACGTCGTTAGTAATATGAAGAAAGATAAAATTAGATGCATTTATAAAAGAATTACAAATAAATTTAAACTAAAACCATGGCTAATTATTGTACCTAAAAACAGGATAAAATTTAGTTGTATTGAGTTGTAGCAGTGAATAATTGGGTGAGTCACTATTAAATCGCCGTTGTCGAATGTTTTATAATGTTCATTTTCATTTGTGACTCACCTTAGGTATGGCAGAACTTTTATATACCACGTTTTCAATGACTGCCATTTACTCTCGAACTGTTTACAATGGATAATGGACAATGGACCTAATAGTTGATGAAATTAAAACAAGGCTATTTTGGTCGTAACCCCTTACAAGGAAGTCATAGTGCCCAACAAATAAGATTTGACTATAGACAGGCACGTCTAAAAAGTATATTTTCGAGAAAATCATATTTTTTTTGTTTTCATCTTTCCCATAAATATGAAATAAAAGGTTTAAAAAATGAAAAATAAAAGGATGAAAAAACGCAATTTACTGCTTCATATTCCCAGAAAATTAAAAAAAATATTAAGGTTCAGTTTAGGAAAATCAACACATCAAAGACTGAATTCGCTCACAAGTGTGAGTAAGAACTCTTTGTTCTTTGTAGTAACGAACTGGGCGAGGTAAAATCGTTCTCATTATATGTAGGAAGCATTTTAATAGGGGCCGTGTATTTTTATTCATGCATTTTCTAACGTGGAAGAAAATGAGAAAATCATAAACGTGAAGGAAAATGCTCATTATTTTTTAACCGAACGTGGCTGACCTCCATATAAATATAAAAGAGAGCGCTATGGGAGTAGAATATAAGCATGAAGTTTTATAGTTTAGAAGGGAAACAACAGAAAAAATACTGTGTAGATGATTTCCTAGACATTTATTTAAACAAAAATATTTTAGATAGGATTTCCCAGAACTTTTCATGCGAAACACCCTTAAAACACTTTTTAACTCACGGCTAAAATTGTTTTTCCCCATTTGTATTAATGAGTTTTAGGCGTGTATTTGTAAAATAAATATATATTTATTTCGGTTTTGTTTATTTTAAAATTACTTATAGCTTTCATACTTGACGTAAATCTATACAAGGTCACAGAAATTTGATTTAGGTCGGGTACTTTCATAAACGAGTAAACCTTTGGAACCTCGGCTCCTGGTTAAATGAATGGGACGTTATCGGACTCCAATTATACTGGAGTTATAACGTAGTTATGACAATTATATGGAGAATATAACGTCCATCCAAT
The DNA here is from genome assembly GCA_911387785.2 of Aelia acuminata. NCBI lineage: Eukaryota > Metazoa > Arthropoda > Insecta > Hemiptera > Pentatomidae > Aelia > Aelia acuminata. Next base: position 66,414,717 of record OU426983.1, on the reverse strand, counting down.
TGGCCTTGTTTTGTTTTATTTTATCCCAGCTTTCGACTTTCGCTCTAAACTTTGAGATAGAGCCGCATTAAACGGCACCAAATAAGCTATGCCAACGAGCCGCACTTCCAAAATTCTATATGTGAACTAATAATCATGAATATATGTATATTATATGTGTCCACAACAGTTGGAAATCGACAAAATACGCATAAAAGGCATTTATAGTTTAGAAGGGAAACAACAGAAAAAAATACCGTGCAGATGATTTCCTAGACATTTATTTAAACAAAAAATATTTTAGATAGGATTTCCCAGAACTTTTCATGCGCAACACCCTTAAAACACTTTTTAACTCACGGCTAAAATTGTTTTTTCCCATTTGTATTAATGAGTTTTAGGCGTGCATTTGTAAAATAAACATATATTTATTTCGGTTTTGTTTATTTTAAAATTACTTATAGATTTCATCCTTGACGTAAATCCGGATCGGCGTTAATGAATCGGCAGTTCATACATTACGTTTTAACTTATTCCAATCATTATATTCCATAAAATATAGAAATATTTTAAGCAAATAGTAAGTAATTTAATCAGGTAATTTTTTTTAATAAACACATTAGTTTATTGTTAACTAATCTTTCATAGGAGCAAATGAATATTTTAAATAAATAAAAAAAAAACCTTAAATTGTAAAAGGAATGTCGTGCTGAATTCAGAAGGAGCGGAAGAGGGCAAGGTTCAATGTACCCTGTAGTAAACTAATCGGCTTCGATAAGAGGGCATTCCAAACCGCAGCTGGAACTAAATGAAAGAGCGGGGTTAAGATCCGAAAGAGTGCCTCAGTTTTCACCAGATTTCCCGGGGGGGCTTTTCATTTTCTCTCCCCCCCCCCCCCCCCCAGCTTGGACTTTAATTATCCTCAAAGCGGACTCATCTTACGGAAGTTATCCGCAATATTGATCACCTATCTTGGGTTGCCCAGGGGGTCACTTCCTTGGATTTACTACCCAATTTCGAGGGAGGAGGGGGTACCTCATGAAGAGAAAATAGATCGTGCAAGGCAGTAGGTATGCAAGAGTTTATAGTAAAAATACAGGAAGCGAAAACCCAAACTAATCATTAAGTTTTCTTTTCGAAATCTAAATACTAAAGCTAAATATATAAACAAAGCTCTTACATAAAGAACCGGATAGGCATACTCCTAATAGTAAAAATATACCAGTTCAAATTGTGCTTTTACGCATCAGAAGATGACAAATATGAATATGGTTGAGATATCTCCTCTCATTTATCACAGCCTTTATACTAATACCGACTATTTTTGTTGTAATAACTTTATCGAGACCTTTGAGAAAGCAGGAGAAAGGATAAAAAAAATCAAATAACATACACAAAAATAAAATGCAAAATATTCCGCATCAATAGCCCAAGTACATACTGAAGGTATAAGGAAGAAACACAAAGCAGCTTCGCCACCTGCTAAGTAAAATTTACAAATCGAAAAAAAGAATGATTAATCAAACTACGAAAAACTACTGTGACATTAAATCGTTAAATTAAAACTTATGGTTTAAAGTCCCAGGCCTTTTGTTGCAACGAAATAACAGTTGGATCGAACTGTCATCAACAAAAAAACACTACCAACAAAAAATTTAGTATAGTAAAAAAATCTTAATAATAACTCTACATCTTTAAACAGAGTACATCTCGGATATAGTCGGGTTCTTCAGTGATCGTAACTCCCTTGGACTTACTTTGAATAACAACAGAGGTTTGAACTTGCTCCTATACGCAGACGATATGGTATTACTCTCACCTTCCTGGATAGGTACCCAAAGAAATTTAAATATTCTTGAGGAATAATGTACCTACAACAGCCTCACAGTGAATATTGATAAAACTTTTGCTCTGATTTTCAACAAAGGAGGAAATTTCTCTAAAGCTAAGCGACTGATGTTCAAATCAGAATCCATCGAGTACTGCTCTAAATTTATCTATCTAGATGTTCCATTTTTTTCTTCCGCCAAATTTCTTAAAACGAGCGAAAACTTCCTAGCCAAAAACGCTTCTGCTACCTCTGTGGTCATTTCCCTGTTGAAGTCATGTAAGAGTGATGACTAGAAAACTAAATAAAAACCTATACGATTCCATAAGCGAGAGTATACTTCTCTATTTGTCAGAAGTTTGGGGATTAAATTATACTAATGTTTTAGAGAGAGGGCAATTAAAATTTTTAAAGTTTCTGTTACATTTACCAAAAACTACTCCTGACTCATTCTTTAGACTTGAAACTGGTAGGCGCCAATTTAAAATTTAAAATATTCAAGCGAATGTTAAGCTGGTGGGAATCTTTGTTGGAGATGCCAGCGCACCGCTTACCCAAGATATATTATTTGAGAATGCTGGAGCTTAGCAGCTCCACAATGCCCAATAACTGGGTGACGGAACTAAGAAAATACTTCGAAGTGATAGGTGCCGAGCATGTTTTTAAATCCCAAGATCTCCAATTACTTAGAGAGAACCGCAATAGCTTGCTAAATGCATTTGAAAATAATCTATTCAGCAAAGATATTAATTTTATTCTGAATAGTCGTTTCAACACAATCTTTCGGAAGATTTCAAGTTACTCATTTTCCTGCAAACCATACTTAATGTTCAATGCTCACATTAATAAATTAAGATTAGTGGCTCAAATAAGGGTAGCTAATAAAAAATGTTCCACGATTTATTTAAATAGGAATAAAATAAAATTTGATTCCCGTCATTCCTGTAAGCTCTGTGCTTTGAATGAGCCTGATAACTTTGCGCACAGTATTTTAATCTGTCCCTTTAACTAAGAATTTAGAATAAAATATTTAAACAAATATTTATCAGAGTCTGCTGATGAGGAACAGCAATTAGCGGATTTACTTAGTTACTCGGAGCCGGAGGATTTAAATAAACTGAATGATTTTTATATATTTTTTATTAAGCTAGTCGAGGACAGAAAATAGATTTTATTCTATCTACAAAATATTTTGTTTGCTTTGTTTTTATATCTGTTTTTAAGGTTTAAAATTAAATCTATTCTCAGTTGGAGGATTACTATTGTGTTGATTTTTAGTTATATTATTATTGTAATTATGTACCTAAGAATGTTATCTATTGTACTTGTTATTTTTTTTATTGAATGATGTTCTTTTGTTTATTTTTTAAATGATATTTTTCTTTTTCATTTTTTTTTCTTTTTCTATTTTCAATATTTTTTTAGCCTTGGAAAGAAGGCTGTTACTTTATTTTAGTTTATGCTTATGTTAATATGCCTACTCCCTCTGTATAGTCTCGGACTGATAACAGATGTAAATAAAAAAAATATATAGTAAAAAAAAAAGTAATTTCTTTTTTTTTTTTTTTAAAAAGGGACTCATAAATCACCATGCACAACGGAAGAAATTTGTTTTAAAAATAGCTGATTAGATGGACCACGTGTTATATTATCTATTTATTTCGTCATTCTCATTTTTAAATGATATATTGGCTATCCACATGATTTATGGATATAGATAAAAAAAGTAAAGAATAAAAACAAAAAAAAAATAACATTAGTAGTTTTAGAATCAATTTTATGTTAATAGTAAGTCAAGTATAATAAGTAACAAAAAAAATAAAAAAATATATATATAATGTCTGTAAGGTTGGAATTTTTTTATTTTATTAATACCGTAATCATATTTTCAATCTGCTATAGCGGATTCGTTAGCCGAGAGTGGTTGTGAATAAATGATGCCAGGCAAATCAGCCTCCATAAGTTTTTTCCCTCTCCAGAATATATATTCCAGGCAGGTAAGTATCCAGGTCAATAAAGATTTCCATATACATAAACACTTTAAACATATATAGCTTTTAGAGTATAGCTACACATTATTTTTTTCTCTTATTCATTTAAAATCAAATATAATTTTAAATATTTCTATAGGTTTAGTTTCAGATGTAACTAAGCAAAAGGGATTAGAAGTAAATTATGAAAGAAGTGCTTACATGAGGAATGGGAAAAATATTCATTCCAAAATAGAGGAAGTTCTTAGAATTCATAACTTAAAACACTGCGTCCGTTTCAATTTTCTAAGATCTGAGTTATATTATTTTTTATAATCGTTAAAAACTTTCATCAAAAGAGCTCTAACGATTATGATTGAACACTTAAGAATCAAAGTATAATTAAATGGTCTTTGATATCAGCTATTTTAATCGTTGCTGAAACAGTATTAAACGCCAGATTTTCCTGTAAAGTAGCTTCTATTAGCTTTATTCTAAACAATCTTGTTCTTAGTTAGAAGAATTTAATAAGGGATAAATATAGACCAGAAAAGATTTCTTTAATGTAAAGAAGAAGTGTTTTACCGGGTTGGAAATAAATTAGGACCCCTCTCGTTATAAAATGTTTAATTTTAACTTTTCAAACTAAAATTTCGAGGCTAAGTAATAGAAGCTCCTTCTAGCTAAGTACAAAAAAGTCACTTACAGAAATACAACTATCGAACACAAAATACAAACAATTCATTCCCTCTTTCATGATAAATTACATGGACATAAGGGACATACTTACGAGATAACTTCGACACATCTGTCCATTGGAAGGCAGTTACCTATAAAGAAATATTTCCATCATAAAAGGACGGAATCATCAAAGAAATGTTTTCCACATTTAAATTCTGATTTTTTTAAGTAATTCTATCTGAAGAACAATTAACGGGATACGAACCCGGTTCTCTGCATCACCGTTGCAGTGCTCTTAACCATTAACTACGATAGGCTGTATATCAGCCATGTCAACCTTTTCTCTTTAACCATCCGACTCACCAGGTCTCTCCACATTGCTCTGAAGTAACAGGGTCTAATTTTCTTTTCGGATAAAATCATTTAATAATTGTTAAAAAGATAAAAACACTGCTAATATTCAACAATTTTTACTTTTTTGTGGTCTTACGATCTTCCGGAGAACTTTTTTTCATCTCTTCCTTGTAGCGTCCAGTAATGCCAGTTAGCATTAAAACTGTAATTAAACTATTTTGTCTCATTAAATATATTGCGCTTGATAATATTCAGTTCAACATAAAAACTTATAAACAATATTTACAAATACCATTCAATACTTTAAGGCCCGAAAAGTTAATTAAAATGAATTAAGTTTAAATAGCCCTTCTTTAACTGAATTCATTTTTTTTTTCATAACCAAAAAAAAATTCGGTGGGGATCAGTTGATTAAAAACACAAAAAAAGAAAAGAAAAAAGACTTTCATTAGTATAAAACGTAAATACAGCACTTTCATTTTTTTTTTTTTAACTGTAACTTTATTCTTTATGTGTATATCAATACCATTCAATAGTTAAAGCCCCAAACAGTTGATTAAAATAAATAAATTTTTAATAGCCTTTCTTTAGCTGAATTTTTTTTTGTTCTTTAACCAAAACATTTCGGTGGGGATCAGTAAAAAAAAAACAAGAACTTTCATTAATATAATGCGTAAAAACATCACGTTAATTTTATTTCAATTTATTCAATTTAGATGCACACCTAAATACTAATTTACTATACGATTCTAAAAATTAAATGCGTCCAATTATTAAGATAATATTTTTTTCCGAAATTTTGGTCGAGTGATTCCAACACATTCATAATCCATTGTGAATATTGTTTATTGTACCGCCGCTGAGAATATTGTTTTCACTTTATTCAGAAAAGTTTCATTTCTTTTTGGTGTAAGCTGTAGATGAAGATGACTTATTACAATGTCATAACACCATAATTACCATATTGAAAATTATATTGGAGAACAAATATACAGAATTTTTTATAAAATAGAGTATAGTTAATAATTATTAATACACTTCTTTTCCACAGTTTTTTTATTCAAAGCTATCAATAAGAGCAGGCAAAGTGCCCTAGCGGTAGTAATATAAATTAAGGTAATCCGTTTGATAGAGACAGCTGATTGGCTGCGTGTGTTTGTACAAGGGCCAATCCTAAGCAGCCTCTCTTAGGCTCTAGTCCAATTAAAGAGCTGTTTGGAAAAGAGCAATTGGTTTACCTTCCCCCCCTCTCATTAGCCATTACTCTTTCCATGGCTTGTTCAAAAGGACCATTGATTTTCTCTTCGGAAAATTATTCTGTTTTATCGTGGACTGACCTCTGCTGGCTCTCTGAAATGGGCCCTGATCTTCGGAGGTATTTGGATGGATACTTGGGTGGTATTTGGGTGCTCAGGTGGCATTTTAGTGATCAGGTAGTATGTTAGAATGATACTGGCTATTTAGCCCTTTCTTTGATGACCCAGTAATTTGGAATACCTAAAGGCAAGGTATGTTTTCCGAAGAACTTGAGAAGACATTCAGTAGGCAGAGTTATCAAAAAGATTTAAAAATATATTAAAAGTAAAACACATCTTTTTCCCATTCTCTTAATATTCAAAGACTTTGCTGTCTTGATGTCTGACAACGTTATTTGGATTACAAGAAACAAAGAGGTTTCGATAACTATAATTGTAATGAACAGATGTTTTAGGGGTCACCTGTGGTGTAGTGGCTAGCATAGCAGCCTACTTTTTTAAAAAAGGTGCTAAGAGATACAGCATTGAAAAAAGAGATCTCGCGATTCCTTGGACGCGAATAGTTGTTTAAAAATCTGGTGCGTGCGCGCAACACACAACTTTCACTTACCAACTTACTTAGAATAGAAATTGACGTGTTTTGCTAAACATCATTTCCCAAAGTCACACATTTTCCTACATTCATATCTTATTTTTGTTAATCGTTAAAGCCGTTTTTGAGTAAACAAAAAAAAACCGTGAAAAAGATACAAAATTTATTAAGTAAAGTCCCCCCTCCCGTAGATCAATTTTGATGAAATTTTTACAGTCATATCTCGAGCATATAAATACATCAAATACCAAGTTTGATCAAAATCGTTAAAACCGTTTTTGAGTAAATAAAAAAAACACGTGAAAATGATACAAAATTTATTAAGTAAAGTCCCCTCTCCGGTTGATCAATTGTAATGAAATATTGGTTATCACATCTTTGGCATAAAAATACATCAAATACCAAGTTTGATCAAAATCGTTAAAACCGTTTTTGAGTAAAAGAAAAAAACATGTGAAAATGATACAAACTTTATTAAGTAAAGTCCCCCCTCCGGTTGATCAATTTTGATGAAATTTTTACAGTCATATTTCAGGCATATAAATAGATCAAATACTCAGTTTAATCAAAATCGTTAGAGCCGTTTTTGAGAAAATCGAAAAAAACCTAAAAAGGTATTAAGTAAAGTACCCCCTCCCTTTGAGCAATTATGATGAAATTTTTGCTGTCACTTCGCGGGCTTATACATACTCTAAATACCCAATTTCAGGTTCGCACGGTTTATAGTTTTTGAGCTAGTCTGTTCACACACACACACACACACAGACACACACACACACACACACACACACACACACACAGACCATTTCGCGGGACTTGGTTATTTTGACTCAGGGGACCCCAAAACGTGTATTTCCGTTGAAAACCGGAAGTCGAAAATTTTCACGATCGCAATACTTCCACTTACTATATATTTCATATATAGGTAAGTGAAAGTAAAAAAATTGTTTGATTAACTTTTCATATTAAATTAGTTTGTTAAAAAAATGTTTATAGCAATTCTAGGTTCTTAAGGGCTAGAAAGTAATACAATATATAAATGTTAAAGTCTATAAGCTAAATAAATTTTCGAATGAAAAAAATAAAAAGAAATAATGATAAAACATGTTACTTTTGAATAACTAAATATATAAAATAATTTAAAATCTTTACAATCCATTATTTGTAATTGAAAAGTCTATTATTTGTAGAATAAGAATCCAGGGAAGGATATTTTGGTCAAAGAAATTCCCTATGGGAGCATTTAATCTCAACAGTAGACGAGACTCAAGGATTTCAATTACGAAACATATTACAATTCGAAATATCCTCATTTAATTCGTCGGGAAGAGAAGAGACCTGGGTCCATTGAAGTCACGAAATTAGCCAGCAAGCTTCTACTTTGTCCAGAATAATCACCAACCTTGTAAGATTCGTTATAGTTGTAAAAGGGGGCTGAAACAATTTCATCATACTAAGGGCGATTAATGGCTTCAATGAAGCTTACATTAGCAATAAAATATCGATGGATAAATAGATTTATTTTGGTAGGACAATCAACTAGAATGTTATTATGCCCTTCAAGATTGGGATTACAAGTAAGGAGGCTGAATTATTTAGTTTTTCTTTCTATGTTTAACTGATGTTTACACTTATGAGTAGGGGTATAAATACAACTATGCTTGGATATAAATACATACAATGGATACAAATACATATGGATTACCTTTTTTTTTTCAATATAGAAAAATATATTTTATCCTATATATGATTTTATGAATTTAGGTATGCATAATGTGGCATTTTTTTTCTTTATTTCTATTCTCTCGATATCGTTAAAGAAAATCAGTTAATTTAATAAATAAAAATAAAATTATGATAAAGATAAGGAATAATGATTATGATGAAGAATAATGATTCCCATGATTATGCATACATCTAGTTTAGATTTCTGGCTGCTTTCAAATGTTTATAGTTGGCCATATCCAGTGCGAATTTTCCTGCCATTTCACACAAATCCGTTCGCTTATCTCGACCACGCCTTACGCATTTTGTGCATGATTAATTTATTCTATTTATGATCTCAGTGAATTATTTGATTTTTAAATTATCTCATTTTAAAAAATATATGAATTATTATTTTTTAAGTTAAAAACAAATTCTTCCTAATAAATTATTACCGATTCGAACTTCGGCGAAGGAACAGGACAGAAGGAATGACAGCTGTTCCCTAAGGAATTTTTCCTCCGTGAGCTCTTTGTGCATGCTATCATCCCCTTCCTTTTACTTCCCTCACTCCTGAGACAAAAGACAAAAATATTTCTCTGTTTTAATCTGACTTCCTAGATTATGCACTTCACGTGCCTCGGGGGACCGAAGGCTTTGCATTTCAATGAAGGCTTAAAAATATGGATATTACACAGCTCATATATTTCTCTAGTTTTGCTTTAATGTCATCCTCTATCGGCGAATCTCTTTCTCTGTATGCAACCATCAATTCTTTTACCCCTTTTTTCTTTTATAATTTTTTTTTTCTTTACTTTACCTCTAAAACAATACAGGTTGAATAGTATTAATATGATTTCAATAATACTATAGTCTTGGAGTACCTTTAAAAGAATAAAATAATGGGTTCTCGATTCCCATTAACGAAGACTCATAATCATGACGACGCTCGCTAGCTGTGGTACGCAAGTTACATCGCTCTAACTAAATAAAAAGAACCTACAGTCTGTTGTAAAATATTGTAAACTTATATGGGTTAAACCATTTTTATTGCTAAAAAGTAACAATTTTCAATGCCACACAAATTATGAAAACACAAATATTTAAGCAGGTTACAGAAATTATCACTTTGTAACACAAAAATAATTATATGACTTAAGCTTCAGAACAAGAGTAACTCCCCAATCCTTCGCTCCTTATATTTAGTCGAAATGAGGCCAGCGTAGATGGTACTCGAACATCGTAGTCACAAACATGTCTTACTGTGTTGTTAAGACTGACTGTTATATGACTGTTTGTTCCAACAGTTAATTCGTTCCAACAACAAGTCTATAACTACTCTAAACCAAATGTTTTGTCTTTTGCTTCACGTTACAAAATATACTAACTTATATTTTTTAAATTTTTTTGCCTTAAATTTTATGTCTAATAGCAGAGCACAACGGCGATCTATAGATTTGTTATACATCATGGTGTCTAGGAGTACTGGCTTCTAAAATTGTCATATAATTCCCGCACGCCCCCCTCCTCCCGTGTCCTCTAAACCAAGATAGTGTCAACAAATAATTCTTATAAAATGTTCTCTTATTAATTTATATTTAATAATCAAGCCCAAGACCATATATTTTACAAATATATATGGACAAAGTCCAGAATCCAACTTTATTCATTTAACGTATAGTATATAACGTGGGGACTATTTTTTATTCAGAACTTAGTACAGATGAGAATTTTATCCATTCCTTCCAAAAAAAAATGCTGTTTTAGTGATTTAGATTATTCTTATTTTCAAAATTGATGCCTGAGTGATGAACTTCGAAAATCCACTGAAAAAAAAAATGACCTAGACGAGGTTACAAGGTGGAATTCCTGATAAGACATTAAAATGACATTTTAGAAACAAAAAATGAAAACATATATTTTTCCTGCAGGTCCAATCGCTTATCTCATAAGTAATGTTTGTTTTTAAATTTCTATTCAATTTATCCCCTATTAAAAAAACTCATTGGTTTTAATTTTTAATAGTTCGGTTTTAAAATCCTTATGTTAAGATAATGGTTGAATGAAATTCCTGCATTTTCGGTTCAGAATTAAAAATTCCCGCAGTTTTTCCGCCGAAGAAAATTCTCGCATTTCCTCCGCTTGAATCACTTTATAATTATTTTCCTTTTATCATTGATTTCAATCTCATGCGTTGTTAATTAAATTATATTAGAAAGAAGTAATTATATTTGGTAAAATGTATTATTTGTAAAAATATAGGTAGGCACTGTTTTTACGTATTAGAAAAATGAGAAAAATTGAAATTATCAATTACATTTTTCATTTCCCACTCGTATGTAACACATCAAAACTAAGCATTCATCTTAATGTGAATATAAAGCAATGGAAAATGAAAGAGGGAAGAGAGATGATCCGGAGACGAAATTAAAACAAGTGGTGGCCCCCGGCGGCTCTCCAGCAATTTATTTGTTTTAGCGAAAGGCTCAGTTGGCCTAAACTTTGAATTATGTTCCGCCTCAGATACAGATATCTACTGCGAATCATTTTTCGGATATTTTTCGTACAAGCAATCTTCGTTTAGTCATAGAGCAAAAGACGCGAAAATGGTAGTTGAACATCAATTAAGATGATTTTAACTTTTTAAATTATGTCTTTCTCTCAAAGAGAAATAGTTTTCATTGTGAAAAGGATGCAAAGACACTTTTTGAAATAATAAAAAAATTATCTATTCATAACATGGTTCAAATATTGACTTGAATTGAATTGCTTTATTCTCCTTTATTCAAGTATAGACATATATAGCTTTTATTCACCAAAGGCTGCGGATAGAATTATAAAGCTGTTTAGGGAGATTTCCTTATTTACAAAAATATAATAAATACAATAAATAGAGCATATTAATTAATGATAAATATTACAAAATTATAATACTCGTCGTAATACATATTAGTATATCTTGGGCAATATGATAGAGCAAAAAAGGGGCGTAATGACCGCGCAGTTGATCGCCCATAACAAACAACCTACCTACCTACCTATATAGCTTTTTTTGAAGCACAAATATCAGGTACCTTATTTATTGATCAACTCTACAGCCATATTTAGGATACGTAAGGGAGCAATGTTAAAATGACTCTACTCTATGTGTATTATAACATACATAGTCGAGCCCTCCATAATTTTCGTCTAGGCGTGACTCGAACCGGCATAACTAGACTAGCGGTGCTAAACCAAACCCGTGCCATACCGATCTCGTACATAATTTAATTAAAAAAATGTAGGTCTAATATTATTTGTTTTTAATTACCTGCACTGTTCATTAAGAAAGATTTTAGGCTTAAAAACATTACTTTTCCGATTTATACAAGCGAATCAGTAGCTATAAGCCGATCACGAAATCTGATGGCAAACACGCTTGTGCAACTCCCTGTTTGCACTATCATTAAATAAAGTACAGTCGTCTACTGGTTACATTGGAATTTTATTTATTTATTTGAAAGTGAAACAAAATGATTTTGTCAGTTATATTGAAAAGAGTTCTAGAATTTTTGCTGGTACAGTTAGATAACTATATTAGTAAATGTTCTTGATGTTACGAGAATGTTCTAAGCCCTTCTGGAATGTTCGGTTTCATACTGAAGACAAAAAGCAATGGAAATGTGGCTTTGACTGTCTCTGAACATCGGAGCATATCGAGATCTGTTTTCACAATTAGCTAATTTGTTAAACGTTGTTATTACTTCAAGCTTTCATTGTCTGTTGGGAGTTGTGAATTATAATTTTACGTTAATAAATTTCATAATATCACGTTCTGTCTCAGTCGAGGCGTAGAATGAATTATAATGGTTATTGTTAAGGACTGGATACATTATATTTCCATAAAATATAAATAGATACAAATATAAGAAAGGAAAAAAAAAATAATCATCTGTATTAAATAAAAAACTGTCTTAAGCACAGTCGTAGTTGTTTTTGAACGGCCGTGAATGGTTTACGTCACTCAGTAGCGCTTTTTTTTTTTTTAATACATTTTTTTTCGGGTCCCTCTAAAACGGAAAAAAATATTACAGTGGAATGTAACAGACGACAATTATATAACACTAGATACACGTACTTAGCTATTACCATATTCTAATATAGGTATTTAAAGGTGTTTATAATGTTTGTGATTCTTATTGATTCCATAATTAATAACTTTGGGAGTAAACGGACCTTTGGGTATTTAAAAGGATGTGCATAAGTTCTATGTTTGCTCTAGGGAATGTTTTAAATTGTATTTAGATAATAACAAGTATAATAGGTTTTAACTAACGCTGTACATACGAATCTAAAGGAAACTCGTAACACATGTCTGGAGTGTCGGGATGACCGATTGGGCAAAAGCGTTAGAAAATATGCGTTGCCATGGACAACGTATGATTCGGAACCCGAAGATAGTCAGTTCGAAACCCGGAGCCAGGGGACATTAAATAATACTTGGAATTAATCCCCTACCTTCTCCCCTGGCCCGGGAAACAACTGGGAGGAAGGGGAGGAACAAAAAAAACAAAAGGTAACACATGTCACATGATCATTAGAGCTGTGCAAATTAACAAGAGAGAAGAAAATGGTAATTGAATCAACCAATCAGTTTGCGCTGCGGTATCAGCTGCTGGCTCGATCTGGTGTGAAACTTCCGCATCCCAACCGCTCTCTGTTTAACCCATCACTGATTCATCTCCCCTGATTAGAGGCGTCATTTACGCTGATCCGTTCTGCTCTTCAGCCAATTTGCGGTCCTTGTGTTAGCATCATTGAAGATCTGATAATAAGGCCAAATATATTAGGATTATACACAGGTGGAGTCAGAGGAAGTTAGTAATTACTAGTACATTCTGAACTAAAGGAAACAGAGTTCAGAGTCGTTTATTTTTTTTATTCATCCAGTATGGATTTTAAACCATCGCATTTCTCATGCCTAATATTCCTAATACTACTTTTAAAAGCAGATGAGGAATTGATCTATTCTGTGACCCTAGAAATTTACGGAGTAGCAGCAAGAAGAATGATCTCATAAAGGTAATGTACGAATAACAAAGTTTCGGGCTTATTGACTAAAAGGTATAAAGAATAACAAGTATAAGCTGTTAAGATAATCAAAATTGAAATTGACATCATTAAATTTAACACTAATAAATTAAAATTGACTAATTGCAATATTAATAAAATCCTAATCACTAATTACTAATTATAAACTATTACTTACTTACTACTAAATTTAGTAATGACTACTTACAATCAATAATGTTGTGATTAATCTTTGAAGTACATTAACAGTTGGGAATTACTAATTAAAGTAATATATAAAATGAATCAATAAATAGAATAACAACATAAATCTATAGATGTGTTTAAAATTACGATAAACGATTCAAATAAAAAATATATTCGAAATTTCGTAGGGATATAAGTGAAGCGTGGGAATGCAAAAGGGTCTAAGTGCCAAAAGAATAAAACAATTTTTTTTTTTGCCGAATTGTTATATGTGCCATAGCCATTCTTCAGAAATGGGTATAAATAATGTCTTGTTGTTCGAAAATAATTCATTGAACGTATGAAAGGTGCCATGGGTATAAGCACTGAATATAGTTTACCCTAGAGGGTATAAAGTCACATAATTTCTGTAAAAATTTCCTAAGGCACTTACACTCTTTTGCATTTCCACGCTTTAATTGTTGTCACAACTTGCTGCTAACAATTTAATTATTTAGTTATATTCTATTGAATAAATTTCTTTGTTTAATAATCAGCATCAAGTTGTTAAGACAAATTTGTTTCATTTGAAGTTGCACCACAAGATTTTCTTTTAAGAGATGCTGTTGGGAAGACTCGTATTCATAGCATTCTGTTAGTACGAGTATGTTGTTGTGATAGGCATAGGAAGTACATTAAGGGACAGATTTCTTACTCATCAGTAAAGGCCGGATTTCGTGCAGTAAAAATTTTAAAAACGTGCAATAAAAATTAGCCAAACGTGCAAAAACGTGCAATAAAAATAAAAAACACTGACAAGCGTGCAATAAAAATAAAAAACACTGAAAAACGAGCAATTCAACCTTCTGCTGTGTGAAGAGGCGGTGTATAATTAAAAAATCAAATATTAATTTAACATATTTATATTGTTATATACATATGTGCTTACAAAACCAACAAAAAAAATGTTTGCTAGGAATCATAATTAAACAAAACTAATAATATATATATAGTAAAACATAAATTTTCGTAATTTTCTACTAACTGTATTAATTTATAAATAGAAATTTCTAAAATTTTATCGTATTAAATTTACAATAATGTACATTTCCATATTATGCTTCGTAAATTCATCTCCAACTTTCTCGATAATATTAATCTGTGATCTCAACGTTAAGGTTTGCTCTTCAAGCTTTTTTATTTGCGAAGGTAGAACCGATAAATGGGATCTAAATGCTAGATCTGATGCAACAGATGAAAAATTTAAAAAAAGATTTTACTTTTTGCACAGATACTGCATCATCTTCAAGAGTAGAAACAAACTCTTTAAAATTATTAAAATGATCTGAATAAAATAGGGCTGCTTCGATCCATGTTCCCCATCTAGTTATCACAGGTTCTGGGGGAAGGGAGCAGTCCATACTATTTCTATAAGCTGTAACGCGGTGAGGAGCTTTTAAATATATTTTTTTCCCCATTATTAACAAGTGTGTTCATATTTCGGCAAATTTCAAAAACTTTTTCAGCAACACGGTTTAAATCATGCGCTACACAAGTTACATGTACCATATTTGAATAAAAAACTTTTAATGCTTCTCCAGCTTTTACCATATACGGAGCGGCATCGCTAAAAAATAAAAGGATTTTATCTTGGTAGGATGTTTGGCAGAAAAAAATTGCTAACCTGTCGTTTTTGGAAGCTGCTTACATGAAATGAAGTATGGTTTGGGTTCAATCTCCAGGTGTAGGATTCCAACAATTATACTGCAAATATTAAGTCCCCGTGGGTCTGTTGTTTCATCTACCATGATGTAAATATAATTATTTTCAACTATTTTTACTATTGTACTATTTGTATTTCTTTTTATTTGTATTTACTATTTGTATTTTTTTTTTTTTTTTTTCTCTCTTATTTCTTTTTTGTAACTATTGTATTTCTTCAACAGAATGTTTAAAACAGTTTTTGAGGTAATTTTGTTCTCAGGGTGTTCTCGTCAGGAATGTTTTGTTTTGTGTATTTTTGCAAAAAACGCTTAAAGGGCTTGGACTGCAGTTTATTGAATGGAATATTGGAAGCGACCATGGTGTAACATAAATCGGTAAAAACTGTTGGTTATTGTCTAACGACGAGCAGCTTTGTTTGTTGTAATTGTTGAATTGGAGTTCGCTTGGATTTTTGTGCTGCAGTTAACTGCGTGTTTTCCCGTCTTCTTTCAATTCTGGGTATGGTTTTATCCATTTGATTTTGGAAGATTGGCTGGCTGTCACTTTAGGCCATAGGTCAATAGTGAAAATTTTTGTACTTGTTTACCGAACTAAACTCAACTTCAGAATGATATGGAAATAAAGGGGTAGGTGGGAAGGTTGAGTCAAATCCAGTTAGAACTTCTAAGAAAGTTAATACAAAGGAACGTTGTTCGACATAATACCATTTCCGTAACGAGTTCGAAGAAATATTTTGAAATCGTGAATAATTTTTTCTTTCTTAGAAAATTAGGTAGAAAAATAAATTATAAATACATACATATATCGGTATTATTGTTGGTGATTTTAAAATAAATCATAACTATTCTCTTTAATAAAAATTAAAAAAAATCAATATTTTTAATGAAATATCAAAAAATGCAATTTCGTGCACTGAAACCTAAAATGTGCAAATTTGTGCAGTAACCCTCAAAATGTGCAATTTCGTGCAAAATAAAACTTACATATGTTAATCAGGAAGCCTTAATTCGTGTAAATAACTTGTCCCCGATCGATTTCAAGCAACCGAAAAAAAAGTGCAATTGCACGAGAATCCGGTCTCTACTCATCAGATACTCGTGAGTAAGCCGCGTGTGTCAAACCCCCAGCCTGGTGAGTACTTCTTCTTTTCTGGTCGAGGGGGGGGGGGGAATGATTTTATGTCTTAGGATTGACGAACAGCTATAAAATACACGCCAGCCCTGATTTTTCTTAAATGAAAGAGACAACTTCGCTTTGTTCTGTGGTAATGATTGGTTAGCCTTCTTTAACAGCTTCCTCGGCCACAGTATCTGGCATCTCGTTACCTCTGATTCAGATGTGACTCGGTAACAAATGAATGAAAATGACCTTTTATTCCTTAAGTGTATTTGAAATCTCTACAACTAATCGGTTTTGAGAAAAGTGGTCCTGTATTGATATAAGAGCGGATTCTGAGACGAAACAACTACATTAAATGTTATTTGTTACTAATAACAAATAACATTTAATTTATTGGTAGAAGTTAATATTTATATATATTAAATGTACTACATGCACATGTACTAGTATTTATTACATGACACGCTAGTCAACGCAAACTGGAGCAGAAGCACCAATAACATTCAAAATCAACAGAGCCTCAAAGGATTACAAGCAAGCGCAACTCAAACATTAGTTCCAAGCAGATGGCTAATTAACCAGTAATTAATTGCTACAAGGGAGAGCTCCCTGCTGTAATTGGCAAAGACAAGAGCTCGGGAAGATGGAGGAAGGTAGATAAGGTTTATTGCTTACAAGGTTCTGCTCCCTAGAAATCGGAGGGAGTCATAGGCCAGAGATCATAGGAATATTTACTAATAATGCTTATTATGATTATTACTTTAATGTTTATCCGTGAGGAAATAAGTCGTCGTGTTCATCAAGTTTAGAGGTTAAAAAAAAATCGATTCATGGGTAACCTTAATCTTGATACACAATATATTTGTTAAGACGAATATATTTATTGGTGCTTACTAACTATACAAAAATTTTCTACAACGGACATCTACAATATCGGAGTTTAACTATTTCTGGTTTAATATCCAATATAAATAGGTCGATTGTTTAACTTTGATATAAGTGAAATATACTCGTATTAAGCAAGAGTATAACAGTGACGCTACCATCAAAATCTCTACCATTAAAATTTGTTTAGAAAAGCTAGTTGAGAAATGTAGACCATCCGGTTTCCACCATCCCTGTATGCTTTAAATAGTCAAGAAGAGGTAAAAGAAAAAGAAATTAAAGGAAAAATTGGAAATGAATGACTAAAAGAAGTTTATTAGAGCCTTCTAATAGTAATAATGCCTAATCCCCATACTATTTATCTATTTCATTTATTTATTATCATGAATGAATAAAAGTTTCGATTTGTTTTTGCAGAACTTATTTTAGTACTAAATAAAAACATGAATAGAACTATGGTCTATCTAGGGTGGACCTATTCAATTCTATAAATACATCTTTTTACATCTCTAAGAAAATAATAATAATTGTTATACTCTGACCTCCCTTCAAAACGAAAAAAATCCGTCGTAATAAATATATATTATTAAACCGGGGGTATAACTAACATCAGACCAAAAACACCATTCCAAAAAATAAAATATTATTTATTGTTGTATTACTGTACATATTGCGATAAATTATATTTCGATTTTTTTTTCTTTGTTGGAGTGGTGTTTTTGGTCTGATGTTAAGTACACCCCTGGTTTAATAATAATTTAGTAAAATGGCGACAGATTTTTTCATTTTGAAGAGGTATAAATTGACAGCATTTTAACTTACGGTTCTTCCACATTCTCACATTATACATCAGGCATTCACATTTCTTTACCTGAAAAAACAAAAACAAAATATGGATTAATTAAAGGAGAATTATTTAGTAAGTTAGCAAGTGGCATTAGGATATATATATATATATATATTTGTACACCGGAGGTAAACAACACCATCACCATTTTTATGTAATTAAATTAACCAAGGTTTCAAACACGTTAAACATTAATTTTTATTATTTAATTAATGAATGCTTTGTTAAATTTGTTTTTTCGATACTTCAAGAGGCAACTGATATGTAATTGGTGGTAATTATCATAGTACGAGATAAAAAACAAAGGTAACTAAAAAAAAAATTGTATTTATATTTTATGCTGCTATACTTATTTATCCCCCTATATATCCCAAATCAAATAAAATAACACAATTTAATTTGTAAATATTTTTATTTTGAAGTGAAAAGATTGTCTATGACAAATAAATCATATAAAATTAATATCAACAAATAACAAACAAGAAAAAACTTATCCTTAGTGTTTTTGTTTTGGACCCCCCCCCCCCTCCGCC
This sequence comes from Aelia acuminata, assembly GCA_911387785.2. Lineage (NCBI taxonomy): Eukaryota > Metazoa > Arthropoda > Insecta > Hemiptera > Pentatomidae > Aelia > Aelia acuminata. Next base: position 66,396,009 of record OU426983.1, on the reverse strand, counting down.
ACTTTCAGTTTATAATTCAATAAACATTTTAAATATCATCAGTTTTTAAATCAAACATTTTTCTTTCAATATAAATCACTACATTCTTGAGAAGGTTTCATAGCCCGGTGATTTAGTTGGCATTTAAATCTTTACTAATATTATTCACTTTGATAATGTGGGTGGGATGTGGGATTTACGGTGAAGCGAAAGTGTTATGATGTTAGGTGGGATACTGAATACGAGGCACTATTTGCATACTAAACTCATCCGAAGTCTACATTATGCACACTAAATTATTTTTTGACATAAAAGTAGGAAGATGGGAATGTTTTTATGGAAAACTTTTGTATACTCCTCTTTGATTTACATAAGCGTTGATGGGAGATAACTTATATGTAGTAAATGTAACGCAAGCTAAGATCCAACAATCATGGTTCATTAACTTGTAAGAATTACTTATTATTTGACATCCTGGAATTTTAGTCATGAGGAAAAGTTGTGGTCAGGAGCACCTCTTTCCGGATTAAATATTATCACTTAATTTAAGATAGGTCTCTAATCCAGGATTACCTTAAAACCATTTATAATCATTGAGTTCGGCTTAGCTCATTTGAAGAGAACACGGCAAAAGAACTTTTTCCCCCCTTCTTAGAATTCGAGGAAAACTATTTTGAAACTTCAGAATCAAATACAACTTTTGAAATGGGGCAAATTAACAACTACTTCATTGTGAAATGTCGTTTGGGTTTAAGTAGTTGTCCGGTGAAATTTAAAATCTTAAAAAATCCTTATTGGTAAAAAACTGAATTAATGTAACTTCAATCAGGTTGGGACAGTAAAAAAAACAAAAAATGTTTTATCTGAAACATACAAGAACGTTGTACAACTACACAACTACATGTAATGGTATCGTTAATTCATGATATCACTGAACTGAAAGTTTGGTTCGAAAGAGTTATCAAACCAGGTAGAAACTGTTCTCTTCGTTAAGTGATGTATGATAATTGAAATAAAACAAGATTTCATTACTTTGCCTTAGTGTTCCAGCTTCATGTCACTTTGATGTGCTAATTTTGAATCAAAGCCCTATCAAACTCACTTTTGAAAGATAAAAGAAAAATCTCAAAAATGTTTATCTCCCTGTAATAATTGAAAAAGATCGTTTTTTCTTTTATACGGAATCTTTCAAGCACTATCACATCCTGGAAAACATGGCTTTTTTTCGCCTGCTTTGTTTCACTATCCAAAAGATATATTTAACTCTAAATTCGAACATATTTTCGGGGAAAAAAAAATTACAGAATTTTTTCCGAGGAACATTTAATTATTTACTAATGTTTGATAATGTCCTTAATACATTTTTTATTCACGTAAATACAAATTGATTAAAATATTTAAACAAGAATATATAAAATTAAAAAAGTAGATCGTAAAGTTTGAGAGTAAAAGGAGTTGCAAGAAATAGGTACGAGTTTCAGTTAACTGTAGCAATAAAAAGTAAAAAAAAAATAACAGAACAATATAAAATAAATGAACTCTTAAAAAAAATGAATAAAGTAAAGGGAATACCAAGCGGCATACCAAATATAAAATCTTACACTTAGAATCCTTACTGCCTTTTTTATACTGCCAATTTTATCATCACATCTATAAAGTCGTAAATGATGATAGGTGATCTTATACTATTTTTGTGAATTCTTTCTTATTTTTACTATTTAAATCAATATAAAATTGAATAGCTTTTATTTTACAAATTTCACCCACATAAATGTAGTGTTATTATGAATACATATTAAGTGGTTTTATTTTTTCATTTTTATTTTATTATATAGTTATTTCCTCTAATTTGAAGAAAGCTAAGCGTAACCGGTTTCGTGCAATTGACATTTAACTACATATAGTTGTACGTTGGGAGAAAAAAATCCTTATGTAATGAAAACTTTAATACTTTTAATGTTTCTAATGAAAATAAAAATAAAGCAATCCAAATAAATATTGATTAATTCAATCAAATGAATTAAAATTATTCTTGATTAGATTGAATATTACAGACCAATATTTCGTCATGGTATTTGGATTTAAATTGTTTACTTATCCTTGTTATATTACGCTAAGAGTTCGTTAATTTTCGGGTAAACTAAAACCATAAAAAACAACTAGTGGAAAGTATAATTAATTTTAATTGTCACATTCATTACTAAGCCGACTTTCTTCAACTGATCGGCAATGGTTGGAAACTTTTTCCTCGTTTAGAGTTAATTGATAGGAGCCTCCCTCCTATTGGCCACAGTGTGATGTTATTATTAAGTCCTAAATCTCTAATTAGTAAATAGTTTCGTAATTGCTAGGTTGTTAAAACTAATAAGAGAGAGAAAAATATGTATCACTACTACCTTTAAAGGGCTATTGGGAAATGTTTCTTGGTTGGCGGAGTTGATTTGACCGCTCATTCGTCGGGTTTTTCCTCTTAATTTTTGAAAGTAAAAATTTTTTGGAAAGTGAAAACTGTAGGAGAGCAGCACCGGTGTTGGTGCAAAATGACTGAAGTCATCGAATGTGAAGCTTAAACAACGATTTACCAAGCTTAAAAAAAAAAAAAATTAAAATTTAATTCTCTCTGATTGCAAATAAACTATATTATTTCAACAGAGACTAGTCATTTTAGTTAATTCTAAATTGTAAGAATAGGAGACAAAACATTTTTGATGACTTTGTCCCTTTTTCCCAAACACGAATGATATAAGAAATCGATTTTGAACTACTGACCAAGTATGAAAGGGCATATTTGTAATTAGGAGGGTTATTTGGTAACTTTTTAAAGTCTATTTGTTTTCTATCTAAAAAAAAAAAAAAAAATCAGTGATATTTTGTAAAATTGAGGAAAACGTAGAATATATGTATTCTGCCTAACAGATATGAAGCATTTTTTTAAATAAACAAGACATCCCTATGGAGTTTATAATGGAAAACGAAAAAAAAAAAAATATCCTAATAATTTTAGGGTATTGTTATAATAATTGTATAAATAATTATCAACAGTTCATTCAAAAATATAACTTCAGAATAATATATATATATATTTAAATATTTTATGAGCCTTTCATTTGACAGAATGACTCCAATTTTAACATTTTGAAAAAAGCACTTTGAATAATATTTCTTTTTGGAAAATTGTGACCTTTTGACTTTATACATAACTGACATTATACATAAAATAATGACATCCCAGAACTTTAAAATTAAATAAACTTTGGTTAGAATATGTGGAATTATTCCTTTTATAAAATGTTTTAGGCGTTATGTAAATATATATGCAGACATTGTAATGGGATTTACGGATGTTGGTAGCACTGTCAGTGGAGACATGTAGGGATGATATAGCCACCCCGCATCAGGCATCTTGACATCTCCCCCAACCCCCTTAAATTTATGACGGAACTCTCCTGTCCAAACCACTCTTGTCACATGCGAAAAAAAAAAAAAAAAAAAAAAAAACCATGAAAAATATTTTTATGGGGACCGAGCACGCGTTCATGCGAGGGGCCGTATTCACTTGATCCCAGTTCGCATTTTGTTTGGTCCAAATCGCTTGAGTTATGGAATTATTGCACAGCGGCTCGTGTGGGATTTAACATATCACTCCAGGGAGTTGGCTATAAAATAAATTTCAATAGAATGATTTTATTAAAAAATTCCATCGGTATATTTCCTATCCCGTCGGTCATCATATATCATCGAACTTCTGCCCAAATCCTCAGTTCATTGCCGCAATACCCGCTCTAGGTCTTCAGATCTATGCACACTGAACCACAGAACGTCAGCTTTTCAATAGATCATTCATTATACAGTCATCATCGCTATGGATTTCTGTTCCTCCGTTTATCCTCAACTCCAACACCCTACCAAATTTAAGTCCCACCCGTTTAACCACTTGGTAAATTGACACTTCCTATTTTATAATAGTTTAAACTGGTGGAAGTTTTAATTTTTATTATTTTTTTAATATAAATTACTTTTTAGCTTATCTGTAAATAGGCACATAATGTTCACAGCTAGTTATTTCCAATTAATCGATTTTGGAGTGTTTTATTTGCATTTTCTCTTTTTTATCACTAGTTTTCTCTCATAGTCTATCTTTATTTATATCATTCTAATTGGTATTATTTAAGTTTTGCCCTAAATAAGGCCCAATATATATATAATAGTCAAGTTTGTTCTTAAGGGTCTTGTCCCGCACAAATATTTATAGAATTCATTTGTTTCTATATATTTTAAAGGAATACCTTGATTATATCGTCGACGCTATGCTAAAGTAGCGAATATGCATAGATTTTTAGTTGCACATTCGTTACTTTGGCATGGTGACGACGATATAAGCATATCAATGAATTCTATAATATAATACACACATATAATATAGTATTCTATATAATTTATAGTAGAGTATTATTAATCATTAGATGCAATCAATCAATCAATCAATTTTTTCATAAATTATTAAATACATTTAATCTGTTTCCGACTCTTGTAATTTTATATTTTTATAATACTCTTCTAAGGAAGTTCTAGTCTGTGTCAATAGACAATGTAAAAAAAAAAAATACTAATTATTCGTTTTTGATAGTTTATAACTTTCTGGAAGCCTTGGTCTATATTATTATAATTTTGTAAAACAGTGAAAATTCACATCTTCCATAATGATATATATATATATATATATATATATATATATATATGTGTGTGTGTGTGTGTATTTCAATACATTACAAAATTGTAAATATTATGAAAAAAATTGTTGCAGTACACCTGAAGATGAGGCATTAATGCCTCGAGACTGTGTGAATTTTGTAATGTACTGAAAAATATATATTTATCATAATGGAAGATGAGAATTTTCACTGTTTTACAAAATTGGACTATTTATTAGGTTCAAAAAATTATATTATAATTAAATATAACAAAAGTAAAATAACTATTTTTTAAAAGTCATTTTTATTTTTGCAGCTTACATTTAAATTGGGCCTAAATTTGATTTTATAATCGATCTTGAACCGACAAAGGACCCCTAACACTAATACACCATACTTCATCAATCATTTAGGTAATATCAAAAGACAATGGTTTTAATGATAAAGAGCTGTGAATTAGCTGTGAAGTAATTAGCTGTGAATATTTTTTTATTAAATTAAGAAATAATAACATAATAAACAAAGATTTGACAAACCAACGAAGATAAAAATTTTAACATAATCGGTCATAAATATCCGATATGTAATATCTAGCCATCAGCAGGCATGCATATCATATCACTGTTGCAAAAACCCGTATTACCCTAGAGGTACGGTAGGGTCGAATAAATAAATAAATAAATAAATAAATGTAATATCTAGCCAAAATTATTGCCTCCTCCACGAGTTGAGGAAAATCCAAAACTACATAATCAAATACAGGACTCTTCTTTTCAACCTGTCACTTCAACTGAAATTCCGCAACCGCAAACATCAATCAAACAAAAAGAATTATTCTATAGTATATACAAAGTTCGATGGAGTAATTTTTACTTTTAATCAACATTACCCTACTTAAGGGGAATGAATACTGCGACTGAAGCCTGAAAACGACAGTACTTGAAATTCTTTACTTCCAGTTAATTTTGAAGTTTACTTCCAGTGGCTGAAGTAAAAGAAAGTTGTTTTGATAACAACATTTAAAGATTTAATTCGGAAAGTTCTGATAAAATTTAGAGAAATAAGAATTAGGAAAGTAGCTTGAGCGAAGAGGGACAACTATGTCTGATAAAAAATTGAAAATTTTGTTTATTCTTTTAATAGTGAGCGGACTTCAAAGGAAAGTTAATAGTCAGGAAACTGGTAGAAACTTATTTACATATAAATCGGTGGTTTTAGCTTCTTTCAAATAAAGTTCACCTTATTCCACCGACCTCCAATAGATGCCAGGGAAATTCTTTTTTATTTTTATTTATACTTTAATGAAAAAGTTCAGAGTAAGCGCTTTTAGCATTTTTAATAAAGAATAATATAGTAACATCTCGGTGCTGGTTTTTTCTGTAACGGACTGTTTCTAAAAATAAATTAAAGTAAAAGCTGTATTGTTCGAAATAAGTGGCGCAATTACACTATACATTCAACGGGTTTACTAAACCGAATAATATGTTTATACTAGTATAGATGGGAGGCAGTGAATATAGATTTTAGTTAGAGGGAAAAAAAAATTCTTTTTTTCAATAAAGAAAATTTCAGATCAATTATTCGTCATTAAATGTAGGAGACTCAAATAGTATTTTTGTGGGAATTTTCAGTTTTCCGGCTGATTTTCCGGTGAGCTGGGCAGTACGAATTCCACACTAGATTTTATATACGCTCGATTGACTCCTTTATGCCGTCCTAGCTACACCACAAAGAGGCTCCACTTTTCCAAAGGGCTTTGATTTCTGTTTTCTAATACCCTTTACGTGAGTTTTTTTTTTTTTATCATACGCAAAACCTTTGAGATCATAAATCAAAATATTGTATAAATATTAAAAACCTATACTTAACGCACTATTTTCTGCAGTCCTCTAACTTAAAAGAATTTATATGTATTAATTTTTTTACTACACGAATTCTTTTGCGAAAGAATTTTACTATTATATTATTCGAGTATATTATATTTTTTGGTGTTACACCAAAGCGTCAAAACAATTTAATAAGTCGGGGTCACCTGTGGTATAGTGATTAGCATGGCAACCTACAATACCAAAGGACGCAGGTTCGCGCCTAGCGGTGGCCCTAGGATTTTTTAAGTAAATGCGATACCGTCCCTCCGTTAGGACGTAAAATGGAGGTCCCGAGCCTGTACGATGTCAGGTACTCGTTAAAGATCCCTATCCTAATTATGCCTGGATAGGCAAAATTTAGGACTCCCACTGTAGCATCGTCCGATTAGCCTTAGTGGCATAAAGTGACGTTACACAAACAAACAAACAATTTAATAAGTTCTTAATTTTTTTAATTAATTATTTATTTTCTATTTTTTAAATTGTACTTCTGAATATTCGAATAATATAAAAGACAAACTGAAATATGCTCAACTTTAAAAGGGTTGGAAGTAAAAACAACACTATTTCACGAAATTCAAATTTAACTTGAGTTTTCTCAAAATATGAAGCGCTTAGTTCACTTTTGCATTACACCGACCGAATATAAGTAGAAAATTTCTGTACAATAAAAATTTTTTTGGTTAGTTAAACCAAAAGTTTGGTGCAAAAATGTTGATCATGAGTGTAATAGATTTTATACATATGCATTTTTATAAAAATGAACCCAGAATCGTGTCATAAGTTATTTTACGTTGATTTCCAATAACATCGTATCGTATGATGTAAGAATTCCAAAAACTTTTGAATGGGACCATTCTTGGAAAATACTCTACAAGATGCAAAAGGTTTCGTTCAGATTCGTCTATCCATCTAGGAGTAATCGGTGAATATACATTAAATAACACACATATGTATCTTCTCCGTCTTCGAAGTCGGTTTTAAAACTGAATATCGTTATAATTTTTATCAATTTTGTTATAATTTTGTGAATATTTTATAATTTAGTTCATTTTAATTTAAGTGATTTTTTTTTATTAAAAACTCTTATTTGATCCCAGAGGGCGACAGTTCTACTCAATGCAATCGATACTATTAAATATTCCAGAAACGACAAACTTTCCCCCCTACCCCACAATTAGAAGGACCAGGTAACTATTTATAGGCGGCTCTGGGTGAAATGTTTATGTAACCAAATACCATGCTCCGATTAATTATCATTTTCTTTTATTCAGTTCTAAATTGAGGCTTCCTACGAATATGCATGCCCTTTTTCTTGTTTAATCCTTTATGGCTGTCAGAGCACTCCTTTAGGGTGTTCTTGTAAGTTTTAATTCGTATTCTATAATGTTTTTTTAAATGAGCAACTATTAACTTCTTTTACGAAGCTCATGGGACTACTTTCCTCATAATATTTTGATAAGACTTCTTTGGCAAAGTTCTAGGAACTACTTTTGTCATTATGATGTAATGAAACCATTTTCGTATTCGGGTGATTCTCAAACTAGAGGCAACCTCTTGTCACTAACTATTCAAGGACAAAGCCGGCATTGTGACCTCTTTTTTTAGATGACAATTTTTTCTGTAAGAAGATCTCGGACCAGTGAAATGAAAATTATATCATTGTCGTAGGTGCTTAGGTCACCCCCTTAGTTTCCTCTAAAAAAGGATGACATTTTTTCTTTCATACAACAAATAGGCTTTAAAAGAACAATTCGTAAATATCGTGGACAATTTCCTGCGTCATTGTTGTGGCCAATTATTTGGCCATTAATTAAACTTTAGTTAATAAATTCAAATAAAACTTTTCAAACTCAAAAGCCCACCTATATTATTATATTATTTGGAAGGTAAGTATATGCCATTTTCATAATGATATGGTTGTATGGGGTGGTGGGATGGCCGAGTGGACAAACGCGTCATAAAATACGCGTTGCCTATGGCAACGTATGATTGAGAACCGAAAGATTGCAAGTTCAAAACTCGGAGCCAGGGGACATTAATAATACTCGGCATCAATCCCCCACCCACTCCCCTGGCCCGGGAAACCCCGTATAGCCTAACAGGCGAGGAAGGGGAGGACCAATAAAAAAAAAAAAAAAAAAAAAGAGATATGGTTGTATGATGATTATTACTTTATACGGTCAACAAAACGGTCAACCCTATAGCTCTCGTGATTGAGGGTTCAAGAATACGTCCAAGTGAGGTAGTCACCTACCTTGGTGTTAGATTCGGTAGGGGATTTAACATAACCCCTCACTTGGACTTCCATTTACAACGGGTTAATGCTGGGTATTCTGAGATACGCGTCCCCCGGATGGTTTAAGAATCCCTCACAGCGGCAGATACGCAGGTTGGGGTCGCTTCTGCGTACTGCTCTGCTACGAGTCACAAAATCATACCGAAGTGTTTCTCATGAGGCGGTGCAGGTCCTAGCAGGAGGGGTACCTCTCGACCTTCTCCTGCGTGAAGATTCCTTAAAGGATGTCCTTCCTTCCTTCCCTTCTAGCCTTCCCTTTTAAGGGAAGGCTCAGCAGCTCTTATATCCACACGAGAATTGCTGAAAACCCTAGAAAATGGAAAAGAACAATGCGAGAAGTCACAATTGATGAATGGAACCGGAGGTGGGTGACTACAACGAAAGGAGCTACGTTGAGAAAATATTTCCCCACCGTCCGGTCACGGTTTTTGGCGACTTGGGTTATTCCGGATTATTGGGTTTCGCAATTTCTCACGGGGCATGGGGGTTTCCGCGCCAAACTGCACATAGTTAATTGGAAAGGACATAGATCCCCTATGCCCTAGATGCAGGTTTCCGGAGACGGCAGACCACATCATTGTGGACTGCACCCTCTTTGAGGCACTTAGGGCCAAACTGTTGAGGTAACTGGACTCTACGTAGTGGCAGAAAACAGTTGGTGACTGAGGCAAACTACCGGTACTACAAGTCCTTTGGGTACGGGTGGAAAACTGCAGTTGGCCCTGCCCATTTCAATTTGACAAGGCAGGGATCTTTGCCTGGAAGACCGCCTGAAGGAGGAGATGAAGAAGAAAGCCAGGAAGAAGGTGATTTGGGGAGCTGAAAAACTGAAGTAGGAAGAAGAAGAAGGAACAGAAAAAAACAAAACAAAATCAACTGAAGTATACCTCCAAAGATCCCCAATAGCAACATTTGAAATGTTGCCAACACCCGTGTTGCCGAAAGGCAAGGAAGGGCGAAATAAATAAATAAATACGGTCAACTTTTAAATATAATTTTACTGTAATAGATTCAAATCAAAATAATGTAATAATAATAATGAAGATTCAAAACTTCACTAATATTATTTCACCTCTAGATACAAATTTTATTATCCTTCCAGCAATGTATATTGATTAGGTTAATTGGGGACATATTTTTGTTTAAGGTATTTATCGATGCATTTTTTATTTTTGGAAACAATATGATTTTTGGTTTAAGAATTATTTTTCCCATGAATAAACATTATTATGGTGATTCTTATAGTATCATCTGATTCTTCATTTAACGTGGATTAAACTAAACAATTGATGCTTTTAAGACAGTTTTACAATTAGCCATTGACGTGATAACTGCACTCATTGCGGTGTCAATGAAATTTTAGTTTGTAGCATATAAATTTAAAGTAATGATCAAGGAATGCTATAATGCTTGATTTACTCTACTTAAAATATGATTTTTTATTTTATTAACTTTCCCGTAGAATGACAATCACACATTTATCACTTAATTTTCCTAACAGTTGATATACTCAAAAAGAGTAGTATTGAATAAAGGGATCGTAAAGCTAAAGAAAAATTAATTCTGATTAAAAAAACATTCTTAATGAGCGCTCACCCATAATTTTTTTCTATTCTCAATGTTGTTCTTTCTATTTTCAAATACATGAATTTCATAAAAATCATATATATATTTCCCAATGAATATCACCAACATCGTCACCGTTTCTGTACCTAATTATATATTTTATGTTTTCTGTAAATATATTTTCAGTACAAGTTTTTAGCGGTTCATCCACCTTTGTTTTGTTATAAAATTTCAAACTACGGAAGACATGGAAAGTGACCAGGATAAAAGTTCCTTTAGGTGACAATCGGACGGATAGAGGAGTGTAGAAAATAGAAGGGGATATAGCAGGGGTTAAATGGGTGGGGATAAAACTGGGGTTAAAGGGGTGGGAGTTATTGCCACGGCCTGGCAAATGAGAATTCCTAGCCAGTTCGTCTTCATCAAGAGCGCTTAATATTTGTTTGTCCCGCTGCAGCGCATTCCTCCACGTCTGTTATCAACTGGTCCATCCCGCGACCCGATGGTAAATTGCAATTTACAACATTGCTTGATCGTCGCTAAGGCGGAGATCACAATCGAACGGCGTCTTCAATCTATGGATATTCACTTAAAGGATATTAAAGTCGCATTACGAAGAAAGTTAATAGATCCGAACATAGAACTGTATTATGTATACCCATACATTATATATAATATATAGCGCACTTGAGTAGCTTAGTGGATGAATATGTTAAGTGACATTACGAAGAAATTAAGATTTTTGTATGTATGAGCATAATATTTTCTCATTTAAATATATCTTTTCTCTTTTTTTTTAAGTAAGCAAACTATATCATATATATACTTTAATGCGTGAAGCTGAAACAAATAGCGAACTAACATGTTTAAAGCCAATTTTCACTACTTCACTTTGTTGTTACATAACGTGTTTATTCACTAATCTCTTCAAAGTTTCCAATCTCTAGGGAAGGTTTCAAATTGGACAAAAGAGGTGTCAAAAATATATATATATATGAATATATAGATATATATATATATATATATATATATATATATATATGAATATAGAAGAAAATATATATATGAAATATAATTTCACCGATAAGCGATGAATGCTAATTTTATTAAATGAATTAGTGGAATGAATTAGTGCATCTCATCTTTTAGTATATCAATATTTATGTTTACGAATTTAATGAACTCCATATTTCTTTCTAATGAAATACAAAACTTATGACAATACACATGTGTGTATGGTAACACGAAGATAGCCAGTTCAAAACCCGGAGCCAGGAGACATTTAATGATGCTCGGCTTTAATCCTCCACCCAGCATCCTAGCCCGGGAAACCCCGAATAACCTGGACGGCGAAGAAGGGGAGGACAAAAAAAAAACCTACTGATGACCTGCTAACAAGTTACAAAGGTAGCATTAGGCATTTATCAAAAGTCATTACAAATACTTAGTAATATATTCCAATTATATACTAAGGACTATCTCTGAAAAACCTTTTATTCCTTTTTAATGTCGCCATTTACTAATGAATTAATTAACCAAGTCTCCCTCCTATATTCCTCTCTGAATAAATGATAAAATAATAAACCGAAGATCCTCGTCTTTCACTTCATCCAACATGTATCAAGTGGTACAATTAGTGTTATTAGAAGAAAGAATAATAATTAAAAAAAAAAAATATGGGGTCATGATTTCAGTTCTTAGAAAGGAGGTAGTGTGTTTTTGGAAAACGATTTCGCAGAAAGCTTACTTAATCGCAATCACGCTCAATTAATTACTAATTCAATTAAGTGTAGCAATTTATACAGGGTTTGCGTTCCCAGAGGGTTTCCAGACCCAGGCAATTTTAACAGGAAAGAAATATCTGCAACAGCCATATTCGTATCCAGGTATTGTGCATCGGTTCACCCTAACTTACACTCTGGCCTACCCAATTACTGGTAACCCATTTTTAAGCGATGTTAATTGGAAACGCAATTTTTTTTTTTTTTTTTTTTTAAACTGCTCAATGAAAAGTTTTTTTTCCAATCGAAGCTAACCAATCATTTATTGAATAAACTGATAGTTTAAGGATTACGTAATTTAATGTAACTTTACCGATTGCTGATGTAAAGAATTTCAGTCGAACGAATGAAAATATTTTTGTAATATCTGCCCTACTTAGAAAGTTCTGATGAGAATAAGATTTTTTCTACTTTAATGAGACTTTTATAGAACGGGATACTTCAGATTGTACTAGGAATATGAGAATTTTTGGACACTAGAAGATAAGGAGTCTAAGTTAATTGTTTGAAGATTTAGAGTTAGACGTGGAATATGGTAGTCAACACGCCAATGTTCTGATTGGTTAAGAGATGGATTTAATGACATAGTTTAAACAGTTTATATAGGATATAAATATTTCGTTAAATCGGATAAAAGTAAAAAATTAATAATTCTCTCTCTCGTTATCCATTTAGTTATACATGACATTCAAAATGAATCATCCTCTTACACGTTTTTTTTTTTCCTTCCTTTCCTCAACATTTCCTTTCCTCCTTGACCTACTGGTTTTTCAATGGTTATCTTCAGGATATCAATCATCCGTTATTAGAGGCAACATGTATTTTCTAACGCGCCAACCCACTCGGCCATCACCTAACCTTCTTACACGACCATATGTATTTATTACACATGTGTTTCAAACATCAATGTTGAAATCCAATAAACTGGTAAAAAGTTAATAATAATTAGCCCCTCCCCCATGCTGTAATGTACTAATACTTTATTCTGCAATAAATGTTTATAAAAATCGGTTCAGCCGTTGTTGATTAACAAATGGTTTAATTAACGAGAACGGTTAATAATTAACAATAAGTTATAAAATGCCTAAAACTAAAAAAAATATAGAAAAATATGGAATTGATTTTGAAAGTCGAGGACCTGATTGAGATCTCATCTTTAAAAAAAAAAAAAAAATAATAGTTATCCTTCCAATCTAAATACATCAATTTTCAAACCTTAATATCGAATTATTCAAAATGGGAAAAATGTAACTTAAGATCCTTGTGTTCCCGGGTTTACATACAGGAAATATGGTACGTGATTGGTATCGTTTGATTGGAAGATGAAGGAATAATCCACACAAGGCAGACAGATATTGCTTATCCGATTCCTCAATTCTCTCGGGTAATTGCTTTCAGCTAGTTATTAGCTATTGTATCCAGATCAATCGGTAGCGACAATGGACAATAGCAATAGTTCTCTAGCCAATTATTGACAATATCCATTGTCCGAAAGCCAAACTAATTGGCATTTGATAACCATTAAATTCACGAGAAAATCACCACTTAAGAAGTTATTTTATTTTAAAGAACCAACTAAAAAATAAAATTTTATATTTATATATTTTATTTTTATTTAGATGTTTATTATGGATCAAATTTACTAATTTAATATTTAATTATTATTATTTGTAATATGTGAATTAATGTAAATTCTGGAACCATTCGGCAGCTTAATATTGAAAACAACCTCCTCAATTTAAAGAAATATTTCTATTTTTCAACTCAATTCAGATAAAAAATCGAAACCAAAATCAAAAGATCTGATTTAAAAATTGACCCTTTGGGATAGAGGTAGGTATATTTCAATGTTATGTTTTAGTTAGGCCATTTTATATTTGTTTTTTTAATTGCGACTCATAACCAACGCACTCTATAGAAAACCAGACTCCACATACTGACCTCCATTCCTCATATTTACATATAAATTCACAGTTGACCAGCACACAGTGACACTTTACAAACGTTTTCACTCTAACTTACACGGACATAACAACCACCTGATATGGCTACGGTTGACGTCGCCATAAATACGAGGAGGAGATTGAAAAGGCGTTGGATGAGAGATCTCCTACATAAACAGCTATTTTAATTGGATTAAGCTACGAAGGGGGTGCTGCTGAGTACTTTCCTTTCATATGTCTGACATATCAGTGTTTTTCGTTCGGCTACCTCAATCGCTAAATGTCAGCGTCATGCAGACAAGTGTGAATAATAATAAAAGCCAAAAAAAAAAAAAAAAAAAAAAAAAAGAAGTTATTTCTATTGACTTGTCAAGATTCAGTCCAATTTTCCATAATTAACAATATGAAGGTGAAGTTGTGAAATTAATGAAGCAGGTTGTATGTCAGCATAAATACCGATCAGGGTTTCATTGCTAACAGGAATGTTGAATGTGTATAGAAGGTAGAGTAGTGGATCCATTATTGAACATTGACAATTTTAAATTAATGATAAGTATAATTTATAAAGTTGTTATTTACACAATATCGATCCCTAGTTTCCTGATGGTGATGGCTCGTTGAAAAATCAGTTTCAAAAGTTAGAGAGAGAAAATTCCAAAGTCTAAAAAAAGGAAAAAAAAAGACGCTGGAGTTAGAACATAAGTATTGGGGAGAAAAGGGGCAAGTTAAAGACGGAGTGGCGCTGACATCTCCCCCAAGATTGATTTCCTAATGAACTTTTGTCAATGACATTCCGCCGATTTACATAGCCATAGCCTCCCCCACCCAACTTCATTTCTACCGACTACCAACTTTATAAATCAAGAAGCAGCGGATCCGCTCCTACGGTTGGTAGCACTGATGTATAACATCTTGTACAAATCACCTAGCTCCGAGTTCTCTCGTAATAATTTGTCAATCCCATTGTCCGGAATAGCTTCTATTAGAGTTCAGTGTAATTCCATTGACATAATTTTTGAGGCACATCGACAGTAACGTCGAACAAAGTAAGTATGTTTAAGATCCTCTCTATTCTTCAAGGTCATTATTAACTGTATAAAGAGCATTATTATAGTAGTTTATTTTACTTCATTTTCAATCTGCATCTGTCTGGTGGCTGTTGACAGTATTTAAATATTTTATGGCTCTCTCTGATCAAATAATGACATGTTTCGGGAAAGATGGCACCAAGCAGCCCACTTCTCTTTGATGAGCAAGCGCATTTACGTTTAACTGTCTAAGTAGTTTTCTTAGTTTTAGTTTCGAGGATTTAGAAATAAGTGGAAAATCTAGGTTTAGTCGTGTGTTGAGAGTGTTCCTTCCCGTGTTAACGTGCCTAATGTCAGCCTTATGTTGAGGTTAAATCTGAGATCCATTACTTTGTCTGTTAGAGGAATTTCGGATGTTGGATCTATAAATTATCCTCAGTCGTTTGGTGAAAGTTAATGTAATCTTCTTTAGCCGTTACTGCAATTTTAGGGATGTTTAAGTCAATATGAATTATATCGTTGCTGGCGTAAAATGGTACGTCTACTATTTTCTGTAAGACTTTCGATTGAATTTCAACAATTTAAGTAATTTTAGTCTGTCTAAAATGTAGTCCTAGAAGGAACATTTTTCTACTGCAATATTTTTATTCTTCATGTGATCATAGTTCAATTGCATCTGTTTGTAATAATTTATATCCACATTCCTCATATTTACTCTGAATAAAAAAAATATATTCATAAAAGAAACCGTTCTCTTTGGTTTTTTAAATATAAACTTGAAAAAATGGTAATATTTCCGTTTATCAGAGTTTTTGTTTATTCTTAAACATAAATTATATTACATTTATTGGTTTTATGAAAAACCGATATTACACTGTTACGAAAATAAAAATAAATAAATAAATAAAATAAGAGTAGATGAAAATAATATAATAATAAAAATAGTAAATAATAAGTACAGAGAGCGTGATAGAGATCCAGAATATTTTAGATGTATATAAAAAATCATTCTTGGTACAGAAATTTAAGGGCTTACATTAAATATTAACACTGAATAAATGACAGTAGGAAGATTCCTAGTATGTGCCATTACATTTCATATACCAACCTGTATATAGTTTATAAAGCGTTGTAAAGGAGAAGCTAACTTATCAAAAATATAAACCAAAGTAAACGCAGGCGGCTTTGCACGCCGGGTTTTAGAAATACCTCTAAAAAATATATATAGACAGAAAGAGGATTTTGCGGATTCTAGGGCCGGCGGAGAATGCAAAAGAGCCCGGGGCTTTGGAAAATCTTCCTCCTCTGGAATTTTTACAAAGCTATTTCCTGGAAAAAAGAAAAAGTACAAAATAAATATAAAATTTTATACATTATCGAATAATATAAATACTTTTAAATCATTTTTGAATATAAATTATTAAATTAATAAATTGGAGTATAAAGAGAAGGAAAAGATAGATAAAAAAAATCGAAATTGATTATTTGGCTTTTTCCTACCTCATGATTTCAATTATTATTAAGTTAATGTATTTATTTAGTTGTGTAGTAATTTAATGGTAGGTATAATTTAATGGTAAGCGATATAATTCTGGACTCCTTGGGTATTGCCCATCACTATGGTTATTATTATTCATTTTATTTATTTACCATCCCAATCATTATACCCAATTTATATATTTCTTATATTTCAAACTTTTCATGTGCAATTTTTAATCTTAATTTATTATTATTTTAAATAATAATTTAATTTTTTGTAAATGAAAAATCGATCACTGGAAAAATAACTGTGTAATTATTTGAAAATAGATTGAATGCTCTTTCTATAGTAAGGCAAATGTTTTTTTATCTTTTTCTTTTAAGTATTGATGCAGTATGCTGGGTTTTTAGCAGGCCTATACAGTTGAATTTAAAAAAAAATTACGAAGAAAAACTGTATACTGAAATTGTGAAAACACAATGGAAAAACATGTCGCTTACGAGGCATCACATTCAAGCCGATGATAAACGCAGTAAGGTAAGCCCTATAATATCTTAGTGCTGTTAATATTTCTTAATTTTTAAGCCTTAATTTTCTGATTTCTCATCTAACTCGTTTTCAATCTCCGCCTGTATTTTGCAGCCATGTCTACAGTAAGAATGCTTGTATGTCTGTTAATTAAATAAAATTAATTAAAATTGGATCTAATTAGTAGTCGATTGGTGGAGGTCGGTTAGCTGAACAATGTATGTCACGCCTCTTTTGTTTGTTATGAGTCATAAACTTTGATTGGAGATTTAGACTTTTTGAAGGCAGGTTGTATTGGGATCATATTATAAAGCCTAGAAAATATTAATAAATCATACCTTAAGGACAAAATTAATTAAATACTAAAAATAAAATAAATAAAAAATATATTTTAGTAAAACATATTTACATGAAGATATACCGCGAAGTGAAGAACAGTCCCATGTTATTCAGGTTTCCGAAGGAGTTGAGATTAAATTAAAATGGAAGCTACCAGGGAATTGCAGTTGGCAAACGCTGGGAGCAAGAATTTCATTAAAAAGAAGCTATTAATTTATTTCATTGCTACCATTAACTGCTTTATGGCAACCAACTGTCTCAGGTGAAATTACATCGGTCTGGTGTAAAAGGTTTATCAAAGAAATGGCCGCTTACCCTGCGAGTCGACTTTTCACATCAGCTGTAGGACCCAACGAAAAAAAAAATAAGGGCTATATTTTATGAAATCCGTTCATAACCGTTATTTTTTTTTCTACCTCCCTTGAAAGATTAATATATTCAATGTTCAAGGACCATTCTTTGAAAAAAAAATGGAAGCTACCAGGGAATTGCAGTTGGCAAACGCTGGGAGCAAGAATTTCATTAAAAAGAAGCTATTAATTTATTTCATTGCTACCATTAACTGCTTTATGGCAACCAACTGTCTCAGGTGAAATTACATCGGTCTGGTGTAAAAGGTTTATCAAAGAAATGGCCGCTTACCCTGCGAGTCGACTTTTCACATCAGCTGTAGGACCCAACGAAAAAAAAAATAAGGGCTATATTTTATGAAATCCGTTCATAACCGTTATTTTTTTTTCTACCTCCCTTGAAAGATTAATATATTCAATGTTCAAGGACCATTCTTTGAAAAAAAAATGGAAGCTACCAGGGAATTGCAGTTGGCAAACGCTGGGAGCAAGAATTTCATTAAAAAGAAGCTATTAATTTATTTCATTGCTACCATTAACTGCTTTATGGCAACCAACTGTCTCAGGTGAAATTACATCGGTCTGGTGTAAAAGGTTTATCAAAGAAATGGCCGCTTACCCTGCGAGTCGACTTTTCACATCAGCTGTAGGACCCAACGAAAAAAAAAATAAGGGCTATATTTTATGAAATCCGTTCATAACCGTTATTTTTTTTTCTACCTCCCTTGAAAGATTAATATATTCAATGTTCAAGGACCATTCTTTGAAAAAAAAAGGTTAAGATAAAATAAAAAAAACATACTTTTATTTATTTAAAAATACAATTTATTTATATACTTTTCACTCTATACTAAAATATACCAAAATTTAGTTTATAATACATTGTATTTTACAGCTTCCTCTTCTGCACATACACGACTTAGCTGTAAGCAATTAACACTGACCGCTACTAATGCTGATAATGCTATATATGAAATGATAATTCTCACTAGTCTGAACGATTCTACACTAGTTACACATAGCTAACTAATTTATAACGAAACCTATATAAATTAAACAACTTATGATTATATATTAATATATAAACTATGGAAAATTTGACTAAATCTTGACAAAGCAAAAGAAATGGCGTTGATTATTCGAAAAATTATTGGCCCAACAATTTATATGCTAAATTTCCATAATCCTCAGTCTGTACAATATCTCGGACTTAACTTTAACAGAAGGATGACATGTAGTTTGTATGTTAAGATGAAACGAAAGACCCTCAACAAACAACAATATTTGTACTACCCTCAACAATATTTGTACTTGCTAAAACCAATATTAATGCCGAGATGTAAATTTTCCTCATTTCTCTTGACTTACTTTTATTAATGATATAAACCCTCAATATCCGCACGAATTCACTCCTAAAATTCTCTTAGTTTATGTTATTTTTAGGATTCGTCAAACAAATACGTCTTATATTATCAACTCAATTGAGGGGTCTATAAAAAAACCGCTTTAAAATGTGTTCAACCTTATATAAAACTTTTTGTGTCTAATTAGAGATTCTAGTTTATTTAGTAAAGTGAGTTTTAGTTTCGGTTAGTACAATGAATTTTTATTTAGGTAGTTTCTATATTTTTATTCGAATCATGAATATGAATTTATTGATGTACTAAAGGTTGAACGCTTATATTTGATATCTAGAAAAGCTATAAATACTACTTTTTCGGATTATCAAGGGTTGAAAGTTTGAATATATGACTATAGTATGAAGGAGTTATTAAGACGTGGATGCATTGGCCAGAGACAGAGTGGAGACCGCCTGAGGGACAGGGGCTTTGTGGGCGGGCTGGACAATGTAATCGTCCCTAGTTTGGACATAGTTGTACATTGTTTCATTTAGCGCATTGTTCTGGTTGGGAGAATAGCCTATGGCGGTCCCGCCGATGAAATATCTCAACCAGCTGCCGGGGCCACATAAATTGTCCATTACTTTCGAATAATTGCCCCAGTTCCGCTAGTTCCGAGTCTTGTTTATCGGATCCTAATTATATAAATCCAACAGGTAGCCCAAGATGGTTTACCCCGCTAAGGCTTATCGTATTTTATATCTCTTTCCCCTTCCATTTTTAACAAGCTAAAAACATTTTGCTTCACCGATTGCCTAGTTTACGAATAATATTATAACGTTAAATCGATAAACAAATAAAAAAAAAAAAAAAAAATGGTGTAAACTCCAAGACCGTTTGTTGGAACAAAATGAGCAATTGGAACTAACTGTTTAGTTCTAGATCTTTCGCGCCTAGTCCACGAAGACGTAGAACTGTCCACATTTTTCTGGAATATTCCAGACCTGACCATTTACGATTATATATAAGGAGCGAGTGACTGAACGAGTCAGTCTTATTATAAGTCTGTGTCTTGACTGTGAAGCACAAGTCATATGATTGTGTTATAACGTTTGTAACCTGTATCATTTTTGTAACCTGCTCTAGTATTTAAGTTTCATTAATTCGTTGGGATTGATAACTGTATATTTTGGTTTAATAAATATTTCTTAACCCACATAAGTGTTACAATATAAAATAAAATTCATTATCAAGAAATTAACCGTTGATCAAGACAATGGACTGCTCATGAGTTTTATTTATTCATTACATTATAAAAATAAATCATATTAATTAAAAATTAGCGGGTAATAAAATTCAAAACCTTCAAAGTTTAAAAAAATGTATAGTTATAAGTTACAAAAAAAATTGAAACAATATATAGAAAATTTTCCAAATGTATATATGTTGTACAGATATACTATTATATTAATAGAGATAAAAATCTGAAGCTCCTTATCATTGCACTAATTTAGTTAATTCTTCACAACATCTGTTTCCATGGATATTACAATATTTAGCCCAGTTGTAATATTAAATATGTAAAATATTTAAGTAAATATTAATTTAAATTTACTAATGTCATTGTCAACATTTATATTTGTTCATGTGAGCTAGATAAATTATCACCTATTCTAGGAATAAATTTTAAAATATATCCTGTCAGAGAAAAATTAAATCAAAATTTAATTAATTATTTATGCCAAATTTCAAGAAAATCTGAAACTGTAAAGTTTCAAATCGAATTTTTTTTGTGTGAACTTTATGTGGAAATATCCTGCTTCATTATAAACAATAAAAAAAAACATGGAAGTAGAATTTAAATAATTCCTGGATTTAAGGAATATATTCCTCCTAAAATGTCAATCAACATTTTTGAACGATCCTTCGGGTATATTCACAGCAGTGAATTTCAGCTATTTATTTATTTATTTTTTTTGCCCTTCAAGTTGTCTAGATAAATTTTAGGGGGAACAGTCATAACTCGCCAACGAGTGCCAAACAAATAAGCTCACAAAAAATAATAAATAAATAAAATGGAGAAAAAAAAGGAGTGATTTATACATGACCGAGCGGACACCGAGGAAGATAGGGAGGGTACGTCAATCACGGCTATCACTGATGACCTATGAGTTATAACCCCGATTATCCGGCCCTACCTTTATATCCGCTTCAACCGCAGTTCGGTGATTAGTGCCTTATCTCTCGCCCCTCGTAGTGGTCCTGCATGTGTTTTGCCATAATCTCTGCCCACATTTGCCAATTGTATCTGTGAAAGTTAAGCTTTACAAATGCCGCAAATGAAGGGGTCGGGCGCATATATGGTGCAATCCACAAAACTATAGTCTTATATAATTCGATTTGAAAGGTGGGAAAAATCCACGAATCATGATTAAAATATTAATGACGTATAGTTCTTTCTTTGCCCTCCATGTAAATTTATCAAAGAACGGAAAATTATTTAAAATTGCATTTTTGTCTACAAGAGTTAAATTAGTTGGTATATCATTTTTTTTTTTTTACTTTCACTTACCTATATATGTAATATATAGTAAGTGGAAGTATTGCGATCGTGAAAAATTTCGACTTCCGGTTTTCAACGGAAATACACGTTTTGGGGTCCCCTGAGTCGAAATGACCAAGTCCCGCGAAATGGTCTGTGTGTGTGTGTGTCTGTGTGTGTGTGTGTGTGTATGTGAACAGACTAGCTCAAGAACTATAAACCGTGCGAACCTGAAATTGGGTATTTAGTGTAGGTATATGCCCGCGATGTGACAGCAAAAATTTCATCAAAATTGCTCAAAGGGAGGGGGGTACTTTATTTAATAACTTTTTAGGTTTTTTTCGATTTTCTCAAAAACGGCTCTAACGATTTTGATTAAACTGAGTATTTCATCTATTTATATGCCATAGATATGACTGTAATAATTTCATCAAAATTAATTAACTGGAGGGGGGACTTTACTTAATAATTTTTGTAACATTTTCACGTGTTTTTTTTATTTACTCTAAATCGGCTTTAACGATTTTGATCAAACTGGGTATTTGATATATTTATATGCCCGAAATATGACTGTAAAAATTTCATCAAAATTGATTAACCGGAGGGGGGACTTTACTTAATAGATTTTGTAACATTTTCACGTGTTTTTTGATTTTCTCAAAAACGGCTCTAACGATTTTGATTAAACTTAGTATTTGATCTACTTATATGCCCGAGATATGCCTGTAAAAATTTCATCAAAATTGATCAACCGCAGGGGGCACTTTACTTAATAAATTTTGTATCATTTTTACGTGCTTTTTTTATTTACTCAAAAACGGCTTTCACGATTGTGACCAAACTGGGTATTTGATGTATGTATATGCCAAATATGTGATAGCCAACATTTCATCAAAATTGATCAACCGAAGGGGGGACTTTACTTAATAAATTTTGTATCATTTTCACGGGGTTTTTTATTTACTCAAAAACGGCTTTGACGATTAATAAAAATAAGATATGAATGTAGAAAAATGTGTGATTTTGGGAAATGATATCTAACAAAACACGTCAATTTCTTATCTAAGTAAGTTGGTAAGTGAAAGTTGTGTGTTGCGCGCATGCACCAGATTTTTTTTATTGCAATAGGCAATATTCCGTGAATGTACAAAAACTGTTTCCTAAACCTTTTGCAATAGTTATTATAAACTGATAAGGACTTTCTGTAAAGTCACTATTATTATATACCGTGATTGGTCCTTCTGTTTTTCCACATTCTTTTTTAATGCAATTCAGCCATAAAGATGGGATTTACACGGTATTTTACAGAATCGCATTTTATTTTTATTCTTATCTATTGATGCTAAACACTAATATACCAACTAATAGAATAGTGTTAGAATGCAGGAAATGTTTTGAAATCTGACGACAACAATTTTAATGATTGCTACATGTATTTTTTTTAAAAATTACACCAAAACTAGACAACTCCAAAATATTTTTAGCTATTTATCCGAGAATAACAATTATATTTGACAGGAATAATTATGGTTATTACATATTGTAACGTGAAACAAAACCATATGATTTTGGTATGTTACATTGAAAAGAGTTCTAGACTTTTTGTTGAAACAGTTACCAACTGTTTTCGTACCTGCTCGTGACTGTCGAGAAACTTCTACGCTTTTCGAGAACCTCCTAGAATGTTGGATTTCAGACTAAATACAAGGAGTCTTACTCTTGCTCTGAATAGTCTCCATAGCAATTGATTCACGGTTGAGCGGATATATACAACTAATATGTGTGAATATGTAAATTCGGGTAGATCGGGGAAACGTGACACCCAATGAACAGGTTAAAACCATTAACAGCTTTCCAACACAAATGTATAACCAGTGTACCATATTAACTTACCTGTAAATTTATAAAGTGAATTCGATCTTTTACGAACTAAAATAATGACACCTGTGATGAGTGTCATTGTTTAAATTCGTTTTGCGTGAAAATGTATGAGGCGTCAGTTTCTACCTTTTAACTTCTGTCAATCAGATATGTGTCCTTAACGTTTTGGAGTTATTTAGTACAAAATTATGTAACATCGAAACAATATCAACATTTTTTAATATTATTTTTACTATTATTATTATAGAGGAAGATAGACACTGAATTATTCGTCAGTTATAACATTGACTGAATTATAAACAATTTTATAAGATAAATCTTCTAAAACGAAAGTAAAAAGCGTGAAAATATAAAATTTCCACAAACTTTTTTTATAGTTGCAGTCGGTTTTATTTATATAAAATCGCATTAAAAGATTTAGGTGAATAAAGAAATCAGAGAGGTGAGTGGCTTCCTGGTTATACGAACATGTGCTTGAGTAATCCACCACTTTTTCACCCTAACAATTTGCTGCTGGGATATTGCTACCTACTGTTCAGGAAAACCACTCAAGAGATTCCGCATGCCTCCAAGGCCTAAAATCCCCGGAATTATTAGTCAAATATTTTTCTTTATTTAAATGCCTATGTTCCGACCGAAATATGAGGGACTTCATCAAGGCTAGGTGAGCCGAAAAGTGTTACACATGTTACACAGAGTCTCAATAATAACCTATACGATCGTACATCAACATTCGATTACTTTTGTTAACAGTAGTACTCCAGTACTATTACAGTATTAACAGCAGTTACCCACTTAGTTAATTAATTTTTGAGTTATACGCGAAGAAGATTTTTTATCCTTAGTAGCTTTATTTCTAGCAACTTTTCGGTGAAAAATGCCTCATTCGTAAATTCAAAGGGCTTTAAGAGAAAAATAATCATGGATTTTTGTCAGAATCGTTACAACCGTTTGGGCCCTACAGTTTACAGCATAAGTCCACAACATACAATGGACATTTCCGGAAAGTCCATAATCTTGTTCTAGGGGTTCTAAACCGGATTGAAAACCCATCCCCACCCCTAACCGATAACTTTTGTTACGTTGTAATAGTATAATTCAGGATTACATGACGAAAATATGAAAATATAATAACATTTATAGTGCAAAATAATAAATATTTATTCGATAGTCACTGTCACTTACTTTAGAAATAATATTTCTGCTAGAGAACTTGTCACTACATGATAAGGTTGGCTAAAGCTCTATACTAGACCCCAGCTCCAACTAAGACGCGGGGCTAGGAAGTGCCTGCGGGTGACATAAGTGGCGTGAGCTGAGGGCTGTCGCTATTATAGTTGTGACGGGGCTGCCTTTCCTCACAGTTATTACCTCTTCATAAGGACAATGTGGCCCGTTTAGTGTAGTTCTATATCTTCTATTCCGATGGGCAATTGCGTCAAAATTTAAATCATTAGGGGTAGCAATTTTGTATAGGAATAGTTCAATGGTTAAAGCCATATAAAATGTTGTTAAACATTAGTGGAACTAATATCAAAGGCACGACATAAAATTTAAAGTTAATTGTACCTTACATATATTCCTCATTAGTCAGAAATTAGTGTTCGACCGAAACAAAAATTTTAGCCGAAACCGAATTTCGGCCATAGACCTAGTTTCGGGCCGAAACCGAAACCGAAACTTATTTACGTGTCTATATATAATACATATAAGCGTGTAATATGTCTAGATTAGCAATAATATCAATGAAAGTTTATATAATTATAAAATAAAAGTAATTTAACTGAGTGAGCTGGTATACAAGAGTGGTAAAACAGGTGTATTAGTTAAGTTATAGGATCGAATCCCGGCCCCCTTCTCCCTAGTACGGCTGGTCCCCTTAGGATGTTAGACCATACCCCATTTACTAGTACAGCCCTTAAAGGTGAAATAATCTTGAAATAACAGGCTGATATTAATAAAAATTCATATTATTATGTATAAATAATAAATAATATAATAAATCTTTCGAAAATAAAGCCGATAGAATTCAAAATGACGGCCTATTGAATACGTGAAGCAGTATGTCAGAAGCTATTTAATCTACTGAGTCAGTTTTGGTCTCAAACGTTAGTGGATTTATTCTAGTTTGAAAATTTATAGAATATTTTTAGGTCGAAAACGTGCTTCTTCATGGTAAAAATTGAGACAAGTTTTTGCGATGTTATTGGTGAACCGCTGAGGGAAAGGGGGCTGCCAAGGTTGAAAAATTATTTTTGCATCTGATTCCCATTCCATACAAGAACAAAGACCAAAACCTACTACCACCATTTGATGCAACTTTTAATGACAAGGTTACTGACTAAAATATGTTTTCAATTTTGAATTGAATCTGTGGACATGTTGACTAATTTAAGTTTAAGTATTTAGAATATATATTCTGATTTATTTTAATCTTTTTTTTTTTAGAAAACAAATTTCATTATTAATGAGGAGATGATTAGGAGCACAAAAAGGTTCTTAACGCTCAAGGTAAAGAATAAATACTATTCTTTACACTTTACGTAAAGAATTCTGTGTGAAGAGCATGCTTTCATTACATGTTAGGACTTGATGTGATTTACGAGGATATTTCTGTTTGTCACTCTCAAATTTTTGTCTCCACACCCAACTTAAAGTTTTCAATCAAGTAAAGATACCATAAGAATAAGAAAAATCTATGTTCTACCGAAATACAATAAAGGGTAATTAACTAAAATAACAGATACTTCCCACTATTAAATTCAACAGTGTTAAATGCCATGGAAGGGATCGAGCTTACAAGCTGAAATCGTGTAGTTCTACTTCCTTCTTGGAGATAGCAGACACAGAAGCTAGTTTCGGCCTGGCCGAAGATTTGGCCAACTTTTGGCCGAAACCGAAACTTCGGTCGGTCACTATCAGAAATGTATGCGTTTAAGGATAAAACAGGTTAGAAATCTATGTTGCACTAAAATCTAATCTGATTTCTCTAATAAATTTTCTTGGTAATATCCTTTGCAATTTGGCTCCTTTATTATGTTTGAGATACTGACCACTCAATATATTTCCTCTTCTGGTTACAAGAGCGCAAGCAGGATATCGCCAAGGTTAAGGATTCTCAACTAATTGCAAGACTCGCAATACGGACTCGCCATTATTTTAATCAAATTAAAAAATCCGATTGATTTACAATGATTGTTTCACAATCTAATTAGTCACCTCGCTCCTTTCCAGATATAATCCGATAGAGGTGAACCGCGGTTTTAATGAATGTTTAAGTTGATTACAATGATCATAATAAATCATTGCACTTGTTGAGGGGCTCCTAATCATAAAATCTTTGCCATTCATTTGGGATTGTCACTCTAAAAAGAACGAAAAGTATCCATTAAGGGAAATTTTACGCAAATGATTAAGTAAAATGACGAGTAGATTGGTCTGCACTCTCATTTCCATGTACCATAGACCCACGGACAATACTACCCACTGGAAGGAAGATATATTGTTTAATGTAGCCATCAAATCAGGAATAATAAGAGCTTAAATTAGTCTGAATAAAGAACCGAAGAGTCTTAATAGTTTAAAAGAGAACTAAAGTTAGGGTTTCCATGCGTTTACAGTCTTCTACTTCTATGCGCTAGTACCGATTTCTGAAGCAGGGTGATTACTATGTGAGAAAGGCTCTGTCTTATAATCCAAAGGGTTCGAGTCTGTAGTATTATTATTATCTATGGATAGTAGTTAGCAGATGAACTGCAAAATATTAATATATCTAGCTTACATTAATCATTTACAGATAATTTCATTAAATAATGTTAATCTGATTGTTTTTAAAAAATAAGTTATTCACTTATTGATAAATAAATGCACAGTTAAGCAATATTATAATAATACAGAAGTGAAAAGAGCGACAAAAACTATTAAAAAAAAAAACTTGGGAATTGTAATGTTTTCTCATTTTTTGGAAAGAAAGGAACTTCAACTAAAGTTCTCGTTTAAACAATTTTCTACCAGTGTTAGTATTTTACAACTATGGGGGGGGGGGGGTGCTGAAACATTATTTACTCTCTTGAAGATTAATTTTCGAACGACCTGAGAACTCATTCCGGTTCATTTCCTCGCATCAAAGGGCTAACGGAAATACGGCTATTCGGGAATACCTCAACAGAAATTGAAAAGAAAAATGAAAATGTTTCTAAAGGGGCCTAAAGGTTATATGCTTTAAAGTATAGTGAAATTTACACAAGAATCAAAGTTAATTTTTTTTTTGGAAATAAATTCTAGTTCATATATATATCTATATATATATATATATATATACATATATATATATATAAGAGGTAACTAATACATTAAAATATTTATTGAAACCTATGATAACAATTGAAATACCATAAAAAAAATTTCGTATTTAAACAACTGTAGAAACTGCTTCTATTTGCTCATCAAATATCCATACTCATAACATTAGAGTAAACATTGGATAGGTTTAAGCAAATACATACCTATTTCAATCCCGTTGCTCTAAATATTTGTATTTGCTTTAAACCTTGAAAAGTACTATTAGAACCGTATTCATCATTGAGGGCGAAAAATCTAATTATTTATTAATTTAAGTTAACACATTTACCAACGAACTATTAAAAACAGTATTAAAATATCAAATAATTAATAAATTTAAATATTTGTAGTAGCATCTTCAGTAATAAATCATTAATACAACAATGTAAAATAAATGATTAACCAGATAAATTAACATTAAAATTTAATTTTTTATTTCTGTTAAAATAAACAAAAAGATGATATATGCGGATTTTTTTAACCATAAGTTGGGTTGAATTTTCAGGTTTACTAGATCGAATATAATTATGTCCAAATAGATTTAAAAAAAAAAAAAAAAAAAAAAAAAAGGAACGACCTGAAGAAAAACAAAATATATTTGTTCAGATAAAGAAAACTACTACAACTACTATAAGTCTGTGTCTTTACTGTGAAGCTCAAGTCATATGTTTAGTGTGCTATAAAGTTATCGTTTTTGTAACCTGTCCGCATAATTGAGATGTATTAATTCGTTAGCATTGATAATTGTATATTTTTGTTTAATAAATATTCTTTAACCCACAGAGGTGTTACAATATGATTGATTAATATACTTCATCGGTAAAATGGACATAGATTTCATTACTAAATAAGTAGGTACATTAGTCCGGCTTTTATGAAAAGCAATGGTTCCAATAAATTCTTGAAGTTGGAACCATAAAGGTATATTGCAGAGTAGGTTGGTTATAAAAGAACCAAAAGTTCAAACGAAGTGAGGTTATGAAAGAACTTTTTCGATGGTTTATTGTGAAGAACCATCCGACATTTTAAAAATCTGGTGCATGCGCGCAACACACAACTTTCACTTACCAACTTACTTAGATAAGAAATTGACGTGTTTTGTTAGATATCATTTCCCAAAATCACACATTTTTCTACATTCATATCTTATTTTTATTAATCGTCAAAGCCGTTTTTGAGTAAATAAAAAACCCCGTGAAAATGATACAAAATTTATTAAGTAAAGTCCCCCCTTCGGTTGATCAATTTTGATGAAATGTTGGCTATCACATATTTGGCATATACATACATCAAATACCCAGTTTGGTCACAATCGTGAAAGCCGTTTTTGAGTAAATAAAAAAAGCACGTAAAAATGATACAAAATTTATTAAGTAAAGTGCCCCCTGCGGTTGATCAATTTTGATGAAATTTTTACAGGCATATCTCGGGCATATAAGTAGATCAAATACTAAGTTTAATCAAAATCGTTAGAGCCGTTTTTGAGAAAATCAAAAAACACGTGAAAATGTTACAAAATCTATTAAGTAAAGTCCCCCCTCCGGTTAATCAATTTTGATGAAATTTTTACAGTCATATTTCGGGCATATAAATATATCAAATACCCAGTTTGATCAAAATCGTTAAAGCCGATTTAGAGTAAATAAAAAAAACACGTGAAAATGTTACAAAAATTATTAAGTAAAGTCCCCCCTCCAGTTAATTAATTTTGATGAAATTATTACAGTCATATCTATGGCATATAAATAGATGAAATACTCAGTTTAATCAAAATCGTTAGAGCCGTTTTTGAGAAAATCGAAAAAAACCTAAAAAGTTATTAAATAAAGTACCCCCTCCCTTTGAGCAATTTTGATGAAATTTTTGCTGTCACATCGCGGGCATATACCTACACTAAATACCCAATTTCAGGTTCGCACGGTTTATAGTTCTTGAGCTAGTCTGTTCACATACACACACACACACACACAGACACACACACACACAGACCATTTCGCGGGACTTGGTCATTTCGACTCAGGGGACCCCAAAACGTGTATTTCCGTTGAAAACCGGAAGTCGAAATTTTTCACGATCGCAATACTTCCACTTACTATATATTACATATATAGGTAAGTGAAAGTAAAAATCTGGTGCGTGCGCGCAACACACAACTTTCACTTACACTTAGATTAGAAATTGACGTGTTTTGCTAAATATCATTTCCCAAAGTCACACATTTTTCTACATTCATATCTTATTTTTGTTAATCGTTAAAGCCGTTTTTGAGTAAATAAAAAAAACCCGTGAAAATGATACAAAATTTATTAAGTAAAGTCCCCCCTCCCGTAGATCAATTTTAATGAAATTTTTACAGTCATATTTCGGGCATATAAATACATCAAATACCAAGTTTGATCAAAATCGTTAAAACCGTTTTTGAGTAAATAAAAAAAACACGTGAAAATGATACAAACTTTATTAAGTAAAGTCCCCCCTCCGGTTGATCAATTGTGATGAAATGTTGGTTATCACATATTTGGCATATAAATACATCAAATACTAAGTTTGATCAAAATCGTTAAAACCGTTTTTGAGTAAATAAAAAAAACATGTGAAAATGATACAAAATTTATTAAGTAAAGTCCCCCCTCCGGTTGATCAATTTTGATGAAATTTTTACAGTCATATCTCAGGCATATTAATACATCAAATATTCAGTTTAATCAAAATCGTTAGAGCCGTTTTTGAGAAAATCGAAAAAACCCTAAAAAGTTATTAAGTAAAGTACCCCCTCCCTTTAAGTAATTTTGATGAAATTTACGCTGTCACATCGCGGACATATACCTACACTAAATATCCAATTTCATGATCGCACGGTTTATAGTTTTTGAGCTAGTCTGTTCACACACACACACACACACACACACACACACACACAGACACACACACACACAGACCATTTCGCCGGACTTGGTCATTTCGACTCAGGGGACCCCAAAACGTGTATTTCCGTTGAAAACCGGAAGTCGAATTTTTTCACGATCGCAATACTTCCACTTACTATATAAATCATATATAGGTAAGTGAAAGTAAAAAATCAAGTGTTCTATACCACGCAGATTACCTAAACGATTAAACAATAATTTTTGTAGTTCTTTAAGAGGAAAAAAAGTTTATTCGGACATTGGATAATAAACTATAGCATTAGCCATCGATGGAGAAAGAGCTTTGATATCGACATTGAGTTACTACCGGAACTAAAAAGGATATCCGGGTTCTCTTCCTTTGCTTCCTCTTTTTCGTCTATCTTCCAGGAACACGGAGGTTATTTTTGGGAGCAGCAGAAAATAAAACTTACGTTTGAGTTCTGACAGATTATCGATATATATAGTTTGATATCGATTTTTTTTTCTTGAAAAATCATATAATACTCATTATATTGGATTTATAATTTTAAAAGTTTTAAAACTTAGTGATTTGATAAAACATAATTATCGCTCTCTCACGGCCTGAATCTAACTTTAGTTTGCAAAAATTTAAAAATATTAAAAATGTTCAAGAATTTATAAGGGGCGGTAGGTTTATAGAAACACCCCGTAGAATGCTTTACTTGAATTTTGGTAAGATTATAATTAATATCTAATGAACCTGGTTAAAATAAAAAAATAGGAAATTCCACTGCTGTATTGTAATATTGATCGACAAAAAATAATCAACAAACCCAATTGTGAATGAACTAAATCTTCCACCAATATTAATTACAAATTTCTGTTAAAAGCTAAACACTTGATTGATATCCTCCCACCATTAAAAAAAAAATCAAATCTGTTAGGAATCAACTATGAAATTTTTCACGTCCTCAATACTTTCCCTTACTGTATATTTCATACATAGGTAAGTAAAAGTAAAAATAGTGCATATCTAAATTTAGTGGATTTCAGAAATGAACTAATAAGTTATATTTTAATTTTGTTACAATGAACTTAGAACTAATATCCAGAAATTTAATTTATATCCTACTACTAGTTCTAAGTTGCTCCTACATTCAACTCGCTTTCACAAGCCAAATGCGAAGATTGACGCAAGCAAGTTCATCTTTGTTAATATTCCTGAAAGGAATTGACGAAGTTTCCCACCTTCGAAGCAAAGCAAACTTTAATGCAAAGACTACCCTATGTACAAACATTTGACTAATCCACATAGACTACCCGTTTAATAATCAAAACACTTCATTCATTAATTATAAAGCACTAGAACTTAGAAGACAGGTGGAAGAAATCCTAAGTAATATGAATCTGCCCGGTTTAGAAGTCTTAGGTATTTGAACTTGAATACGGGATATGTAATTTAAGTCTTTGAGTTGAACTTTACTGCTGAGTTGAAGGAGGAGTCAAAGACATCTGTAATAAATTAATGTACATCGCCTTTAAGGAAAAGTTTAAAATCCGTGTAAGATGTAAGGTAATGAATTTATATATAAATCTTCATTAATAAAATAATGCAATATTTCTTACACCACCTCCTCTCAAATTTTTGACCAAAAATCAGAAAATGAAATATTCCAAACGAGAATATTAACAACAATGACAGTAAATGGTAGTTTAAAGTTATATGTATCTGGTAAAAAGTAATTGTTACTAGGATTTATAAAGTATCATAATGCATTTAATGAAGAATCATTAAAATTTTGAAAATCTCTTAATTAACCGCCTGCAACAAACCCATAAATAATACTTCTCTCGAAGTTAATATTTTTGATTGATAATGAATAGAAAAACAGGGGTAACTGATAACAATTGATGGGTCCAGTGGAAAAAAAAAATACTTAACTTACACTGATTTTGAAAAAATTTAAACCCTAAGTTTTGGGACAAAAAGGTTTTTTTTTTATGGGTAATACTTTTATGATTAAAACCTTTAATGGCTTTTAATATCCAATCATAACAGAGGAGGAAGAAAATATGCCTTATAAGTAAACTATTTTTTTATAAGCCATATATTAGGAAAAAAAGTAAATTGAAAATTATATTGTACCAAATTTAGATTAACAGCAATAAAATTGAAACTAAATAGCTTCAGGAATATTGGTTTATTCCAAATTGTTTTTTGAATTTTTTTTTTATATTATACTGTTATACTGTTAATACTTTTTTTTTTTTTTTTTTTTTTGGCACCAAGATTTGTTGACAAATCCTATTATACTGTTAATACTGTTAATTATACATATTCTGTTATACTGTTAAAAAAAAAGGCGCTGGATGAGAGATCTGCTCTCTTAAGAGAACCGAGGTAATTGACTCAAGCCAGGAAGGGGGTGCTGTTGGGTGCTTTTCCTCCTCATGCCTGATATGTCATTATAACCTATTACCACCATCTCATTCGCTGATTGTCAGCACCTTGCTGACAGGTGCGGATTAAAAAATATTATACTGAAACTGATATCGAAAATTTCTCATGTGAAAATTTCGCTGTCTTTCTCTTTATCAAATTAATCTAGCTGTAATTTAAAGCGGCTTATCTGTCAGTAATTGTAAAGTTCTTAGCTGGTTTGAAACATCATCAGGTCTTGCAATTCACTGTAAATTTGTAATGGATAATAGCCCTTCATAGTTTCATCCTGGAAAGCCGGAGTATTATAGTTTTACCGAATATGGTATATTATAGTTTAACCGAGAAATATTTTTTAAAAAATCTGGTGCGTGCGCGCAACACACAACTTTCACTTACGAACTTCCTTAAATTAGAAATTGATGTGTTTTGTTAATTGCCACTTCTCAAAGACACATTTTTCCACATCCATTTCTTAATTTTGTTTTTAATTGCTCTATAAAAAACACTATTTTTTTATATTATTAAATAAAAGATTTTACTTACGATAATTCGTCCAAATAAGCATAATACTCCAAGTCGTCTGATTTTATAATTATGTATAGTAGTTGTTGAAAACTTAATTCAGTTACCATGGAAACAAATAATTTCCATTAAATGAACAGAACAGCTTTAATTATGAACAATGGTCTGTCATTAAAGGAGTACTCCGACGCATGCGTGTGCTCTACGTATTTTATGAGTTGACGGAATATTTTTCTTTTTTTCTACTCTTTATGTTTTCTTTATTTTTATCATATCTCATATTTAGCCACTTCTTATTTTTAGGTTAACGAGAGCCAGTTAATTTCTCCATATAAACAAAAACAAAGGTACTTTATAGGAAACTAATAAACTTAAAAGGCCCCCCCCCCAAGAAAGCCCCCTCAGAACATTTCAATAATGATAAAGCTTACCTGATATTAAAGAACACCTAATTTTCATTTAATATGCCGAATTTGATAAAAATCGTTAAAGCCGTTTTTGAGGTCCTCGAAAAAAGGTAAGAATTGGAGAAAAAAATTATGAAATAAAGTGCCCGCTCCGTTTGACCAATTTTGATGAAATGTTGCCTATCGCATCTTTGGCATATCCATACATCAAATACCCAGTTTGACCAAAATTGTTAAAACCGTTTTTGAGAAAATAAAAAAAAACACGTGAAAATGATACAAAATTTATTAAGTAAAGTCCCCCCTCCAGTTGATCAATTTTGATGAAATTTTTACAGTCATATCTCGGGCATATAAATAGATCAAATACTCAGTTTAATCAAAATCGTTAGAGCCGTTTTTGAGAAAATCGAAAAAAAAAAAAAAAAGTTATTAAATAAAGTACCCCCTCCCTTTGAGCAATTTTGATGAAATTTTTGCTGTCACATCGCGGGCATATACATACACTAAATACCCAATTTCAGGTTCGCACGGTTTATAGTTTTTGAGCTAGTCTGTTCACACACACACAGACCATTTTGCGGGACTTGGTTAATTGGACTCAGGGGACCCCAAAACGTGTATTTCCGTTGAAAACCGGAAGTCGAAATTTTTCACGATCGCAAGACTTCCACTTCCTATATATTTCATATATAGGTAAGTGAAAGTAAAAATGGCGGAGAATACTCGTTTTTGCCCGATGACGTTTAGCGTGTTCTTACTCCATGTCACTTGGCATCAGATACCGCTAATAACTCGTTTAAGACAAAATATTGAATCTCATTGTTTTCGAATTCAATCGGATTTAATTTATATAAAGAAGTGGATCGAATTGTATTCCCGCAAGTACAATCTTACATTATGGCTCAAAATTTAATCAGTCTTACTAAAATGGCGACGGAGGAAACGAAGGAGGGAGGAATTGGATGGACAAAGGAGTTTGTGGCCTCATGTTGGCCTTTATTCGATCCTTTCCTTACACCCACCCACGCAGTAATATTCCTTCTCTTTCAGTACTCTGCCGGCAAATTGGGTCCCGCGCCTGGTTTTCATGATCGTCGCATAGAATCGGTTTTGTCGCCTTCATATCCGACTCCTTTCCTTTACACAATAATAGAATTTTCTCCTCATTGATAAATTATTGTCATGATGTAGCTTCATTTAGATTATTTAAACTGCAAAGTGATTAATATTCTAAAGTGTACCAATCTTAATGTTGGGCTCATCTTTTTTATTTATTTTACTACGTTTCATGGCCACTTGCCCATTCTTCAAGTGATCATAAAGTGCTTTTCAGTATACGCATTACATTATACGAAAACTTTCCATTTAACGACGTAATATATGGTGGGCATATCATTAAGCTATTATATATTTTTAAACGTAAAATGAGGTTGAAGAGACTAATGTACTGCTTCATTATATTCATCTATTGTGTCCCCAGGCGCTCCTACGGCTCCAGTTGGTATGCTGAGTTGATGTGGCTCTACCCAGTTTTTCGACGGCAATGGTTCCTAGGGGCCTATCTTTTCCGAACCTTTAGAAACAAGAAGCCTCCTTATATTCTTAAGTTGTTCACACCCTGCTCCTCAATACATTCCCTAAACACCAGATCCCAAACCTCTAACCTTTACATCACTTTCAATCGAACTACTTCCTTAAAAAAATCCTTTATCATCCGCGCTGCCACCTTCTGGAATTCCTTACCCGTCTCTATCCGTAAAACTTCATCCCTCACTTCGTTTAAAACCCAATTATTTCTCCACCTCCTTAATCATCAATCTTCCGTAATCATGTAAAATAGTGAAACTAACACTGAGTATATATATTTTTATTTGATTTTTATTATACTTTTCCAAGCTCTGAGCATAGAAGATGAACAATGTTTGTTGTTTGCTTCTGAAGTTTATTTATATTTTCAATTTATTATTCTATTCTTAAATCTTTTATGCATTTTTCTATTCAACTAGCCAGACAAATGGCTATGTAACTGATCATGTTTAGTTATTCTTAGTGGACTAGATGTCCCAGAATAAAGTTAATTTCTTTCTTTCTTTCTTTTATAACAAACAACACTCTCTTTTATGTGATCTGCAGTGTGCAAATTAGCAATAAGCAAAGACATGGTATTCCAGCTGATTAAATTGCTAACTTAACTAACTAAGCGAATCTCTCGGTCACCTTCTCAAAAGTCATCGATGTGAAATGTGGTGGTTAGTGATAGATGTTATTGTCGGTGCTAAAGATTTCATGTTTAAAATTATTCTTTAGTGGAACTTTTTTTTGCTGTGTCGCTGTATCAATGACTGTTGGGATATTCAGGTCATCGTGCAGTAAGTCATTTGTCACATAGGATGGTGTCTCTACCATTTGCCTAAATTCTTTGGAATGAAGTGACTGACTTTTTAGGATGTTCCAGGGCTTTGTAGAACCCCATAGTCCTATCCAGTTTACCCATAATGCTCTTATTACTTTGTTGATGGTAATATTGATAATTTGGTTAGATGTAATATTGATAATTTGGAGCGTCTGTCGAGTAACCAAGATAATAATCCAAATAATTTGTTGAGTTCGTTGGTTTAGTCCTATGTTTTTTTTAATGTTAATTTTAGTCCGAGGGTTTTTTAAATGTCAATCTCTTGTCTACTTCTTGGGATTCAGGGATCGAAATATCGTTGAAATAAATTTAGGACACAATATATTCACTCATCCCCACTCTAAGCTCTTTTTATACATTTTCATCTAGATTTACATTAGAATTCAAATTCAGATTCCATCTCAATCTTGTTACATATAGATTGGTCCTTGAGAATACTTAGTTTCATGTAACAATCTAAATGTAAAGTAGAAAGTATGCTTAGGTAGCCATATAATATTTCATCTTGTTAATGAAAATAAAAATAAAGTCTTGCTGTAGTGTCTACTACATAATTTATCTATTTTACGGCAAATCACTAGGATTTGATCCCCCCCCCCCTCACTCCTCCTTCCTAGGAATTAGAGAAGATCAATACAAATCTTTCCTATAACAATCTTCGCAATTTATATATTTACTCCTATAGCTTTACCTATCATGACATTAATCAAAAATTCAATTTTGCCCTAAAGCTATTCAATCCTTTAATTCTGCCTGATCACTAGACCCCGGATTTGTATGCAATTGCATGTTTTTTCTGCTTGAAGTTTTTCAATGTTTGATCGCAGATCTACACGAACCATATCAAATGTGACGTATATTCCAAATTTGATTGTGCATATTTTTGCATATTTGGGAGATAAATGCATATATTTGCATATTTCAATAAAAATCATAATTTGAGAAATTTATCTTATTTTATAAATTACGTTTTCAAAAACTTTAATATTGCAGTGATATTTGTCAAAACAAGAAAGCAAGGGCTTTTGTTTTCTTAGTATCTGGTGAGTTGTTGGTCTTTTGATGGAAGACTTGGGAGTTCTGGGAAACCTCTTCCTACAGTATAGATTTGATTATCCTTCTACGTTGAAAACCAAGTCAGTACAGTTTCGTTTAGCCTAGGGGAAACGTCGTTATTAACATGCCAAAAGTTTCATCTTCTTTGAAGCAAAAATTAAGTGAATGGATCGCACCATTTAACTCCGAAAAGCAAGTGTTCACGTCAGACGGAAAAATTGTGTTTTGTAACGCGTGTGGAAAACAAATTATGTGTGAAAAAATATTTCAAATAGTTCAGCATGCTAATATAGGTATTTATTTATTTTTTTTACTTTCACTTACCTATATATGAAATATATAGTAAGTGGAAGTATTGCGATCGTGAAAAATTTCGACTTCCGGTTTTCAACGGAAATACACGTTTTGGGGTTCCCTGAGTCCAATTAACCAAGTGTGTGTGTGTGTGTGTGTGTGTGTGTGTGTGTGTGTGTGTGTGTGTGTGTGTGTGTGTGTGTGTGTGTGTGTGTGTGTGTGTGTGTGTGTGTGTGTGTGTGTGTGTGTGTGTGTGTGTGTGTGTGTGTGTGTGTGTGTGTGTGTGTGTGTGTGTGTGTGTGTGTGTGTGTGTGTGTGTGTGTGTGTGTGTGTGTGTGTGTGTGTGTGTGTGTGTGTGTGTGTGTGTGTGTGTGTGTGTGTGTGTGTGTGTGTGTGTGTGTGTGTGTGTGTGTGTGTGTGTGTGTGTGTGTGTGTGTGTGTGTGTGTGTGTGTGTGTGTGTGTGTGTGTGTGTGTGTGTGTGTGTGTGTGTGTGTGTGTGTGTGTGTGTGTGTGTGTGTGTGTGTGTGTGTGTGTGTGTGTGTGTGTGTGTGTGTGTGTGTGTGTGTGTGTGTGTGTGTGTGTGTGTGTGTGTGTGTGTGTGTGTGTGTGTGTGTGTGTGTGTGTGTGTGTGTGTGTGTGTGTGTGTGTGTGTGTGTGTGTGTGTGTGTGTGTGTGTGTGTGTGTGTGTGTGTGTGTGTGTGTGTGTGTGTGTGTGTGTGTGTGTGTGTGTGTGTGTGTGTGTGTGTGTGTGTGTGTGTGTGTGTGTGTGTGTGTGTGTGTGTGTGTGTGTGTGTGTGTGTGTGTGTGTGTGTGTGTGTGTGTGTGTGTGTGTGTGTGTGTGTGTGTGTGTGTGTGTGTGTGTGTGTGTGTGTGTGTGTGTGTGTGTGTGTGTGTGTGTGTGTGTGTGTGTGTGTGTGAACAGACTAGCTCAAAAACTATAAACGGTGCGAACCTGAGATTGTGTATTTAGTGTATGTATATGCCCGCGATGTGACAGCAAAAATTTCATCAAAATTGATCAAAGGGAGGGGGTACTTTATATAGTAACTTTTTAAGTTTTTTTCGATTTTCTGAAAAACGGCTCTAACGATTTTGATTAAACTGAGTATTTGATCTATTTATATGCCCGAGATATGACTGTAAAAATTTCATCAAAATTGATCAACCGTAGGGGGGACTTTACTTAATAAATTTTGTATCATTTTCACGTGTTTTTTTTTATTTACTCAAAAACGGCTTTCACGATTTTGATCAAACTGGGTATTTGATGTATGTATATGCTAAAGATGTGATAGCCAACATTTCATCAAAATTGATCAACCGGAGGGGGGACTTTACTTAATAAATTTTGTATCATTTTCACGTGTTTTTTTTATTTACTCAAAAAAGGTTTTCACGATTTTGATGAAATTGGGTATTTGATGTATGTATATGCCAAAGATGTGATAGCCAACATTTCATCAAAATTGATCAACCGGAGGGGGGACTTTACTTAATAAATTTTGTATCTATTTCATGTGTTTTTTGTATTTACTTAAAAAAGGTTTTCACGATTTTGATGAAATTGGGTATTTGATGTATGTATATGCCAAAGATGTGATAGCCAACATTTCATCAAGATTGATCAACCGAAGGGGACACTTTATTTCATAACTTTTTTTCCAATTTTTAGATTATCTCAAAAACGGCTTTAACGAATTTCTTCATATTCGTCATGTTTAATGTAAATTGAGTGTTATTTAATATCATGTAAGCGTTATCATTATTAAAACCTTCTGAGGGGTTTATAGAGCAAATGAAAACAAAAATAAGAAATGAATGTGGAAAATGCGTAACTTTGAGAAGTGACATTAACAAAACGCATTAATTTCTTATCTAAGTAAGTTGGTAAGTGAAAGTTGTGAGTTGGGCGCACGCACCAGATTTTTTTTTTTTTTTATTCAAAAACGGCTTTAACTATTTTGATCAAACTGGGTATTTAATGTATTTATATGCCAAATATGTGATAGCTAACATTTCATCAAAATTGGTCTAACGAAGGGGACCACAACAACGCATTAATTTCTAATCTAACAAGGGGAGGCTACGGACGTGGGGTCACCGATTACAATGAAACTTTTTTTCGAGTTTCTATATCAAAAAATATTAGATACGTGTCCAAGGGTTCTTGCCAATGGGCCTTCTGAGCCGAGAAAAAAAATTTCTTTACTTTAAAGGTACGAAAATAGCCAAAAATTGCATCAACAAAGTTGCCGCTGCTCAAAGCTCCTTCAACCAATTTCAATGAAATTTTCAGGGATGTCCGAGTATTGAAAAATATTAGACACATGTATAGGGGATTGGCGAAATTAGCCTTTGGAAGGCCAGAATAAATCATTCAATATTGTGGTATATTCGAGCTCTGGGTAACGTTAAAAATCAATTCCATTACTTTGTAAATTGAATAAATTACGTTTTTCAGCTTTTTACGTCAAAACTAAATATTTGTATTTAAATATTATTAAATATTTAACAGGAAATATTTTTAATGAAAAAGCATTTTTTGCTTAGACTGAAGAAAAATTTTCAACCAAAAAAAAAAAAAAAATTACTATTTGAAATATGTTCCAGTTTTTATGTAAAAAGCACAATTTCATAGTTACTTAAAAAAATATTTAAGATAATTTTGCGAAAAATTGAATTCGAAAGTTTGAATTTTGAATCTGAAAGTTGTTTTCCCTTGCCCAAAGAATTAAGGAATTATTTTATGATTGAAAACGTTTGTTAAAAATTAAGAATAATAAATCTTTGGAAGACGACAACTGTTTTTATTGAATTAAGGGATTGCTGCAGTTATAAACACAGTATGAACTTCTAAATACAAAAAACAGGGTCAATGACATGTAATATAAATAAACATGACAAACTGATTAGGTAGGTAATTCCTTCTCTCAGGTTTGTGGAAAATAACTTCACTCTCCCATTGGCATTCGTCTCGTACGTATCTACTGCGAAAAGTTTGTTCTTAAACATATTAATTGGATTATCTAGCTTTTGATTTATTTGGCATCTCTTGGGCATCTTTTTTGGATTTTGATTAATCGACATTTCTCTGTCACTAATTAAATCTTCTTTTTTTTCATTATTAAAAAATATGAACGGTCAAAATTTGGACGATTGTTTTAGTCGTCTTTGTTATGATAAGAACATCGTGAAACAAGGTCTTAAATATTTTTGGGGAATCAAAAATAAATTTTTTGGTGACAATCTCTTCAATCCAAGCAAGTAAATTTTGTTATGAAAAATATTTCCTGTTAAATATTTATAATATTTAAATATAAATTTAGAAGATAAAAAAAAGAAAAAAAAGAGAGAAAAAAAAACTTCGTCTCAAAATAATTTGTTTTTAAATATAAATATTTAGTTTTTGAAGTAAGAAGCTGAAAAAGCGTAGTTTATTCAATTTACAAAGTAATGGAATTGATTTTTAACGTTACCCAGAGCGCGAATATAACACAAAATTGAATGATTTTTTCTGGGCTTCCAGAGGCTAATTTCGCCAATCTCCTATACACGTGTCTAATATTTTTCAATACTCTGACATGCCTGAAACTTTCATTGAAATTGGTTGAAGGAGCTTTGAGCAGCGGCAACTTTGTTGATGCAATTTTTGGCTATTTTCGTTCCTAAGAATTTTTTTTTCTCGGCTCAGAAGGCCCATTGGCAAGAACCCTCGGACACGTATCTAATATTTTTGAATTTAGAAACTCGAAAAAAAGTTTCATTGTAATCGGTGACCCCACGTCCGTAGCCTCCCCTTGTAAGTAAGTTGGTAAGTGAAAGTTGTGTGTTGCGCGCACGCACCAGATTTTTTTTAATTTAATTTGTTATTCTAAAAAATAATGATTAATCTGAATGGGGTTGTA
Source organism: Aelia acuminata (assembly GCA_911387785.2). Lineage (NCBI taxonomy): Eukaryota > Metazoa > Arthropoda > Insecta > Hemiptera > Pentatomidae > Aelia > Aelia acuminata. The sequence goes on along the minus strand of OU426983.1, from coordinate 66,354,139 downwards.
AAGTAAATGCTGTAAAGTCAAAATTTTCTACTCAAAATTTATTGCCGGCAACTTCTAAACCCACAAAAGATACTTTCTTTGAAGATTTGTGTTTCGCAATGGTCTCATCTGACATATCTTTTAATAAATTAAATCACCTGCCTTTTAAACGCTTTTTGGAAAAATACACTTCACGCCAAATTCCCGATGAGAGTACATTGCATAAAAATTATCTGTCAGAATGCTATAATAAGACCATGGAAAACATAAAGAATACTGTTAAGCAAAATTACATATACCTTGTAGTTGATGAAACCATTGAAGCAAGAGGCACTTATATCGCAAATTTATTAGTGGGTGTTTTAAGTACAGGCGGTCCAGGACTGCTATTTTTACTGGAATCAAAGCAACTAGAAAAAACTAACGCTGAAACAATTAGTCGTTTCGTTAATGACAGTATGAAACTCCTATAGTCAGATACTGGGTTTGAGATGAGAGTGCTACTTCTAGTGACTGACGCAGCACCAAATATGACCAAAACCTAAGTGTGTTTTACAGTAACATGATACACGCCACCTGTGTGGCACACGCACTAAATCGTTTCACTGAAAAAAATAAGAGAAACATTTTCAGACGTTAATGAGCTGATAAGCAACGGCAAGAAAATGTTTTTGAAAGCTCCCAGCCGTGTAATTATTTACAGAGAAGAGATGGACGACATACCTTTACCTCCAGTCCCTGTTGTTACACGCTGGGGAACTTGTCTAAATGCAGCCCTGTTTTATGCTAAACATTTTGACAAGTACTCTACCGTTGTGGAAAAAATAGCAGAAAAGGACCCAGATGCACTGAGCGTCCAAAAAGTGATAGCATTTTTTAGACGGGGGGAGATTTTTAATGACTTGGCTTTTATTTCATGCCATTTATCGTTCTTATCAGAGGCTATAACAAAATTAGAAACATGTCTCTTACTGACAGTTTTCAATTAATAAATGATATAAGTGACAAGGTCAACAAAATCCCAGGTCAAGTGGGAATCATCTTAAAAAAAAATTTAAGTGAAATATTTTCAAAAAATACTGGTCTTCAAGTATTACGTGACATAAATAAAATTTTAGAAGGTGATAAATCTGTAAAAAATGAAAAATTCACTGACCCTGAACTTATTTCGGCGTTTAAGTTCGCACCATTGACTTTGGCAGACGTGGAAAGATCATTTTCTGTTTATAAGAGTATTTTAAGTGATCGGAGGCACAGTTTTTCAGAAAATAATTTAGAAATGTATTTGATTGTAAACTTTAATAATTCACTGTAACGTTATTTTATTTTGTTAAAGAAAAATTACTGATTTTTTTAATGCTAATAAATTTTTACAACAAAATTGCTTTTCGATTTTATGAATTACCTTTTAACGTTGTTGTAATGTACAGAAAAACTTTTTCTTATCAATTATACTTGAAATTAAAAGAAATTTAATTGCATATTTTGTTGCATATTTCCCACTTTTTTCTTGCATATTCTATGGCATATTTGAGGAGTTTTTAATGCATATAAATCCGAGGTCTACTGATCACTAAGCAACTAATTTACTTTGGATCCAGACGTAACAGTGGTGATCATATTATGCAACGGAGTGCCCTAGGATTGCCACCAAAGCAATCATGGGCGACCACAGTGCAATATTATGTAATTAACACCATGTATCTGTTCCTCGTGTGCTAACTGTGTTGAACCTACTAGCTCAGTGAGTAAGATATATATTACTATGCTCAATATTTAACGATTCTCTTACAACAGCCTAGGATCGACCCTTGGGCCAGAAGACCTTCCTACAGCATGGCCTCCATGAAGTGGGTTCTGTTCGTTTAATTACTAATTAATGGAACTTACTGGAAAAAATTTAAAAAGTTTCTTTAATATGATCATTATTTTTGTATTATTTATAATGAAACAAATCCACTGATATAAATAAGCCCGGAATAGATTGAGAGCAATAACCGGATTTTTTTTTTATCTATAGAAAATAATTTTTCTATATGTCTATGTGTTTTTCTAGGACATATCTGAGGGTCTGAGTCTCGAAAATGGGTAAATATTTTCGATATGAAATAAGAAAAATAAAATGGCTTAAATGGTTAATCTTCGTCGGTGCACTTCACTTGTAAGTACAAAACCTAAAATCTTCCATTGGTCCTAAAGGTTTTTTTTTTTTTTTTTTCAGATTGTAGACAAGTTAAAAAAACCATTCGTTAAATTTACACTTAAGTTTGATAACGAGAGAATAGCCACATTTAGTGAGATTAGTGGGTTTCCTAAGTTGAGTGAAATCCATTAATGCCGGCCGAAAACTGTGGGTGTTATAATTGAGCCCACTTTAAACATTAATTCAGGGCTTAATCCCATTTATCTGCTTAGTATTGCGAATGATACAGAAACTAACTTTCTAAAATTAAAAATAGTAAATAAGGACATGGAATTGAGATCTTTTGAAGGTTTGGGATATTATTAATAGAAATATTCTTTTTTTTTTTTTTTTTTTTTTTTGATACCCATTTCGGGATCAGATGAAAAAAACTGTGTTAGAAAAAGCTATAGCCCAAAACTTCGATACGCAGGACAGATGTCCAAACTTAGTTTTTCCCTTCTCTGAAAAAAGACTCTTCAAGAAGTTTCGCCTTGTATAGGAAAAGTTTAAGCCTTTCGCAGCGGGTCTTCGATAGCTGGTGACAAATATTCTAAATCTCCATATGCGTTGAACATACGAATTTGTTTACTTACATCTTTCCTAAAACAAACTACCAGTCTTATCTATATTGCCGAATCCTTTTATACTAATAAAAAAAAAAAAAATTATTCTGAAAAGCAATTTGTATCATTTATACTAATGTTTTTTTTCAACCGAGGAATTGTTTTGTTTTGTTTCTTTATTTATTTAAAGTCACCTTAGTCTCCTATGGCTAATTGGACGATGCTGTGTGATCCTAAATTTTTCCTCCATTTACCTCCATTTTACGCCCTTGGTACTTCCATTAAAACTTATAAGTAATTATTCGCGATTTGCTAAAGTACTCAATTATTTTGAAGAGGTGTGTAAGAATGACGACCACTCTATGTTAATATTTTTCTGAAATTGATTTTTAAAAAGGTTATTTATTTATCTTATATCAACTTGTTGAATGAACCCTCTAGCTACCGCATTGTGCGTACCCAGTAACTGAACAGCTTGTACTAAAAACTCTTTTCAATTCATGCTCCCTCCTTTTGGAAATTACTCCTCTTCATCCACTCAAATCTCCCCCATACAACTCTTTCAAACTACCTTTCTTGCTTTACCTCTTTTAATATAAACTCTCCGAATATCTCAAAAGCAGATATTTAATAAGGCACTTAACTCAGACCTGAATGAATACAGTTTGACAGCATCGCAACAATAATCGTGCAATTCATGTTGTTTGTACGGTATGATTAAGGAATTACAAAAAAAAAAAAAAGTACATATAATTGTATACATAATGTTGTAAAATGAAAATCTATATTTAATATTCTAATAGCTGTATTCGCCGAAAAGCTGCAAATATTACAACGAAGGATTCGGAGGCAAATAGATTTGGATGGGCTTTGGAAAGAAACAACTCCTTTACAAGTCAGGGTCAGCATTAAAGGCCTTTATAAGAAATAATATTTTAACACCAATATGTGTTTAATAATTTTATAGACGTAAAATTATAACATAAAATCCAAACAAACAATTGGAGCACAAATAATAACAATGTTACAAAACAGTAACTAGAAGTGACAGACCCAAAAGTAACCGTATTCTACGCTGTTTAAGGTTAGACCAAGCAGTGGCTAGTGAGTCGATCGCTTCTCATGTCCGGTCTGCTGCCGGTGATGATAACAGCCAGAAAGGCCTGAACGTTCCAAACATGCGATCAGGTACTAATACATCACTGTAACCGTTACAGGAAGTTCTAGAACTTGTACAACGTAACAAAAATAAAGATATGTTTTGGTTTCATGCCTCACTGCTAAAAGAAATTATTTTTCTATATTATTATAATAAGATCCGATGTCTAAAATTTTGTTATTTCAATGAAGTGAAGGTTTTAATTAAATCTGCATTAATTAATTAATAATAATTCATTATAGAATGGTCTAATTTAATTGTTCCTTATAATAGATAGCGATTTGATAGCTAACAATAATCAATGTTCTGTCTGCCGCGATTTTCAAGGGGAAATTTCATGAAAATAACTTTTGGCAGTCATACATTTTTCCCTCTAAGGTTGTGATTTCATCAGATTTTCGGCCACACGAGTCATTGGAGTATTTTAGTCATAGCGTTTATGCATAAGTTCGAACTGTAAATGGAGCTATACTAAAGCTGAGTATAATTTACCTTACAATATCTAAAATGACCAAACCTACTCTATAATCGTTTCGGGATCCGCAAACCAACGCCATGAAGACAACCTTTCGGTACAATGATCAACCAATGCCTTCAGGTCCTGGAGAAAAGAATAGGTCGACCGTCGCAAAGCCATCTGTTTCCTTCCTGGAAGGAATGGGTTCATAGTTAAACAGGAGTACTCCATCCCTAATTCGTATCCCTTGTTACTGAGCAGCTCCACTTCTAAATAATACAGGGCTCCCTCTTCTCCGTAGGCCTCTCCTCCCTTCGGCATACATTTTACAGTTCCACTTCACCTCTCCACGAATCTCATTTCCAGATCCTCTCATGCGTTGTTACGATTTGAACAGATACAGCTTTTCACTCTCTTTCCTACTCCCAAATGATCTCCCTAACTTTATACTCCTATGTTCAAGTTTAATACTCACACACAAAAGGGATACAATCGACATTCATAAATACAGTAATATACAGTGTTTTCTGAAAATCTCTGAACTGATAATATCTTCTGAGAATTATGGTTCTCAAAACAAGCTAAACAAATTTATGAAGGTACGACCGTTAACACTTTGCTAAGGAGATATATTTTCAATATTAGGTTCAAATATTTTGGTTTATAATAAAATAATAATATATAAGATCGAACTAATTTATTAACAATGTGAAAGCAAGTTTGAGCTAGTAAAATGGCCGCTTATAAACAATGACCTTAAAGGCAACAAAATAAATAAATAATGATTTGTAGGAAATAGTGGGTTGAAAAAATGCGTCGTGTTTCAAAACAATCTTTAGCTCGAAAAACAGAAATTTTATGATTTCATAGTTTGCCATTGGAATTAGATATTCTCTGTCTTTAAATTAAATCTTTCACTGATCAAACTTGATCCCTGCAAATCATAACGAAATTATAATTATAATTTTAAAAACAGCTGGTTGAACCTAGGACAGAAAAATGTGTAGATTTAAACTCATATATTTTTTACCAAGTAAATGTTAATTATATGAATTCAAAGATACTAGGGATAAAACAAGCGAAATAGAAAGCACCTCAGTAGGTTAATTGATTGCTTAATATAGCCCTTAAACTGATTCCAACCTTTAAGAGACTTCTGGATTTTAATCAATCAGGGTTACCACCTTCCACTGCAAATAAACACTATAAAATATCCTCCAAATTTTAACTATTTTTGCCATGGTGATAACAATTATTTGAGGACTGATCTTCTAATTTCTTCCAAAATGGGTGTTCATTTAAAAAGGAATTGTGGTTCTACATTGTTGAAATGTTTAAGAATACAAAAATAGTCATTTATCTTTAAAAATTCTAATTACTAATTCTAATTCTAATTCTAATTATTAATACCTTGTAATTTAGTTATATTAATATGATTTCTTTGTTAAATTAAGAAAACATATGAATGAATAGCTGGATTATTAAATAATTCTGTTTAATCGTTAATTAGTGATATATACCTATAAAAATGATGAGACCGTTGCTGAAAATTAACTAAATTTGTGTTGCGTGTTATGTGACTTTAATAAGCGGCTCTGATAATTTACTCCCTATAATATAAGGCCGTAAATTTAATCAACTTTTCTGTTACCTAATAAGCTCTGAAGGTGAAGCGTAAAATTGTCGTTATATAATAAAAAGATAAAATAATTAAAGAATATTACAATATTATATACGTGCATAATACATTACACATATTCCTAATATTATTTATTGCCAATAAAATTTTATTGCTAGTTTTGTTCTTTCATTAAGTTTATTTATTTTTTATCAAAATGTTATTTTTACTCAATGTATTATTTATTTTATATTTTCATTTTTTATTCTTATTATTTCTTCTGTTTATTTGTTTTACTGATTAATGTGATTTATTATCTAGTAAGATTAGTTTGCCTCTCTCTCTCTTCTTTATTAGGGTTCTTTCCATCAACCTCTTGAGCAATTTACACTCATTATATCCCAGATCAATAATTAAATGCACGATTTCTACATATAATATGCGGTTTTACGTACACATGTAAAGTACTTAGAACTATGGATTTGAATTCCTTGTATAGGGTGTTCTATCAAATATAAAAATAAATTCATGATTATCTTATGCAGTCTAAGATCAAATGTAATGATTTTATTTATTTTTGAACTTCTTATTTTGATAATCGTCTTTAGCAATGAAGTGACAATCAGCAAATGAGAGTATATGATTACATTTAGCATTTACAGAAATGAGGGAAGATATTAACCAGCACGTCTTTCCAGATACTATTAATAATTTCAAATAATGATTATAATTAATAATCTAAAGCTACTTCTTTTTTTTTTTTAAATTTACATAACAATCATCATAAACTGTATGTTAATTATTTCTTACATATTTAATTTACGTTTTTAATTACGTTCCCTATTCTTATTTTTAATTTTTTTTTCTTATTTACTAGGTTGTTACAAAAGTCCTTGTTCACAAAATTAATTTTATTCAAATGTGAGTACAAAATTTACAAATCAAATTTATTCTTCAAAATACAGGCCACCATTTTCAACTACTTTAACCCATCTTTCAGCCAAAAGTTGTATTTGATGTTGATACCACTCTGCAGTTTTCGAGGCAAAGAACTCCTCGCATCCAGATTTGACATCATCGAAGTTTTCGAAGCGCCGACCTTTCAAAAAATGCGCCATTGACCTGAAAAGTCCATAGTCAGACGGTGCGACGTCTGGGCTGTAAGGAGGGTGGGGCAAGACGCTAATCCCGTTCATTTCTGAAAATTTTTCTTTAACTAATCGTGAGCGATGAGCAGAGGCGTTGTCTTGCTGAAATAACGCTTGATTCCTATTAATCAAAGCGGGGTATTTCACTTTTAAAACTTCCTCTAATCCTCGCTAAGGCTAATCCTCGAGTTGTGACATGTGGATTCCGACCAACAGACTCAAGTAGCACTGGATCATCGACGACTGAAGGACGACCTGATCTAGGTTCATCTTCAAGGCTTGTACTCCCAGAATTTAACCGCCTGAACCAAAATGCGGCCGTGTTTCGATGCACCACACTTTCCCCTTCCACTGCACAAATTTCCTCGGCTGAGGCCTTTGCACTAAAACCTTTTTTCCAATAATGCCTAAGAAGGCCGCGGATGACAAATTTTTCTTCCGACATTTCTAGTGAAATTTAATAAACTGAATGAAAGGCAGGGACAGTTGGCGTACATAGATAATTAGAGGATTAGTTAATGAAACATTGACATAAGAATTGTATTCGTCAGAGATTAAATAAGGATTAAGTTAGAGATCTCAATGTAAACAACTTGATATGCACAAGGACTTTTGTAACAACCTAGTATTTTGTTATTGTTTTAATTTACACATCTTCAATGACTGAATTTTTCTTTTTATCTATTAGAATATAATGGTAATGGCTTAATATTAAGGGATCTAAAAAGTTCATTACTTTTAAAAAATAATTTTATTATAAGCATTCGACAAATTCATTGAGAAAAATTTACTCAATAAATCTTATTGAGACACCTTTATGAAATAAGCGTTTTTCAATAAGTTCAAGGTCCACCCAAACGTTCAGAATAACAAAAATTGTAAGTTTGAACCACAACTTTTTGCCCTTGGTTGTGATTAAAACAGTTCTTAGGGAGAGGATGAGTGTATGTTTACTCATACTTGTGTGTATTTTGAATCAACAATTTTGACATTATTATAAGATTATTTGTAGGGATAATATTCTTATTTTATTGTTTCACTCCTTTCAAATGTGAATATGATTAAGATTAATAGTTTATAGCGGGTTGTAATGGTAATAAGTTTTAAAATAACTTTTTCAAAAAACTTTCACATTGAAAAATTTAAGTTCAGTAAAAACCTCATCTAAAGTACAAACAAAAATATAACTTTAATTTCTTAAAAATAAAAGTTACCTCATATTTTCCACTCTTGATAATATAACTTAATGTTCTAGTGTACCCATTACGTCGCAAGATGGTATGCGTAGGAATAAATGCACTCGCTAAAAGCAAGTTAAGAAATATTACAAGGTAAAAGAAAGTAATTTTAATATGTATACTATCTTTAAATTTTTAATATTTTTTCAGGTTTAATGAGCGTATACACACTCCATTTTGACTTAGCCGCTATAGAGAGACTACTAAAGGGGGGTCCCAGGCCGACCCCCCCCTCTGGGGTTTGGACTAATAAATAATTCACCAGCCCCTGGAGCAGTATGGTACTTAATGTCAATCTAGTGCATAAAGTATGGCCATAGCTGGATATAGATCGACTAAAAACTCATAATAAGATGTGTATGATATTTTCATAACACATAGCCACAATTTCGCGATATTTAGTACACAATTTTAAATTTAATAGTGTTTCAATTTGAATTCTATCGAGCTGATATGAGATTAAACGCAAATTCAATTATTTAGAGCACTGTTCACTTTATCCTTCTTTTTACTTTCAAAATAGTATTTAGTGGATAAACGAGCTTTGTTCATTTATTATAGTGATTATCTTCATTTAAAAAGTGTATAGGTTTTATTAATTTTTTTTTTTGGCCTGGAAGAAAATTTACGCATAAACTGGAAACGCATATTATAATAAATTTACACTTTCTTTAAATATAATTAAATAAATCTACGTTAAATAAAATTAAGAATACAGTGTGTGGTAGATGAGTTTGATCAAGAGTATCTCAATATGTATATGTTTAAAATGAATGTATATGCTGTTTATCTGTATCAGCATTTGTTAATCCCTTAGTTTATGAACTTAAGTCATTTAGGGAGTACTGAATGAAAATATTCATCTTTTAGAACGCTTCCCCTAATTAAGTAATCAATCAGATTTTTAATTAATTACTTCTAGCACCAGGTGATCCTTAAAGTAAATCTGTTATGAGGGATAATATCATTAATTACTTGGAGGGGTCCAGGGTTTCTGAAGTAGACTTGTTAGTTTCTAACCTTTCAACCTGAATTTTTTACTTTAATCTCAAGCAGTATTTAATAATTTGGAGCTGAAAAGAGTGAAGGCATTTTTTTTTTTCTTCTTACTGAACTTAATACATCTAAAGGATGACTCGGGGTTTAATAGCGAAACTCATGGAGTTGATTACAGACATAAAATAAAATAAAAAATTTAATGGATAGACCGATTAAGGTCCATTTCAGTGGATTCTTGAGGAGGTCTCGCTTTTAATTGAATTAAAAAGCATTGTTCGAAAACTGTTAAAAATAAAAATAGTAGGTGCATGAACATAAAATTAGATGTAGATAAGGCCCTTTTAAAGGATTCACGACTCAAAGGTTATTTCTCGGTAAATCGAAGTTTTCTTTTTTTAATTTTCATTAAAGTTCCTGATTAAACTCCAGCGATAGCTAATCATATTGCGCCAAGTGAAGTAGTGTTAGCTTTTAAGTTGGCACATGTCTTTTTATGTCCTAAATAAATAAGATAAATGGCAATAGGTTAAATGTAGTGCTATATATTTTCTAATATCAGCAGTGGCGCCGGTATATCGGAACCGTACCATTTACTGTACTAAGATAAAAAAAAAAAAAAAGGAGAAATCTTAAAACAAGTTCTCCGATGAAGATATATTTACTATACATTTTTTCTTTCTCCAATTTTTTACTATCTTTCCCTATGAAGTCGACTAAAGTTCCTGATAAAGTTCATACACAACCAATCTAATTGCCCTATTATAAAAAGTTAAATTTCCATTCAGATGATGTATGTAATATGAATGATATATGATGAACTAAACTTGTTTCCCTGATGAAATGTTTGAAATGTTTAAAAGGTTTAACGATATCAGCCAATAATTCAATGTACTCTGGGGACTGCAAATTAAACAATCTAATGATGATTGAACAGCACATAACAAGAGATGGATCATTACAAAAAGCGATCCATTTCGTTTTTATCGCCCACTTCCATTTTCCTGCTAAGCTGTCAGATGTTACACAAGCTAACGTAGACAGAAACGATAAGTAGGGACTAATCCGGTCCGAACCGAAATCAAAGGTTCCCCTTTAACATATGATAAATACACCTGGAGGCATCATAGAACGATCAGATCCGAGCAAGGGACCTGTTCCATGAACCCATCATTACCTGTCATATCGCCCCCTCCCCTTCGCATCAATGTGCAGCTAGTTCGTAGAAGGCATTTAGAGTAATGAAGGCCGAAAGCTAAGCTTAATCACACCAAACAGGGTGGATATAATTACTTTGACGAAATTTCTAACTGGAAATCAAAGACCGTTCTCCACCTGTCTGTCACATTTGCAGTAATTATAAGCCATAACCATTAATCCGAGAGGCAAATATTTGTACCTATATTAACATATAAATAATTAATATAGGAAAAGATCAAATTAGCAATAAAAACAAATTGAATTTTCCACCATTTTCCAATCTTTTTTTTTTTTTTTTGGTCTTTCATTTTCGATAAGCACCTGTCAGCAAGACAATCAGCTAATGATATGGCCATATAGTAAATAAAGTGGGATGAAAAAACCCAGAAGCTTCTTTTTCCTGGTTGGATTCAATCAATATAATTAATATTTTATTTAATATAATTATTAATTATATACCTAATAATAATAATTAAATATATTAGATATATTAATTAATATGCGGAATTTCCCATCCACCGACTTTAGCCCCCTTCTCATATCCCTTATTAAACCATTCGTATGTATGTATATATATATAAAAATGTAATCGTAATGTGCTAGACAACTGTTCGTACTTAGATGATTGGAACAGAGTTGGGCAAATTGTAATCTGAATGATGATTAATGAATATGAATAATTGTAATCATAAAACAAATGAATAATGAATAACCATTATTCATAATCAGTGCGGAGTATTTTTAATAATTATTGAGTGTTTGTGGTATTAATTTGAAATGAATAATGAATAACTGGTATTCAGTTATTCATGATTAACGAATACTGATATACAGTGAAACCTCTACTAACGGACACCTCTAAATAGTGGACACCTCTAAATACCGAACATTTTTCAATGTACGGGCACTAAGATGGGATTTGTAATGCTTTTGATCCTCTAAATAACGGACTCTCTAAATAACGGACGCGGACACGGAAAATATACACAATTGGTTCAGAAAGTATGAAAATGTACCTCCAAATAGCGGACAGCAAGGCAAAAGTGAATTAAATTTCGAGGAATACATGTAGTGGAGCCCGCAAACCTACCCACGGCTGCTTCTTGGAAAATTCGTCAGTTTTGTTGACATTTTTTTCAGCTTCCCAGTTCTCTTAATTCCGTTCTAACCGAAAACATTGCTTCAGTTATCGTTTGGCTGTTGATGGAAATACACTGTCATGTCCGCTAGGAAACGTTTGTCTTTAGAACAAAAAGTTAAATTAATCGAGTTATACGATCGGGAGAAACCCAGTGTGCGTTCGCTTGCCGAAAAAATGGGGATCGGGAAAACTCAAGTCGCCGACACCTTGAAAAAACGGGAAAATATTCTTAAATTATGGACAGAAAATAAGAATAAAAAATCTAAAAAACTGTTAAAGCCGGGGAAGACTTTAGACGTGGATGCCTGCGTTTTAGAGTGGTTCGTGCGGGTAAGGACCAATAAAATTCCAGTGAATGGCCCCCTAATCCAGGAAAAAGCGCGTGAAGTCGCTAACCGTTTGGGCCTTCCTACATTTAAAGCTTCAAACGGGTGGTTGGAAAAATTCAGGGCACGGAACAACATCACATACCGGTCTATTTGTGGGGAATCTGGGAGTGTTCCTGAAGAAGGCGTCATTGATTGGACAGCTAACTTGGAAGGTTTAATTTCAAAACACAATGAAAGGGACATATTCAATTGCGACGAGACTGGACTCTTCTACAGGGCTTTGCCAGATAAGACCATGACATTGAAGGGTGAAACATGTGCTGGCGGAAAAATTTCTAAGGAGAGATTGACTGTGTTGTTATGCGTCAATATGATCGGTGAGTTTTTACCACCATTGATAATTGGTAAGGCTAAAAAACCGCGATGTTTTCGAGGGGTTTGTACTAACGAAATTGGTACAGACTGGAGGTACAACAGTAAAGCCTGGATGACACGTGAAATTTTCACTCAGTGGCTCACCGAGCTGGATGAAAAAATGGGTAAGCAGAAGAGAAAGATTTTATTATTTTTAGATAATGCATCTTCCCATTATAAAACGGAAAATTTAAGCAATGTGCAACTTATATTTTTCCCTCCCAATACAACCTCAAGGTGTCAACTTCTTGACCTAGGAATTATAAAAAATTTTAAAGTGCTCTATAGGGCCAAAATTCTGAGGCACTTACTGTCGAAAATTGATAAAGAGACAACAGTATACGATCTCAATAAGTCGATATCGGTTTTGGATGCGATTTTTTGGACCGTTGCTGCAGTAAAAGAAATAAAACCAACTACAGTTATAAACTGTTTCCTCAAAGCAGGTTTTAAAAAAAATATAAACATACCATCGCCATCTCAAGAAAATGAAACCAACGTGAAAGAGGAATTCACCGAATTTGTAGAAGGAATAACGGAGGATTACTTCGATATTGATGGTTCTCTTTTCACTGATGATCAAAGTGTGGACATCCAACAAATAGTGAAATCAATGATCAAACACGACGATGGAGATGAAGAGGAAGAAGAAGACGATGGTGACGCGAATACCCAGGAATTGCAGCCCATCCATGTCACTCTACCTCAAGCACTGGAAAGCGCCGAAAAAATCAAACATTTTTTTTTAAATTGCGAAGATCCAGTAGGGGTGAAGATGGCTGCAGATATTCAGATGTTGATTTCAACAAAATTCACAAAGATAAATCAATGCCAAACAAAAATAGAAGATTTTTTTAAAGTTGTAAGTTAAAAAGGTTTCTATGGAATATTTTATGTATTTTTTTACTTTTGTGCATTTTTGTTAATTTCATTTGTTTTATTCTATCATAAGGATTGTTTCGTTCTATTTTATTGTTATATATTATATTTTCATTTTGCTTAATTTGTAAATTTGTATACATATGTACATATATAACCTGTTTTTTTTCAATAAATATGTACATAATTGATACTGCTTTATATACATATCTATCTATGCTTTTCCTTTCACCATTTCCTAAACAATTAAACAAACACTAAAACAATGCTGAGTAATTTTCCATCAGTTTACACAATACTTGTAGGTGAAAAAGTGGGGATAATTAAGGTAACCTCTGATTAAGGGACACCTCCCATTAACGGACAGTTTTGAGTGCACCTAGGGTGTCCACTAATGGGAGGTTTTACTGTATTAAGTTAGTCATTATTCATGAATAAATAATGAGTCAATATTCATGAGCTAGGATTAATATAATATTCATCAATCACGAATACCTGATATTCATCAATCATGAATAACAAAAATTCACCGATCACAAATCATGAATATGATATATTCATAATCATTATTCATTTAAAAGACGAGGATGCATTTCTGAATTACAAGTTGTCCTAATGAGCAAGGACAAGTCCTAAGAGTGTGTGTACTCAACTGAACAGCATTTGAAGTCACAAGTAAAGAATTAGACCCTAATTCCAATGGGTATTAGTAAAGGACAAACAATTTACAATCATCATTCAAGATTAGTAAGACTAACAATTGTGATTTTTTATGTAATCATGATTAATGAATGATCTGTAATCATGAGTAGTGAATTACCATTAGCCATGATTAACGAGTAATGAGTAATCATGAATAACGAATTCTTCTTAATCATGATTACTGACTAATATTTAATAATGAATAATGGTCATTCATGATTCTTGAATACAATATATTCATGAATACTCCACGACCAGTGATTAATACAACTCATGATTAATGATTCCGCTAAAGAATGATTTGTGAATGATGATTACAATCATTATTCACATTTTTGATTATTAGTCATAATCATTATTACATTTTTTATTTAAATATGCCCAACTCTGGGTTTGAATCAGTCGTGTGATTCAAGTAAGAGACGTTCCAAAGTTTAAGAAGCCTGTGCTGGGAATATATGTTTAGCGATGTTTGCTGTATTGTCTCCGTTGGTACTTACCAACACTGACTTCAGAATTGAAACTTAATAAGGTAGGAAGGTCGTGATTTATCCAGTGGGTCGGCCACGAAATAACAATCATCTTAAACTCAGAAATGCTAAAACCATTCCAGCTCCACTCGCCAACTGCTGACTCACTGGCAAGAGATATGGCAGCGGGTGGCTTACTACTGAATAAGAGAAGGATACCACAAAAGCGCTCAATGAATAATCTCCCTTCATCAAAAATCCATAGAAGCAACCATAAAAAAAACAATTAAGGAATCCCTGATGTAAAATGAAACAAAAAAGTCCAAAATAAACAACCGAAAACAATGTGTTTTTTTTAATTCATCAAAATTTAAAGTAATCTAGAAATTAAATGTTTACTAAAACAAATATGGACAAGTGTCTCTCAGATTTTGGAATAATTATGCCTAAGCAAAAGAACCAAGCTTACAAAAGCAATAGGCTTTTCAATCCAACAATAATAAGACTGACAACTCTTCGATAAATATGGACAAAAACAAACGAACCATTCATTCACGATTTCATTTTTACTAAGTGTGACGATATACCTATCAGTGGTATCATTAACCACATGGCGAAAGCTCACATGCATTATAAAAGGCGACTGAGAAGGAGCTGGGTGAATGAACGCTTCTCCTGAACCAAATCCGTAAGATGTACGCTACGAAAATATCAGCATTAACAGTACACCCCTTCTTATCGCTTAATGGAACTGCGAAAGGCGTAAATAAAGATAAGAAGTTGAACAAAAAAAAAAAATATAAATAAATAAATAATAATAATCACTTTAAAGAAAAGAGGTTTAAAATAATAACTAAGATCATTGAATATTATATACCAGTTTAAAATTATGAAACTAATAAACGCTTGATTGGCTAACAGAGTTTTGTTATGATGAGTAAACATGACCCAGTTAGTCGAAAAGACCCAAAGTTTTACATAGATGAAGAAATTAAATAATTATATATTAAAAAAAATTAGAACTAAATGTAAAAAATAAAGGCACAATTAATTAATCGGGGTTTTGAATTGTATATAAGAAAACAATACCGACAATTAAGAAAAAAAAAAACCATGACAAAAAACAAATGAGAGAAAGCATCCGCAAATAACGTAATTTATTTAAGGGTTGGACTGTCTTGTGAAGGGTCCATCCATCATTCGCCCTTCTCGGCCAAAAGGAAAAAGACTTTAATTTGGAAGCTGTGTTTGTAATAAGAGCGGCTAATTCCCCTTAAGAACAAGAACCCTAAACTTGCTTCAAAACTTTTATATAATTCGCATTAGGAGAGCCCTAACAGAATAGGTTTTGCCCGCCATCAAACCGAGTGCCAACTTTAATTTTTACTCATCTCCGTTTGAAACTTTTTAATAACCGATTTTTTTTTTTTTTTTTGGTCCAGCAAGAATTTAGTGAATTTTCAACTGGTACCAAACTCCTTATTGCGTTAACAATTACATATATACATTCATATATATGGATATGTTTTCATGACTGTTGATATTAAATGCTTAAGTAGAGTTCTAGAGGTTCATAATAAATCACAATAAATTTACAACAATATATTGGTGAGGTTACTTGACTTTATTGTTCTCCTAATCATACCAATGTTACTGATGGATCATTCTATATAAACCACCATGATGAATAGAGTAACAAACTAAGTCAAGTACGGGAGTGTCAAACAGGCAGTAGATTTAGAGTTTAGTAGTCTGTTAATCTATCTGGTTTATGTAGCATTATCCATCAGCATGATTATGAAAACAATATAGTCTCGAAACATCGCAGTATTGTAGTTATTACTTTATCGAGTGAAATTCGAGGCACTTCAAGATATATACAACTATATATAGTTGTATATATCTTGAATATATACAATTTGTATATAACTATATATATATATATATATATATAGTTGTATATAACTATATATATGAATATATATATATATATTCAAGATATATACTATATATATAGTAGTTTCAGAATTGCAGAAGACACAATATATACTGGCGACTTATCAGATATTACTTTGTTAAAAGTAATATTCTGGGCACCCAACATATCTATAAAAGTAAAGATGAAATTCTGTTTGTTTGTTTGTTCTTTATAGAAATCCGTACCATTTATCCTATATTCTCAAAATGTCGCTCAGTTGTGCTTTCATACCAGGTGCAAACACCTGTCCATATTAAAATTGCATAACTTCAACCAATCTCTAGGTATATTTTTTATTGCTATAAAATTCGTTATGATCTCGCTTTATATTGTTTTTTTACGAAATCGACCGTTTGAGTCGAAAAAAGCCTCATTTTAATGATTTTATAGATTTAAAAAATCAAATTTCCCGAGTGAAACCGGTATATACAGCTAGTCTTAAATAAATCTACAAGGATTGTGATGCATAACTAAAAATTTATCTAACCGTGTTTCATAAAATATATTTACAACAATATTAATAAAATGCAATAATAAATAATATATATCGCACTAGTATTTCTAAAGTGACACAACTCAAAATTTAACACAACTGAAAATTTGTCACTCTTACCTATGTAGGGGCAATAGCATTATGGCAGCAAGAGTGACACAAGTGCCTTCAGGCGGATCTGATTGATACAGTTGTGATGATTGATAGAGAGATATTTACCAATGTCTTTCATAGTCAAAACTCAAGAACACCAATTTTTGAGTTGTGTTACTTTAGAAATACTACTGCAATATATATAAATTATATATATATATATATATATATATATATATATATATACAAAAGGTTTTCTCGGGCCAGGGGAGAGAGTGGGGGATAAATGCCGAGCATTATTAAATTTCTCCGTGCTCCGGGTTTTGAGCTGGCTACCATCGGATCAATCGGGTTATCAAACATACATTGATTGTCATGGGAAAAGCGTATTTCCTAACGCGTTAACCCTTGCGGCCATCCCGCTACCCTAATTCAGTTATATTATTACTGAGCAGGGCTACCTACAAATATAACTTTTAAAATTACAGTATCAATAGTACTAAAATTAAATTGTATCAATGAGCAAAGAGTTCCCCAGTCAGTTCAAGAGGCTATATAATACATTAAACTCTAATTCATGATTACCTTTAATTATATGCCCACAATTTCGACATCACTTTTAATTAAAGGTCTTAAATTATGTAATTTGACTGAGCCTTCCAATTGTTACCAGTTTTAAGGATTTTTAAAGTTGATTTCTTCAGGTGATTTATTATACCTTATTTTATACAAGATGATTCATAAAGAAGAATTCCTGTGAATTCCTTTTTACGGATCTCTTTACGAACAAAAATGTGTTCGGTTTCCTTACATACAAAGTAATAATATCTTACAACGGATATACCTTCGCAATATGAGACTCTCCATATACTGACTCACCTTGGGGATAAAGGGGTGTAAGGAGGAGAGGGGGAAATAGGTAGATAAGGATGTTGAAGGAAAATTCTCAACTAAATTCCCACACAACTCAATTCCACAACAAAAAGCCATTACCTGACGCAGGAGAATCCCAAGAACCCAGTATTCTCTTTTGTAACAACAATCAAATGAGGATATAAGGTTTCATATACGACTTGGAAACATAATCTGCAAACTGATGGGCATAATCCTTTTGGAATAAGGATAGAAGTAGATTCCAGGCGTGTTGGAATTTGAAATTAAGCTGATGGGGAAGTACGTCATATGGAGTGCAAAGATCAAATTCAACCAAACATAAATGACCAAGCTATCAATGCTAGCTTAAATTTTCTTGTTTCATTCTCGTTCTGGCCGTCTTTACTGCCGACTGTAAGAACATCAGAATTTTCAAAGGCGATTCATGGTCTAGTCTATAAATTTGTTGCTGGATGCTGCCACGATTTGCAGTCAATATTTCTTTTAATTTTATTCATTTTCATATCTTCGAATCGTATATTTTCTTTTCCAGTTTGGAATGTTGAAGGTTCATCAATTTTTACTTTTAATGGTTTTAGTATTTATTAGTCTTGATCGAAGGTGTGCGTATTAAATGCAATTAACCATGGAAGCCTCTTCATCAAATGTTTCTTACGTTGTACTGCTGGATGCCAAACATTAGGTAGATAGCGTAGATACAGATAGATCCATTGATGTCATTTAAAACTTATAATTTGAGTCCACATGCTAATCCAGCAGCTATTGATAGTCCATTTATGATCCGTAAAGTTTCATTATAAACATTGTATAAATTTCTGTTCCAATCCAGTTTTCCGGATGATGCCGTAATACGGAAACATTTTGCAAGTCTAAACTTAGTCGTATATCCAATTCTTTCAACGTTATTTGTAGTAAAAATAATATATTTATTATTTTTTATAATAAAATTAAAATTGTGCATGTGATCTAATTCCAAATGGTATTAGATCCAAATGCATCCTCTACATCGTATCCGAGTAGTCGTCTCTTCTCTTCACTGATCCCTTTCCCCCATCTTATATATATTCTGCGAATATATATGGGTGGTGGACTGTTTGTCCAAACAGTAGGATATATATATTTATGTATGCATATTTTTTATTCAATAGTACATTAAAATGTAAAACGATATTGAGCGGTGCAGATTATTTGTATCGCTACAATGCATCATAACAAGTGGAGGGGGCGCGTAATAACTATAGGGGTGGTAGGCAATAGCAGACATGAATACCAAATGTAATAACTGTAGCCAATAAATGTAAATGAAAGCGGCTCTTCCTACAATTGCTGTTTAATATACCAACAATTATAGCACGCTACAACTGTTGCGGAATTCTAAAACCGAACGCTATTCTCATTTTTGGCTGCTTTTAATGAATACCATAGATGAAAACGATAATGAGCTGGTAATTAGGAATGTTAATTTGAATTTCAGCATGCCAGGCCCGGTACTATGACAAATTTTCCCCCTAATCTTCAACACTCTTACAGGCACAGAAATTATATAAACAACAAATCAACTTTATAAACATTAAGTTTTCGTGACATCAAACACAAAAAATTCTCTTTTTTTTTTTTTATTTTTTTTTTTTAATTTTATCCATGTTAAATATTATGTACTTTGAAGAAAATAACCATGATGAATTTCACAACTATCGATTCGTCATTATCAGTGTAACGTAAAGAAAACCTATAAAAGAACATTTTTTTTTTTTATAAACTTTTTTTTCAAGCCCCTGAATCATTAAAATAACACAATTCACTGCAACGGTTTAAGGTCCAACAGGGATCTAAATCCGGGAAATGACATTTTATATTAACTCGCAGACCGCAACTTAAATTAAAATTAAAATTTAATACATTTCTCGTTCTGATATTCTGACTGAAATTTTTGGATGATAGAGAAATACTAAAACTGTTAAATATCTTCTGTTTTTCTCCTCCTTATATTTCTTTTTTTACTAAAGGATTAGATAATAAATGCAATTTTTAACTTATTATAATTGACGTTTTATTTTTTATGATTATTTTACAGATTCCCTGAAAATCTAAAATGCTCCTAGAGTACGAAAAACAACTAATCGATTTGTCTAGTTCATTTCTTTTTTTTTAAATGTATAATTATGCAAGTATAATATTTATAAATATTTTTAAAAAATTTACATCTTACTTGAAGCTATTTTTTTTTTTTTTGGTGGTCATTTGCCCACTAATCAACCCATCATTAAGCTCAGGAAATAAGTCTCAATAGGAAATCATCACCTTAAATTAAAGTAAATTACAAAAAAAAACATAATAATATTAAACTGGGTTTGTGGAAACATTATGCTACTAAAGTCTTTTTTCTTCAAGATGTTCGCTTCCACTTGTTGGTTGTGATATCAATAAGTTGCGAAGATCTGTCTCTTATTCAGTAATTATTTAAGAATTTTCTGCTTGTCATCTATTTTCAAGACATTAATGTCATCTCAACGTAAAAGCTTTTTTTATTGGAAGAGAAATTTTAATATTCCGTTTCCAGCGTTTCAAAGTTCTCATCATGGTGTATACATTCTGCAAACCTTAATCCATTTCAAAGAAATTTTATACAAATATTTTGAATCAATTTTTTCTTTATTTGTCTTCTTCAACATCAAATTTTTAAAAGGGACAGTTTTTATTTTATTTTTTATTTTTTTTCCCCTCCAATGGAATAATATCATCGGTACCAGAACTTGCAGTTATAGCATCGACTCACCTCGATTTCCCTTTAATGACACCAAATGCCACCAAACAAACAAGTCACCCTATTATTAGAAAGGAAAGAGTGGTCCGTCACTGTAATAAATAAGTAATACTTTATTTCTACACTCCTATGTTCATCCTGTGTTATAGTTCATCCTATAATATAACAATATAATATATAATACATAATATAACAATATAACTTGATAACAATATGATGCGCTTTTCGCTTACAACTCGTAAACGAAGGGATTAATCGACAAATTTTATATGAACGAAGATGTTATCCTTGAAAACCTGAAAAGATTGACACCATTTAGAAACCTCTACGACTATTTTTGTCGCAAAAACCGCGGTTTTGCGCTTATAACTCGCAATCGAAGGCGAAATGTGTGATTTGTATAATTGTCCGGTGTAGTGGTTTAGGAAAGCTTTAAAATGATGCCTTATTCATGAAATTTGATAAGTTATTAAGGAAGTTAATGCGTACCGACAAAAAAAAAGGCCTTGAGAAATAATATATATATATGTTTCTATGAAGGCATTTTTAGTAAACACCATTAGCAGCCTACCTTCTAACAATGGTGACTTAAATGTGTGGAAAAATATCATTGGAAAATGTAATTTTTTCGCTTTGAAATTAGAACAATGAAATTTGAATGAAATGGGAGAATGACCCATATCGTATTCGATTATTGAAGTATCAATTTAAACATTTCTTTTAGGTAGAAAAAATAGTCTGACACCCTAAAATGTAGCCACGAGAAAAGCTATGAATAAATAGACTTAATTGAGAGATTTTATTTAGTTATAAGTATATGTATATATATATATATATATATGTGTGTGTACTTGTAACATGACGAATGAATATGATTAAAACTTTTTGACTTATGAAAAAATTTTGCTTTTTAACAGCAGAATGAGAAGGTAACATACGTCAGAAAATTGTACCTTAACAATTAAACACGGTCATCATTTCTTCTTGTTTAGTTCCTACTTACACATCACGTTTATATACAATACACCAAATACCTAATTTAAGGTTCGTACAGTATATTGTTTTTTAGGTAGTTTGTTCACAGACACACACACATCGCGGAACTTGGTTGGTTATTTGGACTCAGGGAACCTCAAAACGTGTAATTCATTTGAAAACCGGAAGTCGTAATTTTTCACGATAGCAATACTTTCCCTTACTCTATATTTCATATTAGGTAAGTGAAAGTAAAAAAAAAAACAGTCTATTTAAGACAGGTAAACCTTGAAACGCTAATAAATTTAATACAAATATCTGTTTGAATTTTAATATTTGACTTAGCATTTTTGTTTTTCTGGACCTATATGAACACTTAGGAAAAAGGATGCCTCTTTTGTCTCATTTCATATCTTCAATCTAAGTACCATGAAAATCCTAAAATGATAATTTGGCAGGTATATAAATTATCATGGAAAAAGACATTAGTTCTAACCGAAATGTAGCAAGTGCCCCCCGATATCATATTCCTCGGCTGAAAGTAGCTCTGACATCAGAGCTCGGTAGACAGGTAATTAATTAGTAAGCGGGAGGAGAAGAGCTTTGTGCTGTAATTGGCCGAAGGAGAAGCAGCCCCGGCGCTGATAAGGCTTAGGTTAATTGCTCAGAGGAAGGTTCCACTGAAGTCTGATGGTAATACTGCGGTGCGAAGGCTGGCTGCATAGCCAATGCAATCCTATTCCTGGAATTGGAACCCCAGATTTGCTTCTTCCTTGCATCATCTCTGCGGTCCATGTGTATTATCCTACAATAGTATTACCTTACCCGATCTAATCCTGGGATCAGCTTGTGTACTCACAAACACAAAGTTGGAACCATAGATTTCCCAATTACTACTGATACTATTACCGCTGTGGGACACAAAGTTGCGTCACGGCTACCATTCGTTTTAACGGTTAATCTTAGCAAATCTAACTCATTATTTGTTAATAGTGCTGAAAATATCTGTTTATTTAATGATTTTTTTTTGTTTTGTATAAATAGTAAACTGAAGATGGAATGATAGGCCTCAAGATATTACGTGTAAAAATTTTTAAAAAATTATATTTTTTTTAAAAAATTACTTATAAATATTTAATTGGTGCTTATTCTATAGCTAGCTGCGATACCCCGCTCCGCCCAGGGAATGGTGAGATAGGTGGAATGAAATAATATCTTTAAAATATAATAGTACAGAAAAATATACGAAAATTAATCACGATTAGAACATAATTTGTACCATCCTGAAACTCCAGTTTCAGTAATAGTGGTAAGTTTTGAAACCTCAGAGTCCGCCCAAACAAATTTTAGGTATAAGAGACCCAATATGGATTCTCTTAATGCGTTTTCTTCCCTATTCTTCCTATGAATCGGGTGCTAAAAAATTATTTTAGCAGCAAAGTTATGTACCGTTTTTATGGTTTCTGGTACCGGTTTTTATGGTATCTGGTTTCTGGTTCCAATTCTCTTGACGATGAAATTAACAGATAAAAATTTATATTAGATTATAGTAAAAAAAAATTGAAACTAAATCCATAACAAACCGAACTATGACTGAACGTTGAATGAATGATCGAAAACTTTACAAAAGGAGCTTAGCTTGCGCTACCTGGCTTCCAATTGTTAAACTAAATTTTTTCATTAATTAACCCGTCCGCCATGCGTAGAAAGGCTATTTACGTGCTGCGAGAGGTGTAAAATTCCTGCTCTTGTCACTTCGATATCACACCCTTCAGATAAAAACGGAAACCTTCTTCATGGTTAGGGGGTATAGGGCTACAAAACCACATAACTTTCTTGATCGTAATAGGAGTCGTTTTTTAGTTTTCGCGGCACACACATTGTATGTAAATTTTTCTTTATATCATATATTGATTACAGTATAATTTTACGAGAACTCAGCACTACCAATACCTAGAAAGTTCCAGGTTTTGATTTTATTTTTTCAAATATTTCACTAAATTTATCAAGCTCGGTTTTATGTATTTTACCGTGACTAATAAATTAAATTACTATTGGTTCCAGGAACCCCCGTTTTTTATGAATTTCATTTAAATACGTAATAGAAAAAAAAAAAAAGAAACCTTTCACCCTTTAGAGGAATACCACAATTTTTTTTTTCTATTATCCTTTCAAATAATAACCTTTATAGGATATTATACAATCCATGATATAATAATCAATTATGAGGCGAACTAAAATTTTATTCTACAATAAACCTGGTACGATGAGCCCATCTTACCGACCTGATTTAATAATAATGCTATTGAAATGGAGCTTGTAACATTTAAAAATTCCCTCCATTAGGGAAAAAACCAAAAAACAAAAAAATGGAAAGGAGAAAAAAAAGATTTCAAGAACTATATCATAATGTAGTCAGCATGTATACTACATATTTATATTGTATTAAGAAAAACATGCTGATGTCATAAAAAAAAAAAAAAAAAAAAAAAAAATGCATTCAGTTTTCATTGAAACCTGAATTCCATTTAATTTTGTATGTATTATGTACTCTATGTATCCTGAGAAGGTAATAGGTATACAATTTACAATAGGTACTTAATGTAATATCAATACCTAATATAAATACCTATTAATAACAGGAAAAATTGAATTCTGTCAACAATGAATAACATTATTAAAAAAGGATTACGTTAAACCTATACTTTTAGATATAGACACATAAACTATAATTAATAATATATTTAATTTAATTATAATAATATATAATTTAATTTTGACATTAATATTTTTCTCGGATTGAAAAATGTTTCAGGGTTCACTTTAATAATTATATATTTATATATTAGGGTGTCCCTTATATAGGTGAAATTTTTTTTTTTAGATATCGAAATGCATATCTCCTATTTCTTTTTAAATTACTCAGACTTACTTAAATACAAAATTTCATCTTCCTACGTCAACGTTAACCCGTGCCGACAGAACTCTGAAGATTTTGAAAATTGCTGTTTTTAACCCATTCCGTTATATAGCTAAAACAATTGAAATATTAAATTTTTTATAAAATATTTATAAAAAGAAGATAAAATTACAGATCAGGCAGGATATTTTCTTTTCTTTATTCTCTTCTTTCCAATCTGGATACAGATCTCTATGCTCCTGAACACAGCGTAGCAAAAATTGCTTTTGGTCTTCCTTTGGAGTGATAAAACCATGCAAATCTTGCATAAGTTTTTCCAGCTCTTTCAGCCGTATCATGAACTGCCCTTAAAGAAAACACTTCCCTTTTCGCCTCTGAATAGGCAGCATCTTTATCCCATGTAGAAGCGGGTCTCTGGAGGAAATTCTTATCAATGTTTAATCGAGAAAATAAATTTGTGCTCTTGACAGACACAAAATCATTTAATGATTTTCCTGCAACAATAAATAAGGCAGTATTATTAACAATTTATTAAAAATAGTACTATTTATTGTATTAAGCCTCTTTAAAATGCACAAATCTTGATTTGGTGCCTCCATCACCAGACTACGTCCAAGCCATGGTTTTACATATAAAAACACACTGAAAAAACAGGCATCGTTTTCCAGTTTTCTCTAAACTTTTTGATTTTGGGATATCAGGGCTACTTGTGACTTGGTGGTTTTTTGTTTCGAACACACATTTTAAAACCAGTTCGTAACCGCGATGGCGGCAAGCAAAGAGTACTAATTCCCTGTCTAGTTTTTGTTCCAATAGTACACAAGCTCCTTTCAATCGCCCTCTATTAGACGCAGTTGTGACACAGCACATTATTTGTACTTTGTCATCGAGGTTCCTGTCTTTAGGTTGGATTTTATTTTAAAACGAACAATTGTATTTTGTTGTAAGTTTTAATTATGGCTGTTTTATTTCATATTGTTATTATTAGGGTTCGTTGTAAAATTATGAGATAATTAATATAACTACGACGTTTAGAAGTTACATTTATTAAAATAATAATTTTTATAATTATATACCCGTCTCTGTAAAAACTTATGTAAAATAAATAATATTATATTTTTATTTCCGTTTTGGTATAGGAGTGGTAAAAATATTTGTTTTAGTTATTTAGGTAACACTACCATACCTACAAATATAGTATAGCAAAGCATATTGTAATTATTAGAGCGCCTAGAGGGTAAACAAATAAAAATTATAATACAACATTCCCTTCCGGCTATGTTAACAAATATTAAATTTTTTTTCTTTTGTTTTGGAGGCGGTGAGTACACAAAGAGGCCCTTTGAATGCTTGTTTTTGTCCGCCTCCGGTGAAAACCTTTGAGGGAAAAATGCCTGAGGTATTTTAATCCCCGTCGAGGGGGAATGAAAATTTTGTGGTGCTCAATTTTCCTCGGTAATCTAAGTTTGTATACTTTTAGCAGTTTTATAAGTTGGAAAATTTTCATTTTTTTTATAATTACTTTTAATAAAACAGTAGGTAAATATATTTAATTCGGATAATCAAAACAATATTTTGGTTATTACTTTCACTTATCCACATACATATGAAATATATAGTAGGTATGGGAAAGTATTGAAATCGTGAAAAATTACAACTTTAGGTTTTCAACGGAATTACACGTTTTGGGGTCCCCTGATTCCTATGTTGTTGCAAAATGTTGTGTGTGTGTACGTACTAACTATAAAACTAAAAACCATGAGAACCTGAAATTAGGTATTTGTTATATGCATATGCCCGTGATGTGACAGCAAAAAGGTTATCAAAATTGGTCAAATGAGGGACTTTACTTCATAACTGTTTACGTTTTTTTCGATTTTCTCAAAACGGCTCTAACGATTTTGATAAAACTGTGTATTCGATGCATGTCTATGCCCACGATTTGACAGCAAAAATTTCATCGAAATTGATCAAACGGATTGGGCACTTTATTTTATAACTTTTTTACCCATTTTTACGTTTTTTTTTTGTTTTGTTTTTCGATTTTCTCAAAAATAGCTTCAACGATTTTGATTAAACACTTCATGTTTAATGAGAATCTATTATTCTATAATATCAGGTAAGCTTTATCATTATTAAAATGTTCTGAGGGGGCTTAAATGGGGACGGGGCCTTTTTTGTTTTCCTATAAAGTACCTTTGTTTTTGTTTATACGGAGAAATTATCTGTCTCTAGTTTCGCCTAAAAAGAAGAAATGGCTAAATATGAAATATGAAAAAAGAGAACATATACAGGAGAAAAAAGAAAAATATTCCGTCAACTCATAAAACACGTTGAGCTCAAGCATGCGGACTACGTCTTTAATGACAGGCCAATGCTTTATAATTGAAGATGTACAGTTCATTAAATGAAAATCACTTGTTTCATGGGAACCATATGAAGTTTTCAACAACTACATAGAGAATTATAAAATCAGACGACTTGGAGTATTTCGCTTGCACTTAGTGTACAAATTTAGTGTATTTTAGAGAGCAAATATAAACAAAAATAAGTAAATGAATGTGGAAAAATTTGTTACTCTGAGAAACAGCATTTAACAAAACACATAAATTTCTAATAAAAGTAAGTTGGTAAGTCAAAGTTGTGTGTTGCGCGCATCGCACCAGATTTTTTCTTTAATTTTATTTGACAAATTAGTGCAAGGTTACTTATTGAATTTCTGTAAAATGTTCATTTAAAATCCGTTTTTCAATTAAGGAGTTATAAAAATTACAAAAGATAGCTCTTATTATATAGAAGTAGTAATAGTTGATTGTTGCCATCACCTCTCGGGAGGGGGGGGGGGGGAGCAATTGCGCTGGATCCGCCACTGGTGGTTGCTTATCCTCATAAAACCTTAGAACAAGGCTCGACATAACACAGGGTATTTTTAAAAATAATTAATTTTTAAAAAATCAACCATTTTGTAACGAATAACGAAAGAAATTATGCGATATTGCGAAATTGTAACGAACAAAAAAATATATATATATAAAATACACTGTTCCCTACTCTAAGTGTCTTGAAATGAGTTAAAACTTTGTTTTTGAGAGATTCGATATTGGGCTGAAGCAATATTTAACACTGCGGAAAAATAAATTGTTTGAAAGACTAAATGGCCCTTTGGTTCTAAGCGATTTAAAAAAAAAAAAAAAAAATATGACAAAGGTAATTGGCACGGGTTCAAACGACTCTTCTCAATTTCCAACTCACCCCAAAACTACCCCCCTCCCATCCCCTTTCCCGGTCCTCTTGCTAAGAAATGAATTTCGTCCTGTACTAACGTTAATTTTTATTTTTCCTTAGTTTAGTCCTTTCACTTTTGGGTAGTTAGCTCAGATCTGGAGAGATGCAAAATCGATTTTAAAACAAATAATGATTTTTCATGTGTGTTTTTTCTTTATTTTAACTATACATTATCTCTACCTCAAATACTATTTTATAAATCTTTAGTAGGAGAAAGCTTAAGAAAAGAAAGGCGATACTCAAAATATTTAAAGAAGTTTAGTTCACATTCAAAGCACGAATTAATCTTTAATAATTAGGTTTTAATTTACAACCATTAGGTTTATAATACTTTTTTTTTTAATAAAGTCGTTTTCGGCTACCAGAATGGGTGACTAAAATACGAAGATTAAGTTTCAACTTACTATGAGCTGTAAATCTTCTGTCACGTTCTCTATATATTGACAAAGGTATAAAACTCGACAAAAGATAAAATAAGTCAGCAAAATAGTATGTTTGAAGAAGAAAAATCGATTTATAATCCAAGTAGATTAGAAAGTGAAAGCTGTATTTGGTCTGTTTTCATTAGATATTCTGTTTTTTTTCTTCTTAAATATGTAAAGTGCAAGGCACAGTTTATTTAAATGTCAATTTTAACACTTTTCAAATTCCTTAGATAAGGATCTGCCTCCAGTGTGGGATGGGTGAATCGCTAATACCAGAGCCTAGGGATTATTATTGAAGAGAAAGGAGATCCGAATGGGCCAACCTTTATCGCCGCCATTAAAATAGTTACTGCCCCCTTTTTATTTCCCCTAAAACCCTTTTTACGCCCCGTGTCCTCGTCAAGGAAGGGGGACAATCTTTATTTCCACAGCGGGACAGGATAACAGCCAATTTTCTTATTTCTCTCTTAGCCCATGCAAACGACCCTAGTAGGGCTAGTACTAAACTCCTGAGAATGATACTAAAATATTTTTCGCTTTATGATGACGCTACAAGACCTAAGGGTTATAATACAATTTTAAAATCGTTTGGATGATTCTATGCCCTAGCCAGAGGTAATAGAAAACAAACATTTTCTATATAAAATTTTTATTTAGGCAATAAAAAAAAAAAAAAAAAAATCCAGTTCAAATTATTAATTAATATTCAATGAGGTACAGAGACCAAATAAAAATGCCATTCTAGGATTATTATTTTTTTTTTTTTATAGTTTGAAGTGAATTAAATTATTTAAAAACTTTAAACTTATATTAGATACTGAATAAATGCATAAATTTAAATACCAAATAAAAACTTATACACCGTCGGTTTAAAAATGTAAAGGAAACTTTATTTGTTTTATGGATACTCATTGTCAGTTCATTACTAATATCTACTTAGAAAATATAGCTAAAAATATAAAAATAAATTAATACAAACTACATTAAAATGCTTTTATCAAGAAGGCCGAGTTTGCGTTAAATTTATTTCTATTGTCACAGGTAAATTTAAAAATTTCAGTATCAACTAACGTATATAAGTAGTTTCGGCCGAAAATTCGGCCAAGCCGAAACTTTCATTTGTGTCTGATATCTCCAAAAAGGAAGTAGGACTACACGATTTCAGGTTGTTAGCTGGATTTCTTTCATAACTTTTAACACGCCTGAATTTAATAGTGTGTAGTATTTGTTATTTTAGTTAATTACACTTGATTTGTCATTCGATAAAACATTATTTCTCTCATACTTTTGGTATCTTCAATTGACCGAAAATTTGAGTAACAAAAATTTGATAGTGACAATTGATGCAAAATTAATGCAGGTTTTTAATATTCATTGAAAATAGGCCATATCTTTACTTTAACTATATATATATTTAATCAAAATAATTTCCATCTGAATCAATGCACTTTTGCTAATGATCAACAAGCTTTCTTATTCCACCAGAAAAAAAATCTGAATCCCTGGACTCAATGAAGTCACGAAAAGAATTTTCAATTTCATCCTGGTTTTGAAAATTTTTCTCCCTCAAAAAGTTATCCAGATGCCTGAAAAAGTGGAAGTCTGTAGGAGAGAGGTCAGGTGAATAAGGTGGGTGTGGGAGAACTTCGTAGCCCAACTTGTGCAGTCGTCGTAGCGTTGGTTGTGCGACGTGTGGTCTGGCGTTATCATGGAGAAGGATAGGTCCCTTCCGATTCATCAATGCTGGGCAAAGAGGTTGTAATTTTTGATTCATGTTGTCAATTTCTTGACAGTACTTGTCAGCAGTTATAGTCTCACCTCGATTGAGAAAGCTGTAGTGGATAACACCAGCAGTATACCACGAAACTGTGACCATAACGTTTTTTGGGTGCAGGTTGGGCTTCGGGAAAGGTTTTGGTTGTTCATCTTTGCCCAGCTAATGGCTACAACGCCTTCTGTTGTCGTATAAGATCGATTTTTCATCGCACGTCACAATGCGATCGAGAAATGGATCATTTTCATCGCGTGTCACAAGCATGGAACAGATATCAAAGCGGCGATTTTTTTTTTGTGGTCGTTTAATTGGTGTTTCACCCACTTGGCCAACTTTTTTACCTTACCAATTGCTTCCAAGTGGCGTACAACTGTGGATTGGTTCACGCCGAGTTCTACCGCTATTTCTCGGGTGGTTTTGGTTGGGTCTTCTTCCACTATTGACCTCAGCTGGTCGTTTTCAAGAGCAAAATGACAGCCCCAACCTTCCTTGTCTTCGAGGTCGAAATCTCCACTGCGAAAGTTCTGGAACCAACGCTGCACCGTGCACTCGTTAATAGCCCTCTGACCCCACACTTCGTTAATATTACGAGCAGTTTGCGCAGCGCTGCGCCCTAATTTAAATTCCTAAAAATAAATTTGACGAAAATCGTACTTCGACATTTTCGATTTAAGACCTTTGAACACACTGAATAAAACGATTTTACTGATCAAATTCATGGTGAAAGAGAGGGTATTAGATAAGGTTTGTTTTGGTATAATAATGATCAATGTTAGGATTTGCTTTGTTTACACAATTGGAATTAAGATATCGCAATAGAGGAAACCTGCATAAATTTTGCATCAACCCAATACATGTACGTACACCATGAATAAACTTTCGCTGAATATGTTCTGGGCCTGGTTATGATTCCTGGTTAAAAAAGGCTGATCCAAAAATGAAACTGTAGACCCACATTAATTATTTCTCATTTATCTCCATAATTCTGGTCCATAGAAATTTGCGCCTAACATCAAAACAAAATAGTTGTAAACTTTTTATCCCTTAATCTTAAGAGCCTAATATTCTTATCTTTATATTAAGATATTAAAATTAGATGCATTCCGCTTTTTTGGTGTCTACCTCCAGTCACAATTCTTTATACATATGGAGTCTCTTCATCATAAATTGCATATCCTGCAATGCTGCAGTCATAATTGATGCCATATCTCGGATGATGTCTTCGAGTACAGGAAATTATCACTCACCTCTAAAGGACAGAAGTGACTTTATGGTTTGAGTATTTGTTCAATGAAGAAAACAAAATGCATTTTGGTAAGCCCTATACTTACCTTTGCTAGATGCGAAGAAAAATGAATTATTTTCTTTAAAAATGAAGCCAAGTGTATCTTTTCTTGTATAACATTTCCTCTGCCGTCCTTCTAAATCAGGCAGATAGACTATTCACAGAGTCAAAAACGAGGTGGAGCCATGAAATAGGCATCGAACAAACTCCCCAAGGAGCCGCCGGCTGAGGGCAGAGCAGAGCAGTATTATTAATTCGGAAGCAGCTCCGGGTCCCCGCTACTCCACCTAGACCCCCTTCGCATATAAATCAGCCCCCCCCCACCTCTCTCCTCTAATCCGATATACATTAGCTTGTCTCCATGCCTCATTCATCCAATATGTATGATGAAAAAAATTTGATCCGTTTATAATTAAGAAACAGAAACAAAAAATAACTATCCTCTCATGAATTGAATATCGATTCAGGAAGCTCTGAAAAATGATGATTTCTTAAGTTAATGAATTTCGAATTCAAATAAGGTCGATTCCGGAAACAAAGCATATTAATGAAAAATGTAGTTTTAAGTTTTAAGCTAATATTCAGGGGCGGATATGAGCACGAAATTCGTGAGTCATGTCCACATAGTCTCATAATCAAGTGGCTGACCATTTTTTAATGAGATTATTACCTGGTATTAAGAATGACTACAATCTAAAAAAACTAAAGTATTGTGTTAAGGACGTATTAACTACCTAATGGCATTATTCGCTTGAAAATATAAAAAATTAAAGAGCCAAAAAAGGTGTATAAGAACTTCTTAATGTCATTTTTCATTAGGCTTTGTTTTGTTTTATTGAAGTTTGTTTATTATTTTTAAAAAAATCTTATTATTTGTATAAAACTATAATATAAATACGTCTCATGTAACATGTGTCGCTGTTGATGCTGCAGAGGCCTATGCACCAGTATCGCTGGAGGCGGGCCCCTGGAGTACCACCGGCGGCGACACAACAAACATGTACATTGTATACAGAAAGGTATGGTACGTACAGTATACAAAATAAACTCCCTTCTGGCAGGGTTACTGTTAGAAGGAAAATATTAAAAAAAAAAAAAAAGGTGTATAAGAAAGAGACTACATTTTTAAAACAACTAAGCTCAAACGCATTTATCAAAAAACATGTCCGTAAGAAATGTGCACATTGAAAATTGGAGGAGTAACTAACTATATTTCTCTTTTCTTTCTTTTTTAATCCGACTCATACGAAGATATATGAAAAAGGAAGACAGAAAGGTATTTAGTTCCATTTAGTAATTTGAAATTGAATACGGTATAGAGTTAACCGCTCAGATATCAGTTACTAGACAGCAGTAAGTTACTGTTAAATGGAATAAACGGAATAGTCAATAGATTTTTTTAAAATGAGTTAAATCCAAAAAACAAAGAAGATTTTATAATGCAGAAAATATAAAGGCATAAAAATGTAGAGAGATATTTTGATGATTGTTGATACAAGCAAAGATTTCCTTAAATTAAAAAACGAAAAATTGCAAAACATTTAATAATAATGTTAATGATAAAGTGTATTTTTTCAAATTGAATAGGTTTTTGTATAAATGGCGTCGTTTCCCAAAATTAAACTTTCGAAAAAATAAAACTTCCAGAATTCATGGCTTTTAAACCCAAAATATATAAGATTGCTCTCAACATTTATTGTTAATAGAAGGCAGGAAAGAAACCCTTTCAAATCACAAGCAATAAAAGTGCTTATTCCTTCCAACGAAAACCGATTTCATTAACAAAAGAATATTTATATAGACTAGAAGAAAATAAAAACATGAACTCAGAGCGTTAGCTGAGTTTAGCCGATCCTTTAACCTAAATAACTGTAACCAAGTTGACTTAATTTAGACTAGCTAAAAAATTGTGATTTAAATTCTGCTAGCACAGGGCTTATAATGCAGTAATTGTTTGTTTGTTTGTTTGTTTAACGTCCATTTTTATGCTACTAAGGCTAATCGGACGATGCTACAGTGAGAGTCCTAAATTTTGCCTATCCAGGTATAATTAGGATAGGGATCTTTAACGAGTACCTGACATCTCACAGGCTCGGGACCTCCATTTTACGTCCTATCCGAGGGACGGCATAGCTAAGGATTTTTTACTCCCATTAAAAAATCCTAGGGCCACCGCTGGAATCGAACCCGCGAACTTTAGTATTGTAGGTTCCATGCTGACCCTAATGCAGTAATTAAGTAAAACGCGGTCTTTGGACGTCTTTCTGATTGATTTTCTTTCCTAGAAACAGAATAAATTAGTTTCAACATTGGTTCGAGTGGTTTCATTACCACCCCTATGTTTAATTATATGATTCAGTGGACTTATTACTATAGTTATTAAAAAAAAAAAAAAAAAAAAAAAAAAATTGCAGACATATTTATAATTGCCAACTTTCCAAAAAGTAATACCGAAAAGAAAAGTCAGGATAATTTGAATTAATGTTTTATGGCTCTTTTCGATAAAGGTGAAAGAAAACTAGCATTCCTTAGATGTAGAAAAACTACTTCAACCCCATTAAAAGGAAGCACATCCCTCGAGAAAAAAATCAATTATGCATGATAATCACTCTAGCATAATCACTGAGTGTTTTGAATAAAACCTGAGTTAACAAAAATGCAATGCCGACTTTGTGGAGATAATGCAACGATAAAGTTAGTTTAAAAATTATATATATATATACAGGGTGACATGCTACTCGTGCGACAAACTTCACCAGTCGATTCTCTACCATTAAATGAATAAAAAAGTTCATATTGACCATGGTCCGATTCTCAACCATTTCAGAATAATTTTGCTTTTTATCGATTTTGAAAGATATCACGAACTGGCATCGGAAAACCTTTATATCTTTAAATCTGAAAATTTCTCCGAAAAGCTGATAGCACCGTTGAAATCTACATTAATTGTTCCACGTTTCAAATGTTCTGTCAAATACGCCTGAACTATTCTAGAGGAGTGAGGAGACGCATCATCGTGCTGAAAAATTATGTTTCTCCTCAATTGTAAAAAAAGGTCCTCCAGCAAGGTGGGCAGCGTGTTTCCGATAAAATTTAAATAAATTGGGCCAGTTAATCTCGCCGGAAAATCTAAGTAGGGACCGATGAGTACGTTTCCAATAACTTCCGCCCAAACACTGATTGAAAAACGCCTTAGGGAAATGTAAATTCTCAAACATTAAAAATCCTCGAACCATATTTTTTTCTCCTTTTGTCATCCATATCTTGGTCTTAGGAACACCAAATTAACAAATGAAGAGTGCGTTAGAAGCGATATTAAATGAGGTATTTTCCCTCAAATTTTCTGCCTTCTGAAACTAAAATTAGAAACTCTGGATTATGTTAAACACTTTCCGATTTATAAAATTTTTCACTTATTTTGTTGTTCTGGCTGAAATTAAACACGAAAAATTGGCCCAAAAATTTTGAAATGACCATTTTATTTTTGAACAATAAATGTAGATTTCAACGGTCCTATCAGCTTTTCGGAGAAATTTTCAGATTTAAAGATATCGCGGTTTTCCGATGTCAGGTCGTGATATCTTTCATAATCGATAAAAATCTGGTGCGTGCTCGCAACACACAACTTTCACTTACCAACTTACTTAGATTAGAAATTAATGCGTTTTGTTAATTGCCACTTCTCAAATGAACTTTAATTAACTTAAATTAATTATGAACAATGGTCTGTCATTAAAGGCGTACTCCGCATGCGTTGGCTCAACGAGTTTTATGAGTTGACTGAATATTTTTCTTTTTTTCTCCTCTTTATGTTTTCTTTATTTTTATCATATCTCATATTTAGCCATTTCTTATTTTTAGGCGTAACAAGAAACAGTTAATTTCTCCATGTAAACAAAAACAAAGGTATTTTATAAGAAAGAAACAATCAAACAAAGAAGCCCCCCCGCCCCCCAAAAAAGCCCCCTCAGAACATTTTAATAATGATAAAGCTTACCTGATATATAAGAAAACCTAATTTTCATTAAACTTGACGAATTTGATAAAAATCGTTAAAGCCGTTTTTGAGATAATCGAAAAAAAGGTAAAAATTGGAAAAAAGTCATGAAATAAAGTGCCCCCTCAGTTGGAACAATTTTGATGAAATGTTGGCTTTTACATATTTGGTATATACATACATCAAATACCCAGTTTCTTCAAAATCGTTTAGGCCGTTATTGAGTAAATAAAAAGTATGTACACGTGAAATTGGTACAAAATTTATTAAGTAAAGTCCTCCCTCCGGTTGATCAATTTTGATGAAATTTTTACAGTCGTATCTCGGGCATATACATACAATATATACTCAGTTTGATCAAAATCGTTAAAGCAATTTTTGAGTAAATAAAAAAAAAACACGTGAAAATGATACAAAATTTATTAAGTAAAGTCCCCCCTCCGGTTAATCAATTTTGATGAAATTTTTACAGTCATATGTCGGGCATCTAAATAGATCAAATACTCAGTTTAATAAAAATCGTTAGAGCCGTTTTTGAGAAAATCGAAAAAAACGTAAAAAGTAAGTACCCCCTCCCTTTGAGCAATCTTAATGAAATTTTTGCTGTCACATCGCGGGCATATACCTACACTAAATACCCAATTCCAGGTTCCCACGGTTTATAGTTTTTGAGCTAGTCTGTTCACACACACACACACACACACACACACACACACACACACACACACACACACACACACAGACACACACATACACAGACCATTTCGCGGGACTTGGTTATTTCGACTCAGGGGGTCCCAAAACGTGTATTTCCGTTGAAAACCGGAAGTCGAAATTTTTCACGATCGCAATACTTCCACTATATTATATTTCATATATAGGTAAGTGAAAGTAAAAAGTGAAATTATCCCGAAATGGTTGAGAATCTACTGGTGAAGTTTGTCGCATGAGTAGCATGTCACCCTGTATATATATATATATATATTAAAATGTATTTGTATCTCATATAGTCAAGAAGATGGTTACAACTCAAAAACTATTTTTTTTTGGATTATCTCATGTAAAGTGTCAACTGCATTTTGAATTTTAGCATGTACAACAGTACAAACAGCGAATAGGGAAACAGTCTTTGTTCACAAATAGTATACCACTGCGGCAGATAGTTCCACAAACTTAACTCAAAAGTAGCCCTCTACCTGCGTTAACATGACCTTTCCCTTCATTTAAGAATATGGTAAATAATGCGCCTTAGCCGAACGGAACTATTAATACAATTATGACCATATTCTGGAAATGTAGCTTTTGTCATTCTGATTCCAACCTTTTCAGAGTGCGATATTGCGATAAACGATTTTATGAAAACAAAATATAAATAAAATAAATAGAATGAATAGGGGATCCATGTTAAGACCGGAGGGGGGAAGCTTAATCGTTTCAGTGGTTCCGGCAGCACGTTCAATCTTGGCTGGCGAAACAATTCCCCGCTTCGGACCTTTTTCAATTAGCTCAGGATTTAATTTAGAACTGTGTTCTGTATACCCGGCGGTTGTGTTCTTCCGGAGCTGTGAAAGAAGAGCTCCTTTCCATGGACATCAATTACCTCGGCTACAAGGCAGAGGAACATCTACCCAGAGATTTAGGGAGCCGGCAGGTATACACCACCTGTTCACGGCCTAATGTCCCTCCAGATATATATACAGCTGGAACCAAGGAGAACATAAAGAAGCTCCTTAGCGATCGTAAAGTTGGCAGGCTGGGCTCTTCCCTAAGTTAGCTCCGTTATAAATAGTGGTCGGTGCGGAGAGGCCCGGGGGATTGATAGCCGCCTCGGTGTCCCCCCGGGATTGGAGTGTTGTTGGGATGGATTGAGGTGTTGGGATGGGATAGAGCAGGAAGAAGAGGGGGCGGGAGGCCCCTACTTCTAACTAAAGGGGTTTCGTCAGTACCTGAGATAGAACTAGTCATCCGGGAATTTTCCTTTTCCTCGTATTTATTTATTATTTTCCAGCGCTCAGTTTTTTTATGAAACATTAATAAAATTTATATGTACAGGAACGGTGATTGGTTAAATTATTATGTGAAATGAATCGGCATCATTTCGAAAAAGTAATTAAGAATTTCACATGTTTTATTTTTTGGACATGAATTCGACTTCAAATTATATTATCTAGGATATCATCTAACAGATGTAATAATGACGATTTCAGGAATTAAACATTAATGAAAAATGTAGCATCAAATTTTAAGCTAAAATTCTATTTGATTAATGAGGTATATAAGACAGAGAATACGTTTTTGAAACAACCTGAATCATATTTAAATAAAAATATGAAGTAGCCGACCGTAAGGAGTAACGATACGGTTTCGCTTTTACTCGTATAAGGAGAGAGAAACAAGGTTATTTTCATTTTATGTTTTGAAACTGAAAATGCTATTGTGTAGAGTTAAGCGCAAAGATTTCACACAAGAGAGATGGCAGGAAAAAGAAAAAAAGAAAAAAAATTACAAAGAAGCTATCATAATTCTGAGGGAAATTAAAGCTTACTAATTTAGATGAATGTTTAAATAATTGTTGATGTCATCATAGGTATCCTTAACGTTAATAAACGTTTCTTAAATTAAGAAACGAAGACTTACTGAAAATTTAGTTATCCTAAGAATAATAGAAAATATATTTATTTGAATGGAATCGGATTATGTTAGAAGGACGTCGTTGCACTAAATTTAACTTTTGGACAACTCAATTTTTTTTTTTACAAAATTCACGACTTTTCAACAGAAGTAATACACATCTTTAATATTTAACGAGTAATGAAGGAAGTAAGGATGCCCATTGAACAGATATAAATAGTTCTTGTTTAACAAACACTAAAAGCTAAAACATTGGTCATCTAAAAAAAAAAAAAAAAGTCGATCACGCTTTTTTAGCAAATACCAATTCTATTAAGAAAAATAACACTTAGACCGATAAGAAACAAATAATATATATACTCAGTTTTCTTTTCTAGCGCTCAGTTTTATTATGAAATGTTAATAAAATTTAAATCTACAGGGACGGTGAGGGGTTATTCTTTATCGGCATCATTTCGAGGAAAGTAATAAAGAACTTCCGGAGTTGAATTTTTGAAAAGAATTCCCTGTTTACGGTTTTTATATTCCCAAAATTTTTTGTGATATGGTTTTGAAAATATCCGGTGACGTTTTAAGAATATCTATTGAATTATAACAAAAGACAGAGTAATTAACTGGAAGCGATTAGGAACATCTAAATTTAAATGATAGATATATACTTATATGTAAATCGAATAATTACTAATGCAAAGATACAATTAAAATTACATATGCAGGCGTTACAGAGTGGATTGGCCAAGAGCAAAGGCGGTTTAAGTTTCTCTCGACGGAGTCTCTAATACTACATCATCTGTCTAAGACTAGACTGGTTCTGGAGTGGAGCTTTCTCAGTATTAGGGGCGATGACAACGATTTCTAGTACAAAGTTAGACCTACATATACTAATTCAACATATTATTTGTATAGACGCTCATATTCACTTATTTATCTATGCTCCATTATACACGTAATTAGTCAATAATATAATATTTCATCATATTAATAAATATATCATATAATAAGCCATATAGCTCTTCTTATAATAATATATATCTAGCCCTTATATAATATTAATACATAATTCATATGTAGACCACCACAATGTATACATTTTAAAATTATGCGTGAACTATTTTTTAGGCCTTAATCTTTTTTTTTTTTTTTTTTTTTACAATAACTTGAATCGTTAAATCGAAAATTAAGAAAAAAAGGAAAGCGAAATGTTTTTTTCCTTTTCTTTTTTTCTGGAAAATAAATTATATCTCATTTTGTTTTTAAAATCGGAAAGGGTTGAAAGCATTGCCATAAAAAATAAAATTCATGAAAGTATTTTTGTTTCTGTGAAAAAGAAAATGTTGACGAGGAATGAGATATCAGAAATAAAATAATGAAGAAGCACACAAAAATATTCTTATTATTTTTGTTTTAGTGAAAAATTAGATTTTATTATATGCAGGTTTGATATTTCATTAATTTTTTTACTTAATACATAAAGATATTAAGACGTGAAACCATAAAAGATATTTGTTTATGTCACATTGTACAAGTTATAATATTTCCTGGAATTGTTACAGCCATGTATATGTATGCCATGTACTGTCATGTGCTACGTTTCTGGTCTACCGCTTTTCTAAGGCGGGTAGGGGTTACCAGAAACGGCTTATATCAAGCTAATATATGAAATTAATATATTTACTTATGTATTTATGTACATTGGATACTTTTCTAAAGGTGACATGTTTACCAATTTATTTTATTTTAAGAAATCTGTGGCATGGGGTTAATAAAAATAAAGAAAGAATAAACTGAATCTGACTATACTATTTAAGTTTATTAATAAGAACATACATCATAAATACCCCTTTTTGTAAAGATTATAAATGTCTATAAGTAATATAAAAACGACACCTAAAGACTGGTTGCTGCCTGGTAGTGGGAATAATGTTAACCTAATCTACTGGATGGTTGACCACTCAATATTATTACAAGTACTGAACTGCATAGACATTATCTCTAACACTTAGCTGATGTATGGGTAGTCCAACTCCGTCCACCTCCTTCCGCTCTCAGTTCCTCGCTCCAGTCTCCGGCACTCCTCTTCCTGACTCGGGCAACTCTCCTTTAGGGCTTCCTTCCAACCTCACACTTTTCACTCTTCCCCGGGACTCTGTACTCCTCACACTTCCTACTCTCCCCGCACTCCACACTCGACTACCTAACCTCCTTCCAAAACCTCTCTTCCCTCTTCCATACCAATATTCTTCCCCCACTCTGTTAAGACTTCTTTCCATTGGCTGGTCATCCTGAAATTTCCACCCCACTCTATTCAAACTTGTTTTTATTGGTTGGCCACCCTAAAATTCCCATTCCGTGCTATATTTCTACATTTCTTCGGCGGTGTCTTTGCCGGGGTAAAACCCAGGTTTATGGTCCAAAGTTTCTCCAACCACCTTCTTAGGAATTTCCCTGAGTCAGTATCGGCAGCCTTGTCGGTCCTTGGCTTTACTTATTTTAAATTTCCAACAATAAGTTTATGGCCCGGATACTTTCAAGGCGGTATTCCCCGGACCTTGCCGCCTGCTGCCTTTAGGTAAAACCAACTACTCGGTTCGACCATATTCAGTACTTTGAAACGATGAACATATTATATTAAATTATTAATGCAATTAATTGCCCTATCCAGGCAGCATCCACGATACATAGCATTCTCCTAGTGTCAAGGGAAAGAAAAATTAATAAACGTATGTTTATTGATTTTTCTCTTAACATAATCTTAAAACCATAATAAGGTAAAAACCTATCTTCCAAATTAAATGTTCAGCATCAAACAAAATTCTCACAAAAAATAAACAAATTCATTGGTTAAAACAAGTACGATCATAAATTTACAATTGCTACAATTTACAACATAAGGAAAACTAAAATAAAGCAATTTTAATCTAAGTTTTACGTGTTCTAGTTACCAACATTTTGACTCATCAATCAAAACTAAACTATACAAATACTAAAATATAGACATAACAAAACTTATACTATTACATTAAATTACACTCTTATTTTACAATATTTACAAATTAGTTTTCGATTTTTAGCATTTGAAATTACCTATACTACCATTAAAATTAAAAATCTATGGTATTCATATGATTTCTTCTTGTTTGTACCCTATCTTATAGTAAAGTAAAACATACATACGTAAATTAGTTAATACTCTTGCATGTAGCTTAAAACAACTTTTATACTTTGATTAAATATATAAAAATAAAAAATAGTAAGAATAAAATCCTAATATTAGTTAGAGAGGGAGATAATTAAAGTGATTATTCCTAAATTTACCCTAATACCCTTGATATGAATATTTACAGTGCAAATTATTTTACAATTATCTCCTTTTACCAGTTTACAATTTTATTACCACTTCTGTTTTTTTTTTTTTTTTTTTTTTTTTTTTTTATAATGTCTTTTTTATAATTAGGGTGAGCAAAAGTTTACATCCTTGAACTTTCTTTACTGCACGTTGTTTCCTCTATACCTTCAGACGTCGTGCTTAGACGAGCCAGTAATCTCTATGCAGTTATATTTTATTGAGTGGCCAACTTTTAGAACTAACATGACTTGATATTAGATTTCTAAGTTAAAAGTCAAAAAGGGAATTTCGCATAACCTTAAATGTCGACAGAGTATCTAGTTAAAATTTTTCTATCTCATCTACACAACCAAACCAAAGAAGAAGAGAGACAAAAACAAAACTAAAAGAGGAAAGAAAAAGTTAGTCTTTATTTTTGGTAGGAAGTCATTTCAATCCATTTAACTGAAAAACGGCTTAAGAAGAGATCCGTGGAAGGTACCCCTTGTGTACCTTTTTAATTCTTCTTGTGTTCTCTCCTTCCAGTCTGGGTCGTGTTCTACCTTAGCTAACCGGTAGGTGGTGTTACCATATTTTTTAACTATTGTGTAAGGGCCCTCGAATAGTTTCAGGAGCTTCGCGGACTGTTTAGTCGGGTCCGTCACCGTAGGCAAGGTCCGTATCAGGACTTTATCTCCAATATTAAATTCGTAAACATTATGAGTTTGGTTGAATCTCGCCCGGGTGCGCTCTCCACCTTCATTAATTTTCTTTTTTACCTTTCCTCGGAGATAATTGCTCTCTTTCTCTGTGAGCTTTTTATTTAAATTAGGTAGGTGTTGTCGGATGATCTCATCCCAGGGGGTGGTTCTTCTACATGCGAAGTGAACTTCTATGGGAACTGCGCCGATTGCGGTGTTGTATGTATTATTAATAGCAGTGTTGATGACTTCAGTATATTTTGCCCAATTTTTGTGATTATCACCCACTAATGTCCTATAATAATTTCCTAAGTCTCTATTCACTCTTTCACTGGCATTTGCCTGGGCATGTCTTACCGAGCAGAATACATTCTTGACCCCCAAGTTTCTAGCGTTTCCATCCACTTTTTACTAGTGAATTGGCTGCCTCTGTCCGTCAATATCCTTTCTGGGGTCCCATAAGTTGCGCAAAATTGTTCTACGCATCTCAGTGCCGATTTTGTGGTCGCGGCGCGCAGGTTGGTTAGTTGTACCACTTTACTGAAGTTGTCAACCATGACAAATATATATTTTACCCCGCCTGTGCTGGTAATAAGGGGCCCTAAGAAATCAGCGCTCACTAGTCGCAAGGGTTCATCCGCTTCAATGGATTTAGCTTCTGCATGGAAAACCTTATTGGGAAACTTTGAAACCTGGCACTGATAACATTCTCTTACTATCCTTTTCACCTTACTCGGTGCTTCTCTAATGTGAAAGTATGGATTAACGGTATTTAATAGCTTCACCATTCCGATGTGGGCCAGCGTTTCATGACATTGTCGTATAAACTCTTCGGCCATGTCTTCTGGAACTAATATGCGGGGAGGTTTATCAGTCCTCTGACTGATAATGTATTTGCCATTAAATTTAAAAGTGTAATTTCCTTGGAAGTAACATTTATTGGGCCCTTTCTTCAGTAATTGGAGTGCCTCTTCCGGTAGGTCTTGATCGTTGTATGTAAAAGCACCTATCGTTTTATTTATATCCCTCTGGGGTAAAGCCCATTTCACATTTCTTAATTGGTTCACTTGCAGCTGGGC
Source organism: Aelia acuminata (assembly GCA_911387785.2). Taxonomy (NCBI): domain Eukaryota; kingdom Metazoa; phylum Arthropoda; class Insecta; order Hemiptera; family Pentatomidae; genus Aelia; species Aelia acuminata. The sequence goes on along the minus strand of OU426983.1, from coordinate 66,311,042 downwards.
ATCGGGGATATACGTAGTAGTTTTTCCGTCTATATTTCGACTCAGGAAGTCCGCAACCACGTTATCTTTCCCTTTTATATGAACAATTTTAAAGTCGAATTGTTGCAGAAACAGGCTCCATCTTAACAACCGATTAGTTGTGTTCCTACAAGACTTGATGTAGGTTAGGGCATGATGGTCAGTCTGTATTTCGAAAGGCCTTGCTGCCAAATAGGTGATGAACTTTTTAATGGCCCAAACAATAGCTAACAGCTCTTTCTCGGTCGTGCTGTATGATAATTCAGGTCCCTTAAGCACCCTACTAGCGTATGATACTACGTACAACTTGTTATTCTTCTCTTGTAAAAGCTGTGCTGCAATGGCGTATCCGCTGGCATCAGTTTGCAGGATGAAGGGTTGATTGAAGTCAGGGTGATGCAGCAACACATCTTTAACAAATGAGTCTTTTAACGCTTTTAAGGCTTCGTCTTCCTCCTTACTCCATTTCCATTTGCAACCCTTTTTTAATAAGTGAGTTAACCTACTTAGGTGTTTTGCATAAGTCGGATTAAACCTGGAGTAATAATTAGTAAGGCCCATCAAACTTTGAAGGTCTTTAACACATTTTGGCGGCGGAATATTATTTATCGCCTCAACTTTAGAGGCTTGTGGCTTCAGCCCGTCCGTTGTAAGCACGAAACCTACGTAATCTAAGGATGTGCGAAAGAATTGGGTTTTTTCCAAGTTGAGGGTAACTCCTCTTTCTTTTAACACTCCCAGTAATTCTTCTAAGATCTGTAGGTGTTCCTCATGGGTCTCACTCATTACCAATAAGTCATCAACATAGGGTCGGATCCGGCCATTTAACTTCCCTAGGATTTGGGTTAGCCCCCTACTTAACCCAGCTAACGAGACTTTTAATCCAAATGGAAGCCTCTTAAACTCATACATCCGCCCTTCATGCATGAAAGCCATACATTTCCTACAATCCTTGCTCAGTGGTACTTGATAAAAGCTCTTGGTGAGATCTATGGTGGTAAAAACCTTGTTGCCATTACAATATTTTAAGATTTCTTCTATATTTTCTGATTGCTCATAGTCCGCGTAAAGTTTGTTGTTCAACTTCCGGGCGTCCAGGCAAATCCTTACGCGGCCGTCACTCTTATCGACCACCACAATTGGGTTCAAATAGTGACTCTTGCTGGGTTGAATTATGTCATCTTTTAGCATTTTGTTAATTTCCTCCCTTACCGCTTCTCTTTTGTGAAACGGAATTGGGTAAGGTTTAACCCTGACTGGTTCTTTATCGGTCAGACGTAAGTTGTATTGATATCCTTTAATCTTTCCTGGACTATCAGAGAAAACGTCTGAGTACTTAACTAAGATTTCTTCAAGTCCATGAATAACAGAACTGGGGACGTGGGATTGGCTCTCTTTTATTTTTTCTACTTTATCTTGAATACCTGTTTTTCCTGGCTTCACGTTAACCTCATGTATCTCGCTGACACTGACCCCTTCACTGGGTTTCATCACCAATTTCTCTTCTTCTTCCTCAAAACGTATTCTTTTTAAATTGCCCAATTCAGTTTTCAGCGTTAAATAATTCTCGGTCACATTAATTTCTTTAACATGCCCCTTAATGAAATCGTAGCCTAATATACAATCTTGGTTAAGGTTTGGTACTATTAGAAAATTCACCGTGATAATACAATCCAGTAAAGAGGTGTTAACTAGGATCTGGTTTTTGATGGGCGAGGATCTTTTTCTTAAAGCGGTGGAAATCCTTAAGCCCGATACAGGAAGCTTCTCGTGAGGAAAGATGTCTCGGTTCTTCTCATAAAAGGCCTCATTCATGCAAGTCGCTTGACTACCCGTGTCTAATAATGCTGTCACAGGGAATTCTCCTAGCTTAATGGTAATTTTTGGGCAGACTGTATTTTGAAATTGATGTTGAAAGTCTGTAGGTTCCAGTGTTAGGAGTTCAGTGAATTCCTTAAATAAAGAGTCAATACCCCGATCCGAAACCCCAGTATCTAGTTCTCATTGATGGTCCTTCTCTGTAGCTCTCCGCGTATGCTTTCCTTCTTCCTCTGAACCGATTTCTGCTTCGGAGCCGCTTGGCGAAGGAGTTCTTCTTCTGACCCAAATGTTTCTTGGTGAGCCCCATTTGCGGCCCCTCTTGGCTGGACTCGTGGTTCTATTCTCCTCATTTACCTGGATTTGATTTACTGGTACATTTTCCTTTCGCCTCTTTTGCTTGTAAGGAGCTCGCTCTCTATTCCTGTATTCCGCTCTTCTATTATTATTTTCTCTTGAGAACCCGCCTCTAGGCTGCTGGGTTTCACCACGGATATACGTCTCCCTTTTTCGGTTATAATCTTCAGGCCTTTCTTCTACAGGGTTCCTTTTCCTACTTGAATTTGGTGAAGAATATGCTTGCACCTTCGGGTGTTTTGCCTTCATAATCTTGTCTCTACCTATATTTTCTAATAGTTGCATAAACCTATCGATGCTATCAATCCCTTGATAGACAACGATTTCTTCTATTTTTGGGCCAAAGTGGCGGCCTAGGGTCATGCAGATGTATGAGTCTTCAAGTTTATTTTGGCATGCCCGAGCTCGAATGACCATTCGACTAAAATACTCAGTTGGAGAGAGAGGAGACGAATTAAAATAATCTTCATGGTTAAGTTCCTCATAAATCAGGTGATCATATTTAGGCCCGTGAAATTTTAGAAGGAACTTATTTCTGAATTCTTCAAAAGTTGAAATTGTCACCTGATTTATAAGAAACCAAGCAAGCGCGTCGTCAGCCAAATGGTCCTTGAGAAAGTGTTCCAAGGGCATATATTTCCCATACATTTCATACTCCACCTGAAGGCGGCTGATAAATTCTGTTGGGATTTCTCTTTTGTTGTTGGAAAATTTTGACTTCTCCGGTAGTCGCCTTCCTTGTGATGATGGTATATCAACGTCGCAGAAACCAGTATAAGACTTACTCTGTTCCAACAATGTAATATCCTGAGCTCCTTCTGACGTACGACCCGTTGATTTGTCATTCGTTTCTCCGCCTACACACATGGGAGGCCTGGGTGACTGGATAGTGGCCATAATCTGTTCAACTTTAGCTTCAACAGCTTGAACCTTCTCCGTCAACCGGATATCTTGTTGAATTTTTACTTGTTCGATCTTATCTCCGAGCTCCTTTATTTCATGGGTCATCCGCTCGCATATTTGATCACCTCGGTCACTACATGCCGCATGATGCTCTTGGCAGCTCTGTTCTAATGTATTTACCCTGTTGTTAATATCTGATGTCAACTTATCCATTTGGTTTTTGCTTTGATTCATTAACTCTATTAATGCCTGGTGATCTTTCTTCCTCTGTTCATCCATCCTTTGTAGTAGCAGCATCAATCCTTCTAGACTGAGACTTGTGTCTATTGTATGACGCTCCTCTTTATTTGCCCTTTCTGGCTGAGGCGATGCGGAAGCCAACTTCTTTGGTTTTTCTATTTCCGGATGCGGTCGTAATACAGATTCATGTTCCGTCTGTCCTGATCCGGTAAGTATCTTTTTTTCTTCTCCTTTCCCCCTCGTTTCAGAACGTGTGCGTCTATGTTCCATTTTTTGGTTTTAATAAAATTTTCGGCCGTCAATAACCCTTATTTCCAGAGATGTCTTCACCTAATCGACCAACTAACTAATCGAGCAAAACAACGGATTACCTAAAAGATCTTTACCTATCAATTCAAATCCCTACAATCGTTAGGTAAGCTTGAAAACGCATTAATTCCACCATCATATATCTTAAGCATTAATATAAATAATAATTTAATGAAAAAATGGTCATACCACTGGAACCTCTAATTAAATTGTATATTGATAACCCCTCCTTCAAATTAGAATAACCCGAATGCCACATATAGCAATTATATTAAAGAAAATTAGGAATCTTAATCTTATTCATATTGACTGTAGTAAATTGGTAAGTACGTCCCCACAAGGGATGCCACTTTAATTGCTACGTTTCTGGTCTACCGCTTTTCTAAGGCGGGTAGGGGTTACCAGAAACGGCTTATATCAAGCTAATATATGAAATTAATATATTTACTTATGTATTTATGTACATTGGATACTTTTCTAAAGGTGACATGTTTACCAATTTATTTTATTTTAAGAAATCTGTGGCATGGGGTTAATAAAAATAAAGAAAGAATAAACTGAATCTGACTATACTATTTAAGTTTATTAATAAGAACATACATCATAAATACCCCTTTTTGTAAAGATTATAAATGTCTATAAGTAATATAAAAACGACACCTAAAGACTGGTTGCTGCCTGGTAGTGGGAATAATGTTAACCTAATCTACTGGATGGTTGACCACTCAATATTATTACAAGTACTGAACTGCATAGACATTATCTCTAACACTTAGCTGATGTATGGGTAGTCCAACTCCGTCCACCTCCTTCCGCTCTCAGTTCCTCGCTCCAGTCTCCGGCACTCCTCTTCCTGACTCGGGCAACTCTCCTTTAGGGCTTCCTTCCAACCTCACACTTTTCACTCTTCCCCGGGACTCTGTACTCCTCACACTTCCTACTCTCCCCGCACTCCACACTCGACTACCTAACCTCCTTCCAAAACCTCTCTTCCCTCTTCCATACCAATATTCTTCCCCCACTCTGTTAAGACTTCTTTCCATTGGCTGGTCATCCTGAAATTTCCACCCCACTCTATTCAAACTTGTTTTTATTGGTTGGCCACCCTAAAATTCCCATTCCGTGCTATATTTCTACATTTCTTCGGCGGTGTCTTTGCCGGGGTAAAACCCAGGTTTATGGTCCAAAGTTTCTCCAACCACCTTCTTAGGAATTTCCCTGAGTCAGTATCGGCAGCCTTGTCGGTCCTTGGCTTTACTTATTTTAAATTTCCAACAATAAGTTTATGGCCCGGATACTTTCAAGGCGGTATTCCCCGGACCTTGCCGCCTGCTGCCTTTAGGTAAAACCAACTACTCGGTTCGAGCATATTCAGTACTTTGAAACGATGAACATATTATATTAAATTATTAATGCAATTAATTGCCCTATCCAGGCAGCATCCACGATACATAGCACATGTTTATATGTACGTGATCACATATTCTGGAATCATATAGGTCTTTGGCTTGGTGGGCCCGTTTCAGACTAAGTATAAGATGCGATCGACTAATGTTTTACTCTTTCCTTCAACATCGAATTACATCTCTTAAAATTCGTAATCATCTATCTGTTTTATTTTTTTAAAAATAATAAAAATAAAACAGTTGACCATTTCCTACCTCCAATTATTCTTTCTTCTTTTTTATATTGTTATTCAACATTTCCTTTATTTTATAATATGTTTTGTGCTACGTACATAATCTTGCTAGTATAGCATTTTTTTTTTTTATTAATAATAACTATTTGGATGATGGTGATTTAAATTTTATTTATTTAACCAGATGCACTTAAATGGCTGTGCATACTCTAGATGAATATGAACTGTCATGTAATGAATGATTAATTTTAATAATCTTGTGAAAGCGCTGATGTAACCAATTAGTTTTTTTTTTCGCTATTTTTATTATAATGTTTTTTTCTTAATTTAAAATAACACTGTAATAATTGTGTGGGTTACACAATTTTTAATTAACGACAATAACAATTTAAAATGCCACAAATATTATGAAAACTGAAATAATTAAAAGGGTAACAAAAATGATCACTTTGTAACAAAGAAATAAAGCTATGACCTCAGCTTCAGAGCAAAGACTAGCTCTCCAGTCCATCGCTCCTAATATTTAGTCGTAAAAGGACGGCCTCGAAGGTTCTCGGCCAACGTAGATGGTACTCGAACATCTTAGTCACAAACATATTCTAAGACAGTTTTTTCCAACTGTTATTTCGTTCCAACAAGTCTAAAACTATTTTAAACCATATGAGTTGTGTTTTGTTTCCTGTTACAATATCATAAAAAGTACTACGCGCTTATAACTATTGTATGTAGCGCTTTCTTTTATATTACTAGGAAAATGGGAAAAAAAAATCGCTTTCAGTTAAAAAATAATGAGCATTTTCCTTCTGGTTTATGACTTTCTTCCATGTCAGAGAATGCATGAATAAAAATACACGGTCCCTATTAAAATGCTTCCTACATTTAATGAGAACGATTTTGCCTCGCCGGGTTCGTTACTACACAGTACAAAGAGCTCTATATCTCTCACTTGTGAGTGAAGTCAGTCTTTGATATGTTGATTTTCTTAAATGGTCAGGGAGATTTTTAAAATTTTCTATATAATAATTTTTGTTTCTTTTTTTTTTCTTTTATACGTTTTACAACACAATGGAACTTAACCCTGGGTAGGGCGCGGTGAAGGATCCTCAAGATCGGGTCGCGCTGAGCCTGACAGGCACATTTTACAAAAAATACATAATATCCATAAATCACCGTATTAAATTAAACCAAAATTTACCAATAATCTTTATAATGCTGACAAAAAGGGAAAAAAATAAAATATTATGAGTATTTATTTCTCTAAACAAATACAAACCAAGGGAAATACAAAAAACGCAAAACATGGAAATAGAATATAATACAAAAAGGTCACATTTAAATAGAAAAAATAACTAACATGGTCTAAGATTTACGTAAGGTATGTGGTGACAAATCAGTCAGATAACTGATAACTGCTGAGGGAGGTGCACATGAGCACGCTGAAGAGCAAGATGTACAAAGAGGTTTTGCATGGGTTAGACATACCCTGTTACATATTAAACAAGAATAGTTCGAGACATATCCCTATTTCCACCGTGCAGTCATAACATCTGGACCTCTTATGAGACTGGGGTGGAGGTGATTTTGACGATCATCAGCCGGAAGGAATCTGCAACAAAGGCGCGGTGAGCCTAATACGCGCATGCTCATATGATGCATGGTAATGTATAAAACACTTAGAGGAAGAGACCCTTTAAAAGGGTTAAGTAAACTGAAATGAAATAGTTTTTGTAATTTAAAAGACGAAAACACTTAGCTTGGTTGATAACGTAATTGGGCGCGGTGTGCTTGTCAGATCAAGATGGCTATTTCACAACTCTCTGATGACTGGTGACAAACTGACTGAGGATTAGATTCACCTCTAAAAGATACCTGATTACAGGCCGTGGCGTGCTCTCCTCAACCCGTTGAAGAGAGCAACATCAGGAAAACCAAAGCCTGTGCCTGTCAGATCAGCCGCGCCCTACCCAGGGTTAACACGTTCACGCCGGGGCTGTAATTCATGCTCCTCGCCCATTGGTGGCTTACCTTAATGATTTTTGCTCTATCAGATGGGAGTTATTCAAGGGCATTATGCAGTATTGACAATCCAACATTAATAAAATAGCTGGAATCTCCAGGAGTTTCAGCTTTACCTTCCACATGTAAGAGACAAAGCTAACTTCAGAGTGTCGTAAATGTAAATATTTCAAATAATTTTTACTTTGTTTAGAACAAATTTACTGAAATCCCAAATTCAATATTTTTACCGAAAAGCACTTTTAATAAAATTTCTCTTTAGAAAATCACTTTCTTTTTATTTTGTACATCTGTAATACTTTGAAAAATAAAAGGCTTTAAGTTTTCAAAGAGAAACATTATTAAGAGTGCATTACTGGAAAATGTTGAAATTGGCCCAAAAATATCTCTTCTTCTTCTTCAAATATGGTTTTCACCAAACTCAATATTTTTCATATTCATTGGTATCCTTATTGTATATCATTATTATATAAAAGCTATTAATGTATAATTTGGTGAATAATCACTACTTCCCTTTTCAATATTTATTTTTTCCTTTAATCCAAAATTCCTTTTAAATAAAAATTGAAAAGGAAAAGCGATTATTCATTAAATTATGCAATACAAATTTACATTTTTTGCCATTGTACTTAGGCATCTAAACTGACACGAGGGAACTAAATGGATAAAGGGTAGCGAGTAGAGGGTTTAAGTAAGTGAAGTTTTATAGAGGACAGTGCTGCACCGTCCCGTAAAATATGTGAGGCTATTTGCCGAGCCTTCAGGGTCATATCTCCTTACTGCCTGCATTTTATTAAAAAAGTTCCATAAACTTTGTTAGCCTCATATGCTTCCATACTTCACTCTGATTTCGTGCAAATCTTGAGTCAAGTTTGTCATCTGAGATTGAAACTTGTTTTGACCTATAAGAGTTTTTAAACTATAGGAGAAAGATAAAAGAGACAGGGGTCTCTTACTTTAAATAAAATAACAAATCAAATTTTACCATTAAAAAAAAAAATGTATGAACTCATTTTTATGCGAAAAGTGAGGATACAAAAAATGGCCTTTTCTTTAAATTAAACTTATGGATTATCAACCTTATTACAGTTATTCATAAGTTTCTAGGATTTGCATGAAAATCAAATTACTATTCTACTCAATAAGTTAACATTAGTACCATAAATTTGATATGCTTAAGCGGATCTGGCTTTCAACCGAGTATAGTTGATTAATTTTAGCTATCGTACTAGATTAGGTTTGCAATGATAATTATAATGTGTAAAGATAGGCACATTTCTTTGTGAAGGGTAAAATATATGCACACAAGTAGAAAGATAAAACAGAATTAGGCTAGTAATCCAGATGGAACTCTTACACAACATTCTATACTTTAAACGTTCAACGAACTTCACATACCTTGGCTCAACATGAACGGGGATAGAGTACTACAGAAAGTGCTGGAGGTACCAATTCTCAGAAGCGAAAGACGATAGAATTCGTGGCCGCTGAGAGAAAGAAGTCAAAAGAGAGGCTTCAATACTAGGGATAAGTATCTGGAAGGAGGCTGCCAAAGACAGAAGAAGCTGGACACCTCTTGTAAAGCGGAATGTGGTTCATACCGACCTGTAGCACCATGCAGTAAATACGCACACATATACAGCCGCACTCTTTCTTTCACAAGAACATAAATATCAATTTATATCTGGAATGAGACCTATGAAAAAAAAGACACTTCTGAAGAATGTGACTGGCTATGAGGGTACTGTAGGAATGCTGCCATTTCGGTGCTGTTAGCTTATCATATTATTCTTTCTAATGTTCGTATGTCCCAGTTAAAAGTATAGTCCCTCGTTATGTTATGGAAAGGTTTGTTATCACCGGATTTATTTTTCTATGAATCGGTGGGATTGATACCGATTATTAATAAATGTCCCCTGGCTCTGGGTTTTGAACTTGCTATCTTCAGATTCCTAATCATTTTCTAATCCGTTTGCCTACTCGGCCATCCCGCCACTAATAGGGATACATTTAATATTTCACTTATCGATTTCTTGTTGTAGTTTCTATTGCACAATAAAGCTGCGGGGGTTAAACCTAGACTTAAATAATTACACCGGAGGTAAACAATACCATATGGATTTTTTTTTTAAATAAAATTTAATACAACAGATTCACATGTAAAATTTGTATTTGTTTTTTCTTCGCTTAAAAAAATAAAATTATTGAACGCATTTCAGATTGTTCTTGTCGTCAATAAGTAATTGGAAGTATTCATCATGGTATTATGTATGGTATCATGATATTAAATCAATAGTGTTAAATTTAAATTAATAAAAAAAATGGACGAAGTGCTATATTTTTATATGGACAAATGGCTATGTCTTTCCCTCTGGTATAAATTTTATAAACGTTTGAAAATCTGATGCTGATGATAAATCAATTTGTTTGAACAGTAAGCTAATTTTCAGGAAACCTTTATTGTAATTTCGCGGAAATGAGGATTTAATATAAATGGTCGACCTGAAATTCATTTGGGAAGTTAGTATCAGCTGTGAATAACGTTTTACATGAAATATTATATCCCATGCCTATGATGACCATATTATTCAATGTGTTTTAGCCAGACAATCAGATTCGCTGATTTTCAATCATATAATAATAAATTAAACATAAACGATACATTTAATGCAATTTAAATGGTTATAACTATGGATCTAGTTTATCACTAGGTTTAACACCGCTTTATTAATTGTAAGTTCAGTAGTAAGTAGTTAACAGTAATTCCTAAAGAGTATTAAGTAATTAGGGTTATATTAGTATTGTAATTAGCCATTATAAATTTGTTAGAGCTAACGTCCTTTGAGTTAACTAATTATCATATAGGGCGAAAATGACCCAGGTGGTCGAAAAGACCTAAAAATAAAATAAATGGTTATATACATTTCATGGTTTTATAACATGGCTAGTAATAAATAAAATTTAGTGGATATATATATATAAAATTGGCAAAAAAAATTTGTTGACAATGTCAAGGGGGGATGGCACAGAGGACAATAAGGGCAGACACAGGTAGGCTAAGGGCCACTCGACTCAAGTAGCCAAGGGGGGCTTCGATTGAAAAAGTATTCCGCCCCCACTCAATCCCCCCCCCCTCCCGCGGTCTAATCGACAAATTACTGGACCGCTCCTTTACTTGTGGGGGTCGTGGTCTGATTAAATCTCTGCGGCTGCCTCGGGATTCACCGGTTTTGTCTGATTGCTCGTTACCGGTTCCGCATCTGCTCTTCAGGTCACCGTTATAAGTATTTTAAAAATGTCTGATAAAACAACATTGAAGTTTTCATTTTTTCTTTCTTGAAATGCTTTAGAAAAATTACCATTTGATATGAACTAAATGGGGTACATTTTCATCCATTAAGATGTATTCACACCACCGGGCACGGTCAGGTCAGATCATGGTCAGAGACATTTTAAATGTATAAATATTTAGACATGCACCTCAACTATCTTCTGGGTTGATTGTTTTTGTTGAGTTAGAATTAAGAGTAAGTCTGTTATGAAAATTATTGAAAAGAACATTTGGTTCAATAAACCATTTGTTTTGTTATTTTTCAAAGGAATTTTAAAATATAAAATGCGTTTCAACATTTTCTATATCGAGAACGATATTTTATTTAACTAACGGGCATGATATTCTTGGCCATATCGCTAATTAGGCCCGCTTTCTGCAATATAGTTTAAACTTAGATTAACTTTAACCGGATTATCTTTAATCCGAGGTTTAAACTCTGATTCACTTTCTACAGCCTTAGTTTAGTTTAAGCTCGGTTTAAACCTAATCATGTGAAGGTTATTATGTTTTTTAAAAGGTTGGTACATATTTGTTTACATTTCCTAGTTGAAACTTCTATGGAAAGAGAAGGTAATGTAAGGGTTATGGAAAGATTATTTATACATATTACTTTGTAAACTATAAAAATGGAGCAAAAAGAAGTAAAAAATTTTCTCAGTGTGAAATTAATGTTCTGCTGGCTCTTGTGGAAGAGGAGAGAGACATTTTTGAAACCAAAAAATACAGATTTAGTCACTGTCAAAGAGAAGGAGGATGAATGAAAGAAATTGGCGAATAAATTCAATGAAACGAGCGGTGCTGTTTTCAGAGATTTAATTTGTATGTTAATAAATTTTCTTCATAATATGATATTATTATGCCAAGAATAATAATAACCTCTATTACATTTAATAATTTTTTTTCAAATAATGTTGAACCTTTTTATTATTATTATCATTTTGTTTAAATAATAAATGATCTAAGTTAAGCGATATATAATTATTATAGCTTAATAATATTAAAATTACATCATTATGAGATATTCAAGTGAAAAATAATTTACAACATAACCTTGATATTAGTTATGAACCAATTACAATAAAAATAATGCAAGTTAAGAAACATTTTTTTCTCATCTCAATTCTACTTCACTGATTTAACATGTTCTGAAAATATTCTTGGATTAACTGATTGCGTCTATTGATGCGTCTCTTAGGTAACAAAAACACATCATAATCTTCTTCCATGTCATTTAAAATTTCAATTATGTTTATTTTCCATTTTTGTATTCAGTCAAGTGCAAAACAATAATTCTTGAGTGACAAGAGCGAGTATGTTATCACACAAAATGTTTGTTTATATTTTGCAGTTTAAACCTAATTCAGAGTTTAAACCGAGAAAAATGAAGGATTAACTTAATCTAAGTTTAAACCAAGTTTAGAGGTTAAACCGACTTGAAGAAACTCACATCTGGTTTAAACCAAGAGATAATCCGGATTAAATTTAAACTAGGTTTAAACTAACTTGGAGAAAGCGGCCCTTAGTGTCTTGCAATGTCAGTGCCATTTAACATAAATGCGCGAATAAAAAGTCCACTTATGTTTTCAGATAGTTTCAATTTTTTTTTTTTTTTTTTTAATGTAGATCATTCCAAATAGGCTTTATAATAGCCGCCATTGTAAAACAAATTGTATCCTTGTTTGAAAATAGTTTAAAAAAATTATACTTCTTCATTTTAGTCCTCTGAAGGAAAATTACAATAAATTAATAAAAACATTTAATAACAAATTGATTCAAGTATCCAATAATCTCACTTCGTCAAGTATGCCGACCAAAAAAATTGTTAGTATAAGGTAAGAAGATCATTCCGAAAATTGGTTTTTTAATAGTGGCCATGTTGAGGTTGCCCTGGAACAAATCATGCCCCTAACGCAAGTAGGGATACTTATGTTAACATACCTCAAAGGCTTCTATTGCCATCTTATTAAACAGGAATGAAATCGGAAAGAGTAAAAAAATACAGAATTTCGGTTTTAATCATACCTTAAAGGTATACGCAGACTAATATAGGTAAAAAATCTGGTGTGATGCGCGCAACACACAACTTTCACTTTCACCAACTTACTTAGATTGGAAATTGACGTGTTTTTTAAATGTCATTCCTCGAAGACACACATTTTTCCATATTAATTTCCTTATTTTTGCTTATATTTATTGTCGAAAATCAATTTTTTATTGTTAAATAAAAGTTTTTATGATAATTCAGCATTGCAGGCATAATAGTCCTTCGCGTCTGATTTTATTTACCATTTAGTTACCATGAAAGCAATAATTTCCATTAAATGAAAAGAACGTCTTTAATCATAAACAATGTTCTGCCATTAAAGACGTACTGCGCATGCACGGGCTCAACGTTGACGGAATATTTTTCTTTTTTTCTCCTGTATATGTGTACTTGATGTTTTGCATATTTCATATTTAGTCTTTTCTTATTTTTAGGCGTAAAGAGAGACAGTTAATTTCTCCATATAAACAAAAACAAAGGTACTTTATAGGACAAAAAAAGGCCCTTTCCCATTTAAGCCCCCCTCAGAACATTTTAATAATGAAAAAGCTTACGTAATATTAAGGTACATTTGATTCTCCTTAAAAATTACAAGTTTGATCAAAGTATTTAGAGCCGTTTTTGAGAAAATCGAAAAAAAACGTAAAAATTAGACAAAATTCATCAAATAAAGTACCCCCCCCCCCCCCCTCTGTTTGACCAATTTTGATGAATTTTTTGTTGTCACAGTCACACAGACCATTTCGCCGGAATTGGTTATTTGGACTCAGGGGACCCTAAAACGTGTATTTCCGTTGAAAACCGGATGTCGAAATACTTTCACGATAGTAATACTTTTCCTCATTTAATATTCCATATATAGGTAAGTGAATGTAAAAATGGAGACTAAAAAATAAAGGAGTCACTTTTAAAACTTTACTTTTAAAACGATTTTTTTTTTTTTTCTAACACAGAGCATTACTTAGGGAGGAAAAACACTCAAATAAAAAAGTATAAAATTCAGAAATAAAAGACAGAAAGGAAGTAATGAAAGGAGGCCCAGGAGAGACGGAGATATAAAGAAGAGGGATGCGATTCCTATGGCAACTCCTCGCGCCCTGTCACACATGTCCTCTTCTCACATCCCGGCTTTTTCTACCTCCGCGACTCAAATGATAAAATAGCTCTTCGTCTTCCGGCCCCGATTTACCACCTCACGCTAAATCTTTTTCTCTTCCTCATATTTATAGAGAATATTCCCTTCTATGAATAAAAGACAAATCAGAGTTATCTCATTCGGTCTCAATTAAAATTTCTTCACATGGACGTTTTTAAAAAAAACAACGAGATTGTTGGCACAAAAGTTACTTGCACAAAGATGATAATGAAAATTTATAATTATATTTAAAGAGGCAACCTTTAATTATAATGTATTACAACATACTGACATAACTGATTATGCTTGGAAGGTAAAACAGGTGAGGGTATAAAGGGAATTCCAATTAGGGATCGTTATACCAAGTAATTATTGTATAATACAAATAGCCAATTATAATGTCAGCTACAGGCATATCGAACCTCAGACATGTTAATTATTTCTGTTTCTGATATTAATAATTCCTAATGCAAAACATATATTTTTTATTTTGAATATACTGTTTGATAATCAATAAAATTCGTCACAAAAATCTGGCCAATTATAGTCTTATTATACATACGGTTCTTATTTAGGAAATTGGTATAAAATGTATAAAAGGTAATAGGGTACACTGCTTTAAAGTCGGTAGGCGTAGAAGTGATTTAGACTGAATCACGCGAAACCGTCATGTTGTTTCCTCTTCTATGCATTAGGTACTATCAAAAAACTCAAAATGTGTTTTCAAAAATGGGAAATCAGACCTGCTTCCCAGTCTTTATTTTGGTCTCCGGTAGAGCCCCCACAACCAGGTCATTACCTTACGGGATTTCCACGCCAATGTATATTATTGTTAGTTTACGTCCGATGATATCGGAACTATTCATGATAGAAAGAATCTACCGGTAGTTTTAGAAGAATCTATCAGTATTAATATCCAAGATTATTCAAAATCAATATAAAGTAATCTGTCAATCGATTTGCTGATCCTTGAATCAACAAATGATATTTCTTAAGGTCAAAACAACATCCAAAAAACACAAATACCTCCAAAGAACTCTAAAGACATGTTGGTAATAACTGAACAGTTGGCGGATATCAGATGATAATAATATAACAAGCTGAATAAAATATACATAGTTAGTTAGATCTCAAATTCCTCCTAAAGTTCTTTACTTTGATTATAGCATTAGTCGGTCGTTAATTATAGCAGGTTTTATATATGTTTATTTATTTTAATTTTATTGCTTTCATAATTCTATTTCCACGAATTTGTTTTAGTTCATTATTTCCAAAGTGGATTTTTTTTTTTTTGGCTTCAAGATTTGTATTCGAGTCAGCAGCTCGAAGCATGTAAGATTTTATCTTTTAGATTTTATGATATCATAATATATTTATTATATCATAATAAAATTAAGATTTAGCAAAGTTCATGGGTTGGCAGCGCTTACCGCCGTCTCACGAGACGACCGTGCATGACGAGACGGGCAGCAAGACCGCAGAACCTAATTTCAGCTTACATTCATCGTCAAATAATGAGTGAGTAAATTTCGAAGGCCCTAGTGGGTCTTGGGGAGAATGAAGATGGGGAAGTTTAGTGCTGGCCAGCAAAATTTTCAATTTAGTCACAGGCACCAGAAGGTAGGAGACTGCTTAAATTAAATTAAATGCCCATGAAGAAGTCAGCATCAAATTATCAGAGTCAAAATTTTCAACTAACAAACTGTGTAACTTTTCGGCCATTTCATTTCCAGCAATATTTTTTATTTTATCATGAATATAACACCATATTTTGTTCAATCAATAGCTCAATTATTTCTATCATTCCCCCATTATACAGTCCACATTTCATTACCATTAATATCTCCATTATCACACGATAATATTGCGATTTTTAAATAAATACGGATACAATAGTTTTTTTAGCATTTATTCATAGCCTAATTTTTTATTTAATTTATTTATCAAAACGCATGAAGAAGCGTTCCTAAACTTAAAATAGATAGCATTTATTGTTGAGAACTGAAAATTAAATCATTGTGAGATAGTTAAGGAGGTACACTGCAAACCGGCTACGGAGGGTACACCGCTGGAATAGCAAGGGCAAGCAAGACAGGGACTAACTAGGCTAGAGTAGCGTTCCTTGTTTGACTAATCAGTCACTAAAGGTAGGGAGGGGGATGAAAGGGAGGGGGAAAGTCACCCCCTCTTACCCTTTCCCATGCAAAAGTCACGATGTTACCTATGTTAAATATAATTAGTAGTTAAATAAATAGTTAAATAGTCTGGGTCCAATAGTAACTAGATTAAAGATGTTATCAATTCCTTACTTAAAATAGCCATTTTTTTTTAACGAGGTTTTTATAACTTAGATTTCGGACAAAAAAGAAAGGTCCTTCTAATTCTTCATTAAAGTGATTTTTAAAAAAACATAAACATGTTCCTTAGCTCGCTTAAATGCCAATTAAATTCTTTTTCACAGGTCTTTGACATAGATTATATAAATTCTAATTTTATTTGTATAGTGCCTAATAAAATGCTGAATCAATACCTGTAATGGAAAGAAAGGGGAACGTCATTTTTTACTTTTACTTACCTATATATGAAATATATGGTAAGGGAAAGTATTGTGATCGTGAAAAATTTCGACTTTCGATCTGAATGAAAAATTTCGAATTCCGGTTTTCAACGGAATTACACGTTTTGGGGTCCCCTGAGCCCAAATAACCAAGTCCCGCGAAATGGTTTATGTGTGTGTGTGTGTGTGTTAACAGACTAGCTCAAAAACTATAAACCGTACGAACTTGAAATTGGGTATTTGGTATATGTATATGCCCATGATGTGACAGCAAAAATTTCATCAAGATTGATCAAACAGAAGGGGTACTTTATTTCATAACTTTTTAAGTTGTTATTTTTCGATTTTCTAAAATAGCTTTGACGATTTTGATTAAACTCGTCATGTTTAATAAGAATCAGGTTTTCTTTACTATCAGGTAGGTTTGTTTTCCTATAATGTAACTCAGTTTTTGTTGTTTATCCTTTGGTTTTGTTTATAAGGAGAAATTATCGGTGTCTCGTTTCGCCTTAAAATATTAAAATGGCTGAATAAGAAAAATGAAAAAAATCAAGTCGACATTAACCGGAGAAAAAAAGAAGAAGAAGACCTTGAGCCCACGCACCTATGCAGGTGCAGTACGCCTTTAATGATACACGATGTTTATAGTTAAAGATGTTCTGTTCAGTTAATGGAAATTATTTGTTTCATGTTAAATATATGGTGTTTTCAAAAACTACGTAGAGAATTATAAAATCAGACTACTTGGAGTATTATGCTTGCGTTGCCGAATTATCCCAAGTAAAAACTTTTATTTAGTAATACAAAAAATAGTGTATTTTAGAGAGCAAATAGAAACAAAAATAAGAAATGAATATGTAAAAATGTGTGACTTTGAGAAATGGCATTTAACAAAACACGTCTATTTCTAATCAAAGTAAGTTGTTAAATGAAAGTTGTGTGTTGCGCGCATCTCACCAGATTTTTTTATATACTTTTCACACCTTATAGGGTCACAGTGTTACCCTATTTGAAATTAAAAATAATCTAACATTACTGACAAGTGGAATGTATTTTGTATGTATGCATGTATTTTTAAGGCTATATGTTGAATACTAACTCATTATATACCTTCTAGTATTTAATCCACACTTCATAGTGGGAAAACTCAAAGAGTGAAAAAATCAAGGTATCCCCTTAGTGTTTGTTCTATTAACAAGGGTAACGGAGTATTCCACAACAAAACAAATTTACCATAATGGTATCACAAATGTGTGCTATTTATTGGGATGAGTGCGATATTCTAATATCCAGAGAATTACGGCCATGGTAGGAGAATTGTAACTAGAAAAGCCTGCGCGGTCTCTGGTTTCACGTTATTCCCCAACGCACATTAGCTAGCAGTCCTAAGGTCCGCCATTGGGCTAAACACATTTATGAAGTATTTTAAGGAAGGATTAAAGTCACCGTTGTAAAAAAAAAATTCACCATTGATCACCTGAGCCGTTCAGGAAGGTTTGTACATGTTGAACGATAATGCGAGTGCTTGAATTGGCTAAAGTGTTATGAGACGTGACCAAGTGGCCCAGGAGGTTTTCGTGTGAAGTTATTAGAGATGAGGTAAAGATAACATGTCGAGTGACACCTACGCAGCCGATGACTAGCCCGAGGGGATGTCAGGTCCCACGGGGCAATCACCAATCATCGGCGTCATCGCTCCCCCCTCCCCTTTCCTTCAGCCAATCAGAAATTTACGTCATCCTCCCTCGCCGCTATTACCATAAAAAGGTTAGACCTATCCTGGGGGGAGGGAGAGAATTCTACCTTGCGAGACATTGCGGATCGTAAAAATTAAATCCCAGTTCACTCAATTATAGGAAATTTATTTCCTTTCTCATAATTGACTGTCAGACTGATCAAACTTCTTAGGAATTCTCAGATTACTCGAATTCTAAGATTTATTTACATATAGAAATCATTCATTTTTTAAATATTTTTATTTTTTTTAATTTATGTATTTTTTTAGCTGGAGGGACCATGTATTCCTTCAATTTAATGATTATACCAATCATATTCTACAATGCAGGAAATAAGCAAGTACATCAGAAACAACCGAAAAACATGCAAGTCTTGGGTCACAACACAAAAATTTTCCAGTTTATGTTTATACAAGCGTATGCAGTTTATACAAAGCGAATTCACATAATATGTAAATTACAAGAACATTAACTTAAATGTTCAAATACAATTAAAATGTATGTATAATATTTTTATTTTAAATGTATAATATTTACGATTTATTTTAATTAATAAAACAAACTAATAATGAATGTTTATTAGTCTATATTTGTAATATTAACCATTGAATAGAATAATTACGCTAGGTTTTTAGCTCCAATCCTGTGGTAAATACTTCTTAAACTCAAAAAAAGACTGTAAGCAAAAAAAAAAAAAAAAAAATAGAACTTGAGAAAACACTCAACGATTTCAAATGCATTGGGCTTAGTTTTCCTGAGTGGAAAACTATTGAAAGGTCTGTGCTCCAATAAAGGAGGGGTTTTAAATACTTCTCCTTTCAAAGACCTCTTCTAATGAAGCAACTTTTTTCCTAACATCGGAAATTGTGCCGAAGAAATGAAAAAGTGTCGATTCTAATAATTTTTATCAAATGAAGTAATTTTTAACTACAAGAACATAATTTTTAACTTAGCTAAAACGTTCGAAGACCAATGACAGACTTAGTAGATAAAAAAAAAATATATATATATATATACACGAGTATTAATTCGATTAAAAAGACGTTTATTGGACTTATTTAGCAATACATTTTTCATATACGTATAATATATAATGTATACTTTACCATCAACTTTTTACTTTAAGTAGGGCAGGAATTACTAACTATAAAATACTTAAAATTTAAAAAAAGTAAAAGTAAGTAGTTGAAATAAAATGCCAATTCTGTTTCATTTTCTAGTATTTTTTAACTTTCATAACTTTTTTTTTATTAATTTACCAGTCCCCCCCCCCCCCCTTGTCCACTTTTTAAATAGCAACGGTAAGAGAATCGATCGTTAATCGTTAGCTTGTTTTACGCTCTTAAACTTTAAAAACTTATATGGTACTCTTTCCTTAATGTTAAAACTCTTAAGTAGTAGAATAATGAAAGAAATATTTCATAACATTTTAAAGATTCATTATTTAAATAAATTTATTCTAAGAGAAAAAACAACGGTTCTTAGCGTCATTAAAGAGAGGAAATTGACCTGACTTGGATACGTTAGCTCATTCGATAAGAGCGCAGCTACGGTGATAAAGAGACCCGGGTTCGAATCCAAGCCATGTCCATCTCTCTTCAGAGGAACTTAATAAAATAAATATTATAATAGAGGATATTTGAAAATCTGAATAGTAATAAGTTAAAAATTATTGCTTAACTTATCAATTTAACAAGATTACAACAAAATTTACTGTATCTATAATCCAAAGAATAATTATAAATAATATCCGTTTATATTATTTTATTTTGACATACTAGGCGTCTTCTGCGTTCATGATTACTTTTAAAAATCAATAACCTTCTCAAATTATCCTTTTTAGAAATTCCTTCAAACGCCATGAAATAAAATGTAAACAAAAATAAAAATTCACTAGTAAAAAGCTTTAGCTAATAAAAAATCTATATAAATAAAGTTGAAATTCTGTTTGTTTGTTTGTTCTTTATAGAAACCCACACCGTTCGTCCTAAATTCTCCAAATTTCGCTCAGTGGTTCTTTGATACCAGGTGCGAACACCTGTCCATATTAAAATTGCATAACTTCAGCCAATCTTCAGCTGATATTCTTTATTGTTATAAAAATCGTAATGATCTCGCTTTACAATGTTTTTTTTACAAAATCGACCGTTTCATTAGAAAAATGAAATTCCCCGGGAGAAACCGCGATATACAGCTATAATCTATGTAAGTAAAGATGAGATTATGTTTGTTTGTTTGTTCTTTATAGAAATCCATACCGTTTGTCCTAAATTTCCAAATTTCGTTCAGTGGTTCTTTCAGACCAGGTGCGAACACCTGTCCATATTAAAATTGCATAACTTCAGCTGGTATTCTTTGTTGTTATAAAAATCGTAATGATCTAGCTTTACAATGGTTTTTTTAGGAAATCGACCGTTTCATTACAAAAATGAAATTCCCCGTGTGAAACTGGGATAAACAGCTATGATCTATGTAAATAAAGATGAAATTCTGTTTGTTCTTTATAGAAATCCATACCGTTTGTCCTAAATTCTCCAAATTTCGTTCAGTGGTTCTTTCAGACCAGGTGCGAATACCTGTCCATATTAAAATTGCATAACTTCAGCCGATCTCTGGGTATATTCTTCATTGTTATAATAATCGTTTTGATCTCGCTTTACATTGGTTTTTACAAAATCGACCGTTTAAGTCGATAAAAGTATCAGTTTATAGATTTTATAGATTTAAAAAATTAAATTCTCCGGGTGAAACCGGTATATACAGCTAGTAGCTAATAAAAATAATAATTTTTTAATAATAATTATTACATTTAGTTATACAATAATATTTTAATATAATTTAATTTATTGGCAGTGTGGCAAATGAAGTTGCTAGAAAATAACTAGTAAAATAAGTCATTTAAGTTCTACGCTGACTTGGGTTTGGTCCATTTGGGTCCCGCCTTTCCTAAATAATTCAACTTCATACTGGGCACCGCGCCAATGTCAACAAAGGAAGACTTAGCTCCCAGAATGTGTCCAGCAAATCATTTATATCCACCGCAGGTTAATTATGATACCGCTGTTTTCGAGTGGCTTCTCACAATGTTCCCCCAACCGTAGATCCGTAGAATATTTTTTGTTGTTTTTTAAAACAATATTAATTTATTTACTAATTTTAATATATATGAAAAAAAAATGAATTAGGATAATTTTACTTGGAAGATATCATTTATTGTATCCTAATTTATATTAGCATTAATATAAAATAAACAAAAATGTTTGCCAAGTTAGGAGTAGCTTCCTCATTACCTCTGTGATAATTGAAGTGTGGAAATGCATAAGGGTCTAAGTGCAAAAAAAAAACAAGGTATTTTTTTACCAAAGTGTTATATGTGCCAAAGCCATTCTTCAGATAAGGGTATAAGTAATGTTTTGTTTTTAGAAAAGAGTTCATTGAACGTATGAAAGATAGAATGAATGTAAGCGCTGAACGTAGTTCACCCTAGAGGGTATAAGTCACATCATTTCTTTGAAAATTTCCTTTGTACCCTAATGCATTTCCACGCTTCAATTGAGGAAATACAAATTATATTATAAGAGGAAAAGCAAATTTTTTACTAGGGCGTACTTTAAAATTTTACTGCCTCTAGTACAAAATTACTATCTTTCATTTTCGAAAAAACCTAACTTAAAAATATCCACTAAAATTTTTTTTCTAAAAACAGTACTATAATACATACACATGTATGTATATGAGACCATATCAGGCTTCAGAACTAAAGAAAAACGAATAGTAAATACAACTGAAACTTTTTTGACAGAACGTGGATTTTTTTTATTGATTTTTTTTTTTTTTTATCACTAAGCACTATATGGAAAATCCATTCTTTTCAGCTGTAAGTTATACAAAAATACAAGACACGAATAATTTAACTCCGCAGCTTAAATGCACCGATGTGGCCTCTCCAAGTCCAGCTTAAAACAACCCCAGATCATTAGAACTGAATAAGTAAATAAATTATCGCCCGTTGATGTAAATACCTAAGTTTATCTAACAATAAATATGATTTATTTATTATGATTGAACAATAAATATTTAGTTATATTACCAGATACTGTTATATTATTATTAAAAGTGTAATATCTGAAAAGAAAATTCTTTTTTCTAGGAGTTGTCACCTTTTTCTTTTCTTAGTTTTTTTTTTATGATAAAATGATTTCTTCTGTAACTAACGACCGTTTTATGGCTTTAAAGCATTTTTTTAACTGTTTTGAAAATTCGTTTTTGTTTCCGAACTACATACCAGGTTCTGAACAGGTACATACCATCATAAACTAAAGTGAAAGAAAAATCATAAATATAAATACAAAAATTAAAAAAAAAGTTAGTGTCTTGTTAAGAATTATAAACAGATCATAATGTGCAGTGTTACAGAACTAATGAGAAATGCAACGAAATAAATTAAACTAACGATGTTGATAGTACAATAAAATCAACGTCGGAAAGGAAATAAAACAAAAACGTGGGGGTCACCTGTGGTATAGTGGCAACCTACAATACTAAAGGTCGCAGGTTCGCGCCCAGCGGTGGATTTTTTAATGGGAGTAAAGGATTAACCAACCAATACGGGCAAAAAAATGAAGAAAATTGGCCAAAGTGGAGGCACTTAATTTGTTCTTTCTTTTAGTTTAAAAATTTAAATCACTGTTCAGCTATTTACAATACCATAGTTAAAATAAGTTTCTAGTGTTTATTCATTCAGTCCTAAAGAAGACCTAGATTTTTGGTCCGAAACGTAGGCTTTAAATAAAATAGTTCTTAATAAATATTGAATCTTTGTCCGCAATCGCGGAACAATTCTCTCCTCGTTGTTATAGTAATAATTAAATGTATTTATAAGATATATTAATAAAAATATAGCCATATTTTATACTTATTTTAATAATTACGTAGATAGAAAAAGGGCATTTATATCCGCCTGATAAAGTAACAAGAAACGTTTTTAAATAAATATTTAGCCGTGCTTCTTACAGTGAATCGAAATAAAAACAGAAAAATCAATACAAAACAAAAAAGCTAAGAGTAATGATTGATAGCCCACACAAAAATAAGATACTTATCATGATAAAAAAAAACAAACCAAAACATATCTCTCCAAAAAATGTCGATCCATTTTATACGATTTTAGAGCCAATATGTAATTTTTTTCCTCCTAAAAATAAGAGAGTGTTAAAAGGGATCCGTCAACTTCAAAGACCAAGTACTCCTAACACCTCGACAATTAATCAAACTGCCAGGTTAGCTACTTTAAATTTCATTTTGTCCTGTAACCTAAATACTCAAAACCATTTAAGTATTAAATAAATGTAAATAAATTTTCGTTAATATTTAAACTTTCTACCTTTAAACATCTACCAAATCTAATGATTAACTAATGTTTTCCCATTGATATTGTATTTCAAATAGAATTATGAATTTACTGTCTATGTACTTATATAACATCTAACACTCTTAAAATGCACCATATGCAATGAAGGAGTTTTTCTACAGGATTATGAAAGTTCCTCATGTTCAACAAAAACGAAGAAGGGGCTAAGAAGAAAAAAAGAAAAAAAATGACTGAGAAAAGTATTTTTTTTTTAAATGCATTTTTTTTTTTTGATTAATTTTATTAGGTAATCATCCTCTTTCCGTTATATATTACTTTTCTTGAATGTTTTAGGCTGCTTCTTCATCTGGATTCGTATTCTCTTTCCATTATATATTACACTAATTTCAAGTAAACTAATTATTTTACATAAAAATGACAAATATAAATTACTTATTGTTCTGTTATTATATTTTAACTACATTGTTGTAACAAAATTAAGAAACCTAACGATTTCGTTTTCCAAATTTTTTTATTTTGTATTTGGTAAGTATATTTAGGCGTGTTTGCTTAGTCTCATCGCCACTTTATAATATCGATTTCATTTTTCAGCCGTTGAAATATTATTTATTAACTTTATAATAAGATTTAACTGGTAAACGCTTTGTGCCTATTTATTTATATTATAAATTCTCTAATATTCTGTATCCCTGCAAAAGAATTCCTGATTAGAATAATGATTCTACATCTCTGACGAATGAAAATCATCTCTCCACAAGAAAAATTTGTATGTATACAATATATGTCATATAATGAATCACATTTTAATTTTAAAATCACAATTTCACATTTTATTATTTTCAACGACAACAGATGCCTCAAGGAAAAACGTCTAGACTAAGTCGGTAGGTCATTAATCAGGGTCACAAAATTAGAAGCTTCGTATTGTAATTGGGCAGAGGAGGAGGAACTACAAGGCTTAAGTTAATTGCCTCTTCCGGTAAAGCTTGGAAAATCAGTCCGCCGTAATTAATAAGGGTTTTATTCTTTATATTCATTTAAATTAAATAAATTATTTAATATATGTTTAACTCAGTAACAAACACGGCCAAATCCGCTTGCAACATTTCGCAAGAACATCCAAAAGTTGAAAAGCACAGTTTTGAAACGTATATAAGGGAAAGTTACATCGAGGGGCAGGGCAGGGCAGCGCAGCTTCTTACATGATAAACGTATAAATTCAGCTTAATATCTACACAGAATTTCATCATTATTTTTGGGGGATTTCGTCGTTGTTGAAGAAGGATTTCCACAAGTTTATTGCGATTCAGGTGGCATTTATTTCATCTTATAATTTTTTCTTAGACCTGAAGAACTCTAGGCATAGATAAAAAAAGAAGTCAGTATTTTTATTTTAAATTTTTTTAAGGCTTCCATGGTCCGAATCCATTGTCAGGGTTTGACCATGTCACAGGTTTTCCAACAGCCAAGCTTTCACCCATCTTGCCGTGGGCTTCTTCAGGGCCAATACAAGAATGAGAGTGGAGAAGGGGATCAGTAACTTATAATCTTCCGTCGGGGGCGAAGTCTGTGTGCCATTGGCTAGCGCCCGAGGGGCATCGTCAGGTGGTGGGGGTAGGGGATGGGGGGATGTCGTCAGCTCTCTGAAATATGTTGTGTTGTCTAATATTGTTTAGTGAAAGTTGTTAGTTTTGGATTCTCGTTAAATGAATTTAGATGTTATGGTTTCATCCGCTTCGTCCGAACGGATACTTGGAGGCGTAGGGAGAACATCTTTGACAAAATCCATAACATTAAAGAGTTCTGATCTCCTGAGACATAATTAATAATCTTTCTTGATTAAAAGACAAACATTATTTTAAAAAAATGAATGAATATAATATGTGCTTCGTTAAAATAAAACCATAGTCACTTTAAATGAAAGAGTTCTCTGGAGAAGACCCTTTTTTGGCTACGCCACGTATAAATTCATATATTTCCAATATCAATCGCTAATCCCCTATCATCTTTTTTTGAGTAATTGATTCGCTTCATACCATTTGTAATATCTCTAGTTAAATAAAAAAAAACATAAAATTTATTGTCCTGATAGATAATTCAAGCGTGGGAATTGCATAAGTGTCTAAGTGCCAAAAAAATAAAACAAAGTTTTTTTTGCCAAATTGTTATATGTGACAAAGCCATTCTTCAGAAATGGGTGTAAGTAATGTTTTGTTTTTAGAAAACAGTTCATTGAACGTATGATAAAAATTTCCTAAGGCACTTATACCCTAATGCATTTCCACACTTCAATTGATCTCTAACTGTATAGCAGTTATAGATAATTTAGTAACTTGTTTTTTAACTAATTGCTAAACTAATAAGAAACTAAACTTGAGAAGATACTAATCAAGTGACCGCTGTTCTATATACATTGTAAATTAGTTGCCAACATTATTAATTAGTCGCTCGGCGCTTGAGACGGAACAGAAAACTGCCGAAAACATAAAATACAATATATTGTATTTGGCTATTGTATAGAGCTGAGTTCCAATAAATACAACACGACACTATTTTTCCTTTATCTGCATATCTTAGCATATAAATTAGGTGATATAGGAAAACAGGCAAGGTGGATTTCCTGAAGAATAATTAATTAATACGGCAACGATAGGCTCAAGGGAAAGTAATGCAAAAGATAATTCTTTTAACATCTTGTTTATATTATTTATTTTGGGCAAGAAAAAATAGAGCCTATTTTTTTTTTTTATTTACTTTCTTTTAATCCTCGACTACCATAGGGTGATATCTTGAATGAGTAACTTCATTCAGTAAAGTAAAGTCATCCTTTTCACACGTACGTAAAATCTTGTATATTACTTACGCTCTTAGAAAATAGTAACGCAGGCAGAAATGTTTTTGTTCAAGGGATAGTGGTGGGAGGAGCTTTACCTATAATATTATTCATATTATATAAAAAAAATTGAATTGCGTGAATTTTTTTTCTATATGCTAAATCTTTTGTTGTATTGTGTTAATTTTTTTATAGCTTTAAATGTGTTTAAAAATTAATGAAAAAAATGTTTGATCGACGCAGTACTGTTGTACTGTGTACGGAGGAGACCAGATTTTTAGTGCTTAGCTAGTACCCTACATAAAGGTTGGAAAAAAGATATGAAGGTGGCCCGGTAAATAACTGGATACTAAGAGAGTGGGTAGGTACTATACTTGATGTATACTTGTCCACGAAATAAAATCAAACGTGAGGATGAGCAGGCTTGTAGCACTGTTGAGTGCTTGTAGCATTGTTTAGCCATAAAAGACTTAAAGTAATTGATTAACAGAGATTGGTCGTAATCATTTAGCCTCATTTTACTGAACTGGTAAATTATAAAATTGAATTCAAATCATAAACATTCATGAAACTATTTTTCATGAGTAATAAATATTTAAAGAACAAAAAACTGAGAAAAGGGGATTGAGAACCTATCCAGCAAATTACTTTGCCATCAACACTCCCTTAGCCCTTTAATACCAAGCCCATACTTTTATTTCGATGAGGCTGAAAGGGGTCGGGAATTACTGGAGAAAAAAGAAGGAATTATCAAGGCATTGTGTGCTTCTCACTGCGCAGTTAGGCAATACTAATCTTCTAAACTGTTATCTTTCCTTAAAAGACCAGGAACAAGAGGCGCTTCCATGGAAATTGTAGCATTGAAAGGATCTTTTAAAAGAAAATGAGGATAAGATGGCTGGAAGACGATGGTGTGAGAATAATACTCGAAATAATCGCACACAGAAACAGCGTTTATGGAACACTGGACCAACTGTAAAATACTTTCTTTTTTTATCATTAAATTAAGGCAGGGATTAATCATCGAACAACCATTTACACAACATTGAGCTACACAGAAGTGGTTTTATTTTTTTTAAGGGTTATCCATTTATATACGACCATTTTTTTTTCGATACTCAGGCTTTTGCATGGATATCGTTTACTACTATATATTAAAGACATTATTGTAACACAAATATGGGTTTAAATAATTTTATTGACATAATAATTATACAAATAATTGTAATACAAAAATGGCCGATCCATAACTGTTAAACTGTCAACTTAGTAACAACGTTACAAATCATAGCACCCCCCTACTATTACTATTTATTTTTAATAAAATATTTACAAATGCTATAGGTCAGGGTTTCGCGTCCCGTTTTTAATGGGAGAAAAAAATCCTTGGCTATGCCGTCCCTCGGATTGGACGTAAAATGGATGTCCCGAGCCTGTACGATGTCAGATATTCGTTAAATATATACCTAGATAGGCAAAATTTAGGACTCCCACTGTAGCATCCTCCGATTATCCTTAGTATCATAAAGTGACGTTAAACAAACAACGTTATGAAACAGTAACTTTCAGTTACATAAATGTAACTGAATGTTTCGAGGTTCAATATTACACTATAATACCTACCGATCGCTTCTCATATTTGCTTCTAACCTTCCAAACATATGAAGTACTAATACGTGACTGAAACCCAGGCGTTTCTCGAACTTGAACAATGTAACAGAAATAAACATCAGTTTTGTTTTCACGTCAAATTATCATTTGATGTAAACATAGTTAATTCAAATATTCACTGAAGCATACTGTGTATCCAATGATTTTAGCTCTTTACGTTTTAAAAGTGAACTGAACCTGCCATAAAGAATAATAATCAATAAATATATAAATGCTATATAGTAGGAATCCTACCATATCCTAGAATATAAAAGCCTTTGTGCCATAAAATACAAAAAAAAGTTAAAAAATGAAAAAAAGTTGAGAAATGCTGTAGGATAGCTTATAAAAAGCCGCAGAAAGAAATCCACAATGACGCAAATCACTATAAACCAAAAATTATGGGTTTACAATGCTATTATCATCAACCACAGTTTTGAAATTTGGCTTTTGACCAACAAAAGAATTATTGAAAAATGTGAGAGGGAAGCCCTCCATAGTACAATTTGGAGAAAGGATCTTTATCAGGATCCGAGAAGAAAGGATGAACCGTTAGGGATCAACTCGTAGACATTTTTCTGCTAGTTATTAAGAGTCAAGTAGGTAAATTTTATGTTTGTCTGGTTTCATTTACAATTATTGTCTGTCTAGTTTGATTTTCTTGAGGTCAATTTTATTAAAATTATTACTGATGAAAATAAAAGAAAAGTTAATGATTGTATAATTCCAGATGGACTCTAAATCTTATTAAATTTTAAAGTAACAGTAAGACTAAGAAGAACAGCAAACTGTATAATACTGTCAGTCGATCAATTTAGTACCGTTAAACATTCTAAACTATCATAAAATGTTTATGAAAAGTAAAGATAGCTTTAACGTTATGGATGGTTTCCGCCGACACACTTGTACATCCTGGATTGTAGTGTATGTATAATAGTGTCATGTAGGTAATTAAAATGGGTCGGAAATCATAGAAATGTATGGTTCGAATTAATAGGGAGGTATGATCGGAACTAATAGAAAATGAGTCAGATATTTTTATAAGATTTAAATGCTTATTAGTTATTATTAGATTATTATTAGATTATTAGTTAAATTATAGCAGAAATAGAACAATTGAACAATTTAAATGTACTATATGCCAATTAGACGAAGATGAAGATATCTTTCACTTTTTAGCTATCTGTCCGACCCTAGCAAAGTATAGGAAACAATGGCTAGGCAAAAATAAATTAAACCTCGGCGAAATATTAGAATATTTAAATGGGAAATGTTGGGAATCATTATTTAGATATGTTGTAGATGCTGAGAAAGGCAGGTATAATACATTGATAGAAGGTAATAAACAAACTGTTTACATTGTATAACTCTGTCTGCATAGGCTTAAAATGTTTGTCCGTAGGATGTCCCATAACCATATCACAATCTTATAATGTGTAAACTGAACCTACTCAACTTATATATTATGTATAATTAACATTTTATTTTATTTTTTTACAGCGTTTAAACAAAGCATTAATTTTAAGTTGTTTTAGTTAAAAACCGCACACCCGGCTGATGGTCCATAGAGACCAAGTCTAATGTGTATTAAAATTGTATATAACCGTCTTTTGTTGTAAATAGAAAAATATTATTTTATACTTATATATGTAAATATCTATAAATTGTGAGGAATAAACACATCTATCTATCTATCTATCTATCTAAATGCTTATGAAGTATTATTACTCCAAAAGAAAAGAGCCAACTGCACGGAGTATCCCAAATATTAAAGATATAGTTTCATTCTGGCATTTGTTACAATTTTTACAACTCATACGGTTCAATAACAGTAATTTTATCAAACATATTAAAGTTTAATACTTATCTTCAAAATTCTTCATAATCATTAGCGTTCAATTATTCCTCAACTTACCAATAAAACTACAAGCGTACATATAGTACAACGTGTAACATAGTTTGTCACCAATTACTATAGTTTACATGGGAGGTACAAGCGTTCGGCCATCATCGAAGCTCATCTTGTATTCATGTCAGGGCTATGAGGACCCTGTAGATTACAGATAATTCAATTATATCCTTCATATTTAATAGTCTACTAAATGGATCCTTTGAGGGTGGATTCGAAAATGAGGTGGTCAAACAAGAGTGCGTTGAATTTATTTATTTTATTTTTTTGTTGCCTCTACATGTTGCCGCGTTGGCAACATCTGTATTTTAGATTTTCGAATAATATCTGACTAATTTTAAATATTCCAATGTTTATGTCACAATTTTTTCTTCGTTTCTAAGAACTTATTTCAATGTACCATCTAAACCTATATTCGTCCGTTAATTCTTAAAAGCTTTATAGAATATTAGGATACGACGTTGAATTGTAAAATAATAATTTGTAATGGTCAACTGGAAAACTGGATTGCAGTTCAAGCATAAAAACATAAATAAAAAAAAAAAAATTAACTGCATAATTTTTCCATTTTATATTCACATTAATAAAATTGAGAACAAACGAGGCGTCTACATCGAGATAGGATGACTTCTAAGTCTAAAAATTAAAAAAAAAAAAAAAAAAAAAAAAATTACATTCAAAACTCTTTAAAATGTTTCAATGATCCACTAAATTTCTGCGTCGTACAATGTAATCAGTTCCAAATTTCATGTTCCCTACTTTATAGCATTTTGTTTTTCAGAGACATTCACCTTTTTATTAAATATTTATCTTGCAATCAGACAAATTATAAGGTTTTTGATAATGTAACATACGTTTTGTTTTATGAACACACATCTATAAATATCAGTCTTATAATATTACAGTATTTGAATATAGTTATTACAACTTTAAATTACTATCAACTTACTTAAGCGATACAGTCCTACGCATAGTAATTAATAATTGGTATAAATTATTGTTTTACTTAATATAATCGGAAAAATGCGGAGATCTTTCTCTTATCATGTGTAGAAAACGATTATTTATTGGAAAATAAAAATGAAAAAGTTCCCATGAAGCCTTACAGTCTCTAATCTAAAAAACAAAATTTGTTCTGTTGCGATCCTTCTTACTTTCGAAACCTATCATTTTTGTTAGTGTCTTAGTCCTAAATCTGTCTTAATCCTATTAGAATTAACAAAGTTCAATTCGTCATTCATTCGATACCTAATACATCAAAATCCATCCATCACCCCAGTAGCAAGAAAAGGGATCAGAGAGACATTATCATATAAAGTGGCTACTTCAAAATCTGGCCTTGACATGGCTAAAATTTTTTAGCTTGATCATGTCCCTATTTTTCCAGCATGTTGTACTTGAAAGCATAATACATGTGTTTGTTTGTAAAGTATCAAACTCTTTAAGTTTAAATTGTACTTTAAATGATAACATAAAAGTAACCTGAGATTTTTAGGATTAAATTATGAAAAAAAAATTGAAAGATATTATAATAAATGCATCCATGCTGAGTTTAATTGGTTTGAATATGATGTAGATGCCATGCTTAAAGGGAGAAGGTCCGAAGTTTGCGTATATTCACTATTATTAGGAGTACATATAGTACGCGGTATATATACAAACCCCATTTCTAAAAACGTCTCTCTTTCCTTACTTAGAGCCCGACAATGTAGGTGAGGTATTGTAAACGAGCTGTTCTCGAATACGAAAATATTCTTCTTCCAATGATTCAGTTTCAAACTTCCACAAGGTTTCGCAACTTTTGCAGCTTAGGTAGGCATATTACTCTCTCTTAAATAAAGCTCCTAAGTTTAAGAAAGGTCCTTAGTTGTTATATTAGTTTTTATTGTAACTTTTAAGTTTTAAACTTGGGTTCAGTACAATTAGGTAAATGGGGATTATAAATGATAAATTATTTTCACTATTTAATATACATCACAAATGAAGTCCTCATATAAATCAATAATGCAAACGATAAAAGACGCAATTGTTAGGAGCAACAAATTTGACAAGTTTCGTCTTGGAACGGCAGAAAAAAAAAACAAACTTTGTATACATATTTTATTAATTATGCTATCTATATATTTATTGTAACTTATCTGTTACTATTGGTCATAGTGTAGTTTTATATAAATAAAATAATGAAAAATGATTAATATACAGTTATCGTAGTGGATGCAGCCAATCATACATAATATAACATATTAAATATGAACAGTAGGTTAAATGTTAGTCAGGGTTTTGAGTTAAAACTTTTTAATTTTCAAAAAACCAACGTTCCGATCTAAGTTAACAACTAGATAGAACTAACAAAGACTGAGGGTAAACATTTTTTTTTACTCCCTTTTAGCCTCAGTCTTTGTATTACTCTGGACACAGAAGCCCTGATGAAGATCCACAAGTTGGATCGAAAGTTGGCTTTTTTTAAAATAAAAAAGTTTTAACTGAAAATCCTGAAAATCACTTAACCTATCGTAAAGACTAACAGTTGTCTATCTCTCACATCTACGTTTTCATCCGTAAGACTAAATCATGAAACTATCTGTACACTATCAATATTAAGCTGCAGGAAGAGTGGAATTACTTTAGTAAATAAAGCAACTTATTTAGTAAAGCGTAGTAATCAAGGAGGATAATTACATTTATCTCTGTGAATGCTCAAACGGCTTAAGCAGCGACTTAGTTACAAGCCTCTTAGCAAAGTGTAATTGGCAAACCGTATGGATTATTCCAGAGAGCTTTATAGGCGATTTGAAATGCTAGGGTATTCGACAAGATCATACTATCTTAAGCATTGGTCTACTGTTAAACTCTAGAAATATTCCCCAAGCGTATTTCATATAAAGAAACCAATTTCCTGTATTTTAGGTAAAAATTAACTCAAAAGCATGTAACCGGTCCATAATCACCTGACCAGGATAGGACCTGACCGTTCTAAAGCTGGCTTTAGGAAAACCGTGTTTGGAACGCAAGAAAAAGGGTTAGGAGGCCAAGTAACCTACGTGTTAAATTATTGCTTTTATGATGTAGAAAAAATATAGTTTCGAAATAAGCTGATTTTTTTTTTTTTTTTTATAATACATTAGGTAAAAATGTTTCTAGAAAAATAACGGTTTCGTAAAAATAAAATAAATTTTCCTCTGACATTTGTCAGAGTGTATTTACAGCGCGTTACTTTTGGAATTATGTAATTCGACATATAGATGACTGAGGCCAAAACGTCACCAAAGGATGAGTAAGAACTTTGTGTAAGAAGCAAATTTTTATTTTTCAAATCATAAAAAATGATAATTAAAGAATAAATAAATAGATATGTGGACATTAGGATACAAAGTGAAGTCTAAGTGAAATTTTTGAAAAAATCGAGTTAGATGCGCAATATGAGAGTAAAAATGCAATGCATCAGATTGGTAAAAAGAGTGTATTTAATGACGATGGTAAGTTAAAAAAAATAAGCGTGTTAAATACCAACGTGTTGAATTCGAAACGCTAAAAAATTGGTCTTCAATCTCATACATTATATTTTTTTAAACTAATATTAGGAGCTCCATTCTACCTAAACTACGAAAGAGCTGTCATCGCAGCTTTCGCGGATGACATAGCTATTGACATCTCAACCATGGATCCTGGTTAGCCAAACAGCCATAGAGAAATTAGTGCTGTTGAACCTTGTTCGCACTCCAGAAAGGGAAGAAAGCACGACTACCCAAAATGTTCCGAGTAGCACAAAAATCCCAGCCAGTATCCCATTCTATTGTTTACCTCGGTGCGTAGGAACTAAATCATCCCGGCTTCATCACCTCCTAACTTCCCCGACACTGTCGCTCAAAATGAAGCTGATGATTTACAAAAGCATCTTACGTCCTTCTCTAATGTATGGCACTCCTCTCTTCACTCACCTCTCTGAAACACCTCACCTAGCCATACTCACCTAGCACACTGAAATACCTGCAGCGATTCCAGAACAGCATATAAAAGAAAATTGAACGATCAACTTCAATGAAAAAAATGAAAGCTGAACAATTGCAGGAAATATTTCTTTTGCATGAAGCCTTTTCTTCAGAATTCATCAAGAAAAGACATAAAAAATTTCTGGACTCCTTGCATGGCATATCAAACCCTCTATTCAGTACATTGACTCCGACACCGGCTCATATAACAATATATGTTACTATACAGTAAATGTACTAAGGGGATTTAAAAAAAAAAAAAAAAAAAAACCCCTTAATACCGATCTACTTATAAAAATCAATTTATTCACAAACACATACGAACTCTTTATTCCCTCTCTAAAACGCCCTTAACAGAAGGCGGTAATTACGAATTGAACTGGCGGACGTTACTGATATTCCGGCAACTTTTTTATAATCATGGATAAGAACTAGCTATTTGTTTATATTAAAAAAACAATACCGAGCAGTATAGTGTAATGGATGTCTTAAGCTGCGATTTTAACAAAAAAGGATGCAATTAAAAACAAATTATTAAAACAAAATATTAAAATATAACATCAATACAAAATTAGAGAGATGCAAATCCATAAGGAAGCAAAATGGTCGTTATATCAGGCTTATAAGATACATGCCGAAAGCTTACTTGGTACTCCTTTTATGAATTAGTGGCTAAAATGAGCTGGATGAGATAACTCCTTTCATCAAAAATGAAACCGCGCCCCATGAAGAGGGGCTGTTGGTTTACTATTTTTCTTAGTGTCTGAAAACTCTTTGTACACACCTTTGATGATCGTTAACTTCATTTTTAGCGAAAAGTGCAAATAAAAATTTGAAGAGAAAAGAAAAATTATCCCAATATATAAAAATAAGAATAGTAATTAACTTATAAATGAGGGTTATCTGGTTATGATCAATAATTAATGTTCAAAAGAAAAGATGAGAAGAGTAGAATAAATTGACTCTCCAAAATCCAAAACCTTTCAGTAAGCAATGAATCAGAAATGATTAGCTGCATAAAGAACTAATTACTTTAGATTCAAAAGGGCGCCCCTATCTAAGAGCCGGAGGAAATCTGAAAAAGGGGTGAGAACAAAAAGAAAGAAAACGGAAAGCTGTAAAATTTGGTGGCTCTGGGAGATGCTAACAGCACTGCGAGGTGAGGGAAGGGGAGGTTCAAAGGCATAGGCCACTTCCACACCCTTCAAAGCATTTCGACTTGTTCTTTTCGATTCGGACCGCACGCGCACAATAAAAGGGCTCGTTTCGGAAACATTTCCTTTCAATGCCCCTCCTTCGAGGTGTTTACGCTCCTTTCACACGGTTGGGTCGTTCCTTTATAAGGTCCGGCATCAGAAATCTTCAGGCATTTCTTTCAAGTTTTAAAAGTGAACATACAAAAGTTGACGTATTTATTTATAAGCGGACATTTAAATTTCTGGGACAATTGAAAACACTCAGAAATGCAAGAGAATATAATATACAAAATTATTAAAAAGAGTAAACCATTCAGGTGCTTCAAAACTGGAATCGCAGCATCAGCATCTGCCTCTATGAGCACCATTATCTCAGCAACTATGACTATATCCTCCACTGATAATAATATCTATTGATCTTGATTACTGGCTTGGATATAAGCGTTATCCCGCCCTTTGCTTAGAATCCTGCCAAAGGTTATCCAAGCATTATGACCTGGCATGTCCACAGGCCCGATGTCGCCAATACACGGCTGAGCCAGAGTGCGATTAAATGATCTTCCTGTATAGTGGCAATCAAGTCATATTTATATGTGTTTCATCCCTTAAATTCACTTGTCTTTAATTTTAGTTATGAATATGAAAATATAGTGAAAGAAAAAAATATTTCATTTTCATTAGTCATTTCTTAAAACAACAGCATCCATAAGCTTGCAAGAGCATTAGGTAAAAAATATAACAACAGATAACGAACGCCTGAGTAAATGATTACGTTTTTGGAATTAAGTTTGGAATATAATTCTCAAACGTTGCTTCGCCTTTTAACTGCTAGAGAAGATTAGATTGGACGCAATAGACCTGTTTGCACGGTTAAGTTTTTAACAATATTAGAGTAAACCGGTTCAATTATTAACCTGTTTATAAGAATAACAATCACCTCCGGTTAGTAATTATCCCAGGATTGATTCGAATACTTAACAGTATAAGGAGGACTATTTGGTCTATTATAATCGCTTCTGGTGGTCAAAAACTAAAACAACATTTGGTTCCATAATTTGCTCCAAAACTTTAACCATGTAAACTGGCCTTAACACATATCTTTGTTACAATCCAAATATAACATATAAACTAAATTGGTAAACTGACACTACAAAATAAATAGGGGAGCGTGGGGCACAATGAAACAGTCGGTACACTGGGGGTATCAAAAGGTCTAGTGCAACCAAATTCAGACAGCGAGCTGTAAGGGTGACTCCAAACAAATTTTGTCCCCTTTCTACTTGTTGCGTGACAGACTCCACTTGCAAAAGTGCGGTTTTGTTTGGTAAAAGTAAAATTTTTACAGAAAATAAACAATTAATGGCAAACAAAATAAAAACACTTAGGAAAATAGCTAAATTGGTTAAGTAATTATTATAATTAAGCTAACTGTATTAAGTAATTGCTTTAACTGTTTATAATTACAATAAATTATCGTTTCATAATAAAATATTTTTAATTTTAATATGAATTTATCCTCACATCCTTATGGAAACTCTGGCCTATCTAAGAAACTTCCTTTAGCATTAGTTGGATCTCGTACATTATCTCTTAATCGTTACATGTAGTGGCCACTACTTCTTTTGCAACACACCCCTCAAGCCCAGAAGAATTTTTTTTTACTGACTTTCTGGCTTCACAAGTTTCTTAGTAGCTTATACATGTAAAGCGTTTATCCATTATCCATCTATAAGTTATTTTTAAGCGTTCTGTCCATACTCGCAATATAATTGGGGAGGGGGAATATGATAATTGAAGTATACCCAATCCACCATCTAGCCGTCAAATCGTTTACATTTACAACCTATTGTTCCCAAAAGGGACATTACCTGTTTTATTCCACTTTCATTTCGTTAATATCATCGAAATAACCGACCGTATAGGCACTGGACACATTAGCATATTAACCGCAGAATAAAACGTCATTAATGGCGGATAATCGAGAGAAGTAATGTTACCATTAGCTAATTGGCAGTTAATTGCCGAAACGATTGCTCCGTAGCGCTCCTGTCTCATTAAGTCATTATTGTTCTACTTTTCGATTGTCAAATTTTCTATAAGACCGATTCAGAGCTCCAAGTTATATCACAATTGTATAATTTAAAGAATATTCACTTATAAAACCCGTGAAAATGATACAAAATTTATTAAGTAAAGTCCCCCCTCCCGTAGATCAATTATGATGAAATTTTTACAGTCGTATCTCGGGCATATAAATACATTAAATACCAAGTTTGATCAAAATCGTTAAAACCGTTTTTGAGTAAATAAAAAAAACACGTGAAAATGATACAAAATTTATTAAGTAAAGTCCCCCCTCCGGTTAATCAATTTTAATGAAATTTTAACAGTCATATCTCGGGCATATAAATACATCAAATACCAAGTTTGATCAAAATCGTTAAAACCG
Source organism: Aelia acuminata (assembly GCA_911387785.2). Taxonomy (NCBI): domain Eukaryota; kingdom Metazoa; phylum Arthropoda; class Insecta; order Hemiptera; family Pentatomidae; genus Aelia; species Aelia acuminata. The sequence continues at coordinate 66,273,539 of OU426983.1, read as the reverse complement.
TTTTTGAGTAAATAAAAAAAACATGTGAAAATGATACAACATTTATTAAGTAAAGTCCCCCCTCCGGTTGATCAATTTTGATGAAATTTTAACAGTCATATTTCAGGCATATAAATAGATCAAATACTCAGTTTAATCAAAATCGTTAGAGCCGTTTTTGAGAAAATCGAAAAAAACTTAAAAAAGTATTAAATAAAGTACCCCCTCCCTTTGAGCAAATTTGATGAAATTTTTGCTGTCACATCGCGGGCTTATACATACTCTAAATACCCAATTTCAGGTTCGCACGGTTTATAGTTTTTGAGCTAGTCTGTTCACACACAGACACACAGACACACAGACACACACACAGACCATTTCGCGGGACTTGGTTATTTTGACTCAGGGGACCCCAAAACGTGTATTTCCGTTGAAAACCGGAAGTCGAAAATTTTCACGATCGCAATACTTCCACTTACTATATATTTCATATATAGGTAAGTGAAAGTAACAAACTGGTGCTTATGTTTGAGGAGGTGACATCTCTAACCTCAATGTCAAGAAAAACGAGTTTAAAAATTCGAAGTGCCGAGAGGCACTATACGTCATTATTGAAATTTATTAATTCAAACCTTATTATTTTATAAGGTATCGGATTAATATTTCAACATTTTTAAATAAAAAATATTCATTTTTTATTGTCTATAAAATACGTTGAAACACTCAGGTATTCTTAAGGCACCGTACTTCGAAAACCAGCTTTTGATTATTTTTTTCTGTCGTGTCCCAGAAGCTTTCTATCCCTTCCCTTGCCAGCACTGACCAGTGTCATAAAAGAAATCCTAATTCGGATTAATTAAAGTTCGATGGAGTTGAAGTATTAAAAAAAAAAAAAAAAAAGTATTATAAAAAGGTAGTAAAAAAAAATGTTAGCAACACTGTTTTATTAATGTCCCATCCCTCAAAGTCCGATAATTAGCTGGAGGGAACTTCACAAGTCGAAGCTTTTTATCCAGTATTCTCCAGCGGTTACTTTGAAAAAACAAACTGTAAAGTATAATTAAATCGATTAAATACTATCTCTCGAAAATATTATCCATCGAAAAACGCGCCATGGCAGATGAGAACTGTTCATCATATTGGCAATTTAAGCACCTATACGGCAACTTTAATATTGAAGAACCATATGAATCTAATTCTGAATATTACTTAAACTTTAAACCACGAAATAGGTCTAGCCGTTCTCACGTAACCTGATGCAATTTTTTTTTCTTTTTTTTTTTTTGTGCTCCTTTTCTATATTATAGTTAATCTGCTATTCGGTGCAGAAGAGAGTCCAAGTATTCGCAAATGATAGTAATCGGTCCAGCCGTTCTTGAATCACAAATAGTATACCTAATACGACTTTGTTTTATTTACCTATATACATTTAATTTTGTTATTAAAAACTGCCATTATAACTATCAGAAGATTATCACAGCCAATATCTCGAAATATTTAGTAAATGAATCAAACAAAGTTTTGTAAAAAAGTTTCATTTTAGAAAGGTACATTCTATTTATTTTCATTATTGAAGGTGCTCAACTAATATATGAATGATATAAAAAAATGTTTATGTGCGTGACAGTTGAATGATGAATAGGTTCATCCAAACCGAAACAGAGTTCTTGCCCATTTTTTGATTGATTGGAGGATTCATTGTCCCCTTTATTGTTTGCTTTAAGAGTTTTGGCTGTAACAAAAAAAAAAAAAAAAAAAAAAAAGATTTTCTTGAATTATATCGTCTGACAGGTGGTTTTATCATCACTAATAAATAAATTGATCCTATTATCTCCTGATATCTCCATCATTAGATAATAACCGAAAATCGTTTTTTACTGACTGAGAATCAAGCATTGTTAGTTCACATGCGGCTATATTTTATTAAGGTATAAAAGCCCTCACTTGTGAAAATTGTCATAATGTTCACTAATATGCAAAAACTTAAACGTTATTACTCAAGAATACGCTAAATAGAAAAAGCATAGAAAAAAAGACACAAGAAATTCTAGAGGACAACGAAAAACAAGTCCATTGAAGTTTATATTCCCGACGAAATTACGAATCCTAACAGAGTATGAATCAATCGCAGATGCACAGAATAGCAGATTAACTATAATGTAGAAACGATGAAAAAATAAAAATAAAATTTAGAAAAATCTCATTTAAATAAAATTGAGGTTATTCAATAATTGTTTTTACTAATTAATATATCTTAATATTAAATTTTGCTGAGAGGGTACCGTTTAAAATTTAGAATTCGTTTCTTTCGAGATAAAAAAAAAAACAAGGGGATGCCCAATTTCTCAGGTCAGTGAGGCGTGGATTCGATTACCGCACGGGGACATTGACTGAAATTCAAAGGAATGAAAACGACATTGAGTTTTCTAGGATGTAAACGGCTCTACTATATTCCACTTTAGGGGATTTGTGTAGGAAAAATAATACAAAAAAAAAAAACTAACATTTTTTTAGTTTAGCGTTGGAACATAACGGATTAAAAAAAATGTATAGAAAAATTAATAATAATAAAAAAAAAAAAGGTGAATAGCAATTCCATATTTTATCGAAATTAAAATTTCAGTGATATCAGATGGCTAGTTGTAAGGGGTAACAACATACCATACGGAACCGGAAAACAACGATCATCAGGTGAAAATTTAGTTTAAAAATTTTGCACTGAGGAAAAACGAGGTCTTAGAAAAAAACTTTTCCTATTCATTTAGTGTATTGTAATCAAATGGCACGTAGGCCTGTTTCTAAATAACAAAGATGGTAAGAGGTTTAAAAGTCACCAACAGATAAGCCGCAGAAAATGTTTTTTAATTTGACTAGGCGGACGACGATGACTATCGTGGGAAAATTTACAAACAATTTCGGTTCATAATAATACTTGTATGTAAACTATAACCCAAAGTTTGTTAATTCAAGGAGTGAATAATTTGACCAAATTTGATCATTAAATTGAGACATTTATTTGACCTTATTTGGTGAAACTTTATCGTAAAATAACCAATTTGATTTATCCCTTATTTTAAGAAATGCATTAAATAATTGTTAAAAAAACATCTAAAAATATTTTAGTAATTATAAGATTTTTTTTTTTTTTTTTTTTTTTTTTTTTTTTTTTTGAAGAGGTTTATATACAGATTGTAAAGGTATTATTACCACGGTAGAGATAGATAGAGGGAGATGTTTGACAGAAAGGGTGGTGCGCCGCAGTGCGGCCCTAACATTACTTATAGCCCGGCAGCAGCTATCCTTTTTCTACCTCCACTCCAGTATCCAGTATCCAGCGGGGAGGGGGGGATATCCAGCCGAGGATTAATCCAGGATATCGTCCAGCTAATGCCTGCCTCTTGGGAGCCTGCCCAGTCCCCGAGCTAGCAGCCCTAATAGTGCAGCATTAGGAAATTCTGAGGGCTGTATTTTTAATAACTGTACAGTAGCTCTAGTTTATTTTTAACACAGTAAAAAGTAGGGATAATGTAAATTAATTATTAGGTGCACTAATACGAAAAGCAAAATATGCTCTCCTTTGGTTTATGAAATTTGATAATTGAAAAAACATTATAATTTTTTTTAATTACTGCTTGGGTTATATTGGGTTGGAAAACAAAATCTGTGGGTTTCGTCAGGGTGTAATGAAATAAATTTATTATAGAAAAGAACATTGATTTAACCTATTACGAATCGAACGTTATTTATTATGAATATTTTATATTTATACCCTTATTTATATTTATTAACATATATTTTTCTAAACCTCGTAGAGCCCTGATCGACAGGTAGTTCATCGTTTCGTACAATCAGAAAGCAAATAACCCCTGTTGTTTTTACATATTTGGAAGTTATTATATATTTAGGGTTTGTTTTTACATATAATCATCCATATTAATCAATATGCGAAAAGTGCCTCAAAGAAATTTGGCCAACATTGATACTGAATAAAAATTAAAGGTAAACAAGTAATCAAATAATAGAAATCGGTTTCAATTTCCTCATTTATGATAAATATCTAGTGCTGCTTCTAAATCCTTAAATAAACAATCATCTTAAATACATCTTAGGAGATTGACTGCAACGGTTGGCCCGCGAAGACCAAACACTACGTCATCAAATATTCTTATTGTCTAAACACAATTATCTACGCAAATACTGAATACCACAAGCCCATATAAACACAAACAGAGCCACTAGACAAGGTAATATTAGTCAAATATAAATGACAGATTAATTCAGTATAAGTCGCTCAGAACTCAGAACAGCATGCCTATAGACAGTTCCTATTGAAATGTACAATTATTTTTGACAACTTGAATACCGCGCTACCTCACTGTTAAAATAAAAAATAAATTAAAATCGATACTTACCAGACTTACCAGCAAAACTGGTTGGATCTATGAAGTTGTACTAACCTGAAAAAAAGAAGAAAATTATTAAAAATTCAGATTATCTAGTTAAAAGAGATTATCTAAATGAAATAAAATTTTGTATATTTATTCTTTTAATTCCATTCTTTTTTTCAAGCCCATATTAATCTCATTAACATTGACGACAGGTATAATCGTCGATAACTGATTGATCACCGATTCCACCAATAAAAAACCAAATAAAAATAAAAAATTACAGAGCCAAGTGTTTCTAAAACGCAGGCCCAGAAAACTATCACAATCATAAATCTGCAAATAAAATGCAACTATCTTTAATCAACAGTCTAAAAATAAATCACTGAGAGTAATGAACATTACGCGGGATATCTTCCTATGAGATCCCAAAGGATTCTTGAACTTTCATACATTTCTTTTAGAATTATGCAAACATTTATTAATATTTTGGAATAAAATTTATGCGAAATTTTATTTTTTACACTTTTATGATAAAAGGGCTGTGTTTGGATGACAGGGAGTGATGTTCTGTGCTCTAGTTAACTTTTAAACATTTGTTTAACCTTTTAAACATATGTTTGCACTTTATTTAGGCATAAAGTCAGTCATAAGGTAGTTAATGTTCTGGCCTTTATCTTGATAACTAAAAAAAGTAATGATAATAATAAAAAACTGAAATGAAAAAAGCACATTTTTATTGCTTGAAGAGTTGGCCGATGTCTGAAATAAAGTTGCCGAAATAAAAAAAGAATTATGCTTCTAATATTGAGAAATTAATTTATATAGCTTATGAATTTTATGTTTGATTTCCTTGTATATGTATGTTAATTACCATATTCAGCTAAAGTTGAAAAATTTATCTCCTTACCGACTTACAACTACCAACTATCGACGAACAAATAAGAACCCTCTATTCTGGCTTTCAGATCAAATTGCACGGACATAACAACAGATTATTAATGAAATGGACACGACCGTAATGCCTATTACGAGGCGACTGAAAATGAGTTGAATGAGAGACCTCCTCTCCTGAAACAAGACCGGGATGATGTGCTGCTGTGTACTTCCCTCCTGCCCTAAAATGCCAACATACAAAAGTTTTATTTCTCATTCTCTGATTGTCGCTTAGTTGTGACGGGCTAATAAAAGCTTGGAGTAAAAAAAAAAAAAAAAATACCTCATATTTATTTTAACACATTTCTAATAACGAACTGCTACTCTTCGACACAGACAAGAATAGATTCGATTCCGATTATCGATACCCCCGTGAGTACCTGAGGACGAACGTCATCTAGACTACGATCTATTGTCGTCCCCTGTTCTCAAATAGGGTTCAATCTCGTGGTGGATGGCAAACATTTACATACCCGGGGTGATGACGACTAGGGTACAATCAGTGGCAAAAGGCCGCGGTGGAGAGGTGCATTAAAATAGTCTGTGGCGTGTACCTCCGTTGTGAAGCTAATTGGATGTACCTGTGCGTGCTGTTGGTATGTCAACTTGTGCTGGCGGGGGACAGGCACTGGTGGCAGCATTAGGGCGCCCCCCTACCAAACAGCCAGTGATGGATCTCAGGTCGATAGAGCAAAATGGGAGTTTGTCATATCTCGGACGACTTTATTCGGGTACCTTAAAGGTTATTATTCATTGAGCCCGATTGCTTTTAAGATACAATGTATTTTTATCTTTTTCTTGCTTTGCATTTATAAGTTTTTCCATCTGTTGTATTATTTACGATCCGTAAGTTTTACTTATAACACAAGACCATTAATTGTTTTTCTATCAAATTTTTGGCAGTAATGTATCCATTCAGATAACCTTCTCCTTCGAGAATTTATATTAATACCAGTTATACATTTACAGTCATTAATATTTTTTGTTAAGATAATTCAATAAACTTTAAAAAAACAAAAACACCTCGATTCATGAAAGAGGGATGTAAATCATTTACACACTATAGACTGCATTTTTTTAAGTAGAGCGTAAAGAATAGTAACCTTTAATTCGACCGTAAAATGATCTTTTGTTTTCTTTTAACTTTGTATTCATTTTTAATACATTTTTATCTCTTAGATAAGAAAGAAATAAAATCGTCGAAATACTTAAATTTATATCAGTCATTTGAGAAACCCTATGTCCACAGATTTAATTTATAGAAAAGCGAAAAAAAGAATCCTGGACTTAAATTATTTCGTAGTCATGTAACTCCTATTAGAATCAGAATCCAATTTAGAATTGGAAATATAATTAATTATCTTTCATTATATGCTAGGATCCAAAAAATAAATATAAAGAAGAATCGACTTTTTCGGATATATCGACATATCGGGGATTTTTTCGATATTCATCACTTTTATTGTTAAGTTAAAGATCACTTTAAGCGGTGATTTCGAATTCATTAAAAAAATTTACATTCTTTACTATTATCCATCGGAAAATTTAAAGATTGGTAATTTACTCTTAAAGACACAAACCGGATAAATGCATGCTATTTAATACATAATTATTTATATATAATTATATTATTCTTAACGAGCTACCTAAATAATTAGGTGTACTAGAGGTATAATTATTAGGGTATTGGTTTTGTAAACATTATGTATAAATATCCTCAAACGAAGATCTGAACAATAAAATTTGTAAAATGGAAAACACCGTGTAGTTCAAGTTCAGTTAATTAGTTCTCAGTAATAATAAGCATGATTATAAAAATAATCCAGCAATCAATACCTGCTTCAACGGTCTGTCTCTGCTCAAAGGCTTTACAACTTTTTTTACGTATCATGTTTATTTTTCATATTTAAAGGTATGAACTTTTCAAAATATTGTTGCGATACTTATGTGACCATAAGAAATAAACGGGTTTACAATTGGTTCTTTCAAAGAAGGAATTGTATTCTTATAACTGCTGCGTGGTCCTTCTACACACTTAAGAGTCCCTAATGATTGTGACATTATGAAAACAGTTTTCTGAGTTATTGACTCACAGAGGACTGAGGTGATCTCAAAGAGTTTGGTGGCTTATAAGAGCATTACTTATGTAACTTAAATTTATGGGTATAATTCACGAGGAAATCATTGAATATTCATATCTGGGTCTAGCAAAATAAGAAATCGTGGGAAATTAAAAAAACGGTTCATGAACTTTTGGAATGAGCCGAGATACTGTTGCTCTATATTATTACTTTGCATGAAGTGTGAAAACATTAATTGACTAAGCCCTATTTAAAAACTGGAGTTATTTCAAATTAACTATTTCGATATTATTTATATAAAAGAAAAAATATGATAAAAAATAATAACAACAAAATGCATGAAACATGAAAGACTATTTAATCTATTATTTTAACCTGCAAACGAGAATATTATCATATTGCAATCTTATCACCCAAGCTGTTAAGGACGTGATCTAAAATCAATCAGAGCCTATGAAAGGAGTCTGTATTACCAGAACAATGATAACACATACCAACCTGTTTTTATCTTCTCAAACCCTACGTCATTCTTTATTCCACTGCCTTTCATCTACAACCTTTTTATCTTCAAACGGCTCCATTGAAATAATTCTCAATTCAACAGGATTCGTTAACTGAGAGTTATGTGCATTCTCCATGACTCAGATGAGTATACCAGTGCTGGAAGGATAGTTGATTTATAGACTGTACTTTGGTGGTTTTGTTAATTTCCGTTCCATCAAAAATATAGTTCCCAATATATATTAATTTTTATATTTTCAATAATATATTTTTGACATGTATTATAATAGTACGTTAAAGACACCTCAAAAATTCATTTTATTTTTGGCTTTGGGTTAATTGACTATTGAGTAGAATTAGCCTTGGGCTAAGTTCGGTATTCTTTTATGAAGAATCCTCTTCATCAAAAGAATAATGTAAGAGTATAGAGAATTACAATGCATTAACCATGTCGAAAAGCGCTGCATAATATATTACTAGAATATAAGCAGATCAAAAAATGTTTTAGTATACCAATATCAATGTATGTGTACACACACTTATGAAATTTTCAAAATAACAACGACGCAAAAACAAATGGAATAAAATCGCAAAGACTATGTTAATCACTTGTGAAAACAGCTAAAAAAAAAAAAAAAGCACAAAACGTTGAAATTATTTTCAAAAATTATATTAGCTGAGAGAAATAAACAAGAGATCATTGTCAAACTTCATGAAAAGAAACCCTTCATTTCAATTTCTTTTTTCTTGGTGACCCTTCAAAATGAGAAAAAGGTCCTGAACAAATAGGATGTTTTGAAAAGAGGGGCGTTTTGTACTCGCCATCTCTCTGGCATACTTCAATAAAACAACAATCCTGAGAAAAGAATGACGGCAATAAACTTCTTTTTTGTAAATATTCACATTAACAATATAAAGGTAATTTTTATTTGTTGATAATTAAAAAAAAGTCAATGATAAAATGTACTGAAATACCGTAAAATTTGTTAAAATATACCTATTATTAAATATTAGAATTTTTTAAACTTGACTTTTTTTGGTAGATTTGGTCCGTTCTTTCAATGACATTAAACAATAAGCAGGATATTCTCCATAACACTGTATTGTAACAATTTTTCCTGGTTTCCAAAAACAATTTATTGATACGAGTTAGTTATGATCAGTTAAAAAATATGGCTAAATTATAGTTTACTAGTCGTTGACTGTGTGTAGCTCTCAAGTAAGCTATCCTAGTAAGCCAGGATTTTTCCTTCTAACACAATAAACTACAAATTGAAAAATGAAGGAAACACTCTAATTATCGAAAATAGAGGATGATACACTATAAAAGAAACTCTTTGATCGTAACTTAAAAAAAAAAAAAAAAAAAAAAAAAATATATATATATATATATATATATTGTAACGTTAAATCGATAAGCAAATAAAAAAAAAACATATGGCGTAACCTCCCGGACCGCTTGTTGGAACAAAATAAGCGGTTGGAACGAACTGTTTTTGTCTAGATCATTCCGTGATGGCGGAGAACTGCCTACATTGTTCTAGAATATTCCAGGCCCCACTATTTACGATATATATAAGGGGCAGAGACTGAATGAGTTAGTGGAAGTCTGTGTCTTGACTGTGTTGCTCAAGTCATATGATTGTGTGTGATAAAGTTATCAATTTTGTAACCTGCTCATATATTTAAGTTTTAATAATTCGTTGGCATTGTGATAACTGAATATTTCTGTTAAATAAATATTTGTTACCCACATAAGTGTTACAACTGGTGTCAGGTGTGGGGTTTAAAGAAAAAAAGAAAGAAAAAAAAATGCCAGGTAAACGAATTGAAGAACTTAAAGTTACGGAGCTGCGGAGAGAATTAGAGGAGCTGGATCTAGACACTACAGTGACAAATCTATAGCTATCTTGTTGGCCCGAGGCTTCTCGTAGCTATGGATGTGTCCAGACCAGGCCTACCACCGACCGTGACAAGGTGAACCACGGAGACCTAGAAGGTGTTCTCTCAGGGGTTGCGAAGGCTTTAGACTCGCAGAGAAGATCCTTCCGGTGTAGGAACTGCGGGGAGCCGGCAATTACTGCGGACTTGAAGAATCTTGTTTTGGAGGTTTTAAAAATCCTACAATCCCGTAAAAGGAGACCCGTGCGGTGCTGGAGCTGTGGGGAGCTCGGACACATTAGGAGACCCTGCAAAGGAAAGGTAGCTCCTGACACAGGAAAAATAGGACACGCCAATACCCGGAGGATAAAAGCTTCCCGGGGCAGTCACCAAGGTTCTTCACCAATAATGGTAACCTCCTTGGGACACCGAGACGACAGCGCATATGTGGATGGCAGCGTCAACGGCAAGAGGCACATGATGTTGATTGACACTGGAGCTACGAAGACTATTGTCTCTTCCAGTGTGGCTGGCAAGAAAAGACTGACGCCACCCAGATGGCAGCTGAGGACTGCGACCGGAGAAGAAGCCAAGGTATTCGGGGAAACCGAGGTTAAGTTACAGTTAGGCTCAAACCGTATCTCACACTCAGTCCTGGTGGCTGACATTGAAGATGTGATCCTTGGGATGGACCTCATGAACGCGTATGGCTTTCAGCTCGACCTGGAACGGAGGAGTGTCTAGATGAGTGGAGAGGAGCTGCCCTTACGGAGTCGGGGACCATCCGGTGTGGTAGCCAACGTGGAACAGGGTGTAAAACTTCCTTCGAGGGATAAGCGCTCAAGTCTTCATCGAAAAGGCTCTAAGGTTAGGAATTCGGCGTCGATTACCTCGTTGGTTCGCCGGGCGACTACGAAGGGCGACCTGAAATACAAGCAGAAGGACAGGGTGATTGAAGGCGTCGATCCGTCATTGCCTCGAGAAGAGAATCGAAATCACCCTATGGCTGTCAATAAGAGACACGTCGCCAGAGATCGGATGGGGAGACAAAGCGGGAGCAGGGCCAACCAGGATGGGTACGAAGAAGGAGAACTTGCTTGGCTCTACAACCCACAAGGAAGGCGGGGACCATACGTGATTAAGAAGAACATCAACAATCTGGTCTACAGGGTGTTCAAGTACCCCAAAGGAAAGCCCATTATCGTCCATAATGATCGCTTGGCGCCATAAACGGGGAACCATGAAGAAGAAGCAGCGGATTACGGAAGAGACCTATCGTTCGACCAAGGGAGCAGACACGCATGGAAAAGAAGACATCCAGGAGGAATGTCTCTAAGGAGGGGGCAGTGTAACGTTAAATAACGATAAGCAAATAAAAAAAAAAAAACATATGGCGTATAGCTCGACTCCTCAAGTAATTTACCTGGGAATCGCATGCGCGAACTGTGACGTCATTTTAGTGGCCAATAGAAAGCCACTATAACAGTGAGGGTACCTTACTTCGTTATTAGTTTTTGGTATACTTTGTTTTTGTTAGTTTGATTGTGATCTAACCGCTAATATGTCAACACCTTCATGCAGTTACGAGACTCCCAAGAAGAAAGAGACGGGAAAATCTACTAAAGTGATCAGAAGGCAGGCTAGAGAAATGGTTTTCCGTTTTCATGACTACCTAAAAAAACAAGGAGATACATAGACTTGATTACATTATTTTAGATGTAGTATGTGAAATATCGCAGTTTTCGAAACCCACTGTGATTAAAATAGTGAAAGAAGGTCAGAAAATGTTAAAGACAGATGGAATATTAAATTTTTCCACACCAACAAAAAGAGGAAAAGTTGAGGGAAATGCTAGTACCAAACATGCCAGAAAATAGTGTGGTGGTTATGGATAATGCTGCAGATCATTGCATGCAAGTTAACAAAAAAAACAAATTTTGGATGTTTAAGAAAGACATTGTAGAGTGGCTTTAGGTCAACCAAATACCCTACAGTATTGAAATAAAAAAGCCTGAATTATTAGAAATCTGCAAGAGATTAAATATTGAAAAGAAATTTGTTGTGGAGGAAATGTTGAAAGATAATGGTCATAATCTATTATATTTGCCACCATACCATCCAGAGTTAAACCCCATTGAATTAGTGTGATATAAAAAATAGGGTAGCACAAGGGTGCCTATTGACTGTGCATTAAATGAAAAAAGAGAATACCTGGAATTAATGTTCAGTAAATACACCAAGGAAAAATGGAAAGCATGCTGTGAGCATGTAAAGAAAATTGAAGAAGATTATTGGTTCAAGGATGGTGTCATTGATGTTGCCATTGAAGAAATTGTTTCATTAGGTGACACTTGTACATCCGAGGATTTTTCGAGTGAATGCAGCGATGCTGAATAAGATGAAATATTTGGTCATATTGAATTTCTTTTCACAAAAAATAAATAAATTTCATTTAATGTGATAGATGTGTTTATGGAATTTGTTTAATTTACTTCATATCAGACATATTTTATCCTATACAATCATGATTATTACTGTGATTTACCATTTATTCATGTTTTTTGTAAATACTGCATGAATGTGATTAGTGATCATTATAATATCATTGTCCTCCACTGTTTTGAGTTTTACATTTTCAGAAAGAAAAAAAAAATCATGTTATTGAATTTTTGATTTATTGCACTTTTGTATTTTATTTTGTGAAAAATTGTATTATTTTTAAGTTTGTGATTATATTTTGATTAAGTTTGATGTTTTTAATTTTATTCACATTGAAAGAAATTCTATTTATGCATAATTGTAAATAAATCTTTTGTAAAAAAATTGTTTTGTATTTTTACATTTCAACTTTTTATTTGAATTTATAAAATTTAAATATTTATTTTTATTAAATGATGTTTTGGAATAATAATTTTAATATTGATGGTTAATTTATTTCTGAACCTTTTTTTATTGCCAATGATAATTATTTCATGAAATATAGTATCCTGGTATTGATTTCTATGTACTCTCTATCTATTTGTCATCATTGATAGCATAACCTGACACACTTCAAATTTAGCGCCAAAGGAGAAGTAGGCGTGGCTTATTTAAGCTCCGCCCTCAGGTAAATTACTTAAGTTGTCGCACTATAACCTCCCGGACCGCTTGTTGGAATAAAATAAGCGGTTGGAACGAACTGTTTTTGTCTAGATCATTCCGTGAGGGCGGAGAACTGCCTACATTGTTCTAGAATATTCCAGGCCCCACTATTTACGATATATATAAGGGGCAGAGACTGAATGAGTTAGTGGAAGTCTGTGTCTTGACTGTGTTGCTCAAGTCATATGATTGTGTGTGATAAAGTTATCAATTTTGTAACCTGCTCATATATTTAAGTTTTAATAATTCGTTGGCAATGTGATAACTGAATATTTCTGTTAAATAAATATTTGTTACCCACATAAGTGTTACAATATATATATATATATATATATATAAATCATTGAGGGAAGAAAACCTACTGTTAAATGAAATTTGACAAAAAGTTATTATTTTTCAGACTCAACGTCCCATCCCAGAACCAGCCGACAGTAGGTGCCGACATATCGGAAAGAAAAGGATTAAGAGATCTCTTGCTTGGAGTTGGAGTTTCTATATCCCCGGTATTAGAGGATACGATATGTTGCTGTCATGATGTCTCGCTGGTGAGCCCTACATAACAGCTGTTCCAATTTCTTCCTGTGGATAGGAACTGGAATACAAGCCATTCAAGGAACTCAGTTATTTGTAAGGAGGCGGTTCCCACTACTATAGCCTTTTATACAAATAAATTTCCTCCCGACTTTTCGACCAAAAGTATTTCTCCACTGGAACCGAAGAGCGGAATACTTCCGGAGCCATTTACGTATATAATGCACTGCAGTAGAAATAAATTCTGAGAGAGGGAGAGAGAGAGAGAGAGGAAATATGCAAAAGGAATTTTCTTATATTCACATACCTGCGGGATAGGCGAGTCGAGAGAGAGCAAGAAAAAAGTTTTCTCTACCGCTGCACTATAAATAAATGTTTTATCCAGCTAATATTGATAGCTTAAATAATTAGGTTAAAATAAGTAAGGCTGAAAACAGAATTAAGATAAATAAATTTTATCTTTTAATAAAATTGACAAAATTGATGTTAAAGAAGTTATTAGAAGCTAAGCTTATTAATGGAGTTTTATTTATTTAATTTTATTTTATACTTAAGATTAAATTTATTCATCTTGTTTTATAGCGTATTTGTATTGAAAAATTTAAGTATGTATTTATAATATTTGTTATTTACAGAAGTTAAGCTTTTTTACAAATTATATTTTTCACAAGAGACTGCCCGGACTACCTTGACTAGCGGATTAAACTCCCAATCTGTTACAAAAGGCTAATTTATAGGCCACTATTTACCGATTAGGACTTAGGGATTGAGCTGTAGGCCTCCACCAAACCATCAAATTCCTCTCGAATCCATTCAATCCAAATCCTTTGCAAAATCCTTACTGACCTTATGAAAAATCCTCCATAATGACCACAATTTCCGATCATCATGCCACCTTGTTCCCTTCATCCTCTTTTCCTGTCGATCCTGATAGGCGTCTGAAAAGGAGATGGCCTCAAGACTTTCTAACCAAGAAATACTTATTGAGTGCTAGGTTCTCTACATGGCTTTTTCACGGCCTTATTTTTCCTTATTTCATAACCAGTACATCTACTGAATATATTTTAATGATCAGTCGTAAATTCAATAAATTGAATAAAAAATTGTATGATTCTCTATAGGTTTGATAGGGTGAACTAAAACTTTCAACCCTAAATTATTCCATGAGTACCTAATCCTAATACGAGTATGTCTTATACTTTAAACTATACTAATTTTCAATTTATTTGGTTGGTGTAAAGCCTAAGCAAACTAAGTGCTATAATATTTTAAGAAAACTGAAGTTAAAATTGAATTTTGTGAAACAGTGATGTATTTACTCTACTGCTTTTAAAGTAAAACATATTTCACTTTGTTGTACTTTTAGATAATTCGAATTAAAAGAAGCATGATTAAATAAAATAACAATATGCAAATATTAAAAAAAAAATTAAATTTATTAAATTGGTTTAGCGCTTCGTTCACTATGGTAATATACCCAACATTTGCTGTAGGAAGAAAACTAAAAAAACTTTTAAAGCATGGTAGAGATCAAGCAGAGTAAATAAAAAGAGATCATATCTTCCTAGAAAATGATTCGAAGATTAAATCGAGACGCTCCAGGAAAGAAATGATAAAAATGAAATTTTAATGTCAAATGGATCTTTTATTCTTGAAAAGGAAGAATATTCATTTATGAGTATTCGACAGAAAATAGGAATTCTATGTAGGAAGCAACAATATTTAGGTCAAAGATATTCGAACCAATAGTTTAGAAAAGCTGATATCAATATTATTTTAGATTGGTAGTGTTTTTGAGGGAAAGGGTGGAGGGTCGAATTTGTCACTAAAGGTGCGTTTCAAAAGAAAGACGCTTTCATTTAATCTTATAAATCCGCCAATACTCTCATCGTGAGGCAGTTAATGAAGCTTAGAAGTGCAAATACTTCAGTTTAAGGAAACACAATCAATATCAGTTTTAATTGGTACCATTCCCTGCAAAATAAATCATATTAACATGGGATTTCAAGTAAAGTTGTTTGAAACGTAGTATGTATCGCTATTATTGAATATTATAAACATATGATTTTGATCGGAAAATCTGAAAGAGCAGTTTCAGTGGTTCCAAAAAAAAAAAAAAAAAATACATATATATAAAAAAAATGAAAAATCAATTTTTTTCAGTTATGTTAGAATTTTCAGAGCTTATTGAACATATACTTAGTAACTTACTCATTTAAATTAAGGTATTAAATGAGAGTTATGTGACGTGCACTCCGCACTCCGCACTTTTTTTTTTTGTAATGGTTTCAAAATTTCATACAGATTGCTGCGTGATTTATTAGGTACCTCAGCAAAATTTAAGAGGAATATTATTCGGGCAAACTGTCATATTTTGACTCAGAAGAAGCAAACTGTCAGTTGATAGATGTATATTGTGAAAACGACTCTAGGAATGGAGAGCATTGTGAACGAAGGCAAGGCACATAAGACTGGGAGCCATAGAATCAGATTGAGTTGATGTGATTGGACTGATCAGGTTAAGACTAGTGGTATAGCCAACTCCGGCCCCTCGGAATATATGAATACATCAATGGCTTCTAGTTCTCCCCTCATTGCCAATGTATTATTTAGGCTCTGGCAGATTCTTAAGTTCACCCTTGATGTAACAAGGGTGCTAAGTCGCATGTGGAAATGTATTCGATTAATGATAATTATTATTAGTGATAATATAGAGTCATTAGGTAGATCTCTAAATCAGAGAGTCTGATATTTTTTCTCAGAAATATCAGAGACTCTGATATTTCGTCTTCACAGAAACTAGAAAAAAATATTATGGTATCTGCAATAGGGTAAATAAAAAAGGTCCTATAAACTCAATCCAGGGCCCTAGAGAGAAAAAATTTAAAGAAGTTAAGTCCTCCTTAAAAGTAACTGATCACTATATTATACGTATGTGGAATAAATCGATAACAAATCTGTGCTCAATAACGCATACGAGAACAGTTGACAAAATACCACGAAAGATACCATGAAGTATGGTCTCAATAGTGTTTCTAAATATGGTATGGACCTGTCAAGCTGATGATAAAGGTGCAAGGGTACCACAGCTGTAAACTGAACAGACAAAAGGGTATAACACAATCTATTTTTATTAATTGGTAATTAGTTAAAATCAAAGTTACTGATAAAACGAAATCGGCAACACTACGTGAATTAAAAGAGCAATTAAAGGGTGGATGGGTGGCCAAACGGGCTAATGCTTTGGAAATATGCCTTGTCCGTGAAAACCTGATAAACTGAAAATAATGAGTTCCGCTTAACTATACCTATTCCTTTCCATGTAGCAAAATAGCCCAGGAAGGTAAAAAAAAAATCATCAAAAATCTGGTGCGAAGCGCGCAACACAACTTTCATTTACCAACTTGGTTAGATTAGAAATTGACGAGATTTGTTAAATGGCATCCCTCAAAGTTACACTTTTTTCTAAATTCATTTACTTTAATTTATTCATTTGCTCTCTAAAGTACACTAAGTGTTGTTATTGTTAAATAAAAGATATTAATTGTGATAATTCGGCAATGTAAGCATAATACGTCAAGTCGTCTGATTTTATAATTCTGTATGTAGTAGTTTAAAACTTCCTTTAGTTACTGTGAAAAAAATAATTTCCATTAAATAAACAGAACATCTTTAATTATTAACAATGGTCTATCATTAAAGGCATATTGCGCATGTGTAGGCTAAACGTGTTTTATGAGTTGAAGGAATATTTTTCTCCTTTTCCTCTGTATATGCTTCTTTGATTTTTAGCATATATCATATTTAGTCGTTTAATATTTTTAGGCGTAACGAGAGGCAGTTAATTTCTCCATATAAACAAAAACAAAGTTAGATTATAGGAAAACAAAAAAGGACCCTTCCCTATTTATGCCCCCTCAGAACATTTTAATAATGATTTAGCTTACCCGATATTCTTATTAAACATGACGAGTTTGAACTAAATCATTAAAGTTGTTTTTTAGAAAATCGAAAAAAACGTAAAAGTGGGAAAAACATTTATTAAATATAGTGCCCTCTCCGTTTGATCAATTTTCATGAAATTTTTGCTGTGATGTCAGGGACATAAAAATACATCAAATATCCAGTTTGATCAAAATCGTTAAAGCCGTTTTTGAGTAAATAGAAGAAATACTTGAAAATGAGACAACATTTTTAAGTAAAGTGCCCATTTTTAAGTAAACTCCCTCCAATTGATCAATTTTGATGAAATTTTAACTGTCACACCGCGGGCATATACATACATAATATACTGAGTTTAATCAAAATCGTTAAAGCCGTTTTCGAGAAAAATGAAAAAATTATACAAAATTCTTTAAATAAAGTGCCCTCTCCGTTTTATTAATTTTAATGAAATTTTTGGTGTCACATCGCGGGCATATACATCCGAACATATATCCAATTTCAGGTTCGTGCGGTTTATAGTTTTTGGACTAGTCTGTTCACACACACACACACAGACCATTTCGCGGGACTTAGTTATTTGGACTCAAGGGACCCAAAACGTGTATTTCCGTTGAAAACCAGAAAGGGAAATTTTTCACCATCGCAATACTTTCCCTTACTATATATTTCATATATAGGTAAGTGAAAGTAAAAAATCGAAAAGATACAATAAATGAAAAATTAACACAAATTAGAGTGCGGCTAATTTATAAACGTTTTGGTAAAATAATAGATTGATGAGTACATGCCTGGTAAATTTTAATAAATATTTTTTAGTTTAAAAAGCAAGAAAATGTGTATGAAGCTCATTATTATTTAACATTCCAAACAAACATTAACTGAAAATAATTGCTATTAAGTGTGAAAATGATAGTTCTATGAAATAATTATACTAACAATGGAGGCTAAGGACGAGGAAACACCGATTAAAATGAAACTTTGTTGGTGATAATAGGTCGAAAACTATCAGTGGAATAGTACTGCTGTAAAAACAAAAACAAATCCAGTAAATTAGGTCAATTAGTTGTTATAAAAAGGTTTGAAACCGTCAAGGTTAAATAAAGATGTGACCTCTTGACCCCAAACTTGACCCTTGGGCCTACGATTTAAAATAAAAATCTTAAGGTAGGCCATTTTTCTTTCTTTCAAAAATCAAGATTACTATTAATTATTATCTCGTATTTTTAAATTCCGTACATGTTCATGTACGTCACTAGTTGCATAAATAGTTATTAAGTTATCTTTTTTGGTGTTTGCCGAAATTTATTTACAAATTACGGTGTGCTTTATGAATTCCATTACTTACTGTAGGTTTTTTTTCTTCAACTGCGACTGCTTCGTTCAATGTATGCTGTGTTCCAAAATAATTGTGATAACTTCAAGATGGCTCAACCGATCCACATAAATTGACAAGATTAAATTTTTAAAAAATATATTAAAAAATTATGAAATTATATACTTTTTTTACTCTAGAGCGTGGTGGTGAAAACCCTCGGACGTGGGTAGAATATTTTTCGATTTTGGAATATATTTTTCGACTCATAAAAAAAAAAAAAAAAAGAAGTATCAATAACATTCGCTTGTAAGATAGAAAAAATAATGATTTCACAACCATGACCACCCCAAAATATATATACCTGATACAAGTGCAGCGTTAGGCCAAATACTAATATTGACAGGGGTCTTGTTAAGCTCATTGCCCAGTTGGGGACAGGCAACCAGTGATGATTAAAACATACAAACATTGAACTGTTGTTTAACGTGACTCTCGTGACGTAAACATGTCACGGTCTGCCGACAGGGTTCGCTGATTCCTCGCGGGTCCAGTTTGTCAACCGAGAGCTCTATGGTAATTCGGCCATTGCCACTCTCTCTTAAATAGTTTTTATATGCTAATATCCTCCATCATAATTTAATACTCCTCCTTCATATTTAAATGAACGTTTTATATCCCCTTCGGCATTAGCATAAAAGGGACATTTATGCTTACAGGAATTACATATTCTTGTGTAATACTTTTAGGGAGAAAACACCCCTTAATGACCCGGAGACGCGTTGCCTAATGATAGTCGCGCCCGGACTTGGCACACGGTCCCTCGCCCTGCAATTTGTATCCTATTTTAGCATCGCGTTTCGTGACTCTGAAATATAAAATTTAATGAGATCGATCCGATTTCATTTCAGAGTCACGGATTTCTTTTCCTTATTTAATGGATCACTTATATTTGACAAATATCGAGGAGAAGAAAACCCTAATAAGCTCTAAATATATGGCATTATGTATTATATATTTATACAAGATTGAATCCCCTGGGCCTTTTACCTGTGCTACTAAAGTCTCCATTAGAACCTACCAAATAAAAACCTAATAAGTTATCCTTAGAAATGGAAGCACATTTTCTATTTTTGATTATTTGGTTCGGGTTTAGGTCAGATATCTTAGAAAGAAAAAATTTTTTTTTTCTTACATCAATAATATGGGACACATCGGTATCTCATGATAAAAAGTTATTTACTATAGTAAGATATTTCTTAAAGGCACTTTCTGGAGGTTAAATAACGAAAGTTGTATTTTTCGATAAATCAGAGGTTTTTTTTACGAATCATTTAATCTGCCTCCTTTTCTAGTATTGATCATCTACTTGCAGTAACCATTGAAGTCCTGCAATTTTTTGAGGTACTGATTGACTCCAATAAACTAAAAGATGTGGACAGCAATTTTGATACTAGAAAAAGTTATTAGGTATATTAGAATAGGTTCTTCATATCCAAACTCTAAATAATGATAATTTGTTATATGGTTTAAAAAATAATTAATATTTACTGTTTTTTTAAGTTTTTAAAAAATAGTTTTAAAAAATAATTAATATTTACTGTTTTTTTAAGTTTTAAGATAAATATCACATTTTGTGTTCTTCAAACTTTAATTATTTTTCGCTATATATCCATTTATTATTCATGATAAACATCAGCCACAACAAATCTGATTGAACCATACCAAAGAGTGCTTAATTTCCATTTAGATGATGTAGCTTGCAGCCCACAGAGTACATTTCATTGGAAATTCCATGATAAAGTTCCAACAATATCAAATTATTTAATACACTCCCCATATGTCTGCAAATTACTGCACATTGCATTTAATAAAAAGCTTTAAAACAATTTAGATTTTGAATACCTAGTTTGGTAAAATGAAATTTTCTAGTAACTAAATTCCTGTTCTTATATTTAATAAATTAATAAATCAATCCCTAACTTAACTTCGACTTCATTTGCGGGATTTCCATGTATACAAAATGTATAGGTTTCCCTAAAGTAGGAAATTTTCAATCCATGAGGAGTATGAGAAAATAATTCGTGAAAAACTTCCGATTTACAGAGAAATAAAACTTTGCATTCTCCATTATCTTTGTTAAGCAAATAACTGTTTTCTCACAGACAATTATGTCTACTTTATATTTCTTTTTTTTTCTTATATACATGAAATTCTATTGGTCAAAACAATGTATTTCAGATTATGCAGTAAAACGGAATATTACATGCAGGATATTCTATACAAATTTTCTCTAAATGTTGTTGATTGATTATGAATAAGCAGTATGACCTCCTTTATATACCACACACGAACTAAATCAGAATATTGCGAGGATATTATGCGGGGAACTATTGTAATGAGATATAATAAGGGGGCAGGAAGTGGTAAATGAATTCAGACCCCGTTACTCGTGGCGTGTGGGGTGGGGACATCTTATATGCATTAGACCCCAACCCAAGGGGTCCTTCACACACGGCAACTGCGCCCCTCAATCCTTCAACTCCTCCGTCTATATTTAATAACCTCTTTGATAAATTCAGTTCCTTGTCTGTTGGACTTAAGGCTTCAAAACAAGCCTCAATTTAAATAAATTGTTCTTTAATACGTATGTTCTTTAATAGGTAAAGACTATTTTCATATTGGTAATCTAATTCATAATATATAAACTGTATCCCGAAATTCATTTGCATTAACTTTGAATTATTACTTATAATAACTACTACTTAAATAATTAAATAATTCATTTACATTACCAGTTAAATTTCAAAATTTCCTCTTTAAAGAAAAAATTATCATATATATATATATATATATATATATATATATATATATACAATATATATATAGGATACGAATATCGCCAACATGAACAACCGTCACCATTAGTTTATCAATTTAAAATTATTAAATTAACCACTAACAGCTATTGTAAATATATTTCATAGACAGTATTTTCCATATTTTTATGAATACAGTATCATATTTGGTTTTATTAATATTTTAATGACTTTTAATTCAGGCATTTGTGTTGTCTAATATATATATATATATTAACCATAAACAACCGTCACCATTAGTTTATCAATTTAAAATTATTAAATTAACCACTAACAGCTATTGTAAATATATTTCATAGACAGTATTTTCCATATTTTTATGAATACAGTATCATATTTGGTTTTATTAATATTTTAATGACTTTTAATTCAGGCATTTGTGTTGTCTAATATATATATATATATACATGAAAAGAAGTTCATGCAAAAATGCATCCGTGACATTTTTTTTAAATCTGTCTAGTCCTTTGGAAAATGGAGTGGTTTTCTTACATAAATGTTTCTTACATTGATATGAATTGTGAGTTATTTTCCTCAATGTTATAAGTTCTTCTTGCGAATATTTTTATAAAAAATAAGATCTATGATATTTTTATGGACTAACTTAGTTCGAGATTTACGACAGAGAATATCGATGACAGGTAAACTCTGACAGGATGACAGGAGATGTTCTCTTTTAACTCTGATGACTAAGAAATTTTAGGAAAGTTTTATTAATTTAAATATTTTTTCCTTCAACTAATAATGGCATCACTAGTTTCTTTTACAATTAATTATTTATTTTTTAAATAATTTTATCTCTGAAGTTCAGTTGAATTTAAATGAATTTGAACTGCAGTTTGGATATATGGTTATGCGTTCTGTTTTTTCTTTTCGATATATGATGTAACACATAAAGAGGTCGTAACTTCTTTAAGATTCGTTTATAACAAAATAAATCAATATATTTACATCACGGACTTAAAAATGTTTTATCCTCAAATTATGCGCATCACGATATTTTATTCACAAGTTACCAGAAGTTGCCAGGTTTCCTATTAACTTTTGAATAATTCATCTGCATAGAACTTCTTGAAAAGTTTCTAATCAATATTAAAAATTCATGAACCGGGATGGCTAATTGTGTTTAACATTTTGTTATTAAATACTGAATAATGTGATAAGTTGTTCACAAATATCTAAACATTAGAATCTTGTTGGCAATTTGGAATGTTTGCAATTTGCTTATCATCTTCAAGCAAACAAAAAAATATTTTATTTAAAAAAATAATAGATTGGCAAATACGGGTCGAAATATCTGTATTTATTGACATTTACGTCAATACATAAATATTGACTGAAATGCTATTATAACAATATTTCAAATTCAAATATTCGTAAGAGCTGACCCCCCCCCCCTACTCTCTAAGGACTTAGATCCATCTTTTCCCTTCAGGAGTGGAGGATCGTAGCATGAAATATTTCCTCACTTTTTTATCTTGACAGTTCATTTTAGCAGGAAATGGCAACAAAGATTGAGGCAGATTATTTTAAGTAGATAAAGTTTTTTGTAGTTTAAATTCTTTAAAACGTTCTAAACTGTGTGCATTATATATAGTGAGATAAATCACCAAAGTACTTACTTATTATAAGATAATATGTTGAGGATTTTTTATGAAGTGGTGCGCATTAGTTTCTCGCCACCCAATACCGAGAATAATCAAAGTTACCATCTCCAAAAATTAGAAATCCTAATTAATTTGACATAGGTACATAAAACAAAAAAAATATTGAATAGTTACTTATATATTTACTAAAACTTTAAAATAAGAGCTAAACGATTCGTTTTTATCTAGTCATCAGAGGGTTGCGAAGAGTTTCGTTAAAAAATAAACCTTAGTTTAAAAAATCAAGTTTGTTTGTTTTAACATCAAATGCCACAAAGTCTAACAGGGCAATGCTACAGTGGGAGTCCTAAATTTTGCCTATACAGGTATAATTAGGATATGGATCTTTTAACGAGTACCTGACATCGTACTCGGACCTTCATTTTACGTCATAGTTCTTTCTTCTTCTTATATATATATATATATATATATATATATATATATATATATATATATATATATATATATATATATATATATATTAAGAATTATTTTTTAACAAAACTTTCAAAATAAATTTTTATATATTGTTAGAATAGGTCAATCGTAGTTTTATGTCGTCACAAAATTCAAAATGATGAATCTTTTTGAATTATCAGTGTAATGATGGTCTTCGTAAAGGCATAGTGTATTTCATTTTCCTATTTTTCTCAGTTCTGGGTTTCACATTTGAAGAGTGCTTGGAGATAGTTGGTATCAAGTACATAAATTTTTTAATTGGCAAATTATAGTTGATGATAGACTTTCTTGGTTATTGACTTTCTGTAAACGCAAAAGGAAAAAAGGAACTTATATAATTATATATACACACACACACACACACACACACACACACACACACACACACACATATATATATATATATATATATATATATATATATATATATATATATATGTGTGTGTGTGTGTATATATACTGTTCAAAATAATTGAATAATTATAATTAGATTCGCTAACTTTTAAAATCAACGGACCCCTCCTTTATAAGACTTGCTTTCCTCTACCGACTATGCCCATAGAATATTCGCAACATGGCACAGAATACAAACCAAACCCTCGACCTCTGCAATTTCTTCTAGAGGAAGTAAGCCCCCACGAGGTATATAATGCCTGTAAATTATACATGCGGCTCATGTTTTGCGGCATAACTTCAGCTCCGAGTTTTCCGAAAGTTATTAGGCCGGGGTAACGCTGAGATAAATAAGTAGTGTATTCCTGTCGCCTTCCCTCGGCCGCTGCTCTGTGTTCCCCCGTTTTCATCTTGTTTTTATCCTCTTTTTTTTTTTCCAACCACCGCAATACCCCATTTTCTGCCCCGTAAGGCAACCATATACGTTCCGACAATTTTCTGATTCTAATTGGTTTTGCGACATACCGCCTTGCCCTAATATCCTTTTTCTCTCGACACTTATTTATTTATATATTCATAAGGGAGCAAACGCGACTTTTTACACACCTCTGGGTAACATTGTATCTTAGCAGCTTATTTGTAGATTTTTTTTTTAGGAACTAAATGAGTAACATTTAAAACAGTAATTAGGTTTTAGGATCCGTACATTATCAAGAAAAGGGTTATAGTAGAAGTTGAAAACAAATTTTAATTTATTTAAAGATTTACAGAATTAATGCTTTGAACATGCTTCCAGATATCATCCTTCCAATCAATGAATAAATTAACATGAACTTTTTTTTTCTTTTTTTTACAATAATAATGAGTATTTAACGATTTTTTATGAGGATAATAAGAAGAAATCCTACAAATTATTTCCTTTCATTCATTTTCTTTCTCCTAGTTAATTAACATTTTTATAAATTTCAAAGGTAAACTCATCAAAGATACCATCTATTTTATTATTTTAAAATTTACATTAACCAACAAAACTAGGAGCATTGAGCACCGGCCATATTTTCATCATCAGGGAAGCGAAAGGTTTTTATTATTAAAGCATAACTTGCCTGAATAATATATATGCTTAATGTAAAAAAAAACAAAAAACACTATATTGAGAGAAGTGAAGTCACTTTCCAAAATTAGACAAAATGAAATGGTTAAATAAAAAGGATTTCAATTAATATTCTAATATTCTGAAATACCGTTCAGCCTTCGTTGTAACCTTGCGCTTTGTAAAATGAATTAAATTATTTTTTATTCCACCTCTACCCCAAATAATCAATGGCATCAACATAATAGTAATTATTAAATATTTATTGCATATATATATTTTTTTTATTCACCTCTTCGCTAATCATTTTGTGTCTGTTCTGCTTTGCCAACTGATTGAGCTATGCCATACAATTATTTCGATAATTTCTACCTTTTTGCCATATTCCTGCCTATCAGTATTGCACTCCTCTTCTACGAAGTTTTCCGAGCCCTCCCTGCAGCACTCCGAAGCGAGAAGACCGGACCGGAGGCGTAGCTCGCACGCAGCCCAACAGAGCGAGGATACAGCTAATGGCCTAGGCTGACCGCTCGATTTATTTCGCCGGCCACTTCGCCTGATTGCGGCTCTGCTCTCCTTCCACCTCATCTTCGTCTTCCTTCTTCCGTTTTCTCTTTCCACTGGCTTCCAGTTTACTTTCAAGGGGAATACTTGTCCTTTCATGTTCAGGATTTTCGACTTGAATAAACCACCAATAAAGACTGAACAGGTAATAAAAAAAAAAAAAAAAACATTATAATAATATCTATCTCTCATGCTTTTACTAATAAAATGATTCCGAAAAAGAAATGAAAAAAACGAGGGTAAGTGAGTTTCAACTCATTAAGACTGTCCATAATCATCTGTAAAGGTCTGATGATTGAACGGGTAAGATTATACTGAAGTTTGGACTTCATTTCATCTTCTCTTCTGATCGAAATGATCCTTCTTTTAATCATTAAACCATTTCAAATACAATATTCACAATTATTAAAATATTCTATAACATGTACAAGTGAATATATATTACATGTACTCTGTCACTTATTTTAAAAAAAAATGATTATGTCAGATGCCTTTGTTTTTCAATTTTATATTTTACTATAACTGAATTGTTCTATAGTTATGCTAGAGATCATGAAAGACCTTTTTCATACTCCTCCAATACTTTCATTCTTTTTAGCTCTAATGTTTACACGTGTAGGTCGAACCTTAAGACTACATGTGGTCATCTCTCGATAAATCCTTTTGGTTTAACTTTACGAATTATTTAAAATGTTATCAACAAAATATCTTACCAAAAACAAGCAATAAAAAAAATAAATAACGAAATTTATATAGTAAAATTAAAGAGAGGAAGGAACGGGGAATAAACTTAAGATCTGGTTAAATAAAACTGATAAATAAAAACTCACTGAATAATTTTATTCCGATCTGTAATTATGTAGGAGCCTTGTTGTATGGATTAAATAAACATTTGTACTGTAATAAACTTTTTTTCCTAACCGTATTTTGGTTTGGTTTGCGTTAGGGAGTAGCTGATGGAGAATGTTTACTTAGCCTTCCAATCCAACTTCACCATCTGCCGCTGACTAACTAAATAAGAGACTTCTAAATCCAATTGGGAGCCCTTACGGCTTCCCCGCCTGGGGTTCGGATTTCCGTCTTTGTTTTGTCTGTGTCGAATAATAGCTGAATCGAGCGAGGTAACACAGCGTGAGTAATTTATCGATTAGGATGGAGTCGTTCAGGAATTGACGTCGCTGAGAGATGAGAATCAATTATCTAATTTTTGATTTTGAATCAGAAATTAAATTTTGCTTTATACTTCAGAAAATAGTTTATAATTCGCATTTATTAATCTATTACAAAAACGGAAGAGATAGCCTTCACTTCACTCCTTATTTCATAAGCTTTCTGGACTGATTCTTCTACAAGGTGTTCCTCAAGAATTTACATGATTTTCCAAGACACATTCCACAACTAATTCAAAGCTCTGCCAGATTCGAAATGACAAGGGTGTCCGCAGGATTTTGTCTAAGGGGTGCGGGATGGTAACATTGTCGTCTAGTATATAGTATCGTATGCAGGATGGTTGCAGTCTTATGATTGGGGTGGGGAGGGAGTTATTTTCACTATGAAAAGCTCAATTAATAGCTGAAATAAACTTTATTGATATTTGAAAATTAAAATATGTTTTTATACAATAATTAATAAGTAAATGTAATAAATGAATAAGGAAATTTAATGTGTATTTTTTGTTTCTAATATTTTCTAGGAGGGGCTGCTGCCTTCCCATGCTCCCCTCTGCTGACGCTCATACGCCATAGTGACAAAGATCCATATAAGCTTCCGAAAATGGCTCCAAAAATCACTTTTGTTTACAATTAAAACAACAATCGGCCACTTTCCGGTTGGGATCTTTCCTAATTATGATAAGAGGTCTGTTAAAAACAGTAGTTATAATATATAGTTGTACTTTCTGACTACGGCATCAGAGGCAATAAGGTAGCGGATGGTTTGGCGAGAAACATCGCATGCCATAATCATTGAGACCATCCTATCTTAACAATTTGACGCATCTAATACGCCGCGAGAATTTCTTAATTTAATTTAACTTCTTAATTTTTTTTTCATGGATGATGATAGTCACGTCATTGTTAGGCATATATATATATATATATATATATATATATATATTTTAAATTGGTAAATGAGACTTTGTTGTTTCAATTTATTTTATAATTGTTGCTTAAGCAAACTTCAACGACCCGGGTAGAATTAAAAGAAAAGCCGTTAATATCTTCAATGAGATCGGGTCCGGACAAAAGTTAAGATAGAATTAAAGTTCTGTGCGATACCTAAACTTTCACTCAAGCTCCGGTATTTCCCTTAAAAGCCATTTAAATGCAGATTCGATGTAGAAAAATAATTCCTTTTGTGCACCTCCGTACCCCCTTTTTTCCCTTTTTCTCTTTTTCACCTTCGTATTTTCCTCGATATTTATTTCGGAAGAAAGTCCGGGACGCTGGAAGAATGGTTAAGTGGATCAGATAGCCGGAACAAGAGTAAATCCCGGATAAAATAGGAGCTTCAAGTTGTGGGGTGGTGTGAAACATTAGATGCAGTTATCTTTTATTCAAGGATAAGAAGTCCCATTAAGCGGATGCTAAAAATCCTGAGGCCCTCTCAGCCCAACCTCCATGTAAATGAGATTTATATCAGAAAAAGACGCGGGGTCTAATGCGAAAAGTTAGGGGGTTGCAACTTGTTGCCAACTTCCTAATGATTGCTAAGATGTCGCGTCGCTCCTGTCTCTCACAGGACCAACTTTTACCTTTAGTCTAACCTTTGATATTATTCCACTTTGTACCCATGAGAAAAAAATCTGGCGCCTGCGCGCAACACACAACTTTCACTTACCAACTTACTTAAATTAGAAATTGATATGTTTTGTTAATTACCACTTCTCAAAGACACATTTTTCTACATTCATTTCTTATTTTTGTTTTTATTTGCTCTGTAAAAAACACTATTTTTTTTATTATTAAATAGAAGTTTTTACTTGTGGTAATTCGGCAATGCAAGCATAATACTCCAAGTCGTCTGATTTTATAATTCTCTATGTAGTTGTTGAAAATTTCATTTACCATGAAACAAATCATTTCCATTAAATGAACAGATAAGCTTTAATTATGAACAATGGTCTGTCATTAAAGGCGTACTCCGCATGCGTGGGCTCAACGTGTTTTATGAGTTGATTGAATATTTTTCTTTTTTTCTCCTCTATATGTTTACTTGATTTTTATCATATCTCATATTTAGCCATTGCTTATTTTTAGGCGAAACGAAAGACAGATAATTTCTCCATACAAACAAATACAAAGGTACTTTACAGGAAAACAAAAAAGGCCCCTTCCCCATTTAACCCCCTCAGAACATTTTAATAATAATAAAGCTTACCTGATATTAAAGAACACATAATTTTCATTAAACACGACGAATTTGATGAAAATCGTTAAAGCCGTTTTTGAGATAATCGAAAGAAAAGGTAAAAAAGTTATGAAGTAAAGTCCCCCCTCCGGTTGATCATTTTTTGATAAAATTTTTACAGTCATATCTCGGGCATATACATACATCAAATACCCAGTTTGATCAAATTCTTTAATGCCATTTTTGAGTAAAAAAAAAAAAAACACGTGAACATGATACAAAATTTATTAAGTAAAGTCCCCCCTCCGGTTCATCAATTTTGATGAAATTTTTATAGTCATATCTCGGGCATATAAATAGATACACACAGACCATTTCGCGGGACTTGGTTATTTAGACTCAGGGGATCCCAAAACGTGTATTTCCGTTCAAAACCGGAAGTCGAAATTTTTTACGATCGCAATACTTCCCCTTACTATATATTTCATGTATAGGTAAGTGAAAGTAAAAAAAGAACAAGAAATTTAAAGCAGGTAGCATTAAAAAAAATTTATATAGACGTCAAGAGCTGCTTCATCAATATCTAAACCATGATTATATCCAATAATACAATCCTTACTTAAATACTTAATGCTACTTATTCATTCACGCATAAATTCATCTAACAAGATCTTAATGTTCCACAAGCCGCTAAGAAGGGCCAATCCAGATGTAGGTATATATATCCGTATATAAACATATAAAAAAAGCTTCGGAATCTCCTTTTTTAGAACTTTTTTTTCTATCGATATTTAGTTCTCAAAAAATCTATTCATGTCCAATACTCTGTTCTTGCATGTACCAGATTTACTTATACTTCTACGTTATAAAGTTGGAAACAAAATGAACTAAAGGTCGTGGGTTCCCGTCCCGCGGTGGCCCTATGATATTTTTAAGGGAGTAAAATATCCTTCTCTATGCCGTCCCTCGGATAGGAGGCAAAATGGAGGTCCCGAGCCTGTGGGATGTCAGGTACTCGTTTATTAGTTAACATTCCTATCCTAATTATACCTGGATAGGCAAAAAATTAGCACTCCCACTGTAGGATCGTCCGATTAGCCTTAGTATAAAGGGACATTAAACAAACAAATCGAAATAAATATAATAATAAAAAATAGTTATGTCATCAATGTTTTAATAGCTAAACTGATCAATTTACTAATCAATATCACGTTAGGGGAGATATGAGATCATAATGAAGTCCGCTTTTAAATGCAGGAAATTTTCTCCAGACCTCCCAGAATGCGAATTTCACATCGAGGACTAACATTCCCAAGTTCCGTACACATGACAAAGGCACTCAAAAACTCACATACTAGATCATACGTTTACACGAACATCTGATCACCTTTTTTACACACCCTAGGACGGCATTAAAAAAAAAAAAAAAAAAATAGAGGAAAAGGCACTGGCAGATAGATCTTTTTTATTCGGAAATCAGGGTAACTGAATCAAGCCATGCTGTGTTTCCATCCTTAGCCTATCATGTTTATGATTAGCTTGTAAGTATAATAATTTCTGATATTCAAAATTTCTTGATGGGCAAGAAAAATAAAATCTAAAATAAACAATAATTTAATAACGGAGGAAAATTCTACGAATAAGATTATGTTGATATCCTAGATAAGCCTTTTAGAGGAACTTGGACAGCTGATGAGAGAGCACTATCTTATTATCTGCTGACTTAGTAAAATTAATAGAAGCTACGTGAGTGCTGATAGTGTATGAGGGTCCCTTAGTATATCTAGCCGGGAATGCATAATACATAACACACTCCCTTTCCGTTTATAGTCTCGTATAGAGTTAGCTGTACTAGAATTGCAAATTGGGCTAGATTATTATATTAAAAAAATTGCTAAGTAAACCAACAAGTTTAGTTGCATGATAACTTTCCCGTCATAGATTTATTTTACGAGAATTTTCAGCACTTAGTAAAAACAAAAAATATATAAATATAAAAGGTGGCATCCGCGATATTTTTTTTTTTTTTTTTCTCAGCTTCATTTTCACGAGATGGTGATTCTCCTCTCAACTAGCTAGGGGTAGTTGTAGTCTAGTCTTTTCGCACATCTGCAGGAGATTTTATGCAATCCTTCCTAGGATAGAGAATATCTTACGCTAGGGTAAGGTTTTCTGCTGTATTATTTTTTCTTAAGGTTTGTTTTGTATTGTTTGCCCGCTGAGGTTTGTTGGAGCTTAATGGCGTAAACCGAACTGATCATCAACGCCAAGAGGACTTTTTTTATTGTTTTTTTTTTTTTTTTTCGTGTTTTATTTGTTTGTTTGTTTAACGTCTATTTTTGTGCTGCTAAGGCTAATCGGACGATGCTACAGAAGGAGTCCTAAATTTTGCCTATCGAGGTATAATTAGGATAGGGATCTTTAACGAGTACCTGACATCGTACAGGCTCGGGACCTCCATTTTACGTCCTAACCGAGGGACGGCATAGGTAAGGATTTTTTACTCCCTTTAAAAATCCTAGGGCCACCATAGGGCGCGAACTCGCGACCTTTAGTATTGTAGGTTGCATGCTAACCACCATACCACAGGTGACCCCCTCGTGTTTTATTTTAATATTTTTATTACAATTTTATTATGAATATTGTTATTTTAATCACTGTTACTTTTTTCACTATTGATCTGATAAATCGAATTTCTGATGGTAGGCTTTTATCTAAACCGGCAAATATGAAATTCAGACGGTAGATACTGTTTTAAATCTTATAGCTACTAATTTTAATCTTCTTCTTACATGAATAAATAAACAGTTACATACATAAATGAATTACTATTTCCGGAGAAATAAGGTCTCTGAAAAATAATAATGAGATCTTTTCATAAATCAAGAAATCAGGTTTCAAGGTGTTAAAAAAATATCATCCTTTAATAAAACGAGAAGAAAGAGAAATATTTCCAAAAGCTGTCAATAAACGATTTAACCATTTATAAGGAAGATATTAGGCCCCCAGTTGTCTACATCACCATCTGTCAAGCCACTGATAAAAAATGTTGT
Organism: Aelia acuminata; assembly: GCA_911387785.2. Lineage (NCBI taxonomy): Eukaryota > Metazoa > Arthropoda > Insecta > Hemiptera > Pentatomidae > Aelia > Aelia acuminata. The sequence continues at coordinate 66,241,412 of OU426983.1, read as the reverse complement.
ATTATTGGAATATTACCTTCCATTGGAAGGACAATAAGAGTTTATATGATTAAATTAATACTTATTTCGTATAATAGGCCGTAGAGACTGCAAAAAAAAGTAAATATAAAAACCATAAATTAGACATTCCTAATTCCACTAAACACATTATAAATATTATTTTCTAAAATTTTTGTTTTTTTGCATTCAAAAGAGCACTAAATTTTTAATAGGACTAGGTCTAGTTTGTAAAAAAAAAGTTATTTATTAAATGCATAACGTGCGTTACGCAATTTTGGCTGACAAAAAAATTGAGGACAAATTTTCTCAGAATCATAACTCGTGGGATCAACATATGCTTTTTATTATTTGAACTACTGAGTTTTTACTATGCAATATTCTTAAGAAATAAAAACAACTGTTAACATTATCTTTAAAACATACAAGTTAGTGGACAGAAAGGTGTAGAGCGTCATAACATTGGCATATGTAGGTTTTACCGGGCTGGGATACTCAACACATTTTTTAATATATTTTATTGAACCCCTATTAAGTACTATAAATTATTTGATCAACAAGAATTTTAAATATTTACCTATTGAAGTCCTGCGATTTGTGCTATTTTCAACAAATATTACATCGGTTCAATTGATGAGTGATAACTATATAACTTACTTTTAATATTAGTATCGATTTACGTACTTTTAATATTAGTATCGATAAAAATGTTCTCTCAGGTCTAGTATTTAATATTAAGCAAGGGGAACAAACTCGTCCCCTTATTTACTCCTAGGGCGGGTGAATATTAAGGTGTGTGGGGGGGGGGGGTAACGCTTTCAATGGACACCCTAAAAAATTAACCCCATCATAGCTCGGTTGGCAGGGTCCCCATGTTTTTACCCCGACCAAAAAACCATACGTCCGCCTGGGAATAATACCGGAGTCCTGGTTTTTATAGTGATTTATGATAATGGGTGAAGGCTCTATCTCTCTCTCACTCGGATCTGCTGAAATACCTTCTTTTGATCCACAATACCATTCCAGATCATTCATTTATTCCCGCGAAAAAAAAATTATTTATGTAAAACTTTATAATTGCACAGTACATATAACCAATATTGGATTTTCCAAAGTGCAATTTAAACTACCTTAAATATGATGATTATCTAATTATATTTAAAATTTCTTTGTTGAGGAGGATACAGCTTATGTCTTTTTTTTTTTTTTTTTATGTTGCATAACTTAAAAGTTATGCAAGCTTTTAATGTAATTGTAATTTTTTTTTGGTGAAACAAGTAATAGTATTTATAGGTCCATTCATTTATAGGTTCAATTTTATTCAATGGAATAAGATCTCATATTTTGTCGAAAATGATTGGTTTTGACACGAAGTAACATCACAGGGAAATAATCATTAGTTCCGATAAAAGGGAACTATTAATTTAATAGTTAAGTGAGAGATTATACTCATCGATTGATAATCAGCCAAAAATTACAATTTAGCATATCTAATGTTTAATAGATATTATAGTTTTAATATTTTAAAGTGTTATCGAGAATCGTGATGTGGTTTTCCAGGATTTCAGTAACCGCCCGGAGGCTTGGTACAAGGGTAAGACATATAGGTCCTCGGGGCCTGCTGACTCTGGGATGCCATAATCCTTGGACCTAGACCAGTTTTTCACTGTCCTTGGAACCCGAGAGAGCTGACGCCATCGGCGGGAAGGACACTGCCAAATTGGCCGCAATGGGATTGGTTATGGAGCAATAGGCAGTCTGCCGCTGCACCATTGCGAACATGGCTTGCAGCAACGTGAGGTTTGGGCTACCCCCTCCAGGCTGCATGTACTCCCGCAAGCAACACAAATGTCAGTAAGAAGATCAACGTGACCAAAGGTCTCATTAGGCCTAATGCGCCAAACGAAAACAAATAAATAAAAAAATATTTTAAAGTTTTAAACTTAAAAAATTGCCGACAAATTAACAAAAACGCAGTAGGTATTATTTTTTTTATATTTTGATAAGTATTAATAAATTTAGCATATTTAATTTGATAAATAGGAAGACGATGAGTATCACGGGAATTTATTGCAGGCAATTAAAGTACATAATACATATTAGTTTCAAACAGCAACTAAAATGAACTAAGTAATATTCGTTAAACTAATTTTCGTTTTACCTTTATTGTCATTCTTGCATTTATGGCTTATCATATAATGTTTCCTAATATACTTAATATTTTCATTTCTTCTGTTTTTAAATTTGTTATTAAATTCTAAGTGTAAGTTTTAATCATAAATTTGAAAAATAAAAATAAATAAAAAACGCTGTATTCATAAAGCATAAGATTTAGTTTTCCCAAAAATCTTTCATCCCAAAAGTTTTCATAAAGAAACCTTCATTTAAATTAAACGTAAGGATAGAATGAATAAGTTAGTCAATAACCTTATTATTTTCTCAAGAGATTCATTTTAAAAATCAAGGTTATTACCTAGGATAGATAAGTTAGCAAAGATGTACGCCAAAGCATGTTAAGTATCATTATTAAGCATGTAAATTAAGGATTCTGAGGATGAGGTTGTATCTCGAAAGGACCTCAGGAGAAGTAGAAGATCCAACTTAAGTAAAAAGTAGCCCAACTGGCCCCTGTCACCCAACATGTCAGCTTCCATTAAAATTCATACACCAACCTCATTCGTATCCTCAACATTTGGTGGAAATAGACACCCAGGAAAGCTCTACTGTTCCGCTGATACGATTACAGCTTGCAGAGAATAAAGTTTGGAATTGTCTTTGCACGGAGGAGCTACAATCGGCTTTGAGACTGCCTCGGAGTGGGCCAAGTTGAATAGGCCCTGTAAGAGGTCGCTGTAATTCAAGCCGGTTTGAGAGAGAGATATTTGAATAATTAATCCTCGCTGCTATTGAGGAGGCCCCGGAGGGTGGAGTATTGAGCATGGAGTATTGCCCCCGACCTTGTATGGTTCTGCATATTTTATCTTTTGTTCCAGAAACGCGATATGATGTCTTCTCTCTGGAAGGATCTCCTACGAGCCGTTCCTTCTTATTAAATGCGAGGGGGGGTTCAACAAAAGGGTTGTTCTTAACATGGACTATTCTACGTGTTACAGTTGCAAACGGCTCAAGTCGTAACATGCCTCGCCTTCTTACTGTTGAACATCAATTCGTAACATAGATGGAATGTATCGAAACGGAATATTCCTTATCTTGCTACGTTTCTGGCTGTTTAATTTTGTAACTAGCGGAGTGGAGGGTCCAATCAAAGTTGCTTCCAATTTTGATATATCAAATATTTGTATGTAATATATTTCTATCGATTCCAGATGGAAACCTTTGTTAGAGGTGATTTATACAGTGAATTTATACAAAGCTAAATGAATTCAATATACTTTTTAAGAGATTTTCTTAGAAAGTGACAATGTCAACATTACATGCAATTCATTCAGTTTAATATAATGTGGTGTGCAATAAATAATATTTTTTTTTTTTTATTAAAAAAAAAGAATATAGTTTGTTCCTGCCTGTTCGGGTGTAAAAGTTCATCCTCTCTTAAACGATCGTGTGGAACAAACCCTCCATTTCATTTTATTAATTTACTTTATTTGCAATAGATATTCATATTTCACCTCAACATAAGTATTGAAATCTTCATACGAGACTAAAAAATACAAGTGACTACTCGGCGTTACAAATATAAATAATAAAAAAAATCAATGGCAAAAGGCTTATTTACGTGCCAATATTTGAACTGAATGGAATCTAGTTTTGGAGCTCTGCCAAACCGTCAAATTCTTCTCGCATTTAACCTCTACCATCAAAATCCTTCGTAAAATGCTGTATGCTCATTATTTTTTCACAAATAATAAAATCATAAAATAAAAAATATTGGCTTCTGAGCGCGCTAGTTTCCTTCCAAATCCCTCATGGTACCTTGATGCGCTTGAAATTTAATTTATTTCAAAGAAATATGAGTAACACTAATGAACAGTTTCTCTATAAACATCTTATACCATACATTTCATTTGGTGATTATGTACACTTGTTATGGTTATGGCATATAGAGCTGTAAAAGTTTATAAAGGTGCTGTGATATGAGTAATTTTTTAAAATTTCTTTATGCTGATTCTTTTCCTTTTTTTTTTTCAATTTTTTTGTTAATATATGAAAATAAAATGCAGATTAAAAAGAGATATCATGTTTTAAGATGAGTTTTTATTTTCGGCAGTTTGGCCGAATATTGGCCGTATGTTTCGCAGAAGGTTTGAATGTGAGTGGCGATTACAAGGGATCGGCGTAGATAAATTTCAATAGAGGCAGCGAGAGGAAGAAAATTAAAGGGGACCGCAAAGCCATTGGTAGGATTTGGTTCATCAGTTAGGGACCCTACGCTGTTTCCAAGCCATTTCCCGACCCTGCTAATACAGATTTAGCCCTCCTCTGTCTATTAGCAAAGCTATGTTTGTATAAGGGGAAAACAGGCATGTCTCCACTCAAACCTGTGTGTATCTTTGTCATAATTTAATAATTACATACGATATAAAGAATTTTGAAAAAAAAAAAAATGTACATATAAAATTGGAGTGGAGTGCGCACTTTTAATGTTCTGCCTAATCGTAAATTAAAAATAGCTTTGATAAACCTTTAATAGTAGATTTGAGTATTAGATATGATTATCATACAGAGGAAATAATATAAATTTCAAAAAAATGGGAAATCATAAGGGCCTATGAAAAATAAGTAAAGTTCAGGAAATAAATATGCAATGAATTTAACTGGTATTTAAAAACTAGTCGAGTTGAAAAGAAATATTTAGTTTTTTATTTAGAATCTTATTCTCAATCTCACTTATTCTACTTTTAACTTCCAACGTTTCTGCACCAAAACCATTTTGACTTGCATTATTGTATACACATTATTATTACATATTTTTTAATATAGTCGGTATAAAAACATTGTGAACTAAATATATATATTTTTAAATTACCTACTGTAATTTGCTACTTTATATTTGAATAATATAGAAGACAAACTGAAATATATTGTACTTCAAAGGCGATACAGTTAAATACAGCTCAATTTCATAAAATTCAACTTTAACTCCAGTTTTCTCAATATTGGAGTTAGGCGCCTAGTTCAGTTTGGCGTTACCCTAACCAATTGTTGTTGAAGAGGTCATTTTAGCTTTTTTATATGAAAAAGTTTTTATGAACTCTGGTGGATACTCGTAAACCTATTGTTAATCGTTTATTTAATGTTTAAAATGTCTAATTGAATTTTAATTTTTTTTTAGCCGAAACGTTGGACTTTATAAATATAATATTTGAGGTCGGTGATAAGGATCTAATATTAGACATATATTTATAGAACGTAACATGTTGGCCTCAAATGAGGAATATTTTAGTTAAAAGATTAAGGTTGAACAGAAAAAAAGAAATTAACTAAAAGTAATAGTAAATAGTAAGTGGGTTGATGAGTTGAAAACTTATTGTTCTTGTTATCATGCATTTTTTCATACATTATTAAAATTTTAATACGAAAATCATTAGTACGTTGGGTTTTTGAATAAAATAAATACTTATGCTTAAATGTTTTATAAATTATCGAATATCTCTTATATTTAATAAATCGTTTTCTTATTGAACTGATTGCGGGACTTTTCTGTATTTTATTCTTTCTTCTAATTCAAGGCACCAGAAATAATTCTTATCTATGAGAATATAAAGAGAAGAAAAGGAGCTGGGGGTAAGAGTCGTGTCAACCGCTTTAACACTGAAAGGAGATTCAAGCCGAATAATTTATAGAAAGAAAAAAAAAAAAAAGGAAGAACTCTTTTATCTTCAATTAGAAGAATCGATCCAAAAAGCCATCTTCTCTAATTCTCTCCACGGCCAATGAAAAGGAATGTTCATTACAAGAACGGCGGCCATTAAACCGTAGCCACAAAGTGCGCCAATTATAGCTTTCGCTCCATCGTCGGCTCAATACTTGCTATAGGAGAAAGGGCTTCATTTTTTTTTAATCGAGTGCAAGACTTGTTAGCAGATATAAAAGCCTAAAATTGCAATATTCTAAGTAAAAAATATCTTATAAAATTAAGGAATGATTGCTAAAATAAAAGTATATCCCTGTCTTTTCCAGCTCAAATCTCTTTTCAACAGCCTAATCGATTGAGGAAATTATTTGGTATGTTTCCAATTTTTTCCTTATCTCTTCTATACAACTGCATATTACACTAAATTTCCGATTATTACAGGTAATGCTAGTAAACTGAATTTAAATTTTGTTTTATGTGCATCCATTTCTCTTATTTCAAGCGCTACTAAAATAATAAATAAAAACTACGTATTTTTTGTACCATTCGGAATATACATTTAATTTATCTGAATTATTTCCAATATATATTTGGTTTCTTAGACTCCTGGGATATGGTAATTGTACTATAGGTTTAGTTTCATCAACTGTAATGAAGCAATCACCAGGACAATTTCCATTTAAATCTATTTATTGTTACAATGACGATGTTTCGGCCATACCGCCATTTTCCAGTCTCTATCTGACGAATAATTTAATTTATCCAGCATTACAAAATTAAGCATATATAAAATATAAAATTAAAAGCATTATTAAAATCAATTTTTAACCATTCATTGGTGTCGTCATCTATCTGAATTAATTTTTCTTAGGGTGGAAAATCCCACACGGTCTATTCGGGTCGCATCAAAAACAAAGCTATTAGTTACGAGGGAAAATTATCAGATCAAGATATTATATATAAACAAATCTAGTAGCCATTGAACATAATATCAAAATTTTTGTATTTAACATCTCCCTGGGTACAAATTACTATAAAAAATCCAAATAAACAATACGTTTTCTAGTAAACAAGCTAACAAAAGCAATATTTCGGTTGAATATAAAGTAGACGAGGAAATCACTGTTGTTTTGAGGTCTTCTATTGATAAGAGAAGTACGTCATGCTAGAAGTCTTCGAACAAGGGAAAGATTTGTGTTCAAATGACCTGGAAAAGGAAAACACCAAAGAGATATCGATTTTAGGAAAATAGGATTAGCTAAGTTCAACTTCGTGAAGCAACAAGGAACAATAGAGCACTTTGAAAATAAGATAATTTTTAAGATACAATTTATAGTATACAATAGTATCTAACAGTGTATGTGAGATGTTTTCATGAACATATGCGATTACCTCGAGATTCTAGAACCCATAAAGGTCTGGCCACACATATCCGCACCGGATCCGCACCGCAGCAATAATATAAGTTATGTTCAGAATATTTTTAATTTAACTTACATATTACCTTTATTTATGCCTAAAGTTCAGGCATTAAAAGTTAAATTAAAAATAATAACCTATATTATTGCTGCGGAGCGGATCCGGTGCGGACATGTGTGGCCATTCCTTAATGCGGTGTATTTGGTGAGGTGAAATTTTTATATGGTTTTAGGCTAGGAGCACACAGAGACAAAGGCGACGCAGATTACTTAGATAGGAACCGATTAGGAGGCAGAGCAGGGCAGCACAGTTTCCTACCTGCCACACGTATTATAAAAACTGTAATGTGCGTCTTACCTAATTATTAAGTGTAATTTTAATAAACTAAAATGTTTTTAAATGTGCCAACGAAAATCAAAAATTTACATTCTTGAAGTTGATGTTTCAACTCGCACAATACTTTCTTTTCACTAGGTAGCATTAATGTATACAGTTTTGTACTTTATAAAAGCATCCCATAAAGGTGTAGGTCGTAGGTGGGAGGAGCGGTGAAACAAGGTTTTAATTAGAAAAAGAATATTTTTAATTACGTGGAGGATGGGGTAGCGCCATTGGCTTTTCTCAACCCAAGTTCCGGCTTTCTAATCTCGGTCTCATTTCCGTTTCCGGTCGACGGGGGAGGGGGTCGGGGGTGTGTTTTTTCGAGCGCCCACTAATCAGCACTAAACGGCCACTTATAAACACCCGCCCTTAAATTGCAGGTGACGTCACTAACTGCCCCTCCCTCCACCCCTCGGACCTCTTTTGCATAAAACCCCCTAGAGTCCTTCTTGTATAGTCTCTCGTCCTGGATCCTCTTTCTTCCTTATTTTTTTCTTTTTGTATCTTTTTTTTATATTCTATTTGAATTGCAAATTGTTTTAGTCACGGAAAGAAAAACTGCATTCTGCTAACTTAGCCTGGTGCAAATAGATCACCGAGCTTTTTTTAGAAACCTATTTAGATCAGAGATTTCCAGACTTGATAAGAAACCATTCCAATTATCAGATAACGGGGAGAAACACTAATACAACATCTGACGGTATTAATATTAAATTATTTAAAAAAAAACTATTCAAGGATATGTAATTTACTTACGAGAGTCTACCACACATTAACAATCGAAAGTACCTCTTTAATTTATGTAGTTTATGGATATCTCAGCACCGTTTTAGTCGCATTGTAAGAGTCTTGTCATGCGTCGATGGTCAAGTGTTTGCATGTAGATGAGCATTGTCAGTTGCGTTATTAACCTTATTACGTGGGTTCAAGCAGTGGTAAAAGACTAAACAATATCGTCTTGGAAAGTTGCCAAAACAGAAAAACAAAACAAAAGGTTCACAGGATTGATCCGAATCAAGGTAAGAAAGTATACAACTAACTGAAAAATTACAAGACGCCAATACTTAATCTCATTTTACATATTTATATACTAATTATCTATTGGCTTTTCTTTTCCCCTATTTCAGATATATCCCACGTCGTTTGTTCATCCCTCCACCTCTTTTCACCTTCTCCTTTTTTTTGTACTATTTCAAAAGTTTTTACTCTAGCACGGACTTTCTTCTAGTTATCGATAGGCGAGTTCTTCCTCTGGGTCTAGTAGTATGATTTTTATCAGGATCTATACTACTACTACTACTCCGTGGCGCTACAGACCGATGTGGTCCTTGGCCTCCTCAATGAGCCTTCGCCAGGTGGCTCTATCTTGTGCAGTCGCTCGCCAGTTGCGGGTGTTCAATAGTTCACGGGCGTCCCGGATGACGGCATCTTCCCACCTTAGGCGTGGTCTACCAATCCCTCTTGTCCTGTAGAGCTTCCTGTCGAGCAGCTTTCTTGGGATTTCCTCTTCTGACATTCTGGCTATGTGGCCGGCCCAACGCAGCCTCCCAAGCTTGATGCACCTCATCACATCCGCCTCCCCATACAGGTCATATATCTCCCTGTTCGTCCTCCTTCTCCAAATCTCACCGACTTTAACTGGTCCAAAGATCCGACGAAGGATCTTTCTTTCAAAGATTAATATATCTTTTTCCTCAGTGCTTGACAGGGTCCACGTTTCGGAACCGTATGTGAGTACAGGCCTAATGAGGGTCTTATAGAGGAGACATTTCGTACGTCGAGAGATTGCACTGCTTCTAAGGTGTTTACTAAGGCCAAAAAAACACCTGTTTGCCTTTATTATTCGCTGTTTAATTTCCAGAGATATTCTGTTTTCACAGCTTACTACAGCTCCCAGATAAGATCTATACGGTATGTTTAACAATTCCTCCTTCATTGCAGGAATATTAGTTGTTAAAAACTGTGGTGATCAACAAAGGACTGCTGGTTTATATAAAAGGTTCACATTCATATTTATTTACCTGAATCAAATTCTATTCAATCATGCAAAGTTGTCTTACTCTTGATGGAGATTCTTCCAAGTCGTTTAGAGAGATCAAAGACTTAAAACGAATTGCTAATGCTCAATAGGAGTTATTACCACCGGAAGGTAAGCGCCGCACTGTGCTAAGGTGAACGCGGCATTAGCATTGGAGAATAGCATCATGCTAACAGCCAACGGGCATGAAAGGAGGGACAGTTATATCTCGTGTAGAGTACAACGCACTTCATCACGGAACCGAAGTTGGGTTGGATCGGACTCCTATCCGGTCTACTATAATATGGTAAAGAAATTTCAAGTAAAATTAATATTTGAATATTAACATTCACTTATGTAATTATATTTTAAAAATGTGTAACACAATAAGGAAAAGATGGGAAAAAGAAATTCTAAAAGTTAGGTTAACCCATCTCCATTTTCAAGAGTAAACTTCTTCCTGTTTATTTTAGGTATGTATCTAACAATTATTTTCATAACATACTTTATATTGTTTGTCATTTATTGGAATACAAGATTTTATTTAGTATTTGACATTTGAAAATATACTCGGAACAGGTATTGAAACTAGGAATGCGACATCGATGTCGACGTTTCTGAAATATCGATTCTTTGACCAAAACATCGATGGTTGTGTGTCGATGTTAACATAGATGTTTTAAGTAGTCGACTTTTTTTTTTTTTTTTTTTTTTTTTTTATATAGAAAGAGAAAGAAAATTTAACTTCATAACACAGTGTTAACACTCAGTAAATGCAACCTTAAAAGGCATATGCATGTACAAATAAATATTTAAATATTTTTCTTAAACATAGATGTTTTGATAAAAACAATGAATTTTGAACAAAGTTTTTATCGTCGATGTTTAGATACAAACGAAAATGTTCTTAACATCGATGTTTCAACAAAAACAAAGAAGATATTTTTAACAGCGATATTTAACTATACCATGAATATATTACCTCTGTTATGCCTACCCTTTCTTGTTTCTATAAAATTTTGAACTACAAATAAGTTAATAAATAAACTAAAACACAGCATCATTTGAATAAATTATGGAAACTGAAGCTGCCAGAAAAATCTTTTAAAATATTTACCGGTATTAGGTTCAACTGTACATTCTAGGGGAACGGGGAGGGATGTATGAATATATTTTGGTCCTAACAGGTTTATCATTAGAAAATGAGTATGAAAAACCATGAATGTCGAAATCTTTGATGCATCAGTTATGAAAAAACATGTTTTACACGATTTTAATACGTTTGGGCACTAATATATTGATGTTTACAGAATTTATATATTCAAAAACCATCGATGTTCTTGAACATCGATGTTTTATGGTTGATATTTTTTCGATATCGATGTTCTGATTCTATAAACATCGATGTTCGAAACATGGATGTTTTGATTTCGATGTTCCATCTCTATTATTATTATTAAACGGAAAAGTTACGACCTTAGTGACCTTAGTACTTTCGTGTTCTGAATTTCACCGAAATTCCGCTTTACGTGCAGAAATACTTTTAGCATTAAAAATACTTCCGTTCTGTATGTTTTAACTTTTATCAAAAGAATTTTCCTTGTTGACTACATATCGCGCTACAAGGTAGAACTGTAGAATGTGAAAAATTGTTAGCTTTTTGTTTTTTTTTTATTAGATACTTTGTTTTTACCAAAATATTGACTAAAAAAAGTGCTCAACTCAGTGGAGACGGCCAAGGTTAGAGGAAAAAAAAGAGTAAATAATTTTGGTATCAGTATGTACAATTATAAAAATTATCTTTTTTAAATTTTTCTTTATTATTTTTTTACTAGTGTATTTTCCTTTTCCAACTCCACCTCTCTGATTTTTTTTCTATCTATTTTTTAATTATTTGTAATTGTAAATTTTGAATGTAATATTGTTCCTTCGTAGGGCACTGCGCGAAATAAACATTGATACCACCCGGAAGAAGAATAAGCATAGAGAGAAGAATTATAAAAATTTACATTTCGGAAATGAGCTGATTGGACCGGGACAGGAGAGCGTGTTGGAGATGTATTTATTATCAATAAGAAAATTCTTTTAATTAGCTAGCTAAAATTCGATAAAAATTTATGCCGATTTGCCGGATTCCATTGACAGTTGGGGAATCATGACTGAAGTAGAATAAAAATCGCTTAGCAATATTAATTTGTTGATTGAAAGAATGTCATCCGAAACCATCTACGAATCCTCATTTAATATTGGAATATTGCAAATTATAAAAAAAAAAAAAAAAAAAAAAAAAAAAAAAATAGATTGTTTTCTTTCTCTTATATAAACCTGGTTCCAACTTTAGACTTATGTTCCAATAGTTTAAATGAAATTCCTCTCATTTATTTGATGTTATGTGAAAAACTTGTTATTCTGGGTAGGGAATTTATTATTATATTAATCTTAACTTATATTTGCGATAAGAGAAAGGCAGGGATATACATTAAGAGATAATGCAAACTCCTACGCAACCGAAAGTATCGATAAAGGTATTCAAGAGAAAGAAAAAAACAAAACAAAAAAAAAAACGGAACATAAATTGTGAAGAACGGATAAGAACCTTTATTTTTTTCTCTTTACTTCTGAGGCTATTACAAACGCTATTACCTTCGCATACTTATAAAGCTCCATTATTTTATAGATTTTTTTTATCATTAAGGTAAATTTACACATCCCAGGTATAAGCGACGCGGACATTCTGACAGTATTTTAGTACAGGAAAAAAAAACCAAATTAGCTATCATTAGAAAAAAGTTTGCATATTCCTGAAATTTCGGTCATAACTTCTTATTAGTCAGTAAACTCGTGAAAGGTAGACTACATCCATTTTAAAGCAGAGGTGGGCATATTTGTAATTATAGATACGAATGCGATTTTTTCTTATCTGAATTTTCATATAAATATGAATACACATTTATTCATACATTCAACATTATTTGTATATTAGTAGACAAAAAACAAATCAATGGATGGATTATCATAGACTAATCCAATATGAATTCATACATCTTTGAAATTCGTGTTAACCGATGCCTCTAAGCAAGGAGACAGTGCAGGGTATAGACGCTATAGACAGCAAGCAGAATCTGAATCTATTATAACTAACAGGGGAAAGCTCCATATTTAATGGGGAAGCTCCATGAGGAAAATTAAAGTCATTTTACCTCACAGAAACAACGCGAAAACTCTTATTGCTTCAGGGGCGCTAAATAATAATATAATTATTTAAATATTAATAATAATAGTTAGGCTCTCAGAATAAGAAGTAATTAAATATTATTATGAAAACATATTATTCCTTTTCAATACTTTTTAAAAAAAAAAAATGAAATGTTGGATCAGAAAGCTCCATCCAGATGAAAATATCACTTTTCTGGAAAAAACTAAATTGACTTACACCACTACTACCCTCTCATTTTGTAAATACTTTCTATAAATCATTCTTCTTTCCCAAAACATATTTTTGTACGAAGATGCTTACGTCTAGTACGATTTGAAGTGAAAAGGGATTCTTACTAATTCCTGTATACGTCGCGGCAGGCAGGCATGATGGATGGGAACTGCCATAAATCACTGCCTCATTTTTTTTGTTGTACTGCATCATATATTCAGATACTTCAAGTTCTCTTACATTAAAGTCCACGGACCAAAGTTCTGACCCTTGTTCTAGGGCAAGAATTACACCAATATGCATGCAGGTTTTTATTTACATCACACATAAGTAACAAGAGTTAATTTTAAATAAAAGTCATAAAGTAAATATTAAGATATAATTGTAAAATTCCAAAATACGAAGCCAGGAGTCTCTAAAATGCCTTACCTGTCAACGTATCATATTTTGATTCTGTATCATTCTGAATATTATTTAGTGATGTTCTGAACTTGGTGAAGTAGCGATACCAAAACCAAGGTAGCAAAAAGTTCTTTGTTTTTATCTTCTTGGCACCTCAGTATCCATACTAAATACCCCCACTGGGATAATATGGTAATTTAACATTACTTCTTGGTGTACCTAGATGACGAGATTAGTGTTTCGGATGATTGTTGTATGTGAGACACTACAATTATTCTTCTTGCTTTCCCTGTCTTATTGGTCTTACTTTAATGAAAAATAGAACGCTTACAATATTTGTGAGTAATAAATAAAAAAAAAAAATAAAAAAATAGACTTACCAGTACATACTAAATCATAAATTTAAATAAATATTAAACTTATTCATAAATGTGAATCAAAATTATACTTTGATTTACGACAGATAATGGGTCATTTCATGTCTAGGGACCCTCACAAGACCACCGAAATTATTCAAATAATATTTTGTTGTTAAATAACCAATAAAGTATACCTGACCTTTTTAAAAATAAAATTTTACGTATCCAAGGGTCAAGTAATGATGAAATCTGATCTAAAAAATCAATTAATTTACTCAATTTAAAAGCCATGCAATCTCTTTGGAAAAAATAAAAAAAATATTTTTTTTTTTACCCAACAAAACGACAAAGAAATCAAGTTATTTATTATTTTTAGACGGCTTAATTTAAGCGTACCAAATGCAAAATGTAACACAAGCTTAAAATCAAACAGAAATAAAGCTTTTAGTAAAATTAAAACTGCTTTGCCCGCGTTTACACTGAAAGTAATTTTTTTCCATATAAATTTGAGCAGTCTGTATTCCATTTAACTCTTACGTTTTATAAATATTCCCCATAAATGATCTACCATTTTCAAGTGTTTTAAATTAAAACAGGTGTTTCAATTATTAAAATAACAAAGAGGGCTCCATTTATTTATGTATGCTCAATAATTTTGTAAATGAATTGATTTGAAATTGTATACAGGTTTAAGCATTTTAGTTGAACGGCATGACTTACTCCCATTACAACAATTTTCAAGGAAGCACTGTTAGTAATATTTCTCTATGAATAATTTGTCCTTATTTATTTCATGAAAGTATGAAAAACAAATTTAAACATAAACGTTTACTAAAATATACCTACAAAATAAAAATGTATGAATTTTCCATAAATTATACTAAAATTGAAATGGAAAAGAGTGGTTGAAAAAATAATATATTCTATTTTGCACTTTCATAGTAGAAATTAAAATGCTGTGATAGAGAAGAATTTTATATTTATATTTATTTTCAAATTAAATGAAAATTTGTACACTTTACAAAATGAGAGTTACAAATTACCGTGGCACAATCATCAATCCAAAAATAACAGGATAAAATGCTCTAAATAGCTGAATAACAAAATAAAAAAAACTACTTCCGAATACCAGTAGTTGAAGGTAAACATGGGGTAATAGAGTCTCGTTCTACTACTTCGATTATTCTCGTATTAATTCATTATATTCTATTTTATAGAGACAAAAAATAAAAATAAAGGATCTTGGCGGTGTTAGTTGGAACTCCATTAGGCCAACAGCGGATATCCATCCTCTCTTAGTTTAATTATATTAAACTTTTCGTTGAAAAAACTTGAAATTCAGAAAATAGGAAATTAAAATTTTTATTTCTATTTAAGTATTTTTGTAATTTCTTGGCGATAAAAAGAGAAACGTTACATTTATTTATTTCTTACTAAATTTTGGAATCTGCTGTTTATTTCACCACAATGTTTTGGGAGGTTCTGCATCCAAAAATAATTATGATTTCATTGCCCTCAATGAATGTACAAAACTCTTTCGATTAAATCACAATTTTGCAATACATTATCATTTTAGAAGCCTCTACGTTATCCAGGTTTAGGGATGAGGCGGGTGGATATATCCACCAGAATCAGATGGAAAGGTCCGAATCCCAATATTTTCGGAACTGATGAGATGATTGGAGCTGTCATGGAGGAGACGTATGCCCCAGCGTATCGGGACGGACTAGTGCCCTGTCCGTCCCGATACGCTTGGGGGAGGAGGGGGGTGGTCGCATTCGCAGTCATACGTTTCGCCCCAACCCCATCAACCCCACCTCTTTTCATGTTCTATTCATGAAGTTATATCCGACCTCATCCGTCTTAGTCATTTTTACAAGCCTCTGATATCCTCTACACATCTCGTGTAGGAAGGCTTTCTTAAAATATGAATTATCCTTTCATTATAAAGTTATGCTACGTTCAAAAATAAATAATGAGTCCTTTATGATAATTATATAAAGAAAAATTAATGCAAGATAATTCATACTATCATAAACTTGTTTATTGAAAAATATAACAGTCGATAACAGCAATTAAGGACAGATACATAACGAAATCACACTGAAAAAAAAAGATAAGAAAATATGCATAAAAAAAGGCGAAAAGTAAAATTTTAAGAATAAATAATACTTATAGTGGAACAATATTTGATAATTTGTGAATGAAAAGAGAACTGCTTAATTATTTGTGATTAATCCTTGACCTATTATATGTCTGCCAAGGATAGATAGTATTATGTGCGTTAAGTAGAGCAAACCTAAAAGTGGAGCTGGGTTAGTTTTTATTGAAAAATTATTTTTCTCTCTCTCTGCTTTACATTAAAGTGAATGATACACTTCACTTTATATATCCTCGAGGAGAAAATATGGTGACACTCAAAGCAGAAAGAAGATCTAGACACTAAAAAGCGCCATAGAAGGTATTGAAGAATTAAAAATACGTGAGTAAAATTCTCGAAACAATTACTTGAGCGATCTGGGACTGTATACTAATGAATGGAGGGACCAACTACCAACTGCTCAAAGAAATATGTCAGTCTTATGATGTATAGGCTAGGAGATCCATCAGGAAACCTGTACATGAAAATCAATTCACTAATAGTAGGAAGTCGAAGGACTTTGTCCAAAACATATATAAATAGATTAAATGAATAATGATTCTGCAGAGCTAAATGCAGAAACTTGAATAAAGTGACCCAAGATTAGCAGTGATGATTATTTGGTCCAAAGGAGAATTGTTTGGTCTGTAAAACCACAACGAATTATTTAAAACACTTCTTGAATGTTCCTAGTTTTTCATTGAAAATTCTAAAATTTGTTTTTCTCACAGAAACGATTCATCATGGAAGAAACTTCTCCAATGTATCTTACGATTTTGTAATGTTGGTTTTTTAAAAATTATTGTAAGGTTAAACAAAAAAAAAACAAAAAAACATACGGTTTAGAATATTTCAAGACCTTCCGTCGAACTAACAGTTGGAACAAACTGTGATGGCACTTGTTTGAGACTACGATGTTCGAGCACCATCTACCGGTTCTAGACTGTTCTCCTAACGACTATATATAAGGAGCGATGGACTGGAGAATGAGTCGGGTTCTGAAGCTTAAGTCATATGGTCATTTATGTGCTACAAAGTGATAATTTTTGTAACCTATTTAAATATTTGTGTTCTCATCATTTTTGTGACATTGAAAATTGTTATTTTTCTTTGAATAAAAATTGTTTAACCCACATAAGTGTTACAGTACGTATACACAACAATTTAAAATAAAAGGAGGACAAGTTTAGTATGAAAACTTAAGCTCAGACCTCCAAGAAAATATACTACATTTCTGTTGAATATAAATACCAAATACATTAACCCGAAAAGGTAGAGGATAGTAGACGGTTACAAAAGAACAAAACGGGAAGAGTGGGGGAGTGTGTTGGTTTTTATGTCAGCCCGGCTGCCTGTCTTATTCCGCACCCTAGCACACCCGACCGGAGCGCGCTCTATTTTTCAGTTGTGGCTTTTAAAGTTGCTTCATAAGCCGGGCTCCTTTATGCCGCGCCCCCTCCCTAATGTAGCAGTCAAACCACCTTTTCAAAACTTTAAAAAGTCTCTCCCCCCCCCCTGTTCCTCTACTTAAACTTTACGGCCCTGCAGTTGACACATCTTTACTGCTTGTCTCTTTTGTCTGTTTAAAAAGAAATGGCATTTGCCCTCCAATGTCGTCCTTACAGCAGCGTTTTTTTTTTCTTTTTCTTCTTTTAAACGAGTTGCCTCTCACCGTGAATAAAGTTGAAGTGGGTTATGTTAATTCCAGAGCGAAGGATCCGAATGTAAATAAACGCTGTTAATTAAAAGCTCATTTACATTACAATTTTGATAGGAACCTAAGAAGAGAGGAAAAATTAGAAATCGTTTTTGGGAGAGAAAAAGTATCTCTGTCTACTTACATGTGATCGATTATAGCCGTGCTTTACGTTGCCCATATTAAGCTGTAGTTTCGAGTTAAATGCATGCAGCATATTGTTGCGTAATATATGTAACAGCACACAATGAATGTGCATAATCATTAATGAAAAAAATGTACATACATAGAGTTGAATTTTGAAATATTTTTCACAAAGCATTTTTAATTTTTGAAAGTCCTTGAATATTCAAAAGAGTTGATTGATGTAAATAGACATCAGGATGACATAGATAGATTACAGGACTGTAAGTCGAATGTTTATTACAAAAGCCATAGTTGAGATCTTAGATTTGTTTCAATTCTCATGACTAAAAATTACATCAACATGAAAAAAATAGCAGGTATTTGGTAAAAATAGAAATGTTTATAAAAATTAAGTATTATTGAGGCAAGTTGGTTAATACTGGCGTAATGCAAGCAATGTGAAACGGCTAGTAGAAAATTAGATATGGGTTGATCTAATAACAGAAATATTATAAAATACCACACTAGGGTTTTCAAAACCATTAAATCATACAATTAAAACAAAACAAAAAAACTATGACCAATGATACTATCGTGCAGAGTGAGACATGTTCAATAATAAATAAAAAATATCTTTCCTAATATATAAGAGCCTTTTTTTTTTTTTTTTTTTTTTTTTTTTTTTTTTTTTTTTTTTTTTTTTTTTTTTTTTTAGGAAATCCTTCAGAAATACCAACTTTAAATGAGGAAACACCTTAAAGTGGAGGAAGAATAAGAAAGACAATTGTCACTTCTCGAGAAAAACATAAAACTTTTAACAATCTACGAAAAAGTTTTAATAATACCAAGTTGAAACAAATAAAATAACTAAATACATTTATTTCATTAATGATCAGCACTTTCCTCAAGTACTATTAAGTGCTAGGGAACGGATTTTCGTGTAAAATGAAAAACCAAATATTTAAATATATATGTAATTATATTTTAAGAAATATATAATAAAAAATTGAAAATATGTAAGAACAAAATCATTAAATTGATTAGAATATATGTTTATTGTTTGTACATATATAAGTATGTTCCTAAATAAATGAAAATCATAAAAATTACAAAAATTTAAATTTAAACTATATAAATTTGTATCAGCTAAAAGTTTTTTCCATATCTTGAGCCCTCTTAACACGTAGCCCATTTTTTTAGATTTTCTATACCACGAAAACTGAAGGTAGATTAGTATTTTTTTTTTTAATATTATGAAGCAATAAAAACAAGGAGATGTGAAGTAAATAACAAAAAAAGAGACGGGATATGTAAATATATATATGTAAGATCGATAGATAGGCTGGGTTGATAACAGATTTTATTATTCTGTAAATAATTGACAAATAGTAAAACAACTGTTTGAGATGTTATTAACTCATTAGAAGTGCATAAATACGAACAATAAAAATACCTGTAAAAAATAATTAAATTACACGATATCTGCCCAAATGCAAAAGTAGAAAGGTAGGTTATAGTTACTGTAGTAACAGATGGGCTCAACATACATATATAGTTGAAATTAACAGTTCATAATAAATAGGTATGTGTACAAGTACAGAGGAACTCTACAAATGTATTTATATGTACTTGAAATGCGTATTTATAGTGAACATATATAAAATAAAAATGACTTGAAATGATTCGAAATGCCATAAAAGATTAAATATAGGTTTCTAATAAAAATTTCAAGCTTAGAAAAACATATTTGACATCCGTTCCCTAGCTATTTAGTGTACTACGCAATAATAGCTGCTTGCATCTAACTGGGAACAATGACCCAAGATACGTATAGACCGTTAATGATCACCAAAACCTGCAGAGCAAGGAGGATTCTATCAACAAAAGAACAGAGAAAAAAAATGAGTTTGATATAGCTTTAAAAACATCTATTTTTTACTGAAGTAGCCAAAATAAATGGAAAACCTCACAATTATATAATATATTTTAACACCAATGTCGGTTTAAATAGTTTTATTGGCGTACAATTGTAATATAAAAATGTCAAAAAAAAAAATTAAAACTCTAATTAGTAACAACGTTACAAATAACAAACTTGCAGTGAGAGAACATATGGGAACAATGACCCAAGATACGTATAGACCGTTAATGATCACCAAAACCTGCAGAGCAAGGAGGATTCTATCAACAAAAGAACAGAGAAAAAAAATGAGTTTGATATAGCTTTAAGAACATCTATTTTTTACTGAAATAGCCAAAATAAATGGAAAACCTCACAAGTATATAATATATTTTAACACCAATGTTGGTTTAAATAGTTTTATTGGCGTACAATTGTAATATAAAAATGTCAAAAAAAAAAATTAAAACTCAAATTAGTAACAACGTTACAAATAACAAACTTGCAGTGAGAGAACATACAAAAAAAAAAAAAAAAAAAACTGTATTCTTCGATACCAAACACAAAGACAAGGCAATCCTGAGATCCTAGGCGATTGCTTCTAATTCACAGTCCGGTATGGGCCCACCCAAAAAGGCGTAAAACATTCCAAAACAGGTACTAATAAATGACTGTAACTGTTCGACGCATTTCTAGAACTTTTTCAATGTAACAGAAATAATATATTTTTTTTTTCACGTCAACATAACGAAGAACGTATAACGCAGAAAAAATTGCATGTACTTTGCAATTCTATTGAATTTATCATGTGACCACTTGGCCACTTGGGACATACAGCTCTCAACCCTTGACTGTTAAACTTTACTCCTAGAAGACACGTTGTCTCCAAATCGACCACCGAACCAGTTCTCCACCAACGCCAGAAGAAAGGACATTGAGGGATGAGCGACTATCCTTTTGGACAGAAAGGAGTAGAGGCGATATATAAGAGCCTGATCGATCCCTCCTCCGAAGGACCAGGGAAGGAAGGATTGCTCCACTAATGTCTTCCAGGAGGACGAAGAACTAATGAAGGGCCGCGCTAAATCTGTCAATCCTCCAGCCAATAGCCCTCGTCCGCTAAATAACTGCCTCGACCACCAACCTCTTCTCTCTGGGGCTTATATTCTGTGTCACCTCTACTTTATCAGGGTCTTGTTTAACAAACCAATTCAACTGTCCGAAGGCCGTTTAGCAAATAGATCTTTTGTTCTTCTTTTATGTAGTGGTAAGCAATAAACGTCTTGTATCAATAAATTAGTTTATGGCATTTCAAGCATAAGGAAATATAATTTTCAACCGAATGTCATAGTATAATATATTAAACATATTTATAGAATTTCTCGAATGAATCATAATTACATCCAACCTTGTAAAAATATAAATATGACAAATAAAAAATGATGATTAGGCTTTCTTTCTTGTTTTATCCTTAGCATAAAAATAATCTGAATGTACTAAGTTCATAGACGTGAGGAACACTGAGAAAGTCAAAAGAGGATTTTCCGTATAAAACCTGAGATATTTCAGAAAATAGCATCTTGAAGATAAGACAATGAACATCCTTCATTCCTTTATAGCTAGAACATTGAAACAAAGGCATGTGGATGGGTTGTGAAAACAGGGAAGATCCCCTGGAGATGGGATGATAAAGTATGGGATTAGAGCGGATGTAGAAAGGAAAGGAACTTGGAAAATGGAAACAAATATGGTGAGGTAAAGCTCATCACAATACACTCGGTAAGAAAAATTTCACATTAATATTTGAAATTCAAAGCTCATGTGTCTGAAGACGAACAATTGGTTTACATTCAATAATCAAATGTGTTGCTGCAATTGATTTTATTTGACCAAATTACGAGAAAAAGTTATTGTTTAAGTCTTCCTGGACTTGGTTTCGTGAATTGTAATGAGAAAAGTATGACCAACCCAACTCAATTCAAATGTTCAAATGTAGTTCAAATGTTTTGTCAAGACATAATGACATGTGAAAACGTATCTTGTAATGCTATTTAGTATTAAGGCATGGACCATGCTTATGGGTTACTACGTAAGGAAAAGGAAAAAAAAAAAAGAAAGACAAAGGGCGTTAGTAGAGTAAATAAGTGTTTGTTTATATATGGTTGTTGTTGGTGTGTAATCAGTTGATTAGCAGTAAATAGTAGTGCGATATAGATAAGCTTAGAATCTGAGGACTAGGTATGTATATACATTTTCTTCTACTCATGTCAAAGCATTTTCAGTGTTCATACACTATTGAAATTAATAGTGCTAGGAGAGGCTATGCAAATGAACTTTAAGTGCGAGGACCGGTGGAGAGTTGGTGGGTCCAAGTTTCAATGAATAATGCATTTGGACCATGCCACCATATGAGTCGGCAAGAGAAGTCTAAATATTTCTCTCTACTGAATTCTCTATTTCGCAGGAGAGAGTGTTAAGTTGAAATAAAGAATCTTGAGAGCAAGTAGAGTTAGCGTCGCGAAAGTGTTTTAGAATACAATTGTTTATCAATGAAAATTGTTTATAATGAAGCTATTGTACAAAAGTGGTATTTTTATGAGTAAGCAATTTCAAGAGTGTGGTGTACCATTGATGTTAATTTGTCATTCATTTTGAATATTGAATCATTTTATGATTTGGTAACTTTAGACTTACTTTAACATCTTATTTAAGGCCATTCACCTACTTTTATGCTATGTAACTGTTTCCACTGTTCCAGACCCCGTATTCACTTAAAAAACAAGCTATTGAAAGAGTTAGATTTATATTTATAAAATATATATTCATTGAAATATTATAATTATTTAGATTGAGACAATTTAAATTTAAAATATGAACAATTTAATGAAAACGGCAATTAAGGAAATAAAAAAAGTGATTCCAATAGTTGAACTTTTAGAAAACTGACGTCCGGATAATAGAGGCTCCACTGTAGTTCTTAATCATTTTTTAATAAAAAAAAAATCCTGACATAAGGGCTGCTAGGTGTTCTTACTTTCAGAATAATTTAAGAATTCTTCTGCAAACAACCATTCACTACTAATAAATATTGTAGCTTATTGTATAATATTTAATTCCAAATTATTTTTTTAATATCAATTCTTATCCCTTAGAATATCAATAAGAGTGAATATATTTATTTATTATATTCATATCCTGTAATGCTATACTCGTATAATAATAGAATCAGAGGATAAGTAAAAAACAATAACGTTCCCAGCTGTACTTTACAGCAACAACGATTAATGTTGAAAATCATTTTTAAACTCTTTAGTCATTTAATTCTTGAAAAGAATATTTTTAACTTCGAGACAGGAATTTTTCTTTGTTTTCAAAAGTAACATGCGAGTTTGCCTGACAGATAGGTCCTGAATGACCGATTATTAATGAGTTTAAAAAATATATATCAATGTATTCAATATAAATACTGTTATCCAACTTATCCAAACCCTTGGAACGTTTAGTTCAATCCCAGTTATCCAGTTACCTAGAGCAAAACAACCTTCTGAACCATCTTCAATCTGGTTTCAGACCTAACCATTCCACGCAATCCGCCCTCATTAAAATTTCCCAAGATCTCCACACTGCAATAGACCAAAAGAAACTCACCATCCTTATTCTCCTCGACTTCAGCAAAGCCTTTGACTCAGTGGACCACAACATCCTTTTAAACAAACTCAAAAACTTTCACATGTCTTATAATACCCTCCTATGGTTCCAATCTTTCCTCACCAGTCGCTCCCAATTTGTGGCAGTCCCTGACAAACCCCCGTCAAAGCCTCTGCCATTGTCTAAAGGTGTACCTCAGGGTTCCTCTTTATCCCCCACCCTATTTTCTATCTATATTAATGACCTCCCATCCTCCATCCACCACTGTCAATACCATATGTATGCCGATGACGTCCAGATTTACCTCTCCTTTGACCCCGCTGATTCCCCAGGTGCCATCCAAAAACTCCAGGAAGATATCGACGGAATTTGCGCTTGGGCAAACCTCAACAACCTCACCTTAAACGCCGAGAAGACGAAAGCCATCCTGATTGGATCTCCCTCTCTCCTCAAATCAACCCCTCTTGCTCCAAACCTAGTGCTGAACAACACCTCTATCTCATTCCACAATTCCGTTAAAAACCTAGGCGTTACCTTTGATCAATCCCTCTCATGGAAACCCCACATCTCACAAATTTCCCGTCGTACTGTCTCTACCCTAAAACAGCTCAACCGTCTACAATATCTTCTTCCATTCAAAACCCGCCAACTCCTAGTCTCTTCTCTCATCTTTCCCCACTTTGACTACGGCTGTATGGTGTACGGCGGACTGTCCGGGGAACTCGAAGCCAAACTTAAACGCCTAATGAATTGCACAATACGTTTTGTCTTTGGGATCCCAAGAGATACGCATATAACCCAGTATTACGCCGAGTTAAAGTGGCTCTACCCCTCCTACCGTCGTCGGTACATACTGGCTTCCTTCTTATACCAGGCCATCAGAGCTCAACAACCCTCCTACATCCTACAGAATCTGCAATTCAAATCTTCCATTCAATCCCGCCCAACCAGGTCCCGTACCTCCGATCTCTACCCTCCTCCTCATCGAACTGAAACTTATGAAAAATCCTTCATAATGCAAGCCGTATCCCTCTGGAACACTATCCCCTCTAATATCCGACACGCTTCATCTGCATCCACTTTCAAATCCCTCCTCTTCGATTTCCTATTCAACTCCCAAACCAACTACTGATCACTGAAGGGACATAATAGAGCTTTGGAAGCAACTCTTTTTAGAATGATTTCTATTAGAAAATATCTTATCGTTGTACTCAGGCCGTTTTATTATATTCCGTTGTCTTAAAGATTATTTTCATGAAGGAATGCACTTTTGTTTCTGTCTTATTTTATTTATTTTTTGTTTCTGTCTTATCTTATTTATTTTTTGTTTCTGTCTTATTTTATTTATTTTTTCTTTCTGTAAATATTATTTGTAAACTATATTTGTAAATATTTAATATCATTCACATATGGCCACACTGGCTAGATCTCTATGTTATGGATGTAAAATTTATTCTAAAGGGACATCAGTCCCAGGATAATAAAATTATTTTTCATTCATTCATTCATTCATTCATTCATTCATTCATTCATTCATTCATTCATTCATTCATTCAAAAAATTATATTTTTTATTTTTAACAATTTAAAAAATATATTCAATTTAAATTGAGCCATTCAATTATCGTATTTTATATAAAACTAAGAATACCTTTGTATTACATTGCCTCTTGAAATTATATGAATTGTGAATATAGGTATATTTAAAAAACTTACGGTACGACATCCATCGTACATGTTCAATTATCTATTTCATTTACCTGAAAAATAAAAAAAATAAATTAATTCAATTAAGAATATAAGTAGTTAAGTAATACAAAATTTCAAACGATTCCTAATTATAATATAATTAGATTTTTATATTTCATTTCTTAATAATGATGCAATTTTTCCTAGTTCTAAGTTTTATGTTATATACAAAAAGATAAAACATTAAATTTATTCTTGCATAAAACCTCTTGAGTCTACAATTTTTAATCTGCTATGTGAAATGAAAAAAAAATTAAATGAAATAAAATGAAACTAGATTATTAATATTAGTAAAAAACTAATTTCTTTAAGAATCGCTTACATTCTATTTTCACTAGTCTGTAGGATGATTCATGGTGATATTAACCCATTTCAAAATGAAAAAAATTAAAATAAATAAGCCCCACTTGTTTTTTTAATAATTATAACATTCCTTTAATCATTATACATAAAAACATTTCATGATATTTTTGATCTACGAATAGTTTAGTTTGAATGCTAAAATTTAACATTTCCGAAGTGTGCATATTGTAAGTTTTAAAGTCATAAAAAATACTTTAAAAATTAAAACTGTCTTTGATTATTTTTTAAATATTTAGAAGCTTATAAATTAATTAAAAATAGAAATAAAAACAAAAATCTCAAAATAATATACTGAAGAAAAATAAATATTCATGTTGCGCATACGCATCTCTGGGACGGAATAGTTCATATCTAAAACCCTTTGGCGTGGTGTATGATATCAGTGTCAATTTACCACTAACTAAAATCGTACCAAACACAAACAATTAAAAAAATGAAATTTGATGTCCGGAACTTTTGAGTCTGGAAAATTACTAGTCCTACTATTAAATTCAACTCTTTTTTTTATGATTGAAGATAAAGGAAACTTTAATGAAGCCACTTTAATTATTCTCTTTTTATTTAATAAAAAGCTGGGAATAAAAAGGAAACAAGATTAAAAAAATAACTATAGCCCAGAATTAAACATTCATTTAGTCCGGGCTTGATTTAAGTACCCTAAGTGGTTTTTAATATAATTAAACACAGGATTAGAAAAGAAAATAACAACATGGCATTTAGTAAAATTAAAACTGCTTCATCCAGAGCTAAGCAGCATTTAATACAAAAACCAATAACCCACTAACTTCGGTTTAACTATTAAACTTTATTGAATTTTACAACTAGCAATCAAAATTCCATTTTAGAAGCGTCCATTGTTTAAACAAAAAAGAGGGGGCAAATTATTTTTATATGGCTGCCAAATTTTTGTAAATTAATTGAATTACTTATTTCGCAAATCCTATTGGTTTAAATAATAAAATGTTTATAAAAACGTTTGCTCTATATTATATCCTTGCTATTTATTAAAAAAATATTCATCTAAAATAACATATTAAATTTATATCTAGGCTTTATTTGGAAAACTCACTTCTTCAAATATCGCTAACTCTTATCTCCAAAACATCTCAAAACATCTCCAACTGCCGGATTCCTATGAGAAAATCGTGCATAGTAGCATTGTTCTATAAATACCCGACCGAATTCTGTGCGAATGGTATGAAGCAAATAAATAAAATTCCAATCTCATAAGGTAAAAATACAACGATAAATTAAGATATAAGTGTGAGCGTGTAGGTGTGTTGATAGAAATATTGCTAGATTATTTTTAATTTTTTGGTACTTAAATTATCTTTCACAACATATAAATATTAAAGTTTAAGGTGCTAAATAAATATAATAAATAACAAAAATTATAATAAATAAGCAAAATTATTTATTTTGCCCCCAATAAAACTCAAATTGTTTTAATAAACTAAGGAATTCGGTAAATTAATCATTAGGGTCGCAAAATACAACCTCATAGGTTGATATATAAGATATATAAAAATTATGAACCCAATATAATCCTGTACAGGTGGATGATTAAAACAAAAAGATAGACAAAAATGAAAATTTACATACCTAATGTACTTAATTGTTCGTATTGTATATCTCTTGTGTTCATATTGTATTGTACTTGTATTTTGTTTTTTATTGTATATGTAAATTGTAACTCTATAGTAATTTTACTCCACTGTATTTAACTGCATTTTAATTTTATTGCAAAATTGTAAATTTGTATTATAGGGCGAGAATGATCCAGGTGGTCGAAAAGCCCGAAATCATATATAAATAAATTTCGGGCTTTAAAAATAAAATAAATACTGTAATTTAAAAAACAAAACACACTATAAACATCCAAGGGTAGAATTAAAATACATTTAGAATATTTTGGTATCTGAGTGGTTAAGAGCGCTGTAACCATTATGCAGAGACCCAGGTTCGAAATCTGACCGTGGAAAAACTTTTGTCTTGATATAAAATTATTAAAACATAATCTATATAGATAAAGATGAAAGTATGTTCTTTATAGAAATCCATACCGTTCATCCTAAATTCTCCAAAGTTCGCTCAGTGATTCTTTCATGCCAGGTGCAAACACCTTTCCATTTTCCATTCACCTTCCTCCGGAACGGACCGGGGTCCACGTTTTAAGGCTGAAAGATGACTCATTAAAAGATGAGTCCTTTAGAAAAATGAAATTACCTTGATGAAACCGGGATATACAGCTAGTACATAAATAATTTTAAGTATTAGTAGATTCTAAATAATTGTTAAAAATATTTAACAAAAAATATTTTCGTAGAAGATTTGAAGAAAAAATTTATGTCAAACGAATAGGTTATTTTTTCATAAAATAATAATTAAAGACAAAAATATATTCTTAGGACTATAAAAAGAGAAAAAAGAAATAAAAAGAAAAGAGGAGGAATAGATGGATCAGAAGAACATATGCTCCTCATGTTTGTAAAAGCTACTTCCTTCCGAAGAAAGAAGGGGCATATAAACAAAATTCATTTTCCTCTAACTCCCTGACGAGATCCTGAAAATTCCTGTTTTTCCGAGATAAACTTTTCACGTGTTATAGCTATAAGAGAAAAGAAAAAGCGAGAAAGGAAGGCTAGGAGGGCATTTTCTTCACAGCTACTTTTTCCATCCTCGGTCGGCCACATAACAACCCCGGGCTAGTTTTTGCCCTCAAGCCCCACAAAGCTCCAATATGCTCTCCTATTTCGACTCAACTCAAAGCCGGATCCCCACCTCGTTTCCCCTCTGTTCCGAAACATTACCATGTAATCAGATGTTAATAATGATATAGTACTAACAGTAGAAAAAATATAATAAAAACGGATTATCAAAAATAAATATGAATTAGATATATAAAAGTAAGAGTGGTATATGCGCATCCATTTCATTTGTTTACTATAAAATGGTTATTAAATCCAAAGTTTTCAGAAACCATACCCTGGCATCTGGTAAAAAATATTGTCAGTAATAAAACCTAGACCTACTACTTAACATGTTACAAAATGTTTTTGTATTAAGTACCTGGGTCTTTTTTAGTTTTCCCACACCTGTTACTTTTTGATATTATTAGTGGTTTCTTTAACGTTATTCAGTAACATACGTTATAACGTTATTTAATAACATACGTCTATTTTAAGAGAAAAAAAAAATATATGAAGAAGATTACCTACCTAATACATCCTAGGTTTTAAGAAATGTTGAAGTTGTTTTTGTTAATAATGAATCTGCTAGAACTGAGTCGTTATCTTAAATCGGAAGAAGAGGCATTTAAGACATTTTAATGGTTGAGAATATTGCCAAAATTGACACCGAAATGCAGAAGAGGGTGATACTTCATGAAGCTTGCTTTTCACCAAAGAAGATCTCTATCATTTAAATGCAGTTTGAGTAGTTGCAGTTGCTGAATATTAAAGTATCATTTTTGATTACATTTTAATCTTCTTAAATACACTACTTTAATCATCTATACTAATTTAATATCAAGTTAAATCACTCTTTTAGAAATAAGTAACTGGTATATTATAAAGCAAGGTTTTGGGATAAATCGAAAATAATAATTTTAATAATAACAGTGCAATTTATTTTTAGAAAATGAAAACATATTTTTCCGAAGAAAAATAGTAACTGCAACCAAAAATGTTACCCTCCGCTTAGCATTTCACTCAGAACGAAATATCGACACCAAATATGAGATTTGATGTAAGATTCCCTAAAACGGGGGCCTTTTACACCAGGACAGAGAATACACAAATACCCTTGTCAAGTTTAAAAAAAAGAAAAGCCTAATGACTGGTAAATTTCATAACCATTCGAAGAATTACTCAACTCTTTGTGTGATTTTTGAAAAATAAACAAATGTTATCTTAGCATTTTAATTTTTCACAAATTGTGAGAATGTAGAATAAAATATTACAGTCACTAAAAACATTTTTATAAAATAGAGATATATAATATGGATCCCTTGTGAAGTGGTGATTTAAAAGTTACCTCTATGTAATACAGGTCTTGTATTTGTAAAAGCAAAAGGGGGAGGCTGTTAGTGAGATACGGGATCCAGACAGAGCTCATAGCCATTACAGAAGGGCTGGTGTAGGGCCGATAAAGAGCTTGTTCATCGCCTCGCCTTCACTTATGACGGCACCCGATTTCTTCCTCTTAGCCTCCGACATTAATATAGATTAGTCCATATATTTATCAACATCAAGAATTATCTGAGCTGCTCAAGAAATAACAGTAGATAATGTACACGCATTTATCCGTACTATAGGATTACTATCCACATAAGAACAACCATTATATAAAAATATTATATATTAAAGATTTTTTTTCTAATCCGTTTTCTCGTTCCGCGAGGGATATATCCTTGGGATACATAGATCTCCTTGGTTGATATATCGAGTAAATGTGACTTCATCTTTCTCCCAAACGACAGTATTTCCTAGATTTCTACGGTAAACCTTTTGCTCTTGGTGAACACCTTACCTTCCATTCTTCCATCCTCTCCTTGAATACCAAAAAAGGATCGACATCTTCTTACACAAATCAGCATCCTTTGGAATCCGCATGTATATCCATGTTTTCATATGCATATCCTTTGATAAAGCCTACTTCTACGAAGAATATTATAAAAAACTGGTAAATTTAGGTTGTACTGAAAAAATTAAAAAAGTGGGCAAAACCAGCTTTATTACGTCACCGCTCGTATATAAATAAAGAAAAATGCTTCCAAATATCTTCGGTTATGGATTTTGAATAAAATAACGGCTGAATTATTTTTATCTAACTTTACATTATTTTTATATTTCAAGAAGATGTTATTTAAACTCAGACTGTGAGCATTACGAATTAAGTGATTAATTGAACTACTTTAGTTTAATATTCTTCTAGATAAATTAAACGGCGCGATATCAACTCATTTTAAACATTATTTATTTTTATAAATGATATCTTTCATTAACCTCAATATTAAATTAGATCCGATCTCTTCCTTACTTTTATTTGTTTTTTGTGTCCAAATCGTTAGTTAAATCAAAAGCATGATTTATGATGAGGCACACCTCTTTCTCATGAATATTCAAGAATTTTATTTTTGACAAAACCAGAGTTATAGCAGGGCTGTAAAAATGTAAATTAAATTATTAGTTAATATATTAATTATCTTCATTACAAAAATATAATTTAAAAAATATATATAATTTCTGAGAAGTTTGGAAGACAAACATGGATCCGTGAATAAGCCAATTATCCAGATTCGTGTCATATGAAGCACAGAATACCGAAATTGGTAGGTGTCCTCAAGGGTAGGGTAATTGGAGAATAATGGAGACAAATTGGTCAAAATTGTAGGGAAAAGCCGTTTCAGTGCTGGATCAATGGTGGATAGTGTCGAGGTATTAATATTGACGCTGGGTTTCTTAACTACTCTCTTGTCCGTCAACATATCTTAATTTTTCTATTAATGTTTCATCCAATATCATCAGTAATTATTCTTTAATTCATAGGTTATGACTTTGAAATCTTCGTTTAACTATGCATTATATAAAACTATTCCGCTACAAGAATATTTTATATTAGAGATGATGCGCGAAATTGATAGGAGGAAAAAGGAAATGGGAAAGGAAGATAAGTAAATTGAGCCGACATCATACATCAGTCAAGAATTATTCCCCCCCCCCCCCCCATCAAAGGAGTTCTAGTCAAAGCGTTATTCTAAAAGACACCTTGCCAAATTGAATTTTCTTTCCTTTTTAGAAACGATGTAGGAGTAGAATTGAAATACTTTTCATCAAAAAGTTATTTAATGGGCTTTCCGATTCCGTATTTATCAAACGATATTTGTACCCCTATAGAGATATACAATACTGAGTCACATTTTTTTTTCATCAGAAAACCCAATTTTTTTTCAAACTTTGAGCAGTTAAAATTTGTTTGTCACTTATAAATTTCACAGTAATCTTACCCATCGTCCTGATCCTACCGCTCAATCCCTATCAAGCTCCACTCATCCCTACAACCCTCCTCGAACGTTAAGGCGGCAGTGGCCACGTGACCTTTTGTAAAAATGTACATACCGGAGTTCTGGCAATGACCAGATTCTTCGCTCAAGTCAGGTGTGTTTGTGGCTATTGCCCCCTCGCTCAGCCTCCACTGTCTTAAACACAAGTGATGCGGCTGAGAGAGAAGCGCGGGAACCTCTTGAGGCTTGCTTTTCCCTACTCCGTAGAGGGAAAAGCCTGCCTCTGGGTTCTCTAGCCTGATTGTAAATAGTGTATGAATGTGATGAAGATGTTTTTTTATTTATTTATTTTTATTTTTTTTTTCTTGAGCTTTTATTTTTATTTCTTTGTATTTTATATTTTTTGTAAATAATGTATGAATGTGATCAATTATCACTATTACCAATGTCTCGAATGAGACAGAATGTAATGATATCAATAAAGAGTTTTCCTTCTAAAAGTTTGTCACTTATAGTGACAGTAGGTATAATGCAATACAAGATGGAAAAGGTGTTGTTTACCGCTGATAGATATGTTACTGAGAGAAGGATGTTCGTAAATTTAGCGATTCATTTCTAATATAAAAAGATACTGATAAGATTGGACGGAATACAAATTGAAAAATTAAATGCTGTTGACAAACAACAGAGTACTTAAGATACAAAAGCGTCAATATTTATATCTCGACACAACACACCAATGACTCGGCAAACTTGAAATTGTTGTTTTTGACGATTTTCACAAATTTGTTTGGATTATTGCGCAATTACACTATCCTTGAAGACATCTACCAATTTTGGTACATCTCTATAGTATTTCAACAGAAAATCAATGCAACAATCCCCTTAGTAGAAATTATACACCCGAGATTACCAAGGGCGGATCCAGTAGGGTTCATAAGGGTCATGGCCCCCCAGAAATATTTTTGGTATTTATACTTTTTTTCAAGATTTAGAAGAATAATACAATTATATGATTATATAATTACAATTATATTATATACTCTAAACCATAATCATAATACTATAACACTTATGTGGGTTAAACAAATTTTATTCAAAGAAAATAACAATTTTCAATGCCACACAAATTATGAAAGCACAAATAATTAAACAGGGTACAAATATTATCACTTTGTAACAGAGAGATAACCATTTGACTTGACTTCACATCGAAGACTGGCTCTCCAGTCCATCGCTCCATATACTTAGTCGTAAGAGGACGGGCATAGAATGCTCTGGCCAGGCGTAGATGATACTCGAACAATGTAGTCAAACATATGACACATAACATATGACAGTTTGTTCCAGCCGTTAGATCGTTCCAATAATAACACCCCCCAATTTTGGTTCTGAAGGAGATCACAACAGCTAAAATTGACTACAATATAAAACCTACCAACTTATATTGTAGTTGATTGTTTATATATGCTGTATACCTATAACCTACGGATCTACACAAAAATTCCAAATATTAACCAAGCTTCGTATAGAAAAGATATTATCGGATTACAGAATAAAATTTTGAAAACAACAATTCCAACATTGCGAATACTTCGCAAAAGTAAATTCTTACTATCGGATACAGATCGGATTAATCAGCTTCGTGATTAAGGATTCCACTCATAAGATGAAACAAAATCAACTCAGAGGTATTTATTTTGCTTTAAGGGCATTAAACAACATGAACTATTTAGTATTAAACGAATTCCAGTAAAAGGAAATATTTCTCATATCATTGAACAGCTGAACCTTTTCAGAATACATCTACATAAAATTGTGGCCTAAAGGTGTCTAACATTTCTATTATGTTTGGAATTCATATAGGTACTAGGAGACAAAGTTGAAGGATTTATTTTCACTTCTTTCCTAAAAATAAGTTTTTCATCAATTACGTCTGTTCGTAATTGGACTGTTATTTGATTTTTCACCATTTCTTGAATATTAAAACAGTATTTTACCACAACACGATAGTTCGTTTAACTTGTATATTTATCTGGATTGCCTGAGATTTGTGAAGGGACTATATAGCGGAGAAGTATAAGATTGGAGGAGGTGGAGGCCGCAGTGACAGCCAACAAAGAGGGGAAGGTAGAGATATTTTTCCGTTCCATAGCCGAGAGGTGTGTGCCTCTGGCTGAGGACTGATGTACTACGTGCTAGCCATATCTTACCTTCCTCTTATAGATCGGCACCGCCACCCCCCTCCCTCCTCCAGGTAAATAAAATACCCCTATCGTATAATACAGATTACTCCAATATATTATTATTCATATCCCCACGCTTCATCGATAAGATAGGTATAACTTTTTTTTTTTTTTTCAAAATCATTACTTATTTATATTGAGTCAATTAAAAATGAAGTTACCAATGGTTTAGCTCAGTGGGAAGAGATTAAATAACTATGCTCAAGGTTCCGGGTTCAAATTCGGGGTACTTTTCTTAACCTAGCCACAATACAGTGCGTGCTCTTAATTAAATTATGAATTAAGCGGTGGGAAACTGGTGTTTGAGCGTCATCTCGGTCTGCATGTCCTCACAATATACTGACTCTACAACCCTCCAAGGGTTATAGACTTCGTTATCGCCACTAATACTAAGAAATCGCCAGTCAGTAATATTCAGCACCTACTATGAGTCAGTATTAGACAGTACCTAGAGAGTGACAGTCTGAATCAGTCCGCCCCTCGGCAATTGTACCTTTACATTAGTATTATTCTTGTTGATTTACGTATACGTATTTATGACTTGAATATAGGTATTAATCGCTTCCATTGCGTTATTCTGTTTTTTCTGTTATATTCTAATTCAATAAAAGATCTACGGTTATTTAAATACTAATTATAATAACTTTAAAGAATATAACAAAATTGGTAGCAGAGCATGGCTGTGTGCCATTTTTAAAAATTATAAACAGAATAGTCAGAGCGCGATCAATGAAATAAAATAATTACAAAAAAATGTACTAAATTATTTTATTTTATTACTAACAGTAATTAGGATAACGTTTGGAAATTTAACATTCGTAATACCAGAAAATATTATATAAATCTTCATTTGCAATAGTTAATAAAAAAAAGTTATAGCAACAAATAAATAGCACTTTTTTTTTAATGAGTGAAAGTTCATCATTAATAATTATAAGATTTACTCATTATTGTTTAAACTAATAATATTATTTTCAGAAATAGAAATTATATTCCATAATTCCCTAGAGTCCTTTTTATTAGTATATTTATCATTGATTCAATGAAGGGAGATGTTATTTTATGCGATAATCCAACTGGAATCGAGCCATTTAGTTTCGGTTTAATAACCCCATTTATATTCGTTTCAGTTAAAGGGGTCGAAAATCGATTTCATTTTATATTTAAATACATAAACTGTTTATTTACGCCCAACCGACTCATTTACTGATCTGTGTCGCTCAAGGCTGATGCTAATAAATGTTGCTACGTTTATTCACTGAACTGTTTTATTTGGTATTTCCCTTTTAGATCTGCTTGATCAAGGTTAAACAAAAAAACCTTATCTCTTGTCAAGAAATAAATCTGCCTTGCATGTATGTTAACATTAATGATTTGGTAAAAATAGAAAATAAAAAACAAAAGACTATGGTTAAAGACTTGAATGTAATTAAAATTTATTCTTAGAATAAGCAATGAAAAATTAAGTGAAGCAAATAAAAATTAAAGTGAAAAAAGGCATAATAAAATAAAGAATGACTAATATACAGTAATTAAAGATAGAAAATATGCATAAAAATATAAATAAGAAAGTTTGTAGAGAGCTAAATTAAATTTATATGAATTCAAAATAAAATATAAACTTAAATTCACTCATAATGAATAATTGTTAATAAACTATAGTTGCTAGGCAACACAAACTCGACTTCGGCAGATAAAGGCAGTTTAATTTTAAGCACCACTGTGGTTGATTTAGCCCGAAATCAACAAATAAAGTTGAGCTTTCTTATTTATTTATTTTTAATAAATACACGTGGTACAATTACTTAAATTTTGTTTAACCGAAAAAATTAATATGAAAAGGTATATTGCCGCTGTAACATAATTGAAACATTTTCGATTACAGAGCCATCGAAATAAGAAGGGACTATTCAGCTGATTTTTATCGAGACGAAGAAAGAAAATAAAGAAAAAGAAAACAAGAGCGCCTGAAAATAAGATTTATCATTGCCGTTACATTTCAAAGAACATTGGAATCGGAATTTAAAGGAACCTTTTATTTCCTTATTTTTTTTAAAAATGGTATACTAAGTTTAATTTATAATGATGGATTCACGTTTCGTTCTATTTTTTCATATATTTATTGTAATTATTACAAAAACAAAAAAATTAAAAGGAATAGAGACCGAGGGTTCATGCCAATCAGGCAGATTGTAGTTTTTTTCAATTAATGCAATTACAATTTACAACACTGTATGTTATAACTATGATCCGATGGAATAATTAGCTAAGTTAAAAAATTTCAGAATTATTTCAGAAGTCTTCTGCACACTATTTGGAAGTATGCGACTACGAAATAATCATGAAAACCATCTGAACATTAGGAATTGTCTATTTCCGACTTCTTCATAGTGTGCCAAAGGCTTTTCAAATGATCCCAATCGCTTAAGTGGATTATTTTCCAACTTACAAAATTACCTCATAGCCGTAGGTATTTGAAATATTTCAAGTCCTCCATTATTAACAGTCATGATGACCTGTATAATAAATAATAAAATATTTAACATCAAACCTAAAAATCCTGAAAAGGAAATAAAAATCATTAAACTGAATAGTTCTGCTTATCAATTATATATTGCGTAACTCGTTATTTCACTTACCTAACATCCATGTTACATTTCAATACAACCATGTTTACCTCAATCGAAAATTCTATTAATAATGCATCAACCATCACAGAACATAAACATTATCCGTTCTAAGTGCTTTATTCTGTACGAGGGGAAAAGATGAATAAATGATTACCTATTATGTTAAATATATCTAAATTAAAAATTTATGTAGATTGATTTTTTTTTTTTTTAAATTGTAAGTCAGTCTCTAATATAAGTTTTCAAAGTTTGTTTGTTTATTTAATGTCACTTTAAGTCACTAAGACTATTCGATCGATGCTACTACGGGAGTTCTAAATTTGCCTATCCAGGTATAATGCTTAGATAGTTATAAGGCGTATATAGGTATGACAGATATTGGTGTAATCAGTATAAAACTGTAACAATTCTATGGGTAAAACAATATTTATTCAATGAAGAATGACAATTTTCAATGCCACACGAATTACAATACAAATATTAATAACAGATTACAAAAATTATCACTTTGTAACACAAATAATCATAAGGCTTGAGCTTTACAATCAAGACAAAGACTAATACTAACTGTCCAGTCAATCGCAACTTATATTTATTCGTAAGGAGAAGGATCTAGAACCTCGTGGATTGAGCTCGAACTTTGTACCTAGTCACAAACACGCGCTATGACAGTTCGCTCAAACCTCTAGTTCGTTCCAACAAAAGGTCTGGGATTTTAAACCATATTTTTTTATTTAACGATTTAACGGTACAATACGTATATGTTTAATAATAGGTATAAAGGTCTAGGACATTTAATGAAATGTAACTGGTCACACATACCCGACACCGGGTCAACCGACAGGTTACTATCTAACCCTCGTAAATGAATCAGATCCGATTCACGCCCGTGCTGCAGTGCGGTTATGTGTGACTGGAACCTTAAGACGTATACGTCTTTAACGAGTACCTGACATCTACAGTCTCGGGGCCTCCATTTTACGTCCTATCCGATGGAGGATAGACAAGGATTTTTTCTTTCTCCAAAACTCCTAGGGCCACTTCGGGATACGAACCTTATATATTGGTGGCCTTTAATATCCATGCTACCACATACGCAGAAGATGAACCCGATTTCAAAGTATTAAGTAGTATGTCTAAGAAATTATCCAGTTGCTTGTTGTATGGTCCATTGTTTTCCCATGCTTTTAAAAGAAAACTAACCATTTCACGCACCACAAATGACATATATCTAATTCAAAATTAATTAAATTAACATCTCCTGTTTATAACAAAAAAAAATTAAAATGTAATGCTTCCCCCTCTTTTCATGCCATTTTTTTATGCCATTCAATTATTGCTGAAAAATATCAAATGGATAAAAATAAAAATATCAAAATAAAAAAAAACAATTAATACATCAAATTTCGAGAGGAGGAAATAAATTAATCACAGCAATACGAATTCAGTACGAGTCAACAGAGTAATGAATAATTTTATTTCATAAAAATAATACGTTGCATTATTCAATAATAATAATAAATATTCCATTTTAAAATAAATAATAACACCAGGTTATAGCGGAAAAAGAAATATTTTACGATGAAAACATTCAAGAATGAACGGGAGTAGACACTGAAGTCAAGCTTAATAAAATACTCCCCTAACGTAAGGAAGAAATTTCTATGCTAAAGAGGGATTCAGGAAACTGGGGTTCTAGAATAGGCTCTACATAATAGAAAAAGTTCATCCACCTTTTTTTTTTTTTTTAGAAAATGCTTGTGAAACCGTCTTGAAGAATTCATACATGTTATGATAGGGCATTTCGAATGCAGATCTCTAAATACTAGTTCAAATATTCATGGTTCCATAAGACACGGTTCAATTTATACAAATATTTAATGAGGTGAGAATTCCCTTGTATTATGACACCAATTTTAGGACATAACTATTCAATTAAAAAAAAAATCGTTTATGTTTGATGGTTTGTTTATTCAGTCTTTATAAAATCAAGATATTATCACTAGGAACAGAGCAGTAATGTTAAAAATTATTTTATTTTCTATTCATATTTTTATACATGGATTTACATAACAAATAATCGACGACTATGCTTGAAAAAGATATTGAGCTGATTTCAGGGACCGTATTGGGGTTAATTGAGAAATTCCTTAGACTTCTAAAGCATGAAATACGAATTACAATCTGTCTCTAATATCATAAATGACAATATGGAGAACTTTATGAATAGTAGTTATGTGAACAAAACTCAATATATTTTATTAATAAACTGGAGGGCAAAACTTTTAAACATGATGGAATCGATTTTCACCCACCAAGGAAAACTACAGAAACCTTATATATCAAATTGAATAAATGAACTATAGGTAACGAAACATGAAATTCCGATCAATTTCAGGTTTTGAAGAAGAGTCAGAAGCACGAAAAATCTTATTTTATGAACAATAATTTTGTACATAACAGTTAAATGAAGTCAGAAAAAAAAAAAAAAATCAGGCGAAAATTAAATATGCCAGTTTTAATTTAGGTGAAAAAAACTTCTAATCAACTGGTTTCTTTTTTACTCCTACAAATTGAAGATTACGAATCTGAAAACACTGCCTAAAATATGTAATCACTAAATTTCATTCAAGCTATCTGAAATTCAAATATTGTTTATATTCTCGCTGATGAGAAGGAAAGCGAGTTTCAAAAAAATAAAAATCTTAAATTCCACAAAATTATTCTCTAGTTAGTTAGCCAAGACCGGAGAGCAAATAGCATTGTTCAAACTGGTTACAAAAATTCATGCAAGCGACAGGAGGAAATTAGATTATAGCGGTCCCCAGAATAAAAGAGGGAATCGGTAATGAGAGAATTATGGGGAATGGAGGGATGGAAGGGGGGGGGGCCCAACTAAAGTTGCTAATTCGATAGTGGAGCTCTAACAAGGTAGCAAACACAGCTGATTATTTCCTTTAAAATTTGAAGTACAAACATGCCTGAGCAGTTTTACAAGAATAGACCCATCTGATTCAAGAAACCTTCATCTTTGATGATGTACTTCATTCCCTTAGAATACAAGGGAATATTAACTATACTTGATTTTATTATTGTTTAGTTACAATCTTGAAAACAGGAGTTTTTAACATGACAATATTTTGTAAAATGATTGGATATGCTCATACTTCGGTGTGGGAGATAATTTCTTTGAAATGGTAGTATATTTCTTTGCCTGTAAAATCTCACAGATAGTGTCAATACTATTATAAAAGAAGATCGAAAGAACAATCCGGGTGGCAAAAAGGATTAATGATTGCTTATAAGGCCCGTCCAAAATTACAGAGCGGAATCTTGGGCGGACGACAGGATCGATAATTGCCAGGTTAAAAAAAGATTTTAAGAAATATCTTACGAACAATAAGTGGTGCGATCTGTAATGAGAGTTTCATTGCAAGGCCGCGAAAGACCAATAAAAATAAATAAAAAACGACTTAGGTACATGGTCAGTTTAGGCAATATATAAAGGCATCGTGAAGAGGATATAAAAAAAAAAAAAAAAACCTGTACCACTACAACCCATAAAGGGTTCTTGGGTTCTGTACAATGTAAGGAAGAGTACTGTTTCTTGGTCAGCGGTCGTGCAAGGAGGTGATTTGACCGTGATCACGCTCAACCGCCAGGTTCTTTCCCCTTAATTTTTCAATTAAGGGTACCCACTTTATAGAGGCTGGGTTTGAAGACCTAAAAAATAATGTAGATATAGAAAAGTGAAGCTCAGGTATGTATGGCAGTAGAGTGCTGCCAACCGGATATTGGAATGATAGAAA
The DNA here is from genome assembly GCA_911387785.2 of Aelia acuminata. Classification (NCBI taxonomy): domain Eukaryota; kingdom Metazoa; phylum Arthropoda; class Insecta; order Hemiptera; family Pentatomidae; genus Aelia; species Aelia acuminata. Next base: position 66,201,285 of record OU426983.1, on the reverse strand, counting down.
ACATTGCCTGTTTGGTATTGGGGATGCGACTCCATGGGTTATAACAAACGGCAGAATAAAATGTCATAAAATTTATGAAATAAAGTTCACCCTACGTTTACCCGATTTTGATATTTTTGCCGTCACATCACTAGCATACACCTACCTCTAATACCTAATTTAAATATCTAATGGTTATTTGTATTCAGGGAACCCCGGAACCCAACAGATATATGTATGGTAGCCTCCAAAAATCATAACCAGTCTTTTATTTTATGATTATGATTCTTTTTAATTGACTGGGAATTTTCAGCTTTTGTCAAGTAAGTGCCGAAGTACATTAAGTAATAATAGTAAGATGTTCATCGAGGAGGAGTTCTAAGTAGCTGATCTGTTCTACAGGGAATACGATACTGTGCTCTTAAAGGATACTACAGGACTAGTCGTATGTTCACCATGAAGAGGAAGTATGACATTGTAGGATTATTATTTTAATTTCCCGCTATAATACTATTCTTTAACGTTTTTTGATGTTTGATCTATTTCGGGATGAATTAGCCGAGTCCTCTTCCTAGAATCAAAATATTTGTTGAATATTTGATTAAGCCTTTCCTCTTTCGGGGAACACAAAGCGGAAGTTTAGCTTCATCTATTTCCATGTATGATATATGTATTAAATTGATCCGCTTTTTTAGGATATCAATTCCGAAAAATAATTCAAGCTCGCTCTCTTTATAAAGCAATCAATACCATCATGCACGTACATTATACAACAAAGCCCCACTTGGTGATTCAGAACGGGGCTCCGAAGTATATTTATGGATTATACAAGGGCTGAGATATATATTCCAGGATGTCGTCGGAGGAAGGTACGGGACGGCTTGGGATTTCCATAGGGTGGCACCAGATGGGTTGAGGACAGGGAGCATATTGCACTACACCGAGCTGTCTCTTATTTATATACGGCTCCCAGCTTCGTCTACATCCCCCCTGGAGGGAAAGCTAATTTTTATTTTCTACCTTCCAGAAATATTTATTCAAAGAGAAAAATCATATTAACTACGTGAATATGGAATAATATGTATAAAAAGAATACACTTAAAAATAAATAAATGAAAAACCTGTGTAACTACAGCCTATAGACTTTCTTGAGTCAGGTACTCCACGTCCAGAAAGTAGTATTTCAAGGTCAACGGTTGTGCTGAAAATACCCAAAATTTTCTCCCTCAAATTAATAATTAATTAAGAGTACGCTCTGTGGGGAGTTCGAGTTAATCAGACCAAAGTGTAGATGCGCAACTTTACAACCGCATTGCAATCAAGATGTTCGATCATGGTATCAGAGTGCCATACTCTCTGAGTAACCTTGCCTTCAGTAATTAAATAGCAGTGTCCCATCTTGCACAAAGGGTAGTTTCACTTATATTGCATACAAAAATTTATATGAGAGCAGCTATATATAAGTTTCCTTTTATTAAAGGACTTTTTGCTAGTGGATTTAGAATTGCCCCGTTTTCGGTGTTTCAGAGACTGTTAAGCAGTGGTCACGACTCGCAATACATTTGATGGAATAATGGCCAGACTGCTAAGAATCGTGGCAATTCACGTGCTCACTGAGCAAGAGTGCCATCAACTGGTGAACTAAGCCTATTTCCCGCAATGGGTGCAGCCCACCTCTACTTAGGATCCCAGAGAAGAGAACCTGTGCCAAGAAGACAGTTGTAAGATGGAAGTATCCCTCCACCATGCTGCTCGGGGAACAGCTAAAGAAGAGAAAAAATAAAACAAATGCTTTGATAGCGGTAGTGTATTGTTTCCCAATCATGCGGACACCTACGGAAACACCTACGGCTATTACATAAGGGGGGAAACGGGTATTTCTGTAAAATTATAGCATGGTTGGAGTTTTTGATAACCGCTTTCAGAGAGAACCTACGATCATGTGTTATATTAATTAAGTTAATATGTAGCATTCCAAATATAAATTTGGCACATGGTTGTTTTTATATTTGAACCTTGTTCCAATTATATTGTTTGTTTGATTCCATTTACATCTACGTTCTTTTTATTTCATCTCGCCTCTGCTAAAATACATCAACAATTCCTGATAACTTAATTTAAATGTAAACTTAATTATAATTATTAATTTCCAAATGCGACCCTACGATAAGTGTTCTTCTCTGTTGGCAGAAAAATGCATTACATAATTATATTTCTTGTTTCTAGAGGGGGAAAAAAACTAAATGGTTTTTAAATATTTCAATGGTTATTTAATATATTTAAATAAAGTCTTAATATTAATGATAAGCACAGATAACTTTTTTTTAATAGTTTATTACATAAGATTATATTTTTAAAAATATTTAAATTTATGGCTGTATATATCTACTTACTTAATGTGACAAAAAATAAAGTTTAATAACAAAAGAGAATCGAAATTTATTTATTATTTATAGAGTCTGGTAATCTATTAAATATTCCTATATATAAGGATGTCCATTCCTTACAGGCAATAAGGAATAATACTAATAAATGTATCAGTTACCCGCTTCACACAACCATATGCAAACGAAGAAAAAACCCCCTAGCTTTCTACTACCTAGCTATATGCAAACGTATAATCCGCCCTACTTGCCAGTAATAACATGCTCATAAGCCTTCCGTTTGCTTTGGCAGCGGGCACTGCGCCAGATCAAAGGAACCCTGCATCGCATTTGCATTAGTGAAAACCCGAAGGAAAAAGGAATGGAGGAATGTGTAAGCAGAGAGGGGATCAAAAGGGGGGACAGGCATATGAGAGGGAGCACTCGATAAAATTGTAATGATGCTCATGTAATAAAGAATCTGGACTAGGGTAAAGTAATATTCCTCATAACCTATCAGTTTTTAGGTCTTTTTAATAAAAAAAATATTATATACATTTTTTCTCTACTTCTGAGCGGTGGCGGCTATTAGGGATTTTTCTCGGGCTAGGGGTGAAGTTGGGAGATTAGTTCCGACATAAAAATACAAATCGGGTTATATTTGGTTCTTAAAGGTCTGGTCTCACATAACCGCACCGCAGCACGGGCCTGTTGGTTGACCCGGTATCGTGCATGCGTGACCGGTTACTTTCTATCTTAGTAAATGAATCAGATCCGATCCAGGCCCGTGCTGCGGTGCGTCACTAGATCTTAAAGCGTTTTCAGACGCGTTAGGTGTCTAAGCTTCTCGGAATAGCTTAAGAATAACCCAAGAAAAAAAATCTCGATGGATTTCATAATCACAATAGGTACCATCTTATTTTAATTATCTACGCTGTAATAATTTTTTTTTAATTAGGCCAAAGCAATCACTGAAAGTTATCCACTGTCATATAGCTTATTCTTCAGTGTTGGAGTCTATTTTCGTTCGAAGAGTAATGCAAAAGTTTTTTTACACATATCTACCCCATAACCTTTGATCGAACACCCACGTTCTAACGCATCATAAACCATGATTCCATATTCATTTCTATTCAAACATGTTATCCCACATATATTATTTCACAAAGCGTAAAAATCGGTTTTTCATCAATTATAAGGTCCTACCGTGCTCAAATGCCACGAATGTGGTATCGTTAGATTCAGAATTTCACGGAGCTTTTGCGAATTGCATTCTCAGTGTCCATTTTTTGGTCCAAAATAAAATATCGACCTAAACGTACTGACTCAACGGATCGAAACGTATAAAATTGGGTTTTATGGATTGCAATACATGCATTAAGACCCAGTTTAGTTCTCTAGAACTAAACTGGGGTTTGCGTTTTAAAGCCCTAAAACCTATCATTTCTGAGATAACGCCTGGGTTAGACTCCTCCGCCGCACGTGGTCAACTACTTATTGTATTACGTTACAGCAAATGCTAGGACCTGTCGTGTTTAGGTTCTAAAAATGTTGTTTCGTCTGATTTAGACTTAATTGTAGCGTTGGAAAATTGCACTCTCACATTTAGCAATTACAGTATACTCCCACTTTACCGGTTCCCGTTTAACCGACTCTTCGGATAAACCGATGGACGCTGTAAAAGATAAAAATTCTTTTTAAAATCCTCAAAAACATTTATAATTTTGTCATATTCTCAATAAAAAATTTTGTTAAAATTTGTATTATGTTGCGGTTCGATAGATCTTAAATAAATTAAAATGTAGGCAAAAAGTCTGTTGTTTTATACTTTCACTTATCTACATATGAAATATATAGTAAGGGGAAGTATTGCGATCGTGAAAAATTTCCACTTCCGGATTTCAACGGAAATACACGTTTTGGGGTCCCCCGAGTCCAAATAACCTATTCCCGCGAAATGGACTGTGTGTGTGTGTGTGTGCGTGCGCGTCCGCGTGCGTGTGCGTGTGTGAACAGACTAGCTCAAAAACTATAAACCGTGCGAACCTGAAATTAGGTATTTATTATATGTATATGCCCGCGATGTGACAGCAAAAATTTCATCAAAATTGCCCAGAGGGAGGGGGTACTTCATTTAATAACTTTTTACATTTTTTTCGATTTTCTCAAAAACGGCTCCAACAATTTTGATTAAACTGAGTATTTGATGTATTGATATGCCCGAGATATGACTAAAAATTTCATCAAAATTGATCAACCGGAGGGGGGACTTTACTTAATAAATTTTGTATCATTTTCACCTGTTTTTTTTTATTTACTCAAAAACGACTTCAACGATTTTAATCAAACTGGGTATTTGATGTATATATATGCCAGAGATGTGATAGCCAACATTTCATCAAAATTGGTCAAACGGAGGGGGGACTTTACTTAATAAATTTTGTATCAATTTCACGTGTTTTTTTTATTTACTCAAAAACGGCTTCAACGATTTTAATCTAACTGGGTATTTGATGTATATAAATGCCAAAGATGTGATAGCCAACATTTTAGAGGAGAAAAAAAGAAAAATATTCAGTCAACTCATAAAACACATTGAGCCCTTGCATGCGTAGTACGCCTTTAATGACAGATCATTGTTTATAGTAGTAGTAGTATTAGGGGTTTTAGGGCGATAAATTACTAGATTATTACGCCCGTAGCATCCTTTACCGATTATATAGTTTATATAATGTTTAAACTATTTAATTAGAAGATAAATTATATCTTAATTATATAACCAACGATCATGAGTGAATAGCATCATTATATAGTTTATAGTATTATCTTATCTTAGGTGTTTTTAAAAAAATATATATATATATATATATATAAACAAAAAAGGTGTTTATTTTTTTTTCTTATTTTTTTCTTATTTTTTTTTTTTATTTTTTTTTATATCCTGCCTTATATTACATTAATAATCCAATAATTCTATGTTAGAACAATATAAATCAAAAGTGTAGTTACTGCAATAATAGCATTAACTAACCAATAATAATAATACTATAATCAATTTTCGGTGCAACTCATTCTCCGGAAACATTTTCAATTATATTATATTCTATTATAAATTTTGATTTTTTTAAGGATTTCAATAATTGTGTCCAGAGTTTTTTTATCGTCTGCCAATAGGCTGGACAGCTGCCTGGGTAGGTCTTTTGAGCGGTATTCAGCTGAATATTTAGGGCACTCTTCCAGAATGTGTTTAATTGTGAGTGCGGTATCACACCAATCGCATTTGCTTATCTCTTCTTTTTTCATCAGATGTTCGTGGGTGAGTCTTGAGTGACCTATCCTTAAGCGCGTAATTACAACTTCCTCTCGCCTATTACCTCTCACCGAACTTTTCCATGGGCGTGTAGTGCTCTTGATTTCCCTTAGCTTATTTTGAGGGCTTGTACATTCCCATGAGCTTTCCCAGTCGCTTGCAACCTTATTACTTAGCCACTTTTTAATATCTTGTGCTTCGAATATTTTTATTGCTGGGGAATTCATTTGCGCTGCCTCTTTTGCTGCTTTGTCTGCCGCTTCGTTCCCATTAATACCAATATGAGCTGGGGTCCATACAAAAGTGACATTTTTCTCCATAGTTTGTAATATGCCCAGATAGTTTTTAATACTTTTTATAATATTATTGTCAGTATAAAGTTTCTCGAGGGATTTTAACGCTGACAAGGAATCTGTGCAGATTGTAATATTCTGCCTGTTTAATGGAATGGCTGTATATAAGGCAGAATTAATTGCTTGAAGCTCGGCGGAATATATCGAAGTTAGGTGCGGAAGCTTATACCTCTTGGTTTCTTGGGCAGAGACAACTGCACAACCTACTTGGTCATTCGTCTTGGAGCCATCAGTGTAAATAATACAGGTTTCTGGTGAAGCCTCATTTACCATAGCAAAGAATTCTTGACGCAGCATATCTGGAGGAAGCTTGGCTTTGAGGTGTTGGAACTTTAGGCTTATTGGCGGTGGTTTGTAAATCCAAGGGGAGTTTTCCGGAAATGTTGTGGTGTAATCCACTTCGTTTTTTATTTCTGTAATTAGTGATCGTTGTCTTATTGATAACGGTGCGGGTGAACGTGGTTTTGCATTATACAGTCTAGTATGCTTTGGTTGAAAGATCAATTGGTATGCTGGGTTACTAGGTTGCAGAATAAGTTTGGCTAAATAGGAGCTGATGATTTGTTGTCTCCTGAAACTCAGCGGTGGAACATTAGATTCAGCACACATGCTGATTATTGGAGATGTTCGAAAAGCACCAATTGCGAACCGGATTCCGGCGTGATGGACGGAATCAAGAAGTAATAGATGTACTTTTTTGGCGGATGAGTAGGCAGCACAACCGTAATCTAACTTAGGTAGGATTAGTGATCTGTAGACCATTATCAAACTTTTCCTATCTGCTCCCCACGATGTTCCGGCAAGGACCTTAAGTAGATTCAGCCTTTTACTGCATTCTTCCCTTAGGTAATTGATGTGGGAGATCCAATTCAGCTTTTCATCAATCATTAGTCCAAGAAATTTAATTTCGTTATTGAAATTGAGGATATTGCTTCCAAGAGAGAGTTGTGGCGGTATCGTAGGGTTTCGTTTCCTAGAGAAAAGAATGCATTTAGTTTTCTGTGTGGAGAATTTAAAGTTGTTGCTTCTAGACCAATCGAGAAGTTTGTCGAGGGTATTTTGTAGGAGTCTATTCATCCATTCCTTGTTGGTGAACCTCAGGAACAATGCAAGATCGTCAACAAATAAAAAGGTTTTTACTGATCTTGGTATTATTTCTGTCACAGTATTCATTGCTATTGCAAAGAGCACACAACTGATGACACTCCCTTGTGGTAGCCCTCGTTCTAATAGTTTGGAGTTGGAGTGAGTGTTGCCAATTCTCGTTCTGATTGTCCTGTTGAACAGAAAATTGTTGATAAAAATTGGAAGGTTTCCACCAAATCCCCAGTGATGCAGTTGTTTTAGCACCGTTTGCTTGTTGACTGTATCGTATGCTTTTTCGATGTCAAAAAATATTCCGACTGCTTCTTGTTTGGTGATGAATGTGTCTAGGATTTCTGCTTCCAGCGTGACTAGGTGGTCAATAGTTGACCTTCCCTTCCTGAATCCGCATTGAGCTGGGGACAGAAGCGAATGAGTCTCCAGATACCACAGCAATCGTTTGTTGACCATTCGTTCCATCAACTTGCATAAACAACTAGTAAGCGAAATCGGTCTAAAGTTATTGATTTGGGTTTTATCTTTTCCGGGCTTTGGTATGGGTATAACTATTGATTCACGCCACGATGCAGGAAATTTTTGGGTAGTCCAAATTTTATTATACAAATAAAGTAACGTATTTTTACCAGTGGCAGTGAGGTTTTTAATCATGAGGTTATGGATGTCATCAGGTCCTGGTGAGGTCGGTTTTAATTCGGTAATTGCATCTTTTAATTCAAGGATTGAAAAAGGAGCGTTGTATGAATCGTTTACATTTGAGGCGAAATCGACTTCTGGAGATGATGGGTCTTCATAGCTGATAGATTGTTTGGAGAAGTATTCGACGAAAAGTTCTGCTAGAGAGTTGGGGTCTGATATTGTTTGATTATTTATTCGAAGAGATATTGTATGTGAATTGTGGATGCCTCTGATTGAATTTATTCTGTTCCATACGTTTCTGATGGGTGTATTTATGTTAATCTGTTCGAGGTAGGACTGCCATGAAGTTTTCCTTTTCTGTTTTATTATATTCCTTGCTTTTGCTTTTAATTTTTTGTATTGGATGAGGTTGGAAGCGGTGGAATTTCGTTGAAATTTTCTCAGGGCTCTATTTCTTTCCCTTACAGCTTGGCGGCACTCATCGTCGAACCAGGGGCAACGATTTGTTTTCGGTGTACCTCGGGACTTCGGTATGCTTTCTTCTGCCGCTACTATGATTGCTTTTGTTAGTTCAGAGGTCAAAGTGTCAATGTCATCTGCGGGGTTTTGGAAATCGAAGGAAAGTTTCTGTTGAAAAAGGTCCCAGTTTGCTTTCTCGGTGATCCACCTGGGATATTTGCTGGGGAGAGGTTGGTGACTTGCAAATGATATCGTGATGGGGAAGTGGTCACTACCATGTTGGTCAGGGCAAGTATCCCATACGACTTTATTTAGAACATTGGGAGAACAGAAGCTTACGTCAATAGATGAACAGGAACCATATTGCGGGCTCATATATGTAATTTTTCCATTATTTAACAAGATGCTGTCGGTTGTATCAATGACACGTTTTATTGCATTGCCTCGGCTATTATTTGATGATGAACCCCAAGATACGTGTGCGCCATTTAAGTCCCCAGTTACAATATAAGGAGCTGGGAGGTTATTTATAAGCTGGACCAAAGCTGATTCATCGACTGGTTCGCTTGGAGAGAGGTAAATGTTGCAAACGGTTATGGGGAACGTATGGTGTACTCTTACGGCTATTGCTTCTAGCTGCGTTTGAATATCTATTTCTTCAGAGTAATATTCATCTCGGATTGCCGTGATGATCCCCCCGCTAGCTGGCCCATCTGTTTCCCTATCTTTTCGGTATATATTGTAATGTTTAAGGGAAAACGCATTGGAAGGTTTTAGTTTAGTCTCTTGTACACAAACGGCCCAAGCGTTGTATTCATTTAGCAATATTTTTAACTCCTCGAATTGCGTCCTTACTCCATTGCAGTTCCAACTAAGCAGAACCATTGTTAAACATAAAGATCTGCGTTATACATAAGAATGTATAACGATACAAATTATAACTACTTATGAATACAGTTATAGAATAAATTATGCTAACTATAAATAACAATTGATTATAAGTGATTTTAAAGTACAATTTGGAATTTTTAATCATTAGAAATACATAAAGTGGCATAGTTATATTTTTATTTATTTTTTTTAAATTATTACTATATATTTTGTGTTATTTTTATTTTATTTATTTTTTATTAATTATGGAAATTACACAAGGAGATCTCATGCAGTTTCCATTTCGTCACTGCTAATATTACTGCTACCATTAGTACTATTATTTCTCTTAGTTTTCGGTTTACGCCGCTGCTCCTTAGGTTTAGGTTTAGGAGGCGGCGGCTCCTTAAATACCTCACTAGTGGTAGGAAGGCTAAAGGAACTGTTTATATTAAGAATTTCACCAGTACCAAGTGAAGAAGCACTGGGTTCGGGATTGAGAGGGGTGGGTGGGGGGTCTGAGGGAGAGGATAGGTGCTGAGGGGTAGAGGAGGGGGGCTGGGGGGTAGTGGAGGGGGGCTTGGGGGTAGAGGAGGGGGGTGCTGGGGAGACCTGTGTAGAGGCTGCCTCGGTACGTCTAGTAACATTGCATGAAACTTCTTTAATTGTAATATTAACATCATTAATAAAGTCCGTTTGACATCCTATTTCTGCACTTTTCCTATTATTCCTAGCTACGCTAGCATAAGTGCCATTGTTAATAAGACCATGACTTTCCTTATACAGTTTTTTTGCGGCGTTATAGGGAATTTTATTTTGTATTGTAAGATTTTGATTTCCCGCTCTTCAATTAGTTTTGGGCAATTTCTGTCTAGACTTGGGTGTACTTCATTACAATTAACACAGGACGGCAAGATGGTGTCACATGGCTTCCCTTCATGTTTCGGTTTGGCACAAATTGCACAGATTGGTTCTTTATTACATTTAACGGTCAAGTGTCCAAATCGAAGACAGGCCATACATCTGATGGGATTAGGAATATACATTCTTAATTTTAGTTTGTATATTCCTACTATTATATTATCAGGTAAATATGGTGAAGCGAATGTAAGTACATACATATGGGTTTTCCTTACCTGGCCTGATTTTTTTGAAATAATTCTTTTAACCTCAACGACCTTTTGCTCTTTGAGCTCTTCTAAGATTTCATTTCCGCTTACATTGTCTAAGTCAGGGCAGAAAATGATACCTTTGCTCAAGTTCAATTTGGAATGTGGGCTTACTTTAACTTTTATATTAGGTCCGAAATTGGTTATTTTAAGAATTTTATCGGATTGTTCTTTATTTAAAGTTTCAATTAAGAGTGTACCGTTTTTTAGTTTTTTGATGTTTTTTGGTTCCTTGCATGTATTATTTATGGTTTTAGCGATTATGAAGGGGGATACCTTATGAAAGTTCCCTTCATCTGTTCTCTCTATAATAATAAATTGGTTATAATTAATGTTAGTGCTTGTTACTTGGTTAAAGTAACTTTCATTATTACTATATTGTTGGTTATAGCGTTTCCGCTTAAATTTCGGTGAAGAAAGGTCAGGTGGTTCGTTCATTATATCAGTTACTCCTGATTTTTATATAATAAATAAGAATGAAAGTATAGTTAATTTGGTGGGAATAAGGAACAAAAAAAAAAAAAACAGATAAATAAATGTGAGAAATGAAATTACAATTAAAATTAGAAAGAAATAAGAATATAAAGGAATTATAAAAGGTACTTATCGGAGCAGCTCTATGCGAATTCGACCGAGGTCCAAACGCAGCTCTGGCCCTGCTCCAGTGTCTTCACACACTAATCTTTATAGTTTTACGTGTCACTGGTCTTTTCTAGTCACTATGCTCTAGATTGTCTTCATTTTATTCATTATAAAACGTAATAAATAGCATTAAATGAAAAGGTAACCTTTAACTAATCTTAATCACACAACACGATCACCTGTTCCACCTCATTGTTTATAATCAAAGCCGTTCTGTTCATTTCAGGGAAATTATTTGTTTCATGGTAACTAAATGAAATTTTCATCAAGTACATAGAGAATTATAAAATCAGACGACTTGGAGTATCATGCTTGCATTGCCGAATTATCACAAGTATAAACTTTTATTTATTAACAAAATAAATTAGTGTTTTTTATAGAGCAAATGAAAACAAAAATAAGAAATGAATGTGGAAAAATGTGTAACTTTGAGAAGTGGCACTAAAAAAAAACGCATTAATTTCTATTCTAAGTAAGTTGGTAAGTGAAAGTTGTGTGTTGCGCGCACGCACCAGATTTTTTTATTTTTTACCGAACTCCAGTAAAACAAAGCTCTTCGAAGTAAAATTGATCTTGAAACAAAATCCGTATCCTCCATTCATTTCATTAAAAAAGAAATAGCTTCCTATATTTGAAGAAATTTCGTCAGTCGACATTAAGGTGCGTATTAACGAAAAAAAATAAAAGATTTGTGAAAACTAAATATATTGATAGTGTAAATTTTCTTAAATTGTTAAATAAAATTGGCCCAAAAAAGGTTTCTTTAATTAATAACTATATAGCCTTTGTAAAATAGGTTGTGTGTTGCATTTGGGTTTTATCGAAATATAGAAGTTATAATAATATATTTTGCTGGTTTTTTATACACTTTTCCGGATTGATCGGCTCATTCACTTAAAAGGCAATGTATCCGTTCCGACGAGGAGGGATAAGCAGGAGTCTACTTTAGTCATTGGCGGATCTGAGGGGAGGGGGGTGCTATAGGGGCTGGAGCCCCTCCCTTTGGAAAAATTTTCGTCATTTAAAGATAGAAGTTAATTTTCCTTAAAGTAAGGAAGCAAGTTAAAGAACAAAAATGCGCAGAACAGGTAGAATTTCAGTTGTGGGAAGGTGAAAAAGCTGATCGGCAGATCCAAATGAAGGGCTGTGGGGCTGCAGCCTCCCCCCATTAGGATGCAGCCCCCCCTTTACTATCGGCTTGATCCGCCCATGACTGTAATCCAATCTATTTATGGTGATTCAAAGTAACATAGTGATTCATTAGAACTTTGGTTTTATCAACTTATCTTTTTTATTACGGGAATTTCAGAAAACTAAAGTATCGAAATAAGAAAAATGAATTTCAATGGTTTCTACGCGGGCTTTATGACACATACACGTTCCACGTTTTTGGGCCAGGCGTTTTACACCTCTAAAACTTTGGTTTTGGTGGGTTAGGCCCCTCAGCTTCACCAGGCTACTTATTGTTTTGTTGCCTCTCCATGGACCTATTTGATGTCGTTCTTACCACTTAGAAGACTATCTTCCTTTCCATTGTCAGAAAAATAACCGTAAAAAGCATCTTATGAACTGTTTTTGAAAAAACGAAATCAGTAAGGAAGTTAAAATCAGAATGTAGAAAGATTAATTTCAAAGACTATGCAACATTCTTAGTGATTTCATATATTCCAGGAAGATTACAGGAAACTTTTGTAGAGAAAAACGTCAGAAAATGAAGTTCTTCCTTAACTATTAAACAGAAAAATAATTTATTCTTCCTTGCTGTAGATAAAAAATTTCACCTTAAGGCCCCAGTGGTTGGGGAGAGGGGGGGGTACGAATAGGCAAAAAAAAAAGTTCATTTCATAGTTATGTTAAACCTAGAAGTAAAATGTGATACAAATCTTCGTGCGAAGTGCTTCGCACGGGTCCACCTAGTATTTATCTAATAACGTTATATGCCAGTGCTGATAACAATATCTGTAATCCATTTTCTCATCATTTACACGTACAAAATCACACCAAGTTTGCTTCAAAAATTGCTTAACATAAGAGGCCAAGACGCCAAGTCGAAAGTATATGATTTTTTTAATTTACAATTTTATTTTTGAACTATCAATTTCTAAAAAATTGTTTCACTCAGCCTAATGCAGAACTGATTATAATTCATAATTGCTTAGTATCTTGTTCTCGTCAGTAGAAAAAATAATAATTTATTAGAAGGAATTTTTAGGATGCAAAAAGGGACTACAGTGTTTTTCAATGCCCACATTTTTCTTCCTCATTACCTAAATGAACAACCGACAAAAAAAACACTCAGTCTTTTCGAGGTAATGGAACAGCATTAACAATCTCTTATCCATTACATAATTACAGAGGGAAATGTAAAGGAAATTAAAAACCAGGGTAGTAAGAGCCCGAACATGTTCTAGTTAAAGAACCCAAAAGGACGGGGTGGAAATGGTCCATTTAAAGCAATTAGGTTCCGTATATTCACACCACGCCTTCTCAAAAAAAAAAAGGTCCTCTCCTTTTTGTCCAGAAGATCAGCAAGTAGTGAATGCTAGGACATTTAAGGGCCCACTTTTATCTTACGTTGTTTATTTATAAAAATAAAATATAAAGAGAATCCAATTCCTATCTTTCTTAGGAATGTTTTATTCAACATTAATGGGATAATCCACACGCACGATTATTGACATTGCGGAGAGAGTAATAAAAAACCTACCCGAAATCATTTCGGATGTTCCGAAACAAAAATAACAGACACGTGTTTTGAAACGCTATTGGAATTGGAAACGGAGTAAACTAACATTAAAATGCTTAATTTTACCGAGTTTAAAAATTATATAAAATTATTCTTACACTAATTTATTTTACTTTTTGAGGGTAGATTTAAGGAAAAATACAACCATGCTACAGTTGTATATAAGTATAATGAAACTGTAAAAAAATATTTAGATCTTTAATTAACCCACGATTTTAGTCTTTCTTACACAAAAAATAACCAGAATCGACTTCAGCACCCTTAAAAACATTCTACAACGTTCATGCTGTTGAATTTAATCGGAAAAGATGAAAAAAAAGAGATATCTTAATTGCCTAATAACTTTTAATATAAAATCTGAACATGGTAGCAGAGCGTGTTTTTTTGGACAGGTTAACTTACCGCTCACAACGTCCTCTCCTCCTGGAAAACTCCTAAGAAGGATTAAGATCTTGTATGTGTTTTCAGTGTTTATATTAAAAGTTATTATCCAATGAAGATACCTCTTTTTTTCATCTTTTCCGATTAAATTCAACATATGCAACGACTTGTTTTTATTGAATTTTTTATTTTAAGGATTAGTTATTCAATTTTAGGGGGTTACTGAATTCGAAATTTTTGTAGGTAAAAAAATCTATAGCAGTAGTTTTCTTGAAGATCTAATTTTTTTTTACAATGCCATTGACCTAAAACAGGATATATGGAACAGCAGTATATATTCTTAAATCTACAATCAAAAGTAAAAATTTTGGTTCAAAAATCATGTCGATATCATTTTTTAAACTTAAGATATAAAATAAAATTGTTTAAGGTTATTTTCTTTTCGGCCAATTGGCAAGAACGTAAAATGTATGTATAATATTTTTTTAACAGGATCATATAAACAATTTCATATCCATCCAAAATCCAAGAGAGCCGACCGTTTCCCTCCCTTGTATAAGTATATTTCTAATAATGTTCGAGATATCCTGGGTTTTTTTTCTACCCCTAGGTAAACTTAAGTACAATATTAAGAGGATTAATGAGTTATTTTCTTCTCATTCGCTTACCTAGCTAAGGAATGGTTTGGGATATAACAATAGTCAAAGGATTTTCATATAAATATTTTTTTTTTGTGCATAAAATATTACATTAAACAAGTCAATATATGATATAAACGCGCTCCTTCCTGGATTGAGATAGTTACTTCAGCTATTAAAGAAAGATCACTCGTCCGCCGTCTTTTAAGCCCCGTTTTCGTTTTCATAGGAACAAAAATGGCCTGTTTGCACGATTTTAATTAAACCAACTATTAAGTGTTTTCTTAAATTAAAAGTTCTGATTACAGTGTAATGCTCTTATTGCTTCTTTTCGAACTATTTCAACTGCTTAGAGTGTACTATAATAGACATAATTATGTAATTACATAATTATAGTACAGGGCTGGAAGGAAATTTAACGAACCACGATCCAATTAAATCTGTTCTACAAATATATTTTCGAAAACCACTCCTGCTGCTTGCTCCACCTACCATAACAACACTCCAAACTGCCACTCCATTATACACTCATTATGAGTGTTCCCGGGAACCGCTTGTGATGAACATAAAACAATTCGATCTGCCTCTCCATATGCCTGGCGCCTATTGTTCAAGTAAAATACAAAAATAAATATTGCGTTTAATATTACGTATTTTTTAAAATAAATGATAAATATTAACAGAGATTTGAACAAAAGAAACAATGTAATTTTTGAAAAAATATTACATTAAACAATTACATTTCTTTTTATAAAATTAATTTCTATTAAGTCAATAAGATACTTTACATTTAAAGTAAATTAACTTTATTTTGTTTTAAACGGAAATAATACCATTTCCAAATAAACATGTTTAATTACATTTAAATGTACTTAAAGACCCTTAGTGGAAAACTATAACTAAATGCATTATGAATTTCAATTTTTATTTTACTAATTCTATCGTTCTTCAAAAATGAATCGAGAGGTCTATCACCTTATTTTTTTAAACCCTATATTTCGTCCTAGATATGAACCTTCTCAGCTTCCTTTTTTTATTTATTATTTATCTTCTCCTATAAAAGTGTTCATGTTTGTCCTTGCAG
Source organism: Aelia acuminata (assembly GCA_911387785.2). Classification (NCBI taxonomy): domain Eukaryota; kingdom Metazoa; phylum Arthropoda; class Insecta; order Hemiptera; family Pentatomidae; genus Aelia; species Aelia acuminata. The sequence continues at coordinate 66,185,551 of OU426983.1, read as the reverse complement.
GAAACAGCTTTTAATTAGACCACGGGTAAAGTGTTCATACAACATACAGTCAAAAAGGATTTGATTAAAAGTTTGTGGGGTCTGTCCGTCAGAATTAAAGGGTGACAGATAAGGAGGAAAAAGACATCAATATATATTTAATAATTCCACAATTTCATAGCAACTTAGCTCTTAGAATATTGATATCTGCACTTTATGAAAAATTAGGTAGTATATATATGAGGCGTTTGGTTTCAAAACCGGCTACATCCATTTTCAACGATTTTTTAGGACTGACCAAGAAAGGATCGATTGGAACCGCTTTTGATAAAAAGTGGAATTTGTTAGTATTTATTTTCGAAGGATCTAGACGTTTTTGAAACAATCACGTCTAACACATTTTTTTTTTATTTTAAAAACTTGAAAAGAATTTAAAAAAAAATTGTTTGGAAAAAATGGATGTCACCGGTTTTGAAACCAAACGCCTCATATGCATATTAATTTTTATCATATAGAGAAACGAAATTTGAATTTAACCTGAATATGTTTTGTGACGTCATACTTATGTATGTATAATTGCCAAACCAATTAAATTTCTATAAACAACATGACAAAGCAGAACCCATCGGTTTCTGGAGATAGGAGGGATAGGCGTTGGGAAGGGGGGGGGGGTGTTTTTAATAAATCGAGAAAGGTTTAAGGTTTAGCTAACATGTTACTGCCAGGTCGAAGATAACATCTAAAACCCATTAACGGATAGTAAGTGCCTCCGAGGGGGTGGGGGTAGCTGTGTCTTCCCAGCATCAGTTTAATTATAATGGTCAAAGGTAAATAAACGGTCTCAATTCGGTCTATTTACAATAAACAATCGGTCAATGACAAAGTAAAAAAAATCTGGTGCGTGCGCGCAACCAACTTACTTAGATACCAACTTACTTAGAATAGAAATTAATGCGTTTTGTCAATTGCCACTTCTCAAATGAACAGAACGGCTTTAATTATGAACTATGGTCTGTCATTAAAGGCGTACGGCCCATGCGTGGGCTCAACGAGTTTTATGAGTTGACTGAATATTTTTCTTTTTTTTTATCCTCTTTATTTTTTCTTTATTTTAATCATATCTCATATTTAGCCATTTCTTATTTTTAGGCTTAACGAGAGACAGTTAATTTCTCCATATAAACAAAAACAAAGGTACTTTATAGGAAACAAACAAAAAAAAAATGGCCCCCCCCCCCAAAAAAAGCCCCCTCAGAACATTTTAATAATGATAAAGCTTACCTGATATTGAGGAACACCTAATTTTCATTAAACATGGCGAATTTGATAAAAATCGTTAAAGCCGTTTTTGAGATCATAGAAAAAATGGTCAAAATTGGAAAAAAAATTATGAAATAAAGTGCCAATTTTGATGAAATGTTGGCTATCACATCTTTGGCATATACATACATCAAATACCCAGTTTGATCAAAATCGTTAAAGCCTTTTTTGAGTAAATAAAAAAAACACGTGAAAATAATACAAAATTTATTAAGTAAAGTCCCCCTTCCGGTTGATCAATTTTGATGTAATGTTGGCTATCGCTTCTTTGGCGTATACATACATTAAATACCCAGTTTGATCAAAATCGTTAAAACCGTTTTTGAGTAAATAAAAAAAAACACGTGAAAATGATACAAAATTTACAAAGTAAAGTCCCCCCTCCAGTAGATCAATTTTGATGAAATTTTTACAATCATATCTCGGGCATATATATAGACCAAATACTCATTTTAATCAAAATCGTTAAAGCCATTTTTGAGAAAATCGAAAAAAACTTAAAAAGTTATTAAATAAAGTACCCCCCTTTGAGCAATTTTGATGAAATTTTTGCTGTCACATCGCGGGCATATACCTACACTAAATACCCTATTTCAGGTTCGCACGGTTTATAGTTTTTGAGCTAGTCTGTTCACACACACACACACACACACACACACACACACACACACACACACACACACACACACACACACACACACACACACACACACACACACACAGACCATTTCGCGTGACTTGGTTAATTGGACTCAGGGGACCCCAAAACGTGTCTTTCCGTTGAAAACCGGAAGTCGAAATTTTTCACGATCGCAATACTTCCACTTACTATATATTTCATATATAGGTAAGTGAAAGTAAAAAATCATATGTAAACATTTTTGGAGGACAAGTTACGGAAGTTACCTACTCGAATATCATTGATAATTATCGTGACACAATTCAATGCAAATAGATGTAACTAAATTCCTGATAGACTTAATGAAGATTCAAGAAACAAACACTCACATTACCTGTATTAACTGCAATACAAGTTATTTGCACTTTGAGGGAAAAAACCTGTAGGTTTCTGTCAAATCATCTCCTAGAAAAACAACCGAGTTTTTAATTCCTATCAAAAGAAAGCCTTGCAAAGCATTGAACCCAACGATCTCCATACGCTGTAGTCAGTCATACAGCTTTGTTTATCTTTATTACGAATTAGTTTTTATAAACTATGTTTGAATATAGTGTTAACCAATCAAACTAGGTTTCGAATATTAATTATCAAAGGTTGAATATAGAAATAAGTGATTAAAAAAAGGTTATGTGTTATTTTTTATCGGTTTAAAATATATCAAATTAAAACTGATCACTATACCGCTCGTCTGACGGAAGATTGCCAAAATTAAAGAAACAAAAAAAATTTGATTTTTTTTTTGTTTTACTTCGAAACTTCAAATAAAATTTTATTTGTTTGGGGAAGAAAGCCAGATTTTTAAATCCAATATTTTTCGATGGACAGTATTTAATACCGTTTTCTGTATTTTTACTCAGGCTATTCTTCAGTCATAGTACCAGTGATACTAACTGCCCCAATGGTAGACTATTTGTGTTCAAAGAATATTTTCCTGAGTTGCTTCACGTTAAGTTCATGAATTGAGAATGCAGTTGAAACTTTAAATGTGTTTATCCAAAAAATAAAAAAATAAAGTTTTCTTAATTGTAGTAATCTTCTTGCCAATGAGTGATATGATCATCTCATTTCAAACATTAGCATTTTTTTATTAAGGTCTTCTTAAGTCTTTTTCCAAACGTGCGGTATAAACGACACTTCACAACCTTTGTACTAATGCAGTCGGACATAACTGCTGAGTTGTAAGGAATATTTTTAGGTTAATGTATTTTTTTTTTGTTTAAATATTAAAGTTTTAAAACAATTTAAACAAAAAATTTTACATATTTAATTTACAATTTTACACTTTACACAATTTACAATTACAAATTTAATTGCTGTATAAAGTCATTTCCCATGCCCTGACATGTCATTATTTTAATCGTTTTCAATTGATTTCTAATTATCAACGGTAAGATAAAAGTTAATGTTTAATATTCAAAAAGGACAATTGTTGTCTGCATAAACGATAAAATGTTCCATACTTAAGATAAAATTTAACGAACCCGTTAATTAATTCCAATCACTGGTCAAATAGCAAATTTTAAGGGTGAATCGATGTTATTATAAAGAGGAGAAAGTAATAAATAAGATTAGAAAGATAGGAAGAAGAAAGGATGGCTTCCGTAGAAAAGGGTTTTGTAGTTAAATTAAATTGCAAGGGTCAGGATGGAAAAGGGTTCCTCCTCGCCTAAGAGGAAATTAAAATTCTTCACTACTTCCGTTCCCCCATTTACAATTTTAAATAACGAAATTCTAAATGTTCAATATTCATTTTTCAGGTGTAAATTCGAAAATGCTGAATTTCAAAGTAATAACTGAGAAAACATTTTGTTTTGAATACGTTTTCCCTCATTCAAAAGGGATCAATTTTCATTGAAATAAATGTTGTTTTGGGATTATTGAAAGTCAGGAATTTCAGTGGAAAAACATTTCATTTATTTTAACAGCCTATGTTTCGACCCAAACCTGTGGGTCTTCATCCGGACTAAAACTAAGCCAATATATAACATTTCCAAGTCTATTGGACCCTTTTCCACGTCACCGGTAACCTTTCACGAATCAAACGAAACCCATTCCATGTCACCAGCTATTCTACCCAAGTCAAATGTAGCCAATCCAAGCAATCCCTCCATTCCTTTCCAAGGGAAACGTAACGCTTACAACTTTATCGTCACCTTTTTTATTTTTAATGTAACCATTTCCATTGTCAGTCTTGAAAATTGTAAGAAAATAAAAGGTCAGAACTATACAGAATAAACCACAATACTACTTCTATTTTAAAAAAAAACAAAACATAATTGACACATGGCTATTAAATAACGTCATTAGTAAACTTTTCGTTAAGCTATGAATTTTAATATTAAAGATTACAAAAAAGATTCCTTTCATAAGTATATCAGAAAAAATAAAAATACATGCGAAAATATAAAAAGCACAATGATTAAAGAATCAAATTTCGAAAGTTAAACGAATATTATTATATTACTTTCCCCTTAGAATTATGTATAAATCCATTCAAATATCATCTTTCTTTCATCGTTGAAGGGTATAAATAATTTCATGGCTGCTTAGTTTGTTTTCGGCTTCAGTGAACTTTTGACCGAAATAATGGATGGTATAAATTTTGGAACTTTTGGAAAAGGTTTAATAATGTAATACTTTAATATCTTAAGAATACGGAAGTTTTTAGGAATACACTAAATAATTCACAATAAGAAGTACCAGACATTTGTAATTTATACGGAAGTTTCGATATTCAAAATCCCTTGCCTCTAACTTCTATTATAATTTTATAAATTTTGAATATTTCTTTCTACCTGTCCTTAATTTTATAAATTCATAACTCTGCCACGGAACCACATGTTCATTTTTTATTGTATTAAATTTAACACCTTGGATTTATAATAATAATAATAAATTCTTTATTTATTTGTTCTGGGACGTGTCCTTTAAGAACAAATTTAAATAAAACACAGAGAGGGCTTTAGAGCTTTGAAGTTTAAATAAACAAAGTGAATTGACACAAATAATTAGGGAACATCTAGTTAAAAAAAATACACATTGAATATTCAATCAAGTGAAAAGAAGCTAGTTTCTGCATCCTATAATAAATACATATTTACATATTTATTTACAGGTAGGTGAAGTAGTACCTACTTATATTTTCTAAAAAAACAAAACAAAAGAAAAAATATATTAAAAAAAAATTAAATAAGAGCTTCCAACGGTTTAAAAGAAAAATTATAATAGGAAATGTCAATTTACTTTTTAAGGACACTGGATGGCTATGAAATGATGATATAGGCGGGATTTAAAGGTGGAGAGGGTATTGGAATGACGGATAAAAAGAGGAATAGAATTCCATAGGGATGAGGACCTGATAATGAAAGATCTATCAAAAGTAAAGATCTACCTGACGTTCTGTAGGCCGTTGTATATAAATCTGAAGACCTAGAGCGGGTATTGCGGAAATAGACAGAGGATTTGAACTGAAGAAGTTCAGAAATATATGAGGGACGACGGGAACGAATAACTTGGAAAAGGAAGGAGGCTAGGAAATACTCACGGATAGGATATAACAACTTTAAATTTTCGTAAAAAGGCGATATGGAATTTATGGGGCGATATGGGTATATTTATATACCATGATACATGTTTTTCTTTTTTGTTTTCATTACTTAAGAACTTGATTAATGAACGCGTTTCACGTTGTAACTGACTTTGATAAGTTTTTTTTTTCCTCCTCTTCCTCGCCTTGTAGGCTATACGAGGTTTCCCGGGCAAGGGGAGAGGGTGGGGGATTGATTCCTCTGGCTCCGGGTTTTGAACTTGCTATCTTCATGTATCCAAACAGACGTTGCCGTGGGCAACGCGTATTTTCTGACGCGTTTGCCCACTCGGCCATCCTGCCACACTGACGTTGATAAGTAATTTATAGTATTTATCATGGTATTTATGTCCATTGTGTTAAATTTAATTTAAAAAAAAAGGAATGGAGACGGTTTTGTTTTCCTCCAAGGTAGATATATATTAAAATCAATTTCATCTTATTGTTAATTGTCATAAGCTATATATTTCATCATTTGGAGAGTCAAAATCACAGTTCGAGGATGCTAAATGTATAAAAAAAGTCAGTTGGAATCTTGCCAAGTCAAGAAGGGAAGTGCTGAATCTTTGGAGTTGGTACTTTCCCACTGAAAACTTTATTCTTTTAGGAACGAAACATCCGTAGACGGGACGCTTAGCTAGCTAAGTAGGGTATTGGTTGGGGGGCGGGGGGAGGGGGTTTCAACTAATTGGAGTGGCGCACTGGAGTACTTCCAAAGCGAGAGCAGCCGATATTAGCGAGGTGTGACATCATAGAGCGAGTTTATGCGAACGCCGACTGCACAAACAGAGATAATGATATTATCAGCAGATCGCCCCCGCTCCTTTAAGGGCTGATTCATGGGCCGCCCCCGGGCTATCTGTCTGCCTTACTGGAGGACCCTAACAAACTTTTCTCCGGAATTAATTGAATGCATTAGCTCCAGTAATTGGTTTGTTTTCCGCTAAGTTCCTAAACTTTAAGTCTTACGCTGGAAACAAATCTGCACCGAGGTTGCTGCTAAGTTAAATTTAGCTACGTAGGCACTCGAACCGATGTGTAGAGTTTACACCAAGCAAACAATGGAGGAGCACAATCACGACTTATCGTTCAAGATATCCATAATCAGATGTAACATGTGTTAACGATTGCTGGTTAGTTTATTAAGCCAAAGTATTATTCCTTACATTTGTCACTAAGTAAAAAAAGCAAAGGAAGAGCATCCTGGAACTGTGATTTTGACTCTCCAAATGATGAAATATATAGCTTATGAAAATTAACAATAAGATGAAATTTTATTTCATTAAATATGTACCTCGGAGGTAAACAAAACCGTCTCCATTCCTTTTTTTCCCTTTTTCTTGTCTAAATAACAAGACCAGAAAAGCATTATCCCTATTTCTTTCGGTTACAAAACAAAGTTAGAGTCATCAATTTTTTAATTTCTAAAAATTCAGCAGCTTTCCTGTTTTTTTACAAAAGCTACGATGTACGATGTACGGTGTACACTTATTCCTTGTTCGTTGGCACACAAGTATTATGAACAAATAAAATCACTAAAAAATACAAAAAAAATAAAGAAAACCAAATCATCAAAAACTAAGACTAACATAAAAACAAACATAAATTATCAACTTTTTCAAACTAATCTGCTTTACTTTTTCTACTGTTCAATCGTATTTTTCAAGATCTTGAATTCAATCTACTTTACCATATCGTCGTTGATACTGAAAAGGTTATATGTCACAAATTTTCGATATTGCGATTTTATTGCAGTTTTAATCAAAACGAGTAGCTCTAGAGTCCTAAAAGACGAAATACGTCATCAGTAAATTCATAGAAGTAAATCACTAAATAGAAAAGAAGAATCATGCACAGTAAAAAAATATTCGAATTTCAGGATTCGCTTGGCATTACTCCGGAGTGACACCAGCCTATAAGGAAAATTTAAACTCAAACACAAAAAAGTTTTACAAATGAATATAATAACAATTTTAATGTTTCTTTCGATAATCAAACACCAAAACTAAAAAAATGAATTGCAAACAAAGTGATTAGTTTGTTCTCCTGAAAATCAGCTGTTAATTGACATACGACATTTAGCAGTGTCAACGAAGATAGATTTGTTAAATAGCTAACAAATTTCAGATCTATTATGCTCAAACAATAGAGTAATTTGTTGTCTTAAAATTAAAGTTATTGAAAATTCTTATTAGATAGTTTAAACACTATTTCTTATTACAAACATACAACCAATCCACTTAGCCATTTTTGAAAATCATCTATATTTTTATGCACCATTAAAAGCGAATGTATTAGAATATCTGCGATAAACTAACCAATCTGCTCCTCCAAAATCCTTAAACTCAGAGCCAAATTGAGTAAACCATTATAAAAAAAAAAAAGAAAAGAAAATTATGAAAATAATTCTATAGTTCAGTATAAAATTATGAAAATAAAGAAAATGCATCTGGCAATGGGGAAGCGAATGTAGAAGACAACTTTTTCTTATTTCATTTCGGGGGGGGGGGGGGGGTAGGTAGCGATCCTACATTCTTGTTTTTATTATTCTTGTTACCTTGCAAAAAACTTCATTCCTATATAAGGGTCACATCTTAAGCCCATGCATCAGCATTATGTAACATTTATATTTCTGAACGCAAGCCCAACCGCATGATTTCATACTTTATTTATATTACTAGGCCATTTCTCTATGTTTTTAAATACTTTATTAATTGATGAAATAGTGCACCGGTTTTGTTTACGAGCAATCGTTAAATAATGAAAAGAGAGGATTAGGTAACTTTGGTTTTATTATTATTTTTACAGTTTTTCCTCCTAGAGATGGTTTTTCAAAAAACAACAATTTCTAGCCCTTCTTTTTCCTTGAATGTTTCGGGTATCTTTTTTTCAACCCATAATGATAAGCCCTAGAATTTTGGTTGAGATATGTTTAATCAATGAGAGAAATTTTATTATTATTATATATTAATAATTTTTAAAAATTATAAATAATAAAGGGCCAACAATCTAAACTCAGTATAATTAATAACCATATTTAAATTATGATTTAATTAAATAAAAATATAAGACATCGTTTAATTAATTTCATCAAACTCTAAACTGAATATCGCACTTCACCAAGAAAATGGTTACAACTGAGAAAACTTTTTTTTTGGATAATCTAAGTTTCAACTGCCTTCTCAATTTTAGTATGTATCAACAATAAGCGACTAGGAAAAATAGTCATTGAACACGAATAGTCTACCAATAGGTCAGGTAGTACCACTAGTACAAACTGTAACTAAAAGTAGCCCTCTACCTGTGTTAACACATCCTTTCGTTAAAACAATATGGTAAATTGCCCCTTATGCAATGAGATGAGAAATATTAATACTATTGTGACGATATCCTGTCATTATAGGATTTGTCATTCTGAGTCCAAAGGTATTCTTAACTCAATATAACATGATATATTTTGAGTTGCAACCATCTTCTTTCTGACGTGCGATATAATAAATAACCATATTTAAATGAAAATTTAATTAATTAATAATATAATACATTGTTGAAGTATGCTCATAGTAAAGCTGACTGGCTCTTCTAATGGAAGACCAAAAATCATTAAGATTCCCTAATTGGAACAATGAATAAAGAAGTAATTGAAACGGGGGAAAAGTCTAGTAAAAACAGAAAACACCAGGTGTAGGATTGGAAAGAAGGTGCCGTTGAGGGGGTTAATTCAGTTTGAATTATTGGTGTTAGCCGAGGGTGAAAATTACTAATCCCAGCGCGGGGTTTTCGGCCCCCTAACTACCCCCTAAATCAGGGGCCCCCTGGGCACCTTAGCCATGGAATCTACCTGACTTATAGGCCGCTCCCTTGCTGACTGCGCCCCCCTCACAGTGTTGTTAGTGTCCGGGCATTATCTACCAGTTCCAAGTGACCTACATTTCTTGCTTGCGATGCGAAAATGGATGATAGGTAATCATATAATCATATAAAATAATATAAGCTATCATAGTTTGTATGATGTGTCTCTATGTATAACACATTAGCCTCTCAGTTGACAATATGACTTACTCCAATTTCATCATTATTCAGGAAGCACCTTTATTAATGTTTATATTTTTAAAAATCTGATAATTTGAAATAGCTCGCCATTTGTTTTTGTTTTTTCTTTTTTGTGCCCACCTGATCATCCGTTTTAGATTATAGCACTTGTGTACCATTTCCCTTTTCTTGTATGTTTATTTAATTTTATATGTTTACTAGCTAGGGTGCCCGGCTTCGCCCCGGTAGTTGTGTGGTAGTTTAAATAACAGAAAAACTTTAAAATTAAAGGAAATTATGAACAAAATTAGCACTTTCTTAAAGCTTCGGTTTTAATTTGGTATCAATATTAAGATTCAAGATCTGCAAAGTCCGCCCAAATAAGGAACCCTATATCCTTTAGGGGGTTGAAAATGGTGAATGAACATTAATTATTCTTCATCTTTGTCGAGTCATGCATCGTTTTTGATGGTTTCTGTGATTCTGAATCCTATAAGCCCATTCAAAGCAGTCAGTAGATAATAAGTTATTAGATAATAGTTGAAAAATCTATTAGTAAAAAAAAATTATATTTCGAGTACAACTTATGCGCCGACTACTGTGATGGTCCTATTATATCCAGAAGTATAGAAACTTTTTTTAAAGACCTTTCTACCATTTCAACCTCCCTAAAGACATCCCCCTGTAGTTTGGGCGCACTCTGCAGATCTCGAATCTTACTGCTATTACAAAGTGAAAACCAAAATTTCATGAATACACAATTTTTTCACCATATTTCTTTTTATACTGAACTATGAGGGGTGATAAAATCTTATTGAAAAAATGGTGTAATTGGAGTTAGTCATTTTGTCAACTGGAATGGTCATCATACATAGTAATAAAACCCACTTATTTTTCATAATTACATACAATAAGAAAACTTGAAACTTTTTATTTTTGATTTATATTTAGCTCTTTTTTTATGTGTGTTTTTATTCGCTCACTGTACTTCTAAGGAATGTTTACTCATATTGCATTAAATTTACTAAAGTATATCATTCATGTTTGGGCAAAAGGGCTTAAGTTACAAAAAAGTCTTTTTGTCTCGTCTTCTTAAAATTCATAATTGACTACAATTTATTCGTTATTCATAATTTATTACAGGCTGTGTTAAAAGAATATAGTTTCATTTATTATTCTGGAATAAAAAAATACAATCAGAAAGAATTATAATGATTTTCAATAGCTTGGTAAATCGTTGTTTAAGCTTCACATTCGATGACTTAAGCCCTCTTGACCAAACACCGGTGATATATTATATATTGATTCAATGTAATGTTTTGATCAATAACCTTCTTATGAGAAAATTAATTTTGTAAGGAATCCAGTCGGTTTTATAATAGATTGCAGAGATGTAAAATCATTATTTTATTTTGAAAGCAAAAGAGAAACTAATTATTTTCACTTGATTTTTTAGTAATGTAAAAAGAAGAGCTGAAAAAATATATAACCATTACAAACTGAACTGAATGAATGAACAGTAAGCATTGAGTGAAACGCACCCTAGCGCTTCCTGGTAGTCTGGAGCTCGAACTAAATTTTTCATTCATAAACTCGTATGTGATTCTCAGGTAGGCTAATTACATGGTGCGAGAGGCTTAGAATTCCAGTCATTTTCCTTTAAATTTTACTCCCTTAAGAGAAAAACAGAAACCTTCTTCTCCGTTAGGGGTGATATAGCTTCACGATGACATAACTTTCTTGATTGTATAAAAATTATTTAAATCGACATTAGTGTTTCAATATTGTTTTTACTAATTCATGAATTAACTTATGTTTACGTTAGTATGTGGTTAGTTTAGGTTTTCATAGAGTGACTAGTAAAAAAAAAAGGTTTGGTTTCGAATACAACTGGTTTAAAACTAATGTTCAGCAATTTGAAATTGTTAATCCAATTTTCACTATGAAAAGCATATTAGAAAACCTTAATAACAAAATTGAGTAGTATCAAGAAAAGTTAAACTTTGTTTTGTTTACTGAAAGTTTACGTTTTAAAATCAGAAAAGATACTATTATTTATGGAGACCAGAGAGGGGCGAACCCTGCAATCAAGAGAACTTTTTTAAAGGAACTTTAATAAGAAGGAAATATTTTTCTTTACATACAATTATTTAGAATTCAATATAAACATATATTTATTTATGTAAATATTAGACGAAATGGGAAGCATTTATCTCCCAAAACGGTCGAGATTGGCTCAGGCTAAGTTTGGCCCCGTGACAAAGGGAGGGACTCAATAAAACAGAGCATAAGAGCTTAGAGTTCTAGGGGCAGAAGTTAACCAAGACAAAGTAAATTGCGACTGAATTAAATCGGTTCTGCCTTTGGGTCGGGATCTTACTCACTAATAGGCGAGTCCGCTGCCAATAGGCCCCATTTCGATTCAACATGCTTCTAAAATAGTCCTCCCCCCCATCTCGAAATACAATCCACTCAGCTCTTCTTCTTCCAATCACATTAAGTCCTATCTTTATAACTCATCCAGGGATCTTGGAATAGAATTAGCCAAGCTTTCTATTACATTTTGATTCACAAATTTAATCTGAGATTTGTGAGATGAGACTATTTGATAAATAATTCAAACAACGTATTAGTACTATTTTAATTGAGAAACAAAGACTCATTAATTCGAATGTTATAGCTACATGATTCTCCAAATTCGAAAGCATAATATAAAAAACAAACAGTTAAAATATCTTTAAATGATTCCTTAAAGGTATCATTATCTCGGAAAACTTATCTTTCTTCTATGAAACTTCATCAAATCCGATGAGCTACTACGGAATATTTTTTTTTTTTTAAAAAAGTTCCTCTCCAGTGGCGAAAAGTTGTTTATGTTTAATAGTCCCGGAAAAGTAGAGAAAAAAGTTATAAAAAAAAAAAAGAACTACGACTTCGCGGGTCCGGTTCCCATGGTGGGGCCCTAGGATTTTTAAAGGGAGTAAAAAATCCTTGGCTATCGCTTCCCCCGGATTAGACGTAAAATGGAGGTCCCGAGGCTGTGCGGTGTCATGTACTCGTTAAAGATCCCTATCCTAATGATACCTGGATAGACAAAATTTAGGACACTCACTGCAGCATCGTCCGATTAGCCTTAGTAGCATAAATTACGTTAAACAAACAACGACTTTATTTGCTTATAATTAAAAAAAACTATCACTAAACTTGTCTAATGGCTTTTGTACAAGATAATCTAAGAGGTTCTTACTAATTCCTCCAAAATAAAAATAAATATTCCCTTTGAATGTATCAAATTTTAAAACAGGAGTTAACTGCCTTCTTGTCCACGAGATCAGGACTCAAACCTTGGAAATTATGAGGTTCGCTTCTTTGTATGAACTCAACTCAATCAACAATGATCTATGTTTGGGACTAACGATAAAATGATGTATTTGAAACCTCAGGTAGATATAGCCTGAGCTATTGGCCGATACGTGGTTTTTTTTTACCGATTCGCGCATTGAAATCACAAATAATAATTTCCATATCTTGATTCAAAGCATCAATCAAGCACCTCATAAGTTTTGCAGCCACATCTGTAGAAGTATGTTCATACATCAGACTAATGCCATAAACGTTTGCTTCAAGACAGATTATACAGAATCTTGGACTTGCATACTAAAAATCAATAACTTGCTAACCTAATCTTTGCCGATACAAAACTATTTACGGACTCGTGCTCCCCTGTCAACTGGTTTCTTGATTGGTAGTTATGTACACATTTTATAATTGAAGGGGTCGGGACAAAATAGTGCTAAGCAACATTTTTAACAAAAATAAACTGTAGCTGAAGTCTGCTGGATATAACGTAGGACTATATGTCTATGATGGAAATTCCACCTAAATATGACAATATAGAGCCTCTATAGACACATTTAGTGGTATTTCCTTCATAGACATATAATCATACGTAATATATAGCAGACTGCAGCTACAGTCCATTTTTGTTAAAAATGTTGCTTAGCACTATTTTGCCCCTACCCCTTCAATTGTCAATTATGATTCAAAGGCACTGTATAATCTCAACACATACAGTCCAATTGACAATTTTCCAATTGATAAGCTGTGTTGTTTCCAGAATATCCAGGTTGATTTATTTTTGTTTCATCTATATAGATGTATTAATTGTAAAGTGCAGGTTATCGGCCTAATGCACCAGAGTAAGGTGGAAGGGCTGCCTCCTCAGAGCTCCAAGAATCGCTCCCCCATCCAAGATGTCACCTATAGGAAGGTGGATCCCCATAGGAAGGAACCTAAGATATGTAATGCAGATATATAAACCATTGTGTGTTGGTGTGTAGTAACCTAAACGCAATGAAATAATATTTGCTGGTTTAGATTTTATTTGCTAAATAACTTTAAACATGCTTCAAATAATTATGTTTTCTTCATTTAACGACCAAATTGGAGAAAGCCATACAACTATTAATCTCGAAATATAACTATACTTATTTATTTCTTTTTTACGTATGCCATACCCCTGGTAGTTATCGAAGAAAATTAAAAGAAAATAGGGCAATGAAGCGAGCTGTTTGACTGGCGTTGATTAATGCAGCAGGAGTTGCTCCTGAAATTAATCACTCAGCCTTTTAGGATTCCCACATAAGGCTGACAAAGTGCCTTTAAACAGGCGGCGGGTAGTCCTTTTATAGCTAATCACGACTAATTACTCAGAGGGTGGGGGCGGGGAGGGATGATGAATTACATATCCGATAAACAAATAATCAGTTAATAGAAGAGGCTTAGCGATCATCAATTCGCTCCTTCATTAAGAAGGCTGGGCTGGTTGGCAGCTTCCCTCGCAACAGCGGATAACTGGGGTGAAGGGACCTGACAAGTTGCCCCAAGTTTCGAGGGGAGTAGAATCATCACCTTTAATTTAGAATCAATTCATTGTTTCTTTATTTTGAAGTAATGTTTCTTTGACTGCACCGCCTTTGAGGCTCTGAGGGCTACATTGTTTGGGGAAACCGTACTAAGTTCTCACACAGTCTGATTTCCCCCAGCCAGTAGCCGAACATAATTATAGCGGTTTCTAAGACTTCTTGTCGGATGGAAGACTGCAGTTGGTCCTGCCCACTTCAATCTTGGACGAGAGGAACCGTGCCTAGATGCCAGCCGGAACGATGAAATGAAGTCTGATAATTAAAATGCTATTATAGCAACAGTAGGAAACTATGCAGATCTGCCTTAAGTCTAACTGCTGCTAAAATCTAAACTGCAATAAATAAAGAAATGTTTCTTTGAATCCAAAAATTACTATTATTAATTCGTAAGTTGAGTGTAAAGGATGACCACGTCAAATAACTTGTTGAAACACGTGTAATCCTAGCAAAAAACTCTGGTCCGAAGTCTGTGCTTTCAAATCCCGAGTGCTGGATAATCCGCATTGTTAACGCGCTTTCACACCGGACTTCAGAAAAAGTGTTACCTCTAATTCTCGGGAAGGGAGTTCACATTGCTTTGGTACACTGAATTTTTTTTTTTATTGTAAACTCATGCACACTACTTCTCAGATTTAATAAATGAAAATATAAATAAATGAAATGAAATAAAAACAAATGAAAATTTAGTTTCTAAATTGAAATAAGTATGGATGAAGGCTATTACAAATATTTGCAGAACATTTCATTCAATAATGAACCCCAATAATCCCTTTAATTCCGCAAGACGATATGATGAGATCAACAATGAGCCTTTCTAATTGATCAAAGATCGAAGAAAAATAGACAATCTTCTGTTTCGAATTTCAAGAATAATTTGTCCATCGTTAACACAGTGTATGCAGGTAATACCAATCCCAACAAATCCAATCAAGTTACTTTATACTTCACCTCATGCCAACGACTTTCCGGTCAAACAGTTTTCTCTAATTATTCCTTGGTACTTATCATTTGACATCACCTTTTAAAAGTTTTAAATTGTTATTCTAGCGCAAGTCTGAAACAAGAAGAATCCAATCCACCTAAATAAACCACCTACTACTACACAATTAATTGTTATTTTCTTTACAAGTCTATTCGAGTCATTTAATTAATTCTGCCCACCTTATTAATACTGCCATTACTATTTGGACGATTTTCGTAAAATTTTAAATATAAATAAACCAAATTTAAAAAAAAAAGAGGTTTCACGTAACAAGATAAGAACGACGAACACGTAAAATAAATTTTTTAAATGCCCCGTCTACTGCACGCTGTGTGTTCAATACAGATATCAGATCCAGGCCTTTTAAATAAGATATTTTTTATTTAATACAATTCTATCGTATATATGGAAAATGGATATATTACTATTGATGAGTTTTTTCCCCAAACATATTTTTATATAATTTTTCTCTGGGCATTTCAATCTGAGTATGGATATCCCTTGTTCGACTAAATTATGAAAAAAAAAAAAAAAACCTTTTCGAATATTAATTGCAACATTTCTACCGCACGGGGAAAAGAGCTCCTTTATCATTCACTCATTCATCAATCGATATTCGGAAAGGGATTGACATGGCAGCTGCCAGCTTAAAACAAAAATTTGAATGGAAATGAAAGCGGAGAAGATTTCCACAGTATTTATTTTCATCAGAAGGATGAAGACATAACAAGGTTAATATCGCTTTTAATTTTGTTTTGTACGTTTTTTTTTGTATGTTGTTTTTTAGGCAGGGGATTTTGGTTTAGTTATATATTTCACCCATACATGAAACAAAATATGTAAGAAAACAGTCAAACCAGTGAAATCGTATATTTATACATACCAACTGTGTGTGTATGTGTAAAAGTAGATATTAGATAGATAGAAAATTAACTTTACTGTGGGACTAAGTCCATTAAGAACAAAAGGTTTTTACTTATTTAAAAGGATAAATATTGATGTATGCGCATTATATTACATTAGAGAATATATCAAATTAAATTTGTTGTTAATGAAAAATAATTAAAAATATATATAACAATCATAAAAATAATGGAATCTAATATGAAAAAATATATCACATAAGGTATAGGAATATATTTATTGGTACTACATTACGGGGAACTAGATATAAATTCTGTATGATTACGAATTTTTATCAATGCGATAGATACCATACCAAACCGAGGCATAGATATCCGAATTAAGTAATGTATTTAATTATAGTTTTTCATAATCGCATATTTTTTTGAGTTTATTTTTTGATATTGTATTGTTATAGAAAACAAAGATTAATTAGATCAGAGTGCAAAATTTGGGAAATTTTCAATAACTTAGGAAATCAGCAGATGATAAGTTTTAGCAGTTTTTTTTTATTCAATAGTGACTTTTAGATTATTAAAAAACAAAATTTCACAAATGCTCTGATGCGTATCCTCAGGATAATTATGTTAAAAAATTAGTGGGGAAGGAGAGATGACATAAGAATGGAGCGCGTAGCTAATAGCGTAAAGTATCGTAAAATGTTTGGATAGGAAAAGTTTTCAGTTTTAAAAATTTTATCCTAGAAATATTCCATATTTTGAGCAAATATGGTAAAAAATACATTATAATGATTTTATGAATGAATAAAATATAATATTTTGCCTTCAAAATTAAATTTAAAAAATTCAACTAAAATTATCAGTTTCAATTTTATATTCGAGTGGCATGTACTGGATTATAGAAAAAAGATAGGGGAGGATTGAGTTACATGGATCAGGCTCAGTATACAGAATCTTCAACGGTGATCAAAAGTGAACAATTAGTTAAGAAGAAAAATTTTTTGCCTAATATATATATATATGTCTAGTAAGTGGAAGTCTTGTGATTGAGAAATTTTTTGAACCTGTTATTTCAAAGAAAATATAATTTTTCAGTTTCCGGTGCCCGAAAACGAAAGTCTCGCAAAATATTTTGTTAGTGAGGGAGTGAGCAAACAGCCTTGCTCAAAAATGAGAAATGGTACGACATTGAAATTAAGTAAATACTTAATTTCAATATCGTATATTGCTTTACTGAGGGACTAAGTCCATTAAAAACAAAAGGTTTTTACTTATTTAAAAGGATAAATATTGATATATGCCCATTATATTACAGTAGAGAGTATATAAAATTAAAATCATTGTTTATGAAAAACAATTAAAAAATATATATAACTGTCATACAAATTTTAATAATAAAATTAAATAATTTATGTGATTTCAGAGCTATTTTTTGATCATTTATTCGACTTTAAATGTCACATAAATGTTATATGGTTGCGCGATCCCTGGGAATAATATAAAAAGGGAAATGAAAATGAGATTTCAGAAATAAAGGCCATAAATAAAGTCGGGAGCCATAAGTTGTAAGAAGAGGGCCATCGGAGAAGACATATTTCTTGGCTTGTCTTCCACATCTCTAATTAGTGCCGTTCCATTGGTCATTGGGCAACCAATTAGGAGAACATTTAGGGGGGTCCAGACCCCCTTGGGATGGTGGGGTCTCGGCTACAGTTACAGACCCCACGGTTCCTTAAGTTTTTGCATATTGTCTGTTGGAAAGTTAGAGTTAAATCCAGTTTAGGACCCTTGGAAGGGCTCTCTCTTGTCGAGATCGTCTCCGTTGAAGGGGGTTTTTGTTTCGACGGTGTCTTGGACTTGTTTCATCTTCTCTGCAGAACTTTAACCACCACTAACCAAGGGTATAGAACACCTGAAAAAGACCTGCTTATATGTTACACAATTTAAACGTATATAAAAAAATATTAAATATGATGTCCACATATAGAATTTAAAATGTGTGTATATGTAATTATTCCTTTGCTGACTAAATCCGGTCACGTTTCGCTGTTTGGTTTATTCTAAAATTAAATTTTAGAGAAGTACTTAAATAAAAACGGAGAGATTCACCCAGAAAACATTATTAATCCCAGTAGACAACTTTAAATTGCTGTGAAATAGGTATAAATTATAAAGGATTATAAATTTTTCAATGAAATTTTTTATTTTTTATTGATAAAGATGTTTAAACTCTTGTATTAAAATTTAAATAATTGTCAAAGTTTAATTGAAGTAAATCAATTAATTCAATGAAGTCAATCCATCACAACTTTTCGAGTTCTGATGGAACAAATGTAATAATATTTAAAAAAAAAAAAAAAAAGTGTCAATAAATGTCCCATTTCCTTGAAGGAAACGATAATTTGGCACAAAAATGGACGAAAAAGGAAAACAACTATTTTCTATTTTCTATAACAATTGAGGACAGCTACGTTGTGATGAACATTCAAGTCTATCCATTCTTTATTTCCAAGTTTTGATGTAACAAACATACGTTCGGTTCCACTTCGTTCCCAGGAACAGAAAACGTAGGAGGTACAATCGCACGATTCAGTTTTGGTTTTAGCTTGATAGTAAGTGGAGAGCATTAAAAATCGAAACCGAACCTAATTGAACCGTATACGTGTGGGAGGAGCCTACCGGAGTTTTAAAGGAATACAGGAAGGAGGATGAATTTTAATGTAAAGTTTTTAGAAAAGAAAAGTTATGAAAGAAAAGGTATGAAAAAATTTCTTAGTTAATGACAGTCTATATATGAATACGACTGAAAAAATATCCCATTCATATAAAAAAAAACCTTACGAGAGAAGTGATAGGTAATGACTTTGTGGTCGATATAATTCAAGGGCCCGAGGAGATTTAAATAATAAAAAAAAATTATTTTTTTTATGTATGCCAACCTTCTTGTCCGATCTTTATCAGAGAGATCTTGCCCTAACTGAAGTTTTTTAAGAAATTGTAAGAATTTTTTAATTATTCTGGGCAGAACATTGTGCATCGATAAAATCCTTAGAAACAAGTTTTCCTTCTTTTAATTTCCTAATAAATTCAGATCACAATACCTCAACCAATCAGACATGATATTCCGTACACAATAAATCAGGGTTTTTGTTAAAAAAAATTGAATATTGATCCAATAAACAAATGGGGGCTGATATTTATTTTGAACCCTACAAAACTAGTCCTTCGTGGAAAAGAGCCTTTTGTCCCTGGGCAGTCAATATTTCAATATAGGTACCTCATTGTTTTCCGCCTTCTGTCTTCAACACTTTACAAAGTGTAGAGTACACAGACTCAAAAACTCCAATCTATAGAAAATGTGACAGGACAATTTATATTCTTGTATAGTCTATTCAACATTATTGAAGAGCAAATGTTTGGTATTACATCAGCAGCCTAATTAATAACAAACATTTGTAGATCAATTTCTATCACAAAAGGGATATATTTTTCATCAAGTCGCATTATCCTACACGGACTTTTCACGTACATAAATTGAAATGAAAAATTGATAAATATAAAACTCTCATTGCAGCATTAAAAAAAAAAAAATCGTAGAGGATATTTTTCTTCTTGACGCATTAAAAAAAAATCATTATGAAAAGTAAGCTTTTTCTTTTATGTACTAGAGCGAAGATAAATCCGGATTTTGAAGTGCTCCGAGGAGAGAAAACATAACATTGCAACCTATGTAAGTTACGAAGATTTCAGTTGAATGTGTTTTATTATCTGGTTACTATAAATGCTTGTTTAATATACAAACGTAATCTTTAGATAGTAATAAAACTTCATAAACCTCTTAATACCTTTTAATTAATATTGCAAATATTTAACTTTTATCTACCAATTGAAATCAAAAACATACTTGAGTACGTCATTCGTAGACGAAATTAATTAGCATTCCATCAGTACCTATGTAGGCAATAATAAGGGAGCATAACCACTTATTGTTTTCACTGTTTTCCCAGTACAGATGGGTTTTATTTTAGATTTTGGTGTTTTTTTATTATTATTATTATTATTTATGTCATATTTTTTAAATTTGCTATCTGCAAAAAATTTTTGCATTCAGCAAATCTGTGCTCTACACATATGTGTGATACATTGGCGTTAGTTATTCCAGTAAGTCTCTAGGCCACCGCCTCAACAACCGTCGGGGTGGATTGTGTGGATTTTTGGTGGATTTAAGTGTTTCTGCTAGTGGGTTCATGGTGAAAGTTAGTCTATGATGCAAGTTTTTGTAATAAAGTGTGTCTGTATCGATTACTGTTTGGATGTTCAGGTTTTTGTGTATTAAGTCATTAGTCACGTAGTAGGGTGCATCTACTATCCTCCTCAATACTTTCGATTGAAAGGATTGGATCCTTTGGATATTTGAGGGATTTTGGTGTCTTAAAATTCCAAAATAAATTAAACATAAAAAAAAAATGACTTTACCTCACAGTACAAAATTTAAAAGTGAAATGAATATGAAATAAACATGAAAATCTTAAGGAATAGGCCACAGATATTGATAATAATAAAAAAAAAAAAAAATCAACATTTCACTTAAGATTACTATATAGTGCGTAGGTACAGTACCACATTAAAAATGAATTTCATTTTTGTATAGCTATTTTTCATTACTATTGAAATGGTCATTTAAAAATTAAATACATGCCTAATATTGTAAATGTATGTAACATACTTAAAAAATAAGTACGTATAAATATTTATCTGTAAATATAATTTTATCTCTAGCTGGTATAAAAACATTTCTTTAGCAAATTTAATTAGGCCTAAAGCACATAATTTCAACGCTATACATTTAAAATTGTTTGAAAAGTTGGAAAAAATCCCTAGGAAACGAGCTTTCCTCTATGCAACTTCTCAAACTGCATCTAAATGCTGGAGATATTTTTGGTGAAAAGCAAGCTTCATGAAATGTCCTCTTCTACATTTCCGTGTTTTATGCAATATTGAAATGTATTTAATGACTCTTCATCTGATTTTAGAATACGTATCAGATTCATTATTAATAAAAAAAACTTTAACGTTTCTTAAAATCTAGGAGGTAACCTCCTTCATGTATATATTTTTTTCTGTTAAAATAGAAATATGTTATTAAATAACTGGTGTTATTTAATAAAAATTTAAAAACCAGTTATCAAAAAGTAACTGGTGTGGGTAAAGTAAAAAAGACCCAAGACAAATTTTAATAAAATTCTAAGGTTACTATCAAAACTATTATTACTCATGAACAACGCACCGGTGCGTAAATA
This sequence comes from Aelia acuminata, assembly GCA_911387785.2. Taxonomy (NCBI): domain Eukaryota; kingdom Metazoa; phylum Arthropoda; class Insecta; order Hemiptera; family Pentatomidae; genus Aelia; species Aelia acuminata. The sequence goes on along the minus strand of OU426983.1, from coordinate 66,163,885 downwards.
ATCAAACCCTCGTACCGACTTCCACCAATTACAGATGACCAACACACCATGACTTTTTTTCGACGACTGCCAGCACATTTGCTAACCGTTGACTAATGTTGCTTACAGGCGCATATAAATAGTTGAAGTCAATCAAATAGAAAAACAAGTATAATTTGTTGTTTTATATTCCATCTGGAGATGAAATCTTGTACGAGCCTCGTGCACTGATCTGATCAATATTTCCAGCAATATTTTTCTCACTGGGTTTCATCTCGAGAGTAAAATGGGTGTTCTCGCATTCGCTCGGGTATAAACGTATTGCTCAGGGGCTAGTTATATATTTTAGTCCATAGATGCACAATTTTAAATAAAGAAATGCTAGCAACGTATCTTCTTTTTTTTATTCCTTTATTTTCTTAAAGGATATGTGGCACATATAAAATAATTGAAAAAAGTGAAATACTATTGTATTGTATAGGTTTTGAGAATGGGCAACAGCCTCGAAATGTCTACAAAATAAAATTGTAAAAAAATAAATAAGTAAAAAAAAAAGGAAGATACGTTGCTAACATTATATTTATCATATAATGTTCCTAATAAGTTAAAGCGTAAAGAAATACTACTATATTATCGATTTATTCAAATTGATTTTATTGTACTCTGCTGTCTCCAAATTTTTTTGTATTCTCTCCTCCTCTTATTTATTTATTTTTTATCGCTTATTGTACCTAGAGATTACTTCGGCATGAAGGAATGCACTATCACTGTTTCTGTTTTTATTTCTATTTTAGTTTTATATTATTCACTCGTGTATATGGCACTGTATATTTGATATGGCCATACTGGCTATTACTATGTATAATTTATTTATTCTAAAGGACAACAGTCCCAGAATAGTAAAATTATTTTTCATTTCATTTCATTACAGTAAGAAACTCAATACATAAACATACTTACTGAAACCTATATGGACGCACGCTTCACAATTTATGGTTCAGCAAAACAATTACGATCAATAACGAACGCACCTTTGTATGTTAGTAACAAGACACTACATACCGACTTGCAATTACCAGCTATCGACCAACAAATAAGAACCCACTATTCTGGCTTTTATATCGAAATGCGCGGACGTAACAACAGATTTATTACATGCAGACATGCCTTTTTTGAGGCGACTGAAAAGGAGTTGGATGTCTCATTAGTAAGGCCTCCATTCCTAAAACAAGACCCGGATCGGAAAAAAAAATTAATAAAATCTTAAACAACAAAGTATGAGGAAGAAAGTCAACTTTTCAATAACTTTAAAACTATTACTAATTTTCTTGATGATCTTAACACCTTTTTATAATGATGAAACTGATGGAAAGGAGTGACGAACTTTTGGATTCAGATGTTTTTTTCTTTCCTTCCATCAAAAAATAAAAATGAAAAATCAGTCGCTTATCTGTCTTTTAAAGGATATTTAATGATACTTATTAGATTTGCATCATTTCGTATATGTCTGAATATCTTCCTTAGACTAAATAAATAATATCTAACTAAGCCATAATAATATGTACATCATGTGATGGGTAATATTTTTTAATCTACAAAAAAGACAAGCTATGAATGACAATAAAAAAAACCACAACTTAAACGAGTAAAAAACGAAATTAAACAATATGAACGACAACAATAAAAATAAAATAAATAAAAAGAAGCCATTACTATGGCAGTAAATTAATACATCCTATCCAACCTTTACGAGCATCGTAAAAGTTTCATAGGACAACGTAAAACTCTTTATACCTCACGTTGAGAGTGTTATTCCGTTCAATTCTCTCCTAACAGTTAAAATAGTCGTCAAATGGCAGGTGTTAACTCACTAAAATAACGAGAATCGAGAACAGGCCACTGAAAGCTTAATTCGGAAAATACTCCTCTAAACTGCTCAATTGTTTCCTTCTTATGGGCCTTATGCTAGTATAGGTACTAACGTACAACTGCTACTAACTACTTAGTACAAAGAGTAAAGAAGAAAAGTTTCTGGAACAAAGCTTAAAGAGAGAAGTCACCAATTTAAACTGCAAAGAAACCAGATGTAACTATGTTACTGAAGAGATTAATGAACACGATCTCGTAGATCGTATATGCGATTCCTATCCAAATCTGGATCGAAATTAAATTACCGTTTTAATATTGGCATAATTCATAAATAAGGCCCAGATACCCTTAAAAAATAGATATAGCCAACCTATTGCATATCCAAGCATCATTAGGGTAAAAATGAAAAATTATTTAAATCACTTATGTGTAAATGTATATTTTTTTGTTATATAAAGTGTATATTCATTCAAAAATTCACAAACAACAATTTTCAAGGGGAAAAAGAGATAATTCTTACGAATGAATGATATTTTTCATTCTAATTTTTGGCTATCCATAAGCCAATGCTTAATGGCCAAATACTTACCAAAATATATAAGAAATATAATGCAAATTACTTTTTTAGTTAGATACAAGTAGGGAGGAATTGCCGGTTCTGGGACCACAATTTGCGGGATCAAATTGGACTTTGTACCCTTGGCTTGCCTAGGGCCACGTGGTCCAGGGCCAAACCAGCCTTAACCACCACGTGATCTTAATCCCTAATCCCCTAATTAATCCTTAATCCTCTAATTAATCCCTAATCCCTAATTAATCCCTAATCTCTGGCAAAATGAGGGGCGCCAAAACCGGCAATTCCTCCCTACTGTTGTGTGATAATATATGTATATATTTCAGTGTGTGTGTGTGTGTGTGTGTGTGTGTGTGTGTGTGTGTGTGTGTGTGTGTGTGTGTGTGTGTGTGTGTGTGTGTGTGTGTGTGTGTTTATAGTATATCGTATACAATATTAAAACAGGTTTGATATGAACTTCTCTGATATCATCTATCATTGAAATGAAAAAATAAATTTACTAAAATAACTATCTTGTGGACGTATGTATTAGTTGTTCCGTGAAAATATTTCGCACGCAGTATTAAACAGTTATCTAACATGAGAATAATAATAGTATTATGGAGATGATTATTTTACTCAATGTACCTACACAAAAAAAAAATTAAAAACGCTTTAAGTTTGTAAGTAATTGTACGATTTCCATAAATGCAGAGTTTTTTTTTTTTTTTCAATTTACATAATCGAATAAAATCGATTCAAGTACCAAAATTCACGAAATTCGATGAAAATGTTAAAAAAACTGTAATAAATGTAGGCGATGCATAAGAATTTGCAAGAAAATTATTAAAATCTTATTAAATTATAAGAAAAGATATGAAAACCAAGAAAAATATTGGATCGAAGAAGTATGAAAATATATGATCGTTTGTTATAAACTTTGTTAAATTTATATAAAAAACTGTAAAAATAGTAAAAAATGCATTATAATTTGTACGAAAATTGCTAAAATCTAATAAAATTATAGGAAAAGATATGTAAACCAAGAAAAATATTGGATCGGAGAAGTAAAAAAAAAAAAAAATATGATCGTTTGTTATAAACTTTGTTAAATTTATATAAAATATGTAAAAATAGTAAAAATGCATTATAATTTGTACGAAAATTGCCAAAATCTAATAAAATTATAGGAAAAGATATGTAAACCAAGAAAAATATTGTATCGGAGAAGTAAAAAAAAAAAAAAATATGATCGTTTGTTATAAACTTTGTTAAATTTATGTAAAAATGTTAAAAATGCATTATAATTTATACGAAAATTGCTAAAATCTAACAAAATAACTGGGAAAATACGAAAGCCAAGAAAAATATTGAAGGAAGCAAGAAAATATATGATCGTTTGTTATAAACTTTGTTAAATTTATATAAAATATGTAAAAATGTTGAAAATGCATTATAATTTATACGAAAATTGCTAAAATCTAACAAAATAACTGGAAAAATACGAAAGCCAAGAAAAATATTAGATCGAAGAAGTAAGAAAATATATGATCGTTTGTTATAAACTATGTTAAATTTAAATAAAAAAACTGTAAAAATAGTGAAAATGCATTATAATTTGTACGAAAATTGCTAAAATCTAACAAAATAACTGAAAAAAATACAAAAGCCAAGAAAAAATATTGGATCGAAGAAGTAAGAAAATATATGATCGTTTGTTATAAACTTTGTTAAATTTATATAAAAAACTGTAAAAATAGTGAAAATGCATTATAATTTGTATGAAAATTGCTAAAATCTAACAAAATAACTGTAAAAATACGAAAGCCAAGAAAAATATTGGATCGAAGATGTAAGAAAATATATGATCGTTTGTTATAAACTTTGTTAAATTTATATAAAAAAACTGTAAAAATAGTGAAAATGCATTAGCATTTGTACGAAAATTGTTAAAATCTTATAAAATTATAAGAAAAGATATGTAAACCAAGAAAAATATTGGTTCGAAGAAGTAAGAAAATATAAGATCGTTTGTTATAAACTTTGTTAAATTTATATAAAAACTTTAAAAATGGTGAAAATGCATTAGCATTTGTACGAAAATTGTTAAAATCTTATAAAATTATAAGAAAAGATATGTAAACCAAGAAAAATATTGGTTCGAAGAAGTAAGAAAATATAAGATCGTTTGTTATAAACTTTGTTAAATTTATATAAAAACTTTAAAAATGGTGAAAATGCATTAGCATTTGTACGAAAATTGTTAAAATCTTATAAAATTATAAGAAAAGATATGTAAACCAAGAAAAATATTGGTTCGAAGAAGTAAGAAAATATAAGATCGTTTGTTATAAACTTTGTTAAATTTATATAAAAACTTTAAAAATGGTGAAAATGCATTAGCATTTGTACGAAAATTGTTAAAATCTTATAAAATTATAAGAAAAGATATGTAAACCAAGAAAAATATTGGTTCGAAGAAGTAAGAAAATATAAGATCGTTTGTTATAAACTTTGTTAAATTTATATAAAAACTTTAAAAATGGTGAAAATGCATTAGCATTTGTACGAAAATTGTTAAAATCTTATAAAATTATAAGAAAAGATATGTAAACCAAGAAAAATATTGGTTCGAAGAAGTAAGAAAATATAAGATCGTTTGTTATAAACTTTGTTAAATTTATATAAAAACTGTAAAAATGGTGAAAATGCATTAGCATTTGTACGAAAATTGTTAAAATCTTATAAAATCATAAGAAAAGATATGTAAACCAAGAAAAACATTGGATCGAAGAAGTAAGAAAATATATGGTCATTTGTTATAAACTTTGTTAAATTTATATAACATCTGTAAAAATGTTGAAAAAATGCATTAGAATTTGAACGAAAATTGTTAAAATCTAACAAAATGACTGGAAAAATGCGAAATTAAAAGAAACACAACGGTACGAAGAAGTAAGAAATGATATGTTTAGTTGTTATAAACGTCCTTATTTGTTATAAAAGTTGAAAAAAATTAACAAAAAGCAGGAGAATACATCCTAAGTATGTTTAAAATCTTATAAAATGACAACAGAAATATGAAATTAAAATAAGAATGATGAAGTAAGAAATCTGTTGATACTATACGTGCAGCTTCAGTCTATACGTTATTTACTTGAATAATAACAGTTGTAAATCACCAAAGAAAGAAATAAAAGTACTAAGGCTCTGGAATTATTTATTGCACTCATCTTAGTTTTCTTTCTAAATATTATTTAGAAATAAGCCTTCCCACCGCGTCAAGGTGTGAGTGCATCGGGAAGGTCAGGTGGGAAGGCTTATTTCTAAATAATATTTAGAAAGAAAACTAAGATGAGTGCAATAAATAATTCCAGAGCCTTAGTACTTTTATTTCTTTCTTTGGTGATTTACAACTGTTATTATTCAAGTAAATAACGTATAGACTGAAGCTGCACGTATAGTATCAACAGATTTCTTACTTCATCATTCTTATTTTAATTTCATATTTCTGTTGTCATTTTATAAGATTTTAAACATACTTAGGATGTATTCTCCTGCTTTTTGTTAATTTTTTTCAACTTTTATAACAAATAAGGACGTTTATAACAACTAAACATATCATTTCTTACATTTCTTACTTCTTCGTACCGTTGTGTTTCTTTTAATTTCGCATTTTTCCAGTCATTTTGTTAGATTTTAACAATTTTCGTTCAAATTCTAATGCATTTTTTCAACATTTTTACAGATGTTATATAAATTTAACAAAGTTTATAACAAATGACCATATATTTTCTTACTTCTTCGATCCAATGTTTTTCTTGGTTTACATATCTTTTCTTATGATTTTATAAGATTTTAACAATTTTCGTACAAATGCTAATGCATTTTCACCATTTTTACAGTTTTTATATAAATTTAACAAAGTTTATAACAAACGATCTTATATTTTCTTACTTCTTCGAACCAATATTTTTCTTGGTTTACATATCTTTTCTTATAATTTTATAAGATTTTAACAATTTTCGTACAAATGCTAATGCATTTTCACCATTTTTAAAGTTTTTATATAAATTTAACAAAGTTTATAACAAACGATCTTATATTTTCTTACTTCTTCGAACCAATATTTTTCTTGGTTTACATATCTTTTCTTATAATTTTATAAGATTTTAACAATTTTCGTACAAATGCTAATGCATTTTCACCATTTTTAAAGTTTTTATATAAATTTAACAAAGTTTATAACAAACGATCTTATATTTTCTTACTTCTTCGAACCAATATTTTTCTTGGTTTACATATCTTTTCTTATAATTTTATAAGATTTTAACAATTTTCGTACAAATGCTAATGCATTTTCACTATTTTTACAGTTTTTTTATATAAATTTAACAAAGTTTATAACAAACGATCTTATATTTTCTTACTTCTTCGAACCAATATTTTTCTTGGTTTACATATCTTTTCTTATAATTTTATAAGATTTTAACAATTTTCGTACAAATGCTAATGCATTTTCACTATTTTTACAGTTTTTTTATATAAATTTAACAAAGTTTATAACAAACGATCATATATTTTCTTACATCTTCGATCCAATATTTTTCTTGGCTTTCGTATTTTTACAGTTATTTTGTTAGATTTTAGCAATTTTCATACAAATTATAATGCATTTTCACTATTTTTACAGTTTTTTTATATAAATTTAACAAAGTTTATAACAAACGATCATATATTTTCTTACTTCTTCGATCCAATATTTTTCTTGGCTTTTGTATTTTTTCAGTTATTTTGTTAGATTTTAGCAATTTTCGTACAAATTATAATGCATTTTCACTATTTTTACAGTTTTTTTATATAAATTTAACATAGTTTATAACAAACGATCATATATTTTCTTACTTCTTCGATCTAATATTTTTCTTGGCTTTCGTATTTTTCCAGTTATTTTGTTAGATTTTAGCAATTTTCGTATAAATTATAATGCATTTTCAACATTTTTACATATTTTATATAAATTTAACAAAGTTTATAACAAACGATCATATATTTTCTTGGTTCTTCGATCCAATATTTTTCTTGGCTTTCGTATTTTCCCAGTTATTTTGTTAGATTTTAGCAATTTTCGTATAAATTATAATGCATTTTTAACATTTTTACATAAATTTAACAAAGTTTATAACAAACGATCATATTTTTTTTTTTTTTTACTTCTCCGATCCAATATTTTTCTTGGTTTACATATCTTTTCCTATAATTTTATTAGATTTTGGCAATTTTCGTACAAATTATAATGCATTTTTACTATTTTTACATATTTTATATAAATTTAACAAAGTTTATAACAAACGATCATATTTTTTTTTTTTACTTCTCCGATCCAATATTTTTCTTGGTTTACATATCTTTTCCTATAATTTTATTAGATTTTAGCAATTTTCGTACAAATTATAATGCATTTTTTACTATTTTTACAGTTTTTTATATAAATTTAACAAAGTTTATAACAAACGATCATATATTTTCATACTTCTTCGATCCAATATTTTTCTTGGTTTTCATATCTTTTCTTATAATTTAATAAGATTTTAATAATTTTCTTGCAAATTCTTATGCATCGCCTACATTTATTACAGTTTTTTTAACATTTTCATCGAATTTCGTGAATTTTGGTACTTGAATCGATTTTATTCGATTATGTAAATTGAAAAAAAAAAAAAAACCTCTGCATTTATGGAAATCGTACAATTACTTACAAACTTAAAGCGTTTTTAATTTTTTTTTTGTGTAGGTACATTGAGTAAAATAATCATCTCCATAATACTATTATTATTCTCATGTTAGATAACTGTTTAATACTGCGTGCGAAATATTTTCACGGAACAACTAATACATACGTCCACAAGATAGTTATTTTAGTAAATTTATTTTTTCATTTCAATGATAGATGATATCAGAGAAGTTCATATCAAACCTGTTTTAATATTGTATACGATATACTATAAACACACACACACACACACACACACACACACACACACACACACACACACACACACACACACACTGAAATATATACATATATTATCACACAACAGTAGGGAGGAATTGCCGGTTTTGGCGCCCCTCATTTTGCCAGAGATTAGGGATTAATTAGGGATTAGGGATTAATTAGAGGATTAAGGATTAATTAGGGGATTAGGGATTAAGATCACGTGGTGGTTAAGGCTGGTTTGGCCCTGGACCACGTGGCCCTAGGCAAGCCAAGGGTACAAAGTCCAATTTGATCCCGCAAATTGTGGTCCCAGAACCGGCAATTCCTCCCTACTGATACATTTTATTTATTATCAAATAGTTTACAGATAAATAATGAAATTGTTGTAACATTACATTTTAAATAACATAACCTTTTGTTAATTCACTTATCAGTACAATCTTAGATTAATCTATTAGAAATTCCACAGAAATAATCGAAAATGTGTGTAATTACAAGGAATACACTATTTGTGTTCAATTAGAAGCAGACCTATTTATCAAATTTCCAAGAATAGTTCTACTAAGATTTCGAAACCGACTACAGGGACGCAATTCATTGAAAACTGTCAAAATACAGATAAGCCTCAAAATGTACAACTTTACGAAACTAATACATCTAAATTAATCGATTTGGATTTCGTACTGATGTCTAAGAGACTTAGCGATTACGGATCTGAGGATTAGTTAAAAAATTAATCTCACAAGGAACTAACAGAATAATATCATAATCAATAAAGTAATCATCTATTAAGAATAGATGAAAAGAAAACTTAAAGAATTAAATAATTATTATTTTATTTATCATGGTCGTGAAGAAGGGGGAATAGCCCGAAACGTTACACAATAAATAAAAGAGAAATATAACAAGTGTTGTAAGCTCAAAAAATGTAAAGGAAATATTAACTAACCAAAACTTTCAACTGAAAAGTTGTTAGTAAAAAAAACCTATTTCATTTATTTAGCACTACAACTTCCTTTAGCAGGAACCTCTCTCCCATGCGTTTCTATTCTTTACCACTTCCATGTAGTTTTATCCATATCAAATATTCTTTTGCGTCATTCGAAAAACTGCCCACCTCCCAACTATTTGTTAAATTTTTAGAGGTTCCATCGAAGTTTTTCTGGAAGTAAATGGAAGAATGGAGGTAAATTCCATTCTGGCGATATGTAGTCCGCATTTCACCCTCCCGAGTTGACGAAGCAAGAGATTATTCGGCTCATGATCGTATGTAAAATTAGACCTTTTCTGAAAACACCAACATAGAATCGAATTGACTTTCTTCTAAAATATAGAGAGACCGAATCCTCTTGATATTCAGGCTGATTATGTTCCATATAACCAATCCATAACTTAGTTCTGAACGAATGGGGGGCGTGCATGATAAGTTTTGTTCAAGGAGCAAAGAGGAAACTCTGGTTTCTTTCAATGTCGGAACTTGACATGCTTCGTTTTAGCTTTATGAGCAAGCAATGACATCAGTTACTTGTCTGGATTTCTCCACCATACATATATCCGCCTTCGCACGCCAATATCTTTCACGGTCTCCTCTTTACCTCAGATAGTGTATTTAGACTACACATTATTGGGCATTGTGGAGTCTTATTTCCTAGAAAAGGACTACCATTTCATATAGTGGCATCAAGCCTTTTCGATGAATTCTATTAAACGCTTATTTAAAATCAACGAGTGGATCGACCACCAATTTTAGAATATTATTCTAGTGCTTTGCAAGTTACATCGATTCCTGTTTGACTAGTTCGGAGAAGAGGAAGTCGATGACAGAGGCCTTATTATTCTTCGCCCTGCTAATTGCCTCAGCAACTTCCTCCTCATCAGGTTGTTCCGATTCGCCTTCCTGAATTTGATATTCTCGAGGATCATCATAATTATATTCCCCTCAGTTCAGCAGATAGTCAAAATCTTTTTTGTTTATTATTATTATTATATGTTAGTTTATTATTACCATTTGTAATTGTTCAATTTGTAAATTTTTATAAGCACATTATGTTTGAAAGATAATTATAAACAATTTTTTTTAACTATGAAAATTCGTATGTAATATCTCCACATAAGTTGTATTTACTATCTTATCACTTTTGTTTTTTAATCATGTACATAAATTAGAATGCATTTTTTCTTTATGCGCCCTAACTTATATATTTTTTATCTTTGCTATAAATGTGTTGTCTACTATATCTTGTGTTGACTACCTGATCATCTAACTATGTTTGATACTGTAATAGTAATTAGGAAAACGTCAATCGCGTCAGTCTATGCCTGGAAGATTATCACACTTTTTACTCAATCATTCTTAAAAGGAAAAATTCTTTCAAAACAACGTACAGAAGATTATGGATGATCTCTGCAGTTCATGCCTAGAAACAAAGAGAACTTTGATGCATTTTTTTGCAGACATAGGCAGCTAACAGTAGATCCTATGGTGACGCCTAAACATGACATGCCATCATGCCTAACAATCGCCTGATATCTTACAGAGTATTATTGTTTTTTTAAATAAAACTACATGTTATGAGGAGGTAATGATGATTTAAAATAAGATAAGCCATTATAGTTTTCAGTACCTGTAATGGGCATATTTGTTAACTGCTTTCGTTTAATGAACGAGAACGAGCTGAAATACATCGATATATAGAATATATATATATATAAGCCTATATGATATAGAATATATATATATATATATATATATATATATATATATATATATTTTTTTTTTTTTTTTTTTTTTTTTTTTTTTTTTTTTTTTTTTTTTTTCGGTTGGCGCATTAGGCCTAATGAGACCTTTGGCCGCGCAGTGTGGTCTTCTTACAGACATTTGTTTTGCTTGCGGGAGTACAGACAGCCTGGAGGGGGTAGCCCAAACCTCACGTTGCTGCAAGCCATGGTCACCATGGTACAGCGGCAGACTGCCCATAGCTCCATAACCAATCCCATTGGGGCCATTTTGGCAGTGTCCTTCCCACCGATGGCGTCAGCTCTCTCGGGTTCAAGGACAGTGACAAACTGGTCTAGGTCCAAGGATTATGGCAGCTCAGAGTCAGCAGGCCCCGAGGACCTATATTTCTTTCCCCGAAGCATGCCGTCCCTGAACCAAACCTCCGGGCGGTTACTGACATCCTGGAAAACCACACCACGATTCTCGATGAGATACACGGGGAAGGTTCATCACTCCTACGCCCGGTCGGTGTGAGTCGCCTCCAGTAGGCTGACGGGCCTCACATACCCGGGGGTGGGGGTAGACTTGGACTGCGTGGCGTTCATTGGTGGGCGGTCACCCAAATGGAGCGGTCACCCATCCAAGTACTAACCACGATGGACGTTGCTTAACTTCGATTATCTATTGCAAGCGTCCTTGTCCACTCGGCCATCCCGGCCCCCTATATATATATATATATATATAATATAAAATATATCAAGCTGATATACGAGCGGAAGATATACATCGAAATAAAAGTAGCGTTTTCCAAAAACAAAGTTACGGTTAGATGGTATCGAAATTCCTCCTACTCCCTCTGTAAACTGGATAAAGTCCCTTAAGTGGGTTACGACACAATCACGTTGTACTGATCAATTTGCTTTTCTTACATTAGAGTGAGAGGTGTTAAGATAAACTATCACTAAATCCAAAAATCTGGTCGTGAAAGAGATGAGGAAGATGGAAATCAGTGCTATGGAAATAACGTGGCCCATTGCAAATCATATGCAATATGATCATAAAGCAAATATTGGTACTAGTAACGCAATGCGACTTCGAGACGTGACCAAGAAGGCTGCGTTTAGTTTAGTTTTAGTTTTAGTTTAGTTTAGAAAGGGTTTGTCTGTCTCAATAAGCATAGTGAATGGGAGTCCAAAGCTGATCAAAATCCTTTTTAACTGAAAATGGCGCGATGGGAGGTCGCTTATATTACGGTCAAATAACCTCTTTAAATAGGCAACGCTCAGAATTAACATTGAGATATCTTAAACTATATATTATTTGAATTATTACACAATTGTAACACACAACCAAACGAAGATAAGCCAAATCCCACAGGCTAAGAACTCATCGATGAAATCGACTAATAACCTCAAGAGTTATCCTGGAGATGTTATTAGCAGGGCCTGAGTAGTCACTAAAAGAGGAAGTACCTAGTATTGAGTCCTGATATCTCCTTATCTCTGCCTCCTACATGTTAACAGTCGTCGTTAAACTCCTGTATTTATGGCTATATTAAACTTACTCTCCCACATTTAGCTAGGAGGCAGCTACATAAACCATTTTTATTCTCAAATTGGAGCAATTCCTTTAACTGATTTCTTATACACATAAGTTTTTTATTTACACAATATAAAATATAGCTCGTTAAACAATTAAGGATAGCCCTGAGATGCAGTAGTAACCTAGGATGATCAAGAAAGAAATGTTAAATAAGAACTCATGCTTTTTTAAAATCATCGTTAATATAGCTACTGTGGTGATGAAGTTCCAATCCTAAACTGGCTTATGTACATATACATATATTCTTCGTTATTTATCGAGAGGACTGTAAACTAAGGATCCCATGTTTTATTAATTCTTAATAATTATTAGTTAGTGTCATAATTATTAATTACTATATAATAAATATATTGAAACACTTTTTTTTTTTTTTTTTTTGGGACTTCAAGGCTTCCACTGAAGCCCTATACTGCCCATACTAACACCCATGGCACTCTTCTCCTACGAAAGAAAAGCACCACCCAGGGCGGGACTACAAATACAAATACAAAAACAATACAAAAAGTATTGCTTTATTACTACACAATAACACAAAGATAACCATATGCCTTGAGATTCAGAACAAGACTAACTATCTGTAAGGTTCTAGGCAAACGTAGACTCGAGAATCGTAGTCACTAAACTGTAATAAAACAGTTTGTTCCAACAAGTCTAGATCTACTTTAAATCATATTTTTGTGTTTTGTTTCAAGTTTCACCACTATGTTTCTTTCTTTCCTGAACATTTTTACGTTAGTTTGATATTATTTAATGATGGAATTCAACGTTTATCTGCAATATGCATTAGGCTACCGTTTTGTACGTCAACTTCTGCTAGGTCGAAGTTAGAGGTTTCCCAAAAAAAATCTATGAAATTGTGGAGAATACAATTCATTAAGAGGCAAGGATAGAATTTATTATCAGTAGGAGCAATTGTCGGGATTATTCAGAAGAGAAAAAAAATCCCACCTGGTAAATGGATACATATAACCACCCAATATGTGTGGAATCTGGTTGGTTTAGATTTGTCAGACATAGACCTATGAATAAAATGCGGACACTATTTTTAAATGTTGTTGATTTTAAATTTATTAATAACATTTGTACGATAATTTTAGTGAAAATAAAAAAAGGGGAAAAAATAAACTTAATCTGATCAATATCACTAACGTAAAAAACGGGATAAAAAAATTATTTCGCTCTGGTGAGCTCTGAAAAGCAATTAATACAATAAGGGTGGTGGGATGGCTGAGTGAGCAAACGCGTTAAAAAAATACGCGTTGCCACGGACAACTGGAAATAACATTGAGAACCAGAAAAATTTCAAGTTCGAAACCCGGAGCCAGGGGAAATTTAATAATACTCGGCATTAATCCCTCACCCTCTCCCCTGGCCCGGGAAACCCCGTGTAGCCTAAACGGCGAGGAAGGGGAGGACACAATAAAAAATAATTAATACAATTATATGAACTGTAAAATAAAATGAAATAAATCTTTAATGCAACTTACCAAGCTTACGCTGTACGCTGATTCTGAATTTCGGGCAAGGGTGACATGAGGATAATCGGGTAAAAGACATTGGAAGGAGGTTTTAGGATGAAGGAAATTTTCACCAGTTGCTCGTCCTTCTTGAATTTTGCGGCCAGCGGCAAACAATGCTGGCTGAAGAGAAAACTTCAAAACAATTATGAATTTCATACCCAGGAGGCAGAAAATCGTAATAAATTGACACCCTAACCATCTAAATGAGGAACACACACGATGCTTAATATCCAACATCCAGAGAGCAAGTCTAAACTAAGTCAAGGATTCTAAACCCTTACAAATGCCATCATGATGCCACTAACAACCCAATTGTTGGCCCAGCGATTGCTATCTCCGGTGACAGTTAAGGTGGCAAATTCAAATTGAAATGTAAAAAAAAAAAAAAGAGAGAATTATGTAGGATGAAATAAAATAAAATCAAAATACCGAAAAACATTATTAACATAAAGTATAGGTTAATATGCATAGCATTACATAATAGGGGACATGAATGAACCACTAACTATTTTCGATTTATTGTTAAATAACGTAGTTTTTGCTACTTTCGGTACAGTTAAATTTCGATCAATCGTTACTGGAGAGAAAATATTGGCCTAGAATGTTTTAATTTTTTATGAAATGTGCAATTTTCTATTAGATGGCTCGTCAGATTGGAAAGTTATTTGGTTTCACTTGATAATCATACTTGATTTTATGATTCCTTAATTTTTGACCAAGTTCAAAATTTTTGATAATGAGCGGTTTCGGTTTAGGATAGCCAAAATGTATGCTCGCTAAAAATATGTGTTTTCCCGAACATTTCT
Source organism: Aelia acuminata (assembly GCA_911387785.2). Taxonomy (NCBI): domain Eukaryota; kingdom Metazoa; phylum Arthropoda; class Insecta; order Hemiptera; family Pentatomidae; genus Aelia; species Aelia acuminata. The sequence continues at coordinate 66,148,839 of OU426983.1, read as the reverse complement.
TTTGCGTTTTCTTCCCATCTTTCATAATAAAATAAAATGAATTTCTTGTTCCATAAATTTTCATGGTTCTTATAAATCAGGCCTTTAGTTCGTCGAATCATTGCAGGTCGCATCGATCCTGTGTGGTATCGAGAATCCCCCGGCAAATGTTTCCTCTCGCCGATAAAGTAGCTATCCTAAAGGGTGATCATTTTTCCATTTATTGGGTTTTCAACAATCCTAACACATAGATTCTCAAAACTGATTACTAATTAGTTGAAGTAAAAGTTGATTTTAGTTAGCCCCTCGTAAATTCTATGTACATTTCTTATACAAATAAAAATTTGTCCATTATATCGCTCATATAATGGAGGAAAATGAATTCGAGGAAGAATAAAAATAAGTTAAAACGTATTATACGACTAATGAAAGTTCATCTAAAACGAGGAAAAGTTTATAACATAATGCAGTTAATAAATTAGTTTCTGAGAAATATAATGGCATTCCTAAAAGACGTTAGAAGAAAGAATAAAGAATTTATTAAAGAGGAAAAAGGGATGTCAAAGTACAAAAAAACAAAGCAATGAAGTTCTTACGTAATAAACGTCTGATGTTAGTTCATCCTTATAAGCACACTTATACCGATATACCAGATAAGGTTAATAAATTAGATTTTAGGAAATAAATTGGCATTGTGACGATAATAGAATGAAAAAAAAAAACATCGTTAGAGTATGATTAAATAGTGAAATTGAAAAGTAAATTAATTTTCAGTGTTGATTGATTGATAAACTTTAATTTTTAGCGATTAACGTTTACTTAAAACGTAGAACTTTTTTTTAGCCAGTCGAATGATCAGATTTTACGTTTACAGCATTGAACAATTGCTATTTAACGCTATGATAGAAATATAAATAAACTGAAAAGGAAAATGAATTTAAAAAAAAAGAGGGGGTCACCTGTTGTGTAGTTAATATGACAAACTACTAAATAACTACATTAAATCCTTTTTTTTTCTGACCTTCTGAGCCTGTATGATGTTCGGGACCCGTTAAAGATCCCTATCCAAATTATACCTTCCCACTGTAGCATCGTCCGATAAGCCATCGATATCATAAAGTGACGTTAAACATATAAATAAATATAACAAATAACCCTACAATAACTGAGGTTAGGGTAACTATATTGATTGAGATATATACAAATATTGTATCAAAACTTAAAAGGGAAAGAGAAAAAATTAAAAATATCTTATAAAAGTGTCCCTAATAACTTGTATGCATCTGAGTTATTATGGAAAAAATATATATATTTAGAACTTTTTTTTTTTTTAAGATCTAGAAATATAAATATTTTATTAAATATAGATTAAAATAGATATAAAATTAAGATGTTGACAACTACCATAAAATATTAGTGATGTTAAATATAATATTTCCAGTATCCTTCCTAAACGAGTAAAAACAAAAAATACTGGACCTAACAAGTGAATTAGGTCCCTACTGAAATTTGTGAGTCACCATTAAAAGTAAATATGCAGGGAATTAACGAAGCAATTTAACTTTCAAATGTAAATTAGAATCGCAAAGGGCCCAGGAGTTGCCCACTTGGGCTACCTTAACTACAACAAACATATTCCCCTTGTAAACCACAAACATACTACGGTATAGTAAAAAAAAAAAAAAATGAGCTATATCAGCTAAGCGGTCTTTGTAATCGTAGGGTTTCATCACCATTACTCTCAGAATATATATAATTTATTACATTTATATAATCTTATTATTAATTCTGCTAAAGGTTGTTTTTTTACCAATGGGTAATTTATCTAAATAGTACACACACACACACAAATATATATATATATATATATATATATATATATATATATATATATGTATGTATATACAAATTGGTAAAAAAACAACCTTTTGCAGAATTAATATATTTTACATATTTTATATTATATTGTTTCTAATTTCCTTTTTTAAATTAATTTTTTCTCAAATTTACTTAATGTATGCATCGATATATTCACGTAAACAGAATAGAGTAGAACAAGAGTGATTAATAAGTATCAATTTTTTATGTGTATATATATATATATATATATATATATATATATATAAATATATATATATATATATATATATATATATATATATAATAACCAGGGGCTGATTCAGCACGAAATTTGGGGGGTTCATGACCCCCCCAAACCATAACCACCATGCATCTAGGTCGTGTGAAAATTAAATTTATTGTTCAATATCAATGTCAACCATTTAAAGAAATCCGCTTTTTAATTTTGTTAAATTTTATGTAATATATACTAATTAAATCCTATTACGTAATGATTCCCTCAGGAGCTAAACGAGGAACTCTAAATTGGCCTTTCCTGTTTACGCCTTTATTGAGTGTTTTACAATGGAAACAGGAAGGATTCCTAATGTTACACATCAAACAGGGATTCAATAAAATATATATTAGTGATATACGAGTATTTAACATGAAAATCCCATAAGGCAGGGACGATTGTATACGACTCATGGATATCATACAAACAATCTACTGCGTTCCAATCGTTGTTTGCTCAACTGCTCAATTAAGGTACACTAAAAAATTGATCGATTTCATCTAATAACACAGAATTCAAGCGCATAAATAAATACTTGGATATCGTACGTGTCCTTCAAATTCACTAACTTAAAAAAAATATACATTTTTAACAGAATTAAAATTATTACTTTTCTGTAATTTTTTCTTCTTTTTTTCTTTTTCACGCGGATGATAGTGTTTAAAATGGATAATGTTAAAGATGTAAAGAAGTAATTTGTTTGACTCATAATGTAGATTGGTGAATAAAGTAACAACGATTATATAACAAGAATAAGTTATAAGCGCATACCAGGTTTTCTGGAACATGTAAATCTCCAGTACTATTAAAATCCTAAGCTTCGAATGACATACCTGTAACAAAAAAGAAAAATAAATAAATAAAAAGTGAATAAATAACAATTAGTTTGGTATGGTTGCAAAACATTAGATAGAATAATAATAAATCTTTTCTCACGTCATCTTCGGCAAATATTGAACTAATGTTCTTACGTAATAGAATTAATCAATCAACATTGTCGAATTTAATGAATCGATGGATAAAGCTGGCAACAGCAAACATAATCCAAAATTAATTATTTTAAATTACATTCATATAAATATTAATCAAAAGTTTTCAATTCACTCAATTTTCGTAAAATTTGGAATTTTCGGAAATATAATATAGTTTCTGTATAATATAGTTTTTAATATGATTATATCATTAAATATCAAAGCGGGGGGCCCCAAGAAAGGTGGAGAAATTATTCAATGGAAAAGGTGGGTATGAGGCAAGATGCGCGCGATGTATTTGTAATGAGAATGGTTCACGCATTTCCTCGTATCCACCTCAATCCCCTTCAATATTTGATACCTGCTTCCATTAGGCTGGTATTAAAGTGCTAAAGATACCCCCTCGAATTTTCAATGCCGTTGTGTAGTAATCGCCCTAAATGAAAATTTCCGTGCTTGTGAATACTTTGCAAAGGACCCGCGAAGGGTTTGAAATAGTCGAGTGAGGGTTTTTTATCAAGTCCCAGAATGAAAGGTTGCTTTATGCAGACCTAGCAGTTAGTGTTGGTCGGTAACGTTTAGCCGGGAACCAGCGGTTATTGAACTTTTTTAGTATTTTTATAGTTATAATAACCGAATTATTTTTGAAGCAATGAAGGCTATGTTATCACTGATTACCACTAAAATCCTCCTTTTTATTATAAATAGTATTATTCCTTTTGTTTAATTATATATAATTAATTAAAACACTTTTAACGTTTGGGATAATGTGGTCCCCAACATCAGAAACATTAAATTTTTTACATGTGTGTAAAAGAATCCTATTCATAATGATATAAATATATACATATATTTGTATGTATATATATATATATATATATATATATATAGAGAGAGAGAGAGAGAGAGAGAGAGAGAGAGAGAGTGAGGGATAAAGAAAGAGGGAGACTGACAAACAACTATAATTTCATTAATTGGTTATTCTTTTTTTTAAATGCCGAATATGTCATTTAGTGTTGGTTCTTTACACACTCATACATACAAAACATAGTTACTATAGTACACTACGTTACATAAATAAAATAAACATGTTAATAAATACGATTAAATGAATAAATATGATGCAAAAGAAGCTTATAAAACATATAAACAAAATCAAACATAAGGATCTCTATATCAAACTTCCTGCTTTGTTGTCTACGTGTGAAAAGAAAACTTCTCCAAGTGTACTAAAGCAAAAGGACTAGCACCAGCGAGGACTGCTTGTTAGTGAGAACAGTATATCCTTAAAGATCAGGTCTTGAGAAGATACCTTGGCATTGCTTTAACTAGATATATGAAGAGTAGTCACATGCGTTCAGCTTATTGTTAACTCACCATTTCCTTTTTTTCTTTTTTTTTGAGAAAAAAATTAAAAGTATCCATTTTCATTTCGAACGTACTATTTAAAAACTATTGCAATATAATTCGTTTGATTTACCCAAGAAAGTTTAAGTTCTAGTAAGAGTTTAAGTAAAATAAAGATAGAACCTTTAAGTTTTTACCATACAAAAGAGCACTAACTTTTCTTCAAGTCAGATTAAAAATAGTTTGTATAAAAAACATATAAGTGCCTTAATATTTTCTATTCTTGCGATTTTTGTAAGCGATAATTTTCACATCTTCAGGGATTTCAACTAGTTAACTAGTTTATTCAACCTTTATTTCTTATTATAGGAAAAAATGCATTTTAAAACATTAAATTAAAATGAAGGTTTCATTTTATTGGGAAGACATCTTAAAAACTAAAGGAAAACAGGGGTGAAGTGCAGTCTTAATATAACATTTAAAAAAATTCATAATTCAACTCGAAAATTAAAACCTCTTGAGTGTTTCTAGTTTCAAAAACGTAGCACTTTTGAAATGAAAAAAATATTGGTAAAATAAAAATCAAAATATTAATAAAGTTTAATTTAAATTAAAAAATTAAAATTTATAAACTGATTTGATTTTTAACCAAGATTTAATGTGTCCCAATATAAATTTTGATGAAACAGAACAAGTAAATAGTAAATCAAGAAAAAGTAGTAAATCTCTTGAAAAGGAGCATGAAATGTTCAGAAATTAGATAAACATTTAAAATCATTTTAATGCTTAAATAGTGTAAATTAAAATTGAAAAAAATCCAGTTTTTTCCGGTACAAAGTAAAAATTTCCATCTTTATTTATTTAAAATTTATAAAGGACTTTCAATGAAAAAGCGTATTTTCAATGCGAGTAGCAGGTTGTATTATTTCTTCGAATAAAATACATAAAAGGATAAAAAACCCTGATAGAGAATAAAATACGAAGAAATGTAAGGCTGCTGCTTTCTATGAATTATGTAGATCACTTACCTTGATCGATAAATATGGAACAACAATGAATATTAAAAATTTCCTTGAACGGTTTTCTTAGAAGATTTTTTTTTTTTTCTTTTTATATCTCTTTAGAAATCTTCCATTACAGAAAATATATGTTGGTCGACTTGAGGAATAAACTTTTCTCTTCCGTTGATAAACTAATGAAACTTAATAAAAAAAGAGCTTTATAATGGGAAATGCAAATTGAATATGACATTACATCGAGGTTATGATAATATTGAGAGTGTGAACAAAAATAAGGAAATAATATTTAAAAATATGACAAAAGGTTTTGAGATGTCTACTGTAAAGTAAACTTTAAAAAAAAAAAATAAATAAATAAAAAAAATGGGAAGTAATTGATAAAATTATCAGCGATATTTTTCGGCCTGATGTCCTTGAAAAAGACACACTTGAATGCAAAAAATGATATTTGAAGCGACCACTTTAATAGAAAATCAAATTCAAATTTATTTACTTATCAAAGATACTCAAGATAACTCTCCAACTAGTATATAAACCCAAATCGTTCAGTCTGTGACAAGCAATCATGCGTCTACATCTGTTGTGTAAGTACATTTTAAAATTATTTTATATTTTATTATATATATATATATATATATATATATATATATATATATATATATATATATATATATATAATGTAATATTATAGTCTTATTTCCTTTCGTTTTTTGTTATTTCATTGTTTTATTTACTATTTTTATTGCATTAACTAGGAGTTATACTCCTATTTTTACCTCAAACTAGTTTGCATTTTTAATTTTAAGAATATTTTTTCTTTACATAACACGTACCAATATTCCGCACCTATTAATCTATTTACGACTTTAAAATCTATTAACGAGATCTAAATTAAAATGATCAAATTTATAAACAAAAGTACTTCTTATGAATTAAATGAGGGGTTAATGTTAAATAAACGTATTTCATTAATTATTTATTTAATCAACTACTTACTGTATTTAATCAACAATTAAAAAAAAAAAAAAACCAAAAGACGAAATCATTGAACATAGGTACATAACAGTCCCTTTAATGGATTGTATCAATGCTGATATTTTTTTTTATTATTATTTATTTTTTATTTATTTTTTTATGAACCTAACAAATAATCAATAAGAATCAGAAACAAGTTCCAATCTATTTCAGTTATGTCTAGTTTTGTAATATGCAGTGTAGGCCTTTTCTGGCAATTGCATAAAAATTTATTAATTGATAGCATTTTATTGTTATGATATCGTCAAATTTTAGACACTCCCATTAATTTTTAAATATGTGCAACCGACAGCATTCAGCATAAAAAATAATACGTTATTATCCAGCAAGGATTCAGTTATTCTTGTTAATGGCCAACATTTACAGTTATTGTTACTTACTTACAATTTATTACATTAAATTTTTGTTCCGTGATTTCTAAAAAGTTACAAAATATAGCTAACGCGATTTCGTATGAAAATAAAGGGAACTTATAGAATACTAGTAGACCCGGCCACGCGTTGCTGTGGCTCAGTAGTTATATCCTTATATTTTTAAACAAATACAGTAATACCAATATTCATTGATAAAGATGAAAACCTGTCAGCTAATCAAAATCCAACGTGATTGAGAATAGAGCATTACACCATTTAAAAGTATTTGGTAAAGAATATAAGAAAGTTAAAGTTTTTATTATTTACATCTCATACTTCAATGTTGTTTGATTAAAAAGGAGCTGGTTGTGTTTACGACTCACAGAGCTGCCAACACTATCGCCCTTTTTTTATGGATCGGTATAAACTAACTCGAAACCGCTATAGTTTTCCACTAATGTTAAAAAGGATGACTGAAGTAAGTTTTGATAACCTCAGCCATTGATCTATTGATTATTGGCCTAACACTACTTCAACTTGGTATTGTTAGTTTAACAACGGGTTTAATTTTGCTCAGGGTCATGCCAATGTTGGTTAACGCGTCATATATGTCCTTTTGATAGGCGTTTTTCTCAATTTCTTTGAGACCTCGATTTCCCAACCCTTCGGCTAATAAGTGTTCGGTAGGAGGGTGGTGTGTTGAAGCTTTTAATTTAGCAATATATTTGAGTGATAATAAATCTCTTCTTAAAGAGGTTTTTACATAATACAATTAAGAATTTTTATTTATTCAAGTACTAATTTGTTCAAAATGTTTTGGGTTAACCTGTTTTTTTTTTTTTTAACACAAACCAAAGATTTGATGGTTTCCACACACGTGAGCAGGCGATACCCATTTCCCACGTGAGTTATGCCATTACCCAAGGGAAAAACACGGATTTTCAAAGTCCAAGTGGACATTTTTTGCCCTTGGGATTTGTTTATGGTCATGGCAAAAGCCAAACGAATAGGATATTGAAGCCTTTTAAATTTTATTGAAAATTCTGTCGTTTCCAGGGGAATAGGTGGCAACAGGGCGATATCTCCTGTAAACCTTCCAGGCAACATTTTTCCTTCAATAACATTTCCTGTGATCCTTTCAATGACCAAACGTGTACCGTTGCACAATTGAGGTGGATTTGTTACGAAGAAGAATGATCGGTGAGCCAATCTTCAACTGGAGATTGTTTGAGTGTATATATTAAAAAATTCAGATGGGAAATTTACGGCTTCGTTTACATCTAGAACATTGTCAATTGATTTTGGAAGTTTATTTCATCGAAATCAACAATTTTTGCTGCCAAAATAGCACGACTACACAGCCACTTATAGTCCAAATAATTGTTCAAAATATCAGGAAAGACACTTTATATTTCGTAGACAGTTCATTTTTCGTCTCTACAATAGTTCAGAAATTTTCTGGTAATTTGATAAATTTTGAATTTCGATGCAGCTCTATTTCACCGTTTCCAATATAGAGCAATTGTTTAAAAAATATATCTGCCGATGGATTATTTTGCAGTAGTACTCTCATATTTATGGCGGATAAATCTGAAACTTGAGGTTACCCAAATAACAATTATTCCTGTTCAGTAGAGGTGTAATAATCATTAAACGTAAAATTTAAAAAATGCCGCGATTTGTAATCCTTTCTTAATCAACAATCATTTAAAGATAAGTAAAAAATTGTATTCTGGTGAAATTAACAACGAAATATCATTCCCAATAATAGCCTACTTTAAATTAAAGAAAGGATTAAAATCTTCGCTAACATTTCTTAAATTTTACATTTAAAGATAATTACAACTCTGCTGAACAGGAAGTAACAGCCTCTATTCGATTGGGATTAAATTTTCTCAACTTTAAATTATTGTTGATAAAGGAGGAATTACAAATCTTCACTGACATTTTTTAAATTTAACATTTTAGATCTCGGGATAAAAATGATAAAAAGGTTTGGTAAAATAAAAAAACACTGTATTTAAATAATAATAACAAAACGAATAATGAAAATAAAGAAACTTCTGTTAAATAAATCAACTGAAAATATAATATTAAAGTCTTAATTATGCAGTTCTTTAGCAAATCACAAAGTATCCCACAACACCTAATCAAAACACACTCTTTTTGTGAGGGAGTTTTTACTTGTTTACCCGCAGTGTAGTCAGCTTACTAATTTTCACTGTATTACTAATTTTTACTAATTTCTTTGTAATTTTTGGCAACACTGACTCCCCAAGTCAGGTTTCTATTAGGTTACACCTATGACAGTAGGTGCTGTTACAACATTTATAGATTATTATTTCAAATAATAGCCTAATTTAAATTATTAAAATGTATTTACTTTACTAAAAGTTGATATCAGGGTGGGCCACAGCAAAGCGTTTCAGCGCTTAGATAGTAATTTAATTTAAATACAAATAAAAAAGGAAAAGGAAGAAAAAGTACCTACACATTTGAGAATTTATTGTAACCTTTTCTTGATTTATTTATTCTTTAATGAAAATTAACAATAAATACAAATTTGTATTACTATTTGTCTGTGGCAAATAATAATATAGGAACAAATAACTGCACTCACATAACGCAATACAAAATTATAATAATGATAACCTGTATTACAATAGCATGCTTATAAACAAAAACATTATGAAATCGACATATGACGCCATGTTAATAAATCGAAACACGCCCTACTGTATTTGCAATAATTCGCTATATAAGAATTATTTTGATCACTAATCAAGTTAAAAACTATCCGGTCCGTTAAGTTGGCCAAAACTATATACATTGAGCCAAATTTCATTAAAATCGGTTGAGTAGTTTCTGAGAAATAGAGAGACAAACATCGGGACACGAGATTTTTATATATATAAGGATAAAAAAAAAAAAAATAATAAATATTTATACAGAATGAAATGCCAATAAATTTGGAATATAAAAATAATTAAGAAATTCCCTCTATATTATATGTTTTAAATCTATAAACAAGCTTAACATTTGACAAGGCATTAAAAGCATAATTGACTAATTTGGGAATAAAAATCAGTACTGCTACGTTTCTGGCTGCCCACTTTTCTAAGGCGGGTGGGGATTACCATAAACGGGATATATCAAATTAATATAGCATTTCCAAGTCTATTTGAATCTTTTCCAAGTCAACTGTAACCTTTCCCAAGTCCCAAGAAACCCTTTCCAATTCAAACGTAACCCTTTCTATTTCAATTGTAACCGTTTCCACATCAATTATTACTATTGAACCAAAATTATAAAATTTAAGGTTCTGTGGAACTGGCGAAGTTAAGCCCTCAGAACTCGCCAGGATAAAATCATTAAAAATTTTAAAAACAAATAGGTATTTTTTCTGGGAAAGTATACTAACAAAAAAGTAAAAACGTATACTCTACAGTATCCTCATAGCTATGGCAATAAAATAATGAACATAATAATCATTCTTGTTTACAAAAAATAAAATTTTTAAAACAATAAGTTAAATTGACACATCATACTAAAACCTTTGACACTAAGGAGAAATGTGAGTTCTATTGGTTTAGTAGCCTGCTCTCAGTCTGTTACCTAAGTAACTTCCAAGGCGGTATTTCCAGGACTTGGGCGCGTTCAAGTAAAACTGACCACAGGGTTTGAGCTTATACAGTACTTTACATATTATCATTTTTTAATTATTACTTCAATCTACTTTTCCTATCATGGCAGCATCCACAATGCATAGCAGTACATTATATTTATATTGATACTCTTACGGGATACAATTTGAAATAATCATTGTAATAGAAAAAAATAGATAATGAAACGGATATTTTACTTAAATAAGTATAAATTATATTTTTAAAGTAGTCTATCCGAACGAAAATTGTGTCTTATAAAGGATACAAATGATTAAATATCCACTAAACATTATTTTTTTATGTTATAGTAATAACGGTGCTGGCCATATTCTGGCCAGCAATCGTCTTCGCCTTCCCGTTAGAAGAATTGGCTTTCTCGAGACAAGAGAAAGATGTTCAGCCATTACTCGACTGGAACTCCAACAAATATGGAGATGGACTAGTTAAAGAAAACGAAGAAAAAGAAGACTTCAAACCAAGACCAAGACCACATCCAGGTCCAACTGACGAACCTGAACCCGAACCGAGACCCCATCCCCGACCACATCCACACCCTGAACCGCATCCTCATCCACATCCAAGACCCCATCCACACCCACACCCTGAACCTCACCCTCATCCACATCCAAGACCCCATCCACACCCACACCCTGAACCTCATCCTCATCCACATCCAAGACCCCATCCACACCCTCACCCTGAACCTCATCCTCATCCACACCCACACCCTGAACCTCATCCTCATCCACATCCAAGACCCCATCCACACCCTCACCCTGAACCTCAACCTCATCCACACCCACACCCTGAACCTCAACCTCATCCACATCCAAGACCCCATCCACACCCACACCCTGAACCAGATCCTCATCCACATCCAAGACCCCATCCACACCCTCACCCCGAACCTCACCCTCATCCACATCCAAGACCCCATCCACACCCACACCCTGAACCTCATCCTCATCCACATCCAAGACCACATCCACACCCTCATCCTCACCCCCACCACCACACTACTACAGAACAACCTGATGTGGAACCACAGGATTCTTAAGTGAATATTAAATTTATCTGAACAGATATATTTTTTATTTATCCTCAAAAAGCATCTTTGAACTTATGAAATGTTATAACATAACTGAATAATCATTATGTTAAGATAATATCTTAAGTTGAACCTATTTGTAATCTGCTTCATATATCGATTAAACTAAAATTCAATTTCACTATGTGTTTTACTGTTTAACTACAATATTCTGTATTATAGTTTAACATATTAAATTATAATTAAGTAATACTTTTTATCGTAATATCTTGTTAAAAAACGTATAAACCTTGTCAATATAACAATAGCGAGCACAAAATTGATAATGTTTCAATATATACATAGTGATTTTTTATATATATATATATATATATATATATATATATATATTTATATATATATATATATATATATATCTAATCACTATGATATTCCGTTGGCAACTGTCTGACAAGGATATTGAAAATACTCTTAGACAAGTGTTTTCTAATAAAAGCAAACAAATATTTGACAGAACTCTAGTCAATAAATCACTCAACGATGTTTAAATATTGAATAAACACACACACACACACACACACACACACACACACACACACACACACATATATATATATACAGAGCAAAAGTTTTTGCTTTATCAAAAGATTTGAGTAAGTAACGAACGTACGAGTATATGTACAACCTCATCCATCGTTGCTACTTTATTTGGAAGCAATTTTTGTCACATTATGTCAAGTGTCAGAGATCGAAAAAAAAAATATATATATCAACCTAATTTGTAATGAACCTCATTACGCAAGTTACAAATTTGTGACAGTCACGCAATATTTACCAACTATTGTCAGGGGCCAATGAAAAAGAAAGAATTAGGTAGCAAAGACACTAAGTATAGATCTAGAATGCTAATACACTTTGCAGATATTGGGTGAATGAAAATTTGCATAATAGGTTCCATTAACCCTTATTTATTTTATATTATTTAATATACATTAAATAAGAAAATAAACCTTGTTTGGTTTGTTAAATCTTCATTAATATGAGTACTTATACTGAATATCGCCAATCAAAAACCTTTTCTTTTTTGGGGGGGTTCCCAAATCTTAGTGAATATTTTCTTCTTCATACTTTCATTAATGCGCATTCACACTATGCCAATGGGCAAAGCAAAACCCACTACCCTTAGCCACCTATAACAAACTGCGTCCACATTGGAAATGACATAGAGTAGCAAAAGTATACCGACAAAGATAGAGATTAATGAAGGATTTAATTTTGGATGATGTGAACGACTTAAATTCGGGGTGGAGGTGGGTATCGCAACTTTTTCGGATTGATGTGCCATGATTCTTCTTAATTTGATCGGTTATTTATTTTTTAAAACTAAATTAATAATTGGGCATTTCAACAGCTGAAACCTTATGGCAGTTTCGATAATCTCCCTTATAAATGATATGTAGCTCATTTCTTCCATCAACGTCATGTGTCAAAATCGGCTATTTTTAGATATGGCAGCCTTCTTTACGGGCTGAAAGAGTAGCATATCCTTGCAAGATTGATGTAAAAACTTTACATTTATTTTTCTGCAATAAAATATAAATATAAAACTCAGATACATTCTAAATTGGTCTATAGCTTGGTCAAAAGTTCGGTCGGATATTTAATATCAATTGTCAATACACTAAATTTTAGACTTTAGATTTACTATGAAAAGACACTTTTTTAATATAGCGTTGTTTAAAGGAGAGAACATAGGGGTCACTCACCTAGCCGTCCTTCGGATGGGACGTAAAATGTAGTTCACGAGGCAGTACTATTTCAGGTACTCGTTGAAGGTTCCCATTCTTACTATTATTGGGTGGCGGGATGGCCGAGTGGGCAAACGCATTAGAAAATACGCGTTGCCCATGGCAACGTCTGTTTGGAAACATGAAGATAGCAAGTTCTAAATCCGAAGCCAGGGGAAAATTTAATTAATCTCGGCATCAATCCCCCACCCTCTCCCCTGGCTCGGGAAACCCCGTATAGCCTACAAGGCGAGGAAAAATTCTTACTATTATGCTTTGATAGGCAATATTTGGGGTTTTCGCTGTAGCATCGTCCCATTAGGCTCAGTGGTATAGAGTTAAATTTAAAAAAAAAAAAAATAATAAATAAAAAAGGTGGCGATACGTAATGTGAATTTTATTTCTTGGTGGACAGAATATTTGATAATTTTATTTATTTTCCATTTTCGTCGAATAAAAATAAAAATAGCATGATAGAACAAATATACGACATTATTAATCCATATCAGAGAACCATAGAGGCATTCAGAAACATATCCGAGGAACGATATTGTTTCTCTTTGGGACCAAAGAGACCGGCTGATCTGCTGGAAACACGGTTTGACACTCGCTGGACAGGATGCCAAGTTCAGCCGTCAAAGGACCTCAAAGGACTGCGGGCGTACTGTCCACCGCCAGGATTGTGTTACCAGAAACGTCCTTTATTTCCAGCTGGAATATCCCCTCAAGTTATCCATTCCGCTTTGAGGAGACTAGTGGTCAGCTAGCAGCTGACATTTAGGCAATCCCAAAGCCTTATATTTTCTCTTAGTCCATATTTCAGAGAACCTTATGCTAGAGGGTGGGCGAATATAATGAAATGCTTCTCATTTAATCACAGCAGCTAACAATAATTCCTTCAATATTAGATTTTCCCGCACTACATTTATTACATATAAATAAAAGGATATACAATCTCAATCAGGGACCAACCTTCTGAAAGAGAACAGTGTGTAACGAACAGTGCTTTATTATTAATCTTAAAAATTACTAAAATCTCGATTACAGACTCGATTAAAGTTCAAGCGATGAACTTTAAAAATGAGTTATTACGATATGGCTATGAAGTAGTAAATATTTCAAATGCACTATCACGATATAAGACACCATTGCCCATGTTTTTTATTGACATTTCCAAATCAACTTTCAACGAGAAAATTTACGATATACAGTCAATTTACTACACTCGTGTCATTATAGAAGAGCCTCGGAAAAAAAGACTGATACCTCAGTGTATAAGGTGCCAACAATATGGCCACATAAAGTCTTATTGTAACCACCCCCCTCGTTGCGTTAGATGTGGCCAAGGCCACGAGAGTGCAACCTGCGGGAAGACAAGAGAAACAGCTGCGACCTGCGCCAACTGTAGGGGTAGCCACCCAGCCAACTACCGTGGCTGCCAAGTTCTGAAGCTCCTGAGGGCTCAAAGAAACAAAAGGCAATCCACCCGCCTTGAGCAATCTCCTCCTCCTCCTCCACCGCCGGGTCCCGAAGATTTCCCCGCTCTTCCGCAGCCATCGAAGACTCAAAGAACATCAGAGAAGAATCCAATACCGGTGCCAGCACAGCAGCAGCGACAGCCACCGCAACAGAGGAGAATGCGCAACCCGTCCGAAATCAGACCTTCATGTTCAGGCATGAGGCAGGAAAGCACACAGCTGCCACCTTCAGCTGATACTTACAGCCCCCAACACTTGTTTCAGCTAATCAATGGTCTCAATTCCCTCATCCAGCCCCTTTTTAGCCTCCTCCAACAGCTCGCACAGGTGACTCAAGTCGTGTGCCCATCCAATGGCCCCTAATCGGCTGACTGCGGGCTCTTTGTCCATCCTTCTATGGAACGCAAACGGACTGACACAGCACAAGACTGAATTAGACTTATACCTTCACGATAAACGAGTTGACGTCGCACTAATAACGGAAACACACCTTACTCCACGATCTAAATTTGTTATTTCTGGTTACATGACTTACAGGACTGATCACCCTGACAACACAGCACACGGAGGTACAGCAATTCTTATTAGATCAACACTATCACACAGTTATTTACACTTACCTAGTACACCTGAAATACAGTGCACAGGCATAACATTATACTTGAAACACCATGCAATGACACTGGCCTCTGTGTACTGCCCGCCAAGATACGTGCTGACATCTTCGATGTTTTCCAACCTTTTCCAAAGCTTGGGTCGATGCTTTATAACCGGAGGTGACTTCAACGCAAAGCATCAAAGTTGGGGGTCACGACTAAGCACACCCAGAGGGAGAAATTTGAAGGCTGCTATCCACGAGCTCTCATTAGACACTATCTCTCCCCACACACCGACTTACTGGCCTGTTTCGAGACGAAAAACCCCGGACCTTTTGGACTTTTTTATTACGAAAGGACTTAGAACTGTAACTCACACCATAAATGCAACCTCTGATCTTTGCTCTGATCATTCCGCGGTACACTTAATTATGTTTGAGGAGACAGTAAATGTTCAAAGAAAGCCAACACTTTTTACAGGATCAATCGATTGGGATGCATATAAGGAGCATCTGGACTCATCTTTAAAGATCCCCGTCTCAATCAAGGATGAAACTGAATTAGAAGAGGCAGTGAACATCTTTACAAAAAGTGTACAAGAGGCTGCATGGTCCTCATCAGTACCAAAGCCTTACCAAGCAGGATCTGAACATCTCCCAAAATATCCTCAATACATAAGGGATTTAATCAGGGCAAAGAGAAGAGCGCGTAAAATATGGCAGACTGACAGACGCCCCTCAGACAGACAGATTTTTAACAGACTGAACAATCAGCTCAAAAGAGAAATCAGAAAATTCAACAGAACAAACTATGACTCGTACATTACTGGCCTCTCGACAGACGATGGAAGCTTGTGGAAGCATACCAAAAAGTTGTTAAAGCTTCGAAGAGATGATGGTTCTTGGGCCGTGTCGGACGAGGAAAAATCCGAACTCTTCGCCAATCATCTTTCTTCTGTATTTCAACCATTTACTTACTTCACAAACACAGATCATGAGAAACTAGTACTTAACACCCTAGACATTCCACTCCAACTAACACTTCCACCATCTTCATTCACACCTTCTCAGGTTGCACTACAAATAAAACAATTACCTAAAAGAAAAGCCCCTGGCTATGACTTAATTACAGCCCAGGCTCTCCAGCAAATGCCCAGAAAAGCTCTAGTGTTTCTAACAACAATTTACAACTGCATACTGAGAACATCGAAATTCCCGTTACAATGGAAATACTCAATCATTAAAATGATCCACAAACCAAATAAAGACATATACAATCCATCGTCCTATAGACCAATCAGCCTTCTTTCTATATGCTCAAAACTATTTGAAAAATTGATGTACAGAAGACTTGTTGACATTTTGACAGACCAAAACTTAATACCTGATCATCAATTCGGTTTTCGCACATTCCATTCAACAACACATCAATTACACAGAGTTACTGACTTCATTGCTGAAGCACTAGAGCAAAAACTATATGCATCTGGTGTATTTTTGGATGTAGCTCAGGCATTCGACAAAGTCTGGCACCAGGGTCTTCTCTTTAAACTCAAGACCATATTACCGCACACTTACTACCTCATTCTTCAATCCTATCTTTTCGACAGATTTTTCTCCGTTCGGCAGGGGTCAGGAGCTTCATCAATTCGTCCAGTCCTAGCGGGAGTACCTCAGGGTTCAATACTGGCTCCTCTTCTCTACATTATATACACACACGACATACCCGTAAGCAATGATACACTGACCGCTACTTATGCTGACGATACTACAATTCTCACTAAACATCAAGATCCTACTCATGCCTCACTAACTTTACAACAACATCTACATAAAGTAAACGACTGGTGTAAATTATGGAAAATTCGGCTAAATCATGAAAAATCTAAACACATAACGTTCACTCTTCGAAAAAATACCTGCCCTCCAATTTATATCGACAATGTCCAAATTTCTCAAACTGACACCGTACATTACCTTGGTCTTACTCTTGACAGAAGGATGACCTGGGGCCCGCATGTTAAGATGAAACGAAAAACACTTAACAAACGACTCGCCCTACTTTACTCCCTTTTTTCTAAAACCTCTAAACTAGGACTACGACAAAAATTAAATACATATTTATACTTACTGAAACCAATATGGACCTACTCTTCACAGATATACGGTACAGCCAAAAAGACCCACTTACAAAGAATTCAGACCTTTCAATCAAAAATATTAAGACTCATAGTTAAAGCACCATGGTACGTGAACAACATTACAATACATACTGACTTACAAATGCAAACAGTAGACCAACATATAAAGACACTCTACAAACGTTTCCATACACACTTACACGGTCATTTCAATCAACTGATTAGAGGCATGGCAACAGCTGATATGCCCATACCTAGGAGATTAAAAAGGCGCTGGATGAGAGATCTCCTTCGTTAAAAATCCAGGTTACCTGAAACAAGCCAGGGAAGAGGTACCGCTGGGTGCTATCCTTCCCCATGCCTAACATGCCCTTATTAAAATTAGCACACCTCACATTTGCTGATTGTTGATGTTTATTGACAGGCGCAAATTAAAGTTATGAAGCCAAAAAAAAAAAAAAAAAAGATTATTGAACTATATATATTATTGAAAATTCTTCCCAAACATGATCGGAGCGATCTGGGATCCCAAGCTGACTTGTAAAATACGAATAGAGGAGACGTTTGGGAAAATTATCCAATATTGGAACAGCTAATGGTGTGGAAAAGTAAGTTAATATAATATTGTTCGTCCGTAATCATATTTCGAAGGGTAGATGCACCACGCTATTATCGATAAAAATTGGAAAATACAAAAATAGGATGATATGTGATGGATATGAAGTAGAAAGACCAACTAAAATCAGCTTACAGAAACTTATTCTTCCAGCTCAATCCTGAACAGGACATAATTTTTTTTATTATTGTATCCTTCCAAAAACTAGTTAAATTTACAAATTTAAAATTATGTCCATAGCAAATATAATTTTATTAACACTGGCTTTTAGAAAAATCCATATGGTATAGGTACTCGTATAACGAACGGTTCTCTGCCCTCTGGATTGTTTTTTTTTATGGTTTACAAACTCTCTGAAAACACTGAAGGCAACCATACCCCCAAAAAACTTAACTCTTTAATAATTACTAGGTTTTAAAATAATGTCAAAATTAGAACTATAATTTTAACTATCAGAATTAACACTAGTTGGATATCCTAAGAATGTTGGTAGTGTTCGACTTTTTGATGTCTTTTTATAAAACAGTGCAGACGCTATGAAAGTTCTTCATCTTATAGGTTTTGAACATTTATAAAACCTAAACAATTGAAAATGAAACTGAATGTTACAACAATGCAATCTGATGAATCCACAATATTGGATATAGCCCTAGTTCCTTATCTGTTATCTTTATCTTTGTATCTGTTTAGTAACTTATCCCATCTGTAAAATAAAAAGAAGTATGAAGGAAAAAAAATATTCATTTGAGAGATGCGGTCAGATAACCCTCACCTTATTGAGGAAAAGGACACGGCAATTCGGAAAGAGGAGTGAAAAGGGCTAAGTGAAAAACAGGGCGGTCTTAGCGGACGGATAAAGTGGAGAAGGGAAGTTAAATAAAACAAGAGGGAGAGCCGGGTCTCCGGGTCTGTTGAAAAATACATGGGAAGGACTTAGCTGAGGCCCTTATTGGTCCGAGATAAGGAGATTCCGCCGCTGATAAAGGCCTCAGGATACCAACCGCTTCCGATATCACTCTTTTCGTCTGATATTAGGTTGGCCCCCAAATAATACAAAAATCCACATATAAGGAACCCATATAAATTTCAAACAAACCAATGTGTAAACAAGGCTCTTTTCAACAAAAGACAAATACAGAAAAATATGTACCTAATACATCTGAGCAAAACAACAGAAATATTGAAAAAAGGAATAACTGAGCCCAAAGGGATTTAATACCCTTATAAGTTAAAGGTGAGAGATAGTCAACTGTTACTCAATACGATAGGTTAAATGATTATTTGGATTTTCAGTTAAACCTTTTTTATTTTGGTGAGCCAACGTTTCGATCCAACTTGTAGATCATCATCAGGGCTAAAATAAAAACAAATATATAAGTATCTATGCTAGAGGATGACAATAAATGATTACTTTACAAAACTGATAATAATATAAAAGATGGTAAGCATTATACATGAATATTTCAATAGTTTGTCGACTTCAAAGGTTTATTACGGGTAAACCCAACGCTTTTGAAGTGAAAGGCTACATGACAACTAAGTGAAAATAAAATATTAAAACTAACAAAATATATGGTACTATTGAGATATAGTGATACAAATTGTTATGTCTGGACTCAATAATAACAACAAAATTGGGATAATTCATAAGGTAACAATGCATAAAAAAATTGAAAAATATACAGAAGGAAGTTTTATTATACCAAAGATGATAAAATGATATAGAGGTACATCGATAGTGGCGGGGACCTAGGAAATCAAAACTAGGATTTGAGATGTTAGAGTGAGTGGATGAAATTATCTCTTTATCTGTTTTATGATTTACAGTTATGATATTTTTTTTTTTTATTACAGTTATAATATTTTTTTATTTTTGTTTATTTTCTGTTTTATGATATTTTTTTTCCAAATGGATGAATATGGATTCTGAGAGGAGTCGTTTATCGTGGTTGGGTACAGTAGTTTAAATATTCATGTATAATGCTTACCATCTTTTATACTATTATCTGTTTTGTAAAGTATTAATTTATTGTCATCCTATAGCATAGATACTCATCTATTTGTTTTTCTTTTAGCCCTGATGAAGATCCACAAGTCGAATCGAAACGTTGGCTTTCCAAAATAAAAAAGTTTTAATTGAAAATCCTGATAATCATTTAACCTATCTTAATAAGTTAACTTTTAGTATGGCTTAAGAGATAATAGCATTGGGGGTCCTCTTTACCTCCCACCCGTGCTCAACAAAAGGTTCAGAAGGTCGCAGTTATTAAGGCACAATGTAAGTTTTGTATATAGGTGATTTCTCAAACTAAACAGTTTAATAATATTACCAGGTTAATAAAATTACCAGATTTAAATCAAGTTCTAAATTAATTTTAATAAAGTAAATTAGAGTGATTTGTAGCATTAAAAGTTAAAAAATGTCGTTTCTTTATAAACTCACCATTTTCAGTTCCGACAATGGGACATTATATGTATTGGAACTAATGTACATAAGATTTTGGCGTACTTCTTAAAATTAATCTTTTGATTTGTATATGATACATAATTTTACTAGAGGTTGTATATCTTGTATGAATATGTCACCAATGTATTCATTAGCAATATAATTAAAAATATCAACATTGTAAAACTGAACATTGCCAGGTTATAAATCTATATAATAAATATATATTCAATGCTATATAATTAAAAAATATCAAATATCTAAATATCTAATAAATATTAGTTCGCCTTTATTAAATATTACTAAACACCCCATACTTAACCAAACATGCCAGTTATCCATAATAAATTTAGATGGAGTTTTTACGAATTGAATGTAATATTTTATAAGGTGAATAATTTTAAGGTCATTTTTATGAGCTAAGCAGAATAAATATCGATATTTTTGATCTGAGATTTGAGATCGATGTTTGTTTTAAACTTCGGGTTCGATCATTTAAACAATTGCTCGGTCATACTACAAATGATGCGAAGCAATGGGAGACGCATGATAAGAAAGGATCAACTTTATAAGTAACATAGTTAATACAATCGTTTGAGAAACTTATATAAAGTTTTTTACTATAGAATTAGCGGACCGAAAAAATATACGTGGATCGGAGAAATTTAAACTTTACTCGATAAATATTAGTGATGTTAGTGTATTTTGGAGAATAGAATAAGTTTCAAAAATATTTTGAGCATATTATACCAAAATAAGCCGAGAAGATTGGCTTAAGCATGATTTTTGGTGAATGGAGGTGTTCGGCAGCGAATTGTTTAGTCAGCATGAAACCTACAAGTTTTCAGAGAGTTTTATTACTGTTTTATTCCATTGATTACTTATTTTTATCTTGTTCCTAATTATTACATTCTAACTTTATTTATAATATATTTAAATAAATATAAGGAAACAAGAGTTTACTTGGTTTGTTTAACCAACTTGCTTCGTTAGTCTTCGCTCGTGGTCAAGTTACATCCTAACTGGGAAAGAAGCAGTCGAAAGACTAACTTTATTACGTCAAGTCTTCTAACTCACATTAAAAACTCAATACAAACTCCTCGAAGTTAACTCCATTCTTCCACTGGATCAAAGGTAGTAGCGAAGACCTACTCTATACGTTATTTTGATAAACTTATTTACTGGAGAAGTTTATAATTCACTTTTACAATAGTAATATAATTGAACTTTTTTTTCTTTATCTCTTCATTTAGTAGGACAACCAATTAATAGGAAAATGAATCCGTATCTCGTAACAAACCCTAGAATAAAAAAAAATCAAATTATAAATATCACAAAACAACAAAGATGCTTATACATAAGCATCATATACATCAAGCATAAGCGAAAATTAAAAAAAAAAAATACCTATATACTTATATATAGGGGGAGGTGGGGAACAATGAAACACAAAAGGTTTTTTTACCCATAGCAACCCCCCTGAGACTTTATTTTCAATATTTTATTTTTTCCATTTTACCTTAGGATATAATCTATTTTAAAAATACGTTAAACATTATTTTATTCATCATGTCTGACCGCGAGCAGCTATTTTCCAAAAAAAACAACACCATAATTAACAAAAAGAACTTTATTCGGCTTCCAGTCGGTTTTTCGTTCTTCTGCTTTAGGATAGCCACGAAATTCTCCAGGAAAGAGGAAATTTTGACTTTGGAAGAAAGTCGTCATAAATTAAAAGAGTTTTTTAGGTTGTCCGCTCTCAATTTTGCACCATTCTCAAAGAAAATGAAAAAAAACCGACTGCTTATTACACAGTGAAAAACACATGCGGCACGATGTGCCCCGAATGCCCTTGTTTCAAGGAACCCCATACGGACCATTTTGATGCCTTTAACTTCCTACGATGAACGTGAAGAGGTAGGAAAGCCAAAGGCAGAAAAAATCTTAAGAGATACATTAATAATGAAACAGTTGTAAGAGAAGATTGAATAATAATTAGTAATAATAATTACTCATACGTAGAGACCTAAATCGGTTCGACGAAAATTTTTAGTTTTATCCCACAAAACCGCACTTTAGAACATGGAGTCTGTCCCAAAAAACGTAGAAAGGGGATAATTGCTGACTTTGTTTGGAGTCACCCTTACCGCTTGCTGCCTGAATTTGGTTGCCCTAGACCTTTTGGTTAGCCCAGTGCACCGACTGTTTCATTGTGCCCTACCCTCTCCTATATACTTTTTAAATTTTAACTTAATGTGTTGTATTTTTGAGGTACAAATGATACCATGCATGATTTGAGTTCCGCAGTGAGAAATTCGTCGAGGTCCACATGGAAAATGTTCCAAAAGCATGCAAAACTATGTTCTCGGTTTTCCATCCGTACGGTAAATCTTCGCTTTCTTGCGAAAAGTTCTCGAGCGCTATTGTTTGTTACTATATACTCAGGTTTAGCAGATGTTAGGGCTTTCATTTATTTATCAAGAAAGGTGTTGCAGTTTACCACACACGAGGTAGGTTGGAGAGCAGAGGTAAACCTAATAGTGAGGCGAGGTGGGCAGGTGGAGCTGTATACTGTGGCCGCCTCGGGAACCGCCTGGTCCCCACAAGAATGCCATTATCTCGCGGCTTTGTGCCAATCAATTATAATCTCGCCGTAAGGCTATTGTGTAGGGCACCATGTCCGAACTACTTCTCAAAACACGAGGCACTAAGTAATCAAAAATTACTTCATAGTTAAGAAATTAACAACCTTACCAATACTGGAAATCAAAATAGTATCATCATCATAGTAGCGATAGAAATACTTAGAACCAGGTATATGCCTTTATGCGCAAATTACTAATATTCACAGCATATGAAAAAGAATAATAAAGAATATGATACACATTAAAAATGACTGGCGTCCATCAGTCGTTTGAGTAATCCGTCATGTCCAAACAATATCCAAACAATATATAATATGTGTTCATGCATGCCGAGACATATAGTTGTTATATTCTGAATTCTAATAAATATTTGGCTCCGCCGGGAGCCAAATCTTTCCTCTTCAAAAAATAAATTAGTTCCAATTTTAGTATTTTGAGGTTTTATTCTTATCATTTCTATATTCTTATTAAAAAAATTGTTTACATTTATAAATTAAAATTTATGGAAAATCATAGAAATTTAAAATTATGGTTCTCAAAGCTAAATAATGATTATCAATCTAAATGCTCAAATAAATATCGACAATATTTTTAAGAATTTTAAGATTTCGTCCTATAAGTTATATGATAAAAATAAAATCAAAATAATTTAACTGAAATCATTTTTCACAAAAAGAATTCTATACATACTTAAGCAAAGACATACACGATTTGTAAGAAACTAAATAATTCTAAAACTAACGATTTTTAATAATTATATTAATATACTGTCAACGGGTCTTCATTCTAACACGTTTCTCGAGAAATATTAAATTAACTCTTTTTTTCCTTTTTTTATATTGCTCTAATTAATTAAAAAATATTTCTCCTTTGAGAAAAAAACTTTGGACCAATGGAGGAAAAGTAATTAATTTCGATTTAATTTGTCAAATTGGACTCTTCCCGTTTCTTTGTAATTAAGTATTTATTTTATACCATCCTCGCTCCCTCTCACACACACGTATGTATATATATATATATATATATATGTATGTATTATTATTTATATTATAATAATAATAAACGCTTTATTTAGTTGTCCCGGGAAATTCCCTAGGAACAAATTATACAGAAACATATAATAGGCTTCAGTGCCTTAGAGAACTATAACAAAAATGAAGCAAATTATAACGAAACAAAGAATATATATATATATATATAATATCAATAAATGGTAAACAAACATTTCATAATATTAACCAAAACTTAATATAACAGAAATTTCAACAATATCTACCTGAAACTTAATTAAATTTAAAAGTAATGCAATTTCATTTTTCTTAATTTTATACTATTTTCCCGGAAAAATTATTTGACTCATAAAACAATTATATATTCTAAATATATAATTACCAATATATATATTCCAAAAGGAAATTACCATAAAATATATTCATTTTTAACTTGTTAACTCTTCGACAATTGAACCAGCTTTATATCCCAAAATATCGATGGATTCATAAGATCTTATGTATCATATCATCAAATATCAGATTGCTGCTATTTTAATATTTATTAATATGTTTCTTTTTTAAGAAAACATTTTAGTTTATTTATTACTAGCTGTATATACCGGTTTCACCCGGAGAATTTTATTTTTAAATCTATAAAATCTATAAAGTGAGACATTTATCGACTCAAACGGTCGATTACGTAAAAACCAATGTAAAGCGAGATCAAAACGATTTTTATAACAATAAAAAATATACCCAGAGATTGGCTGAAGTTATGCAATTTTATTATATGGACAGGTGTTCGCACCTGGTATCAAAGAACCACTGAGCGAAATTTGGACAATTTAGGACAAACGGTATGGGTTTCTATAAAGAACAAACAAACAAACAGAATTTCATCTTTGTTTATATAGATTATAGAAAAAAAAGGTCGTTCATTTTGTCTGTTGGCGGTGATGTGGTTTCCCCTTCACGAATTAGATTTCACCCATATTTTCTTTGTAAATTAACAGTTACACGTATGTAACGGGTCAATTATATTCTAATCGGTTTCCCAGAACCCGGTTGAAATAACCGTTCGAACAAATGTTGTTCGTTAAGGTTTTACATTTTCACTCGATTTCGCTGAAACAGAGGTTCAGTCCATTGAATGTAGCTGTTTGTATTCTAGGTTTCATACAGCCTGAATAAACAGTCATACATACTTAACTGTACATATAACAATAGTATAATTATTAAAAACTACACAAACACTAAACATGTAGCTAATAAAAGAAAATTATATAAGCAAGGCAAAAAACTATAGCACCGGCAAACTAGGAATATCAAAAACCATCCATTTCCATCGCACAAATATTTTAGTCATTAACTAAATATGAACTTATTTTTTTATTCATACAAAAAAAATCTATAACCTGTAGAGGCAACACATCGGGAATCTTCGGTTAATTTATTTCTTGTTCGGTCCCCATAACCTTTTGTTCCGAGGGCCCGCAACGAAAAGAACTCAAACCGCCCCCGCTGGACACAAGTATTTCTCGCTCTAGCATGCACAGCAGTAGAGAAAAATGCGACGTTTTCAGTATTGTGTTAGGTATACTAAATCTTGATACTTTTTTGTTGTTGTGCAAGGAGATGATTTGAAAGTGATATCGTTGAATGGTTAGGTTTCCTACCTCATGTTTTTAACTGTGGTTAGCATGGCAACCTACAATACTAAAGGTCGTTGGTTCGCGTCCCGCGGTGGCCCTCGGATTTATTAAAGGGATTATAAAATCCTTAGCTATGCCGTCCCTCGGATTGGACGTAAAATGGAGGTCCCGAGCCTGTGCGATTAGCGATAAATATATTATCTCTCTCTCTCTCTCTCTCTCTATATATATATATATATATATATATATATATATATATATATATATATATTAATTCATTCTTTTAAATCTAAAAGTATTTAAATAATTCCTGTAAAATAAATTTTTCTTTCACTCTGAGGGAAGGTAATTATCAGATATCTGAGAGCGAAGGTTGTGAACCGGTTTTCAATAGTTGTGAATACCCGCGCCTCTAACCAGCTTTCTAATAAAGTTTCACTAATAAAATATGTTAATTATCGAAATTAAAATCCATTTCCCTTGTTATATTAATAAATATGTTTTAAATTTATTCCAAACAATAGGAATGCAATTAAATTTTAAAAATAATGGAAGTAAAAAGCAACTTCAAAATCTAAAACTATTCCTTAATATT
Source organism: Aelia acuminata (assembly GCA_911387785.2). Taxonomy (NCBI): domain Eukaryota; kingdom Metazoa; phylum Arthropoda; class Insecta; order Hemiptera; family Pentatomidae; genus Aelia; species Aelia acuminata. The sequence continues at coordinate 66,122,341 of OU426983.1, read as the reverse complement.
TCTTTCATCCAGTAAGAATTTTTCAGCACATTTTACAAAAATAAGTATCAAATGATTTTTTTATAGCAATAGAAATGTACTTTGGTTTTCCAGAATTGCTATAATAAGTATTATTTACCAACATATACTTACTCACCTGTTTAAAATACATATACAATTTATCTACTATCCGAAATGAAATAAAACACAATAAATAAAATAAAACTAAAAGAAAAGACTTAATCAAATATTGACAAATCTCTCTCTCTCTCTCTCTCTCTCTCTCTCTCTCTATATATATATATATATATATATATATATATATATATTAAACAATTAATTTTGAAGAGAAAAGAATGGTCTCGGCCGGGAGTCGACCCGCTTGACATGCGTGGTATGCTATCCACTGTGCCACCGAGCTCGCTTTCAAGCTAACCCAATCTCTCTCAGACCCAAAATATATGATTAAATTAATATAAAAATATTTAAAATTGGCCGTGTCAAGAGATCCCGTAATGTGGACAAGAATTGTCTAACCCCCGTAAAAAGTCGCTAAGCATGAGAGATCGGGTGGTCAACAAGTGAAGGATGCTGGATCAGTGTGTGGAAAGGGATCAGTGAAGAGGTGAGGGTCGGCTTGGAAAGGAGCTCGGTGGCGCAGTGGATGGCGAATCACACATGTCACGCGGGAGGGAGACCCGGGTTCGGTTCCAGGCCGAGAACAATCTTTTCCTTAAAAAATAAAATATTGAAAATTAAATGAAGTGGTCACCCACAAGATATGATAATATACATATATATACATAAATACTTTAAAATTTATCACAACTTAAACTTTTTGCTTTGTCCAAGCAATAAGAGTTTGACCACTACTTGGTAACAAAGCGTTGTTGGTAGCATGGAAGGGAGAAGACCCAGAGGTAGACTGGCTCAAAGGGCAGCCCTATAAAATACCAACTGTGGGGGAAAAGCTTTTGTAGTTCAAATCGAAAACAAATCTTTTTTTGTGCCTTGGAAAATTGAATCCTTTGCTGGAGTTGGTTTATTTATGAATTTCTTTTAGCTCAAGAAGTTCGTAAACATTTATAACCTATATCCTACAGATAAAGTGCATAATTACGTACAACTTTAACACTGAAATTGAGTTCCTAAGAAAAAAAAAAGACAGCCTACTATCCAACACCGGCGGCATTAGTAAAATTAATTCAAAACACTATATTCCACCTCTCTTTGAAAATTCCAAAACTATGGACTATGAATCCTTGAATCTTAGGATGACGAGATGGCAGACGGTAATACATACAGACCTACGAACAGTATCATGGAGTACCTATATCTCAACACCTGCGACTTGAGCCCCTAATTTTTATCGGAAAGTTGTCAATTACTTATGTATATTTGAATATAATCATTGAATCCCATTTATCCTGAATGGCACAATTTGGTAGTTATCAAACGTTAGCTATGAAAATCATACACTATTTGATGAGCAATGGTTTGTATTATATTCAGCTAAACAATTATTAAATGATAAGAAAGCAGTAAAGCAATTATTGTTTGAAAATAATCAGAAAGCGACCGATGCTTCCAGCTGATTTTTTTTTCTCCATAAAATATTTAAATATTATTTAGCTTCCCATTACAATAGCGAACTCAAACGTTTATACATCTACGTAATCCGTAAAAGATCTTTACGTACCTAGATAGCTGTGATATTTTGCCTTATTTTTATGTCTTTGCGAAAAAAGATATTTTTGTAAGAATATTATGATTTTATAGATTATAACTACAAGAGAGGTTAAAACTCGATTTTCCTATCAATTTCACTTCTTTATTTTTATTTTTTTTGTTTTTTGACAATTTGAGTCCTTTAAGTCAAATTTAGTTAAACAAATTCAGGAATAATCATTTTTACGTTTTATACTTTTTACGTTTACTTACCTATACTTATTTCCATTTCTACCTGCAATAGTAGCACTAAGCTAAAACGCTTAGATACACCAATGACATTTTTCTCTTAATTTACTTATTGTTTAACTACACCTCTCTTCTCCCTATCGACTTCTCCTCGGGCGGATTTTATATTCTCGGTGTCGGCCCTCATCGTCTTTTACGGGCTCCTTTGTTAAAGTGGGCTGGCCCCACAGCTGTTTTCCATTCATTAATGAATGTTTTGAACTGCTTAAAATTTTCTTGCGCATAACATCCAAACGCGGTGCAGGACATGATCACTTGCTATAGAGTTTCCCGGACACAATATGTTGCGCATAGAGGCTCGAGATCCTCGCTAAGACTGGGAAGCATAGCTCGGAATCCTCCATGCCCACTGAGGAATAGGGACACTTAATAATCCGAAAAAACATAGGAGATTGGAAAGAGTGGAAATATTTTCACTGTGCACTCCCTTTCGGGTTCATTGTCCACCGAGGCTCCAATCCTCAACCTTGTCTTTCCTAATTATCTTTTTCCACGTTTGGCTCATTCATAATCCTCATTTGAAGATCTTGCGGAAGTCATGTAAAGGTGCCTCATATTTTATACTGCATTTCTGCAAGAACCTGGAACGCTTTATTAAATGTCGCCTTCGTGTTCGTCGGCATGTTCTAGAAATAAATAGTAAGGGGACGTATTGAGAAAATTTCGACTTCCGGTTTTCCACGGAAATAAACGTTTTCTGGACTCCGGGCCAAATGGCCAAGTCCTGCGAAGTGGCCGTTTATTCACAAACTGGCATAACAAACAAAAACGATAATTAGGCATAGAGGTGACAGCATAGATTTAATAAAAATTGATTAAACCGAGGGAGTACTTTATTTCGTGAATTTTATCAATTTTTTAAGTTTTGGCGATTTTCTCAAAATCAGCTTTACGATTTTGATTAAACTCGTCATGTTTAAAGAGAATCAAGTATTCTTTGATATCAGTTATGTTTTATCATCAAAGAAATGTTTTGATGGTGAAGGAAAATTATCTCCCAGTGAAGTACCTTTCATTTTGTTTCTACAGAGAAATCAACTTTCTCTCATTATGCCAACTAATAAAAAATGGTCAAATATAAATGCATAAGAATAAAATTTCAGTTTCCATTAATGAGTGCAGTAATATATATGTTGGAAAGCTGAGAATTTCAAGAAGAAGAATAATTAGTTTCTAAAGTCGTAAAATAAGCACGAACAATTCTTAATACCTACTTTTATGTCTGGTACCCATTTTCCAACTTAACAAACGTCGACTTTTTCGTATGCGGAGTACGCCTTTACTATCAGCCCATATGCGTAGATAGTCAACGTGTTTTAAGTACTTGTTGGAACATACTTATTTAACGGAAATAATTCTTTTCCATGGTAACCGAATGAAGTTTTCATAACCACTAAATAGAGACTTATAAGTTAGAAGCCTTTACTTTGTGCTTTACTGTGAGAAAGAAATCCGAACACATCAAATGTAAAAAAACTGAAATTAATTTTGATAATTTGATAATTTTATATTGGTTACCCGAATAATAGTTTTTAAAAAAGTACGTAATATGATTTAAGGTTATGGAGAAGAAATATTAAAAAAAAAAAAAAAAAAAAGACAATAAGCTATTATGAATGTTTAAATACATAGATTAACTAAATCCAAACTAATTATTCGTTTTATCTCGTGAATCTCTTGCAAACCCCAAAAGACTCTAATAAATTAAATTAATGAATAAAATAAAGTTTACTGTTTGCCGACGCATGGGCTAGCTCACGGTGTTTGAGTAGGCCTGTTTGATGAGGCCGCACCTAGATAAGGCAGTAATTACTCGTAATTGTTAGCGCCCCACTAAGGGGTTGTGTAAACACCGGCTTCTGGGGCAAAGTTCATCGCAAACAACCTTAATTAAACTTTTATTTATTTAAACTATCAAGGGCGAGGGGTTGGGGGGTGGGGGAGGAATCTTTTCAGTATTAATTTTGTTGCGTCGGCGGGGACGGCCATTATTCCGCCCCTGACAATGTCGCGACCTATTTTAAGTTTCAAGGCAAAATCAGGGGGTGATATTATCTACAGTAATTTTATCTTAAAAATGATAAAATAAATAACAAAGCCTTACTCAGTAAACCTCAAGATTCATCCAGAACCCCGCAATATTTAGTGTTGGGCAATGTTTAATAGCCAGTTAAATCAAGACTAAAATTTATAGTTACTAGGTTGTAATCAAGAAAAACGCTAAATTTATTCCCTATAAATTTAGATCTAAGATAATTTTTAAAATTATCTAATAATAGTTGAATCATATAATATATTATTTCTCAAAGCTTTTGTCATATATTATTTTTCAAATTTTTTGTCGTTACACCATAACTTCCTTAATAATTCATCAAATTTTAAGAATTAGGCATTATTTAAAAGCTTTCGTTTACTGCCACTCTGGAAAAATATACAAATCACTCATTTCGCCATCGATTGCGAATTATAAGCGCGAAACCGCGGTTTTCAAAACTCAAAGTGGTCATAGAAGCTTCTAATTGGCTTCAGTCTTTTCATGTTTTCAAGAAGAACATTTCCGGTCGTATACATTTTTTCGATTAACCCCTTCGTTTCAGAGTTGTAAGCAAAAAACTCCAATTCTCAGCGAAAATTTCAAAATGGTCGCAAAGCTTTTTCGAAGGTATCATTTTTTTTTTAGTTTGTCAATACGAACATTTTTGGTTATATACACTTCATTTCACAATTTTCACCGTCATAAGCGAGTAACAAGCAAAAACATGCCATTTCAGTGAATAGAATCAGCCCACTCGCTTTCCGCGATACTAATTTACGCGATACGAATGTTTATTTAAGTATTCCGCCTATGCCCAAGACGCACTATACGATACTAAATATACGAATACTCTAATTAAGTGGGATTTAAATAGGTTAGAATGCGAATGCTTCGCACGGGTCAGCTATTATCAAATTATCCTTTATTCAATCTCAATATATTCGTTTACTGATTACACAGTGGTAGACTGTTTCGGACATTTTGTCCATATTTATCACCTTAAATTGACAATGCATTGAAAAATTAATAATTTGACATGATCAAAATAACAGGTATTAAGAATTATTGGAAATTACAATATTACAGCACATAAATAATAAATTAAGCCTAAATTAATATTTTCATTTCAAACAGCAACACTGTTAAAACACGAAAACCATGTAACTAAAATTAAATAAAAAAATCTGGTGTGTGCGCGTAGCACACAACTTTCACTTACCAACTTACTTAAATTAGAAATTCATATGTTTTGTTAATTGCCACTTCTCAAAGACACATTTTTCCACATTCATTTCTTATTTTTGTTTTTATTTGCTCTGTAAAAAACACTAATTTTTTTATTATTAAATAAAAGTTTTTACTTGTGGTAATTCGACAATGCAAGCATAATACTCCAAGTCGTCTGATTTTATAATTCTCTATGTAGTTGTTGAAAATTTCATTTACCATGAAACAAATCATTTCCATTAAATGAACAGATCAGCTTTAATTATGAACAATGGTCTGTCATTAAAGGCGTACTCCGCATGCGTGGGCTCAACGTGTTTTATAAGTTGACTGAATATTTTTCTTTTTTTCTCCTCTATATGTTTACTTGATTTTTATCATATCTCATATTTAGCCATTTCTTATTTTTAGGCGTATCGAGAGACAGTTAATTTCTCCATATAAACAAAACAAAGGTACTTAACTACTAAAGAACACCTGATTTTCATAAAACATGACGAATTTGATGAAAATCGCTAAAGCCGTTTTTGAGATAAACGAAAAAAAACGTAAAAAGTTATAAAATAAAGTATCCCCTCCGTTTAACCAATTTTGATGAAATTTTTGCTGTCACATCGCGGGTATATATATATATATATATATATATATATATATATACATATATATATATATATATATATATATATATATATGTATACTAATTAAGTAAAAGGCTTACATACACTAAGTAAAAAGCTTTCATATTTTCAATCTAGAAATTTTTCGATCATTATAATGTAGTTTGAGACTAAAATATCATAAGTTTGTTTTCTGTGATTCTAGCTTTTGTTGAAATTAAAAATTCAATTGACAGTTAAACTATCATTAAAATTTTAAAATTAGTTGTAATGTTTCTTTTAATGAAATACTACTTTTTTCATTAAGACCAATTTAAAAATAGCACACAATCTTTCGATTTATAATAAGCACAAATAAAGCAAAATTAAATTATTATCCAGTAAATAATTTAGTAGAAATACTATACTATACTAAGTAAGTACATTTTTTTTTTTTTTTAAATTTTCCGCCGAATAAAATTAGTCTACAGTTCCTGTAAATTTACCAAACGAAAATTTATTGTGAAAGTATTTTCCTAGTTTTTTATTACGTCCTTATTAACCCCCTATTAAATGTTTCATTAATTTATTCATTTTAATATTTGTACTTGTATAAATGAGTACTTGTTTACTGTTTAGTGGTTGGTTTATCTTTCTTTATATTACAATTAAAGTATATTTCATAATATAGTGTGCAATTGTTTTAGTTTTTCGAGAAAACAAAATCAGATTAAATTACAAATCAAATTAAAATTAAAAATGGAAAATTTAGGCGATCAAATAAAAAATAATATTAAAGCTGAAAATTTAATTGTAAAGCAATCCTTGCACAGAGGTCTCGGTACACTTTGGATCTTCTTTGCCAGTTGGCATAGGGATTCTACTTCTTTTAGGAATTCGTTTCCCCATTAATATCCGATTAATTTAACAAGACTATTTCATCCCCACTTTACTGCGAATATATCTATGATGTTTCAACCTTATCTTGTAATAAATGTATTAAATTTATCGGAATGGTTACTGTTTAGCTTGAAAAAGTAAAAATAATTTGAAACCCAATGCTTCAATGAATTAGGGCAAAGGCATTACCGAAGTTGATTAAAGCTCCCACGGAGTCAGTCTCTTTTGGATCTTGATGACAATTTTTTTTTGAGGTTCCTGGTCAAAAAATATTAGACACGTATCTTGCCGTTAGCGTAGTAAGAAAAAATAGCATTAAACTACTTTATTTTATATTTAGAATTTATAAAAATCATACCGACTCAATTCTTAAACCATTTTTATTTCTGATGGTAAATTTAAAACAATATAAATATTCTGTTGGTAAATTAAATTCTATACAAATTATTATACCTTCAAGAAGTAGTCTTATATATATATCCTTACAGATTTTTTCTAAAAAAAAAAAAAATGACGTCAGATTCGAATTTTATAACGTATAAAAAAATAATTTTTAATGTAACTGAAATATGGGTTGAAAATGAGTTATAGGATTTATAAAATATATATCATTTACCTAAACATAGAGAGTCTACTTTCGATAGCTTTAACATGTTTTTAAAATTATTATATATTACGTGAATTTATGTCAAATGAAAAGTGTCTGTTTGTCAGATAGGTAATACAGCTTGATGAACTACTTTGGAACGGTTCTTTTATTGTTCAACATCAACGACTTCGACCAAGTCCGCAAGATGGCGCATCTCCATTGGAAATAGAAGTTGAAGTTTGTAATTCATGAAATATGCAGGAGACTACTTTCATGAATTTATCAACACGTTGGAAGGAGACTGGGAAATGACAGAATGAATATTCGCAAAACATTCCCAGGACCGCCTTTTTTTCTTATTTAGTATGTATGAGATTCGCATCGGACGAGGTTCCATCTTGTTCAAATAGCCACTGTTTGTTTTCCTGCCTATATTGATAACCTAAAAATCTTTTCTTTCTATTTCAAAAATATTTTCCACGATTGTTTATCTCCTAAAAGAAGTTTATTCATCCTGAATAATATAGTGAATTTCCTCTCTCCGTCTCAAGATTCGTCTAAATTTCAGAGAGGAAAGTGAACATCCCCCTAATATTTATATAGGCATAATAGCGAAAGTTGTTTGAAGAAAATGGATAACTGAGGGGTGGTCTCGATTTTTTACAAACTCTTTTTTTCTCCAGATAATTGAACTGGGTTTTAAAAATATATATATTTTTTCTTTATAAATGTACTATGTTGTAATCACTAATGGATCGTTGACAATAATAAACCAAAAATATTAACACTGATTTCTGAAGTATGCAGATATTAAATTTTATGATTAGTTCATATTTACGAACAATCAGGTGCGAATTTTATTATATTTTTTATTTATTTTGTTTATTCTTTTAATATTCACAACATTCAAACAAATGAAATGAAATTTTGAGTGCTCTCTATCAACATAAATATTTGTAAACCATATCGCTTTTGCAATTCATTTTGGTTAAGCTAGTTGTATTTGCTAATTAATATATTTAAAAAACAGCGTAAGTACTTAAACTTTATCTTTCAACAGGCTTCTGATAACCGAAGCGGATCTTACTAGTTCTTAATTAAGAAAATTGTCGTATATTTTGGTGATGGCATGATATACTTGCAAAGGAAATTAAAATATGTTATATCTTTACTTTTAATGCCACCATTTACATTTCAGGACAGTTTTTGTATTCTCACTATGATCATATCAGTTCTGATGATAGGGAGAATAATACCTCAAAACGTAAGCACATGATTTGTTAAATGAAGACATTACAAAATTAGAGGATCTTTTCCAAAACAATTTAAAATGATTTCTAATGAACCTCCATACAAAAAAAAAGAATAAATAAAATGAAAGAGATTTTTTTTTAAGATATATTTAAAATAAGTAAAAAGGGTTTTCAGCTTCCGAATCTTTTTATTAAATGAATACAGCTAAAATATTTTATGCTTAAAAAAAAGTCGGTGACGCTCGGCAGATGTGAAACATCAGTGCTAGTAAGTAGGATAGTACTAGTGAAACATGATAGGATTTATAATTACGGAAAAAAAAATGAAAAAAAATGATTTTCCTAAATAAAATCTCTACGTTTTCTTATTATTCGAATTGTAATATTATTACAGTTTCACCATGAACGAAAATTTTGTCAAAACCGAAAAAAAAGGTAAAAAGTTAGGAATCGTTCCGCTCATCCAACTAAACTACCCAACTAACATTAATATCCTTGTACATCTCTTCCATCAACGAATAACCCGTGATCCAAATTTAGTTGATAGCTGATAAGCCGGTAAAAAGTTTATAAAACCGTCCAATTCCTATCCATTATAAAATTCATGTATAATTAACGTAATAGGTTGGTAAAATTATTATCATAGACACCCTTTGAAGTCAGGATGGCCGAGCGGTCTAAGGCGCTGCGTTCAGGTCGCAGTCCACTCTGTGGGCGTGGGTTCGAATCCCACTTCTGACAGATCTTTTTTGTATTATATCACTATTTCGAATTTTCTTCTATTTTCTCAACGTTTTCCTAAGTTATTATTAAACTCTCCTTTTTATTTTCTCTCGAATAAATATTTTAATATACAATCATATATTTTTATAATCATAAACTGGGTTAATGTAACCCAATTTTAAATGTAATTTTGTAAGTGAGGTTAAAAAAAAGTAATAAAAATGTTTTCTCAGACAGGAACTCCGATTATGTATAATTATTGTGTTTCGATTACATTCGTGGGGATGATTTTTTTTCTAGATTAAGGGCGGAAGTCAATGGTGAGGAAAATGCTTTAGATTTTTTAGGAAAAAAAGTTCAAATGCACATCAAATGTGTATTAAATTCAAACCCTATATTCCATGGAGCTGGCCTAAGGATAGCTATATAAATTAAGTAAATCGGCTGTTTAAGACAAGTAATGTGGTATGAAGGCTGTGTAAGATACATGTTAAATTATTGCTTTTACTTTGTAGAAAATAAAGTTTGAGATTAAAAAAAATGAATCTATTTATTTTAGGTTACGTTAGGTAAAACTGTCCCTTGAAAAAGTTATAGTCGTAAAAAAATAATAATAATAAGATCCAATTATTGATTTATTAACAAAAAATAATAAACCATTGAATTTTTATAGAACGAAATTAAATAGATATATCTGTGATAGAATTGTCTATCTAGATGCATGGAATATACTTTATTCTTCTCCCTTCAATAATAATTTTCAGAGGAAAAAATTAATTTAAAATAAAAGCTTCATAATCCTACATATAATAGCCCCTGTAGAAGGGTTTATTCAATTAAATTTAAATTCACTAATACACCCTTTTTGATAGCTAATACCCGTATACAATTAATTTACAACGTGTCTATAAAGTAATAAATAATTGCTGTGTTTGGCCGGAATCACCTTTCGAAAAAGAGGTTTCAGTAAAAAAAATATAAATATTGAAAAAATATTGATATGAAGGTATTTTGATTTATTTTTCCAAGTATTCAAAGTATTCCATTTTTAATTTACGCCGTTATGTTAGGTGTTTCGGTATTCGTAATATCGATATTCAAATTATGACTGGTATTTTTGGTGGTATTTTCCTAAAATTTTATCAAGGAAAGTAAACCTTCTTGTGGTATTTTACGTTTAAAAATCCTGTCATGTGAATTTTAGGTTTATTTAATTAAATATATTTTCGTTAACATTGAATATGTTTTACAGACTTAAGCCATCATTTTTTTCTTCATTTTTATACGTACTATATTAATTTGATAATAAACAGTTGAATCGCTGTGAGGATTAGCACCTATCCAAAAGACCTTAAAATGCAAGACGCAAAATATCAATACAAAAATAATGATACTCTAAGTTAAGTTTTTCTTTATTTATTTATATATATATATATAATCATATGTTATGTATTTATATACAGATTCCACGTCACTTGATTTATCAATTGCAGTGTATTTGACTTACACAGCACAATAATTTTTTTAGAGATCTGTTTAATTCCGAGGTTAGCATTCGTTTACTAGAACTGATTTTATTATAAAATTTAGCCGAGATAATTATTTACAAACAACATGCAAAGATATTTTAACGCCAAAGATTGTTCTAAAAAAATGAAATCTTAAAAAAAAGGAGAAAAAAAAACCATACAAAATCACATGAAATCAGAAGAGAATGAAATCACAAGCTACATACTGACAATATAGAGTGAACAGACACAAACGGACATTAAGAACAACACGACATTGCAAAGAGCCTTCGTTAGGAGCGAAGAGGATTAGAAGGGCAGAGTTAGTGAAGTCCGTGTTTATCGGATAAGTCCGCAGGGCTTTAATCGAGTTGGGTAATGCCTCTGTCCTCATTATTTATAGGATCTGCTTTTAAAGTATTTTCAAAGTCAAAATAAACTGTATCCATTCTGATAAATTTGTATTAATGTTTTAGATAGTAAAGGTTCATCAGAAAACTAACAATAGGAACTGCATCAACAAGTAAAAGTCCAATTGGTAGGCCGAAATGAAGATGGGATGATTGCGTTAAGACCTATCTTTAGAGCGGGGTAGTAGTTTTTGATTTAAGGGTATGGGTTTTTTGTTCAGGGGCTGCGACTTTTGCTTTGTTAAGCCTATTAATATCTTTAGTAAAATTTCTAAATGTAATATAAATAAATTTTTCTAAGAGAATTATTTCTAGATGGTTATGAATAACAATTTATTCTTCATCGAAATACCTTCCTTATTTTATCTAAAACTTACGTAAGTAGTAGAAATAATTTTTTTTAACCATTTTATAAAAATAAAAGAAAAAGGATAGAAAATATAGGTAGTTATTGCTTTATTTTTAACCTATCAGCAGGATTTTATAAAATAGATAAAACCGAAAAAGTATTAAAGAAACACCGGGTAAATATATTTTAATTTTTAAATGACTTTTGGTTGGCTATGACTTTTTTCCTTTATTTTTTGCGCTTAACAATATGTAGGAAATCCGCATAAAGCAGGGGAAAATAACTTCAACCAAAGTTTGAAAAACAAAGGAGTCATTGAAGTTTAAAGTAACTGCTGTTTTTTAACTCCAATAACAACTATATTAAACAATTAAGTTTAATTTCACCCAAGATATGGTAGATCCATAATAAATTTAGATCAATTAAAAGGATACTATATTTTTTTCACTTCAATCAGTTCATTTTGCGGTAACAATTACTTTAGACAACTTTACTAATTAGGTTTACCAGGGCTTACATAAATAAAATTGGGGCAAATTATCCCATGTTTTAGACAAGACTCAAACTCGAGGGAATCAAAATCATCTAGGGAATGCACACACTTCTTTAATAACTATTTTAAAGCAGAAAACAATGAAGCGATATAATCATTAAATTAAAGATAAATATAAATAAACCATTTAGATATTAAAAATTATTTTCAATCTAAAATTAGTAAATAATTTCATGTTCAGATTCTACTGTTTATGAATATTATTAAATAGGCTCCCACAATATCCAATTGTATTGGGAGCAAATAGAAAAGGATCTAAAGAGAAACAACAGAACAAACAGATAAAACAACTAAACTAAGACTCTAGTGAACTATGCAACCGCTGACCGGGGAATGTTATGCTTCCAAACGGTCCAATTACAACTTGCACAACAGATCAGGAGTTGGGGAAACATGCAACACAAACATATTAGTGAGCCTCTGAAAGTGTTTTCGCCAACTCTATTGGAAATTGCGGACTCTGTTTGCTATTTGATTCAACAGTCACCAAACTGATCACAGGAAGCGCCAGTTTCAAAGCGCAATAAATTTTAATTTAAAAAAAGGTATAAAAAGTATTATAAGTAAAAAGTATCATAAGAATAAAATTATATATTTTCAAAGCAATTTAAATTCCAATAGCGAATTTCAAGATTTTATATATTTCCTCATTTCAAAACTTTAGAAAACACTGTTCAATATATGAATTATACTCAGGATAAAACTTGCAGGACAACAATTTGATCTTCTGCACGAATTGAACATGATTAATAAAGGAAAATACTATATGTATTTATATAGCAGCGTGAAGATTAAAAAAGCATAAAATGTTTTTAAGTTACGTACAAAACAACATTATAACATACAGTGAACACCAAGATAAGGTTTTGGTCGTGGCGACGGTAGTGGAAGTGGAGGATTTGACGATTATCACTCTCAATCCAAACTTTCAACGCGAATTAAAGGGTGCCAACTTAATTCGCTACGATTTACACGAATTATTCAGTAACGTATAAATAGCACATTTGGGAATTCACCCACACAGTATGGAAGCCGACAGTTTGTTACTATTATATGAAGATAATTACTACATATTAAAACGCAACTTTCCATCATCACGTTCCCTTTATCAAAAAATTATTCCACTGGCATCATATCTATTTATTTATTTAGCGAAACGAAAAGGTTTCTTTGATAGACAATCGCTAATCGGATTAGGAGTTGTGAAATTCTGTTAAACCTACCCCGCTTATACACCTGCTGTTGGAGCAATGAACGGAAAATAATTCAATCGAGTCCCATACAGGGAGCACCCTTGCATATTCAACAAGCTCTACATAATCCAACCCTCCGGCAAATAACTTCGTTCCGGCTAAATGATCAATGATAATTCCCACTGGGATCTAGTCCAAAGGCAGAAACTCTTTCTGGAGCTGAGGAGAGTTCCATGCCAGAACAATCTGGGCATTAACATGCATGAGAACAAGAGAAACTGATCGCCTCATGAATCTTGCATGAAATGTCACTAGATCCTCTTCGATTCCTTAAGGCGGGGGCTTATTTACCTATATTTATTGAGAAACTTTGTCTCAATGGAACTGTCCTATGAGATATAAGAGTATTGTTTCTTTGTTTGACGTCCCTTTATGCTACTAAGGCTAATCGGACGATGCAACAGTAGGAATCCTAAATTTTGTATAGGGATCTTTAAAGAGTACCTGTCATCGAACAGGGTCGGGACCTCCATTTCACGTCTTATCCGAGGATTATTTACTCCCATTAAAAAATCCTAGGGCCACCGCGGGGCGCGACCCATCGACCATTATTATCGTAGGTTGCCATGCTTACCACTACACTACAGGTGACCCCGGAAGAGTATAGTAATATATCATTAATTTTACAACGAAATATAATAACAATTATTATTACATATTTATCAATTTATCCATTATTTTCAATTGATTTTTTTTTTCAAAAGAATAAATTATTTATTTGACGTTTATGATTTTCAGTTATGTTACTAACTTGTATCGTGATAAATTTACCTGTTTTATTAATGATTCATTCACCTGATTTTGTAATGTATCTTCATTTTCTTTATGCTCTTATTGTTTAAATGTAGCCAAAATTTATAATACTTTTTCTGCGTGTACAACTGCTGTCTTCTGCTATAGCAGAGTATGTTAAATTCATTACTTGTACGATTGTGCAACGAAATCTAATAACAATTATCATTATTTATTTATCAATTTATTTATTATTTTCAATTGATTTATATTTATATTTATGTATTTATATATATATATTTAAATATTTTTTTAAATCAGCTACATAAGTTATTTTATTTATTATTTAATTAAATAGACATCTTTGTCATCTTAATTTGGTAACACATTGGTTCTAATTTGTATAGAAAACAAAAAGTAAATATAAGTTTTTCCAACAAAAATGTAATATCCCTACTTCTTACTAGTAAAACTCTCTGAGATTTATCTATATCAGCTGAAAAAATGGTTCGGAGTCTTTCAAACTCCGTCCGATATGTAGAGGCCAATTATGAGCAGTCTATAAGTAGAGATATTTAGGTCTCAACAATTAATGAAATGTTTGTCTTCAATTTCGAAGCAAGGATCTTCTCAGTTCCTTCCATTGATCTGAGGCAGAGAACTTACTATTAGAGGTGAGATGGTACTGAGGAATTCCATTAAGGCGGCTAATGAAGTAGATCCAGAATAGAAATCGGGAAAATCACTTATGCGGAAAAGAGGTTTTGAACGGAGACGAGTTGCGGAGGCAGCTCTAGTTAGGCTAAGTGCTAAGGGATGTTCTGTCCCGTAGAGCTGACCGTCGGAGTACCTACCTACCGCTTCTCTAGGGTAATCAGCCCTTCACTTAGCTATACAGTTCACCCGAGATACCTAAAATATTTATATTTATAGAACTTCAAGTAATATGTATGTTTGTATGCAGCACTTAAGTGTTAAAAATTAAAAAAAAAATAACTTATGGTTAAATCATTCAAAAATCTAATGATGATATAAACTGCTCAAAAATGAATAGGGTTATATGTAATTTATTCGTTATTTGTTAATATTTATTAAATTAGCCAATATATTTAGTATTAGTTGGCTAAAAAAAAATAGGTAATACATACCAAAACAAAAAAAATTGTTAATGCTTATGTTTATAACGAATTTACTTAAGAAAAGTAAACATGTAGATTACTCATTTTTAAAAAAACCAATTTTTATCGTCTGTTCTCCATTTTAATTCAGTTATATTGTCATTAACCATGGAAAGACATCATCTCGAACTGAAAGTTCTCGATATTATTGTGAGAATGAGCAACCGAGGTTACCGGCAAGTTGGTATCGCAGAGGCAGTTGGCGTTTCTCAGAGCGTCATCTCGATTCCGAGAGACCGGGAGTGCCAATAGGCCTGGTAGTGGATCGCAGCGCGTTACAGCGCAGAGGGAAGACAGAAATATTGTCATCTCTGTCAGACGAAACCCTTTCCACATTTCCCGCCAAATTCTCAATGAAGTACAAGATGTTTTGGCTAGGCCTTTATCCACCCAAACGATTCGTAATCGTTTGTGGGAAGTATGCCTTACATCTTAAGCCCCTTTGAGACACCCTGCAGCAACGACCCGCCACCGGTAGCTCAGAAGAATGTCGTGCAGGGAGCGCCTAGTAAACTGGAATGCTGTCATGTTTAGTGATGAGTCGCGTTTCTGTCAGTATAGTGATAGCAGACGCCGGAGAGTCTACAGAGAACAGGGGATGCGAACAATGTCCCAGTTCATGCTTCCATCAGTGCAGTTTGGAGGAGGTGGTGTAATGGTCTGGCCTGGCATTTACCTGAGAGGACGAACCACACTCCATTTTGTTGAAGGTAACCTCACCGCAGTTCGTTATGCACAAGAAAATATTGAGGAATACGTCCCTAAACCAGGGATCTCATTGGCAGGGATTTTAGATTTCTGGATGAAAATGCCCGACCTCATAGAGGAACAGTTGTTAATCAAACTTTAGAAAACCTAGGAATTTCCCACCTGACCCTTCCTCCATTGTCTCCAGACCTCAATCCCATTGAGCGCGTGTGGGATGCGTTGCAGAGAAGGCTCTTTAATCACCATCCGCAGCCAGTTGACCTTCAACAACTGAGTACAGCATTGAAACATCTATGGTATGAAATTCCACAGGAAATTGGTGACAACGTTATAAACAGTATGCCTAATAGGTTTACACCGGTTTTGGCTAACAGAGGTCATTACACAAGGTATTAATTATTTTAGAAACCATTGTGTTGAATAAAAAGAAATTATGGAAGTGAAACCTTTTATTTTGTTATTTTTCAAAATCCCAAAAATTAAATTTTCCTGTAGTAAAAACATGATAATTTCTAATAACCAACAATGCAGTTTATAATAAAATTATATAAAAATGCTAGACAAAGTAAATACCTCAAATTTGGCAATATCCCCATTCATTTTTGAGCAGTTTATTTTTCATATTTTTACCTTACAGCTTTATCTATCACTCCTCTTAACAACGAAATATCTAATAAACGGATATTTATAGTTATCATGGGTTATAGTATCAAACGCTTTGGTTTTTTTTTTTTTTTTTTTTAATCAAAACATTATAAATCAAAAGGTACTTTTAAAAGTAAAAAAACAAAGTATTTTTAGTTCTTCCTCCAAAAAAATTCAGTTAATAGGTACCTAAAACGATCGGTTGCCAAGCAATCGGAGGCTTATTATTTATTCTGCACTAATATTATTTTCCTTTTTATCGTTAATAATCATGATTTTGAAATGTGGCGTTCTAGAAAGAAGTGTGCGATATATGAAATATTACAAAACAGGGTGTTTTTTGCTCCTAGATGACAGTAGTACATTAGCGGTGAAGCAAGACCACACATTTCTGAGTGCCTTTTACAGACATATGACACTTCTATGATTAATTAGAGAAAACTGCGGTTCAGGTATAATAATATTATATAAATATGCCTAGATATATAAAATAAATATAATAATATCTATTTCTGTACTTTAAGAGTACTTTTCGTTTTAGGTTTTAATAAACTTTTGGAATTACCATTAGCCTTCCAATACTGCTAATTTACTTTCAATATTCACAAGTTCCTTTTCAGTCCACAAGAACATTTCAAAAACCAGAAATTAATTATAAGTTAGCGACAAACTTTGGAGGATAACTTCTCATCTGTTAAAAAACTTGCAAGCTGTCGAATTTCACAGAAGCTGTGACATTTAATTAGCTTTCCAAAGGTTTTATAAGAGTTCATATTGCCTTTCGAATTAATGAAATAGGGAAAAACTAAAGACAAGTAGGGATTGGTGTTGACAAAGTAAAATGTGATTAGCAAAAAAATTATTATTTACCTATCTTAAAATAAAAGAACAAAAAAATAATACTGTAGTCCAAAATCGGACCTTCTAAATAGACTTGAAACATGAAACCACAGAAAGTATAATTAAATAACATTCCGACTTTCTCTCAACTTTAAATTTCCTTATTCAATTTTACTTTATTGAATTAATTTTCAGTTTTTGCGAAATAAATTTCTATTATGGCTTGAATCTGAAACACCGAACACATGTACCTACAGATATAATATTCATATGCAATTAACTGTAATAAAATTGTTGCTTTTGAATAAAATTTACTAATTCAATGGGGATCGATTATTCAGATTCAGTTATTTCAAATATCACATTTTCCCAGAGAGCTATTTAACATTTAAATCTGGTAGTCATCAAATATACCCACATACATAACGAGCAGAATAGCAATTCATCAATGTGTTATTTATTTGTCCTATCATTAGATTAATTGGAATCCAATTAAACAAACAATAACAGCCAGAGTGATACTGCTTCCAAATATATTCGGCTAGTAATCGGTTCGTAATAATACCATGTTCCGCAAATTTAATATCAAAAATTAAATGCCTAACTCGTCTTGTTTTTATTTATAATCTTCCTATATGTGATAATATGAGCATTATTGAAGTTAGTATTAAATATCTTGTACTAATAGTTTGAATAGAATCTCTGGTATCTATCGATCCGACAAAGTTTCCAACTTAGTGAACACTGAAAACTTTCAAGATTAGTTGATAATAGTTGGTAATGATTACACAACACTTTGAAGTTATGGGTCCATCATAAAAAAAAATATCTCATAAAGGCAAATTTTGAGGTAAGAACTCAAATAAAAATGCAAGAATTAAATGAATGTGCTTACTAATTATGGAAATAAACATTATTTTTATAAATTCCTTTTGGAACTGATCCTCAATTGATATATATTAGGAGCTAAATATTTAAATTTCCGTCTTATATTTTAAATCAATACTCTTTTAGTATAGATCAGAATGAAGTGGAAATCGATCTGAAATAAATGAAGCTAATATCAAATAAATAATAAACTGACCCTACGAAACAGGTATCATTGGAGAGGAATCCTATTGAAAAAATGCGACATTTGAAAAATATCACATGAAGATAATAAGGTATAAGAAAGTGTGATTAATAATTTAATAAATTGATGGCTAGTTAAAAAATAAGATTTTTATTTATTTGTGTTTTTATGGTCTTATTATTTAGATTAGTACCTATTAGCTTTATTGAACTTAAACTCAATTCGGTGATATACATTAGGGGGGATGGATATTCCTCCGCCGCAACAGGGCTCATTCACTGAGGCTCATTTCCTCCTATCCGAAGGAGAAGAGTGTACTTTGCCTTGGAGTCGTGGAGATGTAATCGAATTTGTTTCCCCGAATTCCCGCTTCCATTGGGAAAGGAACGGTAGAAACAAGTTGGCCGCTACAAGCCATGTATAATTCAAAGGGTAGACCCTACCTTTAGGTATAATAGACCCTGGGGCCGCCATTATTATACTGCATCACAGGGGTTTGCCCACCCTCTAACTTGGTTATGTGAACTAGATTTTATAAGGGGCGAGGGTTGACAAATTTAGGGTCTTACAGGCCCATCCCCCTTTTACTGGCCCTCCGGGGAAAAAATTCCAAGGGAGTTCGCCCTTTATTAAATCTGCCTGCTGTGATACCACCTAAGGTGTCATACTCCATTAGCCAACTAATTCATGGCCTTATTAAAACAATAGTGTTGATAATGTTTGCAAAAAACATTATTAAAAGAACAAAGTGTGCTCATGCATACTTTCACATTTTCTAATTTATCATCAGATGTAATGTAGGTAGGTAGGTAATATGTCTGATTACAAAAGATGGCTAAGAATTTTATTTATTTATTTTCATCTGCGCTGCATTGTCATTGGCAACACGTATTCCTAAAGTTCCTCTAGCAAGTTAAATCAACGACGTGTAACGAATATGCATTAATATTCATTCCAAGAAATATTTAAAGAGTTTTTTTTTTTACAACTTGAATATCTATTGCGTTTAAAAATATATTAAAAGATGATGGTCATGCAGATCGTTTTTATCCTGGATAAATTAATATTATTGAAAAATATGTCGTTGTTCCGTGTTCGCTCCATTGAGGTTGCAAGATAATCGGATGCTGCACTCTCAAGTGCAGTAAGTAGCACCACCCGTCGCACTGGCACTGGAGAGACTGGTCATTACGCTGCATCTACGTGCGCCTTGTCCTGTTAATTTTTTTCTAATCTTCTTCACTTCAGCAAGGAATAGAAGAAAGAAGTTACCTTATGCGGATGTCTGGGGCGGAGAATGGAGCATTTATTGGAAGGTCTTAAATTTAACTTTCATCAAACTGGAAGTCAGTTGTAAATTTTATTTTCGATATGATCGAGCAACCCATCAGCTTTCCGGCATTAGGTCATCTTCTAGTCAGTTCGACTATCATCAGTTTCATCAGAAAGACCCTAAAATTACTTAAATCATTTTTTTTACTAACATTCCACCGATTTTGTATCCATTTACAAAATTCAATTCACCTTCTAACACTAAATTTAAAAATAGAGTTTTTTTTTTCATTTCTTCATTTAAATCGATTTTAATTCATACAGTCCACATATATTTATATTCAGACAGTCACAACCAGCGATACACATTTTGAGCCCTGACAGTCTGCTGGGGGCCAAAGTCGAACAGTCGTAATATTGTGAGAAAAGTATGATAATTACTTTTTCTCTATAATTAGAGGGTCATTGTCATTGGCTTTTTATTATATTACATCAGGGGAACATGTAAAGAAGGGGGGGCAGCCCACCCCGGGGTAAGCAAAACCGAGTAAAATAGCTAATAACATTAGTCATTCAGGTGCCATTATAGTAGTACCAGAAGTTCTCAAACATCCCTCGGTGTTCACAACTTGCCAATCCCCCTAATTTTTTTTTTTGTATACGCCACTGTTTCTATCTGTTCCTATCTTCCAAAATCTCTTCTAAACTTTTAGCCATTTTTACTTTCACTTACCTATATATGAAATATATAGTAAGTGGAAGTATTGCGATCGTGAAAAATTTCGACTTCTGGTTTTCAACGGAAATACACGTTTTGGCACTACCTGAGTCGAAATAACCAAGTCCCGCGAAATGATCTGTGTGTGTGTGTGAACTAGATAAAAAACTATAAACCGTGGGAATCTGAAATTGGGTATTTAGTGTAGGTATATGCCCGCGATGTGACAGCAAAAATTTCTCAAAGGGAGGGGGTATTTTATTTAATAACTTTTTACGTTTTTTTCGATTTTCTCAAAAACGGCTCTAACGATTTTGATTAAACTGAGTATTTGATCTATTTTTATGCCCGAGATATGACTGTAAAAATTTCATCAAAATTGATTAACCGGAGGGGGGACTTTACTTAATAAATTTTGTATCATTTTCACGTGTTTTTTTTATTTACTCAAAAACGGCTTTAACGATTTTGATCAAACTGGGTATATGATGTATGTATATGCCCGAGATACGACTGTAAAAATTTCATCAAAATTTTGTTTGTTTGTTTCCTACAAAGTACCTTTGTTTTTGTTTATATGGAGAAATTAACTGCCTCTTGTTGCGCTTAAAAATAAGAAATGGCTAAATATGAGCATGCGGAGTACGCCTTTAATGACAGACCATTGTTCATAATCAAAGCCGTTTTGTTCATTTGAGAAGTGGCAATTAACAAAACGCATTCATTTATAATCTAAGTAAGTTGGTAAGTGAAAGTTGTGTGTTGCGATTACGCACCAGATTTTTAACTTAAGCATTGAATTGTTAACATAATTGAAAAATTAAGCATTGAATTGTTAACAACCTCTTAACAGGTGTTTGAATGTTCGTTGTGGTGTATTGTCACACTATTCTCAGGATGCTGCTTTAAGACTTCTGAATAGATATCCGCGCGTAAAATTCTTATGAGACACTACGTGGTTTCTTCTTTTCTAGACCATCTTGAGGTGGTACAATTTAGTTTTATTTCCCCCTCCGTTGGGCCATTTGGTTTTCCAAGGAAGTTCCCAGTTTTTCAAGAGATTTGTTCTTAATTGTTATGTCCGATCCCCCCATTTCACAAACCTCATTTTAAATAATTTTATAAATACATGAATAACTTATTGTATCTGTTATATAATAATGGAAATAATTTTATTATCAATTATTAATAAATATTAATTATTCTTTCTACTAAGCAACGATGAGACCTGTACAGTTTTTGGTTTGGTTTTTACAAGCTGTAGAAGAAGTAAGGGAGCACAAGAGCCGAAGCTCATCTCAGCAGGGGCTGCCAGTGACAACTCTATCTCCTGGCTTCATCGGCGATGATGTCGAGGAAGTCAACTCCTATCAGTCAAACATGACGGGACCTTCTATTCTCTTCAGTTCTGGTCAAACTTTTCTCATCGGGTAGGAAAAAAATCGGATCGAGCATTGCAACAAAAGGAATACATACCAAATACCTCAAAAATTATAATAGATGTTATCTTGAATTGGGTGGAATATCCCAGTTCTCAAGAGAGATAGATTTTGATACACGATATGGAAAAAAAAAGAATATCATGAAGAAATGAAAAATCCAATTTTAATCCTCGAAATCTTGAATGAAAGGAAGAGTGATACAGACCTTTATGGATTGTTCCATTTCGGCCTAAATATAATAATCGGGGATTGGGGCAAGAGTATGGCCTTGAACATCAAAACATATGGTTACATTTGAGTCACTGTTTTGTAACGATGTTTGAATTATAATTGTTTGTTAGTCATTTTTTATTATATTTTACGTTAATAATATTATTTAAACCCACATTGGTGCTACAATATTTTTTTTCCGCAATTTATCTCTCATATACATGGCTGTCTAGAGGAAGAAAGCTGAAGTTTGGGACGGAGGTGCTATTATGAAGAACCGTTGCCAAATTAGATGCTCAGAGAAGCGGAATCAATTGGGAACAGCTAGCAGATAAATCGCCCCGGGTTGGAGCCCCGCCAGGTGGGCTTGTTCCCTGAACCGGTCGACACATACACATAGACATTTCTGTGTCGTTCCCCTTCCTCCACAACTAACCACAGCAGAGATAGATGTAGCGGAGAGCATGTCGAGTGTGAGGTGTGCTTGTTACTATTATCGGCGTGGAAGAACTCTCCAGAATAGAATTTTATTAGCAAATGAGCCTCCATAAAAGTGATGTAATGGATTCCGAATGAACTATTCGTGAAATTTAACATGTTTAAATAAAAAGAAAAAACCCTCCTGGGAAAATCGGTAGGTAGAGTTTGATGAAACTATATAAAAATATCTGGGTTCCAACAAAGTCCATATAAATGTGGCTCACAGTAGAAGGTCTTACCTAGGATTTAAGAAGAAATAGAATACATGTGGAAATTTTCGATGTAAGAATAACTAGAATAACCTTCTTACAACAACTAAATACATCAAAAACCTACTTCGCAGTCCCGCTGCATAGAAATTCATCTGGACAAACTTCTAGATTGTAGTCCTCGTACAAGAAACTGAAAGTGATTACTAATCAACCAAAAGAGGCTCATTTACGTAAAAATAGTAGGGTATTTTTGGACTTACGCAGGTAAGTTTTTTGCCTGTAAAAAATTGCCAAATTCCCTCCTGCACCCAATGATTATATTCAAAAACCTCAAAGTTGTTAATACTCCCTAGTTCTCAGAATAAAGTTTCTCCATAAATACCTCAATTTTTCTCGATCCCTGCTTGTAATTGTATCCTGCATCTTAACTCGCTTGCTTCCAACCTCAGAAAATAAGATGGCCTCACGACTTATTACACTAGTATTAGAACTATTATTTGAGTTCTACAAATTTCTTTAAAATTCCATTAAGTTTAACTTCCAATGTTAAGTTTATTGATTATGTTTATTTTAATACAGTTGTAAATATGGATTTATTTTTTTTTTTTTTCAGATCCCCTTAATAAATTTATTGTGTTTTTAAATAATTTATTTTTTTGAAGAGAAAAGATTTGGCTCGGCTCCGCCGGGAGTCGAACCCGGGTCTCCTGCGTTACATGCGAGGATGCTAACCGCTACACCACAGAGCTCGGCTCAAGGCAGAGCAAATCCTTCCTCTTCACTGGAGCAAATCCTTTCCTCTTCACTCTGCCTTGAGCCGAGCTCTGTGGTGTAGCGGTTAGCATCCTCGCATGTAACGCAGGAGACCCGGGTTCGACTCCCGGCGGAGCCAAATCTTTTCTCTTCAAAAAATAAATTATTTAAAAATAATTTAAAATTGGTGGTTAGCCACAATTTAAGATTGGATTAATTAAATTTATTGTGTAATAAGAATACAAATGTTTTAAGTATATTAGAACCTTTTACTGTAACAGTGTTACATTTTAAGTCTATCTTGTGGTTATGATAATGTTTTGTTGTTACATGTTTCTCAATGTTATTTACCTTGGAGTGGTGGGGCTCACCCATTTTTTGTGTTGGGAGTACCTACAATAATGAATAATCTAATTATCTTATTAACTAAAAATATCCTACTAACTTATATCCTAAAGGTTGAAATTTGCCAGCGAACTGGAGCTGGTGGCGGAGTCGGTGTGTTGAACAGAGGGTTCGGTATGCCAGGCAAACGAATCCAGAAATTTTATATGCCTTTTCTTGATGAATTCGGAAGTCTTTTCTAGCTCAAATATTTCATGCAGTTGTTCAGCTATCATTTTTTTCATTGAAGTTGACCGCGTGATTTTCTTTAATATTTTGTTCTGAAATCGCTGCAACTGTTTCAGTGTCCCCTCAGTGAGGTGAGTGAAGAGAGGGGCTCCATACATAAGGGAGGGACGTAAGTATGCTTTTGTAAATCATCAGCTTCAGTCTGAGTGACAGTGTCGGGGAAGTTAGGAGGTGATGAAGCCGGTAGGACTTAGTTCTTACGCACCGAACTTTATTGTATATATGGGCCGACAGTTTCATATGTCGATCCATCTTTATACCGAGGTAAACGATAGAGTGGGACACTTATATAATTATAAAAAAAATTAATTGTAAAATACGAGAAAGTAAGTACCTACTTCATGACAGAAGACAACTTTTTTTATCCATTTTTTTTCCTTTTATTTGTACAGACAACGTGGCTACGTGGTATCTTGAGTAAGGACATTTCTTACTCAATTAAAATTCCATTCTTGTTAAGTTTATTGATTATGTTCATTGTAATACAGTTGTAAATATGGATAAATAGAACTTAAAGCTTTATATTTAATTATAAAATACGAACAGTAAGAACCTACTTCATAACAGAAGACAGCTTTTTTTTATCCATTTTTTTCTTTTATTGTTCAAACAACGTGGCTACGTGGTACCTTAAGTAAGGACTTTTCTTGCAAGGGTGTGGTATCCTTAAATTTATATGGATTGGAATATGTAAGTATATAAATCTGGATTCTGAACGTTTAGCAGATATTCTTGACGATTTCTCAATTTAAGCAAAAGAAACAGGACAGCTCGATGGTAAGGCAACAATGGTCCCAAATTTGAAAATGACTTTGGCAAGATACCTTTTCAATGCTGTCACCGATAGTCTCTGTGGCTGAGAAATCTTCCTGAAGTACACTCAGAAGCCTTACAATGGAAACGGTTGAGCATCATCACGGAAAAATCACCTTCTTGTCCGACCGCTGATCAAGAAAAAGTACTTCCTAATACAGTACTGCACCTTAGACCCTTTATGAGTTGTAGTTTTTCATTTTTTTTCTTTTATATTTTTAACAATGAAATTCCAAGAAACTATGAACTTTGCAGGTTTTTATTTCGAAAACTTAAAAAATAAAGAAAAAAAATAACTTACTAATTCAAATAACTCAGACAGGAAACTGGGAGACTCTAAACGCCGGTATTAGAGTGGAATTTGATAAAGCTAGGAGAGGAACGAGAGTTGAAAGGTTGCAAGGCATAAGTTGCTTCGACAATATCTCAGCCATCATCTCGCTCCAGGAAATGAAATACTCTTCCAGTCACCATATCCATCCCTAACTTGTTAACATGCAAATAAGGGGAGGAATTTTATTCCGGAATAAGTAATAAATGTTTATTGCACTGACGTGTAAGTTATTATGATATTTAAAGGTTCTGAGGTTTAGCAAATACTTTTCTCAGCCCATGAAGAAAGATCTTTTTTATTTATATACAAATTTATATACATACAAAAATCTTTGTAAATATATACGGGGTGTTGCGGACTCATGGAGAGACAAATAAAGCACTCCTTCATTTAAAACTAAGTAGAAAACTATTAAATATAAACCATGAATTACCTCCCTATATCAATCAATAATTATACCTCCCTCTTTTCTTGATTATTCAATTAGTATTCATTTTTTTTTTTCAATATATCTTACATTGTTTTATATAATTAATTATGAAAATTTCAATTCAAACTTTTTAACGTTCAAAAGATCATAAACATTTCATTAAGTCCAGCATTAACTTGGTAGAAATATTATTATGTGCCTAATTACGTCGGGCGTTAGGGTCATTTAGTTAGGAAAAAGACCGCTATCAAACATTCATGAGATCATTACTTGTTGATTCATTTTATATGCATATTCTTTCTATTATCTGAAAATCTGAATGTTTTAATAAGCTCTTAAATGTTATAGGATTTTCTGGAAAATTGAGGAAATTCTTAAAATTATATTTCTTTAACCCTTTCATCGGATGACCTTTTTATGGTACTATTGATCTTACTTTAAAATAGCTGCTGATAATTCCTTGTTTTGGATTTAATCTTTAGAAATTTTAATTAGAAAACAGAAAAAAGCTAAGCACAATCAACAGTAACTTACGCAGAGGATTACACAGGTACCATGGACCAACAAGAAGTTTCTTACATGGATTGCGAGAACAAATAAGAGTGGGATAGACAGAACTAACATGATCACTTGATATTTGATTGCAATCTACTTGACGCATGAGACATAAATTATTAAGAAAATTTATGTTCCGTGGTCATGATTGACCTAGGAGTAATGAAACTAAGGAGCTACTTTTTCATATTGGCCTAGAATTTCGGCCTTTTTGATGGAATAGATCGGACCGATGACACCACATAGGGTCCATACAATTCTATGCAATATAGAATTTTCTATTTATTCTATATTTTAAATATATTTTGTTACTTTCTTGTTAATTCTTTACTATTTTGTTAATCTATGTTAGTCTGTGTTAGAATGTTATGGTAACAGTTAGTTTAAACTATTTTTCCTATCATTTGAATGAACAAATCATTGGTTTACAAAAAGGTTCTACATAAAATTGCTTCCATTCTCGACAAAAAAAGTGAGGTGTGTTTCACTGTTGTCTTCACATAAAAATCTGAAATTATGTATTATGATTGCATCATATACCTTTAATTGTATTATTATTTTTACTGAATGTAGATATATCATGAAATGAATACAGGATGTATGAGGAAATACATCCTCTTAGAAGTATAAACTATAATACTGCAAACCCTTAACGAATATTACTTCCTCATATGATTAGAAAAGCAGCTTCCAGGAATGTTCGATATCCAAACCCCTTCCTCTAAGTCAAAATCAATTCTTTTAGGTTCGACTCCTCCTCATGCTCGGTATGCTTCGGGGAAGATCCTTGTAGCATGTTTGGGGTCTACTTTCATCTTATCCTAAAGATGGAGGTACAAGGGTTAAGGTTAAAAATGATATTGGGCTTATTACCCCGATAATTAAATAGAAGACAAAAGAAGTTGAGCCTCCAGCTTCTTTAACATCTCAAAATTCCATGTAATTATCAATCTGAGCCGGATATAGTTTGTGAAGTATCAATACAATAAGTTTTATCACCCGATTAATGACTGGAACATTTATTGATTAATCTTATACATGGATATAAAATGAGGAAGGACAAATAAAATCAACGGAAGAATAAAATGATTGGACAAAATCTAGATTCTAATAATAATAGGCGTACCATATTTTTTACGGTTTTTACGGTTCATTAGAGCTAGTACACATAAGGTAAACGTACCTATAGTGGACACTGTTCCAGTAGTGGCCAGTTGGACAATTAAATTTTGAAAAAAAGGCAGCTAGGCTTTGTATCAGCTTCAAACTTAGAGTGAATGTACCTACTACTACTATATGTAGTACATTCACTCTAAGTTTGAAGCTGATTCAAAGCCTAGCTGCCTTATTTTCAAAATTTAATTGTCCAAGTGGCCACTACTGGAACAGTGTCCGCTATAGGTACGTTTACCTTACAGACCTTTTGGCAGGACTTGGTTATTTGAACTCAGGGGACCCCAAAACGTGTACTTCGTAAGCCGAAATTTTTCACGACCGCAATGCTTTCCCTGGCAGTATATTTCTTGTTTATGAAAGATAAAGTAAAAATTAATAGAATTTCCTAAACAATATGGTCAATTAAAACTACAACGTAAGTTTAGTTTTTCTTAACCGTGTTTCATTAGAGATTGTTTTCAACTCTATATTGGCTTCACAAACCTGTTGTGGATATCCCCAACTTACTTTTCGATTGTCAGCATATTTCTAAAAGTTGCGAATTCATAATAAAATAACAAGAAAGAATACATTTTATAAAAATATATTAAATTTCATAATAGTGGAACTTGAATCATAATTAATTATTAATTAAATACGTTTGTCTATAGCAGACCTTGGCGGATTCTACCCATTTGAACCAGTTAAAGTTTAAATGTTCATTAGTATAACATTCAGGTGTTGATTAGGAAAAGTCCCTGAAAGGGTTAAAAGAAAATAAACAAAAAAAAAAAAAAGGTAAAAGGACACGACAGGCTTTTCCAGGTAGCTCTCAGCCCGGGGGACTTATTAGCCGAGCTCCGAGATAAACGGATTAGATCTCGTTAGAAAATTGATTTATCACAGCCACTACGTAGCCAAAGGGCGTGCCAAATAGCATTACCACTTCCACAACTACCTTCTCTCTCTTCGGCCTCTCGGGGAATATCTTCTCCTGCTCAGTCGAGGGAAAAAGGAATTCTTGTCGAGAGGCTATTCAATAGTCTTGTTGAGAAATTCAATTCTCTAGCTAAAGATATTGTTCGCTCCTCTACGGAATAATGATGCCTTGGTCGATCTTAATAATGAGAAACGTTCTTTATTTCGAGACCTTTAATTCCCGACCAAGAACAAAAAAAAAAATTAATTCACCAGCAGAGCTCCGTCACTTTTATATATTTTATTTTGCATCTACTTCTACTTTATATCTTCATTAATAAAATTTCAATAGAAATGTTTTAACAGAGTAAATTTCTTTTAGCATAAGTTATGCACACTATAATAAAACCGTGGACCGTGTTATGTTTTTTCTTCTACGAAGGTATGGTGAGTAATAATAATATTGAAAGGAATTGATAAAATTTATTACAAAAAATAAATAAATAAGCCTAATGCAATGTTTCGTAATAGTTATATTGAAATTATTCGAGAATAGTATTGATTAACTAAAAAGTAAAATAAAAATAAGTTATCCATGAAACACAATGAATTTGTAGATTTTTTCAGTGTTTTTCCTAGTTTTTGGCCCTAACTCTGTCCAATATCATTTCGACCCCCCATATGAGGTATGTTCTTAAGGTTTTTCTTTAAATGAAGGAATCTCTTCCAATAGTTTAGGTGAGTAAAAAAGTAGATGAGTGATAATGAAATAAAGCAGAGCAATAAAAAATTGTTATTAAAAGTTGACACATGTATAGTAAAGAAGTGAAATATATATTTTTTATATATAACAATTGTATATATTGTATTGTATATTGTAATTGTATTGAATGTATGTCATTAATGAGGGGAAAACTTAGTACCTAATGACCACTAGACATGGTTCTTTGATGGAAAAGGAGATGAAAATAGAAGACCACAACTTTCCAGCATGCTGATCCTTTAGGTACCTGGGAGAAATCATTACGAGAAACAATGATACAGTGGAAGACATAAAGGCTAAAACTGCTGCCTACAACAAGTGTCTTTATGCCATGTTTAAAGCCCTCCAACTCAAAAATGGAAAGGATGCCTTCGTCGAAATTGCCTAGACAAATGCTGTATGGTCATCTAGGAGGATCAAGAAAGAGAGGTAGCTCTCGCAAAAGATGGCTGGATGACGTGGAGGCTGATCTTCGGCAGCTGAATATACGACGATGGCGTGCCAAAGCCACGGACAGAGTGGAATGGAGCCGGATAATGGAGGAGGCTTTGGTTCTGAACGGACCGTAACGCTAATTAAGTAAGTAAGTAAACGATTGTATGTATAGGAGAATGGTAATGCGATTCAAAAATGTAAAATAGGTAACCCCAGAAGAGGGGCCAAAGCTCGAATCTTTGGATAAATAAAATACAGGATAACCGTTGGCAGAGATTCCTTCATTTAAATAAAAACCTTATGCACTATTTCTCACTAAGGTGAAAGGTACAATCAAGCAGAAGTTTATTCGTAATTAACACAGCATTTACTATAATATTCCACAGCCACAAGATTTTTGTCCAAGAACGCCACATACTCGAAGCAGTGTGCGCAAGGGCAAATTAACAGTTAAATTCAATAATAATAATAAAATATAATAAACAAAAATGGTTATGGCTATTTTTCAGTAAAGGTAAATTGTTTGTTTGTTTATTTGTTTAACGTCCCTTTATGCTGCTAAGGCTAATCAGACGATGCTACAGTGGGAGTTCTAAGTTTTGCCTATCCAGGTATAATTAGGGTACGGATTTCTAACGAGTAGCTGACATCGTACAGGCTCAGGACCTTCATTTTACGTCCTATCCGAGGGACGGGATAGCCAAGGATTTTTTAATCCCATTAAAAAATCATAGTCAAGAGTCTGTTTCTAGCTTGCTTGTGAAACTGTAGTAGCCCTGAAGGTGCCTGAATAGGCGAAAATTTGGCATGTAATCTGCATGATTATTGAAATAATACGTGACTTTGAGGCCTTGCATTCTATATCTATAATTAAATAGTCTCTTCCTAAAACTTGTTTAATAAAAATTATAAAGCAAAAAACATTTCTAATATTCGCTTAAACAATCTCCTATTCCGTGAAAATTCTTCAAGTGGGAAAATAAAAATAAAGGTGGTGCAGAGAGAAAGATAAAATACGCCGCTTGATCCTTTCCAGATGAACGGAAAGGAATGCAATAAAAGGAAGGGCTTAATGAAACAATAAAGATAACAAGTGGGCTGGAGGTAGGACTCACTATTAAATTGTTATTTTTGAATTGGTTGGCGGATTAAGTGATGGAAGGGTCGCTGGAAATAAAAGGAAATCTAGTTCATTTCCTCCAACACCGCCTCATTTCCCATCCTCTGGGGCCACCACTTTTTCTTCCGGTTCGTGGGGCATTTGTTCCACTGCGCATTAACCCTCTCGAACATCTGCAGCTCTCTGACACACCAGCGTAGCTGCTATCAAAAGGGTGGCGTTCAAACGGAGGAACCTTATGCATATGAGTATTGTAAATTTTTAACTATTCGAATGGTGGAAAAATAGTTCAAATAAGAAGAAAAAAAAATCTGGTGCGATGCGCGCAACACACAACTTTCACTTACCTACTTACTTATATTAGAAATTGACATGTTTTTTTAATTGCAATTTCTATAATTAACATAAAAAAGATGACTTGATTTTGATTAAAAATGATTAATTTAATTAAAATCATTAAAGCCGTTTTTGAGATATTAAAAAAAATGTAAAAATTCGAAAAAAGTTATGAAATAAAGAGTCCCTCGTTTGACCAATTTTGATGGAATTTTGGCTGTCACATCTTGAGCATATACATACACCAAATATCCAGTCTGATCAAAATCATTACAGCCGTTGTTGAGTAAATAAAAAAAAAACATGTGAACATAAGAAAAAGTTTATCAAATAAAGTACCCCCTCCGTTGCCCCACTTTTGATGAAATTTCTGATGTCGCATCGCTGGCATATACATACATCAAATTCCCAGTTTCATTAAAATCATTAAAACCGTTTTTGAGTAAATAAAAAAAAACACGTGAAAGTGAGACAAAATTTATTAAGTAAAGTACCCCTCCAATTGAATAATTTTGATGAAATTTTGAATTTCACATCGCCGGCATGTACCTACACCAAATACCGAGTTTGGTCAAAATCGTTAAAGCCGTTTTTGAGTAAAAAAAACACGTGATAATGAGACAACAGTTATTAAGTAAAGTGCCCCCTCCGTTTAATAAATTTTGATGAAATTTCGGCTGTCGCATCACGGTCATATACATACATTAACTACCAAGTTTGATCGAAATCGTTAAATCCGTTTTTGAGTAAATAAAAAAAAAACACGTGAAAATGGGACATTTATTAAGTAAAGTGCCCCCTCCAATTAATCAATTTTGATATAATTTTTACTGTCGCATCGCGGGCATATGGATACACCAAATACCGAGTTTAATCAAAATCGTTTGAGCCGTTTTTGAGAAAATCGAAAAAAACCTAAAAATTAGACAAAATTCTTTAAATAAAGTACCCCCTCCGTTTGACCAATTTTGATGAAATTTTTGCTGTCACATTGCGGACATATACATAAACTATATACACAATTTCAGGTATGTACGGTTTATAGTTTTTGAGCTAGTCTGTTCACATACACACACACACACCCACACACAGACCATTTTGCGGGACTTGGTTAATTGGACTCAGGGGACCCCAAAACGTGTATTTCCGTTGAAAACCGGAAGTCGAAATTTTTCACGATCGCAATACTTTCCTAACTATATATTTCATATAGGTAAGTGAAAGTAAAAATTATTAGATGTTATAAATACTTATTCAAAAGGATAAAAATGGTCATTTCATAAATTAAAATAAGAAGTGACAAACAAACTCAAACATTTTGACGAGGACTGGACTAAAAATAAACAATCGAATTGAATGAATAACTTATTCTTGAAACATTAATTATGACCCATTTCAAGATGCACAGAATGAGAGAAAAAGCCTTTTGAAAAACACATGTATCTTTTTGAACTGATGTTAATTGTTAGACTGATGAAATAAAATTAAATATTTGTTATTCGTTAAGCTAATTCAAAAGCTTAAGCTAATTTAACTAGTCTGACTAATCAGCTAATTTATTTGTTTATTTGTTCTTTCGCACAATATGCGAAATAGCTTTCATTTATTTATTTTTTAAGCTGTTTGATTATAATCTCCCTTAGTCCAGGAATGATGTTATGTTTTCTAGTTACTGTCCTTTTAGCTATTCTGATGAGAGATACATAGCATTTTACAAAACACCGTTTCTTTACTGTTTACTGCCATTCTACAAGGTGATGTATTATCGATTAATAGACAGAGGTTTGGATTATCGATTTTTGGGTTGCATAGATTGAATACGAGAGAATTTAATTTTAAATTACAAAATATTAATATTCGCCTTCTTTTCTACTTTCGATCAACAAAAACTTCATGACTTATTCAGACTACTAACAGCACTGCAATATTTAAAAAAAAAAAAAAGTTTCATTTTATTAACATCAAAATTCCTTCATAGAAATAACAGACTTTAGTGTCTTTTATATGTGAAGGATACCAGAGAAAAATTAGATAAATTAATTTTTATAACTTTTAAAGCATGTTTATACTACCACCATAACATGCAAGCATGATACCTTTACACCACCATAACGAAAAAAAAAAAAAAGCTGAAGCATCATAGTATTTATTACTATTAATATTCACAATAAACAAATTTATTTTATTTCCTAGAGAGAACCGAATTCAATCTCACAAAAAGTATTTTGTTGGAATTAAAAAGGAGTAATGTTCAGGTAAACTGAAGCGTATCCCATGTACTCACACATATTTGTGTCTTCGTTTACCTAAATGCAATTGTAGAAACAGTATGACATATTTAACGCCACGTTTATTTATACACCACGCAATTTTCAGCTCGTTCCTCCTCGCGCTAATAACGCATGCGGGCAAAACATTTTCTCTTATTATTCGCAGAATAACCAAATTATGGAGTATACACAGTCAGTGAACCCAGGAAGAGGGAGAGTAGGGAGTATGAGCTGGCCGGCAGACAAACTGTGAGTAACATAATTTATTCAACAAGAAAAATAATATCATCAAATTCATCCCTTCAATCCAACTCAGAATGAGATTCAGCCAAATTTCGACCCGTCATTCATCTCATCCTCATTTAAATCTTTATGTCACCATATTTTCCGAATTTTAAAACTAACCATTAACAATAATGTCAAACCTTCAGGCCCACCCAAGAGATTGTTTTCTTTAGAAGAATATATTTATTTTCCTTATTTTATTTCAATTTAAACTTATTTTTAACTTTATACAGTCCAATTTAAACCACACCAGCCCATATTCAATAAGGTTTATAACAGACCAAGTAATGTTGATGTTATAAATCAAACAAGTTATGTTCATGTATTGGAGGTTTATCTATTTGGCTATAATTCTTTTTCAACCAAGAGCACCATGAGAATATGTAATTACAAATTAATGTAACCTACTAATACAAACGAAAGCGCAGGTTTTAACAATTGTGCGAAATGAATTCATGTATCGTTGTATTTCTAATGTAGAAAAACAAAGAATACAATTTGATAATCAATAAAAACTAATGTTAATTATGTAAACAAAATGTTTTCTGTGCTCTTATAGTTAACTCATTATTCTCTACCTTTACCGCAGGGAATAACTATTTCTTTCCTATTGCTTTAGTTCAAAGCTTATTTCAACAATTCAGAACTGTGTTTCCCCTGATCGGTGAAAATCATTAGTTCACACAAAAGTTTATATATAAAACTGTTATCATTTTCGACAAAAAGTAAGGTATGTTTCACATCAGTCTTTATATAAAAAACATTATGAAAGGCTTAGGTATTATGATTGCATTACATATACCGTCGTGACATGTATATAGCATATATGAGATTATACATCCTTTTAGAAGTATAACCCTCTACTGAATACTATATTACAAACCCTTAACAAACATAACTTCTTCATATGATTAAAAGAGCAGCTTCCAGGAAAGTACGATATCCAAACCCCTTCCGCCAAGTTAAAGTCGACTCTTTCATGTTCGACGCCGCCTCCGCCTCGGTATGCTCCGGGGAAGATCCTTGTAGCTAAATGTGTTTGGGCTCTACTTAGCCAACTTTCATCTTATCCTAAAGTTGGAGGAACAAGGGTTAAGGTTAAACCTGATATTGGGCTGGCGGGGGCTAATTAAATGGAAGACAAAAGAAGTTGAGCCCTCAGCTTCCCTAAGTTATCTCAAAATTCCATGTAATTATCAATCTGAGCCGGATAAAGTTTATAAAGTATCAATAAAATATGTTTTATCACCCGATTAATGACAGGAACATTGATTACTTATATACCTACATAGGAGAAATACAATGGCAGGAAAAGAGCTAGATGGTAATAAACATACAAATGTATACGATAGATTTAAAATAATATGAACTAAATCTTGCAGTGATTTATTTCAAAGTTAGTGGGTACCTGGAATGGCCTAGACGCGGCTGTTGAAGGTTTGGAACCAATCAAAAGTTAACCTCGTATCTCGTATAAACGGTGAAGGACTTGTTTCATATAATTAGTTAGTTAAGTTTAGTTAATTCAATTCAGTGAATTATTCATTTGATTTATCGTAATTGGTTAGAAAAAGATGGAAGCTAATCTTGCAAGATACAATGGCTGGCACTTAAATCAAATATTGTAAAGAGAATTAATCTTCGATCGTTGTACTTTACACTTGTAGTTCGTTAGACTCTGTATATCTATTTGGTTCATGTAGCAATATCCGTATATTCATATACGTCTATATTTGTTATTATATAATAGTGGTTTGTTTGTTTTAACGTCACTTTATGCCACAAAGGCTAATCGGACGATGCTACAATGGGAGTCCTAAATTTTGCCTATCCAGGTTTAATTAGGATAGGGATCTTTAACGAGTACCTGACATTGCATAGGCTCATTTTACGTCTTATCCGAGGGAGAGCATAGACAAGGATTTTATATATAGTATATAATAAGAAAAAGTTATTTATGTCTACCTTATGTTATTATGTTTAAATTATTTTTTATTACCTATGTAACTAATAAAAATTTATTCTAATCTGTTTGTTCACTGTAGGACCTGATTATACAGTATCTAATATAGTATAAATATAGTCTCGAAACGTCTCTATATTATACTGACTGAAATTCAAGAGCCCTAAGTGTACACAAATAAATAAAATAAACGAATTCTAGTTACTCTGACACCCAAGTAATTTACATTAATAAAATGGAAAAAAATTTACTTGTATTTGCAGGTCAAGTTGCGAATCTAGCCTACCTAAATACATAGGCAATTAGTATAACTCATTTTTAAATGTTAAATATTGAAATTATTACAATTCTTTTACATATCAATATTTTAACTCAGACACATAATTTAAAGCATAAAAAGTCATTCAACTAAAGATAATTATATTCACAGATTATCCCATAAAATCAATTTATTTTACTATTAGTAGCTTGATTTGTGTATTAAAATTATTTTTAGAATGTTTCATTATATGAATCATATAAACATTTCTAAAACTACCGGGAGTATTGGAGCCACTTGACATCTACAACAAAGGAACGCATACAACCCCCACTCTTAGCGTAAGAAGCTATTGTGGCGGGGACTGGGAGGTATATCCCCTCCTGGTATAAGAAATATAACCCTCAGTGTAGGAGGGACCACAACAAGTGTAGTGTGGGGAGAATGGCACATCAAACATGAGAACCCTGAGCTATATCTTATACCTCTACGGAGCCATTTCAGCAATGAATACCCACTCCGGGTGGGGCACATACATGTTCCCTGAGGGACACCCTCTTTTATTCTCCTAAGGGCCCTCGATTACATTAGGGAGTACCCCAACATTCGGAAAACCAAAGGAACTTTTTTTCCTCAGTTAAAAGTTATTTTTATCAAACTTAATTGTTTTTATATTTGAAAATAACCAACATTTATCGTAGAAAGAAATTTTCCAATTAAAAAATTAATAGAATTTCCAAACTAATCATTAATACAAGGATACATTGGATTATATTCTATGCCTAAGGACGCAGGTTTCTAGCCCGGCAGATAGCGATTTCGATTTTGGTTTTTCGATAATTATACCGTCCTTTGCAGGGGAAGTATAATGGCGGTCCCGCGACTGTGCGATGTAATTCACTGCTTAAAGATCCGTATCGTAATTATACCTGGAAAGGCAAAATTTAGGACTTCAAATGTAGCATCGTCGAATTTGCCTTACTAGCATAATGTGACGTTAGGGGAACAATAAAAAAATACCGCTGCAGTGGACACGTTGCAGATCAGTCTTTCAATAAAGGTTTCTCTATTGAGCCATGCTAAACACAAATGTCAAAACCAAATAGAAACTCTAAAAATAGAAAGAATTGATAATCTATTATTTCTTACAATACTTATTTATCAGTTTTAGTATGTGCGAATTCAACATTTAAGGCTATTAATAATGGATAACAATGACACTCTACAAAGCTTTAGTAAAACATATTCTGATTGAATTCTAATTTAAACAAAGAGATGCACTATAAAATTGCAAAAAAATAAAGTAAAGCATATTTTCTCTTCGCAAATATCTGGTAAAATGATAAAACGAAAAAAAAAGAAAAAGATTACGTTGAACTTAGTAGCAGAACATGGGGAAATACTGAATGCCGCACGTTTTACTATATATTAATACAATACGCAATGGGACAGGGGAAGAAAGCCAAGAAGGAAAGAATCAAAAATTAAGATCTATACAATAATGGTTTATAATTATGATAATAACAAATCAAATACATCATAGATCAATGTAAATGCAAGTGTTTAATATATGGGGAAAGCCTGTTAATATAAACTGTAATAGTTTCGTAACATTCAACAAAGACTTCACAATGAAGCTATGCTAAACACACATGTCAAAACCAAATAAAAACACTAAAAACAAAAAAATGATTGATAATCCATTATTTCTTACAATACTTATTAATTAATTTTGATATGTGTAAATTCAACATTTATGACAACATTATAACAATGATACTCTACAAAGGGTTTCGTATAACATATTCTAATTAAATTTGTCCCAAGTCATTAGTGATGCAGGAAATGGTTCCATAAGGTTGCTGCGGATAACTTCAAGTAAACAAGCTATAGCTAACTCTATATACCTTGAAACAATGTTTAAAAAGTCTAATAAATACTTCTATAATAAATAATCGGGTTGAGAAATAGTGAAGAAAAAATAAGTTTGTTAAGGATTCGATCGCTATTGAGATATTGGATGAAAGTATTGAGTGCAAAGGAGACTAGGTTTCTTCTATAGAAACTCCTTTGGAAGATGAAGAACCTTTATATCGCTTTCCTCCCATGCTTCAGTTCAAACGCTTTGATCGTGATTGTTACTTCAAAAAGCCTTTGCAACAGAAGAAATTTTAAGCAGTTATTTATTTCTTCAAGATGGCGTACTGCTTTTAATATTATACCCAAACAGCACAATATTCAGAATTGATCAACAATTCTCAATGAAGAAAATACCTTCCCATCAAAAATAATATTTTCAATATTTTCTTTCACATTTGAACCTCTATATAGATATCTAAAACTCTAACTATAATCACGTGGTTTTTTTTGTTCGTTTTTTATAGCTTTAAGATATTTGCATATCCAAATGAAATCGGTCGATTGTGCCGTGAGTAAAATTAAAAACTATCTAGCAATACAAACCTAATTATATATTCTATTTTTGTGGGCCTTATATGGGCCACATATACATGGAACCTGATAAAGGCCTAGAATTCAGACATAAACGTCGGCATATAAGACACACATATCTTTGTTTAATTAACTGTATATCCCAAACCATATTTTGCAATTAGTTCTAAGGTTTTGGTTGGCGTCATTTCTATATATTTCATAACATCTTTAAATAAAAAAAAAAAAAAAAAAAAATCAATAACATATTAAATCTTATTTTCCATTTCGGCAATAATCAAAATTGCGAGCGGGGGGGGTGGTGTTTTTTATAACTTTCGATGGCTAAATATTAGGCTATTGCGATGAATAAGTTTCTTTTCATCATGGATCGTCCATTAATTTCTTCAATATTTTTGACCGAACCAACTAACATCTTTGGATAATTCCAACTACGTCCAAAAAGTCTAATTAGAGAGTAAATAGTAAAAACATTAATAGAATTGTGGTATTTTAGACCGTCAATCTATTATATTACACATAACAGGTAATTTAATATCAAATTACCAAAGAAAAACATTAAAATAAACAGTGATTTTAATCAAACATACTGCAACAACCTAACACTTCTTACTTATTTAAAATATAATTCCTACAAAAAACACATTTCTTCTTTCTATTTAATAATTTATAATATCTAAATCAAAATCAAGATATTAATAATAGTTTTAAATTATAATTCTTTTATAGGCTTACTAGATGACCCGGCAAACGTTGTTTTGCAATATAAATTATTTCTAGGGAATTTCTAGACATTAAATGTTTAATATTTATGCGTCTTGTCCCTTCCAGAACATTAGCGGATATTGGACAGCGTCATATGAACGGTGTGTATCAGCAATGAACTAAAGATTATTATTTCTTCTACGAATCACAATTTCTTGTGCACCTGTATGATTCCCAACGATGATTCCAGCAACCTCGTCAACAGGTGCATTGATTCTACGAATGTGCTCTCCAGCCGGTGTTTTATCAAGATTAATGAATAGATAATATCGTGATTATCGCTTTGTAATTAGGGCATGTGTGATTTGAATATTTTCAACAATTCATTGTGTTCATTCAATAGAGCGTCCAGCTCGCCGACGATGCATTTAGCAAAAAATGAATCAAGGTTGTTGTAGTCACAACGTGCATTCACAGGATTGGTAAGTGCGCTTCCGGAATCCTCCCATAAAGTAGATCTGTAAAATTTTATGTGGTTCGCTTAGCATTGGCAGCAATGAGCCCATTCTACGATAAGCTTGGCCTCTGTTTTGAATGGAGAAATGTATTGTTGACCATTTGTATTAGTATTACGAACTATTTCTGTTGCTCCAAATGATGTCATTTGAAAGCATGAATTGAATATTCGAATTGACTTCAGCAACAGGTTAGAATCTGGATCCGTGCTGATCAGTGAACCGTTCAACGGTTCAGGTGGTGTTTCAATTTCAGGTAGTTGCACCATTCCTGACGCGCAACACATCCCGGCTGGCTAATTTTTGAATTTGAGAGCATACAATGCGGGCATTCCTTGTCCACAGCACCAATTACCACTTTTGAATGAGTATAATATTCAATATCGGACTTATACTGGAATGCTAGAAGCACGAATTAATTAGATGTAAATGCTGTACCTGCATGATGTAACTGCTGTGCTGTATGATGAACCTGTTGGCGTTTTTGCTCATTTTTTCTGTGCCTATTGACTGTGAAAGAGTGCGATCGTCGTTGTTCTAATCTTATTACTTCATTGCGTTCAGCTCGTGTATCCTCTGATACATGAAGTTCTAGAGGCAATTGCGCCAGGCTCACATGCGCTTCAATATTTTGTTGCTGGATTTGTTCTTCGGTTCTTTGGACTCTTCTATTTCGCATGCTTCTAGATCTACTTGTATTACGGCTCAAATTAGCCCTTTTGCGTTATGTTGGCATTTTTCACCGTACAAAACACAGATAAATAGAACTAATTGAATTACTGAATGATGAAAAACATTATAGTAATAATGTATTTAATCTTTGATAGTACACACATACATATACATATACATGTAAATATTAGACTGTTTTACGAAAGCGAAAAATTTTATTTATAGAAATGGTGGAAAAAAAATCTGTAGAAGTTAGAGCTCTTAAAAGAGAATACAATAAAAAAAAATTGCCTAATTGTAATAAAAATTCAACTTTCCCCGAAT
The DNA here is from genome assembly GCA_911387785.2 of Aelia acuminata. Lineage (NCBI taxonomy): Eukaryota > Metazoa > Arthropoda > Insecta > Hemiptera > Pentatomidae > Aelia > Aelia acuminata. Next base: position 66,081,791 of record OU426983.1, on the reverse strand, counting down.
TTTTTTTTTACCATTTCCAATATTTTCGATGTAAAAAAAAAATGATGGATGTTATAACAAATGTACAAGAATAATTTATACTTACTACACAATTGCCGCGGGGATAACTTACCAATTGATAATTATCAATTGGTAAGTTATCCCCGCGGCTATTATAATTGATCAGTTATCGAGCGGGAAAAAAATTATTAAATTACTAAAATAACTATTAAAAAATAGAGGTTGGTGATAGATGGGTGAAAATTTAGGGTTGTATGAATGTATTAAAGTCACATTATAAAAAAAAAAAAAAAAAAAAAAAAAAAAAAAAAAAAAAAAAAAAAAAAAAAAAACAATTGTCCAAAAAAATTTAGGATGGACAACCCTCATCACTTAGGGTATGAAAAATAGATAGTAGCCGATTCTCAGACCTACTGAATATGCATATAAAATTTCATGAAAATCGGTCAAGCCGTTTCGGAGGAGTGTGGTAACTAACATTGTGACACGAGAATTTTATATATAAGATACTATATTGCTACACTATTTTAAAAGAATTGTGCATTGTGACCAGTCCTCTCCATGACTTTAGTCTTGACTTATAAGATGATTACTTATAAGAAAATAATAATAATAAGATAAAATATGATGTTGCTAGAAAATGTAGGTAAGCCTTAGTTTTTTTTTTTTTTTAGTTTTTTTTTTTTTTAGTTTTTTTTTTAGGAAAGCTGTCTTTGATTACTTTGAAGAAGATCAGCTACAGTGTGTCAATTAACCTAAATCAGAGTCCAAATAGTTTTAAACATGATGTTAACCCTTGTCCCAGGAAGTCTCACATATCACACTTTCTCAGAAAATATTAATATCACGGTACTGGTTCCATACCTTTTAAAATAGTTCTATTGGAAGAAAAAACTCGAGTTGGTTTTTATAAATGGCATTTATTCAGAGACAATGGATGATTAATAAAATTTTGCAGTGAGATAATGCGGTCCTTGAATTATTTAATAATTGTTACCGCAATCAATTATAAACCGCGAATAAAATAAATATCTCAAGAAGAAAGGCTCCCTATTATATAAGGAAATAATTTATTCACTATCCTAACAAAGAATAAGGTCGCGCGGTCCCCTTTCAGGCCTCCGAAGGATGAATCCTTTATGTTAGGATCCTTGGTAGGGGTGGTTTTCCACTAAAAGAAAACCCCTCCAAGTAGAAGGGAGAGCTAAAGTCCTCCAGGTATTATCTATAGAGCTCGTCTTATTAATCTGCATGCTGGCTCGTCGGCCCGAGATAAGCGTTCCTTCTCTCCCTCCCTAAGAGGCAATTTAGTCTGTACAGAAAAATCTTTAAAATGCTTGAGGGCGAAGTTTCAGCTAAGAAGCATGGACCATCCGCCCATTTAGGGACAAGAAAAGAAGCTTTATGCTGCTATGAACAATGAGTAATCTGCTATTATAGCGACCTCTCAAAAATAAAAACCATTTTTAAATATGAAAGTCGGCTAAGTAAGGTCAGTAAAGAAGGTTCCCTCATTATTAATCTAGTGTACGACATAATGCAAGAGCGTACATTTACAGAAATATCTTGTTCAGTTTGCGCAAACGTGTTTTTGATGGGTTGATCTCGAGAGCTGATTACTAGCTGTACTATCGATACTTTACGGTTGAAACATTTTTTTAGTTTAAATACCAAATCAAGAAGGCTTCTGTCAACCTCCGTCTGGAGTTCGATTGAACCGCCGTTCTACTCATAAGAACTCCCACATAAGTAAAATGGACTACGATAAATGCGCATAATAATTAAATAACCCAGCTCCAAGCTTCAATAATTATCACAGGTTGCCCAAGAATTATGCACTGACATGTCAACATGACCAATAACGCCAATATAAGACTGAAAGGTAGCTGGTGAGATATCACAATGCCTCAGTGCAAATCACGACAGGAAGAGGTGCTGTTGGGCATAGCGCTTCCGCATGCCTATCATGCCAAAATGATCTCCTAATTTCAGCAAATTCACTGATTGTCTTTTAGATGAGACAGGCGAGAATATATAAATAAATTTTTTAATAAAATCATCACATTGAAAATATTGTTTTCATTTACACCATGCACGAAGCTTATTTTAAATAATGTAAAACATAAATCTACTTTATATACATTTTGTACTAAATTTGGCTTCTCTTCTTGCCACCCAGGACACTCTACTGTACTACGAAAAATTCTGAAATTAAAGTGCTAGAGAAATTCTTGAAGATTATGAGGAGGATGTGAATAGGCAATATGAGTACGTTTGAAAAATCGATTTCTATAGAATAACTCATTTTTGAAGCAAAGGGCCGATGATCCTCTGGAGTAGAAACTAATAATAATCGTCTTATGAATTCAGTAATTTTAATATAAGTAAGAATCGCTAAACGAATTTCCGAGTAAATATTTGGATGAGCCTAAACATAAATATTTCAATGAACGAATCGGAATTCAGAAGTGGATTGGAATTTCACTCACTCTCAGTTTAACGGTGTTAATATCAAAAGAGGTATTCAGTCTGCGAGGGGGGGGGGTCGTAAATTCCGAAATTTATTAAATTTTCAGTTAGTTTCTCGGTAGGTTAAAGTAAACAGCAATTTAAAAAAGTGAAGATCCATTGAAACAAAAATTAAAATAGTTTAACATCCCTATATTGTGGGAAAAAAGCAAACAACATCAGTTTTCTGACAATAATCTGATGATTTTGTTTTATCTTTATTAAGCTTGATTAACTCTGGATATGGGGCCCGGTGTGGCTGTGCGGTAAAGCGCCGTACTCCCATGCCGGAGCTGCGGGTTTGAGTCCCGCCCTGGGTGTTGCTTTTTTTTCGTAGGAGAAGTTTCACCCAGTGCCCATAGTATGGCAGTATAGGGCTTCAGTGGAAGCCTTGAAGTCACAAAAAAAAGAAAAAAAACAAACAACTCTAGATATAATTGAGGTTGTGTATAAGTTCAAGGAGGTGCTAGATTTAAGATTAAATTTATGTTGATCGGTTTTAAGTTTTGCAATGTCGGGGCTATTCTTTATTCTAAGTGAATCGCGTAGTATTGAATATAACATATGTTGAAACGTTGTAGCTTGCGTTTAAAGATTTAACTGTGGGAAGCGTGAGTAGTTTGTGTACATAATTTTTTACAGTACCTAATTGATTTTATAATTCATGTCCAAACTATGTAATCTTAAATATACTATATGTGCTGGAAGATCTAAATATTGTAAATGAAGAATGGTGAAATACTTCTTCCAAATTTCTTTTATTAAAAATTTATAACATATACATTAATTTGCCGACGTTTCGGACTATTCGTCCCTCTTCAGGGCAAATTTCTTCTGCCAAGAACTAGTAATCCTTACACCTATTACAAAATGTGTCCATTTTAAATAATCAATCATTTTAAATAACATAACATATTTGATCAATTCAACAATCCATATATTGAATAGTACCTGACAATTTTTGGTGGCTAGGTCCATCTATTTCTATATTACAGTTATATTCCATTACCTAAGTAAATTGGTCATTTTATATAAAAAAATATATATATTCACATGACTACCACTTTTTATTACAATATTCTTATCACACTATCTATTACTGTATGAACTTTGTCTTATTTACCTCAATGTTCCTTATCCAACCAATTGTTATTGTAATTAATTTTTATATATGATTTTTTTCATCTTATTCACTTTTTGATATTTAAATTTTTTATGATATCTGCGTAATGGCTGCTTACTTTTATGGAATCAGTTTTATAATTGACTGCATTTTCAATGTTTTTTGTTATGTGTATGGTTTCTATTAATTTTCTGTTTTTTGTATTTTTTTCTACTCCTAAAATTTTTACCTCTTTGAAATTAAATTTATGTTTTTTTACAATACTATGTTGGGCTAGGGCTGTGACATTAATGTTTTTAATATTATTACAATTTGCTGTGTGCTGTTTTATTCTTGTATCTAATTTTTTAGACGTTTCTCCTATATAAATACCATCACATTCACCACATTCAATTTTATATATAGTATTCTTCCTTTGCATGCATTCTATTTTATCTTTAGTATTGCTAAGGAAATTTTCTATTTTATTGTTATTATAGGTACCTAATTTTATATCTTCTAGGTCGTATTGTTTTAATATTTTTTGTATATTATTTGTCAATTTTGGGATATAGTTCATTTTGAAGTATTGTTTTTTTATGTTTTTATTCTCTATTTTTTCTTTTTTATCCTCTCCTTGTATCTTTTCTAGATTATCTTTATTTGTATTTTTATAAAAGTCTTTTATTGTTTTTTGTTTTTGTTGTTTTTTTATGTTTATATCTTTATTTTGTTTCGATACTTTATTTTCTGAAACCCCATTCTTTTGTTTACTATTGTTTTCTTCTTTTCTTACTATTATATTCTTTGTATTATTATACCAAATTTTGTTAATTAATCTTTTAGGATAGAAATTTTCCCTTAATATATTATAAATTTTATCTTTAATTTCTAAAATGTATATTTGGTCTGTTATTTCTTTCGCTTTTTTAATGAAGTTTTTTACGACATTAATCTTTTGTGGTGTGGGATGATTAGAAAGGTAATTTAACATCATGTCACTATTGTTTTTCTTTTTGGTCCATTTTGTTGTAATCTTATTATTTCTCAAGATTATGAGCATGTCTAAAAACCTTATTTCATTATTATCCGGTATTTCTATTGTGAATTTTAGTTTATTATAATAATTGTTTAATATATTTAATATTTCAGTATAATTATTGTCATTGGTAATTAGTAGAATATCGTCTATGTATTTTTTGATTAGTATTGGTTTATTGTTTATTTGTTCCATGGTTTTGTTTAATAATTTATTTAAATAAATCCCGCTCATATTAACAGAGAGTGACCCACCCATAGGTAATCCTCTTACTTGTTTATAGAATTCTCCATTATACTTAAAATAATTGTAATTAATACATAAATTAATGCCTTCTATAAATAACTTTTTATCTTTTATTTGTGTGTTATCTTTTATTTTGTCCCAATTTTCTTCTAATATTTTTATGCAGCCTTCTGTGTGTATGTTGGTGAAAAGTGATTCTACATCCAGGCTTACTATTTTTGTTTTATTATTATTTAATTTTATGTCGTTAAGTATTTTTTTTAAACAAAGTGAATTTTTTATATCGTACGGGTTATCTCTGTTAAGTTCATTCAAAGAGTTATTTAAATATTTGGCTAAAGCTTCTGTAGGTCCTTCGATATTACTTATTATAGGTCTCATATTTTTATCATCTTTATGCAGCTTAATCAATCCATACATTCTGGGTGTTGTATAATCTGTAACTTGTAGTTTATTTTTTATAACTTTATTTATGTATCCCATTTTATATAATTCAGTCACATATGTGTTTATTTTATCCGTAATATCTTTGAATGGGTTATGTCTGATTTTTTTGTATGTAGTTTTATCATTTAATAAGGCTTCCATTTTTTCTCCGTATTCTTTTTGGTACATTATAACTATTTTTTTCGTTTTATCTGACTTAGTTATAATTATATCTTTGTTATTGTTCATAAATTTTTTTAGTTCATTAAAATCTTGGTTTATTTGTCTGTTAATTGGGGATAATTTATTTTTGTTTTTATCTTTATTTTTATGGATGTAATTATTAATTAATGTACATATTTTGTTTCTAATGGCATTTATATGATTGTCTGACGTTTCTATATTTTCATATATATATTCTAAATCCGCTATCAATTTTACTATCTCTTTGTCATTATTTATGCACTCAAAGTTAAATTTTTCTCCCAAGGATAGAAGATTTTTATATAAAATGACCAATTTACTTAGGTAATGGAATATAACTGTAATATAGAAATAGATGTACCTAGCCACCAAAAATTGTCAGGTACTATTCAATATATGGATTGTTGAATTGATCAAATATGTTATGTTATTTAAAATGATTGATTATTTAAAATGGACACATTTTGTAATAGGTGTAAGGATTACTAGTTCTTGGCAGAAGAAATTTGCCCTGAAGAGGGACGAATAGTCCGAAACGTCGGCAAATTAATGTATATGTTATAAATTTTTAATAAAAGAAATTTGGAAGAAGTATTTCACCATTCTTCATGTCCAAACTTTACTTTAGCAATCCTAATTTGGCCTAAAGTGTAAGCGAAGGACTATTTCTGAAAGCTCCCCCTACAATTCTTACTCTAGTGTGATGCAATCAATGTACCTAGTTATGTCAGGGTAGTTCTTAGGGATGATATATAAATTTAACATTCGTAATCCTTATTTGACATTTTTAGGGAATCATTTTTTTTTTTTTAATCCTTATTATTTGAATTAATTTACTCTAAAGATTTCTAATAAAATAGAAAAACGGGCTCTGCTATATTTTAGCATTTTTTCCTCTATTATTTTTCAGAAGAATCTCCTATGAGTCCAGCATTATAATTTCTGAGATCATTTTGATCTATTCTATTTACACCCAGCCACTCTAAAAAAGCACCTAATGAAAGATGGATGGTTCCCCCATTTCTAAACAAAAGTAATGAAAGTTTTCAATCCAAAATTCCTAAAGTAATGATTTGGTTTCTAATCGTCATTAAAAGGTAGGAACTACTGAAAAATAGTCCATCGATAACAGAATAATCCATTAAAGACAATTAATCATCTTTAAACAAAGAATTATCTTTTGTCTGTCAATAATTATCTAAAAATGTAGATTTAATCATTGTCAGTCAGCGGATTACATTGCGTAGCCACTGAAATATTAATTATTTGCTTTCTACGACAATAACCTGGCTTGGTAACGCAAGGCACAAATTAACGAGAACTTGCGGTAAGGAACTTGCCAGTTACACCCTTTTGGTAGAAGTGTGAATTGCATGGGTCTTTATATTAATTAACACTGTTCATTGTTTGGTTTTTATTTTAACGGTGCTTTTACACTGACATCTAACACTGCCCGAACAACCATCAGCTCTGGAATCGTAGAATAAAACGACCTCGAAAGTCGCTTTTAAATTAGTTTACGTTGAATTATTGTTTTTTTTTTTTTTTTTTTACTTTTTCAAATTAGCTTTTTGTCACTCTATTTATCTTTTTTATGCAATTTACACGTTGATAAGAGTAAGGCAAGAGTGAAAACAGACGCTATTTTAATATTATACTAACAACTACAATAATTAGAGATTGAAATAGTGACTTTTTACCTTTGTTCCGGTAACAGCACGATTCAGAATAGGGAATCTCAATGAGTGTAAAGTAAACTTAAAAATGCAACTTAATAATTCATAATAAATAGGAGATACTAAATTAAACTACAATTGTATTATGAAGACAATATACTTGATTATTTGATACGTCGACTAACAAATACAATTGTACAAGTTTTTATATTACTCATCAAAAGTTTATTGATGAGACGCCGATGGTTAGTTATAAACAGATTTAAGTATCAGGAAAAAATATGCGAAGTCATATGGGGGATTATTTATCAATACCAGAAAAATCACCAAAAAATCCCCAAATTTTCTATCTGTGAGTACATTTTCCTTTAGATAATTACTGTCGCATCCGAATCATGGACATTAAGATCAAATGCTGAGAGCTATGGACCTACGATATAGGCGATGTACTAGAAAATAATTAGATAAATAATTCTCACCACCATTACAAGGACCACATTTAACCGGAACTCCTTAACCGGATGCGGATAAAATATTGGTCAGACATGAAACGGAATTGAGAGCACTCCCATAAAAATCGTTAGGGTTATTGTAAAAAGCATCATTTTGGATGCAGTTGGATGGCTGAAATTGAAGCTGACACACGTTCATCATTCAAAATTCAAGATCTGCGATGGGAATAAATGTGCAAAAGTTCTGAGAAGCAACTGAAAAGATCTTAAGCCTGCTTGACCGTGGAAAGGATTAGAGTATGATTATAAAGATAAAAATAAAAATTAAGATATTTAAATAATGAAAATAAAGATAAAAAATAAAAATTCAGATATTTTGGCCTTCCCCATATTTAAAAAAAACTAAAATAAAAATGAGAAAATGAAATAGCATTTATTTCAGTGAACTAATCTCGAGATAAGTCGGACCCAGACCTATCATCATACCAGAGCATAGCGTCCCTGAATTATGAAATTTCACATCCGACGGAAGTAACAGTGTGACCCCTCCCGTACCTAATTAAAATGACAATGGCTAATAATGAACTAGCGCAGACCCTGATAATGAAACTGTCATAATTAGAATTGCTTTGACGGCTCTGCATAATTGAGGCAAAGGTTTAATTTTCATGTGCTTACCTGGTCGACATGGTATAACTCAACGTGAATGATGATCTTCATACATACCTGAAAGAAAAAAAAAACATTAATCTCTCAAAACGTGGAAAAGAGAAATGTTTAAAGACACAATAATTGGATTCCGTGCTGAATTAAGAAAATAAATAAAATCAGTAAGAATGAAGTTTGAAAAAAAGAAAGTCTCTAATCTCTGATTCATCAATCCAAGTAGGAAAATATTCAAATCATTTATATACTATTATTTTTTAGTCAGATTCAATGTGCAGGTACCATAATGCTTCTTAAAATTGAATGTATGTATCGTTTGAAGAAAGAAGATTGACACGGCTAGGATTGGCGAATCTTTCGTCTTATGATAAAATTATTTAAAAAATACTCCTCATAAGTAATAATTATTTTAAAATTTGTATTTTTTAATTTAATAAATACTCCTTATTTTGAAATAAATTATAATAAATATAATTATTAACTAACCACGTTAGAGTTACATGATAAGGGGGATCGAAATAAATCACTACTCAAAATAAAAGAATAAGATCTATAACAAATCTCTATATATATAAGAGGCTTTGTCCTGACTGACAGAATCAACGCAGAGCAAAAACTACTAATGATAGAAACTTGAAGTTTGGAATTTAGACTTTAAACGCGATGTAGGTAACCACTAAGAAAGGAATTTCAAAAATGTAACCCCTAAGGGGCTTAAATGGCGAAATTGTCGTTTAACTCAAACGGAAATCTATTGTTGAGATTTTAAACCATATGTTTTTTATTTGAATATCGATTTAACGTTACAATAGTATTGAAATAGACATTCACATAAAATATGGCTACTGATTATTTAAATATTAGTAGTAATCAAATTATGTACACTGTGATTCCCATGATTGGGGATGGTGCGTGTTTATTTCGATCTCTTTTCCATATATTTCTCCATATATATATATACTTCTCCATATATATATACTACTCCATATATATATACTTCTCCATATATATAAGAGGCTTTGTCCTGACTGACAGAATCAACGCAGAGCAAAAACTACTTATGATTAAAAACTTCGGAATTTAGATTTTAAAAGTAATGTAGGTAACCACTAAGAAAGGAATATCAAAAATGTAACCCCTAAGAATATCTATAATGTAAATGGCGAAATTGTCGTTTAACTCTAACGGACATCTATTTTCGAACTTCGAGAAAATATATCTAATTAGGAATCATTTTAAAGAATTTAATACGACGAGTTTAACTCGAAAGGCCCTATTGGGCGTCGAAAACCATGTTTTACAGCCGAAAAATGAAGCGTTCACGACGAGTAAGTCATTTTTTGTTACGGCGGTTTTAGTGAACTCTCTCCATTGCGCGTCTCCGTCTCTTCTACCGAGCCGGCAGCTTCCCCCTCCAACATTCCACCTACCGGAAGCTCATATTCTACTAAATCTCCTTAACATCAGTTAACATATTATATTAGATCAATACCAAGATAATGGTCACAGAATTGATTTTAAAGGCTCGCGGGCGAAGCCGCGACGGGGAATGCTAGTAACATATAAAATAAGATAGTGGGTGTCTGGAAATAAATCTATTGTTTACAGACATTGACAATAGCTTGAGTGGCAGTGACCATCACCTGGTCAGGTAGCGTAAATCTTTTAGCGATGGAAATTGAAGGAGGTCCCTCACAACGCCTCGTCATAAAATATTTACTCGGGGAAGATAAAGTGTTTTCGCAGTCTTTCTTGAAAACTGGTCCTACATCCAAGAGAAAAATGAGGGAGAAACCGCGTAATAATGTAGAAATTCTATAACATTTTTATATTATATTTGAGAATTTTTATTCCTCATTTTGGTGTTTTCCCTTATATTAGAGCTTATTGTGATATGTAATTTTAGCATTGTTGATGAATATGGATCTTGATTGCTTGACTTATTAAAAAGGGGGGGGTAATCAAATGTCAGTACCTGAGGGTACGTGTTAATGGGGGTCACCTGTGGTGTTGTGGTTAGCATGGCAACTTACAATACTAAAGATCGCGGGTTCAATTCCAGCGGTGGCCCTAGGATTTTTTAATGGGAGTAAAAAATCCTTAGCTATGCCGTCCCTCGGATAGGACGTAAAATGGAGGTCCCGAGCCTGTACGATGTCAGGAACTCGTTAAAGATCCCTATCCTAATTATACTTGGATAGGCAAAATTTAGGACTCCCACTGTAGCATCGTCCGATTAGCCTAAGTAGCATAAAAATGGACGTTAAACAAACAAAGAAACAACGTGTTAATGGTCTTTCAAGTACTTCAAAGGTAATTGGAGGTATTTCACTATAGTCTTGAGCCAGGTACAGACAGTGAGACTTTTTCTTTCGAATCTAACACAAAATGATTATGTGCAGAAGTTACAAGTTATGAATTTCAGTCGCGAATCAACGCGGATCAATCGAGGAGTGGCCAGTTGTCGGGAGCGACTCCGTTAGTTCAGAAGCAACTTAAAGGCCGCTTATGGACCTAGAATTATTTCGCCGACATTTCCAGTAGGGCAACATACTTCTTTAAAACATGACTGTCGATAATATTAACGAAGCTTAAATTTTTTTATAGGAAAGACCATGAAGGATTTCAAGTCCCTGGAATTATTGGTTGGTCCAAAAAATCTAACCATTGAACGCGAACCATTTTAAGACGATCAATACTTCGCTGCCTGTGAATTATGTGAAATTCGATTGAATTTCAATATCCAATTAGATATGATATTTAAGTAATATGACGGTAATACAAATTATATTTATTTAAATAATAACTAATAAATATAAATAGTTTTATATAGCCTACCTTAACCAGTAACCAAGACTCTTTCCTTGTTGATTTATTTCGATGATTTTGGTATTATAGAAAGAATTGGTACAATCTTTCATAATCAAGGACATTAATATTAGAGCTGAAAGGATTCATTCAAACAATAACTGTATACAGGTGTTTATAAAAAAAAAAGTAATAATAATAAAGGAAATGTAAACCTCGAAGAAGGAGATAAAAAATAATAAATAAAATAACTATCAAAAAAGTTAAATGGAATTACAGTCTGTCGTTCATACCTATTTACAATATGTATGTACGTTCAGGCTGAAGAACTCCGTTCGTGCTTTGCCAACCACTTTTGGAAGGCAAAGCAAGACTTGAGCAGATCCCAGTGCTACTCTCTCAGCCGCGTCATTATAATTAAAAACCAGTGGAGACTAGGTGAAAGCACTCAGCTACAGTCAAATTACATATCTATGGATATTTTTGGTAAGATTCACTTAAACGAATTGATTGGCTTTGATTTATAATTTTCAAAGCACTAATATTTGCGGCGAATCACTTTTGATGGGGGTTTGATGTTCAAGGACGAGAGAACAGATAAGGATGAGGCAACCGATTGTATCAAGCAAATGGGCTAGGCGATTGTATAGAACAAAACGTTCCAATTTTAACAGAACAAAACTGCCTCGCGAGGAGACTCAACCTAGGTTCAACAGGAATATTTAATTTGTTACGAAACCAGCCTAATTCTGCCCTGATGAGGACCTAAAAGATATTTCGAAGCGTTCCAATTTATAAACCATAACCATCAATAAGTCTGTTGTAATTGTTTACTGTATAAAATTTGGAGTAAAGGATTTCTATTTCATGTTATTATTTCTACAAACAATTCTAGGAATTGATTCAATACGAGGATAAAGTTTTTATTACTCATGATTTTCTTAGTAATTTGGGAGTAATGATATAAAGTGTCAAAATAAGTAGTATCAAAAACATGTCAAAGAGCTCTCATTCATTTAACACGATATCATAATTAATTAGGCTGTGTAACTGAAACTGTTTATTCCAGCCAATTATGTTAAGAAGAAGTAACCGAGTACAGCCATAAGCTCAAATTACTTAGTACGATTAAATTTGAAACAAACAACTGAGCACAAGGCTTTGAAAGTAATTCCTTCTTCGGTTACAAAGGCAGAAAACAAACACTTTTCCCTTTCTAAATGTTATTAATTAGCGGAAAAGTAATCTAGCCTAATTTGAAAGGATCACCAAGTTTGGCTGAGGAGGAGCTGGCCATCTCGCAAGCAACTGCTTACCTTCTTTTATTAACTCAACTTAACTCCTTTTTAACTTAAAAAAAAAAAGTCCACTTACAGCCGACTAATTCTCTTTGGACTTCTGTTGTTCCTTTCCAGAAAAACTCCTTTAAAAATGTTAATTCAATAATTCTTTCATTAAATCTAATTACATTTTTCCTTCATTGAAAAAAGAAAATACTGGTTCGTTTTTATATTATCTCTTAATTTTTCTTCTTTTCCTTTTCATTTTTTTTTTTAATAGGAAATATAAAACATATATAACTAAAAAAATTATTAGAATGACACCAAAGCAGATATAGATATTAACTGTAATCATACTAGACCACCAGGTTTTTCCTGTTATTTAATTAAGAGTTATAATAAATAAAAAGTAGCACATACATATAAATGCCGAAAAATTATAGACACAAATTTATTACCAGGAGACAATATTGTTAATTGATTTGGTTAATTGTAGAAATACATGTCTAATCTATCAAAGTGGCCATTGCCTAATATAATTGGTTTAAAGTTTACCAGAGGCAAATATTTGCATGGGGGATTTACACGTTTGTGACAACCAATCCGTGAAGCTCTACAAACCCAATATAGTTAATGTCCCACCCAGCTAGCTCTGGGGTCCTAATTTTGTTGATGGACAAATGTTATATATTCCAGAAGATAACTGGTTACTGGAATAACATTGGTAGGTTGTTATATGTTGATTTAAAGTGTATGGTCGTTAACGTGAAAAGTAATACATAATCAACATTTATACTACATTACAGAGTTAGATGGCTTGTTGAAGATAATGTCAAAACATATCTATTTAAAAAATTGTATTTGTGTAGTATAGGCTGACAATAGGAGTTAATGACCTTATAATTTATAGCATTGCTCTTTCATTAATGACCAATAGAAACAGGGATGTACCAATAATTGACAAAATTATCTCACATCTAGACAAAACAAACCACATTGACGACACGAAAATTTTTTCTAGTAAATACGGTACAAGTGAATCTACGCTTAACCCTTGCAACCACTCTACTGCGGCTACCTTGTGCAACCGGCTTCTTCTGCTTGCCTTAATTTACTTGATTCCATTGAAAATGAAAATTTTCTTTTTCCTCTTAAGACGCCGTAAAATTTTATAATAAATAGTGCGCGAGTTAATATTAATAATTTAGCGAACCCACATCAAATTCTTTTCAGTTAATTATATAACTTTTTAGATTTCAGCATTCGACTACCGCTAGCTAAGTGGAGATCTGAAAATGGCTAAAATTTCTAAATAAATAAACACAAGATTTTATTATAAGTATATATAAATTAATATGTATATATAAGTTAATAAGTATATATAAATTAATATGTATATTTAAATAGTGAAAGGATGGAAATAGTGGCACAAAAATGAGCTCGCCTATGTCTTTTATAAAGTGATAAATTGAATTTAATCCATGTTTTTAAGAAATTGACATGAAAAATGAAGATATTTTTCTAAGAAAAAGACAGAAATTTTTATCCAGAGACAGTTGTAAAAATAGTGGTTTGTGGGCGACAGACAGACAGAACAAACTTACGACAACCTCTCTTTGATTGCATCTTACCTAACACACTGAGCTATAAATTATTTCTGTTACATTGAAATGAGTCCTAGATTTGACTGGAACCCTTACAGTTATGTATTAGTACGTGATCACATGTTTAGGAATGTTCTACGTCTTTCGGGGTTGGTCCAACTCTGACTAAATATAAGAAGCGACACACAATGGGATTATTCTTGCTTTGAAAAACTAATCACTCTTCTGTCACTTGTAATTACTGTTTTGTAATGTTTAAAACTGAGCTTTTATTGCTTGTTTGACGACGTGCATTATAATTTTACGCGAATGAAATTATATAAACCCACATTGGCTTTACAGTATGTTTACTATAAATATTCTTGAGAAAACAAAATTAACCAAAAATAATTCTTCCTTTCAAAACAATACTCCTTGGATATGAGGCCTGGTAATAACTTAGTTTACTTTAAAGTATTAGTACACATTGCTTTAAAAATATTAATCAGAGTAGTTTAGACATAAATCGTATCATTATTTTGGTTTCATTCAAATCAACATGTTCAGGTTTGGAAGAAGCAGCATTAAAGAAACAAATAAATAATTCATAAAAAAGGGTGGGAAATCCGGTAAATGAAAATAAAATAAGAGAAGTCTTGTGAATAGTCAGTTAATTAAACAAAATGTAAAAATACTGATAATAGGATAAATATAAAAGGATATAAATATATAAGGTTATATATAAGGATATAAAAGGATGCGATTCTGATTTAAACAATGTCTGTTAATTAAAACTTGAAAAATTGCTTTTCTGGAAAGTTTTTATTTTGTATCCTTGGCCACCGATAGATTTAGTTTGAGTTTTTGAACCATGAATATAAAATTGACATAAGTCCATCTCTGTACAAAATAGTTTATACCAATCAATTTAGAGCAAATAGCCAAACACCCATCACTTCTTCCTAGAAACATGGTCATTAATTTAATTCAAAAGCACTTAATGCAATGCATTGTAATTGAAAATCAACAACTGCTAATAGAAAATGCAACGAGGAAATTTCGCTTAATCGATTATTCATCAAAACAACGAAATTTCGTTGTGAATAACGAAATGAGTGATTTTTTCTAGAAATGAGAGGTAACTTCAATTGAAACTGATCTTCAAATGTGATTTATTTAAGAAATTTATAGCATTTAAATTTAATGTTATTTTTAATGGTGGGTTGGTTTGCGTTAAAGGCTACAGTTCGGTCATCAACGCCTGCAGAAAAAGCTAACAATTGTTCAGATGCTTATGAGAGTATAAACTATAAGCTGTATAAGTAGGTTTCGATAAGTAGATAATAGGATCCGATAAGTGGAAACAAGTAGGAGAGTACTGTAAGTAGGATCCGAGCTAGTTATTCCTTCCATAAGTTAATATTCAAAATACTTTTTTATTATGTTAGTGTCTTTCTGATCACTGCCCCGTCTCTTTCTGAGGCCAATCCCTGCGAGCTAGTTAGCTAGGTATAGGTAAATTTTCAACATTTCTTTATTAAGCAAGATATACTCTCGTTATCTATATTAAGTGAGATCCGCATAGATGTGCTATGTCTAGGAACTGTGAGGAGGTAAGTGGAATGCCACAAGGGTGCTATTTTTTATGAATCGCAGTCAGTAAGAACTATTGGGCAGTATGTAATAATATTTGATTATAATTATAATGCCATATATATTGTTATATATATAATTATATATAATTGTTAATTATTATAACATTAATTTTTAGATACAATGAATATTAAATAAAAATTATAATTTTCGATATAAATGCTGAGATATAAAAGTGAAATCAATATAGTTCTTTAAAACAAATTGTAATTCAAAATAAACATAGTGAATGAAGTAAACGGAAACGAAAATTTATGATAGCATATTTAATTGATGGAAATTGAAAAAAAAATAATTATTAATCAATATAAATTATAAAGCAAAGTGTACAATGTGCGTGCCGAAAAGGCTCAACAACGACTGCACGTACGACCAAGAAAGCTATGTCGTCGTATAGCAGTATAACCCCTAACCGTGAAGAAGTTTTCCTTTTTTGTCTTTAGAGTGTAAAATTGAATAGAAGAGGACCGGAATTTTAAGCCTCTCGCACCATGTAATTAGCCTACCTGTACGGGTTAGTGAATGAAAAATTTAGTTCCAGCTCGCTATGCTACCAGGAATCGCTAGAGTGCGTTTCACTCAATGTTTTTTGTCCATTCATTCAGTTTGTAAGGGTTATATATTTTTTCACAGTTCTTTTAAAATTTCTAAAAATTTAAGCGTAAATAAGTAGTTTCTCCTTTGCGTTAAAAAAAAAAAAAAAAATGATTTTACATCTCTGCTATGAATTAGAATACCAACTGGATTCTTTAAAAAAATAATTTCCACATAAAAAGGCTAATTGATCAACATATTACATTTAATCAACATATATTTTATCAGTATATATGGCTGAATAGTAGTAACTTTACAGTAAACAACAAGTTAAGGACAGGACAACAATATTTGCCTTAGTACCATTGTTTGGAGTAAGTGACTTCGAGAGTGTTATTTCGTAACCCTTTTCCTTTTTTTTAAATTATGTTCTCTCGCGAGGCGATTCGAACTTCAAACCATCCAATATGTTCTAATCCAAAAAATTCTTCACAATTTCATTTTTAAGATTGTGTAGCTTTAAAGAGCTATTGAATTTCATTTAATACAAAATTCTATGACCGCACCCACAACCAATACCTCTATTGTAATTATTTAAGGTATTAAAATTTCGATTTTCCCTTTCATTTTCAGATGTAACAACTGTTAATGAAAAAATGTCAGTTACAATTAATGTGGGCAATAACACAGAGCACACTAGACCAATTCTGTCGCTGGAGGAAATACGGGGTTATTGGGGCTGTTACAGATGACCCTACATCATAGCGAGGACGTTTATGGACCTTTGTTTTTACGCTACCTGACAAAACGTTAAACACGTTCCCTCGTCCTCCCCCCCCCCCCCCCCCCCACAATGCTTCCTCGAAGCCGTATTTTCGGGGCGAAATCTATTTCGGTAAGAAGTTATTTTCTCATGTATTAGGAAATAGGGGGAGCTGGGGGAGAGGAGTGGTGGGGTGGGGAGACACATATAACCAGTGTTTTACGGTCGCTTGGAGATCTACCGCCGCCCTCGCTCGTAAAAAGTTATCGCTGCGGAAATTTCATAAGTGGAGGACCCTGGTAGGTGCTCCTACACTCCTAGCGACCCTCGTAAGTGGCCGAGTATGTCTTCAGTCCCATGATTTTCCAAGTACTTCCTACATAACTTATTTATACTCATACTCATATTTCTTCCCTAGTATACTTCATGTACAGGATTCCTTTCTATGATATCCTGTTAGCCTGCAGAAAACAATACGAAATAAAAAACGTATTTTTAAAAATATTAACATTGTAACGTTATAAATGGTTTAAAAGTCTAATACCTTTTGTTGGAATGAACCAACACTTGGAACAAACTGTCGTAGCACGTGTTCGTGACTACGATGTTCGAGTACCATCTACGCGGTTCCACGAGGTTCTAGACTATTCTCCTTACGACTATATAAAAAGAGCTCATGGACTGGACAGTTAGTCTTGTTCTGAAGGGCCTCATATGATTATCTCTGTGTTACGAAGTGATAATTTTTGTAACCTTCTTAATTGTTTGTTCCAATATTTATTATAATTTGAGTGGCAATGAATATTGATATTTTAGTTAATAATAAAAATTGTTAACCCACATAAGTGTTACAATATTAATTTTAACAATTTAAATTCATATATATATATATTTATTTCTTGAATCAGAGGTGCAGGAATTCATTCATGAATCTATTTTTTTTTCGGTTTAATGGGGAGGGTTGAGCTCATCTACGCCATTTTACTCCTATATAAGTCCTATGTAGTCGTAACATTATTTAATGATCCACTATAAAAGGTAAAACAGTTACACACTACTATCATTACCTAATTCTTTCCTCTCTGAAAGTCTTTCTATGGATTACATTAAATTTTGAACCTATTTTAACCCAAAGACGCGTTATGCATCATTAACATTAATATTTTTTTCAATATTGTGTTAGGTTATAAATGACTTTTTAAAAATGTCAAGTATAGTTTAATTTTTTTTTTGTTTAACAATTTATCGAAGAAGAATCAATTATGCAAACTTTAGAAATGTGACATTGGAAAATTCACGCCAAATATTGGTGTTTAAAGAACTTTTCACTTTTCCAATAAACAGAATTTGAATTTTTTGAATATTGTGAAAATGTTCCCTGTACTGATTTACATAAGAATTTTTTTGGAATATTTTTATCTGTTGTTTCTTATTACCTGCTACTGTCATTTACTAGGGAATTCAGAAAAGAAGGTTTTTTATACTGAGAATCATCAGGCGGATATTCAACCTTAATTTAAAATAAAATAATCTAATAAGTGCTTGAAGTTCGTACAAGCAATTTAATATTCGGTAGGCTGGGGGGGGGAGAAAAATGGGAGGCTTTTTAAAAAGCCATTCAAAAGATAGCCTCGTGGAGTAGGTATTGCGGGCAACTTAAAGGAAAATTACTAAGACATAAAACAGTAAAATGTTTGAGAACTTTTATGACATTTAACTCTTAGAAAGAAACAGTTACAAAAGCTGTTGGGCAGAAGAAACTTTTCCAGAATTCAAAAACTTTTTATTTGGTTCTCACTCATTTCCTGGCCGCCGTTTTAATAACTTCAAAGAGTGGGTTCGAGGGTCGGCTTAGCCGGTAAAAAAAGAAACAACTGGAGGCCAGAGTTTCATTTAAATTTTAGGCCGTAAATCCTCAGTATTGTTTTATCCAATATAGTATATTTTAAGGGAAAAAAAGTTTTGTGTTTTTCTTTAAAAACTTAATAAAAAATTGAGATCCAAGGGTCGTTTATAAATATATTTTTTTCTTTGGCTTGCTCTTTCATTTCATTTAGTATATTCACTCTTGGACATAAAATTTTATAAATGTACCTATAATATTTTTTTGGTCTTTATTACTCAAACATAAAAGAAAAAATCAACCATCATCTTCGGAAAAATATCATATATAAGGTTGAATGTTTGAATTGTCCAAGAGAGTTCGTAGGTCAAACAAGAAAATGATAGTATATGGTACCAAACAATCAAAATATTGCCTTAGAATATTAAATTTTATTATACCTGTTTTCAAAGATTATAAAAAATAAATTTACATTGTGATGGAAAATATAGTTTTTTTATGTCTGACTAATGTAATTGGGGCAGCAGTTAATCGTAAAGAAAACCTCATCCACAAAATATGCAAATAGTTAGAGATGGTTTTAACGGGATCAGAGCTTCACTGCTTTTAAATCAAAAGAACCTTCTCTTGCCTGGCACAACTCCAAAGAAAATGTTAAGTAGATAGAATATAAAAAAAACTCGTCGAAAAAAAAAACTTTAAAACCTGATCTATTATTTCATATATCATAATCTTTGGTTCGATATAACTTAAAAAAACAAAAATATACTTTTTGAGTTAAAGAATTTCCAAAGCTGGTGACTTCTAATTGAATATTAAACAAAATATCTTCCCCTTGGCATAAATCACAACTGACATTGAATCGCTATGCAAAGATGCTAAATGGGAGAACATTACAAAAGGGGGATGATATTATGATGACATTATTCTGACTTTTTTTTTTAAATACGAGATTATTAAAAAAGGAGTATTTAAACTTTGTAACTGTAAAACAATCTATACATTTGCCAATCGATAATATTTTCCTCGAGGATGTAATAGAAGAATAAAAAGAAGGCAAAAAGATTATTTACCTGAGAGGACAAATGGAAACATGGCCACTACACTTGCTTGGCAAATAGTCTTGCATAAACAACTAAAAAGAAGGGGCCCGAATATCCAAACATAAGAAAGCACTCGCTGGAGTAGGAAAGAGGTTGTCTCGGGAAAAATGATGCTTCTATTTGAGAGATACCTTGGCCATTACCAGCACAGGCACAATATTTATCTATCTTTATAGTTTTGTCCGCTCTTAGCTTACTATCAATCTACTTAACATTCAAATGTTAACAGTCTTGACAAGAATGTAATTAATTTCAGTCTGTCTCAGTTTTGTAAAAGTAAAAAATAACATATCTCCACGTAACATTTTTACTGGATTAATATCTGTTTTTAACTAAAGAACTGCGAAATTATTTCTTCCATGATTAATAATACATGTTAAAATGATTTTAACATTTTTCAGGTTTCGGAGCCAACCCGAGGTAGAGGTTAAGATGATCATTAAAAAATGTCAAACAAGCAATAAGAACTCAAATAATAAAACATTAAAACCCAGAAGCTAGCAGAGTCAGAACACTAACACAAAACATAATTATATTCTTTGCTTCTTATATATGATCTGCTATAGAACCATCAAGAATGGCCTAGAACGTTTCCATCATGTGATCACGTTTTGATATGTGACTAAAACCAGTTCCAGACAATTCTAGAACTCGTACAACGGAACAAAAAATAAACATTTGTTGTATACATCACAGTTTTTTAAATATTATGAAATTAATTCGGTGTCAATTTATGAAATGATAATGGGATGAAGGCGATGAAATGATATTTTTTAATGCACTCCTGTGATAAAGAGTGGTCGCAACCCCCTCCCGAACAAAAAGCGATGGCATACCTGACTATCCTAGGAAATGAATTTTTTTTTATTAGGAAATACTTTTTTTTTTTACTTTTCTTAAAAAAGTGTGCAAGTGGAAGTATAATTAAAAAAAAATGTAGTTAGTAGTTAGACATTATAATTACTGTGGTTCGAATGTTCTTCTAGATTTCCAGGCGAAATTCATATTACACTCTTAAGATTTTGATAGCACGGATTCGGGCCACGTCACCACCTCCTCGGCACCTCTGGATATGGATAAATTTCCAATATTGTACATTTTCCTCCACACTTTCGTTTATAATCTGTACCCCGTAAAAGATAAAGTTTCCAAATGAATTCACTATTAAAGGGGTTTCTTATTCCAGTGGGGTCACCTGTGGTGTAGTGGTTAGCATGGCAACCTACAATACTAAAGATCTCAGGTTCGCGCCCTGCGGTGGCCCTAGGATTTTTTAATGGGAGTAAAAAATCCTTAGCCATGCCGTCCCTCGGATAGGACGTAAAATGGAGGTCCCGAGCCTGTACGATGTCAGGTACTCCTTAAAGATCGCTATCCTAATTATACCTGGATAGGCAAAATTTAGGACTCCCACTGTAGCATCGCCCGATTAGCCTTAGTGGCATAAAGTGACGTTGAACAAACAATCATCATCTTACTCCAGTTAATCATCTATAATGTTTTCAGTTTTTATTAAGATTTATTTTTATTCCATTTCAAAACAAAATATGTCAAAAAAAACAATTTTTTTTTTTTTTTTATTAAAACGAGGATACATGTGTACTCGTATATTTGTATCCAGGTTGCCGTTCCTTGAGGTATTCCATCACAACCGTAACACGCAACGGTTAAAGGGGGCTCGGTGTATATATTTATAGAAACGGAAACATTACGGTAGAAGGCGCAGGGTCTGCCTGGTACCACAACCCACGTTAGCATGAAACCTCAATGAACAACAGCAGGATATGAGACTTATGCTGGTGTGATAAAGAATGACGGGATGGAAATAATATTACTAAAACAGCAAAGAGTTTTCTTAGCAGTCAAATTTTAAACCTGACAACCCACCCAAAATGGGTGATATGCAGAATAATGGATAACACATGTCACCACTTTTTAGTATATTTACTGATCAAAACTCACACAATGTATATATTTATACAAGGTGCATAGATAGACTTCAAAGGTCTTACATCAAAGAAAAGAAGATTACGGTTTGTAGGCAAAAATCAAACATCCAATTATCTACAGAGGCAAGGAGATTTCAAACTTTTAACCAACTAAACTTTGGCCTATAATTAAACTAGGAAGAGTTTTAAATTTTTTTGCCAAGTTTTGTGCTCTCCGGTAACCGCTAATGACAGAAGTTTGTAGGAGTGGATTGAATAATACAGCTACACCTTCCTAACGCTCCCATTAAATCCATCCAACCCAAACATAATTCAGCACTTTTTTCATTTTTTTTTTAAAGCAAATTTCTTTTTTTTTCTTTATAGCTTGATGGAGTCATTATCAAGATGCCCCTAGATGGTTACAAAGTGTTAAAATATAGAATAGATGAAATGCTCCAAGTACAAACTCTCGTTACTCCACGATTTTATTATTTTGAAATCTTAATATCGATATTGAAATTGAATATTTATGAAACATACATATATAATGATTGTAGGCTTAGTTTAATTTAACAATAACAATGCCACTAAAATCGGCTAAACTTTGTCTAAGCCTGGAATTCCTGTCAACAAAGAAAATTAAAAAAAAAATTAATTAAATATTTTTGGACAGAAAGCCTTAACTTAAAAAAGGTTCAATTGGTTGTTTCTAACACCATAATACTTTTTCTGATATTATAAAAGCAGAATATAAATATTTAAATATTATACATAAATTCTCTTTTAACATGATTAAAAATTTCGAGGCCTTAAATGTAGATACCCTCTTATCGATATTACATTTTTTTTTCTCTTTATTTACCTACTTTTTCAATTAATACACTAATACTGAAAGGCTTTGAATTTAATGATATTAAAATTAAGTAAATATCTTAATTAAAAATATATTAATAAAATATAAATTTAATTAAAAATATATTATAAATGATAAGATAATAAAACTATACGATTATAAACAATGTTTCAATGAAACTTGATGAGGGATGCCTGATGTACATACTTGTATTTAAGAAAAAAATTAGCAATTTTTTTTTTAATTTTTATTTTATACGGTGAATATAATAAAATGTACTGATACAATACAATGAGAATCTTGAAATTAAATCTTAACCAAAATGTTCAAAGCAATATTGAACTTAATGTTGCTAGAAATAGGTCTTTCAGTGAATACGTTAAAAGAAATCTTGTTTTATCCTTAAAAGGTAATCGAAAAAAAAAATTAGTAGAAGTCCTAGAAAAAACACTTTGGATGCTTACGTATTTTGAAACGTGTATGAAAAAAGAATTTATCACCACTAACAAATAAACAATCAGCATTTATTCATTAACAGCAAAACATTAAAACGATTTCACAGTATACGCCTAATCGTTTGATAATAATATTGTTAAAGTAAATTGTTCATTTTTTTATTTTATTATAAAAATATTTTGGGTAGTAATATGACATATTTTGCGTAATTTCTTTATTTATTTCTTCTTTGCTCTCTTTTTGTAAGATCCTATCTGCTTGTTTTGTTGTTATTTTGGTTGCTATAATAACTTTTATAATCATTAATACATATATTATTATATGATTGAAGTATTAATTGTTGAATTTCGTTTGTTTTGCCCACAGCAGATAGTCTGCACTGCGAACATCAATCACTCAGACTGTTTTTCCTCTTTGTTCCAGTCCCTCTTTATCTGACCGCCATTTCCGTTTGCTTTCTTCTAGCGCCTGTTTTTAGGAGGCTTGTGCTTCCACGTCGAGACCAAGCTCAAGGATATCTTTACTTAGTGGGGGCACCTAAGCATTTCGCCTAATGTAAAATTTTTTGTTTACACTAAGTACATTTCCAATATCTAGTAAACATTTTTATGATGTCAAAAACACAACTAAATAATATTTATTGCCTTATAAAAACTGTCGATAGCCTTACGAATATTATAATAGCAATTTCATAAGACCGAATCATGGCTCTTAAAAATAGCCTTAGCTAACTGGAATTTAACTTTAACTTAGACTGGAATTTATTAATTAAATAGGAATTTAAGGGTTCAGGGATATGGTAAGTTAATTCTAATTTCGTAAAGAGCGGGATATACTGGAGTTTTAATACTTCGCTCAGTCCTTTGTTTATAGTATAGCAAAAATAGTTAAAATTGACCATGTATACAAAAACTTTGAAGGTAACTTCGTGAAACTTTGTACATAACTTCGAATTATCTATAAGTATCGAATCTTCTAGAGTCCGCCATAATTAAAGGGGTAGGTACCACCCTGCAAGGAGGGGGAGCAGGAAAGCAGGGAGGTGTGCTAATTAATTTTGCTTTAAGTACGTCGAGTAATTCATCATCTTTTGCTTCTGAATTCAATGAGATTATTTATATAAAGATACAGTCAACAGTCAAAGATTATAGGTGATCGAATTTACCAATAAAAGATTAAAATTTAAAATTCACAAAAAAAAATTAAACGTTGCTGGATTGCCAAAATTCAATGAAGATCATTTGATATAGAAATTAAAACTGTTTCAGGTTTTTCGGCCAAACTTCATTACACAATCAAGTTGAAATGTAAAATTAAATTTTAGCATGTTAACATATTCAATTATGATTAATGCTATTTAAAATTGTTTAATAATTTCATAATAGTCACATGTGGTACTACTAAAATGTTGGATATAGGGCTAGGCTTTTTATATAAAATCTCTGAGTATCGATTCGACTATTGAACGAAACTGTTAAAAAGAACAAGAAGATACTAATATAATAAATAAAATAAAATATAATAAGAGATAAAAAATATACTATAAGTTTATTTCTGCATTATTTAAATCATACTTCCAGACAATTAGTCATAAACATAATACATTTGCTACGTAAAGTTGTGTTTTATTACTCAATATCAGCGAAATACCTTTGACAGAGGAAAAAGCAGGGGAGCAGATTTTCTCAAAAGCGTTTCCCGTTAAACCCTTCTTACACTCCCTTTTTATGACCAGCCTAACCAATATATTACTGAGAAAATTATGAGCTGTGACAGTACGTGGATTTCATTCTGACGGAAATTGACTAAGATATCCTGACATATTTCCAACAGGAGTAACTCTTCAGAATTTATATTTTTCTTTAAACCAAAATAGTAAACAAGTTTTTAGGAAGAGGTAAGAAGATATGGTATTTATTAAAAAAGAAAGAGAAAAGACTTGAAGAAAAACTGATGACATTATTTAAGAAGCTTAATAAATGAATAGAGTAAACCAGACAGTTGTTGACACTCAGTACAGTTATTGTCACGCCAAACTTTAACTTAAAGAAATAAATAAACAAGTCCTAATGTTATTATATATGTCAAGATATACTCGTACATGAATCTAATGTTTGAAGGGTCCTCTAACTCATCTATGAAGTAAATGTTTAGCTATCGAACCATAGAGAAGATTTCACAATTAAAATCCACAGGGTGTCAATAACTAGTTTCTGCACTTATCACAATAAATATTGCCATGTGGTGGAACTATTGAACTTTTGACCAAAAAATCCTCTTGAGTCTTCATAAGGATAGATAAATGGGAGCTATAGGAAGTTTCAATTTGATCCTTTCATAAAAAGTTTTTTTTTTTTTTTTAATTTCACCACAGAAATGTAGTCTTAAGAGTGTCAATAACTGATAATAAGCTTTTTTTTTTTTTTTTTTTTTTTTAGAATTGAATCAATTGAAAAATCTAGGCTGTGTATTTCAATTATAAAATAATGTTATACATATGTTATACATCGGTGAGACCTGCGCCCTAGAACAATGTATTGAAAGATTACAGAGAAAAACTAGAGATCAGAGTACCAATGAATGGGGAAGGACCAAAAAAAAACCTCTGATAGAAACAGAGTGGATCGCATTTAAGTCCAGCGTCAATGAATGACACGATGGTAAATCGGAGGCCTCGTGGTAGACCAAAACGCAGATAGATCTATCTATAGTCAAGAACATGCAGCATGCAACAAACTGGATAAAATAAGAGGAAGAAGTCAAGAAATAATATTTATTTACTAGAAAGGGAAAGTAAAAAAACAAAATCGCCTATTGTCTGCTTTGTTTTGACAACTTTTCCCCCTAACCCTCTTCCCACTTCTGCCTACCCAACAAGATCAATTTATAGATATCATTCATTAAAGGAACGTTATCATAAACTTTTTTAACACGGTATAATTCTGCTCAATGGAATGCCAGATAAATTCGCTTTTACCGACATACTATTTTAAGTCACATACTTACAGTACATGCAAGAGTTATGGACTTTTTAACTTTTTTGACTTATTGAAGCGTCATACCAAGTCAATTAGATATTTTAAATATATACTTTACATATGAAAGCCACGACGATGTACAAAGGCGAAAATTTGGCAGTTTAAAAATAATTTAATAAACCAGAACTTATATATAAGAGGCCGAATCCTTTTATATCAATAATTCTGATAATCTTCTTTTGGAACTTATTTGCTAAGATCTACTTTGACTTATTGGTGAATATTTAGAATTATATAAGCGATTGAACTAAAGAATACTCTCATTGTAAGTAAAATGAATTATACAATACGTTGCACATTACATCCAATAACTAACGGATATTTACTTACGATTTTTAAAACCGTATAAGAGAGTACTCCTCACCTGAAAAAAAAAATATTAATTTTAATAATTTAGAAATAATTTAAGAAAGTGGTTAAAAATCAAGTTGTTATATATTCCCAGAGTTATAAATATATTGTAACACTGGTGTGATTTAAAATAATTTTATGTTCGATAAATTTTAATTTAGAACGTCAGATAAACAATAAAAGCTCAAATTATTAACACCGTTACAAAAAGTAACTAATGGTGACAATACTGTGACACAAAAATAATCATATGCTTCGAGGTAAATAGCAAGGCTAAGCCCATAGTCTATAGCTTCTGATATTTCGTCCAAAATTGAACATTCAAGAAGGGCGTAGAACATTCTCGTAACATCCAAAACACGTGCCTATATGTAACTGTTCATACAAAAAGTCAAGAACTCTTTTTCATGTCACAGACAAAATCATATGATTTCGTTTCACGTTACAATATTTATGTGCCAATATATGATTGTTTATGTATGCATTTACATATTCTATCTTTACATAATAACTGGAACTTCTCTCCTTGCCGCATCAGTGGCATTACAAAACCAGTGAGCCATCCATCAGATAAACAATATGAAAAATAAATATTCTGTGTTACTACACACTTTCGAGAAGCAATAAGCCAGTAGAGGAGACAAGCAAATATTTCATGAAATCTGGAGAACCAAAAGGGTGTGGGGGCGTTATAAATTATGATGTGGGGTCCTCTGACGGACTTAGGGCTAACTGGGCTTTGAGGGTAGGCCAGCCGCAGAGCTTGGTCGGCTTCACATCCCTCCGAAAAGCCGTTTATGAACCAGTCCATTTTATATGTAGTTTTATCTACATTCCAGTTCCATCCTCATCCGTTTCAAACGCTTTTTGTCAGCGGTTGAAATGTGCGGTCTTTTAAAGCAGTCGCTACATTTTAATATCAGAGGCGTATTCTCATGATGAAATTTCCTAACTTTCTACTGCTTTCAAAGTCCCATTTTAACCAGGTTATGATTTAATTCCTGAGTGCATAAAGTACAATAGATAATTTAAAAAAAAAATTGATTATTACAAGTTTACTTATTAAAAGAAAATTAATTATTAAAAAAATAAACAATCACTTTAATCATTGTAGCAATGGTTCTCTATAACGGTGAAAAAAAAATATAAAACTATTTTACTGTAATCGTCAATTAGGCCAGGTAGAAATTTATTGTACCACAACTCCTTGAAGTTGCATGTAAATTACATTTGTCAAAAACTTAGCTGCAACTGTACACGACTTCCTCATGTAATGGCTCTGGAATGCATAAAATCAGATTGTAATTTTTGGTTTAAGGAATGGCAAAAACTAGCAAATATGTTGGAATGCAGTTTGAATAATGTATTTGTATCAGTGGAACGTTGGCGTGATCAAATGTATAACATAATAGGTAAAGCCAAAGAATTCTTTAGAAAAGAATTGATAGTATCGGTCTCAGCGGCTGAATATCATTTGCTGTACAAACAATTAGATTTTAAAGGTATTATATTAATAATGGACATAATGGAATTAAGAATGGACTTAATTCAAACAATATTTAACACATTTATGAAATGTGTGTTACGCTACCGAAAATTCTTAATTTCAGAATTTAATTTTAATTAAATTTTAGATTCATAATAGAATAACAGATCTGTTAAGTATATTATCTTCTCTATGTTTATTTAAGGCTTTTATTTTTTATTCAGAGTTTTTAAAATTTGTTTTATTCTCTTATTTAGAATGTTTATAGAGGCAACTCTCTCGGCAACGGTATTAATCATTGTCATAGTGTGTTGTTAATGTAATATATCATTTTGTATAGCTTTACTATATAATAAAATATGATTATTTATCTATCTATCTATCTATCATCAATTAGGCTCAGCGATGCAGGTCTTAATCAAGGTTAAAATAATAAAATAAACAATGATGATCGCAAGACCACTACAAGATCGTTTTTGTCATTAACCTTCATATTTATTTTTTTATATGTATTTTTTTATTTTGTTCGTTAAGCCCTTCCTGGTGTTATACGAACGTTCGATTATCGGAACCGGTTTTTTTTTTTTTTTTAATATAAGTTAATTATATATTTAAATATTTGCATTATAAAATTTATTTTTATTTTAAGTAAAATTAAACGTAATAAAATTATTCGTTCTATGAACATGTATGAGAGGTGCTAATTCTTAATTTCTCGGAGACTGATACTTTAGGTTTATCCGTTTGTAAATATGGCTGAATTTCAATTTACCTAATATTTTACCTATACTTTACCTAAAAACTATACGCATAATTAGTATATTCTATTAACATATATTTTAGGAAATTCCGATTATCCGACTTTGTTATTTTATTAATTATCCCTGATTGGTTCTGATAATCGACGCTCTACAGTAATCTTTATATTTTTGTTTCCCCTAAATATAAAAAAGTAATAATATTTTTTATGTAAATAATATAATATAAAAATAAAACTTCGAATTTGTTTAGTAAATCATTTAATAATTTAATAGAATACCTAAAAAATAATCTTTTGGTTAGGTTCATATTAATGTTATTGTATTTAGGTTACTATTATTTTAATCGTTTGATTCTAGTTTTAAAATATAAAAACCAAAATTATTTCACTATTCGCTTCTACTAAACTCAATATTGGTTCTATTAAAATTCATGAGCTTATTTTGCAAGACTCAGAAGAAACTTGTAGAAGCAGAGGATCCGGAGTTTAGCAAGTAATCCCCTGAACAAAGTTTTTACAAAAATATCACAAGCATTAACTACATAGTTTCTGCTTACTTGTTTTAGTTTTCGGAATATATGATGAAGTTTCTTGTTTCGTATATAAATATGTGAAAACTTTCAAAAAATATATAGCTTTAATATGAAATTAAGCAGATCTGGAAGTAATCAATATAGAATTTTTCTTCCTAATACACTATGATGAGACTATAAATTAACCCGAAACTGGAATGAAAATGATATTTTTGCGGTGTGGGGGGGAGGGATATCAAAAATATATCAATCAGAGCCGCTGAAGAGGAATTGATGATATGAGGGGTATCCTCGAGTAGGAAACTAAATTGTTTTTAGATACATTAAGTCCGGAAGGGTTGGAGGCAGAGCAACGGATGTTCTAACGCCTTCACTAGCTTATAGCAAGCTTCCATGTTTATGACCCTCAAAGGCATAGACAAGATTTTTTTTTTATTGTTTCATTGTGAATTCTTATTACCAAGACACCTAATTATATCTAAAGTAATTATCATTTCAACAAGTAATTTAATCATTGTAAATATTATTTTATCAAAACTAGAATCTGGTGTTCCATATTTACACTGCCAAAATATTAAATAAATTATCGATAAGTAAAATAATGATAATTTCTGAAATACAAAATAGGTAATAATATTGACCATGAAATTAAAATAGGGAGATATTTATCACGTAGAATGCTGAATGAATTTGTAATTAGATACTTCAGACCAACTCGAAATAATATGTTGAACTTTAAAAGGGGTCTAAATCGCATTTAAAAAAAAAAAAAAAAAAAAAAAAAAAAAAAAGGTTGAGTTAGATGCACTGTATGCTATTAAAATCGCCACTCTTTTGATGGTAAAGAGATCGAAGATTTAATAACATTGGATAGTTAAAATAAAGAAGTGGGTTAAATTAAAGAAGTTAAGAAAAAAAAAAGAAGTGTCAATTTTTTTTAAAAATCGGATGACCAGGTTAAAAAATAAACATTTATCCCCCTCCCCTTCAACCAGATCTATGATATAAGTGATAATATTTATGTGGAAGTAAACTTCATATACTAAAATGACAACCAAGAACGAAATGTTTTTTTTCGGGCTCGACGAAATAAGATAAATTGGTTAAAAGCAAATAAGTATTCCCCTGATGTTTTAATACTTATTATAATTATTATTATTAAAATCGATCTCGTAGTTCTTGATTTTTAGTAGTGTAACAAACCCGGCTTTATTTTATACATCTTTAGTAGATAATAAAATGTCTAAAATCAAAAATACTAAGTATGTTAGAACTGATATTGAGAATCAGAGACCGATTTAGGTTTTAAAAAAAGGTGGAAAAATAAATTTTTCAAATCCACACAATTTTTTTTAGTTTACTTTAAAATTGATTTTCCCAAGATAGAAAAAAAAATTGTAACTTTTACGCCTGGTTGTCCAATGTCCTCATATATTTCTATACTTTTAACTGTAAATTAATGACTTCATTAAATAAATTTCATAGTGTGAAGATTAACAGAGAACAGTGTTTTAGTAGGTTCGGCCAGCTGTTATATATTAGTACCTTCTTTTGTCACTCATTAATACTTATTTATTTTTGTACACAATCATCAGTTCTTTTGTTGCCCTTTTAAATCATCTGGATGTGATGAAGTGATTTCCTGGTTGCTTCATTTTTTTTTTTAGACTCTTGAAGACTGACGTGTTGCAATTAATTTCCTTATTCCTGATATTGGTTGTATATTGTCCAAATGATGACAGAATAAGGGAACCGTTGTCAAACTTCATTAATATTACTATACTTGTTGGTATAATAAAGAAAAGTAAAATAATAAATTCAAAATTAAATTTATTTAAAAAGAAAAATAAAAACTGTGCGCAATAATGGAATAAGAAATTTCGCAGTGCTGAGGAAGTAAGGTCGTCAAAGTGACGGAAAATAATTATTTAATTATGTATAAATGTTGGGACTGAAAAACAGTTGAATTTAGACTAAGATGAAAAGTGGAAAGTTTATGAGTCCAGTTGAAAATTACCTGTTCTACGAAGCACTCAAACTAATTAAAAACGAAGCTTGGTGGTATCAGGAAATGTCTCCCTACAATGGCTATTCTAAAAATATATTTTTATCTTCTGAATGATTTTATAATATTAAAATTCTCTTTAATTTATACTACTTCACATTTTTTTTTTTTTTTTTTTTTTTGGCTTAATAACTTTAATTTGCGCCTGTCAATAAACATCAATAATCAGCAAATGTGAGGTGTGCTAATTTGAATAAGGGCATGTTAGGCATGGGGAAGGATAGCACCTTTTTTTTAACTTCACATTTAAATAATGAAACACTATATCCCCTCAAACACACTTGTTTATGTACGTATGAAACATTTTTTGTATCTATTAATTTGCTAAGAATTTCTTACTCAGCAAGGAATTATAAAAATAAAAAAAAATTGAATATTGTAACACTTCTGTGGGTTGATAATTTTTATTGAAAGAAAAATAACAATAGACAATGCCACACGAATCATAAAAAAACACAAATATTCGAATAGGTTACAACAATTATCACTGTGTAGCTCAAATGATTATATAGCTTGAGCTTCACAACCAAGACTAAGACTAGGACTAACTCTCCAGTCTCATCGCTCCTTATATATAGTCTTAAAGGGACTGGCGTGGAATCTAGGACCTCGAAGGACGTAGTGGATGGAACTCAAACTTCGTAGTCCAAACACGTGCTATGGCAGTTTGTTTCAACTAGTAGTTCGTTCCAACAAAGGGTCTGGGACTTTAAAAAAAACCATACATCATTTTCACGTGTTTTTTTTTATTTACTCAAATACAGTTTTTACGATTTTGATCAAACTGGGTATTTGTTGTATGTATATGCCAAAGATGCGATAGCCAACAATACATCAAAATTGATCAACCGGAGAGGGGACTTTACTTAATAAATTATGTATCATTTTTACGTGTTTTTTTAATTTACTCAAAAAAGGCTATAAAGATTTTGATCAAACTGGGTATTTGATGTATGTATATGCCAAAGATGTGATAGCCAACATTTCATCAAAATTGATCAAACGGAGGGGGCACTTTATTTCATAATATTTTTCCAATTTTTACCTTTTTTTCGATGATCTCAAAAACGGCTTTAACGATTTTTATCAAATTCGTCATTTTTAATGAAAATTAAGTGTTCTTTAATATCAGCTAAGCTTTATCATTATTAAAATGTTCTGAGGGGGCTTTTTTTTTGGGGGGGGGGGGCCTTTTTTGTTTGTTTGTTTCCTATAAAGTACCTTTGTTTTTGTTTATATGGAGAAATTAACTGTCTCTTGTTGCGCCTAAAAATAAGAAATGGCTAAATATGAGATATGATAAAAATAAAGAAAACTTTAAGAGAAGAAAAAAAGAAAAATATTCAGTCAACTCATAAAGCTCGTTGAGCCCACGCATGCGGAGTACGCCTTTAAGGACAGACCATTGTTCATAATTAAAGCCGTTCCGTTCATTTGTGAAGTGGCAATAAACAAAACGCATTAATTTCTAATCTAAGTAAATTGGTAAGTGAAAGTTGTGTGTTGCGCGCACGCACCAGATTTTTTACATTCATAACAGTTTCTCAATATTTACATTATCTCCAAAGGTCTAACTGGTGACCAATACTAATTAATATAAAGATGCAATAATAAAAATAAACAACTAAGTAAAATATTAATAACTTGAAATAATAACAGCACCATGATAATAAAAAGAAAAAATATACAAGAACGGTGTATAAACAAAAGAAGTTATTGAAAATTTTCCATAAATTTACCAACTCCCACCTAAGGATTACAAATACATAGCATAATTGCAATTTTATCTTAATTACAAAATCGATGTATCATTATCCTATTATCCCACTTCTTATTCATTTATTCACTATTCGGGTAATTGTTTATAAAAAGAGTACATGGTTTTTCTCTGTACCCATGTATTAATTTATTCATTGATTTTCTAATATAAAAAACAATTAATTTAAAAATGATTCCATACTTAAAAAAAAATTCATTCATCGGACTTGAGAACTATTTTTTCATACGCTTTTTGTCAGGGCATGTAAAATCCAAAAAGTGACAGATGCAAACTGACCTATTTTCTTTAAATATAATTTGTTGATATTTATTAAAACACTTAATATATCCAGCAAATTTGAACAAAGAAAAAGTAATGATATGCGTGGACTTGTAGAGAAACTACCCCTTCGTACCACTCTATGTGCACCTTCTTAAAATTGTATTTGCTACTAAAAGAAAACAAAAAGCCATGAAACATTAAATCGCTGAAGGTATACTCAGCAAACAAACTTTAAGTACCTAGCTCCAAATGTCATTATTAGATTATTTTAAATGTATATAATATTTTATATAATATTAATAATAATAATATTATACATTACATAGAATAAAACTTAGTGTATTAGTATGTTGAAAATTTTATCGTCTAAAATTTAGGGAGAAATTAAATAATCGAAGTTATATTTAAGAGGTTAGATTGTAAACGTATTTTTATATTCTAAAAATTCATTTTTGCATACATAATAGCTCATTATCGATTACAGAAAACAAAAACAATATCCTTTAATAGCGATAATAAAACTAACCATTCATTAAGCCCCAATAGAAAAAAAAAAGAAAAAAAATCTGAATAATATTAGATTTCTTTTGAAGAAAGAAGTTGGTGCTTCATAAATTACTTCATTTACCATCATTCATTAATTATTCATCATCCCCCCCACCCTACTTACATAAACGATTTCCGTTTTAGAAGGACGAAGAAAAAAAAAAAGAAAAAGGTAGAAAAAAAACGAAACCTGAAAAGACTTTATATTCAATAAGGTTTGAAGTTGCAAGGCTTCCAAATATCTTAGAATTCAAAAGCAATCATGGCGCCTCTGATTATTTATTCAAATGTTAATCTTAGAAAGTGTCCCTCCTCTTTTTACTTCTCAGATTGGGTGAGAAAATCAAAGAAAATAAAACGATTTTATAATTATTTATCTTGCCACCTTCTAAGGGAAGATCACATCTTTGATTATTTTTTTAGAAATTAAATCTAGTAGGTCAAGACAGTTTTCTGTGTAATTTTAATATCTGTACCTGAGAGGTAAACTGTTGTAACTTCAAAATTCTCGAGTTTCCAATTATTGATGAAACTGAATTATTTCTATTATTCTATTTCTAGCGAAAGGTATTCGTATTTATATTCCTGATGAATGGTGTTTTATATAACCTATTATTAGTATTACTTTTTTTTTTACGACAAGAAATATGAACAATTGAAATTCAAAGTGCTCTCCTTTAAAAATTTAATGTCAGTTACGACAGTTTACCTCTGAGGTACAGATATATTTATGAAGCAATGTTAATATATATCCAGGTCAGAAGATTCCATGTTAGAAAGTATACCTAATTATACATTTAATAAATATATAAAACTGTTAACAACAATTATACTCGTTTCAAATATTTTTTTTATAAAGTTTGTTTGGAATAGTTTTTATAATACCCATTACATTATTAAGATACTACCTAGGGTGCCCGGCTTCGCTCCGGTAGTTTTAATAACAGCAAAACTTTAAAATTAAAGGAGATATAGAACAAAATAAGTACCTTCTTGAAACTTCGGTTTTAACTTGGTATCAACCATAGTATTGTTGATATTGGAGTCCGCCCAAATAAGAAACCCTATATACTTTAGTGGGGGTTCAAAATGGTAAATAAACAATTAATTTTAATGCAACTTAGTCGAGTTATGCATCGTTTTTGATGGTTTCTGTGATTCTGAATCGTATAAGCCTATTCCAAGCAGTCAGCAGATAATAAGTTATTAGTTTATAGTTGAAAAATCTGATATCTCAGTTAAAAATATTACATTTCGAGTACAACTAAGCGCCGACTACAGCGATGGTCCTATTAGATCCAGAAGAATAGAAACTACCGAAGATTCATAGAAACTTTTTTTCAAGACCTTTCTTCCATTTCAACCTCCCTTAAGATATCCCCCGTAATTTGAGTGGACTCTGCAGATCTCGAATCTTACTACTACATATTGATATAAAGTGAAAACCAATTTCTTTTATATAATTACATACAATAAGAAAACTTCAAACTTTTTATTTTCGATTTATATTCAGTCAATTTATCTCTTTTTTTTATGTCTGATTTTATACGCTCACTGTACTATTAAGAAATATTCATTTATATTGCATTAAATTTACTTAAGTATTATAAATTGATTAAATGTAATGTGTTGATCAATTAGCCTTCTTATGAGAAAATTATTTTTTTAAGGAATCCAGTCGGTTTTCTAATAGATTGCAGAGATGTAGAATCATTATTTTATTTTGAAAGAAAAGGATAAACTAATTATTATCGCTTAATATTTTAGTAATTTAAAAATAACAGCTGAAAAAATATATACCTAACCTTTACAAACTTAACTGGATGAATGAACATTAAACATTGAGTGAAACGCATCCTAGCGCTTCCTGGTAGGCTCGAACTAAATTTTTCATTCATAAACTCGTATGTCATTCTTAGCTAGGCTAATTAGATGGTGCGAGAGGCTTAAAATTCCAGTCCTTTCCTCTATAATTTTACTCCCTTCAGGGAAAAGCGGAAACCTTTTTCTCCGTTAGGAGTTATATGGCCAAACGACGACATAACTTACTTAATCGTACGTGGAGTCGTTTTTGAGCCTTATCGGCACGCACATTGCACACTTTGCTTTATAATATATATATTGATTAACTCTGAGATTCACTAACTACGTATTATTTCATATTTCATTTCAAAAATTACAACAAAGTTCCTAATTATATTGTTGAAATTTTAAGTCCAAATTCTTAGATTTAAGAAATGCATATGCAATTTCAATTAGAGTTCAGTTTAAAAAAGTTAGACTTCAGTAAAATCATTTTTTTTTTTTTTTTTTACGTTGTTCAAAGTGTTAAGATCAATGGATTTCTCGTCAAAGGACCGATAGAGCATCCCCTCCCCTTAGTTGTGGAATCGGGAGGAACTGCGGGTATTGCTTAGGAAACCTTTGAGCATGTGCTCAATACGATTAAGGTTAAAAGGAGTTGGGTCTGGACCTCTTATGCTCAGACTTGGTCTGATCATGGACTAATTCATTTCCTTTGTGGTCGTGTGTGAATGGTCCATGAATTCAAATAACATGGACGGGATGGCAGAGCGGGTGAATGCGTTTCCTAACAACCTATGATAATCCGAAGACAGTCAGTTAAAATCCGGGTTTCTTAAACAAAACTCGACATTAACCCCAGCTCAAATTCATGGCCGCTCAGGTATTACACGCTATATTTTAATGTTATCACGGGTATTAAAAGCCAACGAAGAAAATTTAGCAAAGAAAAAAAAAACAGAATATATAAAAAGAAATGAAAGAAGCAAGAAATGAAGAGATTTAAAAAATAAAAATAAAATAAAAAGAATAATAAGTATGAAGTAAACGTCAAATAAATATGAAGAAAAATGTGACATTGCATATGAGTTTTAATAGAAAATAGTTAATTAGTTGGAAAAACAACAACAAAAAGAAGCAACCTTTTCAGGCCCTTGGATTTTTCAAAAAAAGTTTGTTTCATGGAAAAACTAGTTTCTACTATCAATCTTATACTTAATAACGAAGTCAAATTTGTATGCAATATGCATATCCTAGCCTCAAACACATATATTTCGTTCATAGCTATTTGCCTCTTTCTGTTCTATTTAAATATTATAATAATCAAAAGCATGTTTAAATATTTTAAAGTGATAAGGTAATGCAGTGTTATTGTTATTAACTATTGACATTCTTTCAGTCATATTGATTCTTATACTTTCTTACCATTAATTTTTGTGCAGAATTAGGGATCTTTCATCAATATAAACATTACGAAAATAGACAGGCTAAGATGTTTTTATTTTATTTTTTGAAGGTGTTTAGAAAGTGATAAATTTGCTTTCCAGACATGGGTGACTAGCAGCATAAATAGTACCACAACAACCCATGGAAAGCCTTGTTATAAACTTGTAAGGAAGTATCGTATCCTAGGCAACGGTAATGCGCTGAGGTGATTTGAACGAGATCACGTACACCCAACGAGTTCCATCGTTCATTCAGCAAGCCGAAAAAACCTATTCAGTGTATTGATCCAACAAAGTTATTGTTACCTACTGTCGATTTTTCCGACAGGGGCTTATCATGCTAAAAACAAATTAAGTAACTCAACTCATAGAGTTACATTCAAGACCTAGTCAAGATTATTAATCCGAGTAGAACTTTAACGTTGCGTGATGCAATCTCATCATAAATATAATATTTTAACTTAAAAATAACATCAATAATAACTAAAAATATATTTTGGAAGTTAGTAATCGGTTAGATCTATAATGATATCGTTTATCTTCTAATATTCCTAAGTATAAATTTTTTATAATAATGTTATAAAAAAGAGCAGCGTGACGCGAGCAGAGAAAACCCAAAGATAAAGAAGACTGGTAGAAGTTGAAAAGTTGAAGTGACTAAGTTCTCAAGGCGAACGGTCACTAAGAGAAATCTTTTCCTTGACCAAGAAACTGCTCTCCAAAAGACCTATCTGTAACATAATATCCTCCCCAGATATTCCATTATACGTTGAAAAATAATTATTGCAATTAAACGCTATTATACTATTATAAAGCTATAAATTAGATTTTTTGAACAAGGGTTATTTTGGGTAAGAATGTAGTTGTAGTGAATTAATAAAAATATAGAAATTATAATCAATGTGAAATGATAGTTTGTCCCGTGTACTTCTACAAAAACTTTCGATCTTCAATTGTTAATTTCCATTGATAATCAGTGATAAATTTTAAGTTTTTGACTGCTACGTCATGGAAATATTCCAATTCTATTCAGTAACATATAAAATATCTTGCAGTTACACTAATTAAAACAGAAATATTACGTAGGAGAAAATTACTTTACATAACCCGGCTGCAACATAATTATATATACTTAAATATATATATATATATATATTACGTTCGTTTTATTTGGATTTACCTCTATGATAAAGTTTGCTGAGCTCCTTGACAAGTTTTTTGGACAAAATCCTAAAGCTAAGCTAATTTTTCTATTTTTCCTTATTTGTCAAATCAATTATTCTATTTTCGTTTGTTTAAAGGAGTATTACCCATGTATTCCTATTAGCACGTTCCCTGTATCCTGTATAAGGTGCGCTAAGAAAATAATTAAAACTTTAATAGGTTTAAAATCCATTGGGTAGTAAAGCAAATTAAGCGTCAAGAAAAAACTTTTTAAAAGCGTCTACTCGCTAAAGATTAGATTAAACTTTATAAGTTTAACTATCTCAAAATAGAAAAAAAAAGAAAAACCGGGGCAGTATTTTTAAACTATATCGAATAATTAGCTTTCTACCTCCAAACCATAATATCTTAAAATTTAGAGAATAAATAAGCCCAATGCGCCATATTACTATCGTCCTCACTATATATATACTAAAATAGCAAAATATTTCATATGGCAATATTAAATATGACATTTTGCCCGCTTGCTATTGGGTGGCCTTAGATTCCAGAACGTGGGGAAACATTATTGCTTGATAAAAGTGACATCTGTCATTTGCCATCTTAGTACATATGTGGGCCTCAGATTATTGTGAGCCCGAAATTCAAACTATGAAATTGAAAAAAAATTATATTTTACATAGGGTAACCCGGACAGTTATCGACACCCTTAAGACTAAATGTCTCTGGTGAAATTAAAAAAACAACTTTTTATGAAGGCATCAAATTGAAACTTCCTATATCTCCTCTTCTATTTATCCTTATAAAGACTCAAGAGGTTTTTTTTGGTCAAAAGTTCAGTAGTTTTACCATATGGCAATATTTATTGTAAAAAGTGAAAAAAAAACTAGTTATTGACACCCTGTGGATTTCATTGTGAAATATTCCCTGTCGTTAGTTTACTGAACACTTACTTCCCAGATGACTTAGAGGGAGGACCCTTCAAACATTAGATTCATGTTTATCTTGAAATATAATTAGCACTTGTTTACTTATTTCTTTAAGTTAAAAATGAGGTGTCAATAACTGTCTGGTTTACCCTAATGAAAATGGTTAATTTAGTTGCAAACAGTTTAGCTGAATAGAACATAAACTAATTAAAGATGTTTAAACTACTTAATTAAAATATATTTGGTTTAAAATGAAGTGCAAACCTCCTGTACCTTTCCTTGTTTTACAGCATTATTGCCCGCATGTTCAATTAATAACGCTATTTTAAAAAATAGCGTTTAATGTTATTTTATTTTATTTGAACCTGTGAATGATCCTTTGTTATATATTAAGCATATCATCAATCCCTATTTATTTATTAAAGTAAACCTAAATAAAAATATTTATATAAAGATATTATAAATCCCCACGAATTTTTTTGGGACTTTATTTAATTGTCAGACTTTATTTAATGCATTTATGATTATTAATAATTATAAAATTTTATTCTCAATAAAAAAATTACCAATGATTAAGATGCATAAATTTATTACAATAAATATTTTTTTTTATTATTCTCCCGCCCCTGAATTATATAATCATACCGACGTTCCACAGAACATAGATAGAATATGTTAATTTCTTGTATGTTTCAAATAAATATACAAGAATAAACGGCTAAACTCCTTTACTATGAATCAATAATTTATTCTAAAGGGACATTAGTCTCAGGATAATAAAATTATTTTTTATTTCATTTCATTTCAAATATGTAAACATCACATGGAACCTAATAATAATATCTATAAAAAAGAGAAGAAACTAGAATTGTAGCATACACTCCGGGACAAATAAAAGTGTACACCCTGTCGTGCTTATGCTCCTTATTGCTGTCTTATTATTTACAACTGGTATTTTTTGTTTTAAAAGGAATAAATAATTAGTAAAATACGGATATGTTACAATAAAATCTTTATTTGAAATTTAGATATACAATTAAAACCATTTAATAAAATTGGACAAATAAAAGTGTACACTTTAATTTTTATAAAAAATGTGTGAGAAGTACCTAATCTTTAATGAAAACTTAGAAGTGTATAGCATCACCTTTTGTTTCTAGCACTTTCAACAAGCGTTTACTCATGGAAAGACTCACGCCAAGACAGATTTTTTAAAAGATCTTGATCTTTGCGAGTGACGACTTCTGTTGATTTTTTGATACCTCTCCAGTGATCATCATCAGTATTAAACGCACATTTAGCATACAATTGATTCGAGAGACATTTCCAGAAGCTCTCGGTTCTGTTCAGATCTGGGAAGCGAGATGGCCACCCCACCAATGTGATCCTCATTTCATGAAATCCCTCCAGCGTTGCCTTCGATTTGTGACAAGGAGCATTATCTTAGGAGCAAGAAATAAAAATTTCCGGGTTACCCATGGGTACATCTTTTCTTTGATTAAGGTTAAATATTGCTCACTATTCACTCTTCCAGTAAGCCTTTCAATCAGGTAATTGCCAGAGGCGGTTATCGCTCCCTAAACCATAACCCCTCCTCCTCGATTTTGACGTTTTATTCTGTTGTAAATAGTTTTTTGGCCTTCTTCTATGTAACTGAATTCGTTATCAGGCCCATCTTTAGAAAATCTTTTTCGTCCAAAAAAATTGTTTTTTCCCTACCTCCCAAAACCCATCGAAAGCCAATGCGAGCCTAGACTACACGACACTTGCGGTGCACTTTGGTACGGTTTTTTTTTTTTTTTTTTTTGTGTGTGTTTGATATTCATTTCTCAAAGTTATTCTCTGGATTATTTTCGTAGATACATTAAAATTTAAATTATACCTAATTTTTCGTGCCGACGATAATTCACCTTCCCTTGCCAAACGACGAATTTCCTTTTTGTCCTTGTTGCAGCGTGACGTCCTAGCTTTTCTTTTGTTGCTCTCTTCTTCTTAACGCGATTGTAATCAGTTTCGAACATTTTAACAAATGTGGTGTGAGGACGAGAATATTTTCGCCCAACTTCCCTATAGCTAAGGCCACGACCAACATCTTTCTTAAACCGGATAATTAAATCCATAGAATACATTTATACATTACAGGAAAGCAATATTCAATATTGATCGGATATGATTAGAACCGAGATACACAATGATAAACTAACTACACACTTTACACTTTAACTAAACTTTAATTTGTCTCAGTCTCGCTTGTTTATACTGTGATTAATCCTCTTGATGACAGCAATATACCTACCAATGCTGTTTCCTATTTAAATTTGTTTTCATTTTCTGCCATAGTATAGTATTTAAAAATATTTATTACCATGAATTAAATAAATAATAGAGTTTCAACTGTACACTTTTATTTGTCCCGGAGTGTACTTAAACTATGGGCCATCAGCAGAGTGTGCAGTTGTTCAATATAAATAGCTGACTGAGTATACACCTTTGGCACCTAAAATAGTATAAAAAAATAATGCCAAATATTGAAGTAATACTGACATATATAGAAAGTAAGACATTACAAAAATATAGAAGACACTTAACATGAAGGTCTTTGCTGCGACCTACGGCACTCAAGGGAACTAAGCTGATTGGAATGAGCAGGCGAAGTATTTGGATTGAAGCTATCCAAGAACCGCATGCGTGCAAAACCTATTTTTTTCTCTCTTATTCACAGAACAACCAAATCATGGATTAGACTTAATCAGTGAATTCAGGAAGAGGAAGAACAGGGAGGATGAGCTGGCCGGCGGACAAACTGTGAGTAATATATTTTATTCTAAAAGAGAAATGTCATCAAGTTCATTCCTTCAAATAGAATTCTGAGTGGGATTCAGTCAAATTGATTTCGACCCTTCAAACAACCAGCCGTCAATCATCTCATCTTCATTTAAACCTTTCTAATTCACCATATTTTCCAAATTTTAAACTAACCATTAACAATAATGTAAAACTTTCAGGCCCACCCCAAAGATTGTTTTCCTCAGAAGAATATATTAATTTATTTTATTTAATTTTAAATTAAACCTATATAAAGTACACTTTAAACGACACGGACCCATATTCAATAGGGTTTATAACAGACCAAGTAAAGTTGATGTTATAAAACCATACAAAAAGTATAATATAAGTTTAACTCGTCGGTAATTCCTATTATTTGCGATACATATGAAACATATGAAACCCATATGAAACATATGAAACCAGATATTCATCACTTTAATATTATTCTCTATACATATTGTAATAATGCTGAGAATGGGCTGGGAAAAAAGAAGGGAAAAGGATAGTAGGGTGATTGGAAGGAGGTAGCGCTGGGACAAAGATTGATGAGGCCATCCTACGTCTCATCTTTTATGTTGTTTGTACACTTTAGGTTTGGCCCCCTGCCCCCTTTCCTAAATATATTCCCTTTCCCCGGCCCTCATCTGTATGGGGCCCCTCTACCGGCTCTACTTTTATTTAAGCCCCGGCAGTCGAGTGCTCACCGATATCAGGGATAGCACACCGAAGTAAAGGGAATCTGTCTCTAATGGATAACCTGTGTCTCTATAAATCATTCTTTGGTTCAATGCCAAAGGAGTGTGAGTGCCAATCTCGGCTAAAAAAAAAAAAAAAAGGAATAACATCTTCAGCTCCATACAATACATTCTGAATATCAACAAGGTCCATAGTACTATTTTCTCAAACTTATTGTGGGGTCCTTGTTTAGTTCTTTATTTGTCCCGTCAGTGAGAAGATTTAACATTTTTTAAAAGTTTTAACAGCACCGTTTTAGCTTTTTTTATTACACTGAAAATTTCTATCACAAAAAACCCGAAAAATCTTTAATTCATTATTCTTTATTACATCGAAGCTTGCAATATATAATCGAAAATTAATCAAAACACAATATTTGTTTTTAACTGATTGCTTTCATGTTTTTCCTTTGGTATTTTTTATTTTTATTCTTATTTATTATTTATTGGTTACTCTTTAGGTGTTTTGTATGAAAGGATCCTTAGATCACTGATACTAATTGCCCTTGTGTGTGGCGGATTATATTATTTCTTTTTTATTAAGAAAAGATAAAACAAAACAAAGATTTCATTTGAAATGCGGGGTCATTC
The DNA here is from genome assembly GCA_911387785.2 of Aelia acuminata. Taxonomy (NCBI): domain Eukaryota; kingdom Metazoa; phylum Arthropoda; class Insecta; order Hemiptera; family Pentatomidae; genus Aelia; species Aelia acuminata. Next base: position 66,038,350 of record OU426983.1, on the reverse strand, counting down.
TATGGGGTCATTCTATAAGTAGTGCTTTAGACAGATGCTGAACCAAGAGAGAGCGAAGAGAAAGTTCTGTCTGAGGAACGGATTCGCACCATTTTTATCGAATCTCTTCTGAGGTTCACACGGAACTAGTAAGACAAGAGTAAATAAATTAGGTGTAGTTAACATGTTAGGTGCGGCATCGGTCCCCGGGGTCCGATACCTGAACTAAACAGGATACCCCTAAAATACGCCTAAACTATAAAATAATAAGTGCTAAGTATCATGAGCTCACCGTCGAGCGTGGATGAATTTATTGCGATTATTGTTTTTATTAATGATTTGAAAGACAGCAATATAGTGGTTTTATTCATACAATTTTATATCTGCGAGACATAATACAGTTAAAGTTGCAGCAGAATAATTAATTTGCTTTAAACGAAATATCATAACTGATCCGTTTTTGAACAATATTTTGGTTTAAACGAATTTCTTTGTTCAGTACTTTTATAAATTGCTGAAAGATACGTTTCCTCTGTTCGCCATTGTTCGATAAAGTATAAATATTCAGCACGCCCATTAGACATTTCCACAAGTGCTCGCCAACTACTCAGCTCTAGATGCTATAAAATGTGGAAATAATTAATAAACCTTATTTTTAATTACAACAGGTAAACATTTTAATTAATTTCACTTGAATAATTAATTTATTCATGGACGGCTTCGTACTTGTCAAATAAACTGAGAAAAAATGTGATATTTTCCAAACGGTAATTAAAAGCAAACAGTGATTAAATCTATTGGTCCAATGAATCACCTTCCGTGACACGTAGGTGAGGAAGGAGCTGAATCTCAACAAACAGTCTCAAATTATTCAAGGATTTATTTCAACTCGGATCTTGAAATCCATTCTCATAAGCCTTTTCTTTCTTGTTTAAACATTCTAGTTTTCAGGCTTATATTTTGTATAAATTTTTTTCGGTTGAATTACACAATAGTACACAATAGCAAAGAATCCATTTTTTTTTTCATTTTTTATTTCTCTTGGCAATTTTTAATTTTCCTCTAGACAAACGAAAATATCAATAAGAATAAATTATAAATATGAAAAAAATTCTATTCTACTTTAACTCGAGAATTATTTATGATAGATAATCTACAGGATAGCTACCTATAACTTTTTTAAACTCCCAAAACGAAAAACAAATCATATGATAATTACAACGTTTAGCGTCAATTCAAATGAGTACAAGTAATAATTAGTAAATATTATAATGGTTAGAAAAAAAAACGTATTCTATTCTATTCATATTGTAATACTTATAAATGGGTAACAAATATTTATTAACAGAAAAATACAGTTATCACAATGCCAACGAATTAATAAAACTTAAACACTTGAGCAGGTTACAAAAATGATAACGTTAAACACAAAATCATATGACTTGCGCTACACAGTTAAGACACAGACTTCTACTACTCCTTCTGTCACTGCTCCTTATATATAATCGTAAATAGTCAGGCCTGGATTGTTCTAGAACAATGTGGGCAGTTCTAAGCCTTTGTGGACTAGGTGCAAAAGATCTAGACCCCAACAGTTCGTTCCAACCGCATATTTTGTTCCAACAAACGGTCCGGGAGTTTACGCCATATGTTTTTTTTTTTTATTTGCTTATCGATTTATCGTTACACTACCTATTTGATTTATTATTTATTATAATACAATACTGTTCAGAAAGTGATTAATAATTATAGTAACCGATTATGTAAAACAACAATCGAACATGATGACTTGATTTATTTTTTAGTCAAAACTACAAAAAGTTCCTAATCAATAATAATCGAGATAATTATTAATTATAAGCTTCATCATATGTCAAGCAAGTTTTATAAATTTTGAAAACATTCGAAAAAGGTATATGATATTTCGAGGTTTGAATCATCATACTGTTGATTTTTTATTTATTCACGAAAGATGAGGTTAAATAGACATGTTCGTATTGTTATTTTAACCTCGTAGTATTAAAAATAACGCTCGTCCAAAACAGTTGTGCTATTCATAGCCGAGTATTGTTGTTTCAGTGTTAAGTCATGCTTAACATAGTTGAATTTTTGGAACGAAGTTTGGAACAATAAATGTTAAGTTGTACCTACATAGACATCGTAATTTTTTCATATTAAAACAGTGTTTCTATCCTAGCCCTTCCACAAATATCACGAAGGAATTAATACTAAATATCAAGAAAAAATTAATAATAAATATAAAGATCTAGGTATTAATTAGAAATAAAAATAACACCAATAATTTGAAAGTGGAAAGAAAATAAGAAAATACTATCTCTGTGAGTGTCTGAAAGACGATGGATAGAGGACATAATCCACAGTATGAAATATGCTTAGAAGGAGGCAAAGAACCCCTGATTGGTTTAAAATTATTGTTAATATTTTTTATTTTTTTTTATTTTTTTTTGCAATGACTTAGAAGAGCAAATATTAGAGTATCATATTTGATGATCTTTAGACATACATAATCTAGAAATTAGCGAAGAGTACTGGCAGAAGAGCAGCCGACATTGCATGACCCTAATTGATATTCAGAGTCACGTGACTACGATATCCACCAATCGGCTGATAGAAACTACTCGAAAGATATCGGCGAATCAGAAGGATTGATTGATTGGAGCAATCCAAGCGATTGCTGTGGGAAGCGGTTCACTCTCGTTAGCGAGCTGTTGAGGCGGGGGTGGGGTGCGGATACTCACGGCATTATCCTAATACATTGAACCTACATTCTGTTTAATTCTTCATCAATTATTAAATTATTCATTATAAAGAGTAATAGTGAAACGTTTAAAATGTGTATATATATATATATAAAACTTCCTACCCTGGCTGCCATATGTTGTTTTACAACTGTAAATAAAAGAATAGAAAGAATAAAAGCAACATAACTCGTATTTAGAGATACTACCTATATACCACCTTTCCAATGTGGCTTCATAAAAGCTTCAAGAAAACTATTATAAAAAATCTGGTGCGTGCGCGCAACACACAACTTTCACTTACCAACTTACTTAGATTAGAAATTGACGTGTTTTGCTAATTATCATTTCCCAAAGTCACACATTTTTCTACATTCATATCTTATTTTTGTTAATCGTTAAAGCCGTTTTTGAGTAAATAAAAAAACCCGTGAAAATGATACAAAATTTATTAAGTAAAGTCCCCACTCCCGTAGATCAATTTTGATGAAATTTTTACAGTCATATCTCGGGCATATAAATACATCAAATACCAAGTTTGATCAAAATCGTTAAAACCGTTTTTGAGTAAATAAAAAAAACATGTGAAAATGGTACAAAATTTATTAAGTAAAGTCCCCCCTCCCGTAGATCAATTTTGATGAAATTTTTACAGTCACATCTCGGGCATATAAATACATTAAATACAAAGTTTGATCAAAATCGTTAAAACCGTTTTTGAGTAAATAAAAAAAACACGTGAAAATGATACAAAATTTATTAAGTAAAGTCCCCCCTCCGGTTAATCAATTTTGATGAAATTTTTACAGTCATATTTCAGGCATATAAATCGATCAAATACTCAGTTTAATCAAAATCGTTAGAGCCGTTTTTGAGAAAATCGAAAAAAACGTAAAAAGTTATTAAATAAAGTACCCCCTCCCTTTGAGCAATTTTGATGAAATTTTCGCTGTCACATCGCGGGCATATACCTACACTAAATTCCCAATTTCAGGTTCCCACGGTTTATAGTTTTTGAGCTAGTCTGTTCACACACACACACACACACACACACACACACACACACACACACACACACACACACACACACACACACACACACACACACACACACACACACACACACACACACACACACAGACCATTTCGCGGGACTTGGTTATTTCGACTCAGGGGGTCCCAAAACGTGTATTTCCGTTGAAAACCGGAAGTCGAAAATTTTCACGATCGCAATACTTCCACTTACTATATATTTTATATATAGGTAAGTGAAAGTAAAAAATAATTATTTCACTTCATACAGAGCAATCACATTAATAATAGTACTTCCAAACAATGTAATAAATTATATTATTTCATATTTAAAACGTTCTCATTAATGAGGAAGGATTAAAGGCTGAATAGGGGACCGGGAAAACAGAGACAGATGGGTACAGGGAACGCCCCGGGGAACACTTAAATGGTGAAGAGATGGCCGTTCAACTAAGCTCAGAGGCAGCATTTTTGTTTCAACTAAAACGGGCCTGGTTGTTGGCAAAAATAACGCCTGAGGAAATGAATAGCGAGGATTAGCGCGGAGGATTAAGCCCTCTGATCCAGTGTCCCATCCCGCTAAGCTCAACCCACCATTTTCTAGCCTTCTTAGTGGTAGTAATTCCACCCTCGCTACGATGGCGTCTCGATTAATAAAATCGGTTCCAACCACCCAAAATCCCCCTAAAAAGATAAGATTGATACACTTTATACATGCATTTATCGTCTAACCCTTAAATAATTGTGTTCCCTTAGTGGAAAATCTTCTTTCCTCTATATTAGTGCCCTCTCTCCGTGTCAAATTGTCTCTCTAGTAGTACAACATTAATTTTCGGTTCAAGAGAAGAGTTTTATATTAAAAAATTGTAAGTTTATCTTTGACACTTAGTTTTGATTTTTTTCCTCCGTTTTTTCTTTATTTCTACTCATTTCTAAATATATATAAGCTTCAAGTAAATTTTTATTTATGACTTGTATGAGTATTAAATCGAAATAAGTCATTTTCCACTAATTATACATTGATTCGTGGGAGAACATTTTTTTTTTCATTCTTAGCGTCCCTCTTAAAGAAATATTTATAAAAATTATAAACGTCATGCATTTAAGGGTTGGGTACATGATTACTGCTTAACCGACGTACCACCTCATGAGTTTTACAAATACAATAAAATTAAGAACCGAAATTGCATAGCCTCTGAATACCCTGTGGTCCTTATATGGTACAATTTAATTCTCTGACAACTGATTTATTTACATCCCTACCTGGCCTAAGACCATACGGGTTTCGGAAACAGTGGCACTAAGTTAAAACGCTTAGCATCGTTGATGCCATGCTTCACTTCTGCATTTTTTTCTTCAACTCCTTCTTCATTTATCTCCCCATCACCATCTGTCCAGGGCGGACTTCATCTTCCGGTGGCCTTCCCGGTAACTAGCTTATAACTAGTTACCTAACTATGCCAAATGACTAATTCTTCAAACTTCAAAGATTTGGAGTAAAATGTGTGAAATACTAATTTATACAATCATTTTTCATTTTTTTTTTTCATATCTCAACTAAGAAAAGTGATATTGAGGTGGATATGACTATGATATTCTAAAAAATCACTTCCATATTAAAGGGGGCTATTTAGAGTATCGTATGTAACGCGAAAATAACTGGTTTGATCGGTCCAGATGAAAAGTTATTTTTATTCAATCTGATCTTAAGATGTCTTCGTGTTTTAGCGGTCTCTAAGGCCTTCCGATAGGTTGCTAGTCCGAAATAGCAGGTTTGTCGAGGATATTCAGTAATTTTCAGAAATTCTACCAACTTCTTCTAATTTTTGTACGAAGTTGCAAAACAACCTGCCAAGGTAGTATATTTAATAAACTCGGAGAAACAAATGATTTTTGTAAAATTATTTTTAATATTTAAGATTTATTAAACTAAACTCCTACATATCAACAAGAAAAGTATTGTAAAGTAAGTAAGGCTACAAGCAAAATATTGTCGTTTAAAAGCGGAAAATCCAAAAATTTAGGGGTAGGTGTGTATATGGGGGGTATATGTGGAGTGTATTTTTGAACATAGAATATGGAATCCTTCCGACATCTCTTGGACACATCTGAATATATTATAACTCTAAGAAGCACTCTAAAAATAGCTCCCTTTGGATATAGGTATGCCAATGTTAATTGACATTATAAATTTTTTGGAGTTTTTTACTAAGAGCTTTTACTAAATATTTGAAATAATAATAAGGAAACCTTTTCATATATGTTTACCTTTCATTCGGTTCTTCATGAATAAAATAAGTATACTGCAACAAGACAAAATACCTTTCTGAGCTATTTAAAGGAAAACTTTAATAAAATTAAGTGTAATACAATGGGGGTAGCACTTTACCTGTAAAAGCTAAGGAGAACATATGCCCTCGGGGTATAAAACAAGGGGCATTAGAACGAGGAGGGAATACTAACATAAGGAAGGGGACCCACTAAATAACACCGCCCCCCCCCACCACTAGGTAGATAGGGGGCCGCCTCCCTTATCGTCCCTTAGTTCTTTAGTCGCCCCCCCCCCCCCCCCCCACCTGTTTAATCCTCTTACTTGTCTCTGGCTTGGCCCTCCTAATCCTGACTCCAGCCATGGCGGTTCCCAGAAATCCCTCAGGATGTGTAATTCAATATGTGATGAGTGTAAGGTCCCTTTTGGATATAAATTATAAATGAATGCAATAAGTATAAAATCTGGGTAATTTAAGGGGTAGTGGCAAGAAACTTATGCAATTATTTATTATTATTATTATTATTATTAAAATGCAATTATTATTTTAACTACTGGTAAAATAATACAAAAATGAAAGAAAAAAAATAAACATCCACCTGTCACAGCCAGACTATGTAGAAATATAAAGCAAACAAGCAAGGAAAACTAGAATTCTCAAACAAAATACAATAAGCTATAACAAAATCCACTTCATAATCATATTTAACTCACTTATCTATTTTACAAATCTTTATATCCATTGCCAACTGTCATTATTTAAAGTTGTTATATGTGCACATAAAACTGTCATAAAATATAACCTATTTTACACTATCAACTTACTTTTAACATTTTTTTGGCTCTGAATCTATCACGTTTCCAGTAACAAGATTTATAATTCCTATTTTTTCTCCAGAGATAAAACAGTACACTTTCATTTCTTGAAATTTTCGATATGAACGGTTCAGGAGATGTTAAAAAATGTAATATTAGGAAAAAAAGTTAATAGAGCTTTTTAAAAGTAAACATTAGAAAGAGGATGCGTTTTAAAAGTTTATGTTCCTGAAGTTCTGGATTACCTGTTACCGATTAATTTTACACAGGAATTTATTTTATGATTCTTCCGGGACATTTGAATTTGATTGTAAAATCCAATAAAAGGGGGAAAAAGTAGATTTCACTGGTTATACCCGGATAGTAAAAGCCTCTTATTTGTTTGTTTATTATATTTTTTAAAATGTAATTTTGTAAAAAAAAAAAAAAATTAATTTACAAATAAATGTTACTTCAAAACTCGAAAAGTAGGGGATGGATAAATCTAAAAGTTTTACACAAAGTTTCTGGTTTGCCAAATAACAGCCACATATACGTTTTATAATAATAAATCCTTTTTTTAAAAAAAGTTATAAAGAGAGGAAATATATTTTTCCCTTAATAAAAATTCATTTGAAATGAATCATTATTCATGAAATGCATGTTGACTTATAATAAAATGCAGGGAATTAATAAGCGATAAATTAATTTTAAGTTCTATCCATCGATACATTGTTTTAATATTGAATTTAAAAAAAAAATTAAATATATTGAAATTTAATTACTTTATATTAAGTTTCTAAGGCTATCATAAAATTTTACATGTTTTTTTTTTCCAAAAGCATCTTTCCAGATGTTTAGATTCCTAAATCTTTAGTAATGTTCGATGAGCATCTAATTGAAGGAATTTCGCATAGCCCTTTCAAGGTACTACTACTTCTCGTGACATAATAATAATAGGCACTGTTTGAAGAGGGGAGAGAGCTGCAGACTCTTCAGGGAGGAGGAGCGCAGCGCCGAGGAGAGGACCGCGGTGAAGTGAAGTCCAAACAGGGTAGAGTCAACAGGAAGGCAGTGATGGCTCCCCAAGATTGTCTCAATTAGTCCCCTGTAAACAGATATTACTAGACAATACGCAGTGCTCTGTGTTTGCACCGTCTCCTATTTCCCGATGAACGTTCTATATATAGAGTACTAGCTCTCCAGTCGTCCCGAACAATAGTTTGTATCGAGTTTCTGCATGTCCCTTATGCAAATGTAATATAACCCACGGTTCTACGAGGAACCGAGCACGAGTCGAGCTAGAAGTCTATGAATGTAACATCTATTCGGGCATCGTCAGGCAATCACTCCAAGACGTAAAAATAGGCTGAAGTTAGAGAAAGATAAGAACTGGACAGCTAAAAAATATTTGATGAAAACTTAACTTTCTGCGTCCACTTCATTCTCAGGATTATATACATACATTTATATGTCTCCTTGTTTGGGACATATTTATATTATTCTAACAGCACTATTGCAATATTATCATAGATTTCATTAATTTATTTTATTATATGATTAAATATAACATGTTTCATAAACGCTTGGAGTGGCATTGTAATAACGTGTAAATTTTTCTAAAAATAACTTATTTTAAGTAGCCCTGGGATTTTTTAAAGGGAGTAAAAAATCCTTGGCTATGCCGTCCCTCGGATAGGACTTAAAATGGAGGCTCGAGCCTGGACGATGTCAGGTACTTCTTAAAGACCCTTATCCTAATTATACCTGGATAGGCAAAATTTAGGATTCCCACTGTAGCATTACCCGATTAGCCTTAGTGGCATAAAGTGACGTTAAACAAACAACAACAATAGCTTATTTTAAAAATTAGAATTAGAAAATTAAAAATATAATTTTCTTAAATTATGTCTTAACATGGAGTCCAAAAATAAACTAGTAGTCCCCCCTTAAAAAATTTGATGTGCCCATATATTCCATGTTTCATCTTCAAAAATAATTGTAACCGAAGCCCATCCGCCTCCTTACCCTAGTTTGGTCACTTCAGTTGTCTTGCCTTCTTAAAGTGGAATAAACTAGGATGCAGTCTAAATATTGCTAATTCCGCAAGGGTTATCGTATTTCGTATGTGTAGCTCCGTTATTAAACGGGAATGAAATCGGTAAGAGTAATAAAGTAATGAATTTCGTAGGTAATCATAGCTTGAAGGGTAGTTGCATACTATTAACGATAAAAATTGAAAAATCCAGGAGCCGGATTAGGCGAGCATGATGGAGTGCGAACCGCTATAACATTCTCGATCCTAACGGCAGCGGTTCCATTCCGCCCTGGCTGGGTTGACTTTTATTTCGGAGTGGACCAACTAAAACATCTCGATCTTCCAACCATGGAACATAATAGATTAGATACACCTGTAGATCCTGGTCATGGTAACCACCCGTATGCCGCACATGAGCAGGAAATTAAACACCAAATAAAAAAAAAAAAAATGGAATATCAAAAATGGAGGATGGCATTAAAGTTCTATCCAATTAAACTCAGAGTAAGATAATATAGGAAGGGTATTGTTGGATGTAAATATCCACAAAAACAGGAGACATATGTACCTACTTATATGTATCATTTTAAATTGAAAAATCTGGTGCGTGCGCGCAACACACAACTTTCACTTACCAACTTACTTAGATTAGAAATTGACGTGTTTTGTTAGATATCATTTCCCAAAATCACACATTTTTCTACATTCATATCTTATTTTTATTAATCGTTAAAGCCGTTTTTGAGTAAATAAAAAACCCCGTGAAAATGATACAAAATTTATTAAGTAAAGTCCCCCCTTCGGTTGATCAATTTTGATGAAATGTTGGCTATCACATATTTGGCATATACATACATCAAATACCCAGTTTGGTCACAATCGTGAAAGCCGTTTTTGAGTAAATAAAAAAAGCACGTAAAAATGATACAAAATTTATTAAGTAAAGTGCCCCCTGCGGTTGATCAATTTTGATGAAATTTTTACTGACATATCTCGGGCATATAAGTAGATCAAATACTAAGTTTAATCAAAATAGTTAGACCCTTTTTGAGAAAATCAAAAAAACACGTGAAAATGTTACAAAATTTATTAAGTAAAGTCCCCCCTTCGGTTAATAAATTTTGATGAAATTTTTACAGTCATATCTCGGGCATATAAATACATCAAATACCCAGTTTGATCAAAATCGTTAAAGCCGATTTAGAGTAAATAAAAAAAACACGTGAAAATGATACAAAATTTATTGAGTAAAGTCCCCCCTCCGGTTAATCAATTTTGATGAAATTTTTACAGTCATATCTCGGACATATAAATAGATGAAATACTCAGTTTAATCAAAATCGTTAGAGCCGTTTTTGAGAAAATCGAAAAAAACCTAAAAAGTTATTAAATAAAGTACCCCCTCCCTTTGAGCAATTTTGATGAAATTTTTGCTCACATCGCGGGCATATACCTACACTAAATACCCAATTTCAGGTTCGCACGGTTTATAGTTCTTGAGCTAGTCTGTTCACATACACACACACACACACACACACACACACACACACACACACACACACACACACACACACACACACACACACACACACACACAGACCATTTCGCGGGACTTGGTCATTTCGACTCGAAATGTATTTCCGTTGAAAACCGGAAGTCGAAATTTTTCACGATCGCAATACTTCCACTTACTATATATCACATATATAGGTAAGTGAAAGTAAAAAAAATCCTGTTTTATGTAGATTATTTTCAGAGAAAATGAATATTTTACAACTATAGTCCTCTATCGACTGAGAATTGTTTATGGGAATTCTCCCATGCATACTTTCTCCACATATTACAATATTTCATATACTTTTGGGATCCATTATCGAATTTTTATTATTATCAAATTAACCATAAGCTCATCGTTACGGGAAAAATTGCAGGGTGCGGAGGAAAGTATGGAGAAAATTATTTTGAATGTTCTGAAATTATAATACAGTTTAAAGAACAGAACGAAACATTGCCATTGATCCCGTCGGGTACAGGAGAATTTAATAATTAATAAATAAATTCAATAATAAATATTTTACAAAAGATTAGCGATGGAAATTGGCCACCTTTTGTAAAATATAAATCTACTAAACATAACATTAGACAGATAAAGATTCCAATATAACTCAAAAATTAAAAGCAATTTTGCTCATAATAACCTTTACTGAAACTTGATTTTATTTATTACCTTAATTATATCATCTAGCTAAAACATTTTACTGAAGTATTAAAGGGGAAGGTTAATATATCAAAGGGGGGTGGAAGGAATGAGGAAAGCTGTGAAGGAGAAAACACGTGTATGAATTTTGGGGAGTTGTGAAATTCGATGTAATGTCAGACTTTTGATGTAGCAGGTGTTTATAAGTCCTTAAGTAGCGTTATAGAAATTTTAATTATCACTTACTGATTACCAGACATCAAACGGATCAGAAAAAAAAAAACTTGTTTTAAAAGATTTTATCTCATTTAGGAAACTTGAGTGGTTTTCAGACAAAAACACGACTTTGTTTCAGAAACAACTTTATATTCTGTTCGTCTACGCGTACCAGCCTACGTTCTAAATATTTTTTTTTACTTAAGAGGTTTATAAACTGCGCAAAAATAGATAAAGGGATATTTATAATTAAATAATACTTTTTTTGTCCGTTTTAATTTAAATACTATTTTTACAGGAATTCAATTGTTTGTTGTATTCGTTGATAAACATGAGATTCAAATAAAAAGTACTCTTTATTGTTTATTGAGAAGTAACTTAAAACCATTCAGGTCTTCCAGGTTCAGAGGACCAGTAAATACTATAGAAGACCTGATAGGTAGGGATCTGAACACATTGCGACACCAAGGGATGGCCGGAATATTGTTATTGCTTCAAGACAAAACCTTATTCAAAGTACCCGACATATGTTCATTGAATCGACTTCTAATAACATAACTTACTCCGAGCGTCTAGTTGATGATACAAAATGGTATGATATAACGTCCGCAGGTGAGCGCCTCTGAAACAGCAAAGATAGTCAGAGAAGGTTTAAAAGAGAGTCTTTGTATCACTCTGGACTCAGAAGCCCAGATGAAGATCCACAAGTTGGATCGAAACGTTTGCCTTCCAAAATAAAAAAGTTTTAACTGAAGATCCTGATAATTATCAGGATCCTGATAATTATTTAACTTACAGTTAAAACTAAATGATTATAATCATTTAATCTGTCGAAGAGAATAACAGTTGACTATCTCTCACTCTCTATTATCTCTAAATTCGTTTAAATAGAAAGTATAGGCGGTAAAAAGAAAGAAAAAATTCATTTTTTTTTTTAATGCATATTTTTTTCCAGCATTGGATTGGGAAAATTCAGGCATCTGGTAAAAATCCCAAAAGTTAATTGGTAATTTGTTTCTACTCGGTGGCCGTGAATGATATTTCAACTGTGTGTTATATTTTTAGGTTGGACCGAAATTTTCCAATAATAATTAAGTTTGATATAGACGACATTTTTCACGCTATTTCCCCAGACAGTTGAATTTATAATGGAATTTTTGTATGCTTTTTAGATTGCTTTTCCTACAGTATCGCTCTATCACAACTCTGCCCAACCAATGTTTATTCTCCCTTCGCCACTCTATTGTTTCATTTCAATCCGACCATCGAACAGTCCTTTGTTTAACTTAAAAAAAAAAAGATTTATAAGCAACAGAGGCTTGTTTTTAGGCTGAGATCGAGTTGGGAGGATTTCCCCAGAGCGAGGTTGGGTTGGACTCACCACTAAATTATAAGTGCCTTTTCTCAATTAGTTGGTCCACTGTCAGCGCCGACCATACCCACCCTCACCAAACATTTGTCTTCTTTCTTCCTTTTTTCTTCTTTTTTTTTTTTTGTGATTTTTTCTGTTTCTGATTAGAATACTTTCATTGTACTATTTCTCACAAGAATAGAAACTAAACCCATTTTAATAAAATTTACCAACAGTAAAACAATTGCATGTCATTTTCAGTATGTTACCTAATTTCTAATGAGTTTCTTTAGAAAAATTTTCCTTTTAAGACCACTAGAACAGTTCAAAATGAGAGAGAAATACATCTCTTACAACCATTGCTGCCATAACATATAATATAGGGTTGTCAAACAGATCTTGTCAATGTGTAAAAAAAAAAGTCAAATGAAATACATTTTGTTTTCATTGTAAAAAAAAAAAATGTAACCTACATTCCATACAATTTTATTATCTTTAGTATCCATAAAATTTTACTTAACATGTAAAATGCATAATCATGTATTTTTTATTTATTTCTTTAAAAAAAACGTATTATTTATTACATATTTAAAATATTGAAATACATTTCATTTACCAAAAGATGACCATAACGCGTAAGCGTGTTACTGTAACACTAATGTGGGTTTAAATAATTTTTATTTAAGATTACTTATAAGATTAATAATAACAATAAGAAACAACAAGTCTGTAAATAAGATACAATGGCATATGATTTTGTTTCACGTTACATTAAATTTTCATTTAGTGTTCTTGTATCTGTAATTCAAATTATTTAAAGCATTTCTTATTTATTTAAAATACTTTTTCACTCGTATGTTAAATACTTTGTAAGTAATATATTGTATTTTAAAAAGAAGAAACGCTTGATATTTTCTATACTGTATTTAGAAATCATAATTGCAATACTTCTTGTCCAGGTATGTTGTAAACTATACATCATACTTCTCAAAATCATTCAGACATAAAACACAACCATGGGCAAGCAGCCCGAAACGTTTGGACAAATAAAAATATATATAACACATAGAAGAGACTCCTTAATTTAAAGAAAACCTAGAACAAACCACTCTTCCTCACTAAAGAGACTAATTAGTGATATATTTTAAATGGGATATGTGAAAAAACATTTGCAGTCTTAAACAAATAAAATGCTGTATAATATCGAATAATTTTTGTCCAAGTGAAAAATAAGATTTAATGATCTGAAGGTTTGTAATATTAAGAAAGGCCTTACGTAATATATACATATTTTTTCTGCTAAATTTAAATTATTTTTTTTAATAAATTATGCTTTTTATAGTAGCCAATTAAACCATACAAAAATGTATAGGCAATGTTTGTTTTTTTTGTGGTCTTTGATTATCCGAGCACCTCTATCCCCGTCATAACCGATTATCCGAGATTCTACTGATTTTTCACTAGAACATCAACTTATATTTTTGAGTCACCATTTTTTTTCTGTTAATTTATTTTTTAATAAAACAAATTTTACAACTGTAACAATTAGTTGGTCCGTTTTATATTATTCTAAAAATATATACATAATATTTATTTGTATTGTTTTTTGTTTTTAGATAAGCCTTTTAATGGTATTATTAGCATTTACCCTTTTTAGTTCACGCTCGAAATGTATGGAAGTAGAAGCTGGATAAAAGAAGGCTAGAAAAATCCCAGCATGGTCAAGAATGTAGACCATCGGTCATCTGAACAATGAAGGTAAAGATATTCATAGCGGTAATATTTCAATGAAATAGGTTTCCTGCACTCCGCCGACTCCATTTAGGTGGAATCTGGCCAATAATACAAGGGCTATAGAAAATATGCCTGCAATGCGCAGAGCCTAAGAAACCTTATATTTCCCCAGTAATTTATTCCTCCATAAATGAAGCTTTAACGAAGTTGAAAGGATGAATGAGTTACTACAGGAATCCACCAAGTCACTATCGGCCTCAACCATTATGTCTGACTACCAACATCAGATAACCAAGATGTTGATAGTCAGACTATATATATATAGACAACTAATAACTACCAAATATACAGCTACAGTAGACATTACTAAAAATATTTTTGACAATTTCCACTGAAGTAGAAAAGTCGTTATTTATTAATTTTCGAACATTATTGCTTATTTATTTTTTTTTTTTGCCTTTTATAATTATTATTATAATTGGCTGAAGAAAATCCAATTACTGTAATCGCCTCAAAATCAGTCATACTGTCTGTTTGTCAATGTTTACTTTTCTATTTGATATAAGGGCAACTATTTGTAGTCTGTGATTTCGAATGTGAGGTTGACGCATATACAAGTAATATTTTAAATTGTAAATTATACTAATTTTATATAAAGGTAAAGTTTTTTTTTAACATTATTTAATGAACAAATCGAATTACCCTAGACATATACACTTACTAACAAAAGTCTCTGCACACCCTCCAGGTTTATTTTTATTTTACCTAAAGGTAGGTTATGAGCCAGATATTGGCAATGAAACTCACACATTTTTTACATAATTTAATCTATTTTAATTAACAATAATCAAATTTAATACAATTTATTTAACTTATAATTTATGAGGAAAATTACATAAAATGTCAGAATATTGATGCGCCAAAAGTCCCTGCACACATCATTTTTCTTCAACTTGAAGCTTAATTATTGATGCCAAACCAACTTTACGGTAGTCGTTCCTACCTTATTTCTTATCACTTCTCATAATCTATTTGGCTTGGTGTGAACTAGTTTTTTGTAGTTTCTGTAGTAATTTTACTCCACGATTCCTTTAGTACTCTTTTTAAGTGGTCTTTGTTCTTTATTTTAATTTTTACTTTCTGACGGCCAAGTTGATCCCACAGATGTTGTATTGGATTAAGATCAGGATATTGGTAAGGTGTTTTAAGTTGCTGTGGAGCATTGTAGAGCAACTATTCTTGAACTTTCCACGCTGTCGTTATCTTATTGAAAAATGAATTTTTCCTGGAGATCAAACTTCATTAAACTTTCCGGTAAATTACTCCTCAAAATATTTATATAATCATGTTGGTCCATTATTCCGTCGATAAATTTCAAATTACCAACTCCAGCAGCACACATACACCCCCAAACCAAAACACCATGTTTCACAGTACCAACTATGTTTTTTCCAGGGGCTCTTTGTTAGGTTTTCTCAAATTTACTCACACAGTTAAATTTACTCTCGTCAATAAATAAAACACGTTCCCAGAACTATAAGGGCTTGTTTACAAGTTCCTTTGCGAACTGCAGTTTCAATATCCGGTTAGTTTACTAATGAATGGCTTACACCTAGGCTTACGCACATTATAGCCAGCTTTCTTTAGGGTTCTTCTAATCGTATGTGCAGATACCCCAATCTTGTAATTTTCTTACACCATACCTGCTAAATTTAGAGCACTTGTGTGGGGTTCTTCGGCCAAATTCCTTATGATAGCCCTCTTGTGGTAAGCTTGGAGTACGGGGGGCGGCCAAAGCAGTATCTACTTTCCATTGTACCCAGTCCTTCATACCGTTTTAGGACATACCTTACCGTATTACAGCCCCTGTTGACGATATCTCCTATTTACCTGTATGAGTCGTATGAGTTTCCTCAAATTTAGAATTTGGTCGGGAATCGGTGTTGGAACCTCCATTTTTTATCACACTCTTAACTGTTTGGGCTCAAATTAACACTGGCAAGTTAGGATTAGCCGGAGGATGAATGGGATAATGTGCAAACTGTATACATATCAGTATCTTGGCTAATTCCGCTGCGTGCAGAGACTTTTGGCGCATCAATATTCTGACATTTTATGTAATTGTCCTCATAAATTATAAGTTAAATAAATTATAATAAATGTAATTGTTGGTCATTAAAATAGATTAAATTATGTAAAAAATATGTGAGTTTCGTTGCCCATATCTGGCTCAAAAGGTATCTTTAGGTAAAATAAAAAAAAAAATCTTGAGGGTGTGCAGAGACTTTTGTTTTTAAGTGTATGTATAGGCACGCCCCTGGGCCTATATCAAAGCCTATATTTCACCATCCCCCCTACAGATCAGAAATGTACTAATGTTGGGGCCTCAAAAAAATATAACCGGCCCGTGACCCGAGAGGTCTGGCTACGCAAGTGATCCTATATTCCACAAAGTTCATGGAATAGCAGGATATGAATATTATATGTACCCTTTAAAACATTGATTCGGCATAATGAATCATAATTTATAATAGATCCATAGATAGAAAGTTATGAAAAACGCGACAAGTCAAAGGTTTTTCTTCTTTTTGTCGTTCTTGGTTTTCCCTAGTTTTTTCTTAGAAAAGCTTTATTTCAACCAGTCACACCTTCACTATATTACCGTGGTAAATCAGGGAAAAGAACCACCGACTAATACACAAGACAGGCTACAGAACAGTTCCAAATAAGGTACATAAAAAAGATAAAAGGTTAGCCTAAAATTTTTAATTCATATGGTATGATTATTTTTGTATTATCACAATGACATTAAAATGTATAAATATATATAATAATATCATCAAAAGTATATAAGTAAAGTAAAAGTTCCAATTTTTTTTTTCTTTTTCTTTTTGATTGCATTTCATAAACTCTTAATAGCTGAGATCGGAAAAACGTTGAACGAATTAAAAAGCCTTCAAAGAGGACGGGTGGGTCTGTATGCAATGGATAAAAGGGGCCAATAAATTAAAGTACAGCGGCCTTTAACGTCAGTCCGACTCTCATCACCTGTCAACCAGGTGAGCTCTTATTTAGCTCGTCTCAAAAATCATGTCAAGTCGTATCAAAACGATTTTTTTTTTATTGATCATGGCTAACTATAAAATGTCTTTGAATCAGAATGGAAAGGTTTACTAATAATTTAGAGATGTAAAAAGAGGTTTTTAATTGTACGCTAATTTGTGCAATACACAAACAAAATTTTAAAGAATAATTAATTAAAAAGCAACACGAAATTATTGCCATTGATCACCATTAAATAATTTGATTAATTAATGGATATCAATAATAAATACCAAAGCTCTAGATACTTGGCTTAAAAAAAAAGGGGAAAAAAACCTGGATCATATTTAAATGCCCTTTCATGCGATTTAGTCTCTCTAGAAATGTATATTTAAAAAATAAAAAATTATTAAATTTTGAGCACCCATATTCTTCAGCTAAAGTGATAATGATTAAAATAAATAATTTTTACTGTCGTGCCAAAAAGGTCTCTATTACAAGTGCAAGGACCTATAAATCATGAGATACAAATTAAATATTACTTACAGAATTATTAAACTTTTCTTAGAATCCATACAAGAATTCCGTATTAACCTAATAAAAATAAAAAACATGTAATTTAAAATGCAAAAAGGTGATACCGCACATAAGAAAAATCACTACCAAAATGAACTGAGTGACCGTCGTAGAAAATCAATAGGTCAATTTCAGTACCACCACATCTGCCAAGTGATAGGTAACTGAAACGTCCTTTAACGCGTTTTAGCAGATACATCATTGTACTTAAACAAAGGTTTTTATTTGTTATAATTATTTTTTTTTCTGACCCAATAAGATATAATTCAAATATAAATTAAAAAAGTCTAATAACCTGTATAAAGTTAGTATTTTTACTTTTCTTTACGATATATGAAATATATATTACTTCGACTCCAATGGGAATACACGTTTTGGGTTCACTGAGTCCAAATAACAAGTCCAGCGAAATGGTGTGTTTGTGCGAACATAACAGCTCAAAAACGTCAAAGCCTAAGAAACTGGAATTAGGTATTTGAGCTAGGTATGTGTCTGTCATGTGATGGCGAAAATTTCATCAAAATTAGGTAAACGGGACTTTATTTTATAAATGTTGTCTCATTTTCATGTTTTTTGCGATTTTGATCAAACTCCTCATGTTTAATTAGGTTCAAGTATTCTTTAATATTAGGCAGGTTCAATCATCATTGAAATGTTCTGATGGGGCTGAAATGGCGAAGGAGAATTTTCTAGGACCGTTCGCATAACGCTCAATAATTTTATATAGAGGGAATGAACGGTAGTGGGCTACTTTTTAGTGACAGTTAGTACCACTGGTACTAAATGCCCCAATTAAACACTATTTGTTGTTATTGTTGTTATTTAACGTCACTATATGTCACTAAGGCTAATCGGACGAAGCTACAGTGTGAGTCCTAAATTTTGCCTATCCAGGTATAATTGGGATAGGGATCTTTAACGAGTACCGGACATCGTACTGGCTCGGGACCTCCTTTTTACGTCCTATCCGAGAGACGGCATAGCGAAGGATTTTTTATTCCCATTAAAAAATCCTAGTGCCACCTAGAGTGCGAACCCGCGACCTTTAGTAGTGTAAGTTACATGCTAACCACTATACTACAGGTGACCCCACACAATTTGTGAATACACCCTATTTTCCCTAGTCGCTGTTAGTAGGTACATGGTAAAATTTAGAATAGAGTTGAAACTTTATATGTTACTATCTAAAAAAAACAGTTTTTTGAGTTGTTATCATCTTTCTGAAGTGCGATATGATTTGCAATGATTAATGAAGTAAAATATAATTCGCTTTATTACGAATCCGATAGCAATCCAGACTAGGAGAGTGAGATAGTTACAGAACCACAGAACATAAAGCGAGTTATTATAAAGTTGTAAATCTATTAGAGTAGCGGAGAGTAGAGTTAGGTCAAGAGGGGGATCACAACTTGTCCCATAACCTTTGTTATTGCACTACATTGTTACTGCGCTAGATTGTTTTCAACGATTAAGGGGTCACCGCAAGTATGTTAATGTTCACAACTGCTCGTCCGCACCGCAGCATAAATTACCACTAACTATGGATTTTAAAGAAACACTGCAGTCTTTGGGGCATTATTCTCCGGAACCAGGTGGGCTCTCCGGGAATTATTTTAGAGCATGGGACCTTAATGAGAGATTATTATTAATGAGAGATACAGGAACACTTTATTTTAATGGAATGCTAACCAACTTTACTTGTGAGGCTCTGAAGCATGGTTGTATTCATATAATTTTTTTTATATAGACAACTGTACAAGTTCAATAATCAGTTACATATCAACTCGGAAATACAGGCAAATATATTGCCACTATTTTATCTCCGTTGATATTCTTCGTCAACCCCTGTAAACCTTTAAAGAGCTATAACATATATGGACATTATAATACAGGGGATCTATGTGACGTTTCCATTTTGAGTAAATCAAAGTTCGAAAAATATTTTTTTGTTGAATTGAAAGATTAATTTTTTTCTTTTCTTTTATTATTCTAAAATCTCAATCAGATTTCTGAACTTTAATATTAGTTTTAAAATGTTTAGTTCATTTGATTTGATGCATTGTACAATCTATTGTAGATAAATAAAAAAAGGTCGGATTTGTTACACGAAATATCATGATTTATAAGATCTTTGATTTCTTAGATTCTTGTCCGTCCCAAATAGCAAAATAATTATAAAAACCAACCAAAAAAAATAAAGTGGAGCGGGAGAATTTATGAAAAAAAAAATCAGAATAATTTTTACCGATTTTCTGATTTCATCGAATTCGGACACAATGATTTTTAACACATAATTTTATTTAAATTTATCAGTGTCATAAAATTCTTATCGATCTCTTCACTAATAAAAAGAGTGGCATTTCTACTACCATATTCCCCATCTAATACAGCTTTTAAGTACACAATGTTATTTATAATTCTTTATTTCCTAACGAGATTAGTGAGCCATACATGGTTTTTAACAATTTGGAATACAGCCAGTAAACCTTTCATAGTTTTGACATAACTTTTCTTTAAAATAATTAAA
Source organism: Aelia acuminata (assembly GCA_911387785.2). Lineage (NCBI taxonomy): Eukaryota > Metazoa > Arthropoda > Insecta > Hemiptera > Pentatomidae > Aelia > Aelia acuminata. Next base: position 66,017,835 of record OU426983.1, on the reverse strand, counting down.
ACCCTGATTTGAATGCACAATTAGTGAGTTCTTAATTTAAAACCAAGACTTTTAAAGAGAGAAAATATCCACGAATTGCATGAAACGTGAGATTGTTTTATCAGTATTTATCAGCAGGAACTTTATTTAAATTTTTTCTTATAAGATTATATTTATAAGAAAAAGACCAGAGCAAGCCATGTTCTACGCTTTATTTTTGTAAATTGCAAGGTTACAAATTTTAACATAAGCCTACGTAGGTATAATTAATTTTTTTATAATTTAGTATTTTCTACATCAACCCCAGTAAACCCCTTTAGTTGCTTATTACTAAGTATAGGTTAACACCTATATAATAATTAAAATTTTAAAAAGATTAATATTTCAACATCCCAGACAATCTATTTTCTGTTTTATCGGACAACGTTGAGATGACAAATACACTTTTAAAATTCTTAAGACAAGTTAACCTATACAACAAAATTTAAATTATAACCAGTGACCTGAGGAGATAATGACCCTAGTGGTTGGCTCCTCTATAAAAAAAAAAAAAAAAAAAAAAAAAAAAAAAAAAAAAAAAAAAAAAAAAAAAAAAAAAAGATTAATGATAATTTTGATGTTAAATTTTTATCAATATTAATAATAAATTTTATATACAGGCTAATAAGACATTTCTTTATAAAATTATATTAGAAATTTTTGAATTTTTATAAATTAATTTTTAAAAAAATAAAAGAAAACTCTGGTTAGGTACAGTGATAAATCACCCATAACAAGTTAATCGATGTCCCACTCACCTGTCCACCTGGTACTGAAACTGAACAGTTTACATTGTGACGTAGTGTGCTATTACTTGTAATCACATGTTTGTTTTTATTAATTGTGTTCTATACAGATTTCTCGTACGGCAATTTTAAATGAAGTTAAAAAAAGGAAGTTATTTTTACTGTACATTTGAAATATTTTCGAACAATATTATTTCTATAATTCTGTTTCTTTTAGGTTGATTATCCTAAGAATAAAAATTACTGATGACATAGTCATTAGGTATCAGTTTTTAAGATTTATTTAATAGTATATCATTGTGAAACAGCCTTTTCAATTTTCAACGTTTGGTAATAAGAACGAATAGAGCTTCAATAATACAATATTTATTATGGAATTAATTATGGAATAATGGAAATAATTTTATAATCACCCTAATGGCCTTTATGTAATAACCATAAGATGAATCTCTTCCTCCCTGGAGCAACATTATAGCATCGTATGTATTATGCATTATTAAAACGTTTGTAGTCATTTCAAGTGGTTTCCCGGAGTTCCAATTATAACCCTTTAGGTATATTCCCTTTCAGTTATATTGTGTATTATTTTCCGCATGTTGAATGAAAAATGTACAGTATCCCCCTTTTCAATCTCAAAGATATTTAATCATCTAACAAGCTTTCAACGAGTAATATTTATCTCTATGCTTAATACTGTTTTGGACCATTGATCCTCGCTGTTCCAGAACGCTTTGAATCCACAATACCACCCTCCGTTTCATGAAAATATTAATCATCTCATATCCAATTGTATACATTTTGTTCCTGTCCAGTGTGTTGTTATTTTGTTCCTTTTCATATCTCTCTGTATGTATTCCTTAGTTCTCCCAATTATTTTCCTTTTAACAAAGCTACAGCTATGATAATAAATGGCACCATATTAGCCACTCCCAGAAGTAGTACCAAAACTGTTTATATGCGTACTCTTTGCTAACTTACTACCAATGGTTATTTTATTTAATGTAAAATTTAAAATGTACCGCATAATAAAATTACAATTCAAGAATTAGAACCGGGGTCAGTAGTGGTTTAATGGTTAGCGTAGCCAGCTACTGTAACCACGGTTGTATGTTCGTAGACGGGCAGGTGGCCAAAATACAACCAGTATCAACGCTCCTTTTTTTTTTTTTTTTTGGTTTATATTGTCAATTTATCTTTTCATTTATTTACTTCAATAATTGAACTATATAAATGTATTTACTTCTATCTTTGTTATGCGTATTATTACTAGTTTCCATTAAGGTTTATATATCATCATATATATCTATGGGGACCGAGCGTAGCGAGCGGGAGTCGAAAGCTGGGATCTAATAAAGCTTATGAAGATCCTTTTTAACTGAGAGGGTCGCGATGGTAGATCCCTTAAATTACGTTAACTTAACCTCCAGCCCAATAAGCCACGCCCAGAATAGACCTCAGGAAATCGTTACCATTTTTCCTTTTTAATTGTTAAGTATATATCATTATGCTCTCTTGTTACTATTATTTTTAAATATGTAGAATTACATTGTTGAATTAGTCAATGATTATGTCATATTTGACTATGGAATATACTTTAAAGTCTATTCTGACACATCGGCCATGACGGAAACTATTACAGACATTAGATGACTCTTGGATCACGGCATCCAGATGGTGAAGGTAACACATATATGATGAAATATAAATATATACATAATCATAGGCATATGTATATAAAGTAGTACGGATGGAATGAATGTACCGCCAAATAAATACCAAGGTTGTGAGTTCGTAGTGACCCAAGATTTTTCAACGTTAACGTTGGTATAAAAATAATTAATATATTTTACAATTAAACAAAAAACTATTAGCACAGATAATTTTTAAAATCGCTGATTTTAAAAAGCAGTTAGAACCTCGTTAAAACAGCCTACTAGTGAAAGTAATTGTGTCCGGATTTAGACTGGCTATCCCGAAAATTCGTTTTAAAAATGCTACATCATGAGACACGCTAATACTTGATTCTGAAGGCTACTAAAAAGAAGCTACTTGTAAGACCTCTATTAGGCCATTTTTTAAATGATTCCGAACTCGAACTATTGACATGAATATTGATGGATAAAGTTTAAAAACATCACTGTTTTAATCATTTCGTATTTTTATATTTAATTCTAGAAAATGATTGAGGAAAAAATGAAAAGAAAAGAAATACCTTTTTCAGGACGGAGTAACAAGTTGGAATTCCTCATAAATCAAAAGGGCTTGACAGTGACAAAACAAAGAAACCTATTTAAACTGGACCCCAGTTTTTTTTGTTTTTTTTTATTTATTTTCAATTTTCGTTTTTGGCCTTATAAAAGAATATACTTTGATTCAATTATTCAATTTTTTCAAGCCAACGATTTCTTTTCTACATCGATGATGTTTACCAATCCATTTTAAGCTTACTTCACAATCATACTCCGTACTCCGATCCTCAAACCTACAAAACAGAATCGACCGTTGCATTAATTTTTACTAATAATAATTTAATTTTCGATTCAAAATTAGAAATTCATGTACAATTAACCCATTTCCCGCTAGCTAAGCACCATGGATATATTTGATTGAAAAAAAAATATTAAAATTTATCAAGAAGAATTTTTTACCGTCGATTATAACATTTATTTATTTTTTCTGTTTGCTAAAACGCGTAGATCCAGAGAATGCTTATCATTCAACCAAAATTATATTCCTTGTTTATCTTTCTTACTCCCTCTTAAAGGGAGAGCTTTCGGAAAGTTGAATTGCCATTTGTTTATTCATTATCCTCGACAATAAAGGATGATGGGATTTCGGAATGGTTATCCCCGTCTCCTTCTCTCTTTCGCTTCCCACCACTCACTCCCTCTCCCTCTCTCACTTATATTAATGGGAAAAGCCTATGGGGTTCAGGTGGTTTTAAAACGTTCCTCTTTCCGAATTGAACTGGTCGGGAGGGGATGGGGCTTTACTTGTCTCGGTTTGTATTAAATTAAAGGTATCCATTTCACAACCTCAATGGAATCTGTTCTTCTGCAGCTGAAACATCTTATCATTTTTTTTTTCCTGTTTTATATTTTATATTACAATGTATTACCGATAATAATTTTTTCCGTTTACTCAAAACCAAAGGTACGAGCTTTTAGAAGGGAACCTTTTATCCATTATGAGAACTAAAAACTTAAAATCTCGTTTGAGTCTATCTGCTATCTATTCATGTGTAGACCACATTAACAACTTCCGCTAATGCTACATTAACAGGAAATATACTAATTATTTTTTCTCTAATAAGCAAAGGAATTACATTATATTTTTTCTTTACCCCTTTCCAGTTTATTGAATGTAGTTCTTTCCATAAACTTATTATATTTAGACGAACAATGGATATAATTGTACCCCACATAGTTTCTGTTAAACTGTAGTAAAGATTTAATTTTGTTTTAAATTTATTATCAAATGATTACGCTTTAAACATCCTAGAATAGCGAAAATATATGTTTTGATTTTAGATAGATATTGGCACGAGCACTACAAGGGAATTTGTAAGCTTCAGAGGCAGAATTATTCGACCGTTGGGAAACTTGAGCCGCTCCATCATAATTTGGGCCTGAGTTGTGCACTTTGAGCAAACCACAAACGGGTGGCTGCCGAATATCAATAAGAAACAAAATGGCGTGCCTGTTTAAACGTCCTTTCACACAGAAGTACATAAAAGGTAACATTGCTTGTGAAAAACAAAATATGAATAAAGAGATAGAGATCTTAAAGGTCAAAAAGTAGAGGAAAAATGGTAAAAGTTTCACAATAGTTGAGAAACTTTTATTCCTATTAGAGATGAAAAGAAAAACATTTTTTTTTTTATTTGTTCTCAGAAAATTATAAGATCTTACTCTACCTTAGAAATAATTTGTTATTGGATGTATATTAAATTTTTAGTTTTTTTTTTTGCGGCAACAAACCCTCCTCACAATCATATAATATATTTATATTATAATATTTCGTAAAATTTCACCAGTTTTCAGTTTCATCGTATGAAAGACAGTAGTGGAAGTTTTGGATTACAATTACACAGTAGTGAAAGTTTTGGATATCTGTCCATATTCTTAATAAGCCACAGATCCAAATCATTCAATCTAGTTAATGTAAATACTGAAAGAATATTATAATATATTTTACAAATAAAAAATGCTTATGACATTAAAATCTGCTATCTACAATAATTGAAAATTTCTAAGATTTGTTTTGCTGTTTCTAAAGCTAATTTATTAAAGCTGAAAACCTTTTACTAAAGATGTATTCATTAAAGAGTTAGTGATAAATATGGAAATATATACGAAACGATCACTACTCCGTTATCAATAAATAAAGACTGAGTAAGGGACTATTTTAATTAATCAAAAGGAAAACGGTCAACCAGTATTATATGAATAAAAATCTGGTGCGTGCGCGCAACACACAACTTTCACTTACCAACTTACTTAGATTAGAAATTAATGCGTTTTGTTAATTGCCACTTCTCAAATGAACAGAACAGTTTAATTATAACGCATTGGTTTGTCATTAAAGGCGTACGGCGCATGCGTGAGCTCAAGGTGTTATTTGTGTTGACGGAATATTTTTCTTTTTTTCTCCTGTATATGTTTACTTGATTTTCTTCATATATCATATTTAGCCGTTTCTTATTTTTAAGCGTGATGAGAGACAGATAATTTCCCAATATAAACTAAAACAAAGGTACTTTATAGAAAAACAAAAAAAGCCCCTTCCCCATTTAAGCCCCCTCAGAACATTTTAATAATGATTAAGCTTACCTGATATTAAATAACAACTAATTTTCATTAAACATAACGAATTTGATATAAATCGTTAAAGCCGTTTTTGAGATAATCTATCAAAAAGGTAAAAATCGGACAAAATTTATTAAGTAAAGTCCCCCCTCCTGTTGATCAATTTTGATGAAATTTTTACAGTCATATCTCGGGCATATAAATACATCAAATACCAAGTTTGATCAAAATCGTTAAAACCGTTATTGAGTAAATAAAAAAAACACGTGAAAATGATACAAAATTTATTAAGTAAAGTCCCCCCTCCGGTTGATCAATTTTGATGAAATTTTTACAGTCATATCTCGGGCATATATGTAGATCAAATACTCAGTTTAATCAAAATCGTTAGAGCCGTTTTTGAGAAAATCGAAAAAAACGTAAAAAGTTATTAAATGAAGTACCCCCTCCCTTTGAGCAAATTTGATGAAATTTTTGCTGTCACATCGCGGGCATATCTATACACTAAATACCCAATTTCAGGTTCGCACGGTTTATAGTTTTTGAGCTAGTCTGTTCACACACACACACACACACACACACACACACACACACACACACAGACACACACACAGACCATTTCGCGGGACTTGGTTAATTGGGCTCAGGGGACCCCAAAACGTGTATTTCCGTTGAAAACCGGAAGTCGAAAATTTTCACGATCGCAATACTTCCACTTACTATATATTTCATATATAGGTAAGTGAAAGTAAAAAAAATATCTTTGAAAGTAATTCTGCGCTCCACATACAAATTAGAGAAGAAAAAATAAAAATACTCCTTCAGGAGATCATTGAATAACTGCTGTTGGGGAAGAGAGGGTGGCAAGATGTTTGAATCTGAAATTACTTGGCAATCACATGGGAGACGCTTTACCAAAGGATGGAGCAATTAAATTCTAGTATGAGATTAAGGAGACTTTACTATCCAAAGAGGGAAGAATTAGTGAATTACTAAAAGAGAAACGGCTTAGGGAGCAAGCGAGTACTTCTTTTGGTTTACCGTCGAGAGGACGGGGGCATAACAACGGACAAAACACGAAGAGAAATACATACAGAATTTATATTATCAACGGACATGATATTCGCGAGCATTTACATAATATAGGTGCGGCCGATTTGCCTCATATCTGCAATTGCTATTAAGTAAGGATGCGGCGAAAATTGTTTCCTGCCCTGTTTTGTCTGCTGTGCAGTTAAGATACACCTCATGTAAATCAGATATTTCCTGGGCTGCCAAACGAATCCTGGCGAAAGCAAAGACAAAGGGAAATATTTTGTTGGAGAGCACAACTGTCCATCTAGCCCAGCATACCATTTAATCCACTAGGACATTAAATAAATATAAATGATTGTCTTATTCGAAAAAAAAATCAGCCAACAATAGTTTTACTGGTGGTTCGAAATTTTTCGTTAGTAAAACTGTAACAAAACATTAATTTTTATAAAAAATTTGTTCATACAACTTTCCTGATAAAATGTTACAAATTATTATTACATGTAATTATAAATGACAGGTATTCTTTGTAGGATCGAGTAAGATCAAACAATTTTTTGAGGACAAATAAAAAAAATAATTTTCTTATAAATAATTTTCTTTTTACTTCGAACAGGATATAAAAGTTTCTCTACTACTGTGAAAGTTTTGTAATATTTTTTTTTATATAGATACATATACATAATTCCTTAATAACTTTATCTATAGAGCAAAGCTTGGCCAAGGTCGAGATTGGAAAATGGATATCCACATTACCGTTACATTACACTAACCAACTACGCTACTTAGCCCGCACCCCCAGCCATGTCAACCTTCTCTTTCCCCTGACCTGTACATCCGAACTCACTACATAGTAATCCGGCATTGTTCAAGGGGGGCTCTAATTGACAGATTTTTATTATTAAATATTTAATCAATTAATTTATTACTCTATAATCTTAAATATTTTTCATGTAGGTATTACTTAATTAATTTTTTTGTTCGAATATTAATTAATTTTGAATCAAGATGTTTAAAAGTGTTCTTAAATAATAATGTCGAATGATTTATCAGTTTCTCAATTAAGTACGACATTTAGCTGTCCTTGGCAGCAAATTGTTCCAAGTTCAATAATACATATAAAAAGTATCTTTACGAAAAAAGCTTTGGTTAGAAACAAAGTCAACATGTAATACATAGTCGAAAGTTCCTTCATAAATAAATATACCTTCTTATATGATAACACAGAAAGGAACTTCATCAATTGTTCCTCAGAGGAAGATCAAATGATAACAAGGTACGATTTGAGCGACAGAGGAACAACGGTAATAACTACTTTTAGGGGAACAAAAACAATGTGAGATCAGAAGACTATAAGACCTCCAGGTCTTATACTATACTTCAAATAGCCTTTTAACGCTACCTCAATACCGAGGCAGAATCTGTAAGGAGCCGTAAAAGAAGAATAACAAAAAAAGAAAACAGAGAACAGAGAGAAGGGAAGGAGGTAAGTAAACAGCCTCTCCTTCCGATTTTCAGATTGTTTTTTTTTTCTCTTTCAACCATCCTTCTAATAGCACCAATGTTTTTTCCTGACCACAAACATGCTTTTGATTGCATCGACAGGCTCACTCCTTCTATACACAATAATAGATATATAGCATGCTGCCAGGGTATTCTCATGAATTTATGAATGAGCGAAAGATCGGTTATTTATATTCATTTGATTATTTATAATTTTGTTTGCTTAGGCAGTTTTGTTCTTTTTCAGTTAGACTCGAATTTTAATGCAAAGTAAAACAACCAAGCGGTTGTTTAACGGTGTATTTATTGCAGCATTAATATGAATAAAAAATAAAGCAGAGAAAATTACTTGATTTTTAAGAGACGAAGACATGAATGCGTGGTATAGTAAAAAATAATCATTTTAAAATAAATATGATAGGAAAAAATTAGTAGAAAGATAGTAGTATAAACAACTTTTTTTTTAAACTGTAGATATCTGTTAGATTTCTTACTTTTGTACCGTCATTTAAAAGCAAAATGCAAATGAATAATATACTACATTAATTATTGTTTCATTAATTGACAGTTTGATATGATACGCATTATCCTAAATAAATAATACCAGTGAATGTTTAAATAATTCACATATTCATTTTAATTTAGACTAGCGTGCCAGATTTATATTTTACTCCGTCGCATTTGCTAATTGGCAGTTACATCTAGTTGCGCCAGGCGCAAATAAAAAAACAATCTAAACCTAAATTAAATGTCATTGTGACACTCGAAATTAATTATCTGAACATTTGACTCCGGTACACTATTTTATTACTTTGGAAAACTGATAAGAGTATTTTATTTAATTAAAGCAGGCAAATCATATCTAAAAATTACATTCAAGCTAGCATGAAAATCATCACATACACTTATGAAGATAAACATGCCTCACATGAATTTTAGTATATGGGTCATTTTCCCAGAAAGGGCGAATCTGAATTGAAAATGTCGAATTAACGTCTGGAAAATATTTAGGGGTGCTCTTTACATAGCACTGGTTGAACTCCAATGCAAGGTTATACAAGAGCAGGGTGCATTTATTAAAAAAAAAAAGTAAAAAAAAAAATTCGTAAGACGGGAAAAGAAATGTGCTGAGGGTTTGTTTAAATATATTTTTACTTGAGTTTTTTTTATTTATTATATTTTTAAATAATTTATCTTTTGAAGAGAAAAGAATTGGGGAGTCGAACCCGGGCTCTCGCGTGACATGCGCGTATGATAACCACTGCACCACAGACGGACATGTCACGCGGGAGACCCGGGTTCGACTCCTGGCGGAGCCAAATCTTTTCTCTTCAAAAAATAAATTATTTAAAAATAATTTAAAACAGGTGGTCATCCACAAATTAAGATTAGGTTAATAAAAAATTATTTATTTTTTCTTTATTTTTTCTATTATTTCTTTTTGCTGACAAAAATCGGCACTGAAGATGGCCGAACTGGCCGAAACGTTTGTATAATTAAAGCTCTAACGAAAAAATAGAGTTGAGACTTAATTGGTCGCCCTAATCCTCATTTAAAAATTGGATAGTCTCAAGAAGTAGGGAGAAAAATTAATAACTAATCATTAAATCTGAAGCAGACCAGTATGGCTTCGCTCGATGAAATGTTAAGGAACTTCAAAGCAGATATTGTTAAAATTGTTGGTAACAATAACCTAAATGTGATTGATAATCTTATTAACTGTTTTAGAAAACTCATTAAAGCTGAAGGTAAGATTTTTTATCTTAAGGGATGTAGAGCAGAAAATATTATCCCATCTCACATGCTTTATCCTATTATCAGTTGTGACAGTATATTCAACAATAGTTTTTCGCTAAACCAGAACAAAAGCCAATACTTATATAGGATGGCAAAAGATATTTTAAGTCTCGACATAAAACAAGGGTTTTGGTTGAAAAATAGTGCCCTAAAAAGTTAAATGTAATTAAAAATGAGATTGCCAATATTAGTCCAGCAACAGGGGATAGCATAGAAAACCTAATATCAAAATATACGGTAACCTGCAAACATTTACATTTTTCCACACACACACGCACACGCACGCGCACCCGCACACGCTCACACACACACACACACACACACACACACACGCACGCACGCACACACTCATAATATACGTTAACCTGCAAACATTTACATTTTTCCACACACACACACGCACACGCACGCGCACGCGCACACGCACACGCACACGCACGCGCACGCGCACACACACACTATTTCGCGGGACTTGGTTAGTTGTACTCAGGGGATCCCAAAACGTGTATTTCCGTTGAAAACCGGAAGTCGAAATTTTTCACGATCGCAATACTTTCCTTACTATATATTTCATATATAGGTAAGTGAAAGTAAAAATGAAATTCAAATAAAATGATTTTATTGTTCATCCTAAAATCAGCTGTTAATTAACATATGACCTTTTGCATTATGAACAACGATATATGCAATATATGTCATATCAATAAATATTTCAATATATTTCTAAAACAAGTTTACATAAATATGTATTATTTTTAAACAAATTTGAAAGCCTTCGATTTAAGTATTTTTACCCTAACCTCTGACAGAAAATCAAACAGATTTTTCCAAAAAATTATTTACAAAATAGTTCAATGTGTTATCAATAAAATCCAGTGTTACTTAATAAATTTTCCGCTATGCTTCGCTGTGCCTATAGTTTCATTTTTCATTTGGCAAATGTAAACCACTCACTTCATATTCAGACTTTTGAAAAAAAAAAATACATATTCTGACAATATCTGTTGAATAAGAAAGAATAGAAAATGTATTTTTTTTTTAAATATTTCCATATAGATCTTTTCAAATCATGTTTTGGATATGTTAAACGTTCAAAGTTTTCAATAATTTGTTCCCTTGACATTATAATATCTAGTATAGACTAAATAGCTCAGAATAAAGACTTAAAAAAACTTATTCCTACTCAGAATAAAGAAATAAAAAAACTGAATAGACATGAAGAGAGAAGGCAAACTTGCGAGAAATTGGGAAGGATCTCTCGACCTAAGCTTAGACAAAGCTATGCATTGAAGCAGAAGACAGCCCCGTGAGGTTAGGTACACACACCGATTCCTCAAAGAAGCTAGCTGCGATGGCTTAGCCCCTAGGCTACCTTTGAAGTGAATAGCGGGGACCAACTTGCCTCATTACTTATTCATTCTTCATTATCCTCCGAGACGAGCCAGTTTTTCATTACCCGGCCTCCTTCATTACCAGTTTTCACCGCCTCATCCCAGGTTATCCACAGCAATTTACCTCCTGATCCTCTGTTCTGGTCTTGCTATAAGGATAATGCTAAGATTTGAATTATTCTAGGCTATTTCTAAGAGGAATTAATAATTTCGCATCCTCTATATTACAAAGTGTCCGAAAGATGTAAAACGGTGATTCTACAATCAACAGTTAAATGTTCTAAATCAGGGATTTCCAAATATTTTTGGGTTCCAACTACCTTTAAATATCAGAATTTTTCTGTGGCATCCCATGTCAAACCTATGTTACTATAGTTTTTTTTTCATTTCGAAATCAGATACGCATTTACGAATAGCATAATAGATGCAATGATATACGCACTGCGCCCCAAGAATACACCCGTGGGGCAAAGATTGTTCTAGGCAATGAGGCAAAAACGTAGGGTTAATTTTAAATGGCACAGATACGATATGAAGATTTCAAAAATAAAACATTTTTAGAATAGGCACTGTTAAAAAAGCTCCATATAAGAAATACTTGGTTAATGTTGGCCAACTGAAAAATGAAACAATACCCACAACGCAATCCAAACGCAACATATCAATGACAGTTCATCTCTATACCTTATGAGTTGATTTGTCACAACCAACCGACATATCTTAGTTGAAACTTGAGGTCAGGTATTGAAGGTACTACTGGACCCAATCGCTATTAGGGAGCAGACACTAACATTGTTAAGCTGCCCTGGCTGGTTCTGCACAAGTTGACAACTCTAACTCCTATCGTTGATTGAGTTATTTCCCGAAGCGAGGAGGTAAATGATGCATTAGTTGGGGACAGAGGATTTATCTAGTTAATCAGTCGAGAGTTAAGTTACTTGGCCGATCACCTATCTCGAAATGCCCGCCTACCTCTACCTAATTGCAGTTCCGCTAGTCCGATAGTTGTTCGCTACTCAAGTAGATTACCATATCGTCCTCTATAATTTACAGTAACTTCCCCCTTCTAGATCCCTTAGCTACTGCCTTCGAGTTCGAAATTACATAGGTACTATTTTGATGAAATATGTTTTACACAATTCTGAAAATATTTCAGTTGGATATCTACAGAAGAGGCTTAGTTAAGCTACTGAAATTTGGTCTTTTAAACTTCAGGAGAGCCAGTTATATTTTAGTATCGTATGTTGTCACGTAGCTTATGTTTCAATAACTTATTAAAACAAATGACAAATATAAAGAATATGTGAGAACATTAGTGATATTGTTTATAGTGCCTGTAGTGTTTCGGTTAAATCAAAAGATTATGAGTTTACATTAGGCAAAGTTGAAACTTTGAAATCTAATTAAACACCAATATTAGATCTCATTTCTAATTTGTTTCGGATATTCTAATTATATTCAATAATAGTAAAAATACGATAATAGCTAAAGACAACCAAAGGGATTAGAAGATGAAAACAAACAAATCAAGCGAAAAATCTAATATGTTCAAAATCTGACATAGCAACTTTTTCCGAAATATTAAGGATTTAAATTTAATAGAAATTTAAAACATGTGCAAATAAAAAGAAAGTGTCATCGTTTATGTACTGAAAAGAGGCCTCCAAGGTAAGATTTTGCGGAGTACATACAGTTATAAATTGGTTTAAAATATTCTAATAACCTGTTTTAATATTTTCTAATCACGCATTAGTTGATATCGTAGTAATTCAGAGGAAACAAACGTTATAAAAAAGTAAGAGAATGTCCAAAAATAGAGGATACCTTTGAGAAATCTTCTGGATAATTTACGTTTTTGTAGAATACTTTTGTACTAAACTATTTTGTAGCAGCCTTATTAAATCTGGAGCAGCAATAATACACAAATAACTAGTCCTGAAAGTTACTTTGCTTAAATATAATTTTCAGCCCAAGCCTTGATTGTTATGAACAGCCTATGCACCTGAACTCTACGCCAAAAGAGAGAGAATATTTTTATTATTTTATAATAAATAAATAGAATATTTTAAAGATTTACATAATAAATGATGATTTTGTACATTATTCGGATTATGTTTATAGAAGAGAATCAAATTTTGCCTGAGGCCCAAGCTGGTTTTAGGAAAGGATATTCCACCATGGACAATATTCTAAATCTGGTCAATGCTGTGAAAATAAAGCTATCCACTAAACGAAAAAAAGTTTATGCTTTTTTTGTTGATTTCAAATCGGCATTTGACACCGTTGATCGTCGTTCATTGTTGTACAAGCTCCTTACCGTTGGAATCTCCTCCAAAATCGTACATATAATTGAAAAACTATATACCTCCACAGAATCAACGATATGGCTAAAAAACAAAACTTCTACTTTTTTTGAAATATATACTGGAGTTAAACAAGGAGATATTTTAAGCGCTCTCCTCTTCATTGTGTACATATTTGATCTCCCAGAATTTATAGGTGGTGGAATTACAATAGAGGAAGTAGTAGTTAACTGTCTCATGTTTGCGGATGACATTGTGTTGCTGAGCGAGAATAAAACTCAACTACAAAATATGATTAATCGATTGGCGTGTTATTGCGATTCATGGAGCTTAACGGTTAACTTAGATAAATCCAAAATCATGGTTTTTCGAAATGGTGGACGTTCAGCTGAAGACGAATTTTGGACATACAAAGCTGAAAAAATTGAAGTTGTAACTGAATATAAATACTTGGGCATAATATTGACTCCAAAACTCTCTCTCCATAAGCATTTCGAGGAAAAGGTCTCAACAGCAATGTACGGCTTACATATCACGTGGAATTCCTACATGTGAAGAAAAGAAGTTCCAATATCGGCGAAATATCAGGTTTTTGATGCTGTAACAAAAGCAGTTCTTTGTTATGGAGCACAGGTATGGGGTGGCAGGCGGTATGAAAAAGTAGAACAGGTGCAAAGAAGTTTTATAAAACGTTTGTTTTACTTACCCAACGCTACACCTAACTATGCATTATTGTTGGAAACTGGAAGGCTGCCAATATATCTTTATACCCTCAGACTGCACCTCCATTATATACTCAGAGTTCTTAACTCGTCAGACCAAAGGCTAACGAAAACGTTGGCTAAGAAAATTATTGCAAAGAAGTTGGCGTGGTTTTGCGATCTCCAAGATGTCTGCATAAAAACTGGAACAATTATCCAAAACTTTTTGGACACACCGGAGATACGAAGGAAGAATACTGTGAATGATATTGTGCTAGCCATGGCGAAGTCTGAAAGGAGCTTACTGCATGAGAGACTAGCGAAGGCACAATTTCATTCACTCTACAAAACGTTGAAATTTGAAGCAGACCAGCTTTCCTATATCAGTGATGACAATAGCCTACATATGATCAGCACGTTGATGAAGACGAGGACCGAAACTCTTAGCCTCAACAGAAAACCTTGGAGCCAGGATAACAGTGCTATCTGTTCACTCTGCAACCTTGGAGAACCGGAGGATGTTTTTCATTTCTTAGCTGTCTGTCCAATCCTCAGCGAATTTAGAAGAGACGTGTTTGGAAAGAATAGACTATCGGAAAGTGAAGTGAAACTTTTATTAAATGGAAAGAACTATCACTTACTCTACCAGTATGTAAAAAGGGCAATAGCCTTTAAATTTGACTATTCATAGATCTAGGTTCTTGTTTGTTTTGTTCTTTCATCATATTTCTTTTATACATCTAAAATAATTTTTTTAGTTTCTTTAAAAAATTAAATCAAAGTCACTCTAGCTGATGGGTTTATCCCAAGCTTTGAGTAAATTCATTTATTTTGTTTGGTTATTATGTAAACATTAAAGAAATAAAATTTACTTTATTCATTCATTCATTCATTCATTCATTATTCGGATTATGTATCCTTACAATCAACATATTCATTTACGTAACATTATTGTGGTATAATAATAATAAATATATAACGATTTCTTGTATGTTCTCTTGTATGTAAGAAACATTAAAAAAACCTACATAAAAGATGAGAACAAAGAAATGAATAAACAAAATAAACAATATATATTATAAAGCAAAGTGTACAATGTGCGTGCCGAAAAGGCTCAGAAACGACTCCACATACGATTAAGAGATTTATGTCAGCGTATAACTGTATGTCCCCTAACGGAGAAGAAGGTTTTCGTTTTTCTCTTAAGGGTGTGAAATTGAAGAGAAAAGGACTGGAATTTTAAGTCTCTCGCAACATTTAATTAGCCTACCTGAGAATGACATACGAGTTTATGAATGAAAAATTTAGTTCGAGCTGCAGACCACCAGGAAGCGCTAGGGTGTGTTTCACTCAATGCTTATTGTTCATTCATTCCGTTATATTTGTATAGGTTATATATTTTGTCAGCTGTTCTTTTTAAATTACTAAATAATCAAGCGAAAATAATTAGTTCTTTTAGAATAAATAAATGATTTTACATATCTGCAATCAATTAGAAAACCGACTTGATACTTTACAAAATTAATTTTCTCATAAGATGGTTGATTGATTAACACTTAGTACATTTAATCAATATCTAACATATACTTAAGTAAATTTAATGCAATATGAGTGAGCGAATAAAAACAGACATAAAACAAAAAAGAAGAGCTGAATAGACTGATTATAAACCGAAAATAACAAGTTTGAAGTGTTCTTATTGTATGTAGTTATGAAAAATGGTTTTATTACTATGTATGATGAGCATTCCAGTTGACAAAATGATGAATTGACTCCAATAATACAATTTATTCAATAAGATTTTACCACCGCTCATAGTTCAGGATAAAAAGAAATATGATGAAAAAAATTGTGCCTTCATGATATTTTGGTTTTCGCTTAGTAACAGTAGTAAGATTGGAGAAGTGCAGAGTTCGGCCAAATTAGGGTGGGGGGGGGGTATATACTAAGGGAGGACGAACTGGAAGGAAGGTCTTACAAAAATGTTTCTATGAATCTTCGGTATTTTCTAAACTTCTGGATCTAATGGGACTATCACAGTAGTCGGCGCTTAAGTTGTACTCCAAATATAGTTTTTTAACTAATAATGTAATAACTTATTATCTGCTGACTGCTTGGAATGGGCTTTTAGGATTCGTAATCACAGAAACCATCAAAAACGATGCATGACTCGACAAAGTTGCAGCAAAATTAATTGTTCATTCACCATTGTTCATTCAACACCCTATAAAGTATATAGGGTTCCTTATTTGGGCGGACACTGCAGATCTCGAATCTTAATATTGATACAATGTTAAAATTTTCAAGAAAGTGCTAATTTTGTTCTATATTTCCTTCAATTTTAAAGTTTTTCTGTTATTGAAACTGCCATACAACTACCGGAGCGAAGCCAGGCACACTAGCTAGTATATAATAATCAAAACTGGTAAGTCGAACAAAATGAAAATAGTAGAAAGAGAGATTTATCTAACCTAACATAGACAAGTTTAAATCTTTAGACTAATAATAAGAAGCACCTGAATACTTATTCATATTTACTTAAATAAAAATAATAATAAGCATGAATGAATTATTATTAAACAAGTAAGTGGTTTGTTCTTTAGTGAGTATAGCGTTATAGAGTTTTCTTGTTGCAATTGCCTATTACATTGATTAGAGGATTTTTAGCGGCTATAGTATTATTAAAATATTTGGTGATTTGAGTTAAGACAAATTGTTGGATATTCGGAAGTTCAAGCCCCTTAAGCATGGTTTTTATTTTCGTTTAACGAGGATAGTTGTTAATTATTCTCATACACATTTTTTGAATTCTTTGTAATTTTTTATAGTTTGTAATACACGTAGAACTCCATACGGGTGAGGTATAAGTGATTAATGAACGAATTATTGACTTATATAATGTGAGTTTTATTTTTGGACTTTAATATGTACTTATATTTTTCATTACCGAAGGTATGGAAGTTTTATATCTACTATAGAAAAAAAAATTGAACAGCGAGATCATAAATAAAATTTATTATCATGAATAAAATTTAGGAAAATGAAAATTATTTATATTTCTAAACGAATGTGAATTTTGTTTCTCAATCAGAGCGACATTAATTTTTTTTTTTTTTGGTAGTTTAATTGTTTCGCTAAACCCATTCGGTCCTAAGAATTTGACCGAGAAAAAGAAACATTTACCGTTTAGAAACGTTTCAGTGAATTATAACTTACTCTAAGAATTATTTGAGTTTATTATGTGAAACAACGTTTCATGGACAAAACCATGCTGTGCGGTGATATTTTTTGCGACATTTTGACTAGAAATTACTATAAAGAGGTGGCTTGTCCAAGCTAAAAACGGTTGCCCTGTTTTTGTCTTGATAAGGTCGAATGCCGGCTTTTTATTCCTGTTTTTCCCTCCTGATTAACTTTTCCTGCTGGTTGCTTCTGTTGAATTTTGAATCGCGAATGCCTAAGTTAGTTACTGAAAATTGTAGGAATATGTTCACAACTTTTTTAAGCGATACTATTTATACTCGTATAACTTCTTTTTACAGCGAATATTTAAAAGTTGCATTTTTATACCGTTTGTATGTAGATTATATTCCTAATGCGTTTCAGGATTTTAATAGTGTTTGGTCTACATGATTCATCTATCGTAAGAAGATAGATTTAGACGGTATTAGCATTAGAACTGTCCGTAACAGGAAACAAATAAGAACCGATAGTTCTCTATGTTTGCAACTTCCTTCTAAGAGCGTCTGGCTCTTAGAAGGAATCTGGCTGAAAGTTATTTCTGTCTTTTATTCGGATTGAGAGCTACTTTTAAACTCGCTTTTAGAGGTATCGCTATTTATTTATGTATTTATAGTCAAGACAACGTTTAACCTGCTAATATTTTCCTGTAACAACTAGATATTAAAAATTATTTTCCCGTAACATTCAGATATTAAAAATTATTTTCCGAATTTCGTCGACTATATTCATTATCGCCTATTTCATTGATGTAATAACAATATTGTTCTAGATTAATTAAGTAAATGGCTCTCATATTTTGCCTGCCAAAGCAGGAAAATTGTCGCTGTGGCATCCATCAATTTCATTGATGCAATGTTTTCATGATTGCATGTTTTATGACCTTTTATATCAACAGATAAGCAAAATATATGTACTGCAAAGACTGTATATACCAATTTCTTTTTTCAAATTTATCAGGCCAACATAGACGCAGAAACTGCATTCACAATATGTAAAACGCAAGATACGAAGGGAGCCAAAAGATACTCCTTGGCTGGCAGGTCTCTTTGGCACTAACCCAGCTACGGATCATCACTACTCTACCGTCCGGCACTTTTTGTAAAAGCCTGCTTCAGCCATAACTAACTTCCGCGTTAAGTAACTGAATCAATTGAAAAACTTTGTGATTTACTTAAAAAGAATCTTTGAATCGACTTATGTCATAAAAGTTTTTATCAATTTGCCCTACTGCAATCTGTTTTTAAATGCAAATGTTGAAGCAACCATACTTATCAGTGATAGCATACGGTTTTGGTCAAAATTAAAATTATTAATCATACAGACCTCTACGTAACGTTATGAAGCTGGATGAGAGATTTAATAGTCGAGTATTTATCCTTCGTCAGATTCATTACTTATTAGTGAACCACTGAGGTTTGTTTTCAGGGCTCACAGAAATTTCATAACCACCAGTGTCAGAATAAACAAATGGTGGGTATTAAATTCAGTTTTTTTTCTACCTCCCTCCCATATGAAATTAAAACTAATACTTTATTTTTAAAACATCTTAATCCAAAATTTTAAGACTACACTGGCAGAATATGCTTACTAATGGCAGCAGCTCCTTGCTAAGGGAGAAAGGCTTTATTTTATCAATAGGCAGTGCTGTCCTAATATATTGGGTTGCTACATATTTTACCATTATCTTTTTTTTTTTTTAATAAAAAATTTCAGCACATCGACTTACAACCACCAACGATACGGATAAAACTGATTGACTGGGAAGAATACTGCAAAGGCCGAGAGGGAGCTAGATACAAAACCTTTCCTGAATTAATTAAATACCAGTTATTCATTATTCATTTCAAATGAATACCATAAACACTCAATAATCATTAAAAATACCCCGTACTGATTATGAATAATAATTATTCATTTTTCATTTGTTTTATTATTACCAATTATTCATATTCATTAAACATTATTCAGACTACAATTTGCCCAACTCTGCTACTGAGGGCACTCTTCCGTTCCAAAGCCAGATTTATTGATCAGATCTACTGATCGCCACTGCTTTGCGAACAAATAATAATTATCAAGAAAAATAAAAAGGGAATTCTGAAATAGAAATTTCGCATCAATTCCACGGACCTAAACATATTTAAAAGATAATTATATTTAAAAAAAAACACATTTAAAAGGGAAGCAATGCAGTGAAAAATAAAATTGGAATTTAATTAGTGATACGTTGAAGTGGCTTTTTCATAGTTTTGATTGCTGGCCTTTCAGCTATTCAGAAAGTAATTACGTCAGCCAAACGGAACAGAGACCGCCAAATCAAGTTACATCGTCCGAACCACCTGAAATTATGTTGGTTTTTCCGAGGAACTTTTCCATTGGATCAATATTAATCAATATGTCGAAGGAAAAGATAACCACATCTGTGAGGTTCAAATAATGGGAAATTAGCACAGAGAAAACAAAAATATATACATAGCATATAACTTGAATGTTTGTGCTAGTTTGTTATTGTGATAATTTCTCTTTTACAAACGAGTTGGAACAACATTAACAGACAATATTAAGGAATTAGAATAGTAGGCCTAAGAAAAAGACCCTCCCAGTTTGCCCAACAGCTAATATTCAATAAAAAAAAAAAAGTATTTGTTAGGTATGCATGCAAAGTTTTTCAATAAGTCACCACATCCCAAAATTAGGATAAGATAAAAATCGTTCCCTGTAATGAATTGGTCTCCGAATCAGATTTTTCTATAGTTCTTTCTGTAACCCTCACTAAAAAAAAAAAAAAAAACAGCTAAAAAGTATTATGGAAATGTTATTCTTACCAAAACCCACCCGAAAGTAACTTTGTTTTTTCTTTAAATACTTCTTTAAACAAAGAAATCATTTGATATACGAAACTACCTACAATACTTTAATCGGTAATTTTAATAGATTTTTATCCAAAAGCCAGAATATACAAAGCTATAATAACTTTTGGACATAAAATACTCGGAATTTCTGTTATATTACTACACCTTGCCTTTCATACATCCAGAATTTTTAGCATTCAACAATTACTTAAGTCCAAGTTAAATTTATTAAGTAAAGGGTTTGTGACGTATATGCCTATTTATAAAATATGAATTTTCTTTAAGCTATGAAATCCTTAACTTTGGGCCTACAATGCCTCGTGGAGTATAAGCGAAAATACTCCATGTCTTTTTAATTATATTCCTTTTGTGATTCCAAAAAATAAAAATAAAATTCCATTCTGTAGCATTTTAGTTCCATTCTGAGTTAAATTGGAGTAGCTTCTTTTCCTTAAAGTACAAAAAGGGATTCCCTTCATTTTAACAGAAAATACCTGTTTCCTTAATTTACTCAGGACTACTAGTAAAGTTTTTGTTAATTTAGAAATACCAATATTTTTATTAAAGGGAAAATAGAAGCTATGTGTCAGGATAATCAATTTAGATCGGGAAATTGAATTAGAATGACCGATAATTTTGGTGCGAATTAGTTTAGTGCCTTCTATAGAACGTGCGACTAGTTTATATTGAACCTATTTTTTTTTATTCCAGTTTTCATTTGATTGCTGGAAAATCAACGGACATGGTACAAAACGGATCCAATGTAGGAGAACTAAAAAGCAGTAAAGTAGGCTCATAAAAATGTTAACTTTATTAATTGATAATTATGAATATATTGTAACACTTATGTAGGTTAAATAATTTTTATTGAACCAAAATAAGATTTTGTAATGCCACACAAACTGTGAAAACGTAAATAATTAAACAGGTTACAAAGAGTATAAAATTGTAACGACACAGTAACACAAAAGTAACATATGATTCAATCTTCAGAGCAAGACTAAGACTCCAGTCCATCGCTTAAATTTATTCTGAATTAGAACAATTTAGAAGGTTCCCAAAAACGTAGAAGATTCACGAACATGTACTAGAACTGTTTGTAACTATTCCAACAAAAATTCTGAAATCATAATAAATTATTAAATATGAAACACCTTTAAACACTGGATTTTAATGAGTTTGTCTACGTCAATGTATTTATTATAATGAATATTAAAGTAGAGAACTTTGTCCGACACCTGCTAAAGTTAATTTCATATTCAACTACTTTGTACTATGATTAATTATTCAACATGTAATTCAGCTAATAAATGTATTATTAATTTTCACCTAATGGACGTAAACGTGACCCTCCTGACAACGTAGATTGATACAACAGTGATAATATTAATAGCCTTAGAATCTATAAATATTTTAAAAAACTTATAATTCATTCAACACATTACATCCGATTTTAATTGGAAGAGGTTTATTTTGATCATGCGTCCGATATTCGAAGCTTGACGTGGAACAATGTAGTGTTTGCAACTGGGTTTATATTATGCCTGCCGATGCAGTTTTTGAATAAATAACGTATTCTATTTAAACATTCCAATTTTATTTATAAGAAAAAAAAATTACCAGGTCCAGAGTTTTTGTCAGCGGAAAGCAAGTTAACAAAAATAGAGTATCAGATTAACTTACATCGCTCGTCCAATCCAAGTGTCGGTAAATATCCAAATCGGTGTAACTAAATAAAATAAAATTAATGCATGAAAGCTAATTAATGTTTCTTCTTTTTATACCCGTTGTCTGTTTTATTCGATAGTCAAAATATTTCAATAATCATCAGTATTTTGTCTGTAAGCGGTCTCTCTCAGAGATAGCTCTGTGCTATCCAAGTAAACTTGAAAGATAATTCGTGAATAAAATCTTTAAAAAAAAAAAAAGATAATTCGCTGTTGAGTTAGACCAGTATTGCATTGGACGAGGGATATAATGATATTTCAATCAACTTTCCTCTAGTTTACTAATCTTAGCTGCGTAAACGATGTTAAGTCCAAACGAAAAACAAAAAATGCTTTGCTCAGAACTTTAGAGACTTTTGAAATTAAGAGACATTGATCAATAAATTTAAAAAAAATAAAGGCGTATGGAGTTTCCCTAGACATCGTTACGAACTAGGAACTTGGAGATAAGGTTCGTCTGCCATCGCCACCTATAATGCTACAGATTCCATTATATAATGCAATGACTCATATAGGCTAGGTGTGACACATAAGGGTCTAAGATCGATCAACGACTAGTAATGGAGTTGTAAAATACTAGTGGGTTGTAAACTGGGACCTAGAGGATAAAATAAGGCACGGTACCAACAGAGCTTTCCCCACATCATTAGTGCCTTGAGTAAAATTGAAAAAATAATTTTTTCTGTAATCGTTGAATAATGGTAACATTACTAAACTGAAATGAGTGAAGAAAGTGAAACATTTTGCAATAGAGTGATTACTTTCTTCAAAGTGAATTGCCTTCTTAATTAGTAATAAGTATAAAATAAAAAATAATTTGAAGTTGGAAATTAAATGCTTTTAAATGTTTCTTAACATTGTATTTAAATCATTCTTAACATTCTTAACATTAACTTATTTTAACAAAATAAATTGAAATGTGAATGAATTGGTGGAAATAATCAATGTATTTTAAAATTTAAATATAATAATAATTACCTTCCTTGTTTATAACCTGCACTTGTTTATAACTATGCTTATAACCTTTCACAACCATGCTTATAACCTACCAACAACATACCATAATCTTCACAACATCCTAATTTTGTTCATATTCTGGTTAGATCTGATCATGTATTACACGATTACAGAAAAAATTTAATATTACACTCGTGAAAAAAGTAGAATTTACAACTCTCGTGAAATTACCACACTCGCTTTGCTCGTGTGGGTGGTAAACGTTTCACTCAAGTTGTAAAATGATCTACTTTCGTCACTTGTATAATAAATAACTATTTAATGTATTCGTACGTGAAACGTTCAACAGCAATGTGCTTATTTTTCTTTCATCGCTCCCGCTACTTAGCAGTAAATTATTGAGCACGGGGTCAACACCTACACCTTGGAAGATGATAATTGCATGCCTGAGTGAAGGATCGTTTGCGTGAAGAGTTGTGGATCGCTGAGCCTGGCATTGGATCCGATAAATTAGTCAAGTTGCCAACAAGACAATGTTCCATAGACCGCAGCCGCCACTCTAACTTGGCTTGCTTAAAAGCACTAATCTCAGAAATTAATAGCAGCCTCCAAGTTGTAAACAGGGGGGGGGGAAGGGTAGGCATCTTCTTCTTTTAACGCCTCTCGTAACCCATTTCGTAACGGGGGTAGAAATAATAAGAATTTTTCGTATGTCTTTCTATTTCTATATTAATACAACCAGACCCGGCCACGCGATGCTATGTCTCAGTAGCTAATAATCCGTTGAATTAATTATATCCTATTCTTTTTAATACAGTCAAATCAAAATTCACTGATAACATAGTTGGAAAAAATAGATTTGGCAGGATGCCTATCCACCCTAAATATCGAAAGAAAAGGAAGTGTGTCGATAAATCAACTTACACCGCCATCTGTTGGAAATTTATAGAACTTACAAATAATCACACTCAATTGTAATATAATAATAAGCATTTAATTTGCAATAGAAGAAATATTGAGGCCAATATTCGCGATAAAAAACATCCTATCTTTTAAATTGGATAAATCTACACACAATGAGCCAAATTTTATAAGTATCGGTTGAGTAGTTTCTGATTTTACGCCCGACAAACATCGTGACACGAGATTTTTATATACATAAAGGTATGTATATAAACCAAATATAAAAAAAATATATTTTTGGTACACTTCACTTGAGAAACCCTATTTCTCGGGGACGTACCTCTGGGGCATTAAGGGGTCGAAACTGTAAAAATAAATCAGCCGTAATTTTTGTTTTTATTTGTACAGTCCTTTAATAAAGATTAAACATATGAAACATTTTGAAAGTTGTAAAAATTTTAATTTTCATGATATGCTTGAAACTGGAAGGAAGTAGCAGAAAAAAAAAATTAAACTGCAACAGATGTATGTAGCTATCTGGAAGTAAAAGCATACATGGCCTGGGACCAGCTTTGGGAACCTACTTAAGTAATCAACAAATTATTTAAGGAAAAATTATTTGGATCTTAGTCTGTTTATTTTCTTCATTACAAACGTTTCGACCTCCAGGGCCGTCTTCAGTGGGTCTTAAAATAATCGCTACATATAATAGGTTGTCAATGTATGAACTAAATACTTCATAGATGCTTGAATCAAGCGAGTTCCTTCATCAAGTAACCATAACCAACAATAACCAGTTCCTTCGTCACATTTGATATATTATATTGTATTACTTCATCTTATTATATTACTATATGAAGGAAGCGCTGGATCTCGGAACGTTTATAATAAAAAAAAAAAAAAAAATTATTTGAGATTAAGATCCAAATTAATTTTTCCTCATAACTAGGAAGTCCCTAACCCTGCTTAAATGAATAAGTAATCAACCAGTTAAAAAATATTGTAACGTGAATTAAAGTCATGTGATTTTGTTACAAAGATGTGCCTGAAGATGAATGATGTCATGTGCCTTACATTACAAAGAGTAATCAATGTCCATAACATTGAAAAGAGTTCTAGGTTTGTTAGAACCGTTACATAACCTTAATATTACGTAATGTCATGTTTTATATGTTTTCGAATATTCTAGGCCTTTCTGGAACAATCGATTTCGGACTAAACCTAAGAAATAATGGACTAGGGGCTTAGTCTTGCTCTGTACATCGACCAATATGGTTACTTTCGTTTCATAGTATTATAAACAAAAAATATTTTAAACCCACATTAGTGTTACAACATTAAAAATAACAACGACCAGACAGTTCCTTCAAAGAATTTCGTACGATACCTCGGACTGTACTTAGACAAACGACTAATTTGGAACCAAAATTAAAAAACTAGAACTCAAAAGACGGTACAAGCAGCTTGCACATCTCCTGGACCACAGATCATCACTCACCTTAAGAAACAAGGGATTAATGTACACGACTATTTTAAGACCTATTTGGACATACAGAGCAGAACTTTGGGGTTCCGCGAAACACATCCACATTAACAAAATAGAAACTTCACAATCTAAAATTCTCAGAAAAATCACAAATGCACCTTGATTTATTTCAAATCATACACTGCACAACGATATGAACATGCCGACAGTAAAATCTTACATGCAAGACAAATACCAGAAATTCCACTCTTCAACGCTACATCACATAACCCACTCACCCATTCTCTTTCCTCCTCCCTGTTACCTGGTCAGCCTCGACGTCGACTGAAACGACAGTTGACAAGAGACCTCTTACTACAATAAATTAAGAATGCATCATGAAAGTGAAAGTAAATTTGCTTGATGCGCAGGTGCAAATCTACAAGCGGAATAATAATAAAAAAAAAAAAAAAAAAAAAACAACATTAAAAATGATATATCTTCTTGGAAAAGTTTCGTCAGGAATCCTAGAAGAGAAGAAGTGGTCATTATCAGACTAAGAATTGAGTTCTTCATTCGTTTCCTCATAGACAATAGTTCACCGCTCAGATTTGAGAAAGCATCACACAGTTGATGATTAGACATATTATAGAAGAATGTCCTCTGCTTGATCGTTATTTCAGTATAACGGTAGAAAAAGAGAATAATTACTGGGTGTTAGTTCTACCAACCTACCAATAGTCCTAGAAAAAAAAAATGCTTCACAAAATAGGTAAGTCGAAGGCCTGTAAGAATTTAAAAAAATCATGACTAAGGACAATATATACGTTGGAAGTGTACATAATAAGCAACCTAACCTAACCTTGGAACACCATTACTTTAGGGTCAATTTTCAAATTTCGCTTTTACAAGTGTTGATATTTGAAATGTTAAGATTCATTAAAAAGATACTGTTTAAATAATTTAAGCTGTCTTTACAATATTCAAAAATAATGTTGAACATTATAGATTAATTAAAAACATATATTAAAACAAAAATCTTCTTATAACAAATTAAAAAAAAAATTAGTAGTAATGATCTGTAAACGCATCTCGGGAAAAAAAATATGGAAGCAAGTAGCTTTCGTGGTGAATGTAGGCGAACCGTACGTAATTCGTGGTTCCTAGTATGTAAGGAGATGAGGATGTCTAGGGAAACTCCCTACGCCTTTATTATATTGGGAGTAATGTTTACTTTTAATTTTCTTCCTGGAAAAGAGTTCTTCATCCTACCTTTAGGGATGAGATCTCGTCCACAAGAGAATATCCCTCAAAAGATTTGGCTATACGTACCTCTTGAATATTAATGGACAATTTGAATGTGAATGTACGCCTTAAAATATCGAATATCTAAACATATCGCTCACTTCTTTCAGCTATGTCGTATCTCAAAAATCGGATATTTTTAGTTATGACTGTTTTCTAAATGCGATGAAGGAGATTTATATCCCAGCAACATCATCAATTATTTAACTCAACTCAAATGATATATCAGAATTTTTTTTTTCAAGAACATCAAAAATTAAAAGAAAAAGTTCAGAATTGAGCTATATTATATTTTTGTGTTCTTTAAAAAGATGAAAAAAAAAATGGTCATTCGCTGAACAATCTTCTGCAACCTAAAAAATACCATGAGAGGTTTCATATCTATTATTAACCCATTTAATTATACTTTTAAAATTTAATTTCACTCTTCTGAAAAATCATATTTTTTTTGGTTAATTCTAGTGAATCATCAATCATCATCTAGTCAATCAATTCATTGAAATCTGCATTCTAATTTTCAAGTAATTAAATTTAAATTAAGAAAAACAAATTAAATTAATAAATCATTAATTATCATAAACTCAGTAAAGAATTATTTACTAATCTAGAATTATATTAAAAAATAATTTAAGTTCCTTACTGTAACGTCAGATAAAACTAAACTTTTTGTTGAAACAGTTACCTAATTGTTAATATACTGTTCATAATGTTATAAATTTATGCTTTTTTTTAATAATTACAAGTTCAAAAAAAGACCCAAACAAAAAGTCCCCATGTTTAAAACATTATAAAAAACTTTTATAGATGTGTGTGTATCACGTTTTAACTTTCATCTTGGACTAATGAGTTTAGCAGAAAAATTTCCCTGTTCTCAAGATAAAATTTATATTAAAAACTATACAAATTTTCAAATTAATGATGATAATACTAGACAAATCACGTTTTTTTTTTGTTTTTTGGTGCCATCGACCTTTGCAAAAGAATATGAGTAAATAAGTAAATAAAAAAGCTAGCTAAGCCCAGCCCACTCTTTGCTGTAGTTTAGGATAGTATTAAATTTTATTGAAGAAAATAAATGTAATACGGAGAGATTCAATAGGAAAACATCACACATCATAATCTACTTCAAATTGCTGTGGAGGAAGGAAGAATTATAATATGTTGACCGACTTTATTTGATTTTCATATATGAAAATAGTTATATTCAATTGAAATGCAAGGAACTGTAAAAATTTAGGCTGCCCATCCACTACATTTTGAGTAGTAATGATTTAACAAACATAGCAATATAAAAAATAAATAAAAAGTAAATATTAATTTGACCAATTTTCCTTGATTTATTTTACATTTTGTAGTAAAGGAAGGAAAATATAATTTCACACAAAAATGATGGCCAAAACATTATTTTTCTATTCTGTATAACATTTTTTTCCATTAAGGATTTTAATGTAATAATAAAAAAAATGTTCTAATATTATCATCATTAAGTTGAAAAATTTTATAGCTTTTTTAATATGAATTTGGCATGAGAACAGGGAAATTTTTCTACTAAACTGATTAGTCTAGGCAGAGGTGAAAGTTAAAATATGTCTGACACAAATAAACTTTTTATCTACATAATAAGTTGATAATGACGGGGTCACCTGTGGTGTTACGGTTAGCATGGCAACCTACAATAATAAAGGTCGCGGGTTCGATTCCAGCGGTGGCCCTAGGATTTTTTAATGGGAGTAAAAAATCCTTAGCTATGCCGTCCCTCGGACTCCCACTGTAGCATCATCCGATTAGCCTAAGTAGCATAAAAATGGACGTTAAACAAACAAACAACATTAATAACTACCAAGTTGATAAAGACACTATTTGACTAATTTGCAACGTTGCGTAAAACTTTATGGTCAATTCATCCTTTACTTTCCGAGTTTTTTTTTTTTTGTTGCTTTTTATATAAGAAAAATAAAATAATTTTAACTTTAATTATACGATTATAATTTTGCGAAACCATACACCATTTTTTCTTCAACTTATCATAAACAATGAAAAGAACATACAAAGTCATAAATGAAGGAAGCAGGGGGAAAATTGATTTAGTACCGAGAAGCCATAAAAAAATAAAGATAATTGAGTTAATTAAAATTATTAAAAACTCCTAATGAATGGTGAATTATTCAATATCCAAAAGTCGTTAGCAAGGTTTATCGAGGTCGTACATAAAGAATAGAGAGTGGCTTTAAATATTTGGAATGTTGATGTTACTGCATCATTTAGCCGTATGTAATCAATAAAGGGCTTATCTCAAGACTTCAATCTAATTCAGCGCGAAGCAGCTGACGTTACTGTACCGGGAAGGCTTGGGCCATGAAAGGGTCTTCTTCTGTTTTCAACACCTGATAATGATAAACTCTGACAGCTGCCAATATTTAGTATGTTTTAAGCAGTCAGTCATGAAGGGTTGTGATCGTAAGTGAAAAAAAAAGTTTGCAACTCTGAAAAAGGCTGTTACTTATATTTAGTAAGGAAGTACATTAAGAAAATATTATACGACTGAGGTTGGCACCGCCAGGTTTTTCCTCTTAACTAATTACTTAATTAGTAGCACCCACTTAATAGAGGATGAGGGGTACCCACAGGTTGATCGTTGAGCAGTGATAGAAAAGTACCATTATACGGTCAAGTTAAAACGGAATCATGAGCCCAGCAGTATTGTACCTTACTTACTAAGCGACCACGTTCCTGCACGTTTCCAGAGCTTCCTTGAAAAAAAAAAAAAAAAAAAAAAAAAAAAAAAAAAAAAAAAAAATTATACACTAATCAATCCCACATCTTTAGCATTGCTACATCTTCTGGTGTCATAACATAAAAATTAATATTTACAAAAATAAAATAATATATTTAATTTTTTTGTCTATTTTAAGTATGTGGGGTTCAATCTGATCATTGAAAAAATATGATAAAACTATAGAGAATTTAATAAAATATGTTATATTTATTAAAGCCTTAATGCTCGGTTTTTTGTCACCAATAACATTATCTAAAATGACCTTAATGTTCCATATGTCGGCGACTTGGCCCGATCCAGGTAACAGCCCTTGATATATTGAATGCCCGGACTTCCGAACCCACTTGTTTCTTATCTCGCTTCCTCCTCTATCCTTACGATACTCCTATTGTCTGAAAAGAAGATGGTCTCGTGGGAGTTAGAAATACTTGTTGAACGGAAATACTACCGTTTTCTACATGCCTTTTCATGACATTATTTCCCCCTATGCTATAGAAAACACATTTAAAAAAATTATATAGCAAATTGATGTTTAGAAGCAGATTTTATCACTTTTTTCCTTTAAAAACAAATTTCTAAATCGATATTTTAAAACTATGGATACTATCGATCAAACTAATTTTTAATTTATTTTTATTGTTTTGGGTTAAAATAACCTTTACAAATGATTATTTTTTTCCTTATCAACCATAATTTCCAATTGGCACGAAAGACTAACTAAACAGATTTATCATTTTGGACCAATCCATTTAACTGCAATTTTTTTTTTTTTTTTTTTGACGTAAGGAGGTTTTAATGTACACTTAAAATTCTTTCTTCCGGCTATCGAATATATCTTTCATTATTTGGTTATTATTTCGTTTCAAGTGCTATTTATATACGAACTAGTTTATTTTATCTAACACTACCACTAATTCTATGGTAAATCGTTCGTTTGGAGCAAAATAATCAAATAATTAGTAAATAAAGTTATGAAAGAGAAAAGTTATTGACAGGTATTTTACATAGGTAATTTATATGTTATTAAGACTTGAGTTAATATAAAATGGAACCTTTTTTTTTTTATTTGATATAAAAACGAACTAATATTGCCCCTATATTGTGAAAAGTTCTCATTATGAATATGATGTTATACGAATAAGAAATTCGTAACTACAAATTAAACGATGATATTGTCCGTGCTCTTCTGATATTATCCGCTTTAATAATTTTGTGGGATAACCTTCTCAGTAGGTAATGCGGCAAATTTAAGGTAATTTCTGAGTTAAGTGAAACGTAATATTGTGTAATTTATTAGTTTAAGGGGAAAAGCACTCCATATTATCAGTGAAGTGTATAAATGTTGTGATTTATGTAGTAGGGCGGACAATAGGGGCACTGGTGTAGGGGGGGGGGGGCAGTTCACTAGGCCCCAGTAATTAAAGGGGCCTGGGGTCGGAGAGAATAATGCATGCCCCTTGCCTTACCTGACTCCAGCTCTGAATAAAATATACCGCCGCATCCCTTCTATCTCATATTGTTTCAACGGTTCCTAACTGAAAACAATTCAGAAAACAGAAGTAAAGCATTATATTACCACTGAAAATAGCTTTGTGCTTTGTTATGTTTCTGGTTACTATTTTTTTCTTATAAATATATAGATATCTCAAAAAATATTTAATTATATCGTAAAGACTGCCCGAACATTCATTACCACTCTACTACTTTTTACTCAATCAAGGAACACAGATCAATTAACAATTAATTGTTCTAAGATGAGGTTATTAAAAACCTGCAAAATTAAAAAAAATCTGATGCTACTTGTTTGATAGTTGCAACTTCTTACAGAGAGCCTTGCATATCTTTTAGATTTTTGGCGGCCTGCACCAGCCTTAACCTCATCGCTATCTTGTGATACAACGTTCCAGATTCAACACGGAGCTCTACCGCATCATGGTTGATTCTATCAATCCATCGACATTTTTGAGTCTTCCACGTGATGTATTTCTATGTATTGTGGCCTTCAGGGTAGTGTATTGGATTCCTCATGGATTGGTTCCTCCATTTTCCGCCCATCTTAACATCCTTACCTTCTTATTATGAGATATAAACTTTATCTTCTTTAGACTATGGTATTTTCGTAGTAGAGGACAGATTAGACTCGTGTTCCAAGCTTATGCTTTCATCCATTCTTTTCTGGATCAGATGATGTAGCTTGTGCCTGAGGATGTTCACCTTTTTTTTTTTTTTCTTTTTTCGTTATTTATAATAAACAAATGAAATAAGCTAGCTGTTGATCAAAATTTTGACACATACACGACTATTCAAATTATTTTTGACGGCTATTCTTGCGTAAATCTCATCTTTTCAATTATATCACCAAGGATCGTTCTCGACCTATTTATGAAAAAAAAATATCATTGTTTTTGAAAAACATTTTCCAGTTTCTATTTCAGGAAAATGGTAACTCGATGAGCTAAAACAAGCCATCTCTCCAGAGGGATATTAGTTGAAGACGATGAGCCAATATTGAACATGAAGATCACTTGAGCATGTCGTCATACAGCACCGATCTGTTTGCAGTCAAAGCCCTAGCAAACACTATCTAGTGCTGCTCCTCCCTAATTCCGTTACAGCTATCTAGTAGCAGTCAGTTGTTTAAATTATTCATAATAGGCCTCTAAAGATGATGTATAGCTACTTTATAACTCGATAGAATAAAATAAAAATTGTGAAAACTCACAATCAGAAACCTATTCACTTCTCACTAATAAATTTAAAGTATGAGCACATTTTAAGGATATTAATTAATTTTTATTAGTTATTAATGAATTAATTTATTCTTTAAAACTTATAAATATACTACTATAATAACTATGTTGAAGTTACATTTACTTAATAATCCCTCGGCTTTGCTCGCTGTAAAACATATCTTCATTTTAAGATTTCAACAATAAGATATAGTTAATCGTGGATTACAATTAATATCAGATTAGACTACTCGCTGAGATCTGTTGGTTCGTCTTTGGTTGACAATAATTTGACTTATTAACTGTTGGTTGTACAAGCCACTTTACCAAGATAAACTAGCTAACAAACCTAACATTAAAAAAGTCCTCTGAGAACTTATTGGGGTACCGGATAGAGAGCTAAGGGCATATCCAAAAATCAGCCATCCGGAATGTAAAATCATTCCAATCTAAACTATTGCGAAGCATTTCTACAAGAAAAATTACTTATTACACAAAGACTGGGAGATCCCATCGGACGGAGCAATAGAATACGACTAAATGTCCCACGACGTTCTGACGATATGATTCTTTTAGCATGAAAATTTAAATTACTTGCTAATCCATTCACCCACGATCACTTTCAAAATGGTCGCCGAGAGACTATTACAGAATTGATATTGCAAGTTATGCAGATGGCAAATATAGAAAAGAAGTTTATCATAAAATAACGCTTATTAAATATATATATATATATATATATATATATATATATATATATATATATATATATGCATTATTATCTCTTCGCAATAAGGTTTAGGTTCAACCTAAGGTTCAGCTAATTGCAGATCAGTATTTGGAGTAAGTACTCATCCCGCTAATTTGGTCGGATATAGCAATAATGGTTGCGAAACTAATATCCATAACCGGAACGTGTTTCGTGATCCACATTTACAACAATAATATCAACAATAGGCCTAAATAAATTAATCATAGCAGATGATACCGCCCATTGTGGCTACATCTGCGGCCTATCTATCAACTACACGGCTGATTAGACACAGAGCCCTTTGCCTAGCACGCTCCGTGATGTTCCCAGTATTAAGCCCACATCTGACCCTAATGTTACTGAGTGATTAGGTACATTTCGAGGCGCTTCGGCCGAATGCATTTGTCATATTATTATTATGACGAATTGTAAAAAATGAGAAAAATACAACATAGAAATAATAAATATAGTTTTAGAAAAAAGTTGTGTATACAAATGTATGTCCCATGAAATATTTGCTCAAATTAATGGTAAATTATCACATCTCCCCGACTAGAGATCAGCTCTTAAATAAATCCACTTTACAAAAGACTAATGAATGACGCCTATAGAACCTTATACAACACAGTCAAAAATACTTCGAAGATTTATCAAATACTTCACTACTACCAAAAAGAAGATAGATTTCCTGGGCTATCCCTAACTTGATATATTTCCCCAGACCTGGACGAGGAAGGAAGGAAAAAAAGAGATTGATGAGGAGAACAAGAGAGGGGACTTCATTAGACTCCAGGATCACTCACTCCTCCCCTATCAAAGAAATATTGCCAGAACCTGGTCAGTTAGCTGTCATGAATCTGCTAAGCTAAGTATTTTTCTTTCGAAGCTTATTCATTAAGTAATTTTATTCAAACAAACAGAACAAAATATAGATGTATCTAAATATATTTACGAAGGAAATCCACTAAGAAAGTCAAGGTAACACCACTTAGGAACGGTATCACTTTATAAAGGAGAGAGGGACGGTTACTTGAGTACATGTCTATTGAAGTAATTAAAATTAAAAGTTTTGTGATATGTGAATAGTGGACTTATTTTCTCCTCCCTCCATATTTAGTTCTTAACAAAAAGAAATAAATTCTTTTTAGATGGCAACATGAACTGCAAGAGGATACGCCCCCCCCCCACACACACATTGGGAATTCACCCCTGTAAATGAATTGTGAGTCTCGGTGTAAATAAAACGAACGAATTTATATTTTATGTAGTATATTTTGGCATAGTACCTATATATTCTGGCCATCTGATGGGAGAAAAAATATGATATACTAAGTAATACAAGCCACATTTTAGTAATAGAATGAACTTTTTTTGTTTCACACCCTTCACAATTATTAAAAAGTCCACTAATCATGTTTTATTTCATTTTTAAAAAATATGGTCTCCAGGGACCTCTACCACATTTTAAAGAAATGAATGACACATAAATCAAAAATTATTAGAAAATTTGCAGCCTGTCCAATTTCACAACACGTCAATGCAAATATGAAAGACCGTTTAGGTTTTTTTTTTTTAGAACCGATAATTTGTTGTTGCCTAGGGCACGACTTGAGACTGATAAAACGGGAGTGAATACTCCCGATAGAAGATTGGACATAGATAAAAAGAGAACAAAAAATAAATAAAAACATGCTCTTTTGGAAAAAGATAGATGTTGTATTCACCATTATTGGGTTGTTTCTTTTTGGTGTTCTAAGAGGTACCGATTTTTACATCTCGTAATTTTACTTAGTGTTAGCGACGATATTAACTATTATGATGACCCATTCCAATGGATAGGAAAATATTATAGTTTATTCCATCCTTTATAATTCATGGAGTTTATTTTGCCATTTTTTAGCTACTAATATACCATGGGAAATGTTAGTAATGGCATTAATTGAATTACGAATAATTACATTAATAAAATACTTAGATTATTAGTAACTGCATTAGTAATATTTTAAAAACTGAACTGGATCACTACGTAAACCTAATATATCACAAAAAAATCACTTGTAGAAGCGCGTACTCAGATAAAATTTAGAAAGCCCTACTTCATTTTTTATTTATTTCCTGATTCAATAAATTAAAATATAAAGGTGATAAAATAAAACCTTAAACAGATATCTGATTTATTGGAGAAATCTTATACACAATACTTGCTTTCACAAGCGATACATTAACGAGTGTAAGAGAGAAATTTTAGTGGAAAAACAAAGAAATCCATTTAGAGAGGGTAATCATGGAGAGGTGGTGAAGCCCCAATTTCCTACTGACACCTGGATATCAGCCATGATTTTTACTCCTGACAGCTCCCAATTTATATCTCTTCCCTTCGACACTCCATAGCGTATAAATTTGATCAAACGGAATGAGTGGTTCTCGGTAAAAACAAAAAAAAAAAAAAAAACCTAACCGCTTTGTTCAAACCTATAAATTTAAACCTGATCCCTCTCTACCTAATCAGATGTAGAACAAAAAAAAAACCAAACTCAGCAGTCCCACAAAAATTGGATTGGATATTTTTTAAAATAAATATCAGTGAATACAATATGAATAGTTCAAAACATGTATCAAAAAGTCGTTTACTTTTTTGAAAAAGTTTTATTTTAAATGCTTATTAGAAAGCGTTAGCAAAACAAAAATTATTTTTATCCCTTTTGAAAATGTTTCAAAAGTTTATGATCGAGGCAAATTAAAGCAATTGGATGTCATTACAGAAATTGCTCAAACAGGAAAATGTTGGTCACTATGTTTACTCACACTGTTTTTTTTTTTATCATTATTTTCAGGATTACCCACGCAGTAGGTATCATTTACTGGATTATTCAAAAATTATTTTGCCTAAAAAATTAATTACGAGTAATTTTCAAGCTCAAGAAGAAGAAGTATAAGTTTAAAAGAAACTTTTAAAGAATAGTTATATATAACTTTTTAACTTATTTATTAAACATATTTATATTTAACTTATATTTTTGAGCCTTGATAAATAATAAAAATAAATTACAAAAATAATAAATTAATAAATAATAAAAAGAAAAGAGAACATTGTCATGCATGCAACACAAAAAACAATAATAATAAAATATTCTAATGCTTTTAAAAATAATGGATAATATTATATAAAAATAAAATAAGGCATTGAGCAACATATTTTGGAAAACATAATATAGATTATGTTGAACTTTGATGTCATCTTAAAAATAATTGTGCGAATATTATATGATAAACGATTTTTAAAAAAATGTATAATGTGGATTAGACAGACAGTCGTTTGATTCAATTTTAAATAATTATAACCTTTATAAGTCCCACATTTTATTTTTATTTATAATTTCACACACTTTAATTTCAAACTCAGAAGCATTCGGTGCTTTGCGCCATATTCTTCTATCGCTCAATATTGTTCTGACATTAGCTGCTAAAATAGTTAAATTTTCATAAATGATAAAAATAAAATTGTTTTACAGATGAATATGGCGCAATGCACCGAAAGCGTCTGAATTATGTGAAATAATAAATAAAACTGAAAGTTGAGAATGTTAAAGTGTTATTAATTATTCAAAGTTAAAGTGCATTAATTATCTAAAATTGTATCATTAACGTGGTGGTAAAAAATAATACAAATAAATTATCGGATCCTAGCTAAATTATCAGATAAATTACCTTCGTTAACCTGTTTTGCATATTTAATCTAACAAGGACATGAAAATTCTGGTGATTGCCTTAATAAAGGTTTAAATGTTTTAATTGTGATTACACATAATTAACTAAAATCAATAATAAGCATTAAGGTGAAAAAATTAATTTTCCCCTACCTATTCAGTTTATAGGGTTCGTAGTCGATAATGAAAAAAATTAAAATCAATACTGAATTTTTCAAAAATCACTTGATAATTTTTAACAAGAGTTATTTTTATTTATGATCATCAGTAGAAAAATCATATCTTGATAATAATTTTTTTTCACATAAATTTTACTATTAAAAGTACCTAATAATAATATTCACTCCTCCTCTAAACTATACACTCGTAAGATATGAGTGTATATTTAGAGTTGTAAATAGCAAACAAATTAGGAGTGGACAAGGAGGCAGTCTTATAGCTATTTTAATCGAAAAATTAAATAAATTAAAAAAAAAATAAACAAGCGGCAACTCTTAATACTGTTAATAATGTCACTTAATACATTCGAAATAAGGAGAAGAATTAAATACCGTGCTTTTTCCGTTGGCAATTATGTCAATTATATTCTTTTTATTAGTTTCTTTTCCACGTGTATTCTTCACTTATATTTAATCTCGCCCCTGCTGAGATGAAATCTCGCCTCTCCAGTAATTGCTAAATGAATGGATAATTAATACATACTATAATGAACTATGAGATGTAAAAAATAAACAAAATTTAAATCTCTTAAATACAGCCTTAAATACAATCTCTTCTTTACCAAATACAGCCATTAGAAGATGCACCTGAAGTCGAAATTTTTTAGCTCTGATATTTTTATAATTGTTCAACAAAAATCTTTTGTTGAAAACCTTTTGTTTGTTGAAAACTTTTTGTTGAATGAAGACGAATTTTTTCATGATCGCAATACTTTCCATTGCTATATATTTCATATAAAGCTAAATAAAATAATAAAAAATAACGTTTAAGTTACTTTTTTATTTTTAATATTTGGTGTATCCGGGCATCACAAACAACATCGATTAAAAGCAGATATAACAATTACTTATGATATGATTTTTTGGTAAAAATTATACTTCAAACCCAGGTTCATACTTAATTATTGATGAAGATACTTAATTTCAGTAAAATGAATATTGACGACGGCCCAAGGAAAATTAAACAAAAAAAAAAAATCCTGGCCAATACAAATAAAGAAGGTTGCATAATTTTCTAATAATTCTCTGAAGGGTTTTGCCTTCATTACAAATAAATAACTTCAGCCGTGATTGGAAAAGATTTATGAATATTTATAAAGGAATTTCTTCTTTTTTTTTTTTTTTTTTTTTTTTTTATGTTTCTCATCCAGGGGTTATAATTTTAAAAAATCTTTCATCATAATTTCGGGATTTTTTAATGCTGTCGTTTCAAACTTGAAGGCCTGTTTTGGAAAACGTTCAACTTTCCCTCTGGATTTAGTAAATTCATAGTATGTAATAAACAAGTTTATGTTTACTCATTACTTAGGTTTGTGTTATTTGCCATATTGTAAATTTATATCTACGATACTACAGCAGATATTTAAGAATTCGTTTTACTTATTTATTTATTTATTAGAATTTTTTTATTTACTAATATAATCATTAAACTTGTTTTTCGAATAACGGTCAAAATTGCACTTAAAAGTACTTAAGAACACATTTCCGCCAGAAGTTGTATCAGGTTGCAATATTAATCTTACATACATTTATTTATATAAACTATAAATCACCCCATTTGTATTATGCTTAAATAATTTTTTTCTTTCCTTTAAATAACATTTTTCTGTGATTTAATTTTTATTGTCTTTTGATATATTTGCTTCGAACATGGAGGAGATAATTTTTTAAATATTGGCTTAATCATTTGATAAAAAAATAAACTCTGGAAAATAAGGTTTATAATAGTACAATATTTGATAAATACATAAATACATATTAAATTAAAACAGCCATGCAGATGAAAATGAGTTGTTAATTATACTTTTAATTATGAATGACATCTAACAGTAATTGATTTTGACATCAGTGAAATTAAAATTAAATTAAAAAATTGAAAACTTAATAAAATTCAATTTGCAATGCGCATATTTTTATTTATGATGGTAATGAAGTATAGTATTAAAACCATGAAACTGTTATAAAAGAAAAGTACAGTATAAGCAAACAAAAAATAGTAAAAGTGACATCAACTAACTTAAAATCTCCACAGAATTATTTTACAGCAAAGAACAAGTACCATTTAAATTTTCATGGATCCTTTACTGTTGGGGCTGAGCCCGAGGGGGTTTACGGCTATTCATAAACCGGTATAGACCGGAATAAAGCTTTATGATGGGGACTTAATATGTCGTTAGGGTTCCGAGTTGTCTTGATTTTATTCAGCAATAAAGAGAACGAAAATCGTGGGCTTCTGTAATTGAGGACCTAATTAAAGTCATTTAAATTGATTTCGTAATACAAATTAAAATAAAAAAAATCTGGTGCGTGCGCGCAACACACAACTTTCACTTACCAACTTACTTAGATAAGACATTGACGTGTTTTGTTAAATATAATTTACCAAAGTCACACATTTTTCTACATCCATATCTTATTTTTGTTAATCGTTAAAGCCGTTTTTGAGTAAATAAAAAACCCCGTGAAAATGATACAAAATTTATTAAGTAAAGTCCCCCCTCCGGTTATTCAATTTTAATGAAATTTTAACAGTCATATCTCGGGCATATACATAGATCAAATACCCAGTTTGATCAAAATCGTTAAAGCCGATTTAGAGTAAATAAAAAAAAACACGTGAAAATGTTACAAAATTTATTAAGTAAAGTCCCCCCTCCGGTTAATCAATTTTGATGAAATTTTTACAGTCATATCTCGGGCATATAAATAGATGAAATACTCGGTTTAATCAAAATCGTTAGAGCCGTTTTTGAGAAAATCGAAAAAAACCTAAAAAGTTATTAAGTAAAGTACCCACTCCCTTTAAGTAATTTTGATGAAATTTATGCTGTCACATTGCGGGCATATACCTACACTAAATACCCAATTTCAGGATCGCACGGTTTATAGTTTTTGAGCTAGTCTGTTCACACACACACGCACGCACGCACGCACGCACACACGCACACACACACACACACACACAGACTATTTCGCGGGACTTGGTCATTTTGACTCAGGGGACCCCAAAACATGTATTTCCGTTGAAAACCGGAAGTCGAATTTTTTCACGATCGCAATACTTCCACTTACTATATATTTCATATATAGGTAAGTGAAAGTAATATAAAGTAAATTCAATCTAATAAATGTTTGTAAGTGGTCTAAGGTTTAAATGTACAATTGTGGAGGATTTAATGAGGTCCATTCATTTAACCAAATTAAATGACAACCTAGAGGTAAGCGATGCCATCCATAAATATAGAAAAAACAATTCGTGGCAAATATTAATTTGAAAAACTTCAGAAAGCCTCGCATATGGAGGATTCCCATAAATAACCTAAACATTATGAATAGAAATATGTTTACAACATTATGTAGAATAATTATATGTTAAAAAAATCTGGTGCGTGCGCGCAACACACAACTTTCACTTACCAACTTACTTAGATAAGAAATTAATGCGTTTTGCTAATGCCACTTCTCAAAGTTACACATTTTCCACATTCATTTCTTATTTTTGTTTTCATTTGCTCTATAAACCCCTCAGAACATTTTAATAATAATAACGCTTACCTGATATTAAATAACACTCAATTTTCATTAAACATGACGAATATGAAGAAAATCGTTAAAGCCGTTTTTGAGATAATCTAAAAATTAGAAAAAAAGTTATGAAATAAAGTGTCCCCTTCGGTTGATCAATCTTGATGAAATGTTGGCTATCACATCTTTGGCATATACATACATAAATACCCAGTTTGATCAAAATCGTGAAAGCCGTTTTTGAGTAAATTAAAAAAACACGTGAAATTGATACAAAATTTATTAAGTAAAGTCCCCCCTCCGGTTGATCAATTTTGATGAAATGTTGGCTATCACATCTTTGGCATATACATACATCAAATACCCAGTTTGATCAAAATCTTGAAAATCGTTTTTGAGTAAATAAAAAAAAACACTTGAAAATGATACAAAATTTATGAAGTAAAGTCCCCCCTCCGGATGATCAATTTTGATGAAATTTTTACAGTCATATCTCGGGCATATAAATAGATCAAATACTCAGTTTAATCAAAATCGTTAGAGCCGTTTTTGAGAAAATCGAAAAAAACTTAAAAAGTTATTAAACAAAGTACCGCCTCCCTTTGAGCAATTTTGATGAAATTTTTGCTGTCACATCGCGGGCATATACATACACTAAATACCTAATCTCAGGTTCACACGGTTTATAGTTTTTGAGCTAGTCTGTTCACACACACACACACACACACACACACACACACACACACACACACACACACACACACACACACACACACACACACACACACACAGACACACAGACACACACACACACA
The DNA here is from genome assembly GCA_911387785.2 of Aelia acuminata. Classification (NCBI taxonomy): domain Eukaryota; kingdom Metazoa; phylum Arthropoda; class Insecta; order Hemiptera; family Pentatomidae; genus Aelia; species Aelia acuminata. The sequence continues at coordinate 65,976,560 of OU426983.1, read as the reverse complement.
CACACAGACCATTTCGCGGGACTCGGTTAATTGGACTCAGGGGACCCCAAAACGTGTATTTCCGTTGAAAACCGGAAGTCGAAATTTTTCACGATCGCAATACTTCCACTTACTATATATTTCATATATAGGTAAGTGAAAGTAAAAAAATGTTAACTATATGATTTACAATTACATGTGCTAAAGTAATTTTATAAACTGCAAGTTATGACCAGTGTTTCAGATTTAAATATATAAATTTTGTTCCATATTTAATATACTAGTGCTCTACTTCTATGTATTAGTCTTCTATAAGTTTCTCAAAAATCAACTGTTTCATAATTCAATTTATCAAATCTTTCGTTTTCTTCATAAATATTTTCAGAAAATCAGATTCTGAAAACGTCGATTTAAACAGAGTAAAGACCACTAAACTAATCACGAAATAAAATGCCTATATAGTAGCAGTGGAAGATTTCACAATAGCTAACAGTTCCTATAACAAATATGGCTTTGGTTATAATGAGGGAGTTTAAGAGGTCAATGCAACCGATAACCATGTTAATTATTTTCAATATAATTGTTATGGAAACTGGATCCCTGAGAATGGAAATGTAGAGAATGACCTAGGACGGTGTGGAAAGGGGCCGGGAGTTTGCTGGTGACAAAAGGATGTGTTCATTAGGAAGAGCCCGGGGACAATCTTGACAACTGGAGTGGGGCACTTCCTCCACCTACCAATTAACGGTGGCTCTAACAACATACTTTAAGCCGGCTTCCCTCGAGCACATTGTTACAAAGCCAACCCGCAGCTTCTTGTCTTCGATCCGCGGCGAAATAGAATTCCCAACAAAGGCACGCTCGTCCCAACAATTGCGATGAAAGGGAAAAATACCAACAGCTTTCGGAATATCTCCAGAAAAGTGAGCGCTAATCACACTCAATGTGTCATTATTACACCTAATTCTTAAACATCAAAAAATAAAGAAGTGCATATTCGTGTGTATGTGAATTTTAATACAAGAGTTGAGCAATCCAACATTTAACAAAATCTTTAATTCTCTGATCATCTCCTTCAGGTTTAGTTATTTTTTACTCAGATTAAATAAATATAAATGCCTTTTTTCACCAAAAACATCTGAACTTTATTCAAATAGGCAACGTTTTGGCTTGACGAAGGCTCTAGGTTGCCGAAACGTCGGCTTGAAAGACTTTGTTGTTAAAAAAAAACGGTCTTTTTATTTATTTGATCCCAATCTTTAATATTACAAAACGATACGGACAAAATATACGGAGGAAATTGTATTGAGGAAATGATAAACATTTTCAATCTTGGCTGTTACATGGTCAAACCATGAAGAAGAAATGCTTATAGTGGATTCAGACCATGCAAGCCTAAAACAGCATTATATAATTAATTTAACCATAGGATATAAGGAGAGCTAATAGTAATTCGATTGTATGGCAAAAATATTTATGCCTGAATAGGAATTAAGAGTGAAATTGTAGAATTGCCAGCATCCTCAAAAATTAATTGGAATTGAGAAAATCAGCACACTACAAAAAATTAAAAAATTGAAAATTGAATTATTATTTTTTAATTATCATTAAATTGAAGTAATAAACCTAGGAGTAACCTCTTAGATGAAGTTTCGTTTAGTTATTTTTCCCACTAGAATTCAAATACAAAATAAATACTTCCAATTCCTTATCAACGAAAAAAATATTGTGAAAACTATTTCACACTGTTATGTTCATTAAGCGGTGAATATGAGTAACGAAATAACAAATTTAAAATATACACCCACCACACAAAATACATACACATAAAAAAAAAATACATTTATCATGGCATTTAAACTAAAAGTGTTAAATTCAATAACCAAATAGACATGGTGTTCTTTACCTACGGAGTACAGATATATTCCTTTGCATTACATTATATAATTAATTTAAAAACCATAGGATATATACCCTCCTTTCTCACGGCAATAAATTTCTCAAATTGTTCCATAAAAAAACTAGTCTATCCGATCGAAAGGATTTCGATCAAATTAGTAATAAAAACTAAAACATTCTTATAGTTCAAAGTTCATATTTTGATAGGTAGAATAGAAAAATTGAATGACCTTATAAAAGATAAAAATAAACGGTAAAATTGCTTAAAATGTTAAGCATTAATTAATTTTATATCCCCGATACCACTTTTTTTTTTTAAAAAGTTTTTTTTTGGCCTACGATTTTATCCTGGCTCAGGGGAGAGGAGAGGGATAAATGCCAGAGATAAATTCTGGATTTGAACTGTGATGTTCAGGTTATCAGAAAACGTGTGTTGCTAAAGTCAAGCCCACCCGGCTTCTGTCTCTGCAATTGTTTATCAAAAGAGATTTGATGGTTCAAGGTAAACTATCCTAGACATATTTATAAATGCATATTTATAAAGCTGGATACTCCTCCAGAAGCCTGGAGATATCTCTCAAGTCAATAAGATGGGATTGTACCCTACAAACCCTTCGAAAACAGATGGCCGGGACAGACCGAGACAAATATATTATTGTGTCAGTAGTGCTGGCTGACAGGAAGGGGCGGTATTGGTTGAGCTGAGGGTTGTGGCATCGCTTGAGGTTCGGATTGGTTCCGGCCTTTGGCTGGCTGCTTCCCTCATTGGTCAAGTAATAATTAACCTGTAGTAAGTCAATCGCATCATATAGGAGTCAGTAATCAGTAAATGTCTTGATGATCGAGTCATGGTTTTTTATGTCCTTACGCGATAAATATACTTGCTCGCACTTCAGTTTGTCATGTCACAATGCTTTACTTTCCATTGTAAGAAACAAAATGTTAAGGAAGCTCTTGATAGTGTTATTAAATCAAAAATAACATTTCATGGACAAGTTTCTAACTTCTTTCTTTTAAGGATATCAGGATATTACTAAGTGTAGTAGTTCCGAGACAGATAATAATATTTGGTATAAATAGAATGCTTGTGTGTTTGCTTAAGTTGCTATAACAAATTGAGTTATCCTATATTTATGAAATCTAATACTTAAAAAAAATGTTCATTCAATCTCAAAAATTAAAATATTTATTTCTTAAATGGTTACTTAAAACGCTATTAATAGATAATAGGTTACTTAACGCCGAAAAAGATAATAGCACTATGAAATACAGTATTTAAAATTTTATTCCTACGGATCAGATTTTGAATCATTAAATCTCCAGTAAATTTTGAGGTCGAAAGCAACATGAATTTTTAAACAATTTTTGAAAAATTAAAAAACATTCAGAAAACCACCAGAAATAATGCAATTATAACTATAATAATTTATATAATATCATTTTTTTCTGAAGAGAAAAGATTTTTTCTTAATTTAAACTAATAATTAATAATAATAATAATATTTATTTGCAAAATTTTACAAATGCCATTTGGCATATATTGTAAATGGGATCATCATTTGTTAACCTCCTCTAGAGGATTGACAAGAATACTTGATTGGAGAAACCTCCCAGTGAAGGCACTCCTAGCATGACAGTTCTACAGTAACAGGTCCCTGCTCCAGAGGCGTTTCAGTCTCCTTGTTGGATTCTGTGGCAGTGTGTCTGTCAGTAATGTTTGTACCAAGGGGTTAGGATGACCAGCAAGAGAGTTATGGAAAGTTTTGTAATGTTTCCTAATTATGTCAGTTACGAATGGTATGTTTAGGTCTTTGTGTAATGATTTGTTGGTAACATAGTACGGGCAGTGAGTGATATAACGGAGAAATTTAGATTGAAAAATTTGGATGGTCTGTAGGTGCGATTTTTTGCATGATCCCCATACTTGAGTGGCGTACGTCCATATTGGTCTAAGTAACATATTATATATTATAATTTTGTGTGTAAGTGATAGTTTGTTTTTATGATACAACATTCGTCTTAATAGTGAGAGTCGGTGATTTAATCTTTTCTTTAATGTTTTGACATGGCATTTCCAGGTCAGTCGTCTGTCCATTGTTAGTCCCAAGTATTTTGTTTCTGTTTGGTTTTGTAATGGTAAGTTATATAGAGTCAGTGGAGGGCAGTCTGATCGTCTTAGCGTGAATGTAACCTGATTTGATTTTGTAATGTTAATTTTTATACGCCATTTATTAAGCCAATTTTGCAATATATTTAAATGATTTTGTACGTTGTAGGAGGCAGTTGCCGGGTCAGAGTTAGATGAGAGTATAACAGTGTCGTCTGCGTAAGTAGCGAGTTGAGTGTCTGGTGTCTGTGGGATGTCAGAGGTGTAAATAGTGTACATAACTGGGCCCAAAATGCTTCCCTGCGGCACTCCAGCCCTGATTCGGCAATAGTCGGAGTGTTTGCCATCCTGGTTAACAACAAAAAACCTATCCTCAAGATATGACCGAATAATTAGATAATAGGTATGTGGTATGATCGATTCAACTTTACAAAGAAGACCATCATGCCACACCTTATCGAATGCCTGTGCAACGTCTAAGAAAGCTGCTGTACAATATTCTTTCTTTTCCAATGTCACCGCAATTGTATCAACCACTCTATGACATTGCTGTATTGTAGAGTGTGCAGGTCTAAAGCCGAATTGGTGATTGGGTATAACACTATTTGCTTCAAGGAATGGATAAAGTCGTTTTAATAACAATTTTTCAAATATTTTAGAGAATAACGGTAATAAGCTAATAGGTCTGTAAGATGTAACTTGGTCTGAAGGTTTGTTTGGTTTCGGAATCATCTTTACGATAGAAAATTTCCATACGAGGGGGAAGTAAGTTAGTCGAAGAATAGAATTGTAAATATTGGTCAAATATATAATGGCTTTTTTAGGAAGAAGTCGTACAATTTTAGGTGTGATAAGGTCATAACCCGGGGCCTTTCTTCGCGGTAATTTTTCAATGCGAAACTTTACATCTGAAGGTCTGATAGGTGGAGGTGGTAGTGAAAGAGGAAGAGGAGATGAGAGACTGTCTTGAACGTCAAAGAAGTGTTGTTGGTGAAGTAAGTCGTCATGTGGTTGAAATACGTCTGTAAGATGAGAGGCAAATAAATCAGCTTTCTCTTTATCGCTTCTGGCCCATGTGTTGTCAGGTTTACGGAGAGGAGTCTTTGTTTGGTGGTAACTGAGTATCTTTCGTGTTTGTTGCCACAGAGTATTGTCACTCGTCTGTAGGTTTGCCAGATGATTGTTGTAAGTGTCCTGTTTGTGTTTCTGTATCAGCTTCCGCAGTCTGTTAGTAAGAGCGTTTAGTTGTCTTTTGTCACTAGGATAGCGAGATCTTTTCCACTGGTTCAGGGCACGTCGCTTTTCAATAATAAGTGACTGTATGTCCGGAGGTAAGTAATATTTGTGTCTTTCTGTCTCACGTACTTGTGCTGATTGCCAAGCGGCAGATTGTACGGTCTTAGTGAGCGTCTCTACAGCGTTGTCAACTTCACTTTCCGTCTTTAGGCTTGTATTAAGGTTAATGTTATTGTTTATAATGTTGTGAAATTTACTGAGTAATATTGGACCAGGAGTTAGAGTAGGCATGTGATTTGTGGTAAATTTGTGTCTGCTGAATGGTCAGCTGAGAGATCGTTGCTAATGGAGATGTTATGATGAAGAGAATTTAAATTAGATGTAATAAAAAAGTCGAGTAGTTCTGGTTGTCGGTTTAAGTCCGTTGACCAGTATGTGGGTTCAGTTGGTAATATGCAGTCATAGTTAAGATCTACACAAGTACTAAAAAGAGCATTTCCCCTTGAATTTTGAGTCCTATTTCCAAAACGGGGGTGTTTGGCGTTGAAGTCTCCTCCGCACAAAAATTTAGGTCCTAAGCTGGTCAGTACGTTAGTGAATGTCTCTTGTGAAACTAGTTGCCTCGGAGGACAATATGCACTGGCTATAGACATATAGGTGTGATCAATTTCAACTGATATGACTGAAATCTGAATTTCTGGTAAAGCGATCATATGTTGAGGATAGTGATGTAATGTTCGTTTCACGAGTATTGCCGTACCACCACGGGCAGCACCGCTGGGATGATCACTTCGGTACACCACGTACCCTTGAATGTAGAATCTTGTCGATTGTGTGAAATGAGTCTCAGTTAGTAGTGCAATATCTATGTCATGCTCGTGTAAGTAAATGTCAAGTTCGTTCCTTCGTTGTATGGCTCCATTTGAATTCCAAAGAAGGAGTTTTAGAGAGTGTTGTTACATTGAATTAGGGACTGGCATTAGGAATAAAATTAGTTACTAGCGTGGAGAGAAGAGTGATGAGCGGAGTTATCATGGATTTAAAATCATTTAAAAATGAGGTCAAATATAATGAGAGATCGGGATTACTTGGTTGAAAGTTGGGTGTAGTATAATTAGATCTTGAGTATGAGGATGGAGTATATCCGGGTGTTGAGTATTGTGGTTGGGTATAGTGAGATGCTGAAACGTGGGGATAAATAGGTTGATGAGTTGGAGGTGAGTATTGAGGAGAATTGACTGTATATTGTGAATGTTGAGGAGGAGATGAACGATGAGTACTAGCATGGTGAGAAAATGTGTAATGAGGAGTTATCCTCGCAGTTTGTGGATTTGTATATTGGGGCGCTGTGTTATAACATGTAGTGCTACAAGTTGGCTGTGCGTGTGCAGTAGTTTGAGGTTCTTGTGTTGCAGCATTAGTGTGGGTATGTTGGTCAGGTCCCGCCTCTGGAGGCAGGAGCTCTGTTACCTCTCGCCTTGAAGTTCTCTGATTCCACACGTTGAGTCTTCTTCTCTGCAGCTTGAGATGTACTAAGCATCCCCTGTAGTTTGCCGGATGTTCTCCACCGCAAAGAGCGCAGACAGGAGGCTCGTCACGTGGTTTCTGGCACCTCTCGCTGGGATGATCTTGACCGCACTTGACGCATCTTGGTTTGTGGTGGCAAAAAGCTCGAGTATGTCCGTATTCTTGGCATCTCATACATTGAACAATATTTCTTCTCTTGTGAGGTTCCTCAATTTTAACTTTTGTATAAGCAATGTTAGTTAAATTGAAGACTTCAGCATTATTTGGAGATGGTTCCAAGTCCACAAAGAAAAGAGGTAGAGGTTCTTTAGAACGCGGATGTAATACATTAGTTATAAATCGGACATTAAATCCTTTTCTTTCTAAATCATATTTTATCATATCGTGCGGTGTGGAATAATGGAGATTTCTAATTACAAATCTATAGGCTTTGTCTTGTTGTGCTTGATAAGTGTGGAAGTTGAAGTTTTTCGATTCGAGATATCGAACACAGGCTCTATAAGCGTCACTTGTAACAGTTTTTAAAGTGACAATCGATTTATTTGAAAAACATTCAAAATTATTTTCCCCTATTAGGTTAACTAGGTCAACGCATAAACTTTGAAAATTTGTTATCCCTTTAATTTTTATTGGAGGTGGTTGATGAGGTCTTTGAACTGGTGTTTCAACTGGTTCTTCTTCCATTTCGTTAGAAAGTGGTTGAAACATATTACTAACGGGCACATTAGGGATCCTATTTAATGTTGTCGAAATAACGGTTTGACTAGGACTTTGATTGAGGTTTATTTGAGTTTGAGTATTGTCGATAGAATCTTGTGGAGTAGATTCCGAAATATTTATGGGAGAACTATTATCTAAATGATTCATTTCAGTAGTTTCACAATTAGAATTATTATATAAATTAACAGATGTTTTTGTTAGGTTAGGTTTTTTAACTGTGATTTTTATCACTGAACTTTTTGAATTTGCTTTCTTTTTCTCTGGTTGTCCATTTTTAAGTGAAACATTACTATTACTAGTTACCTTTCTCTTCATAAGTGTTGTAGGAACCTTCTGAACAGACTTTCCACTGGGGCCAGCTAGTTCATTCACACTCATTAGTTAAGTGTCTTTTTTCACTTGAAACTTACTTAAAACGTCCCTGGCTCTTAAAGAGATCACATTTTCACAATAAAACACCAAAGTATTCACGAATTTAATAATTTTAATAACAAGAAAATTTTAGAGCAACCGCACAGTATAAGGTATCAAACAGCTGAGTCCTAAACTAATAATTAATAAAAACAAAATCTATGATCATATTCTGTCCGCCCTTAGCAGAATATTCATGGACATTTTTACGATGCAGGAGGGATCATATTAGTTCGATTGAGTTCCAGAGGATATTATACTAGAAGCAGAGTGGGAGCCACAAGAACCATATACTTGATATCCAATCTAGAAAAATCCATTTATCCTCCATCCTTTCAAATTCTGCTTAATAGATCTTGGCGAAATACATCTATGTATTATAAATATGGTGCCTACATATTCTGATTAAAAATAAGGATGTTTTGCGCGATGTCTAAGGTCTTGATTTAAAAACAAATTTAGGTAAGAGGTTAATTATATAATGAGAAAAAGCAGAAATTAATATGTTCATTATTTATGAAGTCGTCCGAAAGATAATGTAAGGACATCACCATAGCTTCTGCCTAAATTTTTAAACTTATTTTTATTGTACTTTCTTGTAGTCAAAATTATATAACAGAGGTAAATTTAAAAAAAAAATTAATACGCATTTTTTCTCTAATTAAAAGAATCGGATTTTACCCAATGACATATATTGTAATGTCCTTAACACATTTTTTCTTACCCTAATTCCTTCTTTTTTATTTATTTTTTTTTAAATCTTTTGAATGGCATCGAAAGAATGATTTCAACATTCACAACATTACAACAGTACATTTTGATGATCCTCGCAGAAATATTAAATCAAGTGAAGTTTGAAAAATAAATTCAAAATTTTGCCTTGCTAAAGTAGTTATAGAAATTAATTGCCATAGGATTTTGAAATAAGAACATATCGTTGTGAAAAATCTCCTATCAGATATATATGTACATAATCTTTCTTTCCCTAATGTACCTATTCAAAATACAAGGGATATTAGACTAACGCATTTATTCATATGTATGAATAATCCAACAAATTGGTTAATTAAGCCTTGTGAATATTTAATAAATATTAGTATAGCAGTAGTAGTAGCAAATCCTAAAATATTATTCAATATTATTATTCTTTACACAAATTATAATCAAAACTTCGAGCTACCATTAACTTAATCATACAATACATTAATATAATTCGTTACTGAACGTAGAAACATAGAACGTAACGTTCATTATTTTATATCAAGGGACCATAAGAGAAACACGCAAGGTTATATGAGTAATTGTGATAATTAACTCCTAATACTGGGAGTGATAAGTCATTGATGTATGACTGACTGACGGAGTGGGGTGGGAGTTGTTTCCCATATTTAGGTTTTAAAAACACCATCGATAGAACTGTCGATAGTTTTGATCACTATTATAAAAAACAAAACAAATGAAGGTCAGAGAAAAAAAACAATAGGAAAGTCAACATTTTTTCGGATAAACTGTGATGTACAAAATGATGGTACCACTTACCTGGTCCCTTCCCTATGCGGTATGATATCAAAGGCAAAAGCAGCTTTTCATTCTGAATCCATTGATTCCAATAAATTAATTTAAAATAAAAATCGGTGCCCCTTTCCCTTCAGATATTGTCGATCGTATTAAATGCGTTCGATAATTTTTATTGAGAGTTTCTTTCGTTTCCCTCACTACCCACTTATGACCACTGTTTGGCTGCTTTAATTATAAGTAATGTTTAATAAGATGATGAATTTACATTTTAGCATCTTTTTTTTTTTTTTTTTAATTTATATGTGTTACATCAATAGATTTCGCATGTATCCCAGTATTGTGCGAACATGCGGCGGAGCTTTTTTTAATTATTATTAAAGAAAAGTAAACCTTTTTGTGTGGATAGAGTTTGTTACACTTGAGCTTTGAGTGGATTAATTAAAGCGTTTTTCTTTTTGTCTCGCTAAGGCTGCTACTCTCTCAAGGCTCCTAATTCTATTTTATCTTTAGCATCACAAAGGACGAGAAAGATCATCAAAGAAATTTAATCATTATTGTTTTTTTTTACGTTTTATTCTTTTTTTTTTTTTTTTTTAACGAACGTTTGTTTTCACTTTGTTGCTAATTTATTTTATAGTTTTTAAAACAATAGTTATCAAATAATATTCTGAACACACTATGTTGTATTTTGTATACTTCTTAACGTCAATAAACAGTATTTAAACTTATACATCAACAGTTATGTAACTGTACTGTGTTTTAATTGCCCTTTTTATCCAATAGTTATATAGAAGTATTTCGCCATCTTCCATTCGTTCAAAAAGGCTTTGTAACAATGTTCGACTGTCTCAAACTCATTCTAAACACATAGTTTAGGACGATTTGACACGCAAGTGGACGACTACTGAAAAATTAATAAACCGTATACGTTACTAGCAAAATGACATTAAACGATTAATCGTTGGCCGATTATCGTTCAAAAATAATCGTAGAAGTTACACCGAGCAAAACTCACCTATAAGGAGATTTCAGGCGTTAATTTCAGCTAAGCTAATTAATTACTCATGAGTCAAGAACATAAAGCAAATTGCATCAAAAAATATGTAGTTGATTTTAAGATTTCAATTAAAATTCAATGGCATTTATAATACTAGCTAAACCCGGTAAGGCTTTAATGTGGCTTACTGTAATATTAACTTTTAGGGAATTAAATAAATGTATTTCAGTGAAACATTGTACATCCAGTAGCAGCCTACTTTAAATTAATATCGAATAAAAATGAATTATAAATATTTGCTGATTTTTTTAAATTTAATAAATAAAGGTATTTACACTCTTCTACTGAACAGGAAGGAACATTCTGTACTACATTGGGATTCATGTTTTCTATTGGGTATTTTGACGGCTATAAACCATGGGATAAAAAATAGAACAAAAAACTGGACAGAAAACGGAAAACACTTTTTTCTATTAAGTCGTGGGTGAGAGACCTCTAAATTTCATTGTATTCTAAAATAATGCCAGGGAAGAGGTACCGCTGGGTATTTGCTCTTTTTCATGTCTGACATTCTATTATTATACAAAGTTATTATTATTATTATACAAAGACAATCCACTGATTGTCTATGTTATTTTAGACAGGTGTGGATAAATGAAATAAAGTTAAAAAAAAAAACCTGTTTTCTATTCTTTACATTTTCCCATTGCATTAGCATAAAAAGTAGAAATAGCTGTTCTTTGGCCATGCATGCATTGTGAAAAAGTTTCAGATTTATTAATCGGTTACCATCCGAGTAACAAACATACTGGCCCTTGCGTTTTTATATAAGAGTCGAACCCTAGCAGTAAGATGTATGTATCTTGGATCGAGATAGAAGCCGTTATGGACCGGAAGCTGGAATTACCGGAAGAGTATTGGCTGGCTAATTGTGCGGAGGCGGTTAATGAAATATCAGTTGGCGAAGGGCGGAGTAATCAACCTTTATGGCTTCTTGGCCAATTGGCTCCTTCTCTTTTATTGGCAGCCGATGGCTTCTGGCACACACGCTCGCTCCGAGGCGTTCCCAGTATCCTACAAATTAATAGCGATGGAAAATACACTTGAGCTACTTCAGTTTCAAGTATGGTCCTCAAATATATCCAATCTAATTAATGACGTGAACAATAATATTATTAATATCAAAAAGTTATTAGAGTACGTAGCTATTACTATGCATCACTTTGATCGGAAAGTACAGAAGTTATAAAATTAAAATAAATAAATAAATCGAAAACTTGTTTATATACATGCCAGCGGGATAACATTTATTTTGTAAATCTAGTTTCCAAGATCCATAGAAACTGTGTCATTTTTGCATTTTTAAGCACCAAAATTCAGATTATTTACTTTCACTTACCTATATATGAAATATATAGTAAGGGAAAGTATCGCGATCGTGAAAAATTTCGACTTCCGGTTTTCAAAGGAAATACACGTTGTTTTGTTTTGCTGAGTCCAAATAATCAACTCCCAAGAAATGGTCTGTATGTGTGTGGGTGTGTGAACAGGCTAGCTAAAAAACTATAAACCGTAAGAACCTGAAATTGGGTATTTGGTGTATTTATATGCCCCCTCTATGACTGTAAGAATTTCATCAAAATTGATAAAACGGAGGGGGCACTTTATTTTATAACTTTTTCCCCATTTATATGTTTTTTTTGTATTTTCTCAAAAATAGCTTTATTGATTTTTATTAAATTCGTCATGTTTAATGAGAATAAAGTATTCTTTAATATCAGTTAAGCTTTATCATTTTTAAAATGTTCTGAGGGGGCATAAATCGGGAAGGGGGCTTTTTTGTTTTCCTATAAAGTACCTTGGTTTTTGTTTATATAGAGGAATTTTCAGTCTCTCATTTAGCCTAAAAATAAGAAATGGCTAAATATGAAATAAGAAAAAAATCAATCAAACATATAGAGGAGAAAAAAAAGGAAAATATTCCGTCAACCCGTAAAACATGTTGAGCCCACGCATGCACATGCGCAGTACGCTTTTAATGACAGACCATCGTTTATAATTAAACATGTTCTGTTCGTTTAACGGAAATAATTTATTCCATGGTAACTATATGAAGTTTTCAACAACGAGAAAGAGAATTATAAAATCAGACGACTTCGAGTATTATTCATCGACGAATTATCACAAGTATAATCTTTAATTTAGTAAAAAAATAGTGTATTTTAAAGAACAAATTTAAACGAAACTAAGTAAATTAATATAGGAAAATGTGTGACTTTGAGAAATGGCATTTAACAAAAAACGTCAATTTCTAAGTTGGTAAATGAAAGTTGTGTGTTGCGCACATCGCACCAGATTTTATGAGAAAAGATAAGTGTAATATAATATAATCAACCAGAAATCGCATCATATACATAAACAGAAAAAAAAACTCATTTAAAAGCAGAATATACCTAGGTTTAATACGGAAAAAGGCTTTTTTAAGAGGGCATGTAAAATTTACAAAAATTAATTTAAAGACCGAACGCCAATGAGTTGTAAAAATATATATTAAGAAAATGTTACGAATAAAATTTCTTTCACACAGAGTGGCCAATTCATAAAGGTGTCGGAATAAGGTAGGGAGATATCCCAATCCTCCATTCTCTTATTTTATTCTACCCCCCTCCTGCTCTTCTTCAGATCGGCCAAAATAGGTAATGACGAATATAAAAGGGGATCCATACTTCTTCTTAGTAACGGCAGTAATTACTGTCGGATATGATAGCAACAGATATGGCTGCTACAACAGCAGTGTAAGGCCGGTTAGTAGGTACCAGTTGATTCCTGTCCCAGCCTGTTCCGATAACAAAGGGGTTAAGGCTAACAGGTGGAAGTTGAGGATCCAGATTGCCCTGGGCCGGATCTGATATCTGGTTTATCAGGCAGGACAACCAACTGAAGCAAGTTGCAATGCTAAGCCTCAGGGTGAGTTACGGTGACATGACGAAGTAATTAACTACTTCAATCAGTAGCAGGTTTTTAAAAGAACGTAGTTATTTTAATACTTATTCTCGCACCAACGGCAGAAGCCATTCGTGAAATTACGGCTAAGTTTTGCTAAGGTCACGCATAAAATCCTCTTGATAACCATAGAACTAAAAGCATTATACCACGTTTTACGAAATATTAACTTGACTTGACTATCTTGGAAATATTTCTAATAAAACATATTAAAAAACAATTTTAGTTGAACCATTGTCTAAGCAAGGTAGATTAACTATCTTTAAACATTGTAAAAGACCAATTAATATGATATACCAGGTTTTTAGACAAGAATATGAGGAATGATTATATTTAAATTCAACACGCATTCAAGCCTCTATTTACTTACGCAACGATACTCCCCACTCTCTAAATTATCACCTCATATTTTGAGCAATTGAAATATGAAACAGTATAAACATTCAATTTGATGATACAAAATATTATCATTAAATTTTACTGTATTTTTTAAACTGCTGGTGAGAGATATTGCATTTTACAGCTGAATATATGATTTTATGATGTTATTATATATGGTATTTTATGATGCCTCAATTGGCGATAAGTTGACAATTTAGTTTGCCTGCATTTTAGAGACTGTAGGCTTTCTGCTCCGAATTTTCTTTGTAATAACTGTCTTGTTTTTAATTTAACTGGTCCGTTTTTCTATAAAAATAAATTTTTTCTAAGCACATAATCTTGCAATTGATACAGAATCTTGATATATATAAGTGATATATATAAGTGCTTAGTTTGTTTCGTTAACTTCCCTTTATGGTACCAAGGCTACTATACTGGTACAATTAGGAATAAGAAGAACCTGACTGGCTCGGGGCCTCCATTTTACGTTATATTTTACTATCCCAGTTACGAAATTTTTTTGTGTTTTATTATTTATATTTTATTTAGAAGGCTTTTTTACACCCTTTAAAAAAATCCTAGGACCAACGCGGATCCGCGACTTTTAGTATTGTAGTTTGCTTTACTAACCACTACACCACAGGTGACCCCGAAGTACTTAGTTATACAGAAAAATGGCTTAGAGTCCAATAAAAGAGAACTGGAGGAGGATCAATATGGTAAGAAGTAAAAAAGGCGAAAGAGAATCTTCTCCTGATTACAGCTTCCAACCTCTCTCATTAGCTTTTACATCTTACTCAAGCCTTCTTCTTTGTTCCATCAGCTCTATCCTTTACCACATCTGTTTTCTTTACATACCTCTTTCGCGATATCACGTTAATGTATTCGTTACGACTTTCCCTCTTAACAACTCTACATTCAAATCATTACTTCTCTCTTCAAATATTTCCATGTCAAAGGAATAGGTAGGTAATAACAACCCGTTTGATTTAGAGAAAAAATATAAAGTACTGCAATGAATAGACAAAATATTCAACAGCTGCACAACATATTATACCTACTTCTTAGATATGATACAAAAAATTATCCGTGTCATGGTTAGCAGCGTATAACTTGAAAATGATCAATTAAGTTCGGTACGAGTGCCCAGAATTCGTTGTGACGGTGACGGAGGTAAAAAGAGTGTTATTTAAAAAGTAAGCATTTCTTTCAGAGCTTTTCATTTCCCATCTTGTTTAACCATCCACAATAACGAACTGTGATCTGAAATCGTGAAGCGAACATGGCATGGTTCCTAGCAGTACCGGCTTATAAAATCCCTTTATAATTCCCGCAAGTCCCTCCTCCACCTCGAGAGGAAAAATTACTTGAGAAATAATATAAGAAGAGGTAACACGAAATACAAGAATCATGGCGACCATTTATTTTTACAGAAATCTCTTTTTAATTGATATAATATAATTAAGGCCTGAATTTTTAAAAATATTATTAGATAAGCCATGAATCCAGTTACTTGGTGCATGTGAAAATATAATCCAGGCTATCCTAAAACATCGCTGTTTTAATAATTTCTATTATTTGTATTTTCAAAATGAAAACGATATCTTGATCAGGGCTCTAACAAGGCTGTAAATCCCATCCTCTACCACTCAATTTTTTTATTGTTTTTTAATATTTGCCCTTTTAGAAAAAAAATAGCCTAAAATTTGTTAAAATGATTCTATTCACTCTATTTTCTATTGATATCCATGCATAATTATCGTTGAGCGCCAAGAGTGGTCACAATCTTACTTTTGTATTCCGAACCTTAAATAAACTACAGAAGGGGATCGACCGTTAGCAGTAATTGTTAAATATGTGATTTGAAAGTATACTCTGAAAATTGTTCGACGAAATTTCCGCTATTTCGGTTCAAACTTAACTATTCCCGTAGCAATGAGTTAATCGAAGGAAATTCATTCATTCCCCGCACGCCAGACATTCTGCAAGAAAACGCGATTTTTATATTTTTCTATAATCATAAAATTACTTTTTTAAATTAATAACATCATTTATTAATTACCATTTAGATTACCATTATCTTACTGTCACTATTACTATTAATTACCATCACCTACTAAATAAAGACTTTTTGAATATTTACGTTTGCAAGAGGTAATTAGCTGGAAAAAAAAACAAACATTATATTGAGTTTGAAAAATTACGTGTGCGAGAGCTAACTAGAGTTCGCGGGGAAAGAGCTGGGGAAGTGGTAATTCCGGATGGGGTAGGAGAACCCCCCCCCCCATCCTAATCTATAAACTTACCTTTATAAACGTTAGGAAGCGGCTTAAAAGATGCTGGATGAGAGACCTCCTCTCCTGAATTAGTGTCAAGCCCAGAATGGGCTGCGTACTTGTGTTTCTTCATGCCACAAATGCCTTACATATTATTGCTTTGCTGCAGCCATCGAATTCGCTGATTGTCGTAGACCGCTGACAGGTGCGAATCAATGTTCGAAGAAAAAAAAATATTTCACGGGAACTAATGCGAAAAACACGAAAGCTAAGTAAAATAAAATCAACTAATGCTTGTGGGATTAAGATGATTGGTATTTTTTATCAAACTTTTAACATTAATCCCACGCCCTACCAACATTTCTTGAAAAACACCCGCCTAGAAGGAGAGGAA
This sequence comes from Aelia acuminata, assembly GCA_911387785.2. Classification (NCBI taxonomy): domain Eukaryota; kingdom Metazoa; phylum Arthropoda; class Insecta; order Hemiptera; family Pentatomidae; genus Aelia; species Aelia acuminata. The sequence goes on along the minus strand of OU426983.1, from coordinate 65,960,112 downwards.
GGAAGAAAACAAAACAATAAATGTTTTAACATTTGAAAGGGAATTTAATAATATTTCAAATAACTGCCTTTATGAGGTTTACTTGACTGAACCTTTAATTCATTCTAGGTCCTTGATTGAAGAAACATTAATAACTAAGTCAGTTTGTGAGAGGTATATTAATAAACAAAATCAACAATACAATTTATTGTTTATCTCAGTCCATTTTCACGATTCATTCCACCATCTTTAAATATTCAAACATTTTCTTTTGACACCCGAAATTAACAGGAGCACTGAAGGCTCTCGGAATCGCTAACTTTGACACACCCTCCGCTGGTGTCAGGACTCGCAGTAACAAAAACAATAAAGAGAGAGACAATCTCGACACCCCCTCCTAATCTCTGTGTGAGCAGTAAAGAACAATTATTCCCCCGCCCGTCCCTAAAAGGTTCCTTAGGGTGTCGCCATACTTGAAGACCACTTTGTCAAGTGAGGCTAATAACATTAGGACCAGTCTGCGACACCAACTCTCATCACATTTATTCTATTGTAATTTCATTCCCAACGATTACTTTCTCGCAAAGTGAATTTAACTTTTCTTATATCCTTAATTTATACAAATTGGTTATGTTCCCTTTTTTATGCTATGAATGCGATAGACCAGTTTTGCAATAGATGATCAGCGACATTTAGTACCCAAGCTTTAATTTTTTTACAAATGAATTTCATATATCTAAAATGTCAACCAGAGAATTTTCCAATGAATAAATGATTAATACGACAATATAGGATATTATTATCTTAAAGATTAGCTTTCTGTTTTGTTATCAGAAAATATAACTTTTGTTTTTTCTGTTATTTATTTTAATCCCTAAGTGGCTTAATACGGGTTTCGGCTATTGCAGCACTAAGGTTTTTCTTTTTTTTATTAGTCCTCCTCTTCCTCGCCTTTCAGGCTATACGAGGCTTCCCGGGCCAGGGGGGCAGTGTGGGGGATTAATGCCGAGTATTATTTAATGTCCCCCGGCTCCGGGTTTTGAACTTGCTATCTTCGGGTTCTCGATCATACGTTGCCATGTGAAACGCGTATTTCCTAACGCGTTTGAACACTCGGCCATCCCGCTACCGCAAGCAGAACTAAGCTAAGCTAAGACGCTTAGAGTTGGCCAATTTTCTCTTCCTTACTTATTTTTCAACTGCTTCTTCTTCTATCTCCCAATCTTCATCTCCCCAAGACGAAGTTCATATTCTGGTGGTCTTCCCGGTGGCATTACGTATGACGTCAGTTAGCATAGAAAGTTTGATATCTAGGTCCTATATCCCTAATCCCCTAGTTCTAACTACGCCTCTTCCAATCTGTAATTCCTCCCTCTAGTTTGCACCGAAAGGCACTCAACTCGATTCTTCGAGTCAAATCACCTCTGTGCGTGCAATAGGAACTTCCTGGATTCTCTACTAAGCGAATCCAAGGTGAAATCATTCCAGCTCTGTCCCATCATTCGATTAGATCCCCAGACTCTGTTCCAGAAATTATTTTTCAGAAACTGCCAAGATTTAACTGGAGCCAAAACAAAGGATATGTCAAATAGGTATCCAAACATACGATCAAATTTCTGTGACGCGATTTAATCGTATCCAAATCGGATATGTCTCCATCAATATTGTTATACTGAGGCAGGTAGGCTGGAACCAGCGTAAAGGAGATTCTACCCCACTTGATGTAACATGATATTCAATACGCCATGGCGTATTGCCTCAGAGATCCATCTCGTAAATCTGGTGGTTCGGGTTGTTAACCACGATCGCAGGACTGGGCTTCCTCTCTCCACTGCTCAGAGCTATCATTCTCGATGTGAGTCAAAATCATGTGACCTTTACATTCTTAAGGTGCCTTTAAACTGCGCAAAACTAACCCTCGAATAGATAATCCCCGAACATAGTACCGGCGTATTACGAACAGCTATTTAAATCGAAACGTGAAGTCGAGTGAACAATGATATTTGACCGGACCTATGCACCTTTTCATTACACATGTTTGATTACAAAGACGGGTGACTTGGAACTATCAGCTGTTATGGCTATACAGCAATGGTATGAAAAAGTTTCAGATTTATCCATCGGCTACTGATATTTACTAATGCCCTGCATCATTTTGACATAATAAATATCGTGCCATTAAATATGATGAGGTAGCATAGGTCAATTTTCCGATCTCCTCAGGAGCAATGTAATGTAAAGAATTAGATATCACAAGAAAACGGTTTTCACGGATACGTTACGAATCCTAATTTCGGTTCTTAAATTCATACTACCTTAGGGCTTAAATTAAAGCAAAATGGAAATAACAGGAAGTTCGAATATTATAAATTGAAATTATTTAACCCTTAACTACTCACCTGAATCAATGTTACTTATCTAATCACCTCGGGTCAATATGGTACAGAAAAAAAAAAAAAATTAAACAACCTTAGAGTGTAAGATATCAGTTTTAAACAACAGGAGAAGGCTTGAATATATATATTTATTTATGTATACAATAAATGAAAGTTTTAAAATATGAATAACATGAAGTGAAATATTCAAAACATGAATGTTGAATTATAGGTCTGAAGTGAAGTACTAAAATAAAGGAACTCCTCAACATTACTATTATCAACATTATTTCTTTTGATTTAAATTATAAAATTTTCTACGAACAACATTTGCAGTAAAAACAGATATGAAATGAGTGGTTTTATACAAATTTAATCCCCGCATTGGACACAAAAAAACGGCTTACACAACTACTCACCTCGGGTCTAAATATCGATTTAGATAAAATAAACACCTCCCTTATTTTTCAGAAACTGCCAAGATTTAACTGGAGCCAAAATAAAGGATATGACAAAGTTTGATGATCATTCAATGCCAAAGAGAAAAAATAGAATGAAATGAAACTTGGTACGGGTCAATATGAACCGACGTGAGTAGTTAAGTTCCCTTATACCATTTTAAGTAGTAGTTAATTTAAAGTTGTCGTATCAAAATTCAATAAGAGAGATCTTTCGGACAGATGTTCATAAACGCACCATTAGGGGGGTCACCTGTTGTGCAGTGGTTAACATAGAAACCAATAATACTGAAGGTCGCGGGTTGCGTCCCGCAGTGTCCCTAGGATTTTTTAAAAGGGAGTAAAAAAGCCTTGGCTATGTTGTGCCTCGGAAAGGACATAAAATGCAGGTCTCGAACCTGCATGAATTTAAGAGACCTATCCTAATTATACCTGGATAGGCAAAATTTATGACTCCCACTGTAGCGTCTGATTAGCCTTGGTGCGATAAAGTGACGTTAAAAAAACTAAACCAAAACGGTTAATAACTATTATTTATGTAGTATGTGTTTTTTTTCTTTAAAAAACATTTCTAGTCATAAAATACCATTTTATCTAAAAAGTCCTTGATTGATTTTTTTTTTAACTGAAGAATTCAAATTTTTAAACCTGGTACAATAGAAAAATTAAAATATTACATACCAAAATTTGACGGTCGTTCAAACAGAGCACTTACCTGAAAAAAAAAATATTACTTTAGGTCTAGCATGGATGTTAATATTATATTTTAACATTACATGATAATTATATTTTATTCTTAATAATTATGTAAAAACTCTTCTCAGACGGCCAAAATCGTCAAAAATGCTCAAACAAAAGCTTATTGTAACGATCAAAATTCCACCGAACAGCATGTCAGTAAATGCCGTAATGTTTGATATTTACTACAGCATTTTGCCATCTGAGCACTGATGTATAAGCTAACTTCATAATACCTCTCCGGGTAAAGAAACAAAAAACAACGTAAACAATTGTAATATAATTTTCTGAGTTTCAAGGTATATCATATGAGGACAGATGAGGACTGAGTACAAGGTTAAAAAAGGATTTATTATAAAAAGCGCAATTAACACAAAAAGATAAAATAAAAGTCAAACATAATTTTATGTTTATGCACATAGGACCTATATTATAATAATTAATAATTTTTCATAAATTTATTAAAGTAACTTCCGCAATATATATATATATATATATATATATATATATAGAGAGAGAGAGAGAGAGAGAGAGAGAGGGAGAGAGAGAGATTGAAGATAGAAATTAATTAATGGTTTCCCCAAAAAATTTTTATTCACCAAATAACTGAATAAATATTATTAGCATTGATGAATAGTAATTAATTAATGGATAATGATCGATGAGCCAGAATCTGTGCGCTTGGCTGCTAAAATAAAATATATACATACTCTCATATAGCAATCATCATACTTAATAAGGATATCGCATTAACCATCTTTTATGGAAAATCTGGAGAATTGATTAGCTTGCGGAATCAACCAGAATTGAAATTGATAGGTTTCCTAAACAGAAACTTCATTTTAAAATATAATTTCATTTTAAAGCTACGATATTCATCATTTTACAATAGCTCTGGAGCAGTGTGCTCATCACACTACTTTAACTCACCTAAATCCCAAATTTAAGTAGAAATAAATTTTAAAAATTTCATATAAACCACAATAATATAAGATACTAGTTGGCCCGTGGGAATAATTCGCACACCATATTGATTAATGACCTTATAGCCTTAATTTGAAACTAGGAAAACAAATCATGTTACGTAGGTGAGTCATATATAAACCGGACTTTCATTTTAAATGATAAAATATTGAGAGGAGCGGATGGGTAAAAGTGAGGAAGGTGGGAAGGGAGAAGGGGGGTGGGAGGGGGACCGGTCGCTTCCCCGGTCCGGCCTTGGTTCTGTCTGTGCAGCTATGTTTGAGGAAGAGGGAACACGTTGCGCAACGCTTCATCAATAAATTTTTGACAAAAGAAGGCGTTTAGCCCAGTGAAATCCTCACTAGACTTAATGCTCAGTTTGGGGATGCAACACTCACGCACTCTTTATATTTGACTGGGCCAAGAAATTTAAAGAAGGGCGAGCCGTAGAAAATGAGAGCCACGATAGGCGTCCACGGACAAGTCTGATTGACAGACGAGATCATTCTCATTGAAGGTGATCCACACCTGACTGCTGTTAGATAAAGCAGCTTATAGGAACCAAAGACGCAACCAGTCGGTCAGAGACGTCATTTTGTTGCACGACAATGCTGGGGTTTACACTGCCGTACTGACTCAAGAAAAATTGAACCATTAGCACAAGGAAAAACTTGAACAGTCTCCCTACATCGCAGACTTGTCCCCCCTGAGACTTCCATCTCTTTGGGCCTTTGAAGGAGGCACTTGGCGGGCATCATTTTGAAAGCAATGGCAGTGTAGAGGAGTAGTTGCGCAAGACACGTCCTCAAGCTTTTTATCAAGAGGGGATCCAGAACATCTGAGGGGTCAGACTTGTCGCCTGAATTTGATTCCACGCGAGGAATTAGGCAGGGTGATGGTCCTGCCTGCCTATTGTTTAACCTGGCCCTGGAGAAGGTGATATGTAACTCGGGAATCCAGACTACCGACACTATCTTCAACAGGCTGACGCAAATACTAGGGTTTGCTGACGACATAGACCTGGTAGCACGCTCCTTTGAATCTCTAAAAAATTCATTTTTAAAGTTGGCTGAAGCTGCAGATACTATGGTAATGAGCGTAAACCAGGAAAAAACCATGTATATGCGTGCAGGACCTGGAGCAGAGAACGCAGTTCGAGTGCCTGTGGCTATGGGCCCTTTTCCGTTTACCTTTCTTAATGTGGACCAATTTACATATCTGGGAGCTGTAGTAAGCTGTGAAAACAGAATATCTCTGGAAGTTAAACAGCGAATAATAATGGCAAACAGGTGTTTTATTGGCCTTAGTAAACACCTTAGAAGCAGTGCAATCTCTCGGCATACTAAATGTCTCCTCTATAAGACCCTCATTAGGCCTGTACTCACATACGGTTCAGGAACATGGACCCTGTCAAGCAATGAGGAAAAAGATATATTAATCTTTGAAAGAAAGATCCTTCGTCGGATCTTTGGACCAGTGAGATATGGAGAAGGAGGACGAACAGGGAGATATATGACCTGTATGGGGAGGCGGATGTGATGAGGTGCATCAAGCTTGGGAGGCTGCGTTGGGCCGGCCACATAGCCAGAATGTCAGAAGAGGAAATCCCAAGAAAGCTGCTCGACGGGAAGCTCTACAGGACAAGAGGGATTGGTAGACCACGCCTAAGGTGGTAAGATGCCGTTATCCGGGACGCCCGTGAACTATTGTACACCCGCAACTGGCGAGCGACTGCACAAGATAGAGCCACCTGGCGAAGGCTCATTGAGGAGGCCAAGGACCACATCGGTCTGTAGCGCCACGGAGTAGTAGTAGTAGTGGGGATCCAGAAGCTCCCCACCCGATGGGAAACGTGTAAACGTGGAAGGTGGTGGAAGGTGGCTATATAGAAAAACTATAAAATATTTTTGAAATTTAATTTCAAACAAATAATTAACAATGGATAGTCCGGTTTATATTTGACTCGCCCTCGTATAAGGAAGAGAATTTTTTATCGCTTATTACAATATAACATGAACTTGTTTTTCATTTCGATATTCTTTTTTCCATTTGGTGGGGATTACAGAGAGTTATGCGCAAATAAATTATGCTTTTATGCGCAAATCAATTATTGCTGATCTGTGTATTTTTACCATATTGGGGGGGGGGGGGAGTCAAAATGATACTTCAATCATCTTAGCACCAAGAAACTTATGGCGTATCGACAAAAATACACCAGTTAGAAAATTATTTCTATATATTACAATAATATAGAAAATAAGTATATACCCAATATATTTATGCTCTGTCTAGTTTTGTATTCAGAACTAGAGTATATATGTTATACGGTGCTAGTTATATGGATCCTAAGCAGGCTTATCTATTTTAGCATATAAATAGTTAGATATTATGATATATATTTGTGAGCAACAGACAAGGAATCAAAAATATACCAAGACTAATTACTTATTCTATTACAATTATATAGACACTATAATTCCTGTTGAAAAGTAGTGAATGTAATAAATACAGCACTGAATTTTTTCATAAAAATTATGATTGCCTACTCCATTATACCTAAATGGAGGAAAAACTTTCCGTCGTCGGATAAAAAAAAAAAAAAGGTGGAGTATTGGAGTTTATCTTTGTCTAATGGTCCCAACAAAAAAAAAAAAAAAACTAACAACGCAGGTGTTCATCAATCAAAACTTTTTAATCTATTCTAAAACTAAAAATATACGGAGCTAAAGACTTTGTTTGATCGCTAAAATTTAAAGAACTATCTGTAGGATTTAATAAATTATGTTTTGGTTACATAGAGCGTCCATTATGGAAGTTTTCGGGCACTATATCAGGGGTATTCCTCCTGACTGCGAGGCTTTATATTTTTTATTTCTGTATTTAAAAAAAATTCTCTTTAGGATGAAAGTTTATCTATATAAATACATTTTATAAATAAAACCTCGGACTAACTAGGGCCAATGACAATACGTTTCGTTCTAGGGGCGTTATAATAGTATAGAAAGTTAATTCCACAGAAATTATAGTTTATCCGGATGTTTAAATAAATAGTTATAACGGATTTTAACATATTTATTTAAACTTAAATCTCCCATAAAACCCACTTCCATCGCATAAACAATTGAAAGAGAGTCATTTTTTTACCATATTGCGCATCTTATTCGTTTCTTTAAAGAAGTCTACAAATTAGGTTTGATTGATTCTAGGATTGATTTGGCAATGTGGACCTAGCCGTCTTAGTATCTTATCTACACATACAAGTAAATAAAACTTGAACTCCGGTGCTTTAGTGCTAGGACTTTTTAAATAGATGATCACTAATACAATATTTTTGATAGTCCAGCATTATTTATCAGAGAAAACGGCAGTATTAAGGAAATTCTACTGCAGGTTTAACAAAAACAAATTAGAAAGGTAGATTGAATCGTTCCCATAAAAAAAGCAAACCCCAAATCAGGGGAATTAGAAGGGATAAAGAGGCGGCCAATAGGAGACAATAACTAACACGAAAGACAAAGACAAGCGAGCCTATTGGCTTAGAGCGGTCCACTTAGGATGGCCATCGAGGGACCAGCGGCGCCCCTCCCCGATGTGCCCTAATCCACACCGCGCCGATGCAGGCTGAGCCCCGAGCATTATGTCACTAACTCCAAACCCCTCGGCGATATTCTCATTAGGAATATCCCACCCGACCCGCTGCATTATTCCCCTGTTTGATTATTCAGTAGCCTGGTCGTCTCTAATGATCGAAGAGCGGCGATCTTGGAAGAGATACACCGCATTAACCTGATTAATTAATAGTACTGCATGAAGCAGATTCTGCAAAAAAGCTGTACGAAAAATTCATATTTTTTTTTTTTCATAAAAAGTCATACAAAATGACAGTTGAGAAAGGATTTGTATTAATTTACATTATATAAAAATATCTCTAGGTATCGACATACCCAGTCCCCAATTCAATATAAATGCGTGTAAAAGACACTGATCAAATATATACGTTTAACAAAATTTTTAAAGACTCATAACCAAACCACTAACTAACTTAACATACAGCCATTCACATATAATGACCCTTTAAAAGCTGTTTTCAGTTTATTTTAACGGATATAGCAACAGAGTACCTTGAGGATCTAAGAAAATTGAATAAGGCCAAAAAAAAGGGCTAAAAAAGTTATTGTCCTCTTCCACAAGAAACACCATTATCTCCTACAAGCTAGCTTATTCAATTATTCCAACCTTTATGAATGCCATCCAAAACTAATGAAAAAATGTTTATATTTTATGAAAAAGTAAAACATAACAGCAGCAAATGAAAATCATTTTGAAATACAGTAATTTACTTATATGTATGACGCATAAGAAAATAATAAAAAGCCCATATTAATAAAGAGAGTTATGGCAATATGGGAATATATATATACAGAATTTCTTAAAATAAAAACAATAAGTTCTCATAACATATAAAAAATACGAAGATCATCAATATTTTCTTTTAAATCTAAAATAAAAAAAAATTATAGGAAACCCAAAAATTAAAATTCTATAGTAAAAAAATTATAGAACCCTAGCATGATTTAAAATTCATGTTATGATATATATTATTCTCTTTTAATAATGATGCCATTTATCTTTTTTAAAAAAACATAGTAGGAGTGGGCGTAAGCCCGCCTATATCCCTGTGTATTTTAGCCGAAAACAATTAAAAGCCATTAATATTTCGAAGCTTTTTATTCATTATCTTCATGGCTTCATGGGACGCTCTTTATTCATTATCTTAATTTGTGTGTGAGGTATTAAACATTAATATCCATATCTATAATTCATAGATGTCCAAAGGAATCGTATACATGTATATTATTTCACTTATTCGCATATTTTTATTTATTGTTTAACCAGAGTAAAGTGCATCTTTAATAGAAGGATGCAATAATGCGCGGTTTTTATACCTATTCTAAGGATGCTAAATCCCAAACGGAGAGCGATTTAACAGTAACAAAGATAAATCACTGCTACCATAACAAAGGAACTGCTACCAAAGGTCCGTGAACAATAAGACGATATCCTTTGAGGGAGTATTGTTCCAAAGGGGTTCCTGTTTTTATTAACCTCACTAGGGCGGGCCTGTTCCCCGACGTAAGCATCCGATAGGAATGAAAGAAAAACAGCATATGTCATCTTTCTTCGTCGTCCGTATCTTTGTTTCTTCATTGAGACCTAGTCGCCTGGAAGGACCGTTGATTCATCGTATTCGGAAAAGTGATCAGGATGTAGGCTTGGTTGTTCATCGGATGGGTAAAGAGGAGGATTCATTGTTAATTTAGATATTGGATAATTAAAATAATTGAATAATAAATCACTTTGCCGGGCTACAGCCTACAGGTAAATTGGGGATTTACAGGTTAAAAGATAAATTAATAAACTGCATGAACAAAAAAGAAATGTATACAAAAAAAAAATAAAAAAAAAAATAAAAACCTTTAAGAGACATGAACCATTAATACATGGAGGACAACATAGTGATATTTAAGGATTTACCATATCAGGATAAAGGTTTGGTTACACGCTCAACCGTCTGGTGTTTCCTCTTATTTCAATTACCTAATCCATTCACAGCACAATAGAGAAGTACCCCTCTATCTAAGATTCTAATCCGGGGCCTTGAGTATAGAAATATACATATATAAACAGATAACAAATTATTATTATATAAGATAAAAATAAAATAAAATATTATTAAGCAGTGACCTCAATGTTGAAAATATATATATAGAGATGAAGAAGAATCAACTGTTCTTCTATAATATTTTCAGGGATGATTAATAGTCAGCAATTTCAGTCACAAAATATTTTCTTTATTTAAACAGTCTAAGTTTCGACCAAACAGTGGGTCTTCTGGTGATTACAGACACTGTCAATCATGGTGAGTACTGGTGAGTACTTTCAATCATCCATGAGAAAAAATATATAAATAATTAAAAAAATAAACATTACTCATATTATAAATAAAAATTATAGACCTGCCAATAGTACAAACAGATAACTATAATACGGCTGTTTCGATCAAAATTCAAATTACACTTTTCCATGATCTAGATAGTTGTAATACTTACCCCATGATTGCTCTAAAATATAAAAACTAAAAACCTAATTTTTAATTTACTATTAATTTAAAATATACAGTATAAAGTTTCCCAAAGCTTGCTTTTTGTAATTTTAAGGCTGTCTCAAAATTCAAGGTCAACCTCGTTTTTTTTTTTACTTTTTTATATGTTCTTTGACTTATTTATTAATAACATCCGATTTTACTTCTGATTATTTATACTAGCCCTTACCTCTATCAACTCTGCCTAAAGATTAAAGCATCAAAGAGCCTAGATGTCGAAAATGTTAACGTTTACCAAAATGAGCAAAACGCTAAGTAGTAAACAGTGCCATTTAGTAGTTTAAGCGAAATAACTTATTTTACTTTTTCTTTATTTGTCAAATCGGGCATTTCCTTTTTAACTAAAAGGTCCTTGCTTTACTTTAATTTACTTAAAGTGAGATTAGAACAGAAATTCGGATTGTATATTTTATTTAGTTCTAATTTAAACGTATGTCCTACTTATTTTTTTATTGCCTTTCTACAGTAATTCTTTAAATAGAAAGAGTTGCTATAAACAGTTGTTCCAAATGGATATTTACCGAAAGCCACGGAAGTGCGAGCGTTGGTTAGGCCGAGGGTAACATTACGACCCTAACTTTAGGGGGAAGAGTGCACTTCGAGGTAGTAGTGTGATGGTAAGGGCTGATTTACGGTGGACTGTGCTACTGAGGTCAGCCTCTTTGGTCGCTGGTTCATTCTACAAAGTCTTCTTGTAGCAAAATCAAAGATTCGTTTAAGGTATTTGAGTGATTTACAACATTTATCATGAATAATGCAATTCCATAGGAATACCAAATTGGATAATTCATAAATTTGAAGTTCTACAGGAAGATCCAAAAAATGACATATTTATTACTGTTTTTTTAATTTATAATTCTGCAGACAATTTTTCATGAATGTTATGTAAATTAGAAGAATAATTTTATGCTTGGACTGAATTTTTAACTGGAAAAGATTGGTGGGGGGGGGGGGGGAGGTAGAGTGCTGTTGAGAAATAAAATGTATGTGTAGGGGTTTCATATTTAACAGTGAATATGTTTCGATCCAGATTTTAGGTATAAATGATCTGAACGACCCCTTTTAGACAAACAGCGGCGGTTCGAATCCAGTTGACTTTTATTTCGTGGAGCCCCACGGAATAAATCTCAAACAAGGTTAGAATAGGTTGGTTACACCTCTAGAGTAATCCCCCGTATGCAGGTAGGGGGACCGAAAAAAAAAATTCTAAATGAGAAATCCAGATAACTAATAACAGAAAAATATAAAAAAATATTGAATATATATGCAACAAGGTATAAAGAAAAATACATACACGGTGGGCCAGACCCCCCTACCGTGCACCCCCCCCACATCCCTATAAATTGCATATCGTTGTGTTCCTTGTGATAAAAGATTAAGAAAAAGCCAATGTTCCCAGAAAAAAAAGTGGCCGCACTAACCGAAAATGGCGATCAAACATGGCGGAATGACGACTTTGATTTTAGTTAGTTTTTTTATTACTGACATTCACCATTATGCTTAATTTCGCCATAAATGGTATTTTATTAAAGCTAGATAGTTCTAGATTAAGAATAAATAAACAAACGTTCTAAAATAATTAGTCTTGACAACATAAAATACATTTAAAGTCAATTTTTTCAAGTCTCTCGCGTAAAAGTTAAAATTCCAAGTTTATTTGTGATTAAACGGCCATCGTTAACGAAAAACACCCTGAAATAAAACATCTGGAGCAATTGTTCTTCTTTAAAAATCAGTGGTCAAATTTCAAAAAATATCAACTAGTTTCATAGAAAACGGACCTACAAGGCGAAAAGGCGCCGGTGACTCGGGCGCATCCAGTCCTCTGCCACATCGTTCAGTTCTCATACATCATATAATTACAGCGGGTTTACGATATTATTTTGAATGTATAATCAAGCCTATGTAACTGCAAGTTTTTAATTTACAGAAATAATTAATATAACCTTTATTTTTTTTTATTTTTTTTTTTATTTTATTTTTTATAAATCTGATAAATAAAGGATATATATTTGATCAATAATAATGAATTAGTCGCAGATTGCACATTATCTAAACCTCACTTATATTGACATAAACTGGTTATCTTGAAATTAAATAATAATGTTCTCATGGTAGTAGTTGGATTACTGACACTGGCTTCTGATCATTCGTGAAATTTGAAATAAATGCATTTTTGCAAAGTATTGATTATTTACAGATTTAAAAACAACCCAAATAAAAAAGATAAATAAAAAGTTCTGTTTGTTCGTTGATATGTAGAAATTATTCGTAATACAATTTAGGAATTATATACATAACACAATTTAATGGCTCACAACAATTAATGAATTAATAGTTACACGATGTGTGTGTATATATATATATATATATATATATATATATATATATATATACATACATACATACATACATACATATTATGATTAATTTAAAATTAAACCACTACTGGAGAGGAAAACCAATTAAAAGTATTCATGCATCTAATGATCTATAATCCACAAAGTTGTGGCCTTTTTCGGTTTCTGGCATATAACTACACATCAAAAAGTTTACTTTCTCTTTTTTTCTAAAAAAGGGTATACTAATACAAATAAAATGAAATATTTGGAGTGGTAATCGGATTAGTTATTTAACCAAATTCGAACATGAAAGATCGGTAATTTTTATCATTTTGATGAAAACTCATGTTCCAACGCCTATAACTCGACAATATGTACTCTAAATGAAAAATGTCCCAGATAAAAGTTTTAGGACATTAAATATAGCATAAAATAAGCCCATTTATTTTAAAATTAATTTATTCCTGCGTAGAGATACAAATGAAAAAGTGAAAGTATTTGTAGCGCTTACATCATACTTTTAACTACATCTTCATTCCTTTCTATATCTACATGTCAAAAAGTTTACTTTCTCCTTTTTTCGAAAAAAGGGTATACTAATACAAATAAAATGAAATATTTGGAGTGGAAATCGGATTAGTTATTTAGCCGAATCCGGACATCAAAGATCGGTAATTTTTACCATTTTGGTAAAAACTCATGTTCCAACGCCTATAACTCGATAATATGAACTCTAAATGAAAAATGTTACAGATAAAAGTTTTAGAACATTAAATTTAGTATAAAACATGCCCATTTATTTTTAAATTAACTTATTACTAAGTAGAGATACAAATGAAAACGTGAAAGTATTCGTAGCGCTCGATTCCTTCTTTTTGTGAAAACTAAGGGGATATGATATAATATTGACAGAACTAACTATTTAGTTGGGCTTATTTTATGCTAAATTTAATGTTCTAAAACTTTTATCTGTAACATTTTTCATTTAGAGTACATATAGTCAAGTTGTAGGCGTTGGAACATGAGTTTCTACCTAAATGGTAAAAATTACCGATCTTTCAAGTTCAAATTTGGCTAAATAACTAATCCGATTTCCACTCCAAATATTTCATTTTATTTGTATTAGTATACCCTTTTTTCGAAAAAAGGAGAAATTACACTTTTTGACATGTAGATGTATGAAGGAATGAAGATGTAATTAAAAGAATGAAGAAAGCGCTACAAATACTTTCAATTTTTCATTTGTATCTCTACGCAGGAATAAATTAATTTTAAAATAGATGGGCTTATTTTATGCTAAATTTAATGTCCTAAAACTTTTATCTGTGACATTTTTCATTTAGAGCACATATTGTCGAGTTATAGGCGTTGGAACATGAGTTTTCATCAAAATGATAAAAATTACCGATCTTTCATGTTCGAATTTGGTTAAATAACTAATCCGATTACCACTACAAATATTTCATTTTATTTGTATTAGTATACCCTTTTTTAGAAAAAAAGAGAAAGTAAACTTTTTGATGTGTAGTTATATGCCAGAAACCGAAAAAAGGCCACAACTTCGTGGATCATAGATCATTAGATGCATGAATACTTACATGTTTTAATTGGTTTTCCTCTCCAGTAGTGGTTTAATTTTAAATTAATCATAATATGTATGTATGTATGTGTATATATATATATATATATATATATATATATATATATATACACACAAACACACATCGTGCAACTATTAATTCATTAATTGTTGTGAGCCATTAAATTGTGTTATGTATATAATTCCTAAATTGTATTACGAATAATTTCTACATATCAACGAACAAACAGAACTTTTTATTTATCTTTTTTATTTGGGTTGTTTTTAAATCTATAAATAATCAATACTTTGCAAAAATGCATTTATTTCAAATTTCACGAATGATCAGAAGCCAGTGTCAGTAACCCAACTACTACCATGAGAACATTATTATTTAATTTCAAGATAACCAGTTTATGTCAATATTAGTAAGGTTTAGATAATGTGCAATCTGCGACTAATTCATTATTATTGATCAGATATATATCCTTTATTTATCAGATTTAAAAAAAAAAAAAATAAAAAAAAAAAAAAAAAATAAAGGTTATATTAATTATTTCTGTAAATTAAAAACTTGCAGTTACATAGGCTTGATTATACATTCAAAGTAATATCCTAAACCCGCTGTAATTATATGATGTATAAGAACTGAACGATGTGGCAGAGGACAGGATGCGCCCGAGTCACCGGCGCCTTTTCGCCTTGTAGGTCCGTTTTCTATGAAACTAGTTGATATTTTTTGAAATTTGACCACTGATTTTTAAAGAAGAATAATTGCTTCAGATGTTTTATTTCAGGGTGTTTTTCGTTAACGATGGCCGTTTAATCACAAATTAACTTGGAATTTTAACTTTTACGCGAGAGACTTGAAAAAATTGACTTTAAATGTATTTTATGTTGTCAAGACTAATTATTTTAGAACGTTTGTTTATTTATTCTTAATCTAGAACTATCTAGCTTTAATAAAATACCAGTTATGGCGAAATTAAGCATAATGGTGAATGTCAGTAATAAAAAAACTAACTAAAATCAAAGTCGTCATTCCGCCATGTTTGAACGCCATTTTCGGTTAGTGCGGCCACTTTTTTTTCTGGGAACATTGGCTTTTTCTTAATCTTTTATCACAAGGAACACAACGATATGCAATTTATAGGGATGTGGGGGGGGTGCACGGTAGGGGGGTCTGGCCCACGTACTAACATCAATTTGAAACAAAATCCATTATTGATAATTAAAAACCAATGAGATTTAAATTATTTTACCATGATAAGAAATAAATGAAGAAATAATATATAAATATACTTATGCAAAATATCCTATGTAATGTTGAGATGTAAGCGAAAAAAGGTTTATAAGAAGAATATTTACCATGTCAAGTATAAATGAAACCTATGTTAACTGATGAAATATATTAGTTTACTTATATACAAAAATTTAAATGAAATAAAATCAAATAGAAAAAAGTAAAATGAATTATTATCATAAGGAATGAATAACTGAATAAGGTAAGAATGGAATGAATAACTGATAGGTAATGAATGAAAACTAGGTATATGGGGTATATGGTGTAAAGGGTATTAACGAGAAGGAACATCAATTATTAAATTAAAAAATATAATTTTTTGTCATATAGATTAGAAGAATAACTGCAAAAACTAAGATAATTTAGTGAATTAAATGTTACAGTATGAATATAAATTTAATAGATATGAGAATTTTCCAGCAATAATAACAGTAATATGGAAAAATCTGGTGCGGTGCGCGTATCACTAAACTTTCACTTGCCACCCTCATTTCATTGTATAAAAATAAATACTTAATAATTTTAAAAAAATACTTAAGTGCAACCGGAAATGGAACACAACTGTCCAAGCGTAACTGTTTTTGTCAATTGGTACTAAATTTGCAAATTTTGAGTACTTGAGTTTTTATACTCTGTTTGCACATTCGGGCATAACAATCATTTTATACGTAAGCGAATTGTGTTTCATTTTTCTCTTTTTTCTCTTCATACATTGATTCGCACCTGTCAGCGATCGGCGACAATAAGCTAATTCGTGGTCTGCAGCAACGCATTAAAACGTATGGCATTAAGACATGAGGGAAGGAAGGTGCTCAGCAGCACCCCTTACCGTGCTTGACACTAATTCAGGTGAGGAGGTCTCTCATCCAGCTTTCTTTTAGCCGCCTTCCAACAGGCATGTCAGCCGTGGCCATGCGGTTAATCAATCTGTTGCTGTGTCCTTCCAATTTAACAAAAAAGCGTTCGTATGTGTTGTTGGATAGTCGGTTGTTGTAAGTCTGTATGTTACTTACGTATCTGGGAGCGTCCGTAATTAGTCTCAATATTTTTGATTGGAAAGTTGTCCAAATGGGTTTAAGTAAGTAGGTGTATGTATTCAGTTTTTGTCTGATTTTCAATTTAGAAGATTTAGAAAAAAGTGACTAAAGTATTTTTAAACGTATGTTCAGTGTCTTTTTTTTCATTTTGACATGTGGGCCCCAAGTCATCCTTCTGTCGAACAGAAGTCCAAGGTAACGTACAGTTTCTGTCTGTGGAATTTGGTCGTCGCCGATGAAAACTGGGGGGCAAGTATCTCGTCTGAGTGTGAAAGTTATGTGTTGTGATTTAATTTCATTTTCCAGAGTGAGTACCATTTTTGTAATTGAAGTAAGCGGTTCTGTATATTCAATGAGGCAAGTCTAGGGTTATGATGTCTTGATAAAATTGCTGTATTGTCAGCGTAAGTTGCAGTCAAAATTTTTTAGGTATATCGTGAGTATATATGATGTAAAGTAACGGAGCCAGTATTGATCCCTGCGGAACTCCTGCTAAGATTGGTCGAATTGAAGAAATCTCTGACCCCTGCCGGATAGAGAAGAATCTGTCGGAGACGTAGGATTGGAGTTTAAGGTGGTATGTGTGGGGTACTATAGTTTTAAGTTTGAAGAGAAGCCCCTGGTGCCAGGCTTTATCAAATGCTTGGGCGACGTACAGAAATACACCAGTTGCGTATTGTTTTTGCTCTAGTGCTCCAGCAATGTAGTCAGTAACTCTGTGTAATTGTTGTATTGTAGAATGGGAAGTAAGAAAACCGAATTGATGGTCTGGTATTATATTGCTTTCTGTCTGTATGTCAACTAATCTTTTGTATAGTAATTTTTCGAACAGTTTAGAACATATGGGAAGAAGACTGATTGGTCGGTATGATGATGGATTATATAAGTCTTTTTCTTTTTTGTGAATCATTTCGATGAGTGAATATTTCCATTGAATGGGGAATTTAGTAGTCCTGAGTATACAGTTGTATATTGTAGTCAAGAACACTAGAGCTTTCCTAAGCATTTGTTGGAGCGCCTCCGCTGTTATTAAGTCATAACCTGGGGCTTTTCTTTTGGCGAGGTGTCTCATGTGGTGTGCTACTTGTGAAGGAGTAAAAGAAGGAGGGGGTGGGGTCAATTGAAAAGAGAAAAGAAACTATTTTCAGAGCCTAGGAAGATGCTTTATAGTAGGCGGTGATTTCAATGCTAAGCATCAATGTTGGGGGTCACGGCTATGCACACCTAGAGGAAGAAACTTGAAGGCTGCTATCCACGAACTTTCATTAGACACCTTACCACCTGACACAACTACTTATTGGCCAACTTCACAACGGAAAACTCCAGACCTACTAGACTTTTTCATTACCAAAGGACTACGGACCATACCTTACTCAATAAATTCGAACTCGGATCTTTGCTCTGATCATTCCCCAGTACAGCTGGTTATTCTTGATGAGCCCAACAATGCACTAAGACCACCAAATTTAATCTATGGAGCGATTGATTGGGATGCTAATAGAGCATTTCTAGATTCCGAACTTTCAGTTCCAGGTTCTATTAAAACTGCAGAGGAATTAGAAGAGGCTGTGGAAACATTCATTAAAAGTGTCCAAAAGGCCGCTTGGTCGCAGTATGTAAGGGACTTGATCAGAGCAAAGAGAAGAGCTCGTAAGGTGTGGCAGACTAACAGACTACCATCAGACAGACAATTTTTTAACAAACTGAATAATGAACTCAAACGACAAATCCAAAAGATAAACAATACAAACTATGATCCTTACTTAACAAACTTATCAACGGACGATGGGAGTTTGTGGAAGCATACTAAGAATTTGTTAAAACATCGAGAGGTGTCAGTACCCCTGCGAAAAGAAGATGGTTCGTGGGCAGTGTCGGATAGGGAAAAGTCTGAACTGTTTGCTGATCACCTTTCCACACTATTTAATCCACTCACTGACTTCACAAACAGAGAGCATGAATCTATTGTCCTTGACACTCTGGAAATCTCATTACAATTGTGTTTCTTAATTATAAAAAAAAAAATTATGCTTGTAAAGTGAAAGAATAGACGAGTAATTTTTTTTTAAATTAGACCCGCGGCATTGGATATGGGATAAGATTAAAGAAATGGTAATAATAACTATGCATAAATTAGATAAAAGGAACTGGAGAAGGCCGTACCACTAATTAATTCAAAACTTATAGGGGGAACAAAACACTATGTAATGATGTTTTACAGAATATAATATGTCATCTGACTTGTGAATAAAAAACAGACTAAAAGAAACAAAATATAATAAAATAAAGAAGCGTTTAACTTTATAAGCGTTAGCCCAAAGCTGATATGTTGACATTCGTAAGCAAAATTAATCAAACATTGAAGAGGGGAGGTCTGTATACTAACAGTCAACAAACCAATCTGTAGTTAGCAACGTTCACACACGAAGCTTCAAAGGCTGGACTACAGTTACATAGACTATTTTTTTTTAGATTCGCTTTTTTTTTTTTTTTTTTTGTTAAACGGTTGTTAGCATAGACTCCTTTTCAATCGTAAAAATTAAAAATTCAAGAGCTTGCAATGGGATAATTGAATATAACCAAAACATTTAGGTAATATTTTTGTAGGAAACATCTTTTTCTTACAGGGCAGACTGCAACAATGGAAAACAAAACACAATCTCGATTGTCATTACTTTTCTTAAAGTTGGTTTTTAACGTAAAGTTGGGCTTTAACTCCTTCATCAATTAACAATCTTTTCATCAATTTGAACAAAAAATAATTTTTTTGGAATATATGATATTCACTAGAAAAGCCATGGTTCAATCTGCTCTCCATTAGCCTAAACAAGGCCGTGACAATATTAAGGACTAGACTGTCTATATGTTAATCTAAAGCGACCTCAATCCAAGTCTGGGAGCTAAGGTGATGAATTCAAATGTGTCTGGGCTATGGATAGCTTAAACCACATCGCCAACTCAAGTTCTCAAGCAACAATCCCAGTTACTTAGCTTTGGATGATTCAACTTTTTTTAAAATCAATTTGCTTAGGAAAGAGCCCTTAAATATCTTTTCAGGTAATACATACAACAGCAATCCTTCCAAATAATAATAAGTCAATACATAACACAATAACGTAACAGATGCTGAAAATATGTAATTTCTTTATTCCATCACATTATTTATCGTGTCCAAAAGCTAATCCTTCACCTTTTATAATTCTTCTCATAGGGAAAAGCAGTGGCTTCAAGGTACTTTATGAAATAATTGAGGTTATCTTAAAGCTTTATTTTCGGATAACCTTTAGGATCAGGCGAAGGTTTCTTTTTTTAAGTAATCAAACAACCATTAGATTTTTCATTTACATAATTAATCATGATTGGATAGTTTTAAGATATGCAAATATGAAATTAAAATACATTCCGGCCCATTTTCCGATTTCCATCAGACCTACTTTGGACTATCAGGATCATTTTACAACAAACAGTAGCAAAATCGATCCTGCCGTATTTAAGAGAAGAGTTTCGTCGTTTAATTATACAGATTAAACGTGTTATGCAAAACATACATTTAACTGAGATAAAACAGCAACAGGTTACAATTATTATTAGTACGTTTAAAGGTTGCAAGACATAGAAAATATTCGAGCCATATCACGATAACACTAACATTAGTATTGTAAAAATATATTTTACAAATGTTTCGAGAGAAGGGTAACTGTTCAGCGGAACAGATGTTAATGGAAAACATACGTTACACTTAGCCGCAGCGATATCTGGCAATAACTCACAAATTACTGGGCCCAATCCGCAACCGCTTCCCAACACTCTAGTCAGTTTTTACCTCCCTCCGATGTTAATGGTATTTCCCGCTCCCATCGCTTCGTTATTGGTTTGTAAATGGCTTCCCCTAAACACCCATTTCATATACAACGTTCGGCTACCGATTGCAAAATACCAAACAGTTTAAAATAAGTGGAGGAACAAATTCGTACACCCTCTTAATACAAATGATATAGCATTGTATACTATGTATTGGGGTTTTCGGTATTGTGCAGACAAAAATAAGTGCAATATTCTACACAAAAAAAAAAAAAACATACAAACATGAGGCTTCAAATCATTCTTTTTATGGATTATTCACTAAAAAACTAGTTTTTAAATTGTGTTTTATATATATATTTTTTATTTTATATATATACAATTTTCAGTCTTTTCAATACGCAATACACTTACCATACAATTAAAAAAAGAACTTTGATGTTACCATACAATTACAATTTACAAATATAACTTCTAGCTTTTATTTTACTTAAGCAGCTTGTATTAACTCTCCTGATGTAATTCAAGTCTGTATAAAGTTATTAATTAGTTGATTAAGAGTACCTTTTTTAAAGAAGAGAAAAGTTTTGTATATTTTGCAATGGGTGATTACACAATCCATGAGCTCCCCAGAAAGATGTATCAAGAAGAATTAAGGTAAAGGCCTTCCGAAAGACTATTATTGCGTTCTGAGATCAGACAATAAAAAATATGGTTATTGTACCAGCCAGTTGCTTTCACAAATCACATTTCATTCACAATAACCGCAACATTAAAAAACAAAAACTAATGAATGGGTTACTTTTTATCATTCTGGATGACTTTGTGAGGATAATTTGAATCTTTTGACAAAAACTTGACAAAATTTTCACAAGAAGGTTGATTACTTGATACAGAATTAATGCAATTTTGAGATTAAAACAATAACTCTACATCCGAATTTCGGATTAAAGAATAAAATTCGAAGAAAAGGTTTGTTTGGTAATGTCAAATTAATATATTTGTTGACAAATCTTTGTCGTTATTATCCATTAAGCCTTTTATATTTTATTTAACAGTTAGTTGTAAAATCATCGATAAACTACTAATTTTATTACCCAAATAACTTGCGGGAATAGATCGAAAAAGACCACAGACACTTTTATAGAACGTGACAGTCAATATCTCATTACATAAAGGCTGGCAGGTTAATATGGGCGAGTACGTAAGCTATGAGCGATCCATCAAACCCAATATAGTACAAAATTCCTCAATAGTTAGTGGAGGGTGGGAACAAAAACGTGGAACCTTCCAGAATGTTCGTTTCGCTTTATGTATAAGGAGCGAGTGACTGGGCCAGTTAGTATAAGTCTGTGTCTTGACTGTGAAGCTCAAGTCATTTGATTGTGTGTTATAACATTATCATTTTTGTAACCTGCTCGAATATTTGAGTTGTATTAATTCGTTGGCATTGATGATTGTATAGTTTTGTTAAATAAATATTCGTTAACCCATAGAAGTGTTGCAATATATTCAACAAAAACCCTTCGTATGCAAATATTAAAAAAAAAATATTTTGAAACAATTAATTTTATTTGTTATAATTTTTATTTACATTAAAATATATAAATAACACGATAAACTGAATGGTAGATTTAACGAATTTTCTAGGCATAACTATAATCTTTTCTCAGACCTATTAATTATTTATTACATTATTTAAGTAATTAAATTTATCTCTCACTCATTTCAACACCGTAATATTTTAAAAAAAATATTTTTCAGTAGAGTGAATTTTATTTTGAAATTAGAATAAAACGTATTAAGAATTCTATTGAGCTACTCTTTCAGCGTATTTAGAAAACAGTCATAATTAAAAATATCCGATTTATAAGATATGACATTGTTGACAGGAGTAAGCAATATGTCTAATAATTTTCATTAAATGAAAATATCTTTATTATTTTGAATCCAAGCAATATTGCATTACAGCGAACTGAGATTAATCGGGGACCTAGTGTATCGGTGTACAAACTGTGGACGCAATAAGGAGCCCAGAGCGGACAATAATACAGCAGATCGGTCGTTAGGAGCACATGCCCCAAAAATAAGGCACGCTAGTGTGTATGTGCTCTACTGTGTGTGTGCCGCCCTTCTAATGACAGCCGAACTGGGCACCTTAAATAACGCGCACGTGGGTTCGATATTGGGCCTATACCCCATCGCCACTTTGAATACAAATCAGGACCGTCCAGCCTTTTACAACACCATGTTTATTGGTCTTTTTAGGGTAAACGACCTCCAAAAAAAAAGGTATTTTTTTAAATAAAACATCTTTATTTAAATTTTTAAAAATCCCTGAAGATGCTCTATCCTTACTCGTTGGACCTAACGACCTTTCTATCTGACTGAGTTATGGACTTAAATGTGAATTTAAACATTTTTGTTTAATGAATTTAAAATATGTGTAGTAAAAGTATTATCACCTTCATAATTATGCCAAAAGACCCCAAAATCCTTCTTGAACAACACCTACTTAATGCGTATTGACCAGTAGTAGGTAATTACAATTGCTTGCTATGAATGGATATTTTAACATAAATGCTGCCTTTTCTACAAAAACAGGACCAAATAGAAAACCACTATTTTAGAAATGCATAGGAATATATGCAACACTACAGATTCAAACAAAGTCGTCAGTTTTGGGGCTATAGTTTATAATCTATAGGTTTCAGAAATAAACAAAATATCATATAAATAACTAATTCTGGTAACATTAGTTTTAATTCTGCACATTATTTTGCATGAAGCATTTTAAAATTATGCATGTTACGTCTTCTCCCTCCCCCCTGTCACTTAATTAATTAGTTCTTTTAATTATTTCTTGTAGACTTAAGTTGCTTTAGCCAACCTTCGTACCACGTATTGGACTAAAGCTTTTCAGTCTGCTGCATGCAGTTCTAGGGCATCTTAACTGATTCTTTAGATATCCATTTACTTTTTGACATTCCTCGTCATCACTGGCCATTCATTATTCCCTAGAGACTTCCTGATAAATTGCTTGGAGCTTTACATGTGAGGTAAACACCAGCTACTGTGGGCAGATTTTCATTGGTTCAACACCTCCATTTCTATTATTATTATTATTTATTATTGAAGCTTTCACAGATGCCATACTGTTAACTTTTAGATGAAATAGAATTTCATTTCGAACATGAAGCATATATCTAACAACTTGCAAATCACTAAGTTGTTAGATATATGAGAAGATTGTTGACTTACATTACACTTACTATTATCTTCCTCTGATAAATACAGGGATAAGGCGGAGGGAGAGTTTACTAAAGTTTACTTAGGACCGTTACGGCGGTGACTATGTAGCTGAGTCAGCAACACAAGCGGGCAATTGCCTCGCAAATGACCGTAATAAGGGAATTTAAATTTTACAAGCATCACCGGAACTCCCACGTAAAATAGTAGGGTATAAATCTAACCTTTTCTTAAAGACATTCTTTTAAAAAAATAAGATGTATGTATATTTTATGAAGCATTTCAAGTTTGAATTAGGTTTTAAATTAATTTTATAACGACTTTTTAATTTCTACTTCTTATTTTTTTAATTTATGCTCAATGAAAGCTTAACTATTTGTAGAAAATTCAGTAAAATATGCTAATAATATACGCCCGATAATTATTGATCTCATTAGATTTAAATCTTAATTTAATTTGTTCATTAGTGATTTAAGGTGTAAAACCCTTTAGGTCATCTACGCCTGCATTCAATGTACGCATATCTTTAAAAAAAATAATAATAATTTATACACGTCTATACAAACTTGCACATAACGCTCACCCACTCAAATGCACGCTCTCCATATAAGTAAACAAATATACGATCATAACTAAAATAAAAGCACTTTCTAGATAAAAAAAAAAATCTGTAAACCGATTCTTACCGATAGTTAAATATTTGCAAAACTTCATCGTAAATATTATAGTTTAGTTTGTAGAATAAAATTTGTTCAAGAGATCTTTAAATATTTTTATGTTTCATTATTTCTGAACTAAATAGTTCCCACCCTCGCCACAAGTGGGTTTATGGCAAACGTCCACCGAATGAAAAATGGGTTGCCTAATTAGTTAATTCATTCATTTAGTACATTAATATTACTTTGAGTTGGAAATAACATCCTCCACTCAACCCTAGTCATATATATTTAGAATTAATTTTTAAAGCTTAGAGTAAAATCAGCAATTGTTATGTGAAAGAATGGCATTAGTTTAACCATTGTAAATAAATGAAGGGGTCATAAGGAGGTTAACTCCTTATTGTTGTTTATTTATTTAAAATAAAAATGTAGATCTTTCATAGTAAGATTTAATAAAAAAATTTATAAAACCACTTAGTTTTTTTTCGTTTACATATGCACAAACTTATTTCTTCGGAAACTCGTACATGAAAAAAACTAAAGATATTGACATTAATATAAAAAAATTATTATAGGTATAAATATTTGTTCTTGGAATAAATTGACCTAGCTATTGAATAATAAGTTTACAATACTTTTTTAAATATTTTCAAATAAAATTAATAAATATAACATAAATTTATTAATCTAAAAATTACACAATAAATTGCGTGAGGCACTTTAGAATGTCCCGTATTAAAGTTACGCCCACGCGGTTGCTATTCAGCCCCAACTATTCATCCAACGGGCGGAGGCAACTTAACATGAACGCTTCATTAAGCCTGAACAAAAAGAAGAGCCACTCAGCTCTCTCCATTCTCCAGGGCAGTAATTAAAAATCTTCATGCTTTTCTGGAATCTGGAGGATATAGAAAAGGAAGAATATAAGAGAACATGCAGATAGCCGGGGGGGGGGGGGAAGGAGGACATACATCAGCCGATAAAGTCGCTATACAGTGAGGAGAAGGGGGGGGGGAGGGAATGGGTTCCAGAGCAGAAGACAGAGGTGAAGATTGGGTGCCGGGCAAAAATATTGCTCTTATCAGCTCTGGGAGATAAGTGCCTATTTATGGTAGGCAGGGGACCTCTCGTGTTCTAAGGCCAGCATGTCTTAAGAACGAGGGCTCCCTCTTTGTTTAATACCATGCTTGAGATATTCATGTAAGGTCTTAAGTCTTTAGAATCTTAGTAACCTAGTAATCTTCCTTATTAAAAGAAGCTAAAAACAGACATTTCGTATTGATTTAAATCTATATCTTTCATATTATCTGAATTCGTGAATCATATATCTGACATTGGGTATTTTTCCACGTTTATTAAAATTGTATGAGATTAAATCGTGCTAAGCAGTATTTTGTGTTTTTGTGCTCTCTAAGTCAAATAGTGCATTTTGGTCTGTGTTAAAAAAAGTTTTGGCAATGGATGTATAGTTAAAATCTGTGAATGGAAGAAATGAATTAGTCCTCTACTTCCTGGTTATTTTTGTTGTACTGGTTTTCAGCAGCAGTATGGTATCGCGAGCGGCTTTTTATGCCTTCCACGGCTGCTAATAAAACTACAGTCAAAATCGTTTATAACGACACCGGCTATAACGTACAACCATATATAACAAACAAAATAGTCGGCCCCATGAAATAACAGACAGAAAAAAACATTAATATCGCTTATAACGGACATCGCTTATAGTGAACAAGTCGGTTAGAGCGAACACTTTCTTGGAACAGTAGCAGTTGAAATGTCGCTTACAACGTACATTTAAAGACTAAGTTCTATGAAATGAAGAAAAAAAGTTTTGTTTACTTTACATCAATGCACTCGGTCTCTTGTCTTTATAAACCGAAACATGCCATTTCAACAATTTACGTTTGAGGAACAGTTTGGGATAGTTTGCAAGTCGATTCCGGTGATTTCGCGAGTTCGATTGCCCGTGAATTAAGAACATCTCGTTCAATTGGATATGAAACTCCAGTAATTTTCAAAGAATATTTCTTGGTTTTCTCCACTTTAATCGAAATTTTTTTTTTGCATAGATAGACAAAATTGACAGATTTTTTTTATTTAACTTACTTATTAATATGTAATTTTGGATTTGATAATGTATTTTCACCTTTTTTTTTCATTATATATTTTTTAATTTAATTTAATTTTTTATACATTTAAAATGTCTATATTTTTAGAATACAAGGATTTTGACAGTACGTTGCATTATGAATATTGTTTATTCAGTTTATTATCATGTACATTAATTGTTATTAGTTATTATGCACTTAAATTGACGTAAGATTAATTATGTACTTAAATTGACGTAAGATTAATTATGTACTTAAATTACGTAAAATGAAAATATGTATCGATAATATTCAATATTTAACAATATCAAAATCTAGACAAAGTGATTATAGGAACCAGTGTAACACCGCTTACAGTGAACTGTTCGTAATAGCCGGTAATACCGCTTAAAGAGAACACCGGCTATAACGTACAAAAACCTCCAGTCCCTTGAAGTTCGTTATAAACGATTTTGACTGTATATATATATAATTATGGAACGTACAACAGTGTACGGTTGCGCCTCTTAACCCCGGGATTCTCAATCTTCCAACCCATCCAACTTTTGCTCTCTATCGAGCTCTTGAGCTCTCCCCTTCCCCTTTTCCTCCTTCTTCCGGTTGTCAGCGTCTTCCAATGATATAGTGCCTGGTCCACGATAGGTGATCATTTTATATGTCGCAGTCCTCCTAAAGAGCAATCCTCCTATAAAATTTATAGCATTGGTCATTGAGGATTAGATTGGTCGTTTCCCATATAAGATGAATGTATTCATTATGTTTGGCGTTTAGTCAGTAGATGTCTGTTTTTACTTTTGGAATTATTATACCGATTAAAGGAGTAGATTGGTTCAATGACGTAGTTTTCAAAAATCAAAAAGGCAGTTTCAAATTATGTCAGTCGTCAATGCTCCAGGAATGAAGCTTATCTGCCACCCTCCTATTTCGAAATCAACCGTTTCGTTCAAATTATAGAAACAATTAGTAACGGAACACTTGGAAATTAACGATAAAACAAATGGGGCAGTAAAGCTTTAACTTGATAGGTATGATCATGGACAAGGTAGTAACCCTTTGGCGGTGGGAATGAACTATTGAAGCCGATTTGCGAGCCTTAGAGGCGAGTGGAGGAAACTGCTTGTGGAAGGGCCAAGGTCCTCAAAGGGCTTAGTTATAACTTCGTTAATCTGTGCAAATCTGTCACGAAACTTCTTCCTTTGGATTAGATTGGGCTTTGAACCATAACAAATAATTTATCTCAGTCCTTAAGTCTTTCCTTTTCTTATATCTCTCCCGAAAGATTCCAAGAGCATCCAGATACTCATAAGAGTGCACTTTCAATTATTAAATCAAGTGCATCCTGTTGCAGTCTCAGATTACAATTATATTTTTACATTGCGGTGGACGTTTCCGACAATGTATCAATACTCATCATCAACCCTTTTTTGATGTAAATATTAAGTGAATTCTTTTGGAATTCCAGTTAGAGAATGTGAATTAATGGTGAATTAAATGTCTTTTGCAGCATGTGACATGCACATTAGCCTCTGAACTGTTGTGAACAGGATGCACTCAATTTAATAATTCAAGTAAATGAAGCAGTCTACCGAGATATTATGTGTGCACTTTCTTGTAATTATTTCATGGTAATTCTTTCAATTTATTTTCCTCTTTACAAGATACAAGATTATAAATAAATAAACCATCTCTTTATGTGGTTATAATAAAGGAAAAAAATAAACATAGAAGATGTGCAACAATTCTTTTATTAAATTTGATTATTTTTAATGTAGATAACCACTTATAATTTTAAATATTTTTTAACATAATAGTTTTCCCAAAGGAATGAGGTCATAAGGGCAGGCAGGTGGAGAAAGCGTATTCGCCCACACGGGGCAAAATTAAACTATTAAAGGTCGAACAAACAGAAGGAACAAGCGAAGCGAAGCAATATGCTACAGCAAGTTGTCGCTTATTCCAGACAGCGCTAGACTGTTGCTGGAGCGGGCCTTTGATCACCTTCGGGTTATGTTTGTGTAAGGGAGCAGCTGCATCTTTACACCGCTCTGTAATTAAAATGGAAATTCATTGTAGGCTCTCGGCCAATGTTGACCCAGCCGCGTCTCCGATGATTATGTTTACACAACTACCTTGTTTAGCTGCAGAAACTATTTCAAGGACCTTTTACAACACCATCCAAAATTTCTAAAGGGATAGCAATTTGTAATGTATAGGGTAACTGGTTTTAACTTGAGCTGATAAATTTATATGAATGACAGCAGTAAAAAAGATGAAATGAAATAAAAGTATATCTGTACTGTGTAACATTTTGTGCCATATGAATAACAAATAGCTAAATTGAAGGCTTGTTTGCCGAATGTTAGGGAAACCGCGGACTTAAAAGAATTGAGAACAACATCTTTCAAAAGGAAATATATAAAGCATTGAACTACGTTAATATAACATTAATTAGACCCTGTAATCTAAAAATACCAAGCTGGAATGGAGTAAGGCCAAAAACCAATAGATCAATGGCAAACGTTTCTAAAACATACACGATAGAAGAGCAAACAAATTTTATAAAATTAATGGAAATATATAATAACTTCCGAGTTTACACCGATTTATCCAAAGCGGGAGATAGTGTTGGCTGCGCTGTGAGTCTTAAACACATTCAGCTCCCATTTAACCTACGAGTGGAGAGCACAATATTTACTGGAAAGCAACACCTATCCTAAATTCCCTGTACTTGATAGCAAAATCTACAAAAAAAACGCTGGGTTGTTTTATCGGACTCATGTAATGTAGTGGATTCTACAAGCAGTCCACATCCACGAAAATCATTAAGTTTTGACATTCTAAACGAATGTTTGGAGATCAAAAACCAACGCTTTAGAGGCAACCCACCCATTCAGCAAGATATAACGACTGAATGAGCATTAGTTAATTGAATAAAGTCACGCTAGAAAACTGGTTGCTTCATACAAACAGAATGCAATAAGCGGTATGGGAGAAGAGAAAATCACCAACTAACCAAAGCAAAAATGATGGACTGAAATAATGTTGCTAGAGTGTCCTTAATACGAGAAATATATAAAAAAAAAAAAAGGTTTCTCTTATTGATTCATTAAAGGAAATTTTAAAAACCAGTGAAGAGTGAAAATAATTTTTATTACAGTAAAATTATAATTCACAACGCCATAAAAATAATAAAAACTATAATAAGTAACAAAGTTACTAACAGTAACTACAAGTAATGGAACAGTGATTCGAAAGTAACCTTGATGTTCAAGACGAGACTAACCTTTAGTCCATCACTTCTTATATTTAACTCGGAATTGAACATCCCGGAATGGTCTAGAATATTTCAGTCACATCTACAACAAGTGATTACGTAATAAAACGGTTCGGACAGATCTCTAAAACCCTTGGTTGTAATAAAAATTATCATCTTTTTTTGGTTCACGTCACATTATTATAATTTTAATAAAATTTAAAACACTCTTCATGTAATCATTTATTATTTCAATCTAGTGGTTCTAACACGAATATTGACCTGTTAAAGTAAGAGATATCACACTTCTTGGTACATAGGGATTAGTAAATTTGTAAAATAAGCATGAGGGCACAACCTTGTTTTCTTGTTAAAGGTCTCTTTATGCTATTAATGCTAAGCGGACGATGCTAAACGACTACAGTGGGAGTCCTAAATTTTGCCTATCAAGGTATAATTAGAATAGGGATCTTCAGCGAGTTCATGACATCGTACAGGCTCGGGTTATCCTTTCACGGCATAGCCAAGGATTTTTCACTCTCATTAAAAAATCCTAGGGCCACCTCGGGTCGCGAACCCGCGACATTTATCATTGTAGGATGCCATGCTAACCACTACATCAGAGGTCACCCCACTCCTCTTATTCTTTGAAGAGTGAAATTAATTCAGAGTATTTAAATTAAATTATTGTTAGTTTATTAATAAAAAATCTATTCTTAATACAATATTAAAGTTAACAGTTAACATAACAGAACCGTGTAATTTATGATTAACGATGACATTACGACATCTCTAAGTTTTAAAAATAATATGTATTTAACAATATTATTAGATTACAATAATGAAGAGTCAATTAATGTAAAGCAAGTCTTAATAATTAGTAGTTCTCAATAAAGTAAAGCTTCCTTGTTCCAAAAATTAGCGAATAGTTCAGAAACGGTTGAAATTGCAATAGTTTTCAAAAGCTTTAATAAACTCCTAAAAGAGATGGATTTCTTATAAGGAACTTGGCTGACACATTTCCAAGGAAACTCGTTTGCTATTTAAGAGGAACTACATATTTTAGTAGAGGGGGAGGGGAGAGATCTAATTTATAGTCATCTTGAGAAAATCTTTGTAATCGGAAATAGAGGTATTAATATAAATTAGTAAGCAAATATTTCGAGAAATATTTAATACTACGAACCATTCAAGTATTCTTAGAAGACGTTCTTCAAGAGTAAGAAAATAGAAACTCCATAAACCTTCAATATGAATTGAAGTATTTTAAGATCAAAAATATATGAAGAGTCCACGGAAGAAAGGGGGTATGTCATTTGGAGTGCTTTCCGAGAAAATCGAGTTTTTAGGTTTGGATCTTTAATTACTTAAGTATCTTTTATTATTTTTCTTCAATTTTTTTGTATGTCCTTTTCCTTTTTGTTTTGCGTGTCAAAATAAAAAATTTGCCCGAAACAGACGTAATATGCTCTAAAAAAAAAATGTTTTAGTAAAAAAAAACAATTTAAACATAGAAAGAAAGGGGGATAGTCCTGGACGCTCCCCCTTTCTTCCCTGTCTTATTGATGAAATGGTGATATTAATACACAATCCATACAACTTCTAACATGACTCTCCCCCATTCTATGTTTTTCCGCGAGGACATTCCCCCTTTCTTCCGAGTACGTGGTTCTTTCCATCGCTTGTAACCAACCGACTGTTATTTTTTCTGACTATTTCTATTCACCAACACATTCTCCTTAACTAGACGAACAATTACATATATAAAACTACAATTCGGAAAAAAATTGACTCTCCCCCTTTCTTCCGTGGACTCTTCATATTTTTTTTTTTTTTTTTTTTTTTTTGGGACTTTAAGGCTTCCACTGAAGCCCTATACTGCCCATACTAACACCCATGACACTGGGTGATACTTCTCCTACGAAAGAAAAGCACCACCCACATACCGGGCCCCTCTTCAAATATTATAAAATTTAGATTTTGAAAAGCTCATTTTAAACAAATGTTCCTTGCATTTCATAGCATTTTTAAACTTTTAAACAATAAAAGGTCTGTCACACATAACGGACAAGAGTGTCTTTTATTTAATTTTCAATGCCTTATTTTGCCTTACGGGAAACAGTTCCTAGAAAGATATGCTTTTTGAAACCAGTAACTTAAGGGTCAAGTGGGTGAATAATAAGTGAAATTTTTGGATTAACTATATAAACCAAAAACATGTTTGGTGGAAGCATATAAAAACCGTTGGAGAATGTGATTAAAAACCTTAGAGATTTGCTGAAGCGACGTTAATAAGTCATTATCAATAATAAAGTGATGGTATAAGTTGATAAACGTATTATATAAAACTGTACGTGAATAATATTAATAAAAAATAACAATTGCTAAGTTCAGTTAAAAGTTAATTAAAACGTAAGATTTTTGAATTTCATTTCCACAGCAAATCTCAAAATAGAATTCGGTCAATACCACATGTTCCATGAAGCATGAATTCTAAAATATCTAAAATAATGAAATAAACATGAACTGTATCTAATTTAACTTTCTATGAATATATAAGTTACCATCCATAATAGAATTCTGAAGATCGATTTGTATGATATGTAATTAGAAGGTATCAAGAAGAAGCACATACACTATAGTTACACATCAATAAGAAAAATTATTTGTTTTTTAATTAATGATGTTACAAAGAACCAATAAATTGTACTGGATGATAAAACAGCATATCATCCTGAATTATTTTGTTAATGAAAAGGGAAGTGAGGTAAATTTAATTACCAATACACTGTACAACCTTATCACCATTTTTAAAATATAACTATAATAAAAGAATAGTGTTTTGTAATTATTATTAAAAAAAAATGAAAAGTACGATTCTAAAATATTAAATTGCAGTTCTAGAAAAAAAGTCAATACCTACTCAATTCAGAACTAAGGATCTTTTAACCATTCAAAAAAAAAAAAAAAAAACGCTAAAAACTATTAGGTTGTTCGGAAATCAATGCGGGTTTAAAATATAAAAATGAGTTTATTTATTATTTTCAAATTTTATTACTTCATTTTCCATTAATTTAAAATTGTTTGTTAAAATTCCAGGTTTAAATAAATGGTAATCCGCTAGCAAGAGGTCTGGAGAGTAAGCTCATTGAAGCAGGTTCTCATAAACAAGTTTAAACAAATTTCCTGAAGCGAGGCCAATGATTGCTGCCTTTCTAATTGTCCAAAGATGCCAATTTCTGGTGCATAGCTTCTATTTCAGAACAATACTGTTTGACATTGATTGTTTTACTTGGATCCAACAAGCTATAGTGAATCAGTCCCATTGAAGCCCTCTAAACAGTAACCGTAATTTTCTTTTGATGAATTGTGACTTTGAAAAATGTTGTACAGCTTCTCTTTGTCAAGCCAGTGCAAATGGCAGAGCTTTCTCCAAATCGTCGAACAGTTTTCCTAGGGCTTTCTTGTACGAAAGCTCTCAGAAGATCATAACAAAAGGACCAAGTCATTCTTCTGATTTCAATCTGTATCTCCCTCCCGAAATTTCTGTCAAAACCCCTCGAAAAAGTAGCATCTGACATACATCAAACTCGATTATATTCCCGTAATAATATGCTACAGTGATACACAAACATTTGAAACATGACTTATAAATTAAGACCTACATACAAAGAAATAATCCGTCAAAGGTGAATGGTTTATTATCTACAGATGTAAATATAATGAAAAGATGAAATCCTGCATTAATTTCCAGATAATCCATTCCGATCAATCGAAGGGACAACCCATTACTGGGTTTTGGCCTCCTCCATTAGCTTCCGCCAGGTCGTTGGGTGAAGAGCACCTGCCCTCCAATCCTGGACACCAAGTCCTTGAATCCTCTCTAACCCCGTCCATCTGAGTTTTGAAGTTTCATCGAGGAGTCTACTAGGAATTTCATGAACTTCTTTCCCAACACTATATCAAGTACTCAGTTTTACAATAAAAATAATAAATAACATTTAATTATTATAAACGCTATCTACTTTTGTAAATCGCCATTTATATTTCTTTAAGGTAGCTTTTCAGAAATTTCCTCATCCTTATTTTTCTTTCATTGTTATTTACCACACCATCCTCGTAGCTCTAAGTACCTTCATGTCTGAATATAACCTTTGTCATTTAATAATCTTTTTTTTAAACATAATGCTATTTTTATATTCCATCTAATAGAGAATTAACATAAATTTTGTATTATTATGTCACTGAATTGTGATCGATTTCTTCCGAATTAAAACAATTTATAATAGAGTACTACTCTAGTATTTTACAAAATACAGTATACCGTACAATACTGTACTATAGTATTACTGCAACAGTCCAAACAAAAATTTTAACCTTTATCATAATTTTTTTTTCTCCCCTTCCTCGCAGTTTAGGCTAAACGGGTTTTCCTAGGCCAGAGGATAGGAACTCGCTCCGGGTTTTGAGCTTGCAACTTTCCTAAGTTGTCATGGGCAACGCTTATTTCCAAACGCGTTTGCACACTCGGCCATCCCTCCAACAAACCATTTTCATAATGTAAATTACTAAATTTAATAATTGTCTGAAATTTTAGAGATTAATAAATGCATAGATAATAAGAAAGGATTGGCTATGTAACCCTGAGGTACACCATCAGTTAAGTGGTGGAGATAAGAGACGCAATAAATGCTGAGAGACAGTGATAGAGGACGGAGGAAGAGGGCCTGTCAAATCTGGAGTTACCTTAGAGGTTAGGATTCCGCAGTCCAAGCACGTCCGCAGCGCTACCAGCCTTCTATCTTGTCTAGTCTGCATTCAGTCCCCAGCCAGGATTCTACTCTAACCTCTCTTACCTACCAATCCAAAATACTTAAACTACTACTACTAGTAGTAGTACCGAATGAATCTGTCTGAAGGCTTTTAAAAAAATATATTTAAATACCTTGAAGACTTCTGAAAGTACTAAACAAAAAAATCAGATTAAGGATATAATATAACATAAAAATTCACCCCAATAGATGATACATATTGACACAATCCAAAGTGGGTACACTTAATTAATTAACTGCATTTTATTTATACAATAAAAAAATTCTTGACCTTGGATCTTCTGTTAAAGTAGAAAAAGTAATTAACTACAAATATCTTGTCACTATAAAGAAGTATAGAATGTACTACTTGAACAATGTGTTACCTACAAGATAATATTTAGCAAAAAAAACGAATTCCTGAATCGCTAATCCATTAGGTCGAGAGCGGCGGGGAGCCAAGTCTGGTTCCTACAAAGGGAGCCCTTAAGCTGAACCGCCCCTTGAATAAGATCCAAGCTTCAGTACTCCAGAGATCAAAGGGCCCGCGACACTAGAAGCCCCAACAGCTAATTTCAACAATTGTCGCTAATTGATAAACAATATTACCAACTGGACGATAACTGTTTAACAGTTTAGCAAAGTTTGCAGACCACCAAGGCAAGATTTCTCCAGATATCAGGCAAGGCAACGAAGATCTTCTTCGTTTTAGTTAGTTATTTTACGCCCAAAAATTTATTTGCAAGTCTTTTTTGTTTTTTTTAAACATAACCAAACCAGCAACTTCTAATGGAGCACCCCTAGATACAAACTGGCAGCTAAAATTTGTTGCTTAAGGGTGGTCGCTAAACCTTCATCTCAAAGAGGGGGGAGACATCAATAAACTATTGCTATTCCTACATAATAAATTAATTAATTCAAAATTAATTCATTTAAAACGTTATGTAATTAATATTTTAAATAAAGCCCCTCATGACTCATTATTCATTTACATTACATTCTCGTTACCCTTCCTCTAAAACTATTTTCATTTGTGGAATTAGATGGCTTACAACGTAAATTCTACCCCAAAATAAACACTTTTCTCATTAATAATCTTGAAATAGATATTCGAACATTCTAATTCAATCCATTAATTTTCAGTAAAAATGTGTTCCTACCCTATTTTACATAAACTATACGTATTTTTTTTTTATTGTTTAACATCTCTAATTAAGCGGTTTTGCTATTAGAAATCAATCAATCACCAATCGAAAAGAAATATTTTTTAATGGAATGTCGGAAGATGAATAATTTTTGTTATTCCTGATTCAGACAAACCAATAATCAATCAAATGATTATTCATGATTCGAAATACATTAAAAATCCGGGAGAAACTAAAACAGATGTTTCTATCTGCAACGTGTGCAAAGTTTCAGCACATGATCACATATTTGGATCGTTCTTGGCCTTGCTGAGTGTTCTCATAGCAGAACAAGATAAAAGATACAGATATATTTGAATTATTTGCCATTTATGAAAACCGGCTATGTATGTAGCTTCTTTATACGCCGTTTTAAATACTGAATAATTTTTTATTTTTTTAAATCAGCCTCTATTGCATAAAATGGACTTTTCTCCACTTTGTCCATTGCCTAATAGTAGTTGCGTTACTATGCTTCTTTTCCCGATATTTTTTAACAATGGCCTTATGTTCATAATATTCTAATAATTGTTTTTTAATATAGTAAGAGGACACGGTTAGGGGTGCGGGTAACTATAACTAGCCCTTATTTATTTATAACCACTTATTAATAGGTAAATACATTTTTACCTTCAAAACCCTCGTGATTTATAATTTTATTAGTGTTTTTTGAGTGGAAGACTATTATATATTAAATTCTTAATGACTGAAACCGAACTAAAGTTACCAGAAACTTCTTAGGTAAAAGAGGGTATTAAAATTTAACAGTTCCCAAGAAGAGGAAGATATTCCGCCAAACTGTTTGACAGCTGTTCCCCCTCCCAACCTCTCCTCTCAAATCCTCCCCCCCCCCAGCACCAGCATGCAGGCTGCCAAATTATCCATTTTCCTCACAGATAAGACCCATCACCTTATCTAGGCCACTAGATACTAGATTCCACTTACTATCCAAGGTAAAACCCAAGTTATTTTCTATTATACCACTATTCATAAAAGTAAAAATGTATATATAAATATATATATATATATATATATATATATATATATATATATATATATTTCATTTCTTTTTTCAGTAAAAAATTTCTGATCACAAATACTTTAGTTTTAGAAGTTGGGCAATTGGGCACTCGCATTACGACACATTTGGAATAGCGAGTAATACATAATTCAATTTCTAGTTTAATCTCCAAAGCTGAGTTATTTAATTAAATATTATATAATCCCCATATTCCATAGTCCCCATATCTCAATATTGTCCCATAGTCTCAATATATTCATTTATTCATAACAGGTAGTGGACGTAGTTTCGGACATTTTGCCCATAATCATCAACTTTAATGAATATGATTGCAGTAACAGGCTTTCAGCATTTCAATTTGTCAATTATATCATTGTACTTTAGAGACTATAATTTCATAAAATATAAAGCTTATTTGTAAATTATATAATAATTTTCTTTCAGTAGTTACATTTACTATATTAAGTGATCTGGACCTTGTGGGACTGAATATAGCATTTAATCAATTAAATAACAGCCTAACAACATAAAATACACAGATATTTTTAAAACCTTCTTATAGTATTTTATCCCTGTCATTCGATGAGAATTTAAAACTAGTGGCAAAACATTGTAAATCATTTTAAATCTAACTTATCCAATTTTTAATGTAATATTGAATATTTTATAATACACTTTTTTGAATTAAACGTATTTAACGCCCATTATTATTATGCTCTCAACATAATATTTTTGACAACTAGATAGACATGTTTAATGTTTGTTGCTCTTGAGAATTAAAATTAACAGTAATATTCTGTCTCTATCTACTTAAGTATCTGATGGTAGGGAATTCGATTTAGGATTGCTGGAATTTTTGTCGATGCTTATATAAAATACCCTATATAAAAGCTGGATATTATAAAATTCATCTCTGTTTTAATAATTATAATTTCGTTAAATAAAGAAGTTTATTGCCCCAATCTATTTAATATAATTACTGTGAATAACATATCAGATTATTCATAATTATGGTTTAATTGACATATGAAGCATATTGTTTTTTTAGAAATTCCTAACTAATAGAAAGCGTAAAATTACTTCCAATAGATCCCTGAAATAGGAACCTAAAGAAATGAAAAGAATAATGGCTACAAGCGTTCGGTCAAAAATTTTAAAACGGGGGTCGGTGATAAATTATGCTCAGGGGCAAAGCACGGAAGGTGGAACACAAATGTGATTAATCTACATCCCACTGAAATATTGCCAACATCTACTGATTGATTTAGCCCAACCGTAGATTAAATTTTCAAAAACACAAAAAATATAAGGCCTTTTTAATAAAAGTTTTTTAATCATTCAGGCCATATAATTTCAAAGTCTGGCACTAAATAAAGATGTGACGGAACATGAGACCCTATTACTTAACACATTAGACGTTGCATTAACACCTTCTCAGTTTGCGCTGCAAATCAAACAATACTTCCACTTACTATATATTTCATATATAGGTAAGTGAAAGTAAAAATCTGGTGCGTGCGCGCAACACACAACTTTCACTTACCAACTTCCTTAGATTAGAAATTAATGCGTTTTGTCAATTGCCACTTTTCAAAGCCACACATTCTTATTTTTGTTTTCATTTGCTCTATAAAAAACTCTAATTTCTTTTATTATTAAGTAAAATTTTTTGTTTGTGATAATTGGGTAATGCAAGCATAATACTCCAAGTCGTCAGATTTTATAATTCTCCGTGTACTTGTTGAAAATTTGTTTTAGTTACCATGAAACAAATGGAACAATGGTCTGTCATTAAAGGCGTACTACGCCTTTGCAGCATGCATGGGCTCAAAGTGTTTTATGAGTTAACTGAATTTTTACTTTTTTTCTTTTTTTCTCCTCTATACGTTTAGTTGATTTTATCATATCTCATATTTAGCTATTTTTTATTTTTAGGCGTAACGAGAGACAGTTAATTTCTCCATATAAACAAAAACAAAGGTACTTTATAGGAAACAAAAAACAAACAAACAAAAAAGGCCCCTACCCCATTTAAGCCCCCTCAGAATATTTTAATAATGATAAAGCTTACCTGATATTAAAAACACCTAATTTTCATTAAGCATGACGAGTTTGATAAAAATGACAAGATAATCGAAAAAAAAGGTAAAAATCGGAAAAAAAGTTATGATATAAAGTGCCCCCTCCGTTTGACCAATTTTGATGAAATGTTTGCTATCACATCTTTGGCATATAAATACATTAAATACACAGTTTGATCAAAATTGTTAAAGCCGTTTTTGAGTAAATAAAAGAAAAATACCTGAATATGGGACAACATTTATTAAGTAAAGTGCCCCCTCCAATTGATCAATTTTGATGAAATTTTTACAGTCATATCTCAGGCATATTAATACATCACATACTCAGTTTAATCAAAATCGTTAGAGCCGTTTTTGAGAAAATCGAAAAAAAACGTATAAAGTTATAAAATAAAGTGCCCCCTCCTTTTGATCAATTTTGATGAAATTTTTGCTGTCACATCGCGGGCATATACAAACACTTAATACCCAATTTCAAGTTCGCACGGTATATAGTTTTTGAGCTATTCTGTTCACACACACACACACACACACACACACACGCACACACACACACACACACACACACACACACACACACACAAACAAACACACACACAGACCATTTCGCGGGACTTGGTGATTTGGACTCAGGGGACCCCAAAACGTGTAGTTCCGTTGAAAACCGGAAGTCGAAATTTTTCACGATCGCAATGCTTCCCCTTACTATATATTTCATATATAGGTAAGTGAAAGTAAAAATATACTGGGCACTGCTTAATTACTAGCTCTCAAAAAAATGCCAAAAAAGTTCTAGTATTTCTAACCACAATTTACAACTCCATACTAGGGACATCTTAATTCCTATTGCAATATAAATTATCCACTAACCAAATACTGACATGTAAAGTCGATCTTCGTGCGCAGACCTATTAGGCTTCTACCGATATGTTCAAAAGTATTTGAAAAATTAATATACAAAATTATTAATTCACATTCAATAACCCGAATTACACAGAGTTACTGACTACATTGCTGGAGCGCTAGAACAAAGTAACATGCAACAGACGTATTTTTTGATGTTGCGCCAGCATTCGCCACTGGATCTGGCTCAGGGTCCTTTAAACTCAAGACCATACTACTGTAGTACCTACAAAGTAGGTGTTACTATCCCATTCTTCAATCTTTCCTTTTCGACAGTTCGGCAAGCAATGGAATTTGGTTCAATTAGTTCAGTCCTAGCAGGGGTACCACAAGCCTCAATACTGGTTTCTCAACTCTGCATTATGTACACCTCAACTTGACAAAATTTAAAACACAACTTATGCCTCAATTATTTTTTAACATAGTCAATCTTTTTTAGCTTATAGTATTCAAAGGTCTAAAAAGAATACTTCTTAATGCCTCGATTTTAAATAAAACTTAACATTACACAAAACATTTCCTGTAGTCTACATACACCTTCTGTGTTTTAAAAATGATGTAGATTGCATATGATTGTTTTTCAAATTAAATCCTTCAGTGTGAGGAATCTATTTGATGGCCTCAAATAATTTATTCATCATCAATTCTTCATTAGGAACGGTGATGAATTTTCTTTTCTGATTGCCACTTTCCGTGACTATTAAGATCATCTAAGAAGACTAATAAAAAAAAAAAGAAACCTTGTAATCAGGAAAATTTATCTGCTAACTAGGTATAATACCGCAAATTTATTCTCGAAAGAAATAATAAATGGATACTGAACAAATTTCTGTTGATCTAAGTCAATTAAGATTAATACTGGCTCTACATTGCAGGTCGAATGCAACTGAATGATCACGCAACCTGTAAGAATCAAGAAACGCAAACACTTCCACAGTCAAAATTCGCATAAAAACTAAACCAATCTCTACAATTAGATGAATTTGCAGCGTGATCAAAGTGTTTACAGACTATGGTGAACGATAGTATTATTCATAAATATAAAGAATAAGTGGTTGATGTTAAATTTTTTTGTGGTAAAATAAGAAGATAGAATAAAGAAGACTATGGAAATATAATTTAGGAGCTTATTAAAAAAAAAACATTGCGTACTGAAAGGTTGCGTAACACATTCACGTCGGGACTGTAATTAATAGTCCTTGCCCATTGGCGGATAAGCTTAAGTTTTGTGATTGACCAAAGTGTCCGATGCAGCGGTCCAGTGGGGGCCACCGGTGGTCCACGCCGGTGTGAACGTGTTAAAACACTGTATTAAAATAAAGTAAGTATAATACAACATTTTCACATTGGTTTATAGCAGTAAATTTTAATAATTTAATTTTTTTAAATTTTGGGTCCTAATCACTTTCGGATAAATTTGTAAAATATAAATCTCGATTCCTCAACTAACCATCTAATGATTTGTACGATATCAATCCCAAATAATAAGAAGGGTGTATTAAAGTTGAATCAATAGCCTCTTTATTTACGCAAACATCAAACATTAATTCACTGCAAATAGGTCCCTGAAAATAGGTGATTAAAAAGGTGTTTACTAAGTGTAGAAAGGACGAGATACGAGTGTCTCCCTAAAGAAATCAGGGCGAACAAAATTTAACTAGGTTTAAATTTTAAATGGCTTAAAACCTAATCCTAACATATCATTACGCAATTTCAGTTAGATTTCAGTGGTGAGTTAAACAGTAGGTATGCGAGAAATGGCGTGGAAAAGAGGCGTTGAAAATATAAATAAAATAAGTTTATAAGTTTATTTTAATAATAATAATAATGATTTTTTAATATATATATTTTTTATAACAATCTACAAATAAATAATTTAAAGACAGTAGATAATATAACAATATACCATAATCTGTCTTATGAGACGAATAGTCGGAAGATGAGATCGATAATAAAGAAGATAGGCAATATAAAAAAGACATCAAAGAAGCCATCAACTAGCAATAAAACTCCACCGGTTATAAAATTTTCAACACAAGAGGGCAATGAAATTGGATTTATCCCAATAAAAAAAAAATAATAATAATACTCAATTGGCTATGAAAAGAGGCGAATTCTCATCACTTATTTATGTGATATATAATAATATATTCGGAGCGAAACTATACCTTATTCAAAGTTTATATATTTTACTTGAATATTTTTTCATTGAAAAAAAATTGTTTTTTGTAGCTGATAAAATTGGAATTATACTGAATAAGATGTGATTAAGCGATTTTTTTCTTTTTTTTTTTCTCTCCAATCTCATTGTGAACTATAAATGAGGGATTAAATTGCACAGGGAAAATTTGACACCGGATGACTCTAGAGCTGGAGGGCAACTAAGATAGATCCCTGGCAAACGCCCTAGACATCAAAGCCGATCATGCAGATGTGGGCTTTGTAAAGGGAGATCTGCACTTGATACTGTAGCTAGGTATCCACAGTATATTTCAGCTGAATACATTGAACATGTCTATCTTATAGAAATGAAGGTA
The DNA here is from genome assembly GCA_911387785.2 of Aelia acuminata. Lineage (NCBI taxonomy): Eukaryota > Metazoa > Arthropoda > Insecta > Hemiptera > Pentatomidae > Aelia > Aelia acuminata. Next base: position 65,917,568 of record OU426983.1, on the reverse strand, counting down.
TTTATAACTTTGAGCATACACCTTTTATTTATTAACCGTTCTCTGATCAATAATTATTATTGATGAGAAAAAAGTTTAAATATTAGTTTCAACAGGATGGAATCATCTAATGTAGAATCAGATAATCAGTTGAACAATCCTCAATCTTTAATTTTTATAACTTGTTATTAATACTCCCGTTCTAATTTATTTGAATTAGTTATTTACAATAGAAATTATTCTAATGACTACGGTTGTAATTTATGTGAGAACTCCAGCACATCCCCAGTGCTACATGAGTTTAAAGATTATTATAAGTTTTATAAATTAAAAATGTTTGCTTAACACACCAAAGCTATAATGTCTCCTCATATATACTTATATATACCCACACCCTTGTCTCTCACACCCATCTTATTCATCAAAGTATTAATTCAATTTGTTTTAATTTCTTCTGCCTCGATGCCCATAGCCTTGCAGCAAATATTTAATAAGCCCAAAAGCAAAAAAAGTCACAGTGGATTACACTTCAGAATATTGTACCTCAACGTTATTTCGTTAGAAAGAATACAAAATAAGTGAAAGGCCGCACCTGTAAAGGTTCCAGAAATTTCTGAGAGAGGGGAGGGTTATTTTTTACCATCTGCATTCCATCTTTTGGAAGGTTAAATAACCTATTTAATGGATGATTATTTATTATTTTAATTGATAATTATTCTATTTTTAGAATAATCTTCCCATTTTATGAATAATTTATTCTTTAGTTACAGTGAAAAAGTGTATATTCTTTCGAAATATTTAGTTATATGACAACTAATTCTAAAAATTAAAGGTGTGTAAAGACCTGTCAGGTGACCTCTGACATAGTGAAATGGTAGACGGGCCAATAAAGGAATTGAATTCAAAACAATCTATTATCTAATTAAGCACTTTTTAAATAAACGTCAATTAATTTTTTACTCGATCCAGTAATTATACAATAATAATATTACGGAAACGCAAATCTTCTCCAACTAAACTACTATTACACCATTATAAGCGGGCAGACCTTTATTATATGTATATACATCCATACACCTATACATTGAGAAAGATTTATATTCAATATATTTTAAGATAATAATTCATCCCCCCCTTCACCGTTCTCGAAGAGAAAATAGGAGCTAATCCCAGCCATATATTTCAATGATCCCACGTTGGGAGCTATGGCGGTAATAATAAGCTCACTGCATCAAAGGATAAATTGTATTTATAGTCTCAGCAGAACTGAGCCCGGCGGAAGCGCTAGATCATCTAGATGCTCACAACTCCAGCTTTAATAATTATGAAACTTCAACTTCCATTTTAAAGTCTAGATTAAAAGTAACTTCTATTGATATCAGTGCTGTAGTAAGTATAATTAGAAATGTGCTGTTTATTAATTAAATGTTAAACCATTAGAAATAGTGGTATTAGTAATAGAATCCCTAGTATGCCCATGATATCTCCATTTAAATCATTATGATGCAAGGTTATTTATATTTGGATCACTAAAGCTTGATATAGTGAATCAAATATAAATAAAGCTCAAATATTCGAATTAAACAGTATTTCAAGAAAAACAAGCTATTTTACTGGGAACAGCTTTAATTTTTTCTACAAAATTAATTCTTATCTCAGGCAGAAACTAAATAACTATACCTTAAACCATACCTCACACAGATTTTATGCTCTCTCATACGTGAGTAAAAATAATTCTACTTACAGACTGATAACAACCACCTATCGATCAACACATACGAACTTTTTTTTCAAGAATTCATGGAATTGCATGGACAACATGCAGTGGCAACGTTGTGTTTGCAACGTGGACAAACAAAAACAGAGAGATTGACTTCATGACCATGCCAGCCAGCTTATTATAAGGCGACTAAAAAGAAGGTGGAAGAGAGACCTTGTTTCCTAAATTATTGTCAATAAGTTCTGCCATGCGGTTTCCTTCCTCATGACTAAAATTCCAATCAAATTATTTACCTTTATCAAATCACATTCCCTGATCGTAGCTATTGGTTAACAGGTATGCATAAAGATATGAATAGATTAAAAAAAGTCATATCTTGACCTATAATGAATTAACAACTCAAAATTTGACAAAAATTAACAGAAAAGTATTCATTCAGCCAAACATTCATTCATTGACGGATGATTTTCATTGTGTATTTAGGGTTTTTATAGATTAAAAGAATTTTACTTATCCTTGTTACTATTTTCACCAAAACTGGGATAGAAGGCTACACGGTTTTTTATCTATATAAAAGATGCGAGAAACCAAAAACCACTTATTTGATATAATTGAGGGAATATTTTTATTTTTTTTTACGTTTCTGATGGGATTCTAAATCAACCGACTATACGATTTTTGAGCAAAATAAAATGTGAAAATAGGCTTCTTCTTTCCATCCTCTATATACCTTTTATTGTGGAGGGGCCTCGATCCATCCGATCCATTCTTGCCTGTCTTGTGCAAGTTGTTCCATTTGACCTAAATTTTTTCTCTATCTTCGCCTAGCTCACGGACTTATTGATTATATGCAATCCTGGGTCTTCCTCGTGGTCTTAGTCCAGACTCATTCTGCATAGATGTCCGAACCATCGCAGCTGGCGTTTTTCTAGAGTACCCGTTCTAGGATATGGTACGTCCTCTCTTATCCTTTCGTTCCTCACACAATCCGTTCTTGTTTTACCTTCTACTCTGCGGAGGTATCTCATCTCAATTGCGGTAATACGGTTGATATAAAAAAAAAATAAACAATAGCGGACGTTTACAATTAATAAATTAGTAAAAGTAATATTATTTGCTTTAGTAATATATTTCCATTAATTTTCACATTTGTATTTCCGGGTTCGTTGAAGAAAGCCCCCACTTTTTTTTTTGTTGCTTTTTTTAGTTTATTGGTATAAAACTGCAATTGTCATTAATGCCATTAAATTTTAATTGCATTTATTCATTTTTTTTGTTTATATATTTTTTTTATTTACTCCTTCCCACAATATTCTATTTTACATTAGATTTCTAATTTGATATCAAATTTACCTCACTTAGAATTGTATCAGTACTATAGTTTAATTCCAAAATAACGTTGTTGTTTTTTAAACCTGAGTGTACCAGAGTAAATTTAAATTCAGGAGCTAATTCGATCTAAACCTTTTGTGCGGTAAGATCACCAAAAATGAAACAGTAAGTATTCATATACTTTGTAAATTAAGCACAATAAGGAATTATAAAGTGCGATGCGATATTGCATAGTAGTTTATATTGTTAGGAAAATAAGTTTTAGACACCACTCGAGCTCGGTAAACACTATTTGTAGTCGAAAGCGATATTGCCTTAGGTAACTGAACACCGGTTAATTAGTGGAAATGATGTTGATTCTGCTTCCATTACCTGAGTTGGGAACTGTTAACCATACTCGGGAAGGACTGAACTAGGCTGGCTGAGGACCAGGTAATGAATTGCTGTGTACACATCCGCCCCCAAACGTTCCTTAACGTTGTTTAGTTTGATAAAGTATGTGAGCTCATAATAAGATATTCTTTATTCCATTTGTTATTAAAAAAAATTTTAAATTAACACATCGATCATTTATGTTTAAAAGATCACGAAAAATTCTGAGGGTACATTGATATTATATATACCACTTGGTCGGCCAGAGAAATTCTCCAATGAGTTAGGGGAGGTAAATCTTATACACCAGATTAATGAATCGTCAATTCCTTCCCTCTTAATAAAATCGAAAATATCTAATGTCGAGTATTCATAGTAAGTAAGTAATGATGAAAATTTAAAAAATAAATAAATTTACAAAAAAAACACCCAAAATCATGAAGATTATTGCCACAGAGATTATTTGATACAGATCACTCTTATGATCCATTTTTATGATAGGTTGATCGATAGTCAGGATTTTCAGTTATTTGGAATTTGAAAAGTCTACATTACATCAATACACTACAACTGGACTCAGAAGCCCTGATGAAAATCCACATGTAGTGATCGAAACGTTGGCTTTCCAAAATGAAGAAAGATAAGTGAAAATCCTGACTATCAATCAATCTATCGTAAAGAAAAACAGTTGACAGTATAACTCACCACTATAGTCACTTTATCTATAGTTACACATTTTAATTTAAAAATTATTATTATAAAAAAAAATTATTTAAAAATAAATCACAAGGATAAGACACGTAACGAATAAACCATATACATTATTATGTTTTATTCTGAGGATTTTTCGAATAGATTACTTTTTAAATTGCCCTAAAATAAAAAAAGTTTTTTTTCACCGTGCATTAAGATTAGGTTTTCCTAATAGAGAAAGAGCAATACTATATACAATAATAAAGCAACGCTGGATGCTAAATACAGAACATACTGAATCACTCTTTGATAAATATAAAATAAAAGTTATATTTATCGTATATGTAATATAATATATTAGGATTAAAATCTGTACCTAAATTTTAAAATATATGAAATGAATAATAAAAAAAAAAAAAAAAATATTGGGATAAAAAAAAAGTTTCTTTTTATAACTATGGTATAAAGGATCCGTGCGCATTTACAACTCCTCCATTTAGAGGTGTTTAAAATATGCAGTTAAACTGAATTATTTCTGGAAAACATTGTTTCCGTTCGTAGCCATTATTATTATTATACCATTACAATGCAATGAATTAAATTTGGAATCACAATTTCAATAAATCAATGATTTCCCTGAGTAATAAAATAATTTAATCACTTTTCATTAATACTAAAATAAAAAATAACTATCATTTTATATGATAGTTCATTTTCCCGATTCAAATAAAAATAAAAGTTTTAAAGTAGCGCATTCCTGTTCAATCTTAGAAAAAATGGCGTTTTCATTACTCGCGAAATGCTAAAGGCATAAAAATGCATTTTATAATATCTGAATAAAACGCAGCCAATATTTTTTTTCTACGTCAAAATGTTATTGAATCAAGTTTTTCCTTGATTAAATCATAAAAATAGAATAAAAAAAAATATTGAAATGAAGCAGAACACTATAAAAGATGGTATAAGGAAAACAATCTGGTGTGATTCCCGCAACACATAACTTTCACTTACCAAGATACTTAGATTAGAAACTGACGAGTTTTGATAAATATATAAACGCCATTGCTTAAAATCACACTTTTTTCCTATTCGTTTACTTATTTTTGTTTGCATTGTTCTCCAAAGTATACTAAATGTTTTTATTGTTAAACAAAAGTTTTTTCTTGTGTTGATTCGACTAGCTACTGATTTCATAATCTCTATTTAATTGCTGAAAAGTTCATTTAGTTAGCGTTGAAACAAATAATTTCCAATATTTAACACTCTTTCCCATGAACAAAACGTCTTTATTATAATAAAGTGCCCTCTCCGTTTGACCATTCTGATGAAATTTTGGCTGTCACATCGCGAGCACATCTAATGCCTTGCTTAATCAAAATAGTTACACAGCCGTTTTTCAGAAAATAAAAAAAAATCGTAAAATGTGACAAAATTTATTAAATAATGTGCCCCCTCCGTCTGACCAATTTTGATGAAATTTTGCATGTAAAAACGCGTGCATATACATACATCAAACACCCAGTTCTATCAAAATCTTTAGAGCCTTTTTTAAGAAAATCGAAACGTAAAAATGAGACAAAATTTATTAAATGAAGTACCATTTGACTAATTTTGGTGAAATTTTCGCTGTTATATCCGATTTCAGGTTCGTACGGTTTGTAGTTTTTGAGGTAGTCTAGTACAGTACACACAGACCATTTCACAGGACTTGGTTATTTTAACTCAGGGGACCCCAAAACGTATATTTCGGATGAAAACCGGAAGACGAAATTTTTCACGATCGCAATACTTTCCCTTATTTTATATTTCATATATAGGTGAGTGAAAGTAAAAACCCTTACTAAACTTGTTACCTTCTTTCTGTATATTTGTTTACCTAATTTAATTGGACTTAGTCAAGAAAATCTAGATATTTTAATGAGTACGTAAATTTTAATTTTGAATATTGTTGAAACATTAAATTTTAATTAATTGATTCAACATTTAAATAATACAATGATTTTCAATATATAAGGAAATTGGCAGATCATAAAAAATTCAGGAGTTGGATAGGAAACACCGTCGTTTTTATTATTGGTTTTACCTGAGATTAGAATTAAGTTCAATGAAATCATAATAAAATTATAATAATCAAGGTCTTAAAAAAAAGTCTGTACCTAATTCACATCTTCGTCTAAAGTAAATTTACAATTTTTTACCGATCATTGCCAGGCCCCAGCGATTGCTGGCTGTGGATGGGATGGGAAGATCTCCCCCCTGATGTAGCGTAATATCGGGGTGGAGCAATTTTGTAATGATATTTAGATAAATTTTAAAGATGCATATCTAAATATTAGGTTTAGATAGATAGATAGAAAACAGAGCTTATAATGGCACTAAATTCCTTAAATAATAATTATGTACCTTCAGAAATGAATGTATAAATATACATATCTGGGCATCATGCTACGCTAGTAATAAAAATTTGAAATATTTAAATTTGATATAATAAAATATACAGGGGATATGAAAAAAAATACGCAAATGAAAGAGTATAGACTATAGAACTTGAAGACTAAAACTACTAGGTATATACTTATTTTATACTTGTAAACAGGATTTTAAACCTCGAGTAATGAGATCTTGAAAAAGGTGGAATTTGAATGAGGACTGAGCAGGAGCATGGCGGATAGAGGATTTTGGAATGAGGTAACAATGAAAATGTTTTTTTGGTTCAGTGAGAAGGGATACAAAGGTCTTTGTTGGTTCCTATATGTGAAATGAGGAATTGAATTGAAACAGGTTGTAGATGTTGGAATGGTGCAGGGCGTAGATGGTCTTGTTTTGGAACCGAAGAAATATCGTTTACTACTAACGAAAGGGAAATAACAGATGGTGAACATAGTAAAATTTAAAAATAAAACCTTTCGCCGTTTATAATTATCTTTATATTGCTGGTTTTGATATACGTTATTATGTAAGTGAATTATAATCCATATAAAATACTATTCAGAAAATCAAAGAATCTGAAGAAATAAAAATGAAAGTTTCCAAGAACTTTTGTTATTTCTAGACCTCTCTTAATTGATCACTGTGCCCGCTCAGCCAAAACTATCTGCTAAAGGAAAGCTCTCATATAATAAATAAAATTCAATGACAGACCTAAAATGGAGAATCGATCTAAAATTATAATTAAACTCTTGTTAGAGGAGCGTTCAATACCGAAGGAAAGGCAGCTAAGAAAGGTTCCAGTGCGAAGAAAGGCGGAGGGATTTGACCAATCAAAGTTATTATAACAATGCTCGCTTTATTTACTCTCCGGGCATGGTCCAATTGAGTTCACCGTTCCATACAGTCTTTTCATAACCTCTTGGGAAAAATTAATGAAAGCGGAAAACGATAGAGGAGGTGGGGGGAGGGGCAATAAGATAGCTCCCTCTAACAAAAGACCATTTGTCCGCCGGAGGAATGAGCTTTGGAAAAACTCAATTTGGCGTATGAATGAGGTTTGCTCCACCTTGGGCCTTCAATAGCTACCGCTGCCCTCTCGATCTGCCTCCCTCAGAAATTCCATTTATCGCTCAACGTCTGTTGACCGCTATATATTGCTTTGCTTCAACTTCCCAAAGAAAAACCATTTCGAATGCCTTCACAATTGAGACAGAAAAAAAAATAAAAACATGCTCTGAACACAACCTTTAATTACTTATAATTCATAACGAATGCTTCTGGTGCTTTGATTCACCGTTTGCATATTTTTGCAATACGTAAATGTATGCTACATCTTTAGTATACATACATCTTTGTTACTTGAGTTTCTGTAGTAAGTCTGGGCTAAAACCTCGAAACTTGCCGGATGTGTTGAATCAACTCAACGGCTGTTGACAGTAGCACAAGTGTTTGTGCTAATGACTTAATGATAAAAGTGAGTCTTTGGTGGAAGGTTTTGTAGTACTCTATGGGTATAATTAACATGTTTGGGATTTTCAGGTCCTTGAGTCACATAGTTTGCTGCATCTACTATCTTCCTTAATAATATTTCTTGAAAAGATTACCTTCTTCGGATAGTTAAGGACTACTTGCGGAACCATTGTAGTTCTAAAACACCGCTCCATGGAGCTCAAATTAGTACTTTTATATGACAAGTCTATTGTTTAACTATGGAACATTGGTCTGTCAAATAATCTTTATAATAATCCATAAAGGTTGTTTAGTTACTTTCCTATCTGTCTTGAGAATTTGATATTTCAATAATATTGCAAAATAGACTTCAGGGCACAACCCACGATTGAGAGTGAAGACTGTAAACATACTCATCATTTCATTCCTTTTTCCCCTCCGCCTTTCAGCCCAGCCCGAAATATCGTTAAGATGATTTTAGAGAAATGGCCGATATTGTAATTGTGTATGATTTTTGCAATGAAAATGAAATACCTTGCGATTTACGAATTGGAGATTGCTACTACTACTAGGGCTATCTATAAACGTATATTTAACTACTTAGATGAACTGATACGTTTGCACTTGCTCTTCACATCATAAAAGAAGGAGTGAAGATTATTGAGAAATAAATGAAGAATATATTGTGATTATTTGAAGTCAATCCAACTGGCAGCGTACGAACAGCTGAATTCCAGTTTCATTGTCTTCAGTATGGAGAATTCTCTCTTAAGATGAATGTCACACCTATCACTACCAACGATTAATGATTATCTCAAGATTTTCACCAAAGAATTATTTCCTATAGGTATCGAAATCAAATGGATCTTATACCACAATTTTCGCGATATATTCTCTAATCAGATGAAGCTAAACTTATACAAGAAGAGGTGTGATTTATTATCACCTCGTAGATGCACGGAGGTCCTCATGCAATGCGTAAGAAGCCTTAACAACGATTTTCAGCGGGATGATTAACAGGTCCACATTTCCCACTAACATTTACATTTTTGCAGTTTCTTCTTTTTACATATATATATAATATATATATATATATATATATAATATAATATATAATATATATATATATATATTATATTATATTTTATATATATATACAACTTTAACATTAAACCTGAAGATGTTGGTGTAAGTGAGAATAAACTCATGGTTTCAATTGAGGTCATCCAATTTTAATAATTAGTAAAGTTAAACCTCAATTAATATAAAAACTGGGTTATATCATTTGTTGCTAACATAACTCTCAAAATTAATAAAGGTTATCTAGTCGTAGAATCTACTCTGGGTCGTTCCTTAAAGTTGTAGAAGCTTAAATACAGAGTAAATTGAAAGGGTAAAGTTTCCAATGTGAGAGGTTCAACAGGTCGGCTCAAAAGTCGATCCATACTAAGGTTAAATCATGTCCGATCAAGCCTTAGTTGTTAAGAAGTAGGCTCGAAGTTCAAGAAAACTGTCGATCGGTACCCACGTACTCTGTTCGCATTCTACAAGGAAAATGGTAGAACAATAATTATAAAATTAAAAAATATTATTTCACCTGTAAGAGAAACTCGGAGACTCAATTACTTATAAGGTAAAAAGGCTACTTTGAATTAGATAGACGGATATGGCAAACAGAAGTTGGTGAGATTATAACAGCTAAGGGGTCGTATTGCTATTTCAAGCTTGTAATTTTTTTTAAACTCGGGAAATAAATTTATTTCAGCATAATGCTAAAACTTTTTCTTGACTCCGTATAATAATATGGATTTAGCAATATTATTTTAGGCATCATGTATAAGTTAAATCTATTCAGCTATGTTTCTGAGTAAGTCATATTTTGAGTATCTCTTTTAGAGTCCTTCTGAATATCAAGTCAACATATTATTTCTGACAATCCCATAATGCTAAAACTTTAGCATGTCTCCGGATAATAATATGGATTTATGAAAACTACTTTATGTGTGATGTATTAGTTAAATCTATTCAGAACTGTTTCCGAGTAAGTCATATTTTGAGTATCTCTTTTAGAGTCCATCAGAATATCACGTCAAAATATTATTTTTGACAGTCGCCAGGTACTTTGTTAATAAAAAGGAAAATAAACTAATTCCTTTATTTGCATCTACCACAAGAAAATTACAATAAGCGAAGTTTTGCGCACTGGATTTGCCATTTTCAGCAATGAAAAAAGATGCCAAGCTAGCAGCTATCCCCGGTTTTTTTTAGTCGAACCTTTAAATTCGAAAAGGAATTCTTCCGTTATGTTCATTTATAGTACCTTTCTATTGAGCATGTTTGTTGTCCAGTCGGTATAGTTATAATAAAAATTAAAAAATATGTTCGCAAGTGTTGGTAAATTTTTCTAGGTCGTAAGTCAGTAGGTATATATCTCGTCTGCCAACTAAATACAATTTTTTTTTTTTTCAATTATTTACACTGTTTGATAAAGTTGAAATCAAAATAGGGAATGAGATATACGGAAAAAAAAAATATTCACCCACAAATCAACTCCGAAACTTCACTGAATAGAGTTTAAGGATATAAGAGTAAAGAAACACCTGACACATTTTATTTATACATTTTTCTTGTCATATCCAGCGCAATAAATCTTCCCCATATCGGCATTTTAAGGAACACTTTCCAGTGAAACTCAAAGTGGCTGGCTTTTACATTCCTCGAGAAGCATTATAGACCACATGGTCCCATGGGACCATTTATTAGGAGGAGAGCATATTTATCGAGTCGAAGCATGTCAAAAATATACCTCTTTCCCTACATCCTTCATCTCCCTCAGTCAAGAGCTGAAGAATCTTCTTGAAATTCATTTAACTTTTTTCCGGGGAAAATATGTTTCATTTTTATTTTTTCTAACGTGCCTAATTATTGCTCATGGTAAAGAAAAATAACTCCTTCTAACCATAAAAAATAGTGATAAATTTTAACACGTTAATTATGCGGCAATACAATTACATTTTAGTATTACATATGTAGTATAATAGATTATTTGTTTAAGGGACAAAAACAATTTTAATGCCATCTTCATAGTATTAATTTACCTATTGTATTTACGCATCATCATTTTTATTGTAATTTCCTTTCCTATATGTTTTCCTTAATTGATTACACAGGTCTACAGTGGTATTGGTGCCGAGAGTTTTATAGCTGATTCTAAGTATAATTGTTGCGCTGAATCTAAATTTGCCATTAGTTTTCCTCTATCAGCTCTAGTTGTTGAGATATACAAATGGCGTGACTTACCTCTTAAAACATAATTGCTCGAATACATATGCAGGTTAATAGCAGGTAGAAAAAGCAAAGATATTAAAATTCTTTACATAAAACATTTTAAATTAATTAAAACCATATAAATACACACTTTGTAACTAAACCAATTACATTTCAAAGAGACTCTATTTCACACTTCGGAAGCTTCTTTCGCATGAATTTCTTGAATGTTTCTTCAAACAGTCTCGTTTTAGGTTCCAGCAGTAATCTGCCATCATGTGGGTATCCCATGATCCAGTTGAGCATTTTGAAAGTATACCATAACAAAAAGTGATTAAAATGAATTGCCGGTGGGTATATCCATACTAAAACGCGTTGTTACAAGTTATTTCTAGATGTTATTATTTTTAATTCTTACAAACAATTATATAAAGCTAGCTAATAGTTTAATATAATAAGGAGAAAGGCGTTCTAAAATAATTCATTTACACATTTCGGATTGAGTTATCTATATAGATAACATTTTAAGTTTTATTTAAATTTAAAGAAAACTACTGTTACGGTATGCTGAATCCAAAAAAGTAGAGCTGATGGAAAAAATCTGATTGCATTATTGGAATCAGCACCCCAAACATAGTTTAAATCAGCTATAACATTCTAGGCACCTATATATTTTTATGTGAGAAAAAAAAAATATATCTGTAGTTTCCTGTAAATTATTTTCATATACATTTTATGGTGGCATCCTTTATTTTAATTTAAATTATCATCCCTATTATTTACAACATAACATTTTGTTACGTTTAATAGAGACAAATGTGAATTGAAAGAGATGATACTCAACCGCCGCTTATTTTCCTAATTTATAGCACACTAAATTTGTTCCTAGAGGACAAACCTCTGATAATGAAAGAGAAAAGAGAACAGAAATTTCCCCATCACGGTCAAACAAGTGCACTCCTTTCCTTGGCAATTACTTCTCTCCTTGAATTTCAATATAAATTCTAAAAAAAAAAAAAAACATTTTATAAAAAATATTAAACCGACTTCGAAACCTAGGAACCAGTAAAAAAAAATTCACTGAAAAGTATGAAATAATTAACTTCTGATTTTTATGAATACATAGCAAAATTGAAAATGGTATAAAAAGTGGAAAAAGGCAATAAGACGAATAATTTTATTTTGATTTGTACAAATACACACTAATTGTTAATAAAAATTATTAAATTAAAATATTAAATACTGTGTCCAATAAAACACAATCTTTTCGGAGACGGCGCAAAATAGAAATGACATGTTACTGATACAATTCCATTAGTAGGCATTGAAATCAATAGATGGAAAAGAAGATCCATTTAGAAGATTTTCATAATGTCTAGTGTTAAAAATTTTAAATCTTGCGCCGCCTCCGAAAAGATTGTGTTGTATTGGACATAGTATATATGGATAAAGATTACGCTCGGTAGGGATCATAGATAACCCCAGATAATGTCAGCGGCCGTCTGAACCTATTATATCAGGTTTTTATACGGCTCAACTATTCCAAATTGTTGGGGAAACATAAGGGTGAAATTAGTCTAGGCGGGAAACATGACAAGCCCTTCAGTTCCTAGATCTCATTACATGTTGATACATATAGACTACGTAATACGAGTATTATCGTGTCTTTGCCTAGTGCATATCAACGTTCCATCATTATATTATTTGCTCATAAATAAATAGATTGACAACCGAACAAGCTCGGCGATTTTATATAATAAACATTAATATATATAATAATATTAATATAAAAGGTAGATTTTTAATAAATATTAATACAGCCTTATGTAAAGTGAGTTTGAATAAAACATCATGTTTAGCTTAAAAGCGAAAGAGAATGGAGGATAGGGGCGGGGGGGGGGGGGGGGGGGGGGGTATAGAACATGTTATATTTTCAATACATGCAGCAAATTGTTGATAAGGTTGCAGACTCATACTTTTGTTTTTAAGTTGATTTCTATAAATAATTTAGATTATATTTAAGATGGGATTATATAAATGCATTATTAATCAATAATTAGATATTTGAAGGAGTCGATCCCAGATGCAAAAATTATGTGATATTTCCTACGAGAATGTTTATATAT